>JABBOT010000010.1:4066624-5485031 GCA_016165875.1 Acanthopleura granulata
ATGATGGCCTGACCAAAACAGGGTAATCTCCCATCCACCCACCCCCACCCACCCCTCTAACTTTCACATTAAGTGTATAGAAGCTCCACTGATCATGCACTTACCGGTGTACACAGCATAATGTGAGTATAGCATATTCCTGGGGAACTCTATCATGTCTCCAGGCTCTAGCTGCATTAATACTGTCTCATTGTGACGCCGGACTGACAAAGAAGCCATCTTTTCCTATACCGGTATTTGGTCTGAAGTTAAAGAACATACTACACATAAAATCGTATCAATACAGTCCTCTAATTTAAATTATATTCCTCTAATATCAAACAAAGCTTAGCTTCGACCCATGTAGTGAAGTGACAACTGTTCACATCACTGCTCTACTTCAGATAGTCAGGAATAAAAAACAGACTAAAGAGGATGAATTCTGCATTTACATATATACAAAGCAGGCCTACACACATGTATTGCTCTACTGTCCACATACATATGTATCCAAAACAGGAAATTACAAGTATTTTCTTATCTGGGCTTGCACATGATCCAAGTGTTCTTATCATTCCATTTCTCATCAAACATCACCGTTGAATCTGGAGATGTTTAGTTAAGGATGAGGCTAACAACGAAAAGTTAGGTATAGTCTATTTCTCACACGTCCTACATGTGTACATTACTAGGTGCGGTAGTCTTGACTGAAATATTCTTGAGTAAGGCCTAAAACACCAAAAATATATAACTGGATAAAAACAGGATAGTCTTGGACACTCAATGTCTTGCCGTTGACTAGCTCTGACCATGGAGGTAAAACAGATTTTATTTTACCTCCATTCTCAGACGGGCCGTCTCTTCGTCTTTTAAGTATTTGATCAAAATAAACCCCAATGTTTGCCAGCAACAACACCTAAGTTAAACTATACATTCGCCTACCGGTTGCCAGTTGAGTTTCCACTGAATTCTCCACGAACCAGAGACAGTACACTGTCACCAACCTCACCAGTCTGAGGAAATGACAGGGTGGTCAAGTAAACTAAAACCAGGGCTTCTCAGATTACCTTGTGCACTTTCGGTTGTGAAATACCTAGGTAATTTACCAGAAATCATTATCACAAGAAAACCCATGCTCGAAAACGAAAACAGAACTACACGAAATCACCGAGCCATGGACGAAAGTGAGACTGATACGTCACTGGTTTGGGGAAACCCATATTGTCCAGAAATAGCTTACCGTATGAGTCTTGACATGCATGTCATGGTCCAAGGGATGTAACTCTTTAAAGTCTCATGGCCACACCGCCTTTGTTCTCTGCCCCAATGTGATCAGTAACTTTCATGTCATTGAAACTACCCATGTTTTGTTTTTAATTAAATAATTGCATTATTTATTTATTTGATTGGTGTTTTACGCCGTACTCGAGAATATTTGACTTATAGGACAGCGACCAGCATTATATAGTGGGGAAACCAGACAGAGCTCGGGGGAAAAACACCACGGCCATCCGCAGGTTGATGGCCGACAAACTAATCACATGATTTCTGTCAAACTAATACTGATGATAAATAAAAATACATGTCATTTTGTGAGTGTGTGGTCAGTCGTGCCACTGCCTCTGACCAACATTGGAAATGTATGGCAATTCTTTCCTGTGTCCCCTATTAGGCCAACCCCAGTGGTAGGGTAATTGTATAAGGGACAGTTATTAGATATTGTTGTTGTCTCTCTTATACCGACATCTGGGGCTATAAGATACATACAGAATGTTTTAAAAAATTTACTGAACCATATGTAGACATTTTACCTTTGGTTTTTAGGTCAGGAATACACTTACTGTGAACAAATCTGGACAGAGGAAGCCTCCGTTTGAACACATGCGAAATTGTCCTGTATGTAAACAAAAAATGACAAGACACTGTCTTTGGTCCAATAATGCAAAACTCACCTGACTTTATTTTATTCAAACAGAACATAATCACCAGTGTGGACATCGGAGCTGAATTTCTTGTATATTTCAGTCAGCTGTTTGTCAGTCCCTCATATCCCTGAGCCATTTCACCTTCAGTCACAAAGCTGACACAACTTTAGAATGAATAGATACTGATAAGCCTCTTGCTGAATACCTTCCTAATATCTTTCTGTGCTTCTAAGTTCTAGATATATTCGTTTACATTATTGGTATCCTGGTAAGTGGCCTGCACGTATGAAGTTATGGGCAGGTATAATTTTTCACAAAAGCAGCAATTTTTTCTTTAACAGATGAGTATCTACTATAAGGAACTCAAGAAAGATCAGCTTAACTGGATTTTGTCCACACATGTACCTTTTATAAAAACAACCCAGCATGTGTTGGAAAAAATTTCCAGAAAACTGTCACTTATTACACAGATGTTGCTCTTTACCTCCACGTTACGGTGCTTTTTCAGTTGATAAGTTCCCTCACGTCGAATCACTGAACTACGATCCCTGATGGTATCTCACGGCCAGGGGTACTCAGGTAATGTCAACTGTTTGACAACATATACGTGTTTGGTTTGTTAAAACTTACACAGGGATTTTGAAGTGTTATATAATTTCACAGACATTTACATTGTTTGACAGAAACATTTGTTTCACTGGCATTATTAATCTATTTACTTGATTGGTCTTCAATGCCATACTTGTTCAAACAGCAAGATGCGTTACCTTAGAGTACCCTAAATGAGTTTTCAGCCATTTTGGGCAGTAGAAGTTGGAATCATCCGCATAAAAGTACTGGACCGTTAGACGACACGGTGAATGTACGTCTTAAATGATTAATGGTGGGGGTTCCCAGCATAAGAAAATGTCCATCCTCACACCTGGTGAGGGTCCAGCATCCTCTGACATTCAAAACCCAGATTTTGTGTCCGGAGCATCGAATTAGAATTTTTCTACCCCATTTTTTTTTTTTTTTTGGCTATGTCATTTTAAAATCTCCATCAAGAGCCTTACTGGTTGACGAAAAATGAAAAATTTTGTTAGTGTTAATAAGAATAATAAGCAGGGCATAGGTCGAGTTGTGATCCTAAACAACTGGGTCCAACTCGACCTTAGCTTAAAGCTTATGTTGACAATTTTGATAAAACTTGCAAGCCATGGTGCGCAACATGGTGACCAAGGGATCGACGGAACTGGATATGCATTGCGTGGTAGGAAGGTGGACAAAGTTCAACTCAAGCAACTGCTGAGTCAGCAGTTATGCTTATCCGTGACAGCTAGCCCGCATGACTTGACTAAAACCAGTATCTGATCTAACGCCCCTTAGCCTATGTATGCCATTGCTTCCAGTTTCTCCCCTGCAGATGCTTCGCCAAATACTCAATTTCACTCCGAGTCCTTGACACCACAGTACATGTCTTAAGAAACTGTAACATATGCCTTTTCTCTTACATTTATATTGCCGTTGACACACCAAATACAGTTTAATTTCATCTGCATATGTTCAGATGGATTCGTATTCAATCGCAATACATTTTCCATTGACACACCGCTTTGCAATGCGCATCGATGCGGATTGATGTGGACCCACCAGACTCAGTGGGGTTTTGAAAGCGCAATTTGGCAGAAATTCTTTCCCCGACATCACGGTACAACATATGCCCGGCATAGCTCGGAAAATCCGTGTCTTGCGTACATGCGCAGTTGAGTTCTGCAGAATGGAACCGAATTCCTGTTGACACACCATATAACCCAGCCAAACTCAATCAAATCGTATGTGGATTGAAATCACTATGCATCTATGCGCCTTTATACGTGAATCTGGTGTGTGCACAACGGTATACAAAGTGAATGAATGCACATTCTGCTTTGGTGTGTCAGTGGCATACCTGAAAAAAGGTCTTTCCCAACTCAGCCATCCAAACAGCCAATCAAGTTGAAGACATTTAACTGTCTTCAGCGAAACATCAAAAGAATTCAGAAAACGCCAACGATTTGTTATGATTAAAACATTTATTGGCATGAAAGGATATTGAAACAGAAACATGACCATGATAATTTACAAATGGATGTTTACAAAGACATGGATATAGAAAAGTAAACACATTAAACACTTCACTATTTCAACTTTCTTAAACATGATAGTGTTACTATCAGTAGGACTAATAAAAATGTCTGCAGATGTAGAAACACTTTCTGATGACAGACAGTCGAAATTGGGATGATCACTCAGTAAAACTTCTTTTAAGTAAACCTGAAAAATAAGCAGAAACACTGGGGATAAAGAATTTAATACAACAGAAAAATTAAATATTACCTCTGTTCTAAACAACTATAAAATTTCGCACCAAAGTACAAAGTATCACACTATTTCAATGTGACTTTCTGGACTAAGAACTCCCTTCATGACATAATTCCTAGCAGAATTCTTAAATATGCTCAAGTTAGACTTCTCTACTGACCAATCAAAGGAATCATGCCGTCTCTTCAATATTTAACCTTGATTTTCTCATGTTGGATGCAAATTAGGCCTGTCAACAAGTCAATTTTAAAGGTGACGCACACATGATCCCCCCCACCCCCCCGTTAGTCAATTTATAGTGAAGCAAATTTGTCCCCCCTTCCAAAAAACAACGTAAATGTGCACCTCTGCCTCTCATCAAACCCCAATGTAAATTCAAATAATGCCTACAGGTATGTACAACAGTGAGTTGAATGAGAGGAAAACTTACGCAAATGTCAGATGGCTATCAGTGATCTCTCAGACCACTGACAGCCTTCAAGTGTCCACCACAGTAACCATCATACTCCCCCTCAGTTCTACGGTCTTCGTCCGTCTGACTGCCTTAGATCAAATCTGCGACTGTGGAAATAAAGAATGGCTTGTTTAGTCACACTCACTATCTATCACTATAAAGAATCCCTTAAAGACTGAAATGGAAAAGACTTTTTCACTCACCTTACCAAAATATGGCCAAGGACCACAAGATTACTTTGCATTCAACATTTCAACAATATTTTGACCCTGAATGGATATGATTGTATGGCTGGGGGTTCAAAGAATTCTAGCCATAAAGTAGTCAAAAAATATCCGCATACAACAATGTCGACAAGCAGTTCCATTTCAAAATGTAACCCCCTTACTTAAATCTCTGAACAGCTATGCATGATCATTTTAAACCATCTATGTAAATGAAATGGGGACTTTCATAATGTGCATTATAAAGTTGGGTGATAATTCTACTTGAAAGTAATATTTGGTACATCAGGCTTGTACGAACCATTCATCGGCATCTCATCAATTTGTGTAGAATAGTACTGTTCAATATCCCTCAAGATCCGGATATCATCATTCTTCACGAAATTGATGGCAACACCCTTTCTGCCAAATCTACCGGAGCGACCAATCCTGAAAACATAAAAAAACAAAAAGTGTAGACATTCATAAACATGTATTCTGACATTTTGGTGTATGTCTTTCTTGTGTGTGTCTCTCTCAACACTAAGGTGTCATTACAACACTGATCAAAACTTAATATTATTTATCATTTAAAACAACACGTCAATCCAGCTGTGCAGACCATGTTTGTGAAAAGGAACTGACAGATCATGCAAGATGCAGCATATCACAATATCTGATGTTTTTGTTTACCTTTTTCACAAAAGCCTGTCTTACTCTTTTCTTTCAGCATTACTTCAGCCATTATATGAAAAGGTCCAACAGCATCGTGTGTCCAGTTTCCCCAAGAGTACATCTGCTACTGTGCACAACCAGACTGAAAATACCATCGCTTTGTCACAGCATAGCAACACACTGCTGATAAATATCTAATACACTCTAAAATGGATATTCCTAGTAATGTATAACCCCACGTCTGCAATACCAAAAACTACCCCTTTTCAATATAGTGACTTAGTTTCTGTGGTTGCTGCTTAGTCATTGACCACATCCGACAACTTACCTATGGATATACAACTCACGGTTGTTGGGCAGATCATAATTGATGACTAAGGAGACCTGCTGAACATCAATGCCTCTCGCCCAGACGTCTGTTGTAATCAACACTCGGCTGGAAAAGAACGGTCAACATTTCACCATCACTTCTGTTGTGGATTTGATACGGTATTAAAATGCTATAATAGCTTACACTTACTTTAGGAATAGGAGTGTTGTGATTTTATATTCAATAAGCAACATATGTTAGTCAGGTATTAGAAAGAATTCTATATTTTTAGCCAGTGCAGTTTACTTTATTACAGGATGCTAATGTTCATTTCAAGAAAGGCTCAGTATAGCGTATAATATCAATCACATGGAATATCATTACTATTTGTCATCACTGCCTTCATATTGAACTTGGAAATCTCTTATGTTACCCATGTTTTTATTGTGCTGTTTTTGGAGTTGGGGTTGAGATTTTGAGGGTGGGCTGGGGGGTGTTGTACATATTTTGTCAGATAAAAAGTTCATATCACAGTCACAAAGGTTACAGACAACCAGCTTACGTCATTTGAGCTAATGAACAGAAATAATCTCCCTCGTGAGATAAATACAGATGTATACCTTTCTCCAGCCCTGAACTGTTTCATAATGGCATCTCTCTCCTTTTGTGGCATGTCACCATGCATGGATGATACAGTGAAGTTAGCTTCCCTCATCTTTTCTGTCAGCCAGTCAACCTACAAAGGTTTCACTTATACATTTGGCTAACGATTGATACCGTATTCAATAGTAACTTTACTCACACAATGGCTCTGAAAAATAGAATGTCTACAAGTCTGGTGTTGATCAAAATATACTGGATGTTCTATTTCAAATTTGTGAAGCAATCCTTCAAATAGTGCAAACACCGAAAACCAATACGTCACAACAGAGGCAGTTAAAACGTCGTGACTCTATTTGAAATGTCTCCCCACAATACGGCTGAGATATTGCCAATGTGCCTTATACCATAATCAGTCATTCATTCATTCATTCTATTTGATGAGCTTCTGCTTAAGCAGTAAAGACAAAAAGAACAAACATTTGAACTCTTAAGTGAAGCTGTTGTGTAGATAAAATGGTAATGTAAAAGTTTAGACAGCCAGGCAATACCACATAATTGTGCAATCCATCGTTATGGGATTATCAAAGATGCTTTCAATTCATTAATGTAGATTGCCTTTACTCTCCCTGAAGTCATCAAAAATTTGCCTTAGCCCAATCCTTTCAGTAGAATGTACACTGAAGAGGACAGAGTGTTTTTGGGTCAGTACTATAAAGACAGCAGGAATCTTCTCCTATACTGACCTTTCTCTTGGTATTGCAGAATATAACAGCCTGTGTGATTGTCAGGGTATCATACAGGTCACAAAGTGTGTCAAACTTCCACTCTTCTCGCTCCACGGCCACAAAAAACTGCTTGATCCCTTCCAGTGTCAACTCATCACTAGGGAGAACAACAGAAAAGGCTTCCTTACAAAGTAGCGTTTGAGACAATTTTAATACTTCTCACCACATTTCAGCCTCAAACTTTGATCACAAGCAAAATATAAAAGACTCTTACATCAGTTTTAACAGAAAATAAAATATAAGAAGTTCCTTATGGTTATCTTTTATTAAATCTTGAGACTAAATAATTGGCGCTAACCAGTATACAAAGCTACATACCTCTGCAGCACAAAATAAGAAGTCAGTCTATATTTCGTCTACTTAGTTTGTGACATTACTAAGTAGCTGAAATACCGGTTGACTGTATGAGGAAATCTACATTTGGAGTTACATTCCTTCTATTTTATGACAAACTGATCTGTGCCACCACTGGATTCTAAAGCACCACTATCACACTTTTTATCTACTGGTAGGTTGCTATTTCATTTTTCCATAGTATTAGTACTAAGTTAATCTGTAACGGGTAAGTATATGTGCTGTTGTTGTACCGTTTGACAAGGATCCTGACAGGGTCCGTCATAAACTTGTTGGTCATCTCCAGGATCTCGTGGGGTAGGGTAGCAGATATCAGGAGCACCTGTGTGGCTGGGGGCAAGTACCTGTACACATCATAGATCTGCTCCTTAAACCCTGTCAACAACCACATCATATGTTCAGAATCCATGTGAAATCTTAACATTAGAATCGGCCAGGGACAACACTATTTTGTCTTAAATGACTAAGTTACATTTTGGGGAGCCAGACACTGTTTATCAGACCGAAATCGATGCCTCATTTCCAAAATAAAATTTACAAATAAGAATAAAAGCTTGTTAAATGATTTGAAATAATTTATTGGGTTTTGAACACAATGGGAAATAAATAATAACTGGCACCATAAATATATATATCATATACCTACGCATGTTACTCGCCTGAAACAGAACCATCTGATATTTTTTTCGTATCACCATCCTCTGAACATTTGCATGCACGGAACTACTTTCGTACAGAATGACCTTTCCCTGGGAAAGCCCTGAGTTGCTCGACATGCAGTGCTCACCTACTTACAGGAACATGTGATTTATTCTCCCTAAAATTAAGACCCCGAAAAAATAAAATATTTTTCCTACACTGTCTACATGCTAACATGATAGTCAAAAAGGTTATATTAAAATATCTGCGTAAACTTTTTGTGTCATCTGCTTAGTGATTGTTTTTCACCATCATATTACACTCCTCAACACTGATACGCCAGTTTTCTAGTTCAAGACGCTTTGCAAGTCATCTGTACAAGTCACGAGTTCTCCCCTGTAAATATTTAAATTTGTGTTTTCCTATTTATTGTTGCTACTCAGTTATTTCTGGATTTCCCAGCTGTTGACCTGTGCTATACTGTTACCAGAGCCAATCATGCCATTCATGCCATCATGGAAGCTGAGGACAGCAGTGATTCAGACATGCCAAATTTCGACCTCGAATTTTGGTCGGACAGGGACAGTGAGCACTGATCTGACTATGACGGTGATTTTCTTGCTAGAGTAGATGCTTTCGAACAGGCAATTTTGGTGATCAACGCCCACAAAAACCACCTGACACAAAAGACGTCATTTCGGAACAGGGGGCCAACTTTCGTTGAATGCGGCGAGAGAGAGTTTGTCATGTCAATGAGGAACAAAAACACTGTCCGGAAGACAGCAAGCGTGGTCAGAATATTTTCTGGATTCCTGCGAACCTTTTCTCGCGAAGATGATCGGGAAACTGAGGACATCCCATCCGTCCAGTTGAACAATTACATTGGATCGTTCTTTCTTTCTCTGGGAAAACATTGATAACTATGCATATAGTTTGATTTTTGACAAAGAATTTCAAACTTCGCATGACATCCTTGCTTCAAAACGTAAGGAGCTCAAACAGAAAGGCAAAGGGAAAAGACCAAACAGAGCTGAATCGCAGACAGACAATGAGGAAGGTATACTGAAGGAAAATAAAGTAATAGGGAACCATAGTCCGTGTGCACTTGTCAACAAAATATGGTTAATCAATTCCCTTCATTTTGGCCTTCGTGGAGAAGAAAATCGTAAACTAATATGGAGAGACGTGACTTTAAATGTGATGAACTAGGGAGCTCAACACCAAAACTAGGAGCAGTGAAAATCCAAAAATGCATGTCCGCCCCTTCCGGCCGAAACAATTTGCACTTGATAACAAGAATGACTGCCCAGTAGAGGCGCACAAAGTCTACATGAACCACATGCTACCAAAAATGTGTGCAGCCGACAGTCCATTTTACCTTGGTATCAATTACAAATGAAAACCTTCTAGTAATGTATGTTATAAATGCCAACCAATGGGACAGAACACCCTAAAATCAATTATGAAAACCACGGAAAAATGCTTGACAAACCACAGTGCCCAAAAAACAACATGTACCCATCTCCTTCAGGCTGGAGTAGCTTCCACAACTATTATGCAACTCACTGACCACAAAAATGTTGCAAGTGTAAATAATTACACTGTTGCTTCTCTTAGTATGCAGGAAAAGATGAGCCACATCATTTCAAATGCTCCAGTGACACAGCCTTCCGGTGCGAGCGGAACACTCCCTCCCAAACCCAGTACATCCACAGAAATTGATGCACCTGACCCATCCACTTCTACTGTGCAGAATGATCTATTTGTTTAACAGAATTTCCCACACAATGTAAACCATTTGTAAATTGCAACGTAAATCGCACAAGTAGAACTGCCTTTATTTTCCAGGGTGGATCCTTTTCAAACTGCACGTTCCACCTTAGTCTCTGCCACGGATCAGATGCCCATTAACTGTGCTGACAAACTCTTTCATGAATTCACAGACTTCAGTAATTTTAAAGAACTTTCTGTCATTCACATGTAATTAATAATTTCTTCACGTCTAAAAGTGGTGGTTGACCTGATTTTTTTAGCGCACTTCACACCTCAAGTGCTCAATTTCAAAATGCCACTTGTCTGGCCTCAGAGGATGTTTATGTAAGCGTTACAGTTCTGATAGCATCTGTGTTTTCAAAAACCCAGCTCTACTCACCTATGTTGTATACATAATATTTCAACCGTTTTCAAGCCTTTGTGTTAATTGTCATTTCTTTATTTATTTTGTTTATTTTTTTTTCTGTCTCCTGCAGTGGTCAACTCTTCTGAAACAAGTTATACGAAATCCATATGCGCATAATACTTCGTGAGTGTCATGACGGGCTGTGCACTGCCAGGCACTATACCCTGAGCGAAGTAGTCTACGGAAATATCTGGAATTTAACGTTCACAAGGTAGTTTTAAGAGAAGGTATATGATAAATATATTATCATTACACTGTGCCGATCTGCATCATCGCACCTACTCTCGACAATGCAGATCAGCTCAGTGTAATGATAATCTCTATGCACAATATTCAAAATGCAGCATTATGGAGAATGTGCCAAGGATTATGGTATTTAGCTATCATCTTTCCCCCTTTAATGAAATGATAATCGTCACTTTTGTCTTCTCCAGATTCCAAGGATAAATTCCTCTTCAAATGTACAACTGTTTCTGTTCATTCTTATACCCTGTACAATATGTTCAGAAGGTTATTATCTCCCTTTCACTTTTTGTACTGGAGGAATGTCCTACAGAAAATAACACTTTGTTTCAAGAGGATATTGGACGTACCCTTATTTAACATCTCATCTGCTTCATCCAGAACAAGCATCTTGATGGATCGAGTGCGCAGACTGCGGCGACGGATCATATCTGTGGAAAACAACATATATTCATCCCATACGAACTTCACACTAACTATTTCTGTTTCACAGAAGGGGTTACACCCAAGCCAGCCCGAACAAATTATTAGACTACACTTTACGCAGTAATGAAAAATATTTTAACTGTATGGCAAAATGTTAGATTTATGTAGAAGAATGCAACCAGCGCAAGAAAGTCTTCACACCCCCATCATAGGTGACCAATAGAAAAAAATACTGTGCAATGCACTTAAATCCCTCAGCCTTCAGTGCATGCACAATGTAATGAATAGACACAAACTCTGTGTAGGTGTGGTATAAATCTGGTGAAATTGGGACGAAACTGTTAATGAGATCGAGCGTTTACAAGCCTTTTTATAAAATGTAACTTAAATAACTTTGAAGGAAAAGGTCAAGGTAACAGAAAATCAATGGAGTTCTTCCTCATGCCAAAGAGCAAGTATGGTGTGAGTCTGGTAGACTTGAGGTAAACAATTCTAGAGCTATCATGCTTACAAGCCTTTCATAATATTAAACTTAAACGACCAAAAAAATTGCTCTCATGCCAGTGTGTAAATGTGGTGTAAGTTTGGTCAACATCACATAAAGTTTCCAAGAGATAGAGCATTTATGAGGAATATGGATGGACGGACGCTGCCCACTGCGATACCCCTTGGCCAAAATTGGTGGAGGAGTAAAAACAACCTTTTCATAAACAATGTGATTTGATCCTATCACTTCACAATGTAACATCAGTGGTTAGACCCTTTATACATTTTCTATTAAGCCAGCAAACCCACATCAAGTTTGCACAAAGAACTGAAATGATTATGGATAAGAGTGAGAAAAGATGAACTGGCAAAATTATAAGAACTATCTTACCGAAAACTCTGCCTGGAGTGCCAGATACCACATGCTGCCCATAGTCCAGCTTCCTGATGTCCTCCCCAATGTTGGTGCCTCCTATACAGGCGTGACACTGCACACTCATGTAATCCCCCAGAGCTAGGATCACCTGGTAATTACACAAAACAAAAAGCTTCATTTTACCGGACAGGAGGATACACATGGACTTTATACGGAATGCTTTTAGCCTTGCCTGTATACTTTGAAATAGTTTACATCGACAACACGTGAAATCTGTGAGGACGAACACCTCCGTACTTTACTTATTTACTGGTGTTTTAGAGTATACTCAAGAATATTGCATACTATAGAAGCAAGCTTAGGGATAGCTCACTCAACAATACCAAGTTCCATGTTATTAAATGAAAGAGCAGTTGTGTGTCTCTGAAAGATAAGCTAGAGATGGTGAAAAAGTCTCAGATCTACATCTCAACAGGCCTGATAATGCAACATCCTCCCCCTCCAACCCCCTGCAACAAAAGTAAGACATCACCCACCTTCTGTATCTGTGTGGCCAGTTCTCTGGTAGGGGAGAGAATCAAGGCCTGTGTTTCTCGTACTTGGGTGTCAAGGCATTGTAGAATGGAGATGGAAAACGTAGCCGTTTTTCCTGTACCAGATTGAGCTCTGAAAGAGAGATGAAAGTGATAAAAGTAGGATGAACTTAGCCTGAAGGGATAGATTACAATGTACAATGCCCCCTTGCTTCATGCTGAAGAAAAACCCACTGACTCCTGTTAAATAAAAATATTAGTTTTATTTTTCAAAATTTCTGACTGTTACATGCCTCCACGACAAGTTATATCAGCAACTCATACTCTACAGGGAGCCTTAATGTAGGAATGAATATTAGAAGTTAAAGCTCCTTCTGCAGTACTTCATCTGTCTTGTAGATATCCTTATTGAGAGAAGTTGTTTTCAACTTTGGTGAAATGGCATCGGGGAGAATAGAACATATTCATCAATCTTTCAAGTTAAATTTCATTGTATACTTGAATATGTTCTGAAAATATAAACAAGCACATGTATTTTCCTCTAAAGAGAAAACCACCTTAAACAATTATGGAAAGACAATGAATTCAAACTTTTAAGTGGGATTTCAAAAGGTCTTGTTCCCATTGATCCACAAGACAATTTGGCAAGCTATCCATGTCAGGGCAGAATTACACTTCAGCTTTGTTACCTAAGGCATGCTGCAAGTGGGCAAATGTAACCTTTCAATTCAGGCATTCAACAAAGATAAGTAAAGCCAAAAGAGACGACCCCAATGCATATAAAGAGAGCAAAAGTCTTTGTTTAGCCCCAAGGAAAACAGAACGCCATTGTGTATGAACTGCTAATTCAATTTTATACTTACTGAGCAATAACATCTCGTCCTTTCACTATTGGCTTAATAGCTCGCTGTTGAATAGCAGATGGTTTTTCAAATCCTACAAAAAAGAATGTAATCTTTCACTCATTCAGACGAAAACCTTGTTTAATAAGGGATGACTACCAAGATGTAAACTGGATTACAGCACAATGAAGATAACAGTGAAGTCATCATTTGCCAAGCAGAACAGAAGAGGTGCATGTGCCTTGCGTTTTTGGATCCTACCATACAAGAATATTCATCTGAATATTTAGTTTTGCCATTACATCTCTCCTCGATTTTAGAAAGGCCAAGTCTTTAAAGGATATATGAAAAGGGTTGTTGTTATATCTTTATATGCAGTTTACGATATGTAATAAGATTTACAAGTACAAAAAAAAATTCTCAACCTTCTTTTCGGGGAATAAAAGTGGCTTTAAAGCACAATTTTCTTAAGTAACCAGTGATCCCCCAATGTCATGCAGAGCATGAGCCCACGTCACCTTGCCTACACTGTATATATAGGACTATCAGCCAGTTGGCAGTAAAGCACGCACAGTGTGAGTGAGAAGAGACAAATGTAAATTTAGAAATCATGGAAGACATGCCATTCAGAGTACCGTTTAACAGAGGAGTTTGACAGTGACAGCTTGGAGCATTCCAATCTGGAATCGCCTGACACTGATGGTTACACTAATACAGGACGACTTGGCAACACTGTCTGATAAGCAAATAAACTTGCTTATTATTATGTTCTACATTTGTGAGCATTATTCATATTTGTTGCACAGCATGGTCACATGGATAGATCAGGTTCCTGCCTAATTAGGTCACATGTCAGATCACAAGGAAATCTGAATAAGCTGACACTTTCTCCTTTTTTTGGAAAGATCATAAACAGCACACCTAACCTTTTGTAAAGGGAGCAAAATATCTAGGAATGAATATGTTGCTGCTGATTGACCAGTTAATATACGGTCGGGTTCGTAACTATAGCTACCAGTGCTCACCCGGCTCAGAGCACTTTGGGGGCTTAGGCCTCGCTCTGAGAAAATTCAACTATAACATAATTTTCAACAGAATTCCCCCTCCCCCAAAGGTGTAATTAACAGGTATAAAACATACCACAAAATGAAAATTAAAAACAGTTTTGTTTACTTTGTTCGCTCTTTGTTCTAGAGCTCCTTTTCATGTATCCTTTAAACTGATAATTGTATGTCTGACAAATCCGCAGGTAACAATGATCACAAATTACCACAGGGAAGCATAGTAACTGTACAAACAACATATATGTAGTCTTGTTATAAGTAAACAAATTGCATGTTACAGGCCATTTAACACAAAAGTGTAAAATGTCTGAGTAACTGAACAGTATGTAATCTGTGCTTAAATCGTGGTTATGCAAAGATGTCTCCCTGGTCAGTTCTATTTAAAGGTGAACTGTCCACATTTTATTTGTCACTCTACTTAACTGAATAATATATCTGTGATATAAAAAAATTTATGGAAACAAAAAAATGCATCTGATGAGTATTTTTTCCTCTTAGAAAATAGAAATATATGTAACTCCAAAAATTGTCGCTAGTGTGTCAATTATATGTATTTAATTGGTGTTTCACCCCATACTCAAGAATATATTACTCATGCCATGGCACCCAGATTTATGGTAGGTCTAAAACGAAATCAGGAGTGAAAAAGTGAAAAAAGAAAAAAAATCAATTTACGGTAGGCCTAAGCTACATATTTCACGGCATTGTTCACTTCATGGAAATTTGTAGAGAAGTATTCCATCTTCCAAGGGTGCTTGAACAGCAAATAAGCTTGGGTGGATCAGATGTTTTCACTTTTTACCTACAACTGATTATTTTTCAAATGATTATTGAAAGCCAATAAGTTGTTCTAACAAAATTCACAAAATTTGTGCCTCTCGAACTAGAAGACTACTTTTGGCTAACACTGCTGCATGTCGTCTGGAGGCAGGAAATTTTTACACATTTGCACGATTTTGCTATTCGTAAAAGCTGTCTTTCACAATTTTCAGCATTTCTTTCTGTTGTTGGTATAACAAATTGTCCTCTGACAAAGTGACAACTTCTACTATGCAAAGACTATCTCCACAATTCTGTTTACAATATTCACTACAAAAAGAACTAACCAAGGGCTCAGAGCTTTTGAGTTGTTTTCTTTTCTAACTTAAACATTTGCTACGATTGGGAAAAAACACCACCAAAACGTCCAGGGAAATGTTTTGGGGACATTTAAAGGCTTGGCACAAAGAGGGGCATGCGCGAGGCTTTACAGGACACACGTTGCGCACAAGAGGGCAGGCGTGGTGCTCTGCCACGCCAAATATGACTGGTTAGGGGTCTGGACTAGCGTAAGTGAGCCTCATTTTGTTCACTTGTTTTTCCAAAATGGCTGGCATGCAGGCTTACCTGAAAAGAGGAAACTTATCAAAGCTTAGACGAAATTCATCGTACAATATTAATGTTCTAAGAGTGAAACAGTTTAAGGTATTGTAAGGTAAATCACCTAATCTACACATTCAGCCTATATTTTTTTTTAATTTTCACCATTTTTAATTTAGTACCAGAAAGTAGGGAGCTCAATGACAGCATATAAAGTTTTGTTACAGTTGAGGATGCCACAACAACAACAACCTTTTAACATGCCTGAAAATGTAGCAATATAGACCAAACTATAACATTTTACCCAACCTACTGACAATTTAGATGTTCTGAAGTTATTGGGGCTGCTATAGTTACAAGTAAATATTGTGTACACTGGTGTAATAAATACTTGATCAGAACCACGTCACCCAATCCAATCAGTCATATTTGCCCTGCAACAGAGCCGCTTCTTTTGAAAGGTACATTCCTAGACACATTTTTGCATAAATGCGAAATGTGAATGTCTTTTTAATTTGGTGAAATGAAATATAAACAGTCATTCACTTACACGAAGAAATATAACTATGTGTGTCATTAGGCCAGCTGCACAGCAAATGAAGTGATACACATTCATTCTGAGAAACAATGGCTAAGAATGACTAGAGCATGCTACACAAGAGGCAGGTAGCAACGTAATGTACCTGAAGTGGAAAGCACAAGCTTGCAGAGGTAGGAATTCATTTTCTACAGTGTACTTTGGAGTGGCTGTATATGTCGGATAAGCAAACGGTGTAAGTATTTACAGAACATAAAATTATCTCCCCCTTTCTCAAGCAACCTTGACCCTCAAGGAGTCCTTGTCAAAGGCCACTCCATCCCATTTGGAGATTTCCTTTGATGTTTAGCCACTTTGTGGAACCGTTATGCACAGAACTTTCAGTGGTTAGCAACTATGTATTTCTCTGTGTATTCTTTATATTCCGTTCTCTCTGGTTGCACATGTTGTTTGATGTTCTATACTGCAATTTATCTAAATTTGTTTCATTTTTACACATTGTTGTGGGCCCCTGGATTAGTGTGACGGGACTGACATTGTGGTAGACACATTGTAAACTGGACTGGTGACGGAGCGGAACATGCTAACCCCCTTCATTCTTGTGGTATGCTTTAGTGATAAGGTGGGAGTTTTCCAAACTCCTTTGTAACACTTTACAACATCATACAAAAAAGTTGGCGACAATCCTACTGGAAGCCCTACTACTATAGCTGCTATGGTCCAGCGTATTCCGATCGATTTTCACATTTACTCTCACAATTACATATAGGCACATTTGAAAACTTTACTAAGGTTGTAAAACAACATATACAGCTACACAAATACAGCTATGTTGGTTGCAAACGTTGCAAGAGTTGCAAGAGTTCACAAACACAAAAGATAGTGTTTCTACAAATGGTGCCCACGTGTTGTTGTTGGGTGCCCTATTTGTGGAGTTGTCGTTCACGGGTCTAAAGAGACAGGCTTATCGACACATTTAACAAAATTAAACACCCACCATATGCGTATATTCCCCTCAAAAGCTCTTCTCTGATACCCATAGAATCAAATGTAGGAGTGACTTCGACATCTTCGCTGGTCTCAAACTCAATATTTCTCAGATCATCCCCACCAGGTAAGACTCTTCTGCCCGCCATTTTGCTTGCGTATGCGGAAATGATAAGCCGAACTGCATTGTGGGGCAAAACGAAGGCGGATTTGCACTAGTACCTTTAAGCTCGCACATTGCATACGTCAGGCGGGACTTAAGCAACAGTGACCCCCCTGCCCCCATCTTATCTTATCTGATATGCAACATGGAGTTTGAACGACGCATTTTACATCACCGTTTATAAGCCATGGCATTTGTGTGTTAAAGCAGGCCGATAAGAAGGCCGATTCGACTTCTAGAAATCGTCCACCTGTTTTTCAAGCAACATTATTGCACCTTCTTCTTAAGTAAGAATTACATTGACAGCAGATATAGTAATAAAACTTTTCCACCTATACAACCCACAGTGAATTTTTTTCATGTAAAACTTTACTATATAATTAAAATTACAGGAACATCCCTCCCACCATAATGCCGATCGGGGATGAGGGGACACATATGCTTGAAACATTCTTGAGTATGGCTTAAAAAACAAAAAAATCACACAAAATTAAAAAAACAAAACATAACATTCACTCCAGGGTAACAGTTTGAAGATTTCTCAATCAAGTTATACATATCATTTCTCATAATACTAGTAAAATATTAATCGCGAAGCACACGCCTGACGTGACTTTCGTCCGGCGCTGTTTCTGTCTGCCCCCATCCCCCCGCAGAGACAAAGCGCTTATCGTGCATTGTGGTTATGAATTCTCTGCATGTATTTATGACATAGGTTCATGTATTTCCCCAATTTGTAGTACTCAGTAGTCTTAAGAAATGACAACATTGCTGAGCGGGATTGGTACAGATTTTACATGGTATACCTTTAATGAACTTTCCCCAAATCGAGATTCTACATTATAGTTAATATGCTCTAGATCTGCACGTTGCAAAATTGGCAAATTTGCCATTTGCCGGATTTGGTCAACTTGCCCACATTCACCATGCGATTTATCACTTGCATAAGTAAATTCATTTTGCAGCGGTTAACTTATTATTTAGGACGGCGTTTTTGCTAAACGGCCAAATGTGTTTGTGTTTATGTATAATGCACACCTTATGTAATGCAAAATATGAAGTATATACATAGCAATGGGGTCAACAAATGATTGTTGGTAATCATCTGTACAAATGCACAATTTTAGACTGGAGCACTTCACCAGTCGACATATATGGCCTGTTTCAGCTCGGTCTGGAGAGATTATCGAAAAGCCTCTCTCTGACCGAACTAATGAGCAGAATATTTCGGAGGTAAATGCAACTGTTGGTGTTCCATGGTTATATAGCCCCATATCAATTAAGACACATGGTCTCTGGTCCGGCAAAGATATATGATAAGGCCTGGTGTCTTTATCTCTGTTGAAGACGTGAAACATCTGCAAACTAGCCATGCAACTTAAATATTATCGAAAATACCATATACCCAATGTTTTGATCAAATTCAAAGTCAGCTTCAACCTCGTTGGGAGGAGAGGGAAGGTTTACTGAATTACTGCAGATGTACATGAGCAAGATAAAGCTCAGTTCATGTGTTGAAAGAATTTGCGGGTCTAACTGAAGGAGCAATTCTACAACCATTATACATTGCTATACCGCTAGATGCATTAAGCCTGGTCGATGCGGTATCAATGCCTAAGCGAACAGCAAGAGAGCGCACCTGGGTTTAAATACATGAATTTATGCGTTAATCACCTACTCGTAAAAACGATTTGTTGGTCGTCCAAGGAAGATAGCAAAGTTTACATAGCTCTCGTGTGGACAAGAAAATGCCGCTCTGGACTGATGTAAACCGAGACTAGACCAAACAGCTTATATTATATGCTGGATGTTCCCAGTCCTCTGTGTCTTAATAAACCGTGCAAACAGAATAGCCTCCCTTGATCGATTTAGGCTGAGCCTTGTTTTCAGATGTAATGCTACGAAGAAAATTACACAGGCTGTAATCCCATCAGGGACTATTTGTGTACAGACTATCTAGACGGGTTTCTCCTATACCCAATAAAACACTGGATGTCCAAGACTTGTATCGTGTTACCGAGGATTGTCTTCAGAATGGCATGGCCTTCAAGGCATGTCCACTTGTATAGGCCTATATAATCACCAGCCTGTTACCTCAACTGATATGACGAGCGCCCAATGGTTATCCCATAGTCCAAGCAGAATTTACCAGTGCCATCAAGCAATGCAGGAATAATGGATTAATAGTTAGACACCAAACCGTCATCGCCAAGGGAGAATGGAACAGGCAGTAGGCTGCTCGAATTACATTAGGCGGTTCCCCGTTAAATTTTAGGAACAGTTGTCATAACAGATTGGCATCTGGCCATGGAGGCCTCTGGTTAGATTCGATTCCTCGCCGGCTTGAGTGTGACTGAGAAAGAAAGGCTGTTAGGTATCTGAGGCTGATTCCACAAAGCCATTTCTGAGGAGGGTCAAAAGTTCATCAAAATGCTTAGTTTTTGAAACTGGAAGTAAAAACGTATCTTAAGTTATCATTTACGAAGTGGTCAAAATTGCCATTTACACGGCTTAAAAACAAACTCTAAAATCGTATTTCAAATTGTAACTGAAGTGGGTAAAGACTCTGGAATGAACCCCTGGCCAAAATCTGGAATACTACCCAACCAAGCTTTATCATTTAATGTTCGCTTTGTAATAAAAATAGATAGTTTCTTTTACAGTAGCCCATGCAAATACGACATTTGTAGCTTTTTATTCGATTAACCTGGGTGGAAACGTCTCCACCTGGGTGAAAAGGTGGAAATCGTATAAAAAGTTTTTAACTTTTTTGCCCAGGTGGAAGCTCACCTGAAACATGATGCCTCATTCTGGTCCAAAGATGGCGAAAAAGGTGTTCAGGTGTGTCTTATGGCAGCAGATACTAATTATTTCCTTTTTACTTATGTTGTCCTTCTTTAGTAATCAGTCATTTCCTCGGGAGTGAGAACGAGGCTTCTTGCATCACGTGAGTTTCCACCCAGGTGAAAACCTTTTCACCCAAGTGGAGACTAAAGAAAAAGTTACAAAAGTTAAGGAAAAAGGAAAATGTCGCAAAAATAGGCCACCGTATTCCTTTCCTTTCCTTTCCTTTCTTTGGATTTGCGACTTGATTAATACCCACCACATATTGTTCTCTGAATGGTTTCTGAACTGGGTATTAAAGAGTGTGTATTGTTCTCCTCTAATTTGGAGGATACGCCCGTTCTTTCTCCATGTATAGTTGAGATATTCTGACAATATGTTCTTACCGCCTTCCATCAAGCTACGTATGGGTGAACACTGAGAAACATTCCATCACAGTAACCTGCACCAGGTGACAACAGTATAGTGTTATGTAACTGATGAAAGACACGGATACGATTAACCTGTTTGTACTTACATTACTGCCTATAAAAGCTGACATTCAGGTGTGATTAAGTAGTCGTCAAGCACTAATTTCTAAACTCATTTATATTTTTATGATATAATTACCTATTTGAAATTTCCTTTTCTTTTTTTTTTTTTTTTTTTTCGCCAAGCAGCTAAAAGTCATAAATTATCTGCATACAAACAATTGGATTTTTATACGTTACGACGTCTGTGCGGGGTGAGATCTGACGTATGATAAATGTCAGAGGAAGATAAAATAATTTAAACCTGAACTGGCGTGTAATCAACCTTCCCGGTCAAAGCAAGAGATTAAGTAGACAGGGATGCCCATAAAGAAAGAGTTATACGTGGGGCAAATCAACAGTAGAGTAAACAGTAGCCTTATTGGCTGCGCAGTTAGGCCAAGTTATAGCTCTACACCAGCAAGAGACCAATGGACATGACGTTCACAAAACTGAACATACAGCGTTCTAGCAATGCTTTTGCTATATAGAACCTATGCTTTATCTCTTGTATCAATTTATCGACTCCTCTGATTCAGCGATGGCCAAGAACACAAAATCCTACACTGAATGTTAAAAATGTTTAAGTTCATTGTAATTTTAGGGATGGGCCCAAATGTCGGAACTGGTATACATATAGTTCATCTGGACCGACCAGCTGTGCATGATGACAACTTCGCATGTCGGCTCTCAAAGATTTGATAGCAAAGTCAAAAGCATTGCTCAGACACAAACCCAGCAAGCGATAAACGCCAAACACTGGATACATTTAACCGAAAGCAATGGTGTTGTGTGGGATTTCATCCGCTTCACCCGTGATCAAAGCCCCTAAATTCTAAAATTTCCCGAAGACAAGCCTATACTGACTTTTTCGAACATCACATGCGTTACGGTATAACGTGCATTTATCACCATTTAAATTACAGAAGATTACTAAATAATAATAATCAGTCTTCAGAGTATCATTAAAATAATTATTTAGTGACATGGGTCTGCTCGTTCGTCTGTACGCAGGCGTTTAGAACATATACAGCTCAATATCAAAAAATCTGAAGGATTATTTGAGAGAGCGCCTATACCTCCAGAACGACCTCTATGTGGGTACCGTATAAGCTGATCGGGAAATATACCCCCATTAAATTAAAGTAGGCAATTTTAACCGTGTTCATTGAAATGATCAAACACTACGGAAGCGATTCGAGGTGTTTTGATCTAGTATATATCTGCAGTTTTGAGTCATTCCAGAATCCCTTTACCGTGATTTATTACTCACTAAAGCACGAATTTCCATTCCACGTAATCCTTATTTTTCCCTGAGCCCTCGGTAAATCTGTAAAACATGGCCGACTGGGAGTTGTAAGTGTCACATGAGTTAGTAACAAATGGTTTCCTGAGACGGTTAGGCTGTTGTGAAGGGTCGGGAAGAACAAACCATTAGACGTGATTTTCTCTCATTCTTTGTCTATAAATCGGTATCCAGTAGTATTATCAACATCGATTCAACGCGTGTGCTACATTCATATTTTTTTCTATTGTTCTAAACTTTTGAAATAGCACTTGTTCACACGTAAATTAATATTCTGTTCAGAGGAGACAAGAGGTTGTCATGGTGACGTGATGTATGGTTCCCGTCGGCTTGTGAGAGCGTCAGTGCGTCTCAGGTGGCGGGGCAGATCCAAACACTCGGGATGCTTCACTGAAATGCCAGATGACGGGAAAGCGAAAAAGTAGTCACAGGCTGATGTAGCCACACATGTATATGCACAGTTGTGCAACGAACATCGTCCATGATATAATAGAAAGCTGTTTTTACGTATGTGACGTTGTCGATCTTGCCTCTTTTTTCCTCTGTGTCAGTTCTTTTTTTTTTTCTCGGTATTTGATATCAACGCAAGGCTGTTGTGGTGTCTTGGCGCCCACAACTTGTCTATTTTGGCAAACTGTATGTTTCTTTACAATCTGTCAATTTTTAGAGACAGTGGTGAAGGCCCTTCTATTCCAAGCTGATAAGTTAGATCTCATGACGGTAATTCTGTGAACTCTGCACTGAATGACAAGAAAGTCCACAGATCGCAGTGGCTAGGTGGTCGTCACGAACTCAGTGCCCATAGAGTCCACTCCCAGTTTGTGGTATGCTACCACATTCTGAGTTACTGTTTCAGACTTTCACATTTACACAGCCATTACAAAATACCGCACATCTTTGTCATCTAATGAATCTATCACACATCATAAAATACCGCACGTGTATGTGTTTAAAGCTGACACATCTTTGTCATCTAATGAATCTATCACACATCATAAAATACCGCACCTGTATGTGTTTAAAGCTGACTCATCTTTGTCAGATATTACAAAAAGATATTCTTACCTTGTTTGTTAAACCATTCTCAACCATTATTTATCATAGTTTATACCCGCAAAATTACCTGGGAGTACTTCAACACACTTCAGAGATACAGCCAATCCCTACCCGTCCCCATTTTCTGTGCGCCTGAATCTCTGTGATACGGGGTAAGGGTTTGTGTGGCTACTTGATCCGAACGCAGAGTTTGTAGAGGACGCGTTTTGGGTGGAAGCGTTTTAGGGAAACCGTCACGATGGTGCCTATATAGTCTTGTCAGACACAACTAGGTAACACAACGTGCAGAGTGGAAACTATGCGCTGAGGTTGCCACTAACTATACCCGTAACCTTCATAAAACTATATACTTTTATAGATAAACCTGTGGACAAAGTGACTACAACGACAAGGGGTTAAATAACAAGAAAGGAGTTCTTTAATATATACTTACTACTTATACTTACTATGTGCCGCTGTCCCGGGTTCAAAGTGGAGAGAGAGCGAACGCCAGCCAAAACAAGTCAATCCCAGTTCAATTTGGTGAAGTCCGAAAGCAGAGGGTATCTCCAAAGGAGAGAAGTTATAGTCTTAGATCGGGGGTATCAGGAAGCACAGTAACGTAGCGTGTGAGTGGCCAAAAGACTTCTTCTTCATTGAAATTGGGGATTCGCTTATATAGCAGTGAACAAGTAAATCTTTTGTTTCTAAATCACCGGTCGTAAATTTTGAAGCTTGCGTTATCTCACTTCATGTATCGTCTGGAGGTGCGCTCTTTCCACTTTTGGGTAACATTAATGGGGACCAACGGCGAGAACCATCTTTGACACATCTGTGAGAATTTCAGCTTGGGCCATGATGTAGCATTGTCCCATCTGGACAATAAGCCACGCCAAACGGGCTTAAACCCGACCGTGAATTTAATCACCTTGTGTGGGCCTTAAACTTACGCGGTTCCTAACCCGGACACATGTAATCACGACATGTGCCTCGTAACATTTGGTACAAAATCGAATTAGTGTTTTTATACCTTCAGCATGATGCAACAACGAAAGTCAGAAAAGTAGTGCGTCCATTTTATTTGACACATTGTCTCCATTTTTGTATCCACCAAACGACAATAATGATGAGTTTGAAGTTGACAATATGGATGCTTTGCCGGTTACTATCAAGCGACATATCAGGAACGTCGTCTCGATGTTTCAAGCATTTGGTTAGAGTGTCGATCACTTTTGTGAGGAAAGGATTATATATACGTTATACAAACTAGTGTTACTTTTTGGTGGCTTATTCAATTGTGATACAGGAAAGAAGCAGTAAGGAATTAGGAGGTATTTTGCAATTTAGTTTAAAAAATATTTTACTTATACAACGACGGCTAGCATTCTGTTCGGAGGAAAGCGGTAGTCCCAGGGGAAACCCACGGCCATCCGCTCGTTGCTGGCGGACTTTCCTACGTACGACCGGAAAGGAAGCTAGCGTGAGCTGGGCTTTAACTCACGGCGATTGCATTGATGAGAGGCACAGGTTACGTTACACCCTGATCACAACGGCCATGGCACAGAGGCCCTCCTGCAGTAAAATGTTTCAAGGCATGGAATAAAACTTTTACACTGTTAAGGCTTCACTGTCGTTTTACCGCACTTCGACCTGTATCGGGGCTTTTTTGTCCGCGGTTTGGCATGATCCCGTATGCAAGACATATGCTGAGAACTATGTCATGTAATATAAGAGAGAGGCGCAAATGAGCGACATTGGATGCAGTACAATTTGCAAATTATTCTGTTGCTTTTAGACTTAATGTTAATGAAATTTTCTAAAAATATTCAGTACCCCTCTGAAGTAGATGTAAAGAGAAGTAATTAGTTTCCCACTTACATTTCATATAGAAGTGCTTTTAGGATTTGTCTGACTGGCCTGTTCAATGCAGCCTGTTAATCGCATATGTTGCGTTTGGTGGGATTGGATTTTGGTTGGAATCATTACAAACGTCGCATAAGTTTTACCGGTGGCCAAAAATATGCCATATGATATTTATAGTAAATATATTCTATTATAGCCTGACGTTATTATGTTTAAAAATTGTAAAACAAAATTAGACACATTTAAAAAAAATTAAACATGTCACAAATAAAACTAAACTTTTAACAGTTGTGTTATTCTATGGTGAATTAAATCCCTAACCAAATAGATTCGGTCTTAAATGCCCATTACATCAATGGACCAATAATTTTCGAGACCGTTGAAGAGCACTGAAATGTGAAATATCACTTTTCGATGCTTTTATTAGATTTATATGTTATTACTTCCTTAATGGCTAGAGGAGATTATGTAATATTTAAACAAATCAATACAGCCTTGATTGGCACCATTAACCTGCCTTTTTCAACGTGCGTTGATAATAACTGACACTAGCAATTACGACATGAGAATACATGTGGCTCAAAATGCGTGTAGCAGCAATAAGTTATAACCTGATGATCAAACAATTGCGCGCGAGAGTCACGTGACAGGATTCCACGTCCATTACAACAGACCATGCATATTTCTTTCATTTCCAGGAAAGCCTTTTTATGTGCATTGCCGTTTGTATAGCGCATGCTCTTCAGGCTCCCTTTATCTTCAAACAAAGTCTTAATTACCTAATTGGAATTCCAAAAGCGATCAACCAGTGGATAAGGGATAATAACGCATGGCAAACTACAGACACTTTGATCAAAGTCATTTCATTTCACCGTGCAAGGAAATCTTTTACAATAATTTGGTTCAGCATCCACGAGCGTTTATCAAATTGAGTAGCTTCCTCTTCTGAGCGAGTTTTCCACAACTGAATGAGATTACATTTACATAGCAAAGCCAAACACCGGGGAATTAAGACATTGCTGTGCAATACCTTCTTGTTTACGTATACATTAGCTTGTAAAAGAGTACAATGAATTGCGCGGCAAGGTTGACAAGGGTACCTGTGATGGTGTCATGACTAGTTCTGTAATGTTTCATTGAAGACCTATTACATAATCACTTGGCCCATCTACGATTTGAAAGCGCTATCAGAAATGCTTAACATAGTCATAAACTGTGGAATGACACTGTATATATGCTTGAAGCCGTTCTGGTTTGATCACCAATGTCTCAGGTAACCGCCACTGCGTTTGGCAAAGGAGTCGTGAGATGAATGTGTGTTTAACATTGGTGCGGAACTAGTGGACAGTTGTTGCCCGGCAAGCAGCATTGCCAGTGATCGTGGCATGTAATAAATCCTACAGGAAATATGGTTCTTTGAACGAGTATTAATTTTTCTGCTTTGCCTTGATTATACATGTAATGTAGCAAATGTGTGTAGTAAGTTTGGTTTTGAGCTAGAGGGTGGATCAATTTGGCACCCCACGTAATGTGTAGGTGTTGTTGCCTAACAACTCGTGCTACAAACGTACCTCTGGGACAAAACATAACCGTTGATATGCTTGGCGTAAAGCGGCGACTGCCCACATGGTTCGCATCTCTGGGATATTCCCACTGCCACACGTTACCAGGCACTCTATCAGAGAAGAGGCATTTCTCCCCCGACACCCACTAAACGTGACTATAGCCTGTGAGCAGAAAACAAAGTAGAACCAGACGTGTTTTATATCATCAAGGACTCGTCAACATGTACATCTAGTGTACGTGCTCTGAATTCACAGGTTTTTGAGGTCAACAGTGGTAGGTCAAGAGTGCACCCCTGAGGTACTCAATTAAGCGCTTTTGTTTAGATCACTATGCTAATGTTGGAAAGACCTGAAGGCTGTGGTTGAGGGGATGCCATGGAAGAAATAAACGAGTGAATGATTATGGCTTTGCGCCATAATCCGCAATCCGCAATTTCGTAGCCATATCGGGACGAATGCGTAAGAAAAAAGAAACCATACAAAACTGAAATATATTAAGGGTTCACTCAGAGAGCTATTCCCAATATGTCTGAACTAGGTATGCGAACAAAAGCTTTGTCTAGTTTTTCTTTTTTTATCTTTTGGGGTGGGGTGAGGGGGGTGGACAGATTTACTGGTATTATGTGTTTGAAATCTTTGCACAGATTAATAGATTATGTTGAGGTTCCTTTATTGGCGGTGAACATAAGGTGAAGGTATTCGGACAGTGGTTACACAAGGTGATATGATATATGTTGTTTTTTTTCTCCAAAGAATAAACCGACGGTTCAGGTGTGAAGTTTGGGGAGTTTGCAAATAAACAAAAACCCATATCCGTATCTCAATACGCACGGTGAGCGTACCAAACTTGCGGTGTCTGTCAAGCTGGCATGCGCGATATGATGATAAATTTCCCTGAATTTTTACTGCTCTCCTATCCTCTACATAGAGAATCAATCGATAAAAAGCCATCTGTAAAATACCATTGAATTCAATATATATATATATATATATATGAAATGCTCGCAAGATTTCGATTTTCATTTATTGTGAACAATGCGCTTAGAACACCATAATCAGAATAAATGTGGAATTTCTTCTTTTAGAAGAGGTCTTTTATTCAAGAATTGTTAAAGAATGTATCCTTATGAAGGTTTACACAGGTTTTTAGAGACCCGCGAAAGTAAACTGCTTCTTCATGAAGGTTATTCTTCTTTGGGTTCTGGTACGATCATCGGGGTGGCAGTTTCGAATGTTCGCAGTATATATAGGCCCTCCCTGAGCTGGCTGGTTCGCGTGTCACAGCGCGTTCATGTACAGGTATTTAACTATACGTCAGTCGACAGTATACGCAGCTGTCTGGCTGAGGGAGTGTCCACAGGGAAAATGTGGCATTTCCAAGTCCAGGGAAGCTTTAGCCAACTTCAAAATTATATCGTTGCATGAGATAAGTACACCGCGTAACTACTGAAACAGACAGAGGGCAATAATCAGTCAGTATATTATACATGGTTATCGCATTATATAATGCACGATTATCACAGCATGTAATATGCAGCTATGTCAAAAGCTTGGACGCAGTTTCGGATACGTCAGCATTCGTCACCGCAGCCATTGCCCCAATGACCAATGGCGTGAAATGGACAGAAACTCATGTATCCACATTCACGTATTTACCCTCAGTGAGTTATCTGAGAATTATCAGAGTATGCATCGCCGACGATGTATTGAATCATCGTAATCCCGTCTTGTATGCCTTCATTAGCAATCTATTTCCCCTCACGGTCAAACCGTAGCTCCAAATGCACGCATTCAGTCGCAAGACTGTAATCAGTAGGGTTTAATATCTGAATGAATTGTATAGCCACTCGCTCTACAACGCATGGAAAACCTGGGTGTTGGGCTGTAGGTTTAACACACTTGTTTACACATTGCTGGCGTCCAACCTGCTAGCCCGACTTATATCACAACATATCCACCAAAACTTAAAACGACCGACACGCTGTAAATGTTGCACATTGAACCTTACTGCTAGATGTCCTTTGTGTCCATATATAAGCTAAGACATCATATAATTTAATAATGTTTGATTGGTGTTCAAACCGGAGCGATCGGCCATGGTGAGAATATAGCTTTAGGCGAATCTGATACCAGGCATTATATGGGGGATTTATCACAGTTCATTCGAGCACAATCATAGTATACCGGACTGTGGCTTCTCTGTGCATGTAGTGAATGGAACATATTACTTTCTTACTTTGCACCACATATGAATATCTCGTATGGGTATATTGCGCAAACGGCCTCACGAGCATCGTCGACTGCTTATTGGTTAGAAAGCCCCACGAGCGGAAATACCATTGTAACCCACAAGGTTTCCGCCCAAGGCAGAGGTTGAATCCTCAACTCCATTGTCCATGGAATTGGTGGACATGCGTCTTAACCACTCACGAACCTACACACTAAATACCATCCCACCACCCTTGTTAGTCAGTACATAACTTTAATACAGTAAAAATATCACACTGTTACTTTAAGTCTTTCAGTTCAGAAGGGAAGTGGAGTAGTGGTGGTGAAACTCCCAGATGCTCTCAAGGTATTTCTGTTGGAATTATCATCAATCACTACATGACAGGATGCTTGACATTCAAAGGATGGTTCAACCTTTCCTTAATGAAGGAACATCTTCATATCTAAGATTCTGAAGGATTCCAATGTCGTACACTTATAAGGTTTGTAATTTCGTCCGGTACCGCAGTCTGCTGAACAAACGATTAACAACCCAGTGCCCAAGGAAAGCAGCCAATGATTGTGTACGTATACATTTTTAACAAGAACTCGATAATGACTGTGCCGGGAAGACGTTACCGTGGTTAATTTGGAGATGGCAATAGCCTGTGTTTCTCCATTGTCTACGCATTTAATCCGAGAGTATATCGACTGGGTGTCAGCCCAGGGAGATAGCAATACAATACGGCTACATCCGCTGAACCATTATATGGCAACCAGCAAACAATAAAGCCGGGGGTATCGACTTTCGTGCGGGTAACTAGCTCCGATGAAATAAAACCTTTATCACCATTATAGTCTACTCCAGTACACAGAGGGTGGATATTTCATTTCTGACTTAGCACTAGAATGTGAGAAAGAGGACGTTGGGATTATGGTCAAATGCCTTAAAAAGGGGCACACATGTTCTCAAGAATACTGAGTGTATTTAGATGTTTTGCAGTCGGTATAGTTTCCAATTTCCTGCCGATGTATTCTGACTTGGAAATTCCGTATGCCGATCTGGCACTTTTTATTTTACTAATCTACTCTGTACAATTTATAAATCTGCATATGCCGACCACTGATTGCAATGCGGTCGCTGTGAGTTCAGGTCCAGATCATGTTGGCTTCCTCAGCGGTCGTAGGTGGGAAGGTCTGCTAGCAACGGATGCTCGTGAGTTTCTGCCTGGAACTGACCGATTTCCTATTCCCTAAAGCTGGCCATGCCCCTATAAGTGAAATATTTTTGAGTACGGTGTAAAACACCAAAAATGTCAAATAAACAAATATAATGAAGTCAATTATTCTTCTATAAACAAGCCAACGAATACAAAATCATCACGAGAGTAACTTTAATAGAGTAATTCATGGTCACTACACTCTTACACTTTCTATACTTCAACGTCCTCAGCTGTAAGCCCAATGGTCTGGGCAAATGGTTTCTCTCAAATCAATAGATGTAGTGACCGATATTACATTTGAATGCAGGCTGTATATAATTAGAAAACTTGTTTATCTCTAATAATGTGAATAGCTAATGAATAACAAACTACAATATCTCACCAATAAAGACCACTCTTGCTTGAAACCGGTAACCTCTGTTACAGCCAACCCAATAGGCGGATTCGAGTTCATTTCCGGCCTCCAACCAGGAATTTTTAGGTTCCCCTACTCTCATTGTTCGTTGGGCCTTGGTGTCAGCAAGAGGTCGGCGGTGTTCGTACAGGGCATTTTGCACACTTCCACGTTCGTCTGATAAAACGTGTCTTTCACCAATATGGCGTTCGCATCCGTCACACGTTGCTTGATCATAATCCTGATAAAGATTGATGGATTACCATGGGTACCACGGAATCCTCTATCCTTAAAACTCACCTCCACCTAACAAGGGAGAAATTCCTGTGGATGACGATAAACAACAATTAAGTAAATAAAGAATCGCCCAGGATGGATGATATCCTGGATGACCACAGTGATCTTTCATCTTGCAGGGGGTTTGTAATTATTGCTTCAAAACATATAGAACCTTTACCATCGGCCTTTCAACTTTGTTTACAGACAAAATGTGTATCAAAGGTACAGGTAGGTCCTCAACTAGCTTATTTCGCTCTGACTTCGGAACTAGCCAATAACCACAGCTTACTCCTAAAATGCTCCATTTATATGAGAGACTTATTCCAAGGGAGGTAGGTGATTCGGTGTTGTACCTACCGTTGTACAAAGCTTTTTTCCCTTAAGACAAGAACACAAGACTCAAAAGTTGTCAATATAACAGACAGGTCATCAGTCATTCAGTGGTATTATAGGCAGCATCATGCAAGTTGCAACGTCAGTGTGATATTTCTAATGCGGAATGTGGAAGGGTCGGATTTGAAATATTTACTTCCATGAATTAAATTAATATTTACCGTCGTGTACAAAAGCACGACATGCGGGGCCTACCTTTATGGAGAGCGGCATAGGACAAGTTCATTTGTGAGTAAAAGATAACATATGATGAAGGCCTCAGAATCAGTGAGTCTTGGTTAGTGAGGTCGCTTGTTCGAAAACACTTTTCGGTGGCTTGGCTTTGGTTTAAATCAGGAGGTTTGTGAAATACCTGGGGAAATGTGATGGTTACACACCTCACTGGTTCCGTTTGCTTTTCTTTCTGATAAAACTGACCGTCGTGACGTCGGTAAAATGACCTTGAGAAACGTTCAGAACAATAACCAATTAAATGTAACAAGGGACATTTGTAAATGATTAGATGACCAACAGTCTCCACTTAGAAGATTTATTTATTTTTTTATCTGATTGGTGTTTTACGCTGTTTCAATTTCACCTATACGACAGCGGCCAGCATTATGGTGGGAGGAAACCGGGCACGGCACGGGGGAAACCCATCCGCAGATTGCTGTCAGACCTTCCAACGTACCGCCGGAAAGGAAGTCAGCATGAGCTGGACTTGAACTCACAGCAACCGCATTGGTGGGAGGCTTCTGGGTCATTACGCTGTGCTAACACGCTAACCGACTGAGCCACGGAGGCCCCCACTTAGAAGAGCATGGAATCGTGTTCGAAAATTACACTGTTAGGAGCATGGGAATGAGTCCGAAAATTGCAGTTCATGAAAGGTGGATAAAACAAATTACATTTCCACAAAGTGATAGCTCGCATTGTTTTTCACACGCACTGTGAAGAGTTGTGCCGTTAAAGCAGCGGACATTTAGATGGATTAAGATAATGCTTATACGGGAACAGGTTTTGTGACTTCAGTGATAAAGCTACACTGGTCACCATACAGCATCAGTGTGAATTCGTCAATGAGGACGATGAGGACACGCAGAGAAGGTGATATCTGATCAGTTTATTATCACTGAGCAGCCACCGTCGTGACAAGAGCCCAGCTGCAGTCCTTATCTCTGCCAGCATGTCACACAGTACCCTAACTCCCCTTAACCCTATACCTCGGCGTTCCTCTCGCTCAACGTTACGCCCGTGTCATTCCATAATCACATTATCGTAAATAATTAATACACTTCCCCGAGTCATAATTACCATCACAGACCGCGGCACGTCACGGGCCAACGAAACATCCCTGACGTTATGATACAAGCCAATTTCGGTATTATACATCAATAACTGTCGGCTGGGCAGGTTCAAATCCAGGCGTTCCCAAGGGACATCTCCCACTGATTGTCCACGGATCAATTCTGTAAACAACCTCAATTAAAGAACGCAAAGTTTTTGTTCCGGCATCACTCAACGAGTCACTGTATATGGATTGAGTACGCAGAGTCATGAATCATATATTGTTAACATGTCAGTGAAGTTTGAGTGAAAACAGTAATTAATGGACAACATGCATACACGAGATGGATTTGACAAATCGTTTGCAGTTAAACATCAATTTGATTCCTCTGTCGGCACATACATACGTCAGCCTGTGTACATACATACATAAACTTGGTCCTGACTAATTCTGTTGCATTAATTTGCGTATTCAAGCGGGGTCTCATATAGCCGAATCATATAAGATGACTAGCCCAAGGCCAATGAGTTCGCATACTAGAATCCAGTGCCTAAGGACTCCAGGGTAGCCTAAGCTTAGGGTGTTTGTCAGGATCTAACGACATGAAGTTTCTACAAGCTCTGTCCGGTTCCCTTCACTGATAATCTTGGCCTTCATCGCGTAAGCGAAACATTCTTGAGTACAGAATAAAGCACGTAATCAAATGTTTATATACGTTAATCACCAATGCATTCAGAGAGTTTATTGCCTCGGTTTTATGTTTCAGGCGTACCGGTATATGATGTGCACGACGATATTTCCTAATCGAGCAGATGCGTAAGTCAGCAGCCAGGCCATGAACGATTTCGAACTTTTCCCATAGATTTCTTGCAAAAATACATAACGTGTGATCGGGTACAAGTCACTATACTTTTCACTGCAAAAGAATATTTCAAAAGCAAGATTTGGGTTACGCTATAGTTAATTGTGTTTCTTTTTTGCATTTTAAAGAAAATGTTGAGTTAATCTTTCTTTTCTTGGAGAATGGCACTATGAAATCCGTTCATTAACAGACAGATCAAGACGACTGCAGCCAGGCCTAGGATAAAACCATACAGTTATAGTAGAAGAGCAATCATCTTACAATTGCAAATGGACTGCCTTTTGTTGCAAGGGTCAAACTTCGGACTTGCACCTCTTCATGGATTTGATTTCACATGTCTGTGTTGCAAAGGGTTTGTTTTCCATAAGGATGTTCCAGCGAGCGCACAAAAGCCATTGCCCTCAGTCTTGCCACGCAACTTCTGCTATATCCCCCTTTTCTATGACGAGGTTGTGTGAGGTAACATATGTTAAAAACATTCTTGTGTGACCGTGATTAATTTTAACATTTAATTCCGACAGCAATTCTGAGTTTCTATACACTATGGCTAAATTGAGTGCCATTTGATCGGACATTATCCCAACGTCCACATGAAAAAATGTGTCCAAGGTACAGAGCCCCGGGCGTTTAAACGTCTCAAAGGGATTTGGTTACCGTTCTTGTGGTTAGCGGCATATGACACGGAAGATGGTGTGCCATCAACACATTGTGAGTTGTCCCAGACTTCAACCCAATCACTCATTGAGTGACTGGTGGGCAAGATAAAGCCAAATCCCACGTAATTTGGTAACTCGAGGATGATTGGTGTAATCTAACGCCTTAAAACTAACGCATTTTGTTTCTCTACAAAAGGCAACGAACATTAACAAAACACCACGAGTTTGAATTACTCGAATCAATATAAAAATAGTTTATTCTTCTTTACCACAAAAGGGATTCAAACATATGCCATCATATTTCTCTTAAATCCCAACACAAGAAGCCCAACCACACAATGCATGATGTAATGACATACTGAAAGAACTGGCACAAAAAGTACGCATAATAAACCTAATATTAAGGTAATACGAAGTACAGTTTTTCTCTGAGACTTAAAAATGCGAAATAAATTTAGACAGTCCTAAAATAGCTCCTGTCAGTGTTTGCAACTCGTATACATTTGTAGAAGAATCAGAAATGTATGGTAACAGCAAAACTCTACACCTTGGTATTAACGAGTATAGTATGCACTCATATGTATTTGTACCTTCAATGACAAAGAATGGATTAGGAACCAATAAAATATCCAGTGAATATATTAACTTTTCCGTTGAGTAAAATAGGGCAATTAGAATAGTCAATGCAGGGCATATCTGTAAATATTTGTATTTATTAAAGATCTCCTTAAATTGCATTCCAGGATTCCTATTTACCAATAAGATTAAAACATGTCATCGTTCTATCAACTTGCACTGGGGGAAAATTGGTTGCTTTTTTATTTTCCTTAACCCATGTTTTTATTGATAAAAAACATGCCGCAGAAAACTTTAACGATCAGATGCAAGCATATTCGCAAGAAGTTCCACTTATTCCTCTTTGAATGAATAGAAACATCTTCCACATCATGTTTATCGTGATTAGGATAAGGGGTTTGCATTGGAGAGCGTGTATTCCAACGCGTCTCGGTATATGCCTGTTGCCTGAACTGGCAAGTGGTTTCAGGCAAATCAAACCCATGGCACATGTAGATGTATTCTGGTGCGCTGTTTGGCAGATACTTTCTGCATGCAATCGCTTAGTTAACCACTCTCTAGACCCCACAGATTCGTCTGGAATTTCAATTACTGATTACTGAGCAAGTTCTGGACATTATAAATTACTGCATATAATTCACCGGGGCAACATGGGGTTAGATGTTTATTAAATATTGAGCAGATATTGAGAGTTGAGCCATCGGCATAGCGGAACTGAACACAGCTCGTGCAATGGCAGTCGGTCATGCTATCCCCAGAAACCATCTGCTCGTTATGCGTTACGATGCAACACAGAGCGTAACGCGTTAGTCAGTTTTCCTCGTTGAGAGTGGAATTGGTGAGGAGTTTAGATGGGCTGAAGTCCCTGTGTTGTCTGTAGGCGGTATGAGATGAGCGAGCTGGATAAGCCAGGATTGAGTTTCACGTCATTTGTAATTAGGCAATAAAAACAAGACATGGTCACGACATCATGGCGGCGTCTGCACACAGCGGAAGTGCTGAGAACCGAAGCCTTATTTCAGGATCCGCCGTGTTCCAGGCAGGGCGGGTGAAGCATGACTAGTTAGGGTCCCCGTGGGTAAAAACACGGGGCCGAGCACTGTGGACACGTAAACTGCCAGCTTCCAAAGGAAGCAAGCAGGCACGAAAGCCGTCCGGTAGGCGGGGCACATGAACCGCAAATTTTCATATCTCCGACCAACAGATTTCTGATGGCAAGCAAAGACATAAACGTTAATGGGACAATTGTGTCACAATAGAGTAGGACGTGTTCTTTTTACGTAACCAGAATACAGACAACATTAGCGTGATTACGCATATATGTACACATCTCACACAAACTCTCCTGTGTGAAGTACAAGGTAAGTGTACAAGCCGTGCCTCTATTCACTTTATCCCGCACCAGGCAAATACTCTGTTTTTCACTGGAGAGGAATGGTCAAGTGGGATACACATATATTTCTGAATCCTGATGACTTAACAGTGTGGAGAACGCCATGATATAACACGTGCAATGTGACGCAACTACATAACATCACTGTCGAACTTCTTTTGTACTTCAAGAAACAAATTTCAGTTCAGCTCTGAGGTTCTTCCGCGGAATAAATTCTTTACACGGTTACTGAGTGAAAGGATGCCTATTCGTTGAGAAAGCCATCAAAACAGAAAAGCAGTTGTCCATCAAATACTGTATCCTACTTGAAGAGGCAGGCAGAATTCTCACAAAAAATGAAGTTTTTCTAAACTGAAAACATACAAAGCTAACCCCAAGCTTTTGGAATACTGAAACAATTGTCAGGGTAAAGTGACATATGCCGTATGTATATACAATTCTCTATACAACTGACCACCGTTCAAGCGGCTACATCTGGCTGCCAGGCTATTCACAATACACGGAAGCACGCTGCAAGTTTAATCGAATAAATGACGATTAAAAAATGACGAGCTAAACATTAATCTATATTTACGTGCGCATCGCCAATCCCAACAGAAAACAGATAAGCTTTTAATGTCATATTACAACTAAAAAAATATGCCAAGACTCTTTCCTTGTCCCAGCAGTACTATGCGATATGCATTTCTCTACACTGGCAAATGGCACATAATGGCAAAATGCCACGATCTGTTTAAGGACAAAAAGAATAACAGGAAGCTGGCATACACAACATTAAAACTTGATTATCACAGATCTATTAATAATATGGACGCCATATAAATATTGATGGTTCCTGCAAATTGGAAGGTTAGCACTCCGCATCATATGATTGTGATAATTGTTAATGCGAACTCGCATGAATACGTAGATAAAATCATGACTATGAAAGATCGGCTGTCCTTAAAGCGGCGTCATAGGTTTTGACTGCGATGTGATATAAGCACTGATAGGAATTACACATGCTATACTGGACTCCATTTCTCCATTTAGACTCGGTGATGAGCTGTGAGTTTCCCGATCTATTAATTTAAAGGTTACAGCCATTGCACAAATAAGTGTCATGCTTCTACTCCCAAATGCATCACCTATCAGTGCATCAAGCTTAAACTTCTACACTGCCTGTCATTTTATTTGTACGTGTATATACAAGTGACTTACGGGATACTAATAAGCCAGTACACAAAGTCAACTGTTTTGGGAAGTATTTTTCGTATATTTACTTTCATGGATGTGGTTTCAATGATTCAAACGTTAATTCAGAACTCAATTTTACATCCTAGATATAAATTAAACCTTAGAACCAGTTTTAACACTGTCATATGATCTCAACATCGCAAAAAATACGACATTTTGTAAAGGGTCTTGGTTTGCTCACTGTACAAGATAGCACCAACAGGTTCGTCTATACACAACGCATTTTGTTATCCTTTAAATGGTTTGTTTTTTTCATCATGTCACCACTGAATATGAAAAGAGGCAATTTCCATGGGGGAAAGTTGTAGTCGCCCTGTTCTTATCTTTTTCAGCTCGTACATGTACGACAAAGACATCTTTCGAACTTGCTTGAAATGAATTTCACTCAGGATAGAACTGAGAGCGAGCTCTCCATGACTCAGGGCGCACATTAGGCCAGATGCCGGAAATGAGCAGTCGAATCCTCGCCTGTGAAGAATTACTGCCGTCCCGTTCTCCGTCATCACTGACGTCATAAGATTCCTCATATTCACCAAGGTGATGTCACATGGAAATGGCTCCTTCAGGAGTTCTAGTTTCCGTAATGCCATTTGCATATTAGGGGTTGCATAGAAGGTTTGCGCGGGATTCTGCAGTAAGTCATTCATGGCGGAACTTATAAGAGATGGATGGGAGTAGAATTTTGGTGGCGATGGAGTCGGAACAAATTCAGAATGCTCTACTTGCAAAACGAAATACAGTCTGGTAGGTTTGTTGTCCTGTAGTCCCTCACCCAGGCCTCGGTCATCATCATATATAAGCATCCGATCTATCATCGTCTCCATCTCGCCATTTTTCAGACTGGCCACCCCGAGAGCTTGGCCGCTGTGTAAGGTGACACGACGGGACGAATTCTCCAGGAAGCAGGCAGACGTCATTGGGTAATAATTCCCCTGAAGAGGCAGTTTGGCGTGGGTTTTGCGGGCTATGAACTGGTACCCATTTTGGTCGGTAAAGAATTTCGAGCGTTTACCAAGGTCTGTTTTCACACGCATAACTACTTCCACATCCGCCATTTTGAAAAGAAAAATGTCGTTTTCTATGTGTAGTCCCATGCTTTGCACGGTAAAACCGGAATAAAGTTTGACCAAGTGTCTGAGATACTGCTGGTGAACAACTTCAACACTGGACATAATAGGTCCCTTAATTACTCGAATAATGTAGGGTAGTTCTTCGAATGTTCGTGCCTTTCCCTCGGGAAAAAAAATATAAGCGCCACTACCACGAGATTTGTATTGCAGAAATTCAACTTGTGTTTCTGTACGCTGGCCAGACGTCTTGTTGACAACACACTGCAAATAGCCCGTTTTCTGAGAAAAAGTAGCTTTTAAATGTTCATTCTGCAGAACAATTTCGCTTCCAATGTCAGGTCGATATTCTATCAGTCGCGACGTGCTCGGGAGAACGAAATCTAATGTGTTGTACATGAGAATTCCGGCCGGGTACAATTTGGCTGGCTCTTCTGGGAGACGTGTCAGTTTGTAAACTGCCAAGCCCAGGGGCGCTAACTCCACCGGGAAGACAATTTCAAAATTAACTTCAGAAATTCTTAAAGTCGCCACCCAAATTGGATTGAGCTGGCAGGGGACAGGTGTACCATTTTCATCCCTGATTTCTACCGTGTCGCTGTCTACCTGAAGATGGACTATTTCTTTCCTTGTCTGTCCGAATGGGTTAAAGAACACAACATCTGTTCCCTGTTCTGAGACATGGATATGCTTTCTCTGAGGAAACCTTAGGAACATGGTTTTTGTTTCTGCTGGCAGCAGTTTATTTTCTGACACAGAGACTCTTCCTTTTGTGAGCAACATCTGCATGGCTCCGGCTATAGCCTCTTGGGTATAGTTGTATGCTACGGTCAGCTTCCTCATATAATCGCCGGCCACATACTCCTTTGAAGTCCCCGTAATTGCATCGTGGTGCTGAAATAAAGCTAGACTGCGTCTGGCCTGTTGTAAGGATGCCAGATAGACATGGTGATTGTCGAAAAGGTAGCCTAATTGCTTTGAATATATATTGGCGAATGTAGTAAGGATTTCCGCCGCTCTCAAGTTGTTCTCCACCTCCCTGGAAAGTCTCTTGCCGAATGGCCTGGAGCTGTAATATCCACTCCAATAAGTGTTATCCCGATCCGAGTAAGGGAAGAAGTCACCACTCAAGACAGGAAATCCACCGGATTGTATCTTTGAGGCTCTTCCCTCAGCAAGTCTTAGCGCGTCGAAATAGTCTTTTAGAGTCCCAAACCCTACGTCAATATTCCAGTCTTTCCTAGAATTCATGTACTCGAACAGTTTCATGTAATTGTCGTGTTGTTGTTGCCATTCCTGAGGCTTATTAAATCTGAAGTCGTCCCCAAGGGGCACGAGGACGGTACCGTATTTGTACAAGGAAGACTTTTTCCGGTACTGTTCATACAAATATGTGGCCTGCGACTCGATATTGGTGTCGTCTATGGTCTTACCTTTAGCTTCATTAACTTCTCCGGGAATGTGACGGAAATCAAACATAAGGCACATGAAGCGGTCAGGGCCACAGGAGTACTTGATAGTGTACAAAGCGTAGGGCATTATGTGACACATCATATCCGTGCTTCCGGACTGGTCCCAGAACTGTCTCCAGCGAAACTCTAAACTCTTCTTGGCAGCTAGGTACCCTTTAACACTTCCGTGAACACGCTGTATGACCATGTTCTCCAGACCAGTTTGTTTCCAGAGGTAAGAGACCGTGGAAGAATGGCCGAAAGAGTCAATGGACCAACTATTTACTGGTTTCACATTCAGGTTCTCCAGAATCCACTGGTGACCTTCGATGATTTGCTCTATTAATGAAAAATAATGTGTGCTGGCTTCGTCTGGGACCACCCATCCGCCCAGCACTATTTCTAACTGACCTTTTCGAACTAACCGGCGGACCTGTAGTCTCACATGGTCTTCCAGACTATTCCACCATATAGACAGAAACACGGTCTCTGACCACACGAACGTCATATTGGGATATTTTGTCAACCGTTCCACCATGTTATTTAGGATATGTTGAGTCTGATCAATATAATACTCGTCCAAGGTTTTTATCCAACCCGGATCGTTGTGAGAATGCGGAACCACTACCACTCTTAAAGGGGCCGCTATCTTGTCCTTCCTCGTTAATCTTGGTGGCGTCTCGACAGTTGGCAATGGGTAGGAGCCGTCGTAACTAGTTCGGAAGTCAACCGAGTTGAATATAGACTGAGTCGTTATGTTAGCTGACACACGGTAGCTGGTTCCAAAGGCACAGTCGGAGACCGGTTGAATTACCGGGGAATTGGAATCCCGTAATGGCCACAAGTCGGATTCCATCAGTTTTCGTCTGGGTACAAACCGGTTGTCCTGCAGAGTCTGAACGCTCAGGAACAGATACAGGGTCACGCTGATGAAGAGCGATGCCCCCACCAAGATAACACGGTGAGAGAACTTCATTGTGGTTGTCATGTCGTCGGCCACCAGAGATCAAAAGTCCGGACAAAAGACAAATGCCAGACGAACTCTGTCACGTTCCTCATGCTCTTCGAACCTGCAAGCAGAAAAAAAGAACACTTCTAAGAATGTGCATTTTAACATACCAACAAACTGCAACAAATCAGATTGTTACCAATTTAATCAGATCAAACCATGAAGTGTGTATACAGACAGAAGTCACCTGGAAGTTTTTTCACGTGCTAACCGATATCAGCTGTTGTCACCTGTTATCAATGAGTAGCAGATTCCCGGAAATACGGCAAGTTAGTCCAACAGTGAACATTAAACTGTTAAATGGCAAAAAAGTTGGGTTGACTGTGCAACAGTGGCGCACCAACGCGCTATACAGCAGACGCAAACGCCGTACGCTTGGCTTCCAGGTATCCAGAGCCTTCGATTGCTACACTCTATAAAGGTAGCCTTTGTCGATCGCAGCGGCTTAAGAGGCTTGGGAGTAAGCACGTGACCGCCTTACCTGTCAGACAAACAGAAACATAAACAGGTGACCATTAATTATCGGCTCCTCTGGCCAATGGCTTAAGTTTGATCGAGATGGCAGAAGAGACGCTCAAATCGCTCACACACTCCTATCGATCCTTTTACAGTCCCGGTGGCACGGCCATGCAGCACTTTGGCCAGTTTTCACCGCCGATCTGTCTCAGCACACTGAACGACCCGGACCCTGCTCGTACGATTAAAATAAATTGATGCGCCGACACACGAGCATAAAATTGGATTACCCGCATTACGAGACCAGGCACATGTGCTTCCAGAACAAGCAGCTATCTCTTTTTAACGGGCACTGTATACTCAACACAGCTCCGATAAATTCCAAGTAGGAAATAAATAAAGTTAATGAGCAAATACGAGCGAGAGTTACTAATGTCAATCAATGCTGACATATTTAACTAACTGGCGCATTAGCCCAAACGATACTTTATAATTCCTTTCCCTGTGTAGAAGTAGCCGCCTTTGGGCCAACAACTTCAGGTTAAAAACCAGAAAAATTAACCTCAAAGCCGGACCATTAGTGAAAGGAAACGCTTAACAGCACAGTGTTCCCATTTTAAGTATTACCAGCTAATTGACCGCGGTTGTTACTCCGCTATACTCAGGCACAAAGCGCAGATAGGCTCTGTCTTGGGGGATACATTCACAATACACACGAAACAAAAAACAGGCCTTTAAGCTGTGTTCTATTATGACAGATTTTACATCAGCGATATCACAACCACGCGTGGCACGAACGTCCTAAGCATGGTATTTAGTACAGGAAAAAATACGCTTCGTTGCGAGGAATGTGCATGTAGTGTCTTATAGGGCTGACCACCATTTTTCTTTTGGAAAAACTCACAGCGATAGCACTGATGTTAAACATGATATTTTATCCAATACCAATCTTGAAAACCTTGGATTAAAGGCACATGATGCCCAGTACAAAAATAAATTATACAGCCTTACATCACAGAAAACTTAAGAAGTAAGTTCAAGGAATTCATCGCCTCAAAAAGTTCTAGGTTATTTTCACAAAGCATCTCATCAATTACAAAAATTGTAACAAACATAGACAATTTCGGGGTCATCTCAAAGAACTTGTGCCACATACCAACACAATCTTATATCGGGCATGCGCACCTGTATCATCTACATCACTGAAGGAATTTCTACAGGAGCCAATATTATAGGTCTTGAAATGAATTCAAAATATGGTTGCTGGTAAGTGGGTAATATACTATCAAGGGGTCAGCATAATTTCAGTTATGATAACTATACACTTCAGTTGTACAGCAGTCCCTAGCTCTAGAAAGTTGATGAATGGAAACCATTCCGATTATACCTTTAGTTTCTTAAGTCACACCTTGACTGATTCCCTGATTTCCCACAAAAATCAAACCAGAACGCTGTTATAACATTCTGCATAGAACGGTGAAGTTTTAGAAACACGCGACAGGTCAACACGACAGGTATGCAAGATGTATAGGAATTCGACAGACATTGTCTCGTGACACGTGCTCTAGACTTTTCCCCTATTATCCGGCCAGGAAGGCACACCTGTGGCCCGAAGGTTAACCTGCCCTGTCTAACGAGTTCTCAATCAGCCCAAACACACCAGTCTCCTGTCTGCATATAGTTGATTTTTATGACATGACGATACTTTACGAGCAATGTCACAGTGGAAGAAGATAACACGCATTTTGTTGCCGGTTATGGGATAGTATGTATATATGTATGCTTGGGTTTTTATGCCGTTATTCAGCAATATGATGGCGAGGAGTCCTTAGAATGCATATATACTTTGTCTTCCTGTGATAAGGAGAGTCCATGAAGCCAAAGTGCTGCCGGCACTGGAATATCTTGCCGAAGACGCCAGGCATGACGCACGCTCTAACAACTCGGCCACTTAAGCGGTCGGTACGAGATAGTGGCAAACATTATCCAGCATTGTATACGTACTGTTTTTTATATATGGTAAAACCCTACCATATGCTTCGTCTTGCTTCGTCCTACGATTCACATTCACTCATTAATCGGCGTTTATCGTTTGTTTGTAGACTAAACTGTTTACGTAACAACGTCAACTGGGTAGGGCTCGTCATAATGAGGCTTCGCACTCAACCAACAGAAAGTACTGTAATGTTGGGCTTCTTCGTCAAAATCACTTCTAATCTTGGCATTCTGAATTTCTCCATGTGGAATTTGGTGTTCTCATTTGCATTTTGACTTATTTATTTGATCTGTGTTTTACGTCGTACTCAAGAATATTTCACTTACGCCACATGACGTCAAGAATTATGGTGGGAAGAAATGGGGCAGAGCTAATTCCGCATTTGTAGTTGAAGGCTATCGATTAACTTAGGTTTCATAGGTTTCTAAAGATCTAAGCATTTTCTGATTGCATGAATCGCTGGAGAAAACCGAAAAGGAACCCGGAAAGAGTCCAACAGGAAACCGAGCAGAGTCCATACGAAACTGAACAGAACCGAAACCGGAAAGAGGCACATGCAGAGGACACTGCAGAGCAAGAGGAAACCGGAGAAAAACCCATGAGGAAACTGGTGAGAAACCAAGAAGCCAGTCCATAAGAATGTTCTAATGTTCTAATGCAAATACTTCATTAATTATTATATGTCGGTATTTTATTTTAATCACTGTAACAGTGTTCTGACGACTACATTGGATTGTGATTATAAGTATGACAGATGAGAGCATGTAATAAAAAATAAAATAGATGATGTAAGCATGAATCGCTCATAACGGTTACTATTTTTTATACCACGGAGCATCAACCACGGCGATGACTTCCTCTGATCTCTATGAGATATTCATCATCATTTTATTCCAGTAACACCGTCACAACGCGGAGCTCTTTAAATCAAACAGTCGTGTTGGTTTGGGGATTCAATCCAGTTTCTTTGCGGCTGTTGTGTATTGCGTTCTGTAAAAGCGCGGGAATGAGGTTTTATCGCTACACTTGTTACCGGTAATGTCAAATAGGTTCCTCTTCTCTCGCTTCAATCTAGCAGGAATGAAGACGAATCTAGAAATAATTCCTTCAGTTGGTTTCTGCACTCGGTTAACAAAACACCGGACTCGCTGCAGCCATAAAGCTTTCACTTAACAGTAATTTGTTTAGGATGTTTGGGAACACAACTGGCTCGCCAACACGCCATCGGCTATCATACCAGGAGTTCCGAACAAAACTTAAGAACTTTAACACTGCACAGCGTGGAGTAGACTATACAGTTACAGTTGCGTGTGAAGCCAGCGATGACAAGAAGAAGTTCATGTGCTACAGCATTATATATTTCATGTCCACAACTTCATACCCTGGTCTAAGCGGGCATGGACTTTACACTAATACTAGTCATATAAAACGAGGCTAGTGATAATCACACATGGATATCATTATATGGCACAAGACTAAAGCCTGTATTTTTTTCTGTGGTAATTCCATGTGGAAAAATATCGGCCGTTCAGAAAGCTATATCATTTGTCTGCCGTACCGGTGGGCTTTGCGATTGCGGAATGAAAGGGTTAGGCAGGGAAAGGCTTGAACATGTTCTACTGAACTAGCAGTCTCTCCTGTGGGCACGGACTTAAAGGTTTCGTACACCAAGGAAGTTGGACTGCCTATAGCCTCCAGGCACCAGTCAAATTAGGACACGGATGTCTGACTTAAAAACATATCCTGAACTTAATGGAGAAGTACACTTAGCGGAGACGATAAAATCTTTGTCTGACGCACTTGTGTGCCACTTAATTCCCTTCGATATATCCCCCATCAAGAAAGGCCGAGGTTTTTCGACTCCGACCGTAGCAATATCCATGGAAATTAATCATACTTTTAGATGACCACATCTTCACCTTCTCTTGTGTCTGTAACTAAGACTGCATGTGTTATCAGTGCCACCACAACAAAGTAAGTCAAATCCATTAAATCTGACTGATACTGATAAAAAGTAGAAGTTGCCTACCCTGCAGTTTGCTTAAGTCCGCGACAAAAGAAATGGCTAGCAAATAATGGCAAGTATTTGCCTGGTTGCCGAAAAGAAAACACCAGGAGCTCACTAAAGAGTAAGTAGGTCTAGTGAGAAAACAACAGCTGAAATGGTCAACTTACCGTCAAGTTAAGTTCAATGCCCCTTCTGTTTTGTCTGAATCAATTGTGATAACCTTATATAACTGTGGCTTCCATCAACGTAAGCGAGGTTCTTCCGTCCGCCTCGGACCTGTATGGATGTCATTACGGAGGGCTGCGTTACCTACTGGGACAACATACCCATTCCTGCTCGCCAAACACTACATAGAATAACCATGTTAGCATATACGCGTCGCGTGTTTCCACACGCAGGCGGGCTAACATCAGCCTGTCGATCATGTGAACGCTGCTCAACCCCGTACCATAACCAGCCCTGCTGCCTGGGTGACGGGGGTGCGGGTCAGGAACCATATGGATGGACGGGCTGGAGAAGCTGCCTGGATATCAACGGGCGGTCTTCACCAATCACACACGGACCTTTGTTACTGGGCGTTGCTCACTGGTTTTCAAAGTGTTAGCAAGTTGTCCAAACACTTAACGGCTTTAGCAGCTGTTCGGCAAAATCTCTGTTTTTTAACCCCCTTCTCTGGAGAATTTTCTCCCGGCAACGCAGTCCCTAAAACATGGAACTTCACAAATATAGGGCTACAAAAAGTCAGCTCTTTTAATTAGGCTGATGAACACTTCCGTTATCATAGATGGTTTTCACATCATGGACATGAGTCTGCATTGTCATGTACCACAGTCGTACTGGCTTGATGGCACTGACATAATACGGACGTGTCATCGGATGTCACATTCACCCACCCACTGGCACATGAACTGTTCAGCACTGCGAGCTATGGTGATGTTGGTCTCGTTAACTCTAAAGAACACATAAATTTGGTCTCATTCCATAGAACAGTTAACACAAACCTACTCACAGCAATTTATGTACATGGCCTATAGGCCTATCACCTTCCCATTGTATCGAAGCCAAGTCAAAAATGAAATACCGCCTGTCACTTCCTGACATTAGTTTGAGGACAGTGATACCACGCCGATGGCAGCACCACGCATTACACATTTACCACACCTTTCATTTATGAGCAAAGTTCTTTAAATTATTCACAGTAATTACACGCAAACGGCATTATAAACTTATTGGTTAAAAACGTGAGCGTAATATTCAGCCTGTTTTTACGATAGTACTGAGCAACTTACTACTATAAAAAGTGCTAAACGCTGGCTCTAACATAAACAAATTTTTTTACACATCGGGGTTATTTCTGTACATGGTTCCTTGGGATAATGACTGTGCTGTATTTTCATTAATGGTTGAAACAGAACACAGATGAACTTCCACTCTTACAGAATTAAGTATATGTCACAGTGTTGTTGTGCCCAAGATATAAATAAGAATAATAATAATAGAAAATAGTGAGCATAATTTTAGGCATTTAACAGGAAAGTTGCAAAATTTGCTGAACTGTTAGATCACATGTACATTTGATTCGTTTTATTTTTCATAACTAATAGAGAGGATTCAAGCAGTTAAAGTGGCCCAGTGTACTAGTTCAGCTCTTGATGATATCATACCTTCTACCCTGAGTCATTAGCAGTGAGCTCTCTTCAATGTACATGTAAGAAATAGGCTTAACACCAGCACATCTGGCAGATCAAGGCATTGAGCACCTGACAGACAAACATCTGCTAATTTTACTTACTGTAAATACATAATTAGTGTATGTTAATGAGAGAGCTATACAGTAACCTGTCCAAGATATGAGGGCTTCACAGTGGAGCAGTGGGTTTGTTTAACCCTGGCTAATACAAACCAGCTGGGAACACAGCAGGTCTCAGAGAGAGTGAGCAACAGTGAGAGGGTGATAGGTAACAGGATTAGGGCCACAGGGATAAAGAAAGCGAGAAACTCAAGAAGCCATCTGCCTGGTCTAATTTAAGCAAGTCTCTGTGTTATGTTAACTAACTCTGATTGTTATCACTGTTAACTGTGGGTAGGCTATAAGTTAATCATTGCTCAACAGCTTTCTTGCCTTTTGTTGTTTTTTATGTACAATAAATTCATTAGAGCCATCAGAAAAATTCTGGCTTGGTAAAGTTGACAGTTAAATTGTCACTGACAGTCATCTGAGAACAGTAGAAAGAGAAATGAACAAAAACAACCTTATGAAGAGGCAATGTGAAATTAAGAACATGAAAACCCTTTTTGTAACACTTCTACATATTGTACGCTCGTCAATATGGTAATAAAAGGTATACTATAAGGAAACATCATTTAGAGGGTGATAAGGCTCTTGAGGTAGAAGTCAGCCCACATCATCAGGTGCTGCTGTATGAATGAACGAATGACTGGGGGTTAAAACTCCACCGCTGCAGCAGGAACAAAGCATTAGAGTGTTTAGCCACCAAGTGCACCTTTGGCCTTACTGTTCCTTGTGAAGCAAGTGAACAACTCCTGGAATCTTGATTAGAGTCATTTTATTTCAAGGATCAGACTAATGAGCTTCAGGGCACAGCAGTCTCTATTGGGCAACTGGGCAACTATTTACCTGTCTTTCAGAAGATCAGTTTATGGACAACAGGAATTTTGCATTCATACCACAGCCTATAATCAATAATGTCAGAAATGTTTAATTAAGGAAAAGAAACTGTAAAAATGAATTAAGCATCAATGGAAAAACTGCATCTGAAAATACATGTACCTTTCCTGATCTTTTTGATTTTTTTCTCAATGAATTACATGTAATGACAGGTATGGATTGTAAGGTGGGCTGTTTGGACCGTAATGTTAATTCACATGGATGTCAACAATGACATCAGAGAACTTTTTATCCACCTTTGTGTTTAGGCGTGATTAAATTTCTTGGAATGTGTGCTCATTGCATGAAAAAGTTAATCTGACATGAACAACATAAATGAAGGTATTTTTAGGTACAGTTTTTACAAGGTCTTTCTATGGATGTACACTTCATTTTTATGTTTTCTATCTCTTTATAAGAGGGACTCTGTGGCTGAAGGGGTTAGACCACTGAGACAGCGTAATGACCCAGGTGCCTCTCACCAATGTGATTGCTGAGACTTCAACCCCAGCTAACTCTGGCTTGCTCTCCTGTACGTTAGAAGGTCTGCCAGCAACCTGTGTGTGGATGGTCATGCATTTCCTCCTACCATAATGCTGGCTGCTGTTGTGCAAGTGAGATATTCTTGAGCACTGTGTAAAACACCAATCAAATAAATAAATAAATAAATCTCTTTAGAGGAGCCATTTTAACTTGCAAACAGTTTTTATACAGGAAAGGAGAGTGTGGTTTGAAATTTGCTACAAGGAACTTGCTCAATGTATGTACTGGTGGCTGAAGCCAAAACTGTTCTGGTTTATAGTATACACTGCATAGTGATGGTTACAGCAAAACTAGTTAGTAAATCACCCTTGTAATGATTCTGATAGCTTGTTCAAGATTGAATTTTAAACGTTTCAAACCACACTCTATCTTTCTGTCTGACTGGATTGAGAAGTGACCCGTTGGGCCTGGCTCTCCAGTTATCTGTCAGATGAGGCATGTGAAAGCAGGGAGTTGAAGAGCCTCAGTCAGTGAGCTCTGATTCCAGGAACCTCCAGTCTTATGATGCCAGCCATGGGGCTCTAGGTTTATTGAGTTAAGGCTTGACTGACAGCTAGCAGTCTCAGGAGGCCAGCGCAGGGTGAAAAACAGAAACTGATAAGTCAGCTGACTCACTTAACCTGTGCACAAAACCATGTTTTAAACATTAAGGAATTTGCAACTGCCTAAAAGGTTTGGATGTGCAAAACAAAATTCTCCATTAGATCAGGGGCTTTGTATAACAGCCTCACATGTTGTTTTTATTCTCCCCATCTTTTCATACACAAGACGCAGACAGAAAGCTTTTGCAAGGTCTGGTTTGGATGCTAAGCCTATTTAAACAGTCTTCTTTTTTATCACTGGATATAACAAAATGGCATTTAATCATCTAGTAAAACTGCTTTCACTGTTAGTTATTAGAAGTTATTGGGACATCTAAAATGAGTGGTTAGCTGACACTATTAACCATCACAACTTCTGGTAAATATCACTGTAAACATTCACATAAAGTCAAAATTCTTATGGGGTCTGTATATTAGTGTTTATGTAAAATATTTATATGAATGATATAGGCTGATTTTCCTGAAACAAGGCAGGTCATATACATTAAATACTAGTATGGGCCTATATGTAATCCAAATGCCATACAGAGCATTAGAGCTAGTGGTAAAGCAAAACCTAGGGCAATCACTAAACTACTTTGAATAATGCCATCTTTATCAGGATCATGGGAAATGGACTACTGCATTCTATTCAAAAAAGGATAAGACAAAATATATAACATGTGCCTCAAAGAACATTTTGCCTCCATGTACACTATTTGATAACTGGTCACACTGCTACCACAATTTACAAATTTTCAAGGGCACAACTTAATGATAACTAAACCCGCATGGAGTCCTCAAATACCTATTCCACACCGCTGTCAAAAGCAGGTTGTGTGCAAATATATATCCATTAAATAGAGATGACCTTTTAAACAACATCAAGTTTGTCATGCAACATACCAGCTGGTACGTTTACCTGAATAATATTCTGTTATGCTCTTTATTTCCACAAATAAAAGGATTTTAACTTGTACACTTTGAAGATTTGTTTTTATCATTTAAAGGGGGCCTTCACAGCTCAGTTGGTTAGCACGCTAACACAGTGTAATGAGTAATTCTTGAGTAAGGCGTAAACAACCAATCAAATAAATAAAATAAATAAATTTATCATTTATATGCAATTTCCCAACATACAACACTTACGTATACAATGATCAAAATATCCTGCATGCTATGGTCAAATATCCCACAAATTATGTTCATATGTCCAGTGTCCTGAAGTAAAATGGACTAGAACTAATGTTCAAATGTCCTACATAAATTAATCAACCATCTGATAACAGAAGACTGCACACAATGCTCAAATGCCTCACATACAATGATATGTTGTGATACAGCCTGACGAAATTACAGCTGACTCCAGTCAAGTCTGTCTTATTCAAGTCTACTTTATCCACAAAAACTGACAATATCTGAATTATACATGGAACAGAAACTGAGAATGTTGAATTATAAACTTACCATGCAAAATATTAAACTTTCACACATTATGTGTATATGAATGTGGGGTGTGCTGTGCCCCATTCCCCTTAACATCACTTGTGTCTCCCTCTTTGCTCAAAGGCATTGCACTGTCACTATTTCATGGCATACTTCCTATAAAGAGAAAATTCTGCAAATACACGCACATGTATGTATTTTGATTTCTTAATTCTACACTGGCGAACAAAACATACATACATATATACATGTAAAATTTGATCACTTAGGTATCACCATCCCATGCATTTGTGTATTTTCAAGAAAATTAACCATATCACATTCAGCATACCAAGTTTAGTGAATAAATAGAAACCATAAAGTCAGAACAGTGAAAGGGAAATGTTATCATCTCAGTCAGCAGGATGCCCAATGTACGAAAAATCTTAAATTTAAAGATTTACAGTCTCTTTTGGTTGAAAGTACCCAGGCACTTACAGTATAACAGCAGCCACTGTTTCGTGTAACCTGCATGTGCTGTTTCCTATGACATGTTAATATACACTTGCGCACTGGGTCCTTCAGTTGGGCTCGTGATGTACAATACAGAATGTAGGGACTGGTAAATATAGTAGGCCTATGACACATCGATCTCAGAACTACATTTGTTGTGCTGCATCAGTGGTCATCGGGATGGTCCCCACACCTGTACCCCCACATGCATACATTAGTTGTGCTGCATCAGTGGTCATCGGGATGGTCCCCACACCCCTACCCCCACATGCATACATTAGTTGTGCTGCATCAGTGGTCATCGGGATGGTCCCCACACCCCTACCCCCACATGCATACATTAGTTGTGCTGCATCAGTGGTCATCGGGATGGTCCCCACACCCGTACCCCCACATGCATACATTTGTTATGCTGCATCAGTGGTCATCGGGATGGTCCCCACACCCCTACCCCCACATGCATACATTAGTTGTGCTGCATCAGTGGTCATCGGGATGGTCCCCACACCCGTACCCCCACATGCATACATTTGTTATGCTGCATCAGTGGTCATCGGGATGGTCCCCACACCCTACCCCCACATGCATACATTAGTTGTGCTGCATCAGTGGTCATCGGGATGGTCCCCACACCCGTACCCCCACATGCATACATTTGTTATGCTGCATCAGTGGTCATCGGGATGGTCCCCACACCCCTACCCCCACATGCATACATTAGTTGTGCTGCATCAGTGGTCATCTGGATGGTTCCCCCACCCTACCCCCACATGCATACATTAGTTATGCTGCATCAGTGGTCATCGGGATGGTCCCCACACCCCTACCCCCACATGCATACATTAGTTGTGCTGCATCAGTGGTCATCTGGATGGTTCCCCCACCCTACCCCCACATGCATACATTTGTTATGCTGCATCAGTGGTCATCTGGATGGTCCCCACACCCCTACCCCCACATGCATACATTTGTTATGCTGCATCAGTGGTCATCTGGATGGTTCCCCCACCCTACCCCCACATGCATACATTAGTTGTGCTGCATCAGTGGTCATCGGGATGGTCCCCACACCCGTACCCCCACATGCATACATTAGTTGTGCTGCATCAGTGGTCATCTGGATGGTTCCCCCACCCTACCCCCACATGCATACATTAGTTATGCTGCATCAGTGGTCATCGGGATGGTCCCCACACCCCTACCCCCACATGCATACATTAGTTGTGCTGCATCAGTGGTCATCTGGATGGTTCCCCCACCCTACCCCCACATGCATACATTTGTTATGCTGCATCAGTGGTCATCGGGATGGTCCCCACACCCCTACCCCCACATGCATACATTTGTTATGCTGCATCAGTGGTCATCGGGATGGTTCCCCCACCCTACCCCCACATGCATACATTAGTTGTGCTGCATCAGTGGTCATCGGGATGGTCCCCACACCCGTACCCCCACATGCATACATTAGTTGTGCTGCATCAGTGGTCATCGGGATGGTTCCCCCACCCCTACCCCCACATGCATACATTAGTTATGCTGCATCAGTGGTCATCGGGATGGTTCCCCCACCCTACCCCCACATGCATACATTTGTTATGCTGCATCAGTGGTCATCGGGATGGTTCCCCCACCCTACCCCCACATGCATACATTAGTTGTGCTGCATCAGTGGTCATCTGGATGGTTCCCCCACCCTACCCCCACATGCATACATTAGTTGTGCTGCATCAGTGGTCATCTGGATGGTTCCCCCACCCTACCCCCACATGCATACATTAGTTGTGCTGCATCAGTGGTCATCTGGATGGTTCCCCCACCCCTACCCCCACATGCATACATTTGTTATGCTGCATCAGTGGTCATCGGGATGGTTCCCCCACCCCTACCCCCACATGCATACATTTGTTATGCTGCATGAGTGGTCATCGGGATGGTTCCCCCACCCCTACCCCCACATGCATACATTAGTTATGCTGCATCAGTGGTCATCTGGATGGTTCCCCCACCCTACCCCCACATGCATACATTTGTTATGCTGCATCAGTGGTCATCGGGATGGTCCCCACACCCCTACCCCCACATGCATACATTAGTTGTGCTGCATCAGTGGTCATCGGGATGGTCCCCACACCCGTACCCCCACATGCATACATTTGTTATGCTGCATCAGTGGTCATCGGGATGGTCCCCACACCCCTACCCCCACATGCATACATTAGTTGTGCTGCATCAGTGGTCATCGGGATGGTCCCCACACCCGTACCCCCACATGCATACATTTGTTATGCTGCATCAGTGGTCATCGGGATGGTCCCCACACCCCTACCCCCACATGCATACATTAGTTGTGCTGCATCAGTGGTCATCTGGATGGTTCCCCCACCCTACCCCCACATGCATACATTAGTTATGCTGCATCAGTGGTCATCGGGATGGTCCCCACACCCCTACCCCCACATGCATACATTAGTTGTGCTGCATCAGTGGTCATCTGGATGGTTCCCCCACCCTACCCCCACATGCATACATTTGTTATGCTGCATCAGTGGTCATCTGGATGGTCCCCACACCCCTACCCCCACATGCATACATTTGTTATGCTGCATCAGTGGTCATCTGGATGGTTCCCCCACCCTACCCCCACATGCATACATTAGTTGTGCTGCATCAGTGGTCATCGGGATGGTCCCCACACCCTTACCCCCACATGCATACATTAGTTATGCTGCATCAGTGGTCATCGGGATGGTCCCCACACCCGTACCTCCACATGCATACATTAGTTGTGCTGCATCAGTGGTCATCGGGATGGTCCCCACACCCCTACCCCCACATGCATACATTTGTTATGCTGCATCAGTGGTCATCGGGATGGTTCCCCCACCCTACCCCCACATGCATACATTTGTTATGCTGCATCAGTGGTCATCTGGATGGTTCCCCCACCCTACCCCCACATGCATACATTAGTTGTGCTGCATCAGTGGTCATCGGGATGGTTCCCCCACCCTTACCCCCACATGCATACATTTGTTATGCTGCATCAGTGGTCATCTGGATGGTTCCCCCACCCTACCCCCACATGCATACATTAGTTGTGCTGCATCAGTGGTCATCTGGATGGTTCCCCCACCCTACCCCCACATGCATACATTAGTTGTGCTGCATCAGTGGTCATCTGGATGGTTCCCCCACCCCTACCCCCACATGCATACATTTGTTATGCTGCATCAGTGGTCATCGGGATGGTCCCCCACCCCTACCCCCACATGCATACATTTGTTATGCTGCATCAGTGGTCATCGGGATGGTTCCCCCACCCCTACCCCCACATGCATACATTAGTTATGCTGCATCAGTGGTCATCTGGATGGTTCCCCCACCCTACCCCCACATGCATACATTTGTTATGCTGCATCCATCGGGATGGTCCCCACCCCTACCCCCACATGCATACATTAGTTATGCTGCATCAGTGGTCATCGGGATGGTCCCCACACCCCTACCCCCACATGCATACATTAGTTGTGCTGCATCAGTGGTCATCTGGATGGTTCCCCCACCCCTACCCCCACATGCATACATTTGTTATGCTGCATGAGTGGTCATCGGGATGGTTCCCCCACCCCTACCCCCACATGCATACATTAGTTATGCTGCATCAGTGGTCATCGGGATGGTCCCCACACCCCTACCCCCACATGCATACATTAGTTGTGCTGCATCAGTGGTCATCTGGATGGTTCCCCCACCCTACCCCCACATGCATACATTAGTTGTGCTGCATCAGTGGTCATCGGGATGGTCCCCACACCCGTACCCCCACATGCATACATTAGTTGTGCTGCATCAGTGGTCATCGGGATGGTTCCCCCACCCTACCCCCACATGCATACATTTGTTATGCTGCATCAGTGGTCATCGGGATGGTCCCCACACCCCTACCCCCACATGCATACATTTGTTATGCTGCATCAGTGGTCATCGGGATGGTCCCCACACCCCTACCCCCACATGCATACATTAGTTGTGCTGCATCAGTGGTCATCGGGATGGTTCCCCCACCCCTACCCCCACATGCATACATGCACTTCCTACATTTAAGCAATTAAGGTGTCATCAAGACACTTTTGGGCAGATCTGACACTGTGCACGGCTCTCCGATTTCCTATGCATCGGGCAAACATGGGGTCAAAAGACTAACGTCGGTCAGAGTCCAGCTCACAATCACATCTCCCCAGTTGGACACTTTCCGATACGAGTGTCTGAAGGTACACTTGTTGATTCACTTGGTCCATGAACTCACAGGTATAGTGTTACACACTGTTATTAACATGCAGCTTCAGGTACCCGTGACATGAGCCAAGATAGCCTATTGTGGAACTACTCTATCCAGAAATAAGCACAGAAATGATATTCAATAAGTTTTACTTTGTTTTCTCTAAGGTAAAACACTGAAGTCTGACGATATACAACTACTAGGCTATTACCCGTGAAAGCAGCTACTACGGCATCCCCGACAGGTGGGTGACAAGCCCACGTCACACTGCTGTAATAAACTGACCGGCCCGTGAACACTGTCTGATGAAACTGTAGTCACGGTGTACTTACCTGTAAGTTGTTTCAGCAGTTTTGTGTCGTGGGTTCCCCGCATTTCCACACACCACACACCTCATACACACTCGGAAGCGCTGATTGCTCTCCCACAATGCACCGCTCACCTATGTTTGTCAACACCAGTCACGTGACCTCACCTTGGCCAGGTAAGCTTCAGGTAACGCTGTATCCGAGGAGAGTTGAAGGCCTCTTCTTTGAGATCAAAAAGAATGCCATTAGTGGAACTGTTCCAGGGGCCGAAAAGTCCTCTATTTCATTAAATGATGTGGTGTGTGAACTATGGCAGGAGTGCATTTTACAAAGCTTACAAAAAGGAATTGAGTAGTCCTACCTTCACTCGATGAAGTGTCGATATTGTCCTTAAAGCCTTGGTGGCAGTGGTGAAAACCTCGGTGCTGTCACATGATAGAGTGACAACGGCACAGCCCTAGTCTTTACAACACTTCAGGGTGGGATTAGGAAATAACCAGCAGGAATTAATGATGGGATGGAATGGCAGTACTTCCTTCATTGCTCTTCTGGACACTACGACCTACTTTATGCACACACTTAATTCTTCTCAAACACGACCCATGAGTACGGCGTAAAACACCAATCAAATAAATAAATAAATAAATAAAATCATACCCGCCCACCTGTAGATATTTTGATTAATACCGGTAGTTACAATCATCGTTCAATCCAGGAATAATTTTACTCTGGAGCAATGTCTGAAGAACGGCCTGAGGAATGTATAGTACCCTCAAATTTGTGTGGAATCTCCTACATGAACTGCACTGTCGCTCCGATATTTTGATGTCGCTATACCACGGGAGTCATACAACCTTTCATTTAATTTCTTGCGAGTAGTGCGAGAGTTCTGCCGCCTCGCAACCCAGCCACTTATCTTATGTATCTTGTCAAATTGCAGACACTTGCAAAGATGCGCGCTACAATTTCGACAGTTTCACCTCAATTATTTAGGATCTGACCGGCCTAGAAGTTCATCGCTCCATGTTAAAACAGAAAGGATGCCGTGTTTTGTATTACGCGCTACAAACGGAAGTGTCGCCATAAACATGGCGTCGTTTTTGTTTTAACCTGGAGCGACGAGCTTCTAGGCCGGTCAGCTCCTAAATAATGAAGGTGAGACCGCCAAAATTGTAGCGTGCATGTTTGCGAGTATCTGTACTTTGGCAAGAGACATAGATAAGTGGTTGAGTTGCGAAGCCGAAGAGCTGTAGCACTACTCCCAGGAAAGTAAATGGAAGGTTGTCTGACTCCACTGGTATAGCGACATACAAATATCGGAGTGACAGAGGAGTTCATGTAGGACTAGGAATCTCCATGGACGGTTTACATGTATATTTCAAGATCACCGTTAAAACCCTCATTGCAGGGCGACACACGGTCATTCATTTTGTAAATGTGACAGTTAATTAAATTTTTATTTAGAAAATTAATGAATTATGAAGGAATGACTAAGAAGTATGTAAGGACTATATCAATACTTCCGAGCATGCAGATCATCACGAAATAAATTTGTCTTTTTTAGAAGAGATGATTCTCTCTAGTAACATACTGAAGTCATTTCTTCCTGAAAGGTGAAAGATTAAATGGGTCGTTACATGGTGCGAACTTGGCCTTAGCAGCAACTTCAGAAATAGTATCAGACCAGATATCTGACGCAGTGCACTCGGCATTGAGAATTCTAAATACGCTGATGGGCATTTATGTAAGATGGAAAATTGATTTGCCGCTGAAGCACTTTGAAATTCCAAACCTAACCACAGACAGTAAAAGGAACACATTTTAAGCGTTTGGCTTTAAATAATGCCAAGCATGCGTCATCTGTGTGTAGATATGCATTCAGTGCAATCAATATCCCCTCGGACCGGCACAGAAAGGTTTGTCATATAACATATAAGTATCAAAATAAGATGTGCACCTGGTGACGCTCAAGTATATTAGCTGTGTAATTAAGGTACAGGGCAGGTATTTTAGTGGATATTGATTTATGTTACATGTTCAGACCTCTGGCACGCGTTTTCTTAAACGATCGGACTATATCCACACAGAAAACCTACATGTGCTTGCCTTCAATAGGTTGACATGCATTATATAAGCCCACTTGTCTGCGCTTTTATACACGTGTATATATTGTGCACGTGTTTATTTTGTATGTTTGTAAACACACTCTAAGTCCACTTGCTTTCACATGTTTTGAACACGTGGTTTGTCTTTACATAGTTCATATACCCTATTATTCAGTGTGATATTTATACCATATGAGCTATCAGTTGCGGGAGTTCAAGATTCACGTGACATGTTATAAGTACACAACAAGGAGCATATGATGGCCGCGTGGGGTGGGGTTCAGAGCTAGTGCTATCACGACATGTCATCTTTGCGCTCGGTCTGGCAACTACACCGAGCAGACAGATCAAGGTGCTGGCAACATAAGCTACCCTGCCGTGAAAACAGCTGTTTAGCTGTAAAAGTGTGAAATTGGACCGAAACCGACAGTGTGCCGATAGACGATCTGGCTCAGATAGACCATCTGGTCCGCCTTGTGGCACCCAGAGATATCGCTTTGTCCCTCCCTGATTTGGGAGATATGTCATCCTGCACCTGCATGTGCTCGGGATGCACTGATGCACTGATGTCAAGAATCGGTAGAAGGAAGTTGGCAAACTACTCAAGTTCGACTGCATCACGAATTAAACCGTACATGTTGAGTATACACGGGGCTTAAAGGCTCATTAAATATGCTGGTATCCAATAAGAGTAAGGTCAAAGTTGTGGTTTATTTCTGTTGCTTTTGCCAGAGAAAATGTCAAAAGTGTGAGTGATCATTATATAGATTCACACATAACAGCGCTATGACTAAAATGTTCGTGTACGACACACTAAGCACCCATTTTTCATCTGGTCCGCAGTGGTTCACGTGGCCTACGTCATGTTTTATTTCATATGTCAATAAAATGTGTCAGCGCTTAACATAAAAACCGAATTACAATTTCAGATTATTGTAATGTGCTTTATGTAAGGGAAACAAATAGTTTTTACCATGAATGGGGTGCTCTCCCTTGTCGTGCAATATATGCACTTTAACCCCTGTGTATGCAGCAACCTCGTCCCACAATCTGGGTCAATCTGGTTTACTGTCAAGGGGGTTTCCAGAGGTACTGCTTGACTATTACTCCTCGTGTAGCTATAGCAACGCGCGCAGTCTGGTTCACCACGCGGGTTTTCACTGATCACTTACCTTATATCATTCCATGTGTGTTCATGTACACCTACCTGTTACTGGCTGGGTTCCTTAAATATATTAAAGTTTCAATAATCTTGGTTTAAAGGACCATAGTTTTATACCGATCTTCATCGGAATAGACAGGGCGGAAGGCATCAGAAGGAGAGGCCAGTCTCCCCCCCCCCCTTTGACGACGGACCGTTTATATACATACATTGTTATTATTTAATACACACACAAGCTTGTGTTTCATTCATTTCGTTATTGGCCTGCTACCACTAACAATGGTTTCCCGGGTTTCCATTCTGGACCATTCTCTCATAAGGCGTTTAGAAGTTTTCATGAATTCAGATTTGGAGTTTTTTAATTTAGGCCTGCATGGAAATAAAATTCAGGTTTGCTGTAACGGGCTTTCCGAAAGTACTGCTGGACCCGGACCCCGATCGTTACAAAGTTTGCTTATTAACTACCCACATGAGGTAGATGCGGTTTTCTTCCAGATCGCTGGAAACGACCTGTCTCAGGTGGGCTGTAACGCCGAAAAATTGGCGAGCGACATTTTCTCCTTTGCAAAATATATACAAACTACTGATGACATTACGTTCCTTATTATTGGACAATTACTTCCTCGTCATGCCCAACATGTGCCACCTTATTACAATTCCAAAGTAATTGTGGTGAACGAGGTACTCAAACAGCTTGTCGCTAACGACAATATAACTGCATTTTGGCCTCATCGGGGACTCTGGAACCCCGGTGTCAATGTAGTGTCAGGTGATGGAGTGCATCTCAACCAGAATGAGATGACAAAATATGCTAAGAGCACCAGAGCAGCTCTAGGTCATTTTAAGAGGAAAGATCTTCTTTAAAAGATTTCATTTATTTTAATCAAGGCAATGTAAACTGCCTTGGTCTAATCCTATATATATAAAATTTTGTGTTTCTGCTTCACTACTTTGTCTTTTATCTCTCGGTAACAATGGTAAAAGAAATGGATTTGTATCTCATGATACGTTAACTACATGTATGTTATTGGAAAACATTACACATGAGACTAAGTACGTGGTGTTCTGCTGACACCTTGAGCATGATATACAGAAGTTTCTTCTAAACTTATTCATAAAAACAATTTTGTGACACCTTGTGAGTTTTCCTGTGTCACAGGCCTGCTGTCACCCATGTGATAGGTGTTCACGGTAATTACTAAAGGCTGTGCGGTTTGTTTTCCTTTTTCGGCACCTTATTAATGGGCTCTATGATTGTACCCTGACATGTTGTGAGTTTTTGTACCTCTGCAGAAGGGTGTTTTTGTGTACTCCAGCTGTTGTGCTATATTGGCGGGTTTTGAACCTTTCGATTATTACAGAGATTTTCCTCGCGTGCCCAGTGTATATATTATTGTCTTCTGTCATGGGTTTGTGTGCCTTCTGTAATGTGGCGTCCGATATCAGCCATGGAGTAAATGATTTCACCCTTTTCTTCAGTCATTCATATCTCTGCTTTACGCTGGTGATGTACATATATACTGGGTACTCTGGTGGGGGTCTAATATTCACATACACCCAGCCCGTATAATTTCTATAAATGGATTGAATAGCTTCCACTAATACAGCTGTTTATCCATGTGGCCGCATAAGTTTATTATTATTATTATTATTATTATTATTATTATTATTATTATTATTATTATTATTATTATTATTATTATTATTATTGTTGTAATTTTATGACTACAAATACTTTGTTTTGGACATTCCGGTGCCGGTGTGCTCTGCTACGTCTTTCTTTGGGTATTAATTATAGCACATTTTCTTATTTGACCTGATGACTATTGCGTCAGTTCAAGTTTCGTCCATTTATTTGTTTTCCGAATAACTGCTAAACGTAAGGTGTCTTCGATTGTGGCGGTAGAAGTGGGCCGCTCGAAGCGAAAGAGACAGTCTAAGGCCCAAGAGGTTGCTTTGCCCATCAGTCAAGTGTGACTGAGGCAGTTGTCAGGTGCCTCCTTGAGAGAGATCTGCTCCCGCCCACCCTACCCTTTCCCTTCAGGCGCACTAAGATGGATAGGGCATATCCACCCAGCTGCAACAATGCTGCAACACGAGCATTCGCTGGGCAGGATACACGGCCCTTTTGTTACGCCCCCATTTAAGGATTTAATCTGTTTCCCTCTAGGTGTTATTCCTGAAAAAGAAGAGCGTAAATTTTCGCCTCATCCATGATTTGTCATATCCTGAGGGGGCCTCGGTAAATTCATTTATACTTAAGGATACTTATTCCGTAAATTATGAGTCTGTAGAAACAGTTGTTAATCGTGTATTGTCCTCAGGCAGACACTGCCTCATGGCAAAAGCAGATATAGAGGATGATTTCGCATCATACCAGTCCATCCCCAACACTACAAGTTGTTAGGGTTTAGATGGAACAACTGTTACTACTATGACTGCTGGCTACCTGTGGGCACGTTTTCCTCTTGAAAACTCTTTTTAGTCATTCTGTTCAGCTTTGCAATAGATAATGCAGGCACATTTTAGAACCACTGGAATCTAACGTACGATTGATGATTTCATTTTTGTAGGTCCCAAATATTCCTTCAAATGCAGTCAAGATCTTCAGAATTTCTTCTATCTTTATCATGTGTTAGGGATTCCAATTAAACAATCGAAAACGTTTCAGCCCACTACGGTAATTCAAGTGTATGCCACTGAAATAGATTGGAACAAGATGGAGGCTCGTCTTTCCCAAGTGGACAAAGCACGTTGCTTTTACAATTAAAATCTAGGAAAAAGGTGGCACTTTTAGAACCCCAATCCCTCCTTGGATATCTGAACTCTTGCTGCTTAGTAATTATTCCCGGTCGCGCTTTCCTCCGCCGCCTGCAAAACCTAACAGTGGATCTTACGAAACTATGTTATCACATCCGTTTAAATAAGGAGGCTAGAGCCGACCCGTCAGCATAGCTAAATTTCCTAAACAACTTTAATGGGAAATCTTGCTTTCAGTTTTCTGCCTGGGTATTGTCAGATCACATTCGTCTTTACACTGATGCAGCAGGTGTGCATGGTGGCTTTGCTGCTGTTCTAGGCGATCAGTGGTTTGCTGGTCAGTGGCACGATGACAGCAAACACGCTCACATTGCAGACAAGGAAATTTTCCATATTGTTGTTGCAATGGAACTCTGTGGCCCAAAACTAAAAAATCAGGATTTTATTCATGACTGATAATGCGGCAATCGCGGAGATAATTAAGGGCATGTCGTCCAGGTTGCCGGTCATAATTAAATTGGTCCGAAGACTAGTTGTAACGACTCTGAAATATAATTTTTTTTCGCTCAAAAAAGTGGTAAATTAAACTTAGTAACTGATCAACTGTCCCGTTTTCAAACCCAGGAAGCCCGACGCCTAGCGCCGTGGTATGCACCTCAGCCTGTGAATATTCCACCACAGAGTTACAGGCTGTAGTTAACAAACTAGTGCAAGCTTCTATAGCAAAGAGCACTCAAAAGAGCTGTCGGAGAATGATGAGTCTTTCCAGCAGGCTAGATTCCCCCATCAGCCAGTTTTCCCTTCAACGCCGACAGAAATTTCAACGTACATAACTTATCTTTTTCTGAGGAATTGTAGTGCTGCCACAGTCTATTCCATTATTTCGGCCATTAGCTTCGTTCATCGTATTGAAAGTCTGCAAGACCCAACAAGCCATTTCCTAATCCCAAAAAATCTAACAGGCTTAAAAAGGCTTACACCCTCTTGCGACATCCTATCACACTCTCTATTTTAGAAAAATTGGTAAGAAATTTGCATAATGTTCTTCCTTCCTATTTTCTAAGATCTCTGTGTAAGGCAATGTTCCTTTTAGCTATTCATGCTTTCCTGCGTATAGGTGAAATTACAGTTACTCAGAACATCAACAGAGACACCATTTTACAAATTAAGCGCATTTAATTTCACACTGCACATGAGGAACTGTATGCACTTACATTGCGGTTGTAGCATTATAAAAACAGCGACCTGCACGCTATAAATATACATCTACCAGTTTCTCAAAACTCTGTCAAAACTCTGTCCTCCCAATTTGGCCTCTTAAATCATATTTATACATTTCTCGACACTCATCCGGCCCTGGGTAATAAAACTGACTTTGTCCTTCGTCTGGTCCACAGATTGCTGCGTTGTCCTTTAACTTCACCTTTCTTCTCAACACTATTTCAGTAGATTTATCACGGGAATCATCGGTACAACAACGTCTCACCTGCATCACGTCATTATATTTCCAACCCCCAAAGACTCCAGGTGTAACCTACAGATCAAATTAAGTATGTCAAAGCTATCAGAGGACTAGGTTCACACGCAAGGCAGCGCACAACCAGGGCCTGTTTCAGTGTAGAGAATCACCCTTGCACTAACTGCGCAGAGCATCGCATTTATTATTATTTTTTATACATTTTTACAGAACAAGAGACTGGCGGGGAGAATAAAAGATTAACCCGTCGAATCTGTACACCTGTGCATCGGGGATCTACCCACTCATTCTACATGAAGATTCGACCTTAAAGGGACGCGTTATGTACGCCACGCCTTCGCAGCGTTGACCAGAAAGCAGACTGTAAAGGAAAGAGACGAAATCCTGGTGACCGGAGAGCTAACTGATCCATGCAGGGAACAGCACCTGCAGGCTAGGACGCAGCCTTGAAGTGTAGGCAATGCTTTAATTGCAAGTGATGTCATTGTCTCCACCAGACAATGGCACGGCGTGCTCAACAAAGGTTAATTAATGATCGATTAATTTTGCAGAAAAGAATCAATGACAGTACTGAAAGCCGCATTTGTAGATTGAAGAATTGTCTCTCATGGAACACAAACTTTGCCCGAGTGCTGCCTATAATTGTAGAGTGGTGGCTGTGTGAAATGCCGTAATAATTTCTTTACGGTCAAGGTGCACAGACTGGGTAGAAAATGGATGGCCGTTCACCTCAGCCATCATATTAATTATTCTCTTCCTTGGCAATTTCGTTTAAAGCGATCTATTTCGGCCACATATATAAAATAAAGATGTCGGAATTACTCGTTCGATCAGGTATTTGCTGTGTGATCGTATGTATACGTAGACCTGTCACGCACATTTACGGAGTACGGCGTAAAACACCAATCAAATAAATAAATAAATAAATAAACAAGTACTTTTTGACAACAATGGGTTTGTAATAGTCGTCTCAGTTTTGCTATTATCTTACGATTGACTCTAAATTTTCAGGTCGGAGTATGAATTTTGAACTAATAGCTTTGTTTATGTGCGCGCCACGAATGAACCATTTATTAATTGTGGCTAATTATGATAACTGGATAATGAGATATACGTAGGTATGTATACGGCTACCGTATGTAACACAAAACATACCAATTAGTAAAGAAACTTCGAACTGAATTAATAGTATACATGGAAACATAAATAACCCAACGAATAACCTGTATGGCTCCTCCCAGACTTGTGTCAACTACACTGTTAGAAAAGTCTACGTTAAAATCACAATAACCCCGGTGTTTCTACATGGGTTTTACCACAACATTCACTTTAGTGGAAAATACGTGTAATTTTATGAAAATGTTATCACAGTGTAGGCTTCGAGAACACCAGGAAATAAAGAAGTTAGAAGTTGTTATACGGAAAACATATAACTGATATAAACCAGACCCTTTGAGACACTTTCTTCGATCTGTTCACAATCTGGCCGTATGAACAAAGACGCGAATTAAATGTGTGTGAAAAACTGATAAAAGTGATCATGATAAAGAACAAGAGTCGGTACTGGGAGTTTAAATAAAACGGCATGAGGTGTGTATAAGCATGATAAGTGTACAGCATGTGTCATGAGTTCGTCTTGAAGCCAATTTCTCAGCTCTGGAAAAAGAGGGCCTATGAATGTGGTTGTGGTATATGTTGTAATACTGAACCCCAGTGAAGAAGCCGTTCCTGTCTACCCGGGATACATACAAGTATATAGATGTAATGTATCCGAGGGAAAACACCGCCTGAAAACTCCGGGAGATACATGGCTGACGTTGTAAGGTAGGCTGATAAGATGAGGGAGGTCAGCAGAAGGAAAGAGCGGGTCGTAGTTGTAAGCTGTCAGAGAAGAGTGAGTGGATGGCGTCGAATAAACACAGTCATGCACACGGGCAGAGCAAAGTCTACGGGAGGCCAGAAGGTATGTAAATATGATAAGAAATGTTAGAGGCCTTTTCTGGCAGACCGTAACAGTACAACATAGATCAGATATACTACAGGGGCTAACCTGAAATATAAAGAAACAATATCTGGCGGCTGACTGGCATGCAAGATAAAAAGTGTGGAAGACTTCGACAACAACGCCGAAGGGAGTAAATTCAAACATGAGTTCTATATATATATATATATTGCCGCAGTTTAATGAGCCATATACTATTTCACGTTATTTATGTAATTAATACGTATTTTATTTTAATGAAGTCGTATTATATGAACTAGTAACGAAAAAGAACATTTATGAATTGGTAAATGATTTCAGTGCAGGTTTGTAGGGTATGCGTCTCTTGTCAATAAGCCTGCCATGTTTCGGGTTCCATATACATGTATACCTGCATACAGACTTCAGCCGACAGACTTCAGCCGCGAGCACACTAATCAACCAAGCATTACCCCACCCCACCCCGCCCCCACCCTCAAGAGCAGACAAGCCGAGGTTTAGTTTTACTCACAATTCCACAACCGAGAGTAATATAAATCATTAGCAGGTCTGCTAAGCACCCATGATCCCAAAGTCTGTTGATTTGACCGCCGATAACACGACTCGACAAGGTGACCAATCAAGCGGCCAGCGACAAATCGAATAGCTACCGAAACTAACCGAAATTTTCTCACATGAGCAGATTTTGAGATCGGACCAGACAAGTTTGCGATACCCACAGATAAATCAGTGTGCCAAGACTTTTCAAGACATTTAGAGAATTGCTTGTGTCTTCCCAGACCTTTCTCGACGTCATTTTCCATTGCAGGGCTTGTATGTGTATAAACATAAACACGGTTCGGTTCACATTAACTTTTCAACATTACCTTTGCACTGAGACAGCGGTATTTCCACGTTCCCAATACCGATCATCCTTATAAAGCGGTCACACAGAATCGTATCGTGTTTATGGATGGTATCAAAGTACCAGGCATGGGGCTTTAACAAAGCTATTGTTCTATTGTTCATTTGTTGGTAAACAGCTTGGACCCGAGTTACTATTGTGCGGGAAAAGGTACATCATTATTGCCACTTTCAGACGTCTTTTTCTGATTCACATTTTTCTGTGCTACCGGCCTATGGATTGAACTCGGATGTGTTGTATACGAAACCGTGGTAGGTAGGTTTCACTGTTTTGCGTTACTAATACTGACCTTATACAAATAATATAGTCCTGAAGACTTTAGTCTAAATGCCCTCATTTTGCTCTAGAAAAGTGACCAATTGTAATGCACGCACGGCATAACCTACAACAGACTACAACGGTCCCCTTTCATTCATATCAGATTAAGTGCATGGAAGGGGCATTCGTACATTGCCGAGAGTGTGGCACGCGAGCGCAGTCCCTGTGAGTTCAAGTCCTGGTCATACTGGCTTCCTGTTCGGTGGGGCGTGGGACTGTTTGCCGGCAACCTGCGGATGGTCGTGGGTTTCCTCAGGGCTCTGCTCGGTTAATTTCATCCAACCATACAGCTGGCGTCGTATAAGTGAAATATTCTTCAGTATGGCGTAAAACACCAATCAGGTGCACTTAAAAGAGAGATTTCTAATTCTCTTCCTCGAGTTGCATATTTCAAATAAAGTTTTTCAGTGTTGGATGAAAACACGATAAAGCCATAATGATTCATTCAGAGGAAACGCCATAGGTTATATAACCTTCCTTTTCCGCTTGTATGTATATATAGAAGTCAGCATGAAAACACCAACAAAACACCAACCGCTTTGCGTGTCTGTAATTTGGGTAATGGCCGCATATTCATCATCTTGAAAGTCGTGACGGTGTGACGCTGATGTATATCGAAGAGAAGAGAACACGAAAGCGAGACCTGATGACTGACGCAGACAGATTTGATACTAGAGACCTGTGCAAAGCAATAGGCCACGTTTACACAATCCTCCATGTGGAGAAACGCTACATGTACGAACAGATGAGCGTATGAGATAGCCTTGCTTTAGCTCCCGCAACTTTAAAACAAATCCATTTTTTCAAGGGGAAGAACGGATACAGAGGAAGTCAACAAAAACGCGTGCGACCATGTTTGCTCAGGAACTGTTAAACAAAATGCAAACCCGAACAGAAAACAAACTCGGAGTTATTCTGATTCCCAGACATAGAGAACACAAACATGAACCTGTTAAGTTTTGCCTGGATTCGCTTTGTGTAATGGTTTCACACGACGGTATTTTGCCAACAAAATAAGAAAAGAAAAAAACTGAAAAAAAAACAAAAAACATTTCGCCTTCCTTAAAAGTGGCTGGAGTAGATTTCAATTTGAACTTCAAATTAAAATTTGTAAGTTTTAAAACATAGGTAGTATTATTATGTTTTGTGGAGTTAATGAAGTTTGAATTTAACGGCTTAAGTTTCCGTACAACTCCTATGTACACCAATGTGGTTGCCTGCCAACGAAGAAAGAACGAAAACAACGATTCCGAAATTATACAGTGCAAGAAATATGCTGTTATATGTGACAAAACGACAAGACGTGCGCCGAGCACAGAAGCAATCATAACTATATGAAAAGATCCAAAGCTATATTGCAAAGCTACACAGACGGTTGGGTAATAATGACGCAGTTGTCCGTAAGGACCAATTCATGCTCTTATTTTTGTCACATTTCAACGGTTTCACTTTAGATGAACTGATTACATGTCACGAAAATAGCAATAACGTGGGACAGTTGTGTGAAAGCCTAACTAAATTTTATACCCTAAAGACTTCGTAAAAATCCCCCTGGCAACATTACCTGGGAACTGATTCTTGAAGCGGTCGTTAAGCTGAGCGGATATATGGGGGCTAGTTATCAGGTGCTGGGAGGCCGAATGAGGTATCACAGCCCCGGGTATAAAACTGTGTATAAGCCGCGGAGATAGCACACAGGTGTCAGTAGCGATAAGGCCAAGCAGAACAATGATCCCCCACCCCTCTCCAACTCTCTTAGTTCCATTATCCCTAGATTTCCCATCATTTCACATCTCATACATTTTAAACTCCATCGATTCTGTCCGCAATTCACAACGGCCAGTGGTCCGAATTGGTCGATTCAGCTGGAATCGTTCCTTCTTGAAGAAATTGATGAATTTGCCTGAAGCCTTTCCAATAGCTGTTCACAAGGAGGGCCTCTCAGACAAATCTCCCAACCCCAAGCATCGGCCAGAGTAAATCTGTCCGATAGAGTGCCACCCAGACAGCTGATCCACTGATTCAGTTAAACACACCAATGCGGGGAACCTTCTCAAGGCGTGTGTTCGAATCCATTAGGGTTACATGTATATGGAAAGGCCCATGAAATTGCGTGTATATCATCTCAAACCTGCTCACTTTTGTCCTGCCCTTTCTTGACAGGTTATTCAGGCCTGCTCAAGACTATTTCATTTATAATCTCCTGGAATGGCTCTCACTGGTAGGCGGGTGAAACGCTGGCTCGCTACAACTGCTATAGGCGTTGACCAATCATGAATTTGCTGTTTCGACTACGGCTTTAAGTCAGGAGATTAGTGACTTACCTCCTGAAGAGCGACGGTTTACTCCGGCTACGCTACTGTCCGCAACTCATGGCCGCCTGTCAAGAAAGCCTGTTATTACTTGAAGTCCATTTCCTCTAAAATCTTTCGTTTTATTTTAACCGATCAACTGACGGGATAATTTGGCGCCTGTTTAGCACATGCCGTCACAAACTGACAGGAATTTCAGATTAAGATAATTTTTAGTTGATAGTGCAAGACGAAACATGGCAAAATTTGAAATATAGAAATTCTGCTGTGTTATTTTCTCGCGAAAAAATCTGCTGTGAATGTGGTTGCATGTTCTGACACAAAATCCGGAAGGTGAGCGATGACTCGATATGTAGTCCAGTATGTCGTACAGCAGAGTCAACGGCAGCTGTTTCTTACTTCTTACTACTAGGCATAACTTTGGTATTTGTCTTCATAAGTCGAAATGAAATAGCCCAGCAGCCTTGAAATCTTATATATCATCGTAATCTTGTAAATGTTAATGAATGGAGGAAGAAAATAGTGACGTGTGAATGCAAACCTTTGCGGGGAAATCACAATACGCCTGCAGAAATGTAAACTAGCCTTAAGAATATTTCAGTTGAGCTTCAGCCTTGTAACCGTGCCTTGTTACAATAAAAAGACTATCTGTTCCAGTGAAGTTTCTCGAGGCTTTGACAAATTCGCCACCGAGGTATTAATAACTGAGAGGACCTTGAAGTTCTGTTATGTTTGTATGATAAAGGTTTCCTTCCAGATTTGCAGGGCTTCTCCGCGACGTCTTTCTCCCAATCGATTTGACAACAAGTCGGCTGCAGAATCCTTTAGCGAGAGTGAAAGATCGCGGTTATCTTATAATACCCTGCTATGCTGATAGGAAAATGGCCTACCCTTGGTAACCAGAACTCGTTGTCTGTCAGTTTTACTGTCATTTCCTCTCATATTGTGAGCCTTAACACCGGCCCTCATCAAAATTCATTACAAGAGATAAGACCATGTCCGTTAGAGATATCCGGCAGTAATCAGTGGCCATTCTTATAAGCACCTCTCTTTAAAGCGACGATATGACCGTCGCTCTTTGTAATTGTCGGCATCTTTAGGGGTTGTCCATGGTGACTGTCAAGGTAAACACGAAATGGAAATAAGTCAAAAGCCCAACAGACAAAAACACTCTGTTATTAAATAGGAACATTTTTGTTTCTCACATGCATATATGAAGCATTTAATCTGTTCCGTATTAAAAAAAAAACGCATTTTATAATATTAATTTGCTTTATGCTATCGTTTCTTCGCCTAGACTTCACGTGCGTAACGGAGGGCGGGTTTATAAGAGCCAGAATCCACCACCCATAATTCCCAGATACTGAATGAATTTACTGATGTAAGGCCGTAGCATTTGGTCAACGGATGCGCTACAAAGCCTATTCTCCGAATCTCGTAGGTTTAAATGCAGAAACCGTGTGTATTGCCACAGCACAGAAAAATACAAATGCTGAATAAACCAATTAAACTATGTGGTTTTCTTCATTTCTGTGGTAACCTATTTTATCAAGTATATACTTTCGAATCTTGGCACCATTTATTTTTTCTGTTTATAGACAAGAAGTGCAATATTCCCACCGCCGACTGATCCTCAACTCACATCAACGTTTATCCTAAACTCACTCTCTCACTCTAATCTCTTAATTTTTCACCTCTATGCGTCGACATTTATAACTCTATGTTGCTTATGTAAGTAGAGTTGATACTCGTTCATTTTGCTTGAAAACAATATTACTATCCATATCGAAATGTCTCTTCAAAATACACAGAAGTTGTTATCCCTATAACCTCGTTATCTTATCCAACTCGACTTCTATATGCCTCTCAAAGATCTCGCAATAGTTGTGACATTCCGCAAAAAGGTCAGTGTGATGCACTCAGTCGCCCTAATGATCAATTATGAAAGGTAGGCTGAAAAATATCTGACAGCGACCAGTCCACCGATAGAAGGACAGAGTGAACGAAAGACAGATGGACCTCGAGACCTGCGTGTCGTAGTAACAATTTTGTTTCCACCATAGGTGACAATATTTGTGTTGGAGTGTTGCTGCGCGAAACACATGTGTATGTAGAATGGAAATAGAAAAGTGGCTGTACCCCTTTGGCACAACAGTTTTAGGGAAAATGCTATTAAAATGCTGAAGTACATCGATTACAGCTGTCAGTGTTGTTGTAGTGGAATGGGGAATGACGGGTTTAGGAGAGTTCTGACAAATGATTCTACAAACATACCTCTCATATCTCTGGAGACAGGTAGGGTGTATCAGAAAACTTCATTGATTAATTAACACCTCTCAGTTATCCTTTTTACCATTGCTTCCCACTGAAGGATCGAAAGAGTTAAATATTTATATATCGCCTACATCTTAATGTGCCATGAGATTTTGCTGTTTTTTTTTCTTCTGTGTAGCTGACGCAGTACGACATGCCTGCTTTAATTCGTAAGCTGAAATCTTCGAAATATCATGCTTGCTTATATAGCCTATGGGCTTAAATAGGTTGGGTGGAGGGGGGAGCACAGATAGAAGACAGACGAATATAGGTTTCGGACATGTAGTGCGAGTGACATGCAACATCAAACTGTAAATGATGTCACATTAATCATGGTCTCATGTCAGACTGGAATGGCCGTAAACGCTGGCTGGCCGCACCAGTCGGCATCTCGACGATAACGCGCCTTTTTTGGGAATGGAGCCATTAAGGTGCATATCATTCAAATCAAATAAAACCGGTGCGATTTTGTCTCGAAGAGTTCTAATGTTCATCGTAGATACCGAAGGTCTATATATGCAAAGCGTTACCAATGGTCACAAATTACATGCACAGATGTGAGTTCTTTTGTTGGGCATCAAGCCAAATGTATGATTAGAATGACAGCTAATCCAAATAGGATCAAATCATGGCGATAGACATGTCTACCAGCTACATCACTTCACCTTGAACTTGGCTTTGGAGCAACTGAGTTAGGATTCACAATCACTGACAACATGTCCTTTGCCGAATTATAGATAGACGAAATACTATTTAAACAACATGAGGCCTACATGTTTTCATCTTAAGCCTATAAAATATAATGAGGGACCCGCAGTCATCAAGCATACGGACAGCACTAGAGTCTATAATTGGACATTAAAAATGCCATACCTTTTAGGTCAAAAATTCATGTTCGCTAATCAAACCAAATTTTCCCAACTGACCACATCATTGCTTTTTAGAAAATATCATACACTAACCTGTACTGTGTAGTTTTAATATGATTCTAAAGTTCTAAAAACTTGTAAAGCGACAGGTGTTATAAATTAATTGAAATTTATTACCGATTTTGAGCCGGAACACGTACACAGAGCGAGGTTGATATTTTGTGAAAGGCTTATGGGTTATTCTAAACACACACACACACACACACACACACACACACACACACACACACACACATATATATATATATATATATATATATATATATATATATATATATATATATATATATATATATATATATATATATCAAAAGTGGGATTGAATTTGCCCAAAATCTCAGGGATAGCCTGCTTAAATCCTGCACACGTTGGATCGACTGGTACCGTGGTAAAATCAGGATTCGAGGGTTGTGCGAGCATATAGGTGAGTCTTGGTAAAGAGGGACCTTGTGTGTTGGCAGCATGGTTTGTGACTCTAATTTCTTATTTTTATACTTTCTTAGCTCTTTTGTGGTTTGTGTTGAACGTTGTTTGGAAAATTGGTTGACGTGTGGTTTGTGAATGCCTGTTTCGATGCCCAGATTTCAAAAAGCCGGACACAGCATGATGATACAGAATAATGGTAACCAGCGCCCACTCGTATGCAACGGCTGCATCCCTAACCATATCTCAGATGATAGATTATCACACCTTAGCTTCACACACACTGGAACAGTTAACATGACAGTTAGTTAATTAATGGTATGAATTTGTAACAACTGTATATAAAGCTGAAAGGAACTATAAATATGATGCTCCAAATCCAAAATCCCATTCCGCTTAAGTTGTCTCCCTTTCCTCTACTGTGTGTATAGGCGAATATGTTTCCTCTGCCATGGCTTGCCCTAGTTTACGAGTTTGTGTGTCTGTCTGTATCCTCACGGAAACGTTATGCAGAAATTTGAATAAAAATTTGTGCACAGGTTGATCTTAACTGGAAGAATGACCAGTCAGTTTTAATGGTGATCCCGATAGGCATCCTGTCCAGGGATCCGCTTTACAAATAGGGTGTAAGTCATACCAAACGTACTTACCATGACGACGCATAGTATCCAGACACGTCGCCATCACGAGGGGTTACACCCTCTTCATTTAACGGGACCCAGGATTTTTTTTCCAGCTGATTCTTCACCAGATGCAAACTATTGCCCTTTGTCGGTAGTACGGAAATTTGTACGTTTAGCACACAGGATCTAGGAAATGATACAGGACCAGACAGGTAAAAACCTATATGCAGAGCCGTTCGATATATAGGCCTAATTATCTGATTGCAAGGATACAATACAAGGCCAAAATTTGAGCTGTCTCTCTTGTCGTATAGGCTGTGTGAGAGGAAACCGATGTTGTCTTTGTACAAAAGCAGGTCCAGTTAAGATGTACACCATCAGAATCTGGAGAGTCTGAACTATAGTGATTTCAAGGTTTGTGTTTCATAGCCTTTGCTACATATAGAGGCTGTTTAAAGCTAACAGATCATGAAGATACCCTTTCGAGAATGAGGAAAGACCGAGCTTGATCAAATTTCTTTTCTAATAACTTCTGCATATGGCCTTATTCATACGAGAACATGCACGTGTCTGCAAAAGTGGGGCACAATTTGTAAAAAAAGCTCACTTTTATTTATTCGTTTATTTATTTATTTATTTGATTGGTATTTACGCCGTACTCAAAAAGAGCTTATACGACGGCGACCAGCGTTATGGTGGAAGGAAACTGGCAGAGCCCGGGGAAAACCCACGACCAACGGCAAGTTGCTGGCGGACAGCTCACCTATAGAATGCACTGTTGTCACATGGTTATCCCTAGTATCACATATAGATGTTACTACTCATGAGAGGCTCATACAACTCAGTGAACAACGATACAACCTATCAATGGCAACTCCTGTGTGTAGTGAAACTGAAACACGCTTTGCTGCTTTAACGTTAAGATAGCGGGCACCAGTTTCAGTCAACACCGAAAATGCAACATTCGTAAATCATAAGAAGGACCTTTCCAAGTCGATATTCGCCGTTTACCGTTTTATTTATTTTTTAGTTTAATACAATCTTTACATACAGCTCAACGGAGTGCGGCTAAACACTAATCTCACAGAAAGTCCAAAACATCAGTTCACCTTATCCATGCGCTGACTTTTCCTACAGCACTCATATTATCCTTCAAAGACACAGTAGTGGATGGGGGATTAAGGCGTCCGCCTGCCACGTGAGCAAGAAAGATTAGCTGCCCGATCAGGAAACATACAATTCGCTACGTTGAGCAATGTTGAGAATAGAGTGGTTGGGGGGGGGGGGGTCGTGAGCGGGTCGCTAAGGATATATTACAATCACTCTTCAGCAAAATTACGCGTTTTGTCTTGTGTACCTCAAAATAATGAGCGCATATATAGTTATATGTATATTCTGAAAGCTAAAAAGACTGCTGATTTCTAAAATACTTTCAAAGATGACTTTCGTTTTCAACCCACTTAGTGGCTTAATCTTATCAGGGGGAACTAAATAAATATTTTACCATGTTATACTTTTTGTCAAAGGTAAGGTACTTACAGTTCGATTTTGGTCTTCATATTGGGAGGAAAGGTAAGTAAATTGGGGATCAAAATGAGAAATAAAATAAACTGCAACCAAATTTCACTCCTAAGAGGTTGTAGTATACAATAGATGGTTGCCCTCAGTCACTAGAAAAGACAAGGTAATCCCTGCCTCGGACAGTGAATTTAAGATTGGATGATTCCTTAAGGTTGGATAATCCTTGGCTGAATTTTTGAAGTTGAAGGAATTTTGAGGATATATATTAATATATTTCAGTTTATATGAGTTTTGAGCTCAAATGAATCTTTGAGCCTAGATGAATTTCTGGGGCTAGCTAAATATTCTAGTACAGTACTGCCATTTCATTGAACAAATGTCATTGGAGAGTTTCTCATTTCAGTTAGTGAAAGTGTTGTAGTTCTAACATGTAAGTCAGCTGTATGTTAGAAGGAAAATACTTGCAGTTGGTTATTTTCTAAAATGATAAGACTGTATTTACCTGGGAGTGGTATGGTTTCTTGTTGTCAGTGATCAACTGTTTTGAGTTTGAGAATTGGTTTTGGGTTATGTTTTTAAAGGGCGGGCCCGCTCTGCAGTTAAACAGTATGTGTAATTGCATAAATGGCCTAGTATGGCAAGTCGGGAAATGGTTCCTATAAGAATACTTGATGACACTTATAAAATACTATAGTAGACACATGTCTTTACACACGAATACGTATATATGTTTACAGTTGTATGCGAACAAAAGTCGACCTACTACCTGGACTCGCTTTTCCCCGTTCCTCAATCCACTGTAATCAAGGACGTCTTTGTAAGTTCACATTATAAAGTTTATGTTTCATGTTAACGGAAACAGGAGTTTGACAACACGAAGCCATATATTTTTCTGGTTAATGTTGACACTCACGTAAAAAAAAAGAAAAACATACGTTCCTGTTTCAACTAAATATATCATTTTTGATCAAGGATGCATTTTTGGCGGTTTATTACTTTGCAACCATCTTATTTTTTATTTCTGACCGTATCTCTCGGGGGGGGGGCGATTCTCTGCCCCCAGGTTGCCTTTGGTGTCTCCCTCCTATGACACTAAATATAATGCATAGTTTTCGAAAGGTTTTTGTAGGAATATGTAAAGTTGTACATCTGGGATTTACTGTTACACACACATACACATGCACACGTACAAGCAGATATATGAACATTAACACACACTTTGACGTCTGTATTTATAGATCAGTGTCTCTCTAGCTGAGTCGCATGTCAAGTGGATGACGGACACAAAGTCACCCTTGCAAAGCCACTGATTATGTAGCCTAAACAAAAGCGGTAAAAAGAACCTGTTATATCGACACAGCCAGAGCATAACTCAATCACCTACCTAACTTTGTATCACAATGCCCGTGGCAAAGATAGTGATTATACATATACATGTAGGAAATCGCCCGTCCATCGTATCGTGATATACTTATGCTATATGTATGTGTGTCAAGTATGGAAGCCGCGATTAAGGACATATCGCACCATCGTTCTACCGTTCTCGCTCTCGACCATGGAACGAAGAAATAGCACGATGCATTATGGGCGTTGGCAGGGTAGCAATAGATCGAAGAGTAGACAGGATAAAGTGCAACGATTACACGACAGTGCAAAGCTAGCATCCTTCCATCGCTTCACAAAATCGTGTCCTCGCTTAGTTTCAGTGTTTCATCGTTTCACTGTTTCGCTCCGTCGTTCTGTGTCTTTATTCCATCGTCCCATCGTTTCATTCGTTGGCCGTCACAAAAACCTCAAGTAACCAAAACAATGCATTAGAGTCTCTACTTTTTCTTGACGGGCCTAGCTGATACTTTTGACAATTTTGTCAAATGATTTCAGCATAATAACTTGTCTGGGAAAATCAAAATCTTTCAAAGTACCCCTACGGATTTTTTTAGATTCGCCATGTTTTGCAACCGTCTTCCGTAATAAAGTGTTCGTCATGCTAGGTTATCGGGATCGGTGCTTGGCGCATACATAACAGGAGCTGCTGGGTAAAATATACTCGGTCTCATATGCTGGACTCGACCGAGCAGAAGGAGCATGGCTGAGGAACATGCCAGTGTCTGGAAGAAATGGCGATTGATCAAAACCATTTCTATGGTGGCTACCTGGCTATCAGCGGTGAGTAGGCCGATGTTACCTGAATGTCTGCAGTGAGTAGGCCTATATGTGTTGTCCCACAAAATGATCTGGATCACATCCTGGCCATTCATTTGTTTGAAGGCTGATTGGAGTTTACGTTGTTTCAGCCTTATTTCAGTCATATCACGACCGGGTCTATTTGAAATCATTACAAAGTTTGCCTGACGCGTGTTTATAAAGAGTGATGTTATTTGTTTATTTATTTATATGATTGCTCCATTGGCCACGCCAGAAGGGTCTATACTACAAATTTCACATGGTAAAATCACCCCGTAAGTGAAAAAACTCTCTAAAATAAAAACCGCCTTATTGTAATTCCTCATGCATGCCAGAATAAGTTTATTAACTTCTTTCCAACGGACGTGCTTCGTTCATTCTATTAGAAAACACGGATGAAACAGAAACATTACATATGCACAAGTAAGGATTTAAGACGTGTACTAGTTTGAATGTGTGGCTATTACTTTACCTCTAAACTATTTCAGCAGAATTTGCTTGTGGATATATCCATGCAGATCTTTAGGCCTACTTGATTTTGTGATATAGATGTGGAGAGCTACATATATGATGAACGATGCTGTGTCAGATACGTAAAGCTCATGTCGAAGTTCCATTGGACAGCGGTCTGGAAATGACCATATGTACATGACCTGATTGTCTATAAGCCGGTGTACCGTCCGCCATGACAGCAGTTTTTCAGTGCACCTTCCTAGGTCAGACAAATATTTACTACGATCACGTGACAGTGACAAGACTGACAATGGGGTTGTGCAGAGCAGGTCTGCTCAAGTGTACACGCATGCTTTCTTGCTTTTATAGGCATTAGTCGTATACACATATTTATAATCGGACGTATTGATATAAAAGGTAATTGGTAAAGCAAATCCAAACTATTAGTTAAGTATATACAACAGGTATTTGATTAGAAAAAGCCCCTGATGTATCTAGTGACATTAGGCTGACATATATCCAGCAGCGGTTGTACGCGAAAGTTCTTTTGATGTCTTCTGGACTACGGCGCATCACTGACTGGGATACAGATTTATACCTGAGGCAAATGTTTCCAGATTTCAGCTGGTATAATTAACAACGTGATGGTGTTTGGAATACAAAATAACTTGCTTTTTATTCTAATTTTCATACTTTCGTCGAATCATTACCCAACCCGAAAAAGGTCCTAAAACATGCGTCGCCATCTGTAGGGCAGTCAATATGAACATTGCTAGCTAAATTAACATCTATTATCAGACACTTTGTTGAGTGATCCAAACATACTAATGGGAAGTCACTGGTATACATCACGTCCAAATGTTTTAAAAGGTCTTGCTGTTGGTTCTATAAAGGTTGACAATTGTTTTGTTTTTGTCTGTGAAGATAATGGTGAAATTTCGAAATTTGAGAGTTTCATTCACATAGGTATTCATTTTACTATGTATTTAATTGACAAGGTTTTAATTTCAAAATGTATCGTTAAGAGAAGAATAAAAGCAAATCGTATAAAAATTAACCAAAAAAAGTTAGAAATTCAAAATACCACTACAACAGGCCACCATAGAAATGAGATAAAACTGATAAATTAAGATATCAACTTTGAAAAACATCGAAAAAGGTTTTGTCCGTCATGTAAAGCTTTTCCCATTGTTAGGCATGTTTCCTTCGTAGAACAGGCACCCGTGCTAAGATGAAATGTTTTCTCCGATGTGTAAACTTTTTTTCGGAGGTGTAAACGTTTTATCCGCTGTTTATACGAACAAATAACGCTGCAAATACACAACAAATACAGAAACGGAAAAATGTAAAAATAAATAAAATGGTACATGTGCAATTAGGTTTCTTTGCGAAGTTAACGTTTCTCTGCACCGGAAGGGTTTACTCTGTGCATGAAAGGTTTTCTCCACGGCGTAATGGTTTACTCATCAGTGTAAACGTTTCCTCTGTGGTGCAAAGGCTCTCTGCATACGTGTTGAAAAAGCGATGCAATGCTTTTCTCCGCAGTGTATAAATGGATTTGCCCGCGGTGAAGACAGTCTCAGTCTGAGGCACCCCTCATCTTTCTTCCTAGTTGATGAAGCCATTTCACCATTTACAAAGCAGACGAAACCTTTTCACCACCGAGGTAACATTTAAACCAAGCTGAACACGTTTCTACCTCTGAGAAAACCTTTGCAACATAGTAAATTAAATTACGGTAATTAAATAGTGTAACAGTTTACAATACCCCTGGTACCATTCCTTAAGCAGAATAAGGTAAAAAAAAATTGAGGTGATAGTAATTAGAATTACGTAATATCAAAGGAAAGTCTTATGTAAAACAGAACAAGCCCGCGTACTAAGTTTTCAAAAGGTTGGATATGCACAGGCCTCGTGTTCAAAGCACGAAATGTTTTTCAGATTTACAACTTGAATGCAAGATCACATAGCCCAATTTATACATCAGTCGATGTCACAATTAAAACACTTGCCGATAAAGCGCATAGCCCACTCATGGTGAGAGAAATCTATTCAGAACTCCGAATATGCTGTACATCACCTATACTTATGAACTTAGAATTTAGCAAAATCAAAGATAACATAGGTCTTTGATAACGAATCTTTGACATTTTAAACCTCTCACACAAGGGCATGAATAAAATCCATTATGCTATTGACGGGATGAATACGAAATCGTGCACAAATCTACGTATGTCCCACATTCGTTCGTAGTCCGCAAAAAGGGGCTCCAAATCGATGATCGCAGGATTTATTTCCCCCCCCCCAAAAAAAAACGAAAAACGAAAAAGGTTGTCAAGAAATATGTATTAAATAGGTGTATAAGTAGTAAGTCAAGCTGGTAATATCGTATGTAAAAATCGAGTAAATTTATGCAATACCGAGAAGGGATCAGAGCGAAATAATAACAGCGAATGTTCAACAATTCATGCTTAGAAAATCAACCATCTTCCTCCCAGCATTGGAAACTGTTGACGGCTTCACTTTTATATGTTACCAGCTTTATTTACTATATATATATGTATATATTATTATTATTTTGCATATTTTAAGGGGCACCTGTATTACAAGCTGTTTTAGAAATTGGCCTATCGATTATCGACATGCAGCGTTCCTTCCTGGTTTACGAATGCATGGTATACGAATATCGATCTCTGAGGACCCCGTTCCACATCCACACGGCTAACTTTATTACACAAATGTCAAAACTTTTGTTTCGGAGACCCAAAATTTGTAGAGAAACGTTCTATGGATGCTTCTTTGCTAGGCAGATCTAAATTTAATCGCTTTTGCTTTTAACACCAACCGCTATATCTGTATAACTGATTTTATGATTCACTAGTTATGAATGTAAGAGTAATCATACCTTTAGTCAGGTGTAAAATTTCTTGTAATAACTGAAAGATCTGGATCAACGAATTTCAAGTTCTATGGACAGATTTAACAGAAGCATGAATAAATGCGCAATGATTATCGTGTATTACGAATATCTGTCGATAATTATATCTTGAATATGTGGTCAAAATTGTCCAGATGTCTACATCAAGACGGTGAGTTGTGAATGGATGGCTATGCGACTAGCCAATTGGTAAATTAAAGTTGCTTGTAAACGTTTCTTAAGTTATTAGCAATCATGGTCAGGGAACACGTCAGATAGATGTGATTTCATACACTGATGAGTCATGATCAGCGGAAATTCTCAGTCGTCCACTGGTAGGCCTACATAGTAGTATAAATGTTGTATGTATTTGTGAGTAAACCATTCACTTCATATAACTGGACTCACGAGTCGCGCCCATTTGGCTTGATAGATTGGTTTGAAGTGCGGTGTTTCCTATTAAAAAGTCGTGAGTTCGAGCCTCACTGGAGCCACTATTTTGGCTGCATGGTCTTCAGGTATCACTTTTGTTAAGAGGACAGCAGTTTCCTTACTACTACATATATAGGTTAAATACTTGTCCTTTTTGTTGAATATTACATGTGTGATATGTCTTTCAGGGAATGTACATGTCCATGGCTGGGCCTGCTTTGATAGATTTGACTGAGATCGCTGACTGCAACTACGAACAACTTGCTTACGCCTTAACTGCCAAAAACGTGGGGCTTACCATAGCTGCTCTCGCTGCCGGATGGATTTGTAGTCGGCATCAGCGCCATCTGGAGGCAATTCTGGCCATCAACCTTATTCTTCTGGGGCTGGCAAGTGCCGCTGTGCCATGGTGCTCTGTGCTTCCTGTTATGGCAGGGGCCATGATGGTACAAGGATTAACGCATGGCGTGCTTGGAGTTGGTAAGCCAGGAACTTTCATGTTTTAATCAGGACAATATTGGAGAATCGTGAACAATCGTGAGAATCGTAAAATGCTCCCCCACCCACTTCAAATTTTACTTTAAAAATATATTTTGTTCAAAGTTGGACGATTAATTTAATATACTGTCATTTTCAGCCCAGTTGCACAGAAAGTCAGAATGTAGTAATCATGAAATGAGAAGCGGGTCTCATTTAGCCATGACATCATCACACAAGGTCACAAGTGTACGTTCATCTCAGCATGTAATGTGACCAACATGTTTTGACGATGTGTTCCTTTTGTGGTAGAGTGTATCCCGTAATAACGGGGTATTTAATTACACCAATGGCTGAATTTTAACGGACTAAGTATAGGCGAAATATATATCAAGCTGATAAACGGATGAGCTTATAGTCTTTGGCAGAACAATCATATAACTTACATGTGTAAGGCAATCATGAAATATGAGCTTAAAAGGATTCCATTTCACCAAATTTTGTAAAATTGATTAAGATGAAGGCGAAGGTTTACCTCACAAAGCGTTTTACTGAAAAATTAGTCCTAGTATGAAACTAGAACCTGAGGGTTTGAAAGGAATCTGGTCTTACTATAATCGCAGGGTCATACGGCATAAAATGGCCACAGGAGTGGTGTGGGTTGTTTGAAATTCTGTTTTGCAAATTGTATGTGAAAACAAGCAATCTCGACACATTGTGAAAGCAATACATGTTTCTTGTTGATTGGAGCTATCAAATCTATAGCTGGGTCAGTATCTACAAAGAATAGACATAATTTCCTTTAAAATGGACGAAACATACAAAAGTTTGGTAAAAGAAGAAGAAAAAAAGGCTAAAACGCCCATGATTTGTCTGCCTTGGACGAAATGGCCAGAAATTCAAACTTGATCTGTAAGTCATTATGGTAAATACAATTCAATGTACAACTGTAACAGCGTTCTGAATAAAGTGTGCAAAAAGTTTTTAAGTCCAGATGTAAATTTAATACAGGCGTCCGAAACTCGAGCTTAATTGTAATTACACCTGCTTATCGTCGGGCTCAGGGTGGCAGCCGCTGATAAAATTTCTGCTTACCGTCACCAATATGCAAGGCAGCCTGACTCATTTTATTGCAGCCGTTCAATTTACAAGACCGCAACCAACTTTTGAAAAGAAGTTAAGAAATCTGTCCGAGCCTAAAATAGGATAAAAACAACCACAATATTGTAGGAAACTGACGAAGCGGCCCAGAGCTCGATCTTGACACGGTAAAATAAGACTATATGCTCACCACGGTAAAATAAATCTGCACGTACACAGAAGTGGGGGGGGGGGGGGTAAGATTTGCTGCCAAATCTTGTCAAGCAGACGGATATGAATTTACATATACGTGCGTCATGCTATAATGAAGATTGATCTAAACTGAATTGATTTGTAAATGTAAGTGCAGGCTTGTCTTTTTCTTTTCTTTCCTTTCTGTTTTAGTTATTTAGAGGCCTACCATTTCAGTAAAGACATCACAACACAGCACTTCCTCTTCCTGGTGGTGGTGGTGGCGGTGTCGGTAATAGATTATATGGCGTTTTCTATTCCCTGATGGACAGATTTTCTCTATACAGCCAGTTCGGAGACTCCATTTAAATAACAAAGAATACTGTCATAGTTGCGACCTTTCACCCGATTAATTCACTGCGATAGTTTTTCTATTATCTCTTAAAGCCTTTCATGTTGTTTACAAATTTAATACAATTATAATTTAGTCTTGGTTCAATTCAAATACACATGACCAACGTCTTACAACAGTAATAGCTTGGAACACATCAGATGCCATCAGCGCGATAAAAAGCCTCAGACTTAGCTGCGCGTAATTTGATGTCTTACATTTGCAAGCCATTTGACCAGTGCAGCTCTTGGTGCATAAAGGGTTAATATGTAACTGGGGATCTCGCCGTGCACGAGACTGCATTCCTTTCCTTTCTCTATAGTATCCATTTTGTCTCGAGCCCCTCCGATTTCCGTTGTGATTGGCGGGTTCCACAAAGTGTACTGGAACTTCAAATGCCGCCCAGATCTGCGCGGGAATTTGTGATTTGCATATCAATACATTTCGGCGTTTGTTTATGCGATAATGCTCAGGCGGTTTTGGTTGACCTCCAGCCCCATGACCTGCCTTCCCCAAACTACACATAACGAATGTTATTCAAAGATCATGAAGCACAACACTGACAAGGTGGCAAGAATACGATGAGTGTATGTAATGCTGGAAAAAGCCTTTTCGTCTTGCTTCATCGAGAGTAAACCTGCAAAGCTGAGCCTAATTTCGCGAAATCTGAGCAGCGCTGAGGGTTGTGTTTCGGGACGTTTGATTTACGGAAAAGGGAAAAAAATCCTCAGAGTCGGACCGAATTTAGCGGATAGGTCGGGTTACCCGCAACAAACAGTCTTTGTAATGTTTGCCTGACCGAGTCACTAAAAATGCTGACATATTGTATCATGGAGCAAAAGAGTACCAGCAGGCAAGACTCAGTTATTGTCAAAACAAAATTTGAAGCCGTCTTTCGTGACTTAGTTACGCTGTTCTACACAATGGTAATGCCCTAATGGTCCTTACATTCCCAAATGTAGACGAAAATATCACACAGATGCTAAAACAGCGCTGCAGTACACTCTCAATGTGAGACTACTTCGGTAAATCGTTGACAATTTTCACCACCTCAGAAACGCATTTCTGAGCTTCGCTACCAGATCCCAAAAACTTGGGCAACGTCTAAAACCATAATACCTGGTGGGAGTAAGCCTACTTATGGAACACATTTATCATGTAAATTCACATTAACATCAGAACAATCTTATTCATTTGCAAAAGAATCTCTGTCTCATAAAACAGTATCTGTCCGGGAATTCATCCCGACTACATAGTCACATCTTGAGCATGTGTTAAACTTTACACAATAACTTGCTTAGCGCTCAACATTCTATAAGATGAAGAGGCCAAGTCAGTGAAGTGTTCGACCCAGTGTCAGTATTACGTGACGGAGTCAGCAATCATGTCCTGTGTTTTCGGCATGGCGTTCCAGTGGGGCAGCACTGTAAACGTTTAGCCCGGCCTGCTACACGTTGACAACCTCACAACATGACCGGACTCATACTGAAAGCGACAGTCAACACCAATCAAACAGAAATAGCATTGATAATTCTGTCCTAATATTGTTGCGTTTTTGAGTGACTTATTTTTCTGACAGATAAATGCTCTCGGATGTTGCACATTTTAAAGCGATAGTTTAGTCTTATGGGGATTGTCCATTTCAGCTGGAAACTCCTGGATTGCCATCATGTGGGAAGGGAAATCTTCCGGACCTCTGCACGCGCTGCATTTTGGCAACTCCCTCGGTTGCGTTGTGGCACCACTCATCATTCGCCCCTTCCTCTCACCTGAAGTGAACAATTCTCTCCCGGATCATGGACTTGGCCTACCGGGAAACACACTCACTGATAACTCGTCAATGGCTATCTCCAGTCGGATACAAATACCCTTCGGAGCGTACGGCCTCTACACTCTGTTCTGGGGAGGACTGTTCCTGTGGTTTTACGTAAACGATCGACGGACTCCTTCAAGAGAGGGTTTGTTTTATACGGCAAAAAACAAACAAAGCGCCGAAATCTTTGGAAAGCAAGGTAGTTTTGCTGGTGTCGATAAATCTTTTGGAATATTCATGGCGGCTGTGCTATGTCTGATGTACATTTGCCTGTCGGGTGTGTACCAGTCTCTACCCACGTACATGATGCCAGTGAGTGTGGAAGGTCCCCTTCACATGTCAAAAGCTGACGGCAATCTCCTCATATTCGGTTACTCGTTGAGCATGGTTGTGGGACGCCTTCTGGCCGTGTTCCTAAGCAAATTCTTCTCTTCACAATGGTTGCTGCCGGCTGAAATAGGACTGACTCTAGGAATAGCTGTTGTTCTCTACTTTTACAGTTTTCATTCGGTCATGTGCCTGTGGGTACTGACATGCGCTTTTGCATTTACTTCCGCGCCAATTTTCCCAGCTGGCATTGCTTGGTCGGAAATTTATTTAGAAATAACAGGACCTTTGATGGCAGTATTCTTTGCTGGGGGAGGGTTTGGGACGCTCCTTTTCCAGTGGTTGTGTGGATATGGCATCCAGACCAATGGCGTGTTTTTTCCTATTTACGCCAACTTGGGAGCAACAGCTGCGACCGCCCTCTTTTTCCTTGTGGTTGGTATAAGATGCTGGGTAGTCGGCCCAAAACGAGTTGGAGGTGTACAAACGGTATATGAATCAAAGGAAAATGTCCAGCAAAACGAAGCAGACGATCAATCCCCACTGATCAATTGATGGAAATTGATTGAGGAAATGTCGCTTTATGGATCGAATGGCTACCTTGATGTAAACAGAAGAAAATCTGTTCTTGGTTATTTACAACAGTGTTTAAACACCGTATATAGGAGAAACAAAGGCATAAAATGATCACACAGTTATGTGAGAACGTTGCTTCTACCACTTGTAATTCTTATCTTTGTTGATTTTTCCTACTGTAATGTTTACTATGGTCTGAATGATTAAAACGAAAAACAAAAACAGAAGACAGTCTTTTTCTAACTTGTTTTATTTGAAAGGAACACTTGAAAAGGTTACTTCATACAAAACAATAGTAAAAACCTCAAATTCACATTTACAACGCCACACAGAATGAAATTAAAGGCAATGGTTCTGTAGTTTCTATTTAAGCGCAAAGTCATTGTTGCAAATTTTATCCAAGGCAGGCAGCTATTCTGGAATAACAAAGCTTGAACCATTTAACACCACCAACCATGCAAGTGTGCTCTCCGCGTAGCCAACGCTATAGGTCGCCAGCTTTGTGTTTTCTGGTTTGCCCTTTGTAAAATACATGCATTATAGATATAAGCACAGAGTTAATTCCAGAAAAGTTAATACATGGTAATATTTGCATAAGGGTGTGTATACAGTTGTGTTTGATGGCAATGTCTTAGGATAACCAGTGACACGGTAAGTTAGAATAATTTTATGGACGGCTAGAGAGCTATATATGTTCCGGGTGTGGCATGCTCTTCCGCACTGGCAGATACAAGTCGTCATTCTTGAACATACTGACTGATGTCCCAAAGCAAACCATTAAAACTGATGAAGATGTCAGAAGTGTTGTATATACAGATCGATAAATTAAATAAACAATATACTTTGTCAGTTTAACTTCAGTATCTGCACTGCAAAATGGCTACGCCACAGTTGGATTTTTTGAATACCTATCATTCTGAGATACGCCTATGTGCGCTGGAATCATACCCTTGTCGGAGCTGGAATATAAACTTGGCTGTAACTAACTACTACTTGAATTGACAATATTTCAGTCCTGTGAACGCAATGAGCGTAGATGTTTGATTTGTCACTGCTGCCAGGAGATCTGTTGATGACCCAGATATCGCCACCGCTTGTTCTTTAATCTTTCTTGACAACAAAAAATTATAGGTGTATAGCATTTATAGTGGTTAAATGATCTAAACATGCAAAAATTATTTCTATTCTTGACATGGAAACTATTAAGTAAGGGAGATAACTCCAAGCGCTTTTGAAATGTTTTGACACTTCGGTTAGGTCGACCCATCCTTTATATTGATTATGTTTAATATGTTGTAAATAAATAATAAAATTATAATAAAATTGGCTTTATGGAATTATGATTAAACCAGTTTTTCCTGGTGTAACCTGTACCCACGTTTTTGATTTACAGGAATAAAAATTATTCAGTTGGTCAATCGTACCTAGATTTGCATGAACACCTGCTTCCTGTCACAGCGTGTTTGCGGCATAGGAAATAGATGAACTTTGACATTGCTAACTATCCTTAGTTAAATAGCAATGTACTTAAGTGTCATTCTTATGGCATATGTATGGCATGTAATCAAGGATATACAATGAAATGATTTCTCCTCTAAATTTGAACGGAGCGTTCACCGGCGCTCTGCTTTATAATTGTGACCAACTCCGCTTATCTCCAGGATAAAGAGATTGTGTAAATATCGTGTTTGATAAAATTGCCACGTTGGATATATGAAGAGTGTTAAAAGCGCAGATGAAATACATGTTTTGGGCTAATGAAAACTTATAAAATAGCACTGTACACGATTTGAATGCTCCTTAATTTAAGCCTTTCGAACAACACTTGCGTCTTCCCAGCATCATCGAAAACTATTGTCGAGTCAATCAGTCCTAATTCCTTGCTGTATATACTTTCATAGTTCTTTGGTGGTTTGTGTTGAACATTAATTTTCAAATGGGTGTTACCATTATTCACTGGGAACCTTCATTATGGTTGAAGATTGGTATAGGAATGTCCGTTACAAAGAATAGATTCACTTTATTCCAGTTTGTGAACTGACCACAAAGCGTTCGGGACATCGCCTTTCTTTGAGCAGGTCTATACCGATTACCATGGAAAGCATAGTTCACAAGGTAAAGGTGTATTATATGGAGGTCTGTCAGTAATCTGCCGATAGTTGTGGGTTTTCCCCGGGCTCTGCCCTTCCTCCTGACTCCCGCTCTATAGTGCTGAACGCCGTCGTGTAAGTGAAATATTCTTCGAATAGATAAATTCTTTACATGGAAATATGTGAGAAGATTTCAGCACATTCATTGTTCACCAGTTTTCTCTTCTCTGCTTGACTAACCAGGATACGTTTTACCAACAAACCCTGTGTTATAAGACGGTTGTTTTAATCCACTTACACGCTCTACGTGCTCTGGCTAAGCCTTGGGTGAGTGTTTTGTTCCAACCATGCGTCGATCAGGGTTCAGGTATTCAGACCTATACATGTAAGTGCTTTAGGTTCCTTGATTAAAGGAGAAGCATCCGGTTATTTCAAATGAGAGACTATTACTCAAAGTGTCTTAAACCGGCTATAAATATTTTGTTGGGATTTTCTTACAATATTTTTAATCGAATAAACGTTTAATAAAGCTTGGTGTTCATACTGAGACAATTTGAGGTCATACCTGATTTTTTTGGTTATGTGTGACCATTTGCTAACCATCATGTTGTTCTCGCTGCTCTGGTTGACACTCTGCAGGTGGACTAATCATCCTAAAGGTCAGATCCCTGTGTATTGCTTTCAAGTGATTGTGCTAAAAAGTAATGACATCATTTAGATTAATTCTAGACTACTGACGTCTAATAAGTTGCAATTAACATCACTTCTACTTCTGCCACCCATAATATAACCTGAACTGCATGAAGCAAGTTTATAATCACGCTGTTGTTTCTACTGTATGCTGTAGTCTTATTGGTTACATCCACCTGGTGGATTTGTTTCAGAACTGAAGACCGGAGTTAGGCATTGATTGGATAATACTACGCCACAGATATTAAAAGTTGTTGATACACTATACAAATTTCTGTCCTGTTATTTTACTCCTAGTTAAATCTATATCAGAATTTTATCTTTTTTGGATAAAGCGGACAAATTTCTGCCCAGACTTACCCCTACCCCCTGAAGGTTATCAAGGTCACAGTTGCTCCCACGTCATTTCTAGCAGCAACCGGTAAAAAAATGTTGGTCACTTTAGACTGGTTTTTGATATGTTGTAGAGAAAATTCCAAGCTGCATGTGGTGGTATGGCATGGCGCCCCGTGAAAGTTTGGGCGGTTTTAGAGTTGAAGTTGACAAATCAATGCGCTTATGTAACCTTTATACTGGTTCAGCACGCTGACATTGTCGAGATTAAGTTATATCAGTGGAACATTTACATGTATAAATTTCTTTGGAGTTTTTCGCGACGCTCAAGAATATGTATTTCACTTTTATATTCGACGGCAGCTATATACAGTGTTATGGTGGGAGGAAACCAGGCATAACTGGACTTGATTGGATAAAATTTAAAAGGATTAACCCGATTGGCACCAGCCATGCATTTACTCACTAGCATCATTTTAGTTTACGTCCTATTCTGTGAAATCACGTCGGAAAAATGATTGAAGTATGATACTTTTTTGAGATTCTGTTTTCGAATGAAATCAAGGTTTAGAATGTTGCTATATCGTTCTTTAAATTTCCATAATGAAACATTGTCGGTTTATGAAACACCATAATCCAGTTCACAGTCGACGCTGTGTTCCACCTCATTAGTTGACATTCACCCAAGGTGATCAATGGATGTGTATTCCCGGCCTCACAGTCTGACACAACCGAATGGGTCTGTGTCGATATTTACCTTGCTTACCTTATAATAAGAATGGGTTACACCTGGATGTTGATTTACAAAAAGAGAAATTTATGCAGTTTTAAACTGATGTTTCTTGAAAATCTTGAAAGAATGAATACTAGGGACTAAGGGTTTCACAGCAATAAAGCACTCATGAAGTATAAACATCAGTAAGGTTAAGTGACTGTAGAAGAAGTAACTAGAAATTCCATACAGATAATAACAGGCACAATTAGAAGTAAAAAGAGAGGCATCCGACAATCTTGTGTCCTATCTTTCTCGGGGACAAACTTATATCGATAAAAATACTGAACCCCGGTGAGGAAACAGCCCAAGGGTAGATAACTCCGCGATATTGTCACGAACACAACTGTAAATATGCGGGACTAATTTACAATATTGCATTTGAATGAACGACCAGTATTCAAACGTATAAATATCTTAAGTTGATATGAACTAAAATCGTCTGTGACTTAGATAAAAAAGTGGTCAAACAGCTACACGATTAGAGTATAATGTGACCTATCCTCTCCACATATGGACCCCATAGCTTCAGGTAGAGGGCTGAACGAGTATAGGTTTTTATAAAGCAGCCATGCGTGACGAAGTGAAATTTTGAATATTCATCTATACAGATGATACCTACCCTCATCATCGAGGATGTGGACAGTGGATGAGGAGGGCGTGCTTGGTTGGTCATTACGAGACAAACAAACAGAAAATGCAATTTAACGTAATGCCGTTACTGGAAGCTGTGGGCCACGATGCATAATTTTATTCAAACATTCTTAATTCGCCAACATACGTAGCGTGACGAAAGTAGGTTACAGGTCCTCGATTGGCTGTAGTCGGTTAACATTACTACAGAAGCATCTCCAGGAGTGTTGTCAACATCACCTTCCTGTGAGCCGATTTCATCACGTTCAGATTTTACAATTATCGACTTTGATAATTTGTTTCCCTGGGAAGTGTTGTGTTCCTCCTTACAGACGATTTTCAGCAGTGTCACTGCAGGACATTTCTCCACACAGAGGTAAGTTGAAGCTGTACCTCAGGGCCTTTAAACCATTACCTGTCATACTGGACTAGCTCGGCGACGCGCCAGTTACTAACTATGGGATCTCTTATAACTCGATTTCCTCTTCTGTTAAATATTGTTTCACCCAAGCGCTGAATCGGCGTATAGGACACTTATTTTAAAAATACTGCTGTGTCAAACAAATAGAAGAGAAAAAATAAACCACAAAGTTGTTCCCCGTGTCAGGTTGGTGTAGATCCCGCCTGGAACGGCTCCATGCGGCATGTATACACTGCAATCATCAGAATTCTGTTGTTTTAATTGAACACGTTTCTTAGCTCTGTCATACAAATTTTCGCTGATTTTTTTAAACGTCTGTCTCAGCATTGGATACATTTAACATTTTTTGTTCGCTAATTAAAGCTCATGGATTAAGTAAACACACTGCTGCTACAGCTTAGCTCTTTACAGGCACACGGAATGTTTTTTTCTGTTATGTCCTGTATATATATATATATATGGCGGAAATACTAAAAGTTAATTTTACAGGAATATCAACAGTTTCACAACAAAAGTTTTCCTAATGTGTATTCCAATACATTTTTCAGACTAACTGAAATACTTGCTTGGGTTTTTACATCAGACACAGTTATATGATGTCTTGAAAGTCGTTAGCATCATTTCGCATGTGGTATTATTTTTTTTTATGGCTAAGTAGATCTGTGGATCCTGACATTTTGTTTATTTTAAGGTTTGCAAATCACAGATTCGCTTAGACGACGAATAATTTAGTTTTCTAGCCTCATAAAGATGTCAAGTATACGCAAAACAAATATGAACGGAAATTTCTCTGAAAACTTACAATGTTCCTTTCACTGATGTTAACACTAACGCCAAAAAAATGCTAACATTTAACAGAAACAACGCTTACCAAGACTACTTTTGCATTAAATCACCACAGTTAAAGGTAAAATGCTATATAAAGCTTGAAACCAAAGTGATTTCTTCATTAACCTGAGAGATGAAATAAATGACACACGAATTTAAATTATACAGCAGTGACCTAGTGGTATATTTAGCTACTATTTCCTCCGAACCTTTCTTTTAAATAAACACCCATAATCATTTTTTTTTAGATGTCTTAGTCAAGCATATCTCGAATCCCCCGAAGGGGTTTTTGATGGGTTGTGTCGTAGGAGCAGTACGCATGTCACACGCGTCGTTTAAATCCTCTGCGTGCATGGAGAGCTTATTCGAAACGAGCGTCAGGCTATGGCGGTCGCCAAAGGGTTGACCGTATTTACACACAGGTTTGGTAGGCTTAACATATGAGCGTGTTCAGAGGCGCGTGTCGGGATGAAGAGCATTTAGGCAGAGGGTTGAAATAAACTAGGGATACACAGGATCTTCCATCTGTTGACATGCCTCTGTACCTCAAAGTATTTTCTGTTTAGTCATGTTGGGCGGATATAGGAATTTGATATCTGCTTAAGCGGGACATAGAATTAAATATACATAGCGATTGATATAGGATGGGAAAACAATTGTACGTAAAGGGCTATGTCCCATCCATCTTTATGATTTAGAAAACACGCTGTAGAGTAACTATATTTACTGTACATATAGTTTCAAATTGTACAGAGCTTATATTGGTAAGTTTAACATATATGAATTGCCGAATAAACCTCGAGTGATGTGGTCAGTCGTGCCCATGCAATGAAAGTCGCGGCCCTTAATTGGTAACCGGTTAAACCCAGTTTGCTTCACATTAACCATCAACCCAGCTCGTGAGATATAGTTCTCAACCTAACGCCCTCCAGCCTTTTGTTTCGTTTTTTCCTTTTTAAAACATTTGAAATTTTTTTTGTGTGTGGGTTTCTAAGAACAGGAATTGCATTACATACATATATTAACTTGTCACGTGTCGACAAATTTAAAAAATTCAAACACACACATGTACGTCAGTTCCTGAGTCATAAGCTTTTGGTCACTTGAAGTATTAAGAATTACTGCGTCTATCTACTACACACAAGGCAGTAGAGATAAGTAGAAATTCCAATCTTCGTTTGTGTTCACAAGTGTTATGGTTCTTAAGGTTATTAACCTACATAATAATGCATAATTAGAATTAAATGTGAAACTTTGAATGACAATTAAAGCTGTTAATAAATGTGAAGACGGTGTAAAACGATCGGAAGCAGAATTCAAAACACGCCTAAGTAAACATGTACTTAAATAGTCATAGGGTCTTTCAGATGAAGTCAGATATTATTATATAGCAAACTGTGCATTTGTGGCAGTGCAGCAAACCGGTGCTGATAATGACGCGTTTTCTCGTTTCAGATGGATGCTATTGCTTTGTATCCTCTCCTCCTGGTGTTATCTGGGACTTGTGTGAGCAGCCTTCCCTTGTCACCTGCCTTCCTAGCTGATTCCAATGTACGACTACACGGGGGTAGTCTGCTCAAATCCGAGACTACCTGTACAGAGAAGCCTTTCGGCTTTGCCGGGATCAAGGTACCCATCTGTAAGACCATATGGCAATACAACCTGAGAAAGCCACCACTGGAAACCTGCTATATTGGTAAAGTGGACGCCAAAACGGCCGACAGAATCAAACAGGCTTATAGTGGCACCCTGATGAACAAGCAACAAAGCCCTGCCCGAAGACCGGGACATGACAACGACATGTGCTGTCCCACGTAAGTCTACACACAAAGATTTATTACAGTGTGACAAGGCACACATTCCCAATCTTTCATACTAGGAGATTGACACATATAAATGTGCTATTTTTCGACTGTGACTTTTCCAAAAGAGCGGTATCAGGTAACAAAGTGGGCTAGGCGAAAAATGTATATCGTATAACCCTTTGCCATGGAATTGTTAAGCCGACGGTTGTTGATTTTAAATTCATCCGTTTCTGTTTGTTCAGAAATGTATTGCATATATGGATTAGACGGCTAAGTCACAAGTTCAAGTTAGTAAATTCAATACATACTTTCTTCTCTGTTCTACTGCAGATTTATCTAGGCGAATTATTTAAGGTTGACTGGTACAATCTAGATGGATAAATACCCAAAATGACCTAAACTTTGGTCAAAGACTACGTTGTTCATTTTCCCGATTATGATAGTTCTATTGGTTTTAGAAAGGTGTTTTCAGGTTGGTTTGGTAGGTACGATTATATCAAGCTGGAGAAAATGAAGTTTCCGCACCTAAAGTAACATTATAGGATATTAGTTTGCCTCTAAAAATGCACGTTTGCAGGCGACATTGTAGGTCCTGAAGGGTAATTCTCATGGTAAATTAGCTGAAGGTAACATTCGTTCTGCCCCACAGGAGGCAAACTTTGGAGCAAGCCCCCAGCAGGATGGAGAATTCATTCGGTGTGAGTAGAGACATCGTCCATATACCCAGTGGATCCCTCTACCAGTATTATCACGCTGGCAGATGTGTGTAAGTAGTCGTTCTTCCACTGACTGTAAGCTGTGTTGGATATTAATAAACAGAAAGAGAAAAAATTATGCAGACGGAGGAAATAGATGTACAACGTTGTCATTTGTTTTGAATAAGCTTATAAACGCATCTGCCATAGACTCTTATTTTGCTGTTATGATAGATTTGCTCAAACAGAGAAATGAAATGATGAGGTTTGTGTCACTGTGTAAAATGTTATGAACATCGAAGAGACCATTGTAGTGGGTCAAGGAAAAAAAATGTAAAGAGTTAAAAACGATATATTTTATCTCTGAATTGTTAGGTTCATTAAAGAATCACGGTAAATAATTTGTGTAAGTGCAGATAGACGATTGGTTTGGATTTATTCTCTTTCGAGATAATAAATCGAGTCGAGCTGTATATCTCCCTTTTTAGTTCCGCGATAATCTTTTGATACAATTTCTACAGGGATTCTAGCGAACAGACGCATTGCCCTGGAACATGCCTGCAAAAAATGTCAGTAGTGTACCTTATGGTGCTTCGGGAAGATTTGCCCATCGGCATGTCCTTCGAGCCATTTGATGTCCCATCCTACTGCTCCTGTCAAAACATTGGCAGGCAGCCGGGAAGGAATAATACAGACAAGGAATCTTCCACCACAGCCAAGCCCACAGAAAAGCCAAGAAGAATTATGCACGAACGCATAAAACCTAAACTCATCGTTTCACCCGGACCAATCCGGGTACATTATGGAAAAGTTGTGTCTAGGGCCATGCTAGAGCGTGCTCTGCGGAAGCCCGCTCGTGTGGAGCCAAGAGTACGACACACCCCAGCATATTCCACGACAACTCCTTCACACGCATCCAACATCACCTCTCAAAATGATACCGTAATGGTGCCAGATGTCACGGCGACTTTTGACATTATTGTGGAATCTAACTTAACAACGACTGTCACAAGCACATAAGAATCGATGACATCCAGCAGACACTCGTTGGATGGGTGAATGCGATACATGCAGTTCCACGGCACTAGTTGTTCCTGGACGATAACAGTGTCCGAGAGCCGCTGATGGGGCGTAACAATTTATGACACCTCCGACAATGATAGTCTCACTATTGGCCAACGATATGGGAACAACACATGATGTGTGCCCAAAACAGTGTCACATTCTTCATGAACAAGCATACAGGGTCCACTGTCGTTCAGTGGATGAACGAATTCGGCCAGAAATCCCGATATGTGAGAAGAAGTATTAAAGCCCATCAACTCACCTGGCTGGCTGTACATTACAGGAAGTTGTGTGAAAGACACTGTCTGTTGAGAAAATACTTGAAAATTTCAGATATTCGATGACGAAGTTTTACTGCTTGGTTAAATATATGACACGTACGGAGGTCTCTCTCCAAAGAGACCGTGATTGCCCTGTACGGTAGACATGACGTTCTACTGGTCAGATGGACGGTGGCGCAGATGTCATCAGAATATCACGGAAAGTATAAAATTTGGCGGGAGTTTATGCAGAACCAACTTTTGATTATCCGACACTTCCCCTTGGCTGATGCGTGCGTGATTTTGGTGCCACTGGCGAACATTGTATTTAAGATTGTCCAAAGTGGGTACAATTTTGTGTTTCAGATCAAGCTTATAAATAACTTAGAGACGTGTGTGGACGCTACAACCAAAGACATAATGTACTAGACTCCTCATCCTGTACAGCCGGATCTATATCCGTCTGTCCATAGTATACATCGTAATGACTAATGCTGCAGTGTAAGTAGTATCCTCCATCTTTAAGCCTTATACTACTGATCTAAAAAGTGGAATAATCTAAATTAAATGTGAAAAAAAAATGAAAGAGATTCCTCCGAAAGGACTTACTCTTTAATTTTCTGAGACCTAATTGCAGTTAATTGGGTTTTTATGGCAATTCCCGCAAAAGTCTTTGACCCGGTTATTTTATGCGAGTCAGGTGATGATGCTGATGATGGTGTTGGCGATGGTGGTGATGATGATGATGATTATAAGAATAATTTTCATAATGACTTATAATGTAAATGGCATGCATGTGTGGGATGTGAGTAATATTGTTGGACTGCTTTCCCATATATGCTCACTGATGTGTGACACATTACGTGGTGGTCATCAGAGTTTTTCAGTATTATTATCATCACGTACAAGGATGAGTCTTTAGCAGTACCGGTAGTCAAAACATAGTTTTAACAAGTTCAAAAACAAGTTCAAACAGTGTTTAAAATATGTCTTTTTAAATTAAATATAGTAACTTGACATTCTTGGAAAAGTCACTAAGGTAGAGCTGTGTTACAGCTCAGAAATCCGTTTGTGAACAGAACTTTTGTTAGGTTTCAGAGTCACTTGTTAACAATTTGTCTTCTAACCCACTCGTGTGTCTGAAAAGTTGTTGAAGTCTTATAAACCTTGACACGTGAGTGACGGACCGAGCAGCGCTGTAAACCAACCGGTGTCTAGCCATGTTTTAGCGATTTATAGATTCTGAGAACATTCATGATATAGGACGACTCTCATAGAATTTTCCCACAGATTTTAACTTTCTTATCTCAATTCGACCAATCATATTCGTCCCTTGAACAAGAGTCCGTGAAATTTCTGTGGCATAATTGCCGATAACCACGCGAAGAAGTCTCTAAAGAATGGCCATTTTAATCAGCCGTCATTATTGATGGACGTAAAACAACAATCAGATCTTCCCCGGAGATTGTAAACCTAAATCTATGTTCTTTTTCCTTACAATCTGCCGCCGTGACTGTACAATGTATTATATGATGTACGTTCACGACTACCCGAAATGACTTTTGCCGTCAGCTTTGGCCGACTAGTCGTGATGCGTTGGAACGTGATTGGTCAGGCTAAGCTAACGATACCTGTGGTTTCACACAATGACAAACGCCCCATGGCGACGTTGACTGTTTCTTGTTGTAAATGATCCACAAAAGATCAGAGCCGGTAAATCCAAGTTCACGTCGTCTCTCAAAGAGCGATTTTACTTATAATGGCTGTGATTACCGATCTGAATACACGATATTCTAATGGTTGTTCTTTAGCTATTGTTGAAACATAGGCAAAGAAAGTACCGGTTGTATAGCTGTATGCATAGTCTTTATGTACAGATGTCAAGAAGTAAGCAAAACGTTTCAAGGATCAGCTCTGTTTATACACCCTTAATTGTTGAGACGTGCAAAACTAAAAATGGTGCACAGCTCTATGTATATTGTTGAGACAGGAGTAAAACGTAAGGGTGTATAACTGGTTATTACTTAGACGAGAAATAAATAAATCTGTAACAGAACAATACTGAATGTCAGTGTTCTTAAAGTGGAAGTAGGCATTAATAGTTTTCGTGGTAAGAACCGTTCTGATATAGACCAACGGACAGTTCATATCCACTGTTTATGGCTTTTTGACTTAGTTCTTCGGCTGCTTTGGGCCAGAGTAGGGTATAACTATTAATGTGTAGATCTCTGAAGGAGAGGGAGCCGCCCGAATGCTTAGAGGGTCCGTCTCAGGGATACGGGACCAATCGCGATTCGGGTCACACCAAAGGATTTAGTAATGGCACTTGTTGCCTCGCTTGCTACTGAGCACAGAGAGGCTAGATTAAGTCAATAAGACTGGCCGGCCCGGTGCCAGTATGAAGTGACTGGGAGGGATGTTCTTTCTAGTGTCTTCGGCATAATGTTCACGGCAGCAGCATTTTTCTAATGGCGGCGACACCTCGGTGCCATGAACTCGCCTTAAGTACATACATTAGAAGGAAAAATCCTTCTCGTCATATAACTGAAATATTGTTGAGTATGACGTAAAATCCCCAAATACACACATATACACAACATACTGGAGTAGAGCGCCATGGCTGAATGGTTCTGTGTCAGAGGATAACCATTAACCTGTACATCTCTGGAGTAAAGCACGTGGGCTAAGTGGTCTTGTTTCAGAGGATAACCATTAACCTGTGCATCTCTGGAGGTGAGGGCGAAGGTTGAGTGGTTCTGTGTCAGAATATAATCATTCACTTGTACATCTCTGGAGTAGAGCGCCAGGGCTGAGTGGTTCGGTGTCAGACGATAACCATTAACCTGTACATCTCTGGAGTAGAGCGCGAAGGCTGAGTGGTTCTGTGTCAGAGGATAACCATTAACTTGTACATCTCTGGAGGGGAGCGCCAAGGCTGAGTGGTTCTGTGTCAGAGGATAACCATTAACTTGTACTTCTCTGGAGGGGAGCTCGAAGGCTGAATGGTTCTGTACCAGAGGATAACCATTAACCTGTACTTCTCTGGAAGTACTTAGGGTAAGTGGATTTGTCAGAGGATAAACATGTCTGGAAGGAAGCACGTAGGCTGAGTGATTCGGTGTTAGAGGATAACCATTAACCTGTACATCTCTCGAGTACAGCACGTGGTTCTGACTGGTTCTCTGTCAGAGTATGATCATTAACCTGTACATCTCTGGAGTAGAGCGCGAAGGCTGAGTGGTTGTGTGTCAGAGGATAACCATTAAGCTGTACATCTCTGGAGGGGAGAGTGCGGGCTGAGTGATTTTGTGTCGCGGATAACCATTAAGCTGTACTTCTCTGGAGTAGAGCGCGAAGGCTGAGTTGTTCTGTGTCAGAGGATAACCATTAACTTGTACACGTCTGGAGTAGAGCGGGAGGGCTGAGTGGTTCTGTGTCAGCGGATAACCATTAACCTGTACATCTCTGGAGTAGAGCGCGAAGGTTGAGTGGTTTTGTGTCGCGGATAACCATTAACTGGTACATCTCTGGAGTAGAGCGCGAAGGTTGAGTGGTTCTGTGTCAGAGGATAACCATTAACTTGTACACGTCTGGAGTAGAGCGCGAGGGCTGAGTGGTTGTGTGTCAGACGATAACCATTAACCTGTACATTTCTGGAGGGGACCGCGAGGGGTGAGTGGTTGTGTGTCAGAATATAATCATTATAATCATTAGGAGTAGAGCGCCAAGGCTGAGTGGTTCTATACCAGAGGATAACCATTAACTTGTACATCTCTGGAGTAGAGCGCGAAGGTTGAGTGGTTCTGTGTAAAAGGATAACCATTAACTGGTACTTCTCTGGAGTAGAGCGCGAGGGCTGAGTGGTTGTGTGTCAGAGAATAACCATTAACCTGTACATTTCTGGAGGGGACCGCGAGGGGTGAGTGGTTCTGTGTCAGAATATAATCATTAACTTGTACATCTCAGGAGTAGAGCGCCAAGGCTGAGTGGTTCTATTTCAGCGGATAACCATTAAGCTGTACTTCTCTGGAGTAGAGCGCGAAGGCTGAGTGGTTCTGTGTCAGAGGATAACCATTAACCTGTACTTCTCTGGAGTAGAGCGCGAGGGCTGAGTGGTTGTGTGTCAGAGAATAACCATTAACCTGTACATTTCTGGAGGGGACCGCGAGGGGTGAGTGGTTCTGTGTCAGAATATAATCATTAACTTGTACATCTCAGGAGTAGAGCGCCAAGGCTGAGTGGTTCTATACCAGAGGATAACCATTAACTTGTACATCTCTGTGGTAGAGCGCGAAGGTTGAGTGGTTCTGTGTAAAAGGATAACCATTAACTGGTACTTCTCTGGAGTAGAGCGCCAAGGCTGAGTGGTTCTATGTCAGCGGATAACCATTAAGCTGTACTTCTCTGGAGTAGAGCGCGAGGGCTGAGTGGTTGTGTGTCAGACGATAACCATTAACCTGTACATTTCTGGAGGGGACCTCGAGGGTTGAGTAGTTCCGTGTCAGAATATAATCATTAACTTGTACATCTCAGGAGTAGAGCGCCAAGGCTGAGTGGTTCGGTGTCAGAGTGTAACTATTAACCAGTACATCTCTGGAGGGGAGCGTGTGGGCTGAGTGGCTTTGTGTCCGCTGATAACCATTAACCTGTACTTCTCTGGAGTAGAGCGAGAGGGTTGAGTGGTTGTGTGTCAGCGGATAACCATTAACCTGTACATGTCTGGAGTAGAGCGCGAAGGTTGATTGGTTCTATGTCAGCGGATAACCATTAAGCTGTACTTCTCTGGAGTAGAGCGCGAAGGCTGAGTGGTTCTGTGTCAGAGGATAACCATTAACCTGTACTTCTCTGGAGTAGAGCGCGAGGGCTGAGTGGTTGTGTGTCAGAGAATAACCATTAACCTGTACATTTCTGGAGGGGAGCGCCAAGGTTGATTGGTTCTGTACCAGAGGATAACCATTAACTTGTACATCTCTGGAGTAGAGCGCGAGGGCTGAGTGGTTGTGTGTCAGACGATAACCATTAACCTGTACATTTCTGGAGTAGAGCGCGAGGGTTGAGTGGTTCTGTGTCAGAGGATAACAATTGACCTGTACATCTCTGGAGGGGAGCGTGTGGGCTGAGTGGTTCGGTGTCAAAGTGTAACCATTAACCAGTACATCTCTTGAGGGGAGCGTACGGGCTGAGTGGTTTTGTGTCAGAGGATAACCATTAACCTGTACATCTCTGGGGAGAGCACCAGGAGTGAGTGGTTCTGTGTCAGAGGATAACCATTAAGCTGTACATCTCTGGAGGAGAGCACCAGGAGTGATTGGTTTTGTGTCAGGGGATAGCCATTAACCTGTACATCTCTGGAGGAGAGCATGTGGCTACACAGCAAAATTGATGCTTCTGTGTCGGGATGAAGCTAGTTCCTTTCTATTTTTAGAGATATTTTCCTTTGCTGGTCTGGGCTGCCCTTTTTCATTTTTCTGCTTGTTGGGTGGTACCATTTTGTAGGACAGGTTTCAAAGTTTCATCCCAGGTATAAATTTGTGTGTTTTCAGGAAATGGAGCCGGATGTACAAAAGTAAAAAGTAGCGATAAATCAGGGCTCACTTATCTGTCACTGGGTGGGTTTGACCTCTGTCAGCTGTTTGTCAAATTTGCGAAAAATTTCATCGGTCATGCCCTATCAGGAATTTGACTGGAGTTTTCTAAGGGGACATGAACTATGAGGCCCGGAGGGTTTAGATTTAGGGACTGGGGTGTGAGGCCAAACGTTAATATGTAAGTAATGGGAAATCAATTGTGGTGTGTGGCCACGTGGGATGAGAGGCAGAAAGTGGCGTGTTACACAGAAATTGTTAAATACTACACATAAGTTGGGACGTGTTGCAATATAGTGTGACGTAAATGACCTTAAATTCATCAACTGAGGGTGTAGATCTCTGTACGATTTCGTAGGAAAACTGAGGTCCATATTAAGTAGTATTTCCCATATTTTCCTACGAAAATATCAAATTATACCAATAGTGTATGGTCACTATCACTATTCGGGTTGCTACGGCGTTATGAAATAAACTCATTTCTACATGTGCCTGTGGCAACTAGGCGAGTAGCAAGTAGGCCTGAGCTGTCCAATGTGCTGTTCTTGATGCATGATGAAGTGGTTAACGCTTAAGGTTACGCATGAGTGCTTGTGTGCACGTGTTTTGGACGTGAAGTGAATGAAATCTGTCATAGAGGGTAGTCGACGCCTGGAGAAGGATTCGTACAATGGACCACATGATTCCGTAACCGGCGGGGGCCGTCTCTTGTGCCAAGACACACAAGTGGTGACAAATAAAACGTAACGCGGGGCAGATTAGGAAGGGCTCGCCATTATTCACAACGTCGAAGACGCCGTCAGGTGTACAAATGATACACTACAACATAATAGGACATTAGACTCCGACAAGGAAGTATCTCTGCTTCGCAACAACGTCATGAAATAACTGAAGCCTTAAATAGCTATAGACAGAAGGAGGAAAATAGTTGAGCTGACATTCGCAAAAACGTGAACCTCTTTCAAAGATTCAACCCTTAATGACTTGGCTACTTTCCGTAGGCTACATGATGATAAGAGATAACAAGGTAAGTATGAGGTCTTGATATACCTGAAGAAATGTTATGCAAAGAGATTCACTTACTTGCAAGGGTTTGGTTAGAGGGAACTTTGAGCAAGACGTCATGATAGTTCACAACATGGCGATGTAGTTAAAGGTCTATGTCTTCTTGTGGGTTTGAAGTTTTACTTATTTATTTGGATTAGTTTCCTTGGGAGGCCGTATCGTGGTGTGGCAAAACTCCAGTGTATATTTACCTTACCATCGTTTGTTATATTTTGTGAAATCTACCATATCATCTTTCTAAGACAAAACTGCCAGCTGTGTAGGCCTACATGTGTTAATTGCGCACGAAAACATAGAGGAAACCTTTATGGAAAAAGACCTTATGTTAAATTAAACATTTTTTTATTTTTCTCGTTTTTTGTTGGTGCTTTTTTCTTTGCAGTAGACGATTCTTTTATATTCTTTTCACTTACGTTTTGTTTGTTTATTTTATCGCTAGCATTGTCCACGGATGAACAAGCACTTGGGCCTGGTAATGGCATATATGGGTAGTTCACTAATGAATACATGTGAGAGGTAACATGTATGTTATCACTCGTTGCTATATAGCCCTATGGTTCTGCTCATTTCGTGTAGATACATGTTTTCACTTAGTCACGCGTAACTTTATCTCGAATCCATTTTAAATTCATGTATATATATATATATATATATATATATATATTATTTTTGTGATAATGGCAGGGCAAAATTAATTTTAGATAACTGAAAACAAAATAAAATGAATTCGAGATGTGTTAAATCAACGCTAGAAATTTATTTACCATATCCGAAATAAGAAATCTTAAAATGCCGTAAGATCGAAACGGCTGACCACAGGGTACATATGTAGGCAGAGCAAACACAAGGGCACGGGCCACCAGAGGCACAGCCGTTCAATCTCCCTCAGTGCACCATGCGCATGGCCTTGACTAATAAGGTTTAAGGATTCTCCGGGTTCCTCTGAGGCTTTACGTCATGGATCCGCTTTACGAAAGGGTTAATAGCCTTACATCAAACGTAACTACCATGGCGACGTCTCTGTAGAGTATGTCGCAATGGCAATTATGTTTGACATATCTTACACCCTATATTTGTAAAACTGGCCCAAAGGCGATTATTTCAGATGCAGGAGATAAATACACCATAGTAAACACAACTAAAATGGGAAGTTTTCTCTTTGTGCACTAACTTTAGGCCTCAACATTAGAGGGATGATATGAAAAAGAAAATCATCTGTAACTCCTTCAATCTATTTAAAGAGTAAAAAGTGGAAGCTTGGACAAAATACTGAAGGAAAAGTTTTTTCTGCTCTCAGATGGCGAATGTGAACTGTTTGGCTTGGGCGATTGCAATCATAATAACTGTAATGATTAAGGCTGATAAAGGCACAGCTACCAACAACACATCTCAGGATCTCTCGTACACACAGTGTGGCCCGCTTGATTCCAGGAGACCCTCTGGCGCTTTACCACAAATCTACATAACCTGTCACAGAAAAGCCTTTGGGTCAAACGGCTTGGAACTACTAGTGTACGAGAAATCCATATACGTTAGCGGGAAGGATCTGCCAGTGGTGTTCCGGACTCTCGGGCGATTGGACAAGAAGGCGGAAGATGCCATCAGCAAAATGTTTCATGGCGTCTTCTGGAAACAGTCCTCATCGGCTGCTAGGGGCAGGAGTCGTATACACCACGACAACGACCAGTGCTGTCCCACGTAAGTTATTGTCACTTAACACATCGTTTACCTCCTTACAGACTTATCGCGACCGTCGCGACATATGTGAAGTTAATCTGAAGAAGCTCAAAGGCTCAGGTTAACCAACGATTATTTTCAGTGAATAAGGCCTCGGTAGAAATTAAGGTTAAGGGAAACCTTAACTGTTCAGTAGCCTGGGCTAATTAACAAGCATAAACAATCGACCGCATGAAGAGCACACTTTACTGCCTTTCTATTATCGCCGTTAACTCGATGTGATATTACAGACATGCTGACGTATTATGTTAGATTGAGGCCTGTGGCCATGACGGATACCCGTCCATCAAATATAGAGAAAACCTTAAATTAAAAAGGCGAAAAAGAGTTTCAGTGATGTTTTGAATCTTTCAGTCATTAATGAATGGAAATGACAAATGTTAAATCAGCCTGTCTTAATCTGCATAGTCCAAACTAAGGGTTGATATACTCTGTAGTTGTGCATGACCAAGTGTCCATTTTTCCTCAGAAAGAATATTTTAAAACGTCGTTATTTTCCTATGAGCCATCTCCCATGTATAGTATATGAGTTTGAAATAAACACGCTAAATTATTAGCCAATTTGCTATAAATGTTTAAACATCTACCTGGGCCCATTAAACAAATATTCAGTGACTTAATCTCTAAAATGCCCGTATTTCTACCGGAGATCTGTGCCACTTCGAGGATTGTCAATCTGTCCTAAACTCATACTGACTATTTTCTGTCCACACAGTGACAGGCATGTTGTACAGGCACCAGAGCGGGCCACCAGTGTACACGGAGAGGAATTTGATATCGTTTCCTTGAGAGGTTTAGATGAGTCCAGGAAATATCAGTTTTACCAAGCTGGAGAATGTCTGTAAGTATGGTGGCTGATCTGTCCGCGGTTATAATTAAACCACTCCTTCCGCGTGTTCCGCCAGAGTGGAAACAACTTTCAGTTTCGACATGCGCCCCAACCATTCATGTGGATGTCAAGCTAAACGTTTGTGCGGTGTAATAGTGCATTTTACGTGATGACGAGTCGCGAACAGCCTATCTGAATTCCTTATTGTTTATATTTAAGCCTTTGCATTTTCTACAGATATCGAGGGGTTCGTGTTATTACGCTGTTGTCCGATTCACCGTTCACCTCGTATCACCGATACTGAGATATACCCATTGTCCTTTCCTCAGACCACCAGGCTACGCCACTGGCTGTGAAGGAACTTGTGTCCAGATGATGTCCACAGCTTACCTCATGGTATTTTCCCGCGATCCCGAGGAGCTCTTTGGTTTCGAGCCGTTTGAAGTTCCGGGATACTGTTCCTGTCAAAATATCGGCAGCTCTTCAGCCAGATATAGTGGACTGGGTGAAAATACAACCAACTCTACAGAAGTAGTGGCAAAAGGGGGGGAATTGACCAGTGGTGCCATTGGTGACTTCTCTGCCAACGGGACAATATTCGACATGTCAAACGAGACCAAATCCGGCCTGTTTAATGGATCTATACCCAACGGAACTGCAAATGCTGCACCCTTTGTATCTAACGCTACCGTACCTGTTGTATCTAACGCTATCGGCGAATCTAGCGGTGAGTTCACAGGAATATCCAACAGAAGGCGCCCAGGCTTGTCAAGTAGAGCGATTTCACAGATATCTCACGGGATAATACCGGCCGTATTAAACAGAAAAATACCGGATAGATTGTACCGTAAAATGAATGGAGCCGAGGGGGCTCCAGCAATATCCAACATCTCAGATCTTGCCGAAGGAAAGATCTCAGGATTACCAAACAATTCCACGTCGCACTTAGTCAACAACAGTACACAAGAATCTCATCACGATGCTGAGAGATGAAAGCAAATAGAAGACTGTCAAAAAATTCCAAGGCATTCTGCTGCTTTCCATATCCAGTGTATTGTAACTGTTATGAACCAAAATGAAATTTGTATTGACATTATTTAAATATTTGGACAACACGAACATTGTGTTACGAAGTGAATTCTGTGAGCATGCTTGGATGAGGAGCCAGGTTGTGTAACCAATCAGAAACCATTTATTCAGATATGACGTTTTGACTTGTACAAACGTCCGTACCGTCATCATACAAAGTATGATGTGATTAAGCAATAGTTTAATATCAATAGGCTGAAAGCAGAGGATGTTTGAAATCCATTAAACATGAAAACATAAAACCATGTTCAAAACCAGCGTTGTCAAGGTGTGATGATTGCTTTAAAAGAAAACACAACAAAAAGTTTAACCTCATTTTTTTTGGAAAAAGGGCGGAATCAGGCCTAAACAGTCCAGCCATTTGTTCTGACAAGCTTGGTAACTCCAGGAATCCACTTTTAATATGGAATTCTTACCAGGCCATAGGCCCACAGGCGAGGTTAGAGAAACAGAAAGCACGATGTCCGGTTACGTCATGGTTAAAAAAAAAGTCCTTGCCTCACTGGTTAAAAACAAATCGGTAACATACCAGCGCTTGGATTTTCTCTGTGTAAGGAAATGTGCTACTTCGAACTGCAGTGTCTCGATTATGCAACATCACAAAAAAAAAAAGGTGTGCTCTTTAAACTATGTAAGATACATTAGGTCATTAGAGGAATACATGAATACATAATATTATGTACAGTGTTTGTGTTGACCATGACTCCTTCGCTACTCTGAGATGGCATATGTTTCATCTTCACAAAATATAACGAATGATAAGAAGAATGACTGAATACAGACCTTACACATCCGTCTTGCTCATACTGTGGTAATGGCTCTCTACAGACCAACTGGCAATAACCTAATACTGGGTCTCCATCTGGTAGTGGGGTATTGATTCTACACATGAAATGAGCAATAACCTAATACAGAGTTTATGTCTCCATCTGACAGTGGGGTGATAGTTCCACAGACCAATGGACAATAACCTAACATTGGGTTTATGTCTCCATCTGATAGCGGGGTAATTGTTCCACAGACCAATGAGCAATAAGCTAATACAGAGTTTATGTCTCCATCTGATAGTCGGGTGATGGTTCCACAAACCAATGGACAACAACCTAACACAGGGCTTATGCCTCCATCTGGTGGTTGGGTGATGGTTATACCGACCAATGGACAATAACCTAATACAGGGTTTATGTCTCCACCTGATAGTGGGGTGCTGGTACCACAGGCCAATGGGTAATAAGCTATTACAGGGTTTATGCCTCAATCTGATAGTCGGGTGATGGTTCCACATACCGATGGACAATAACCTAATATAGGGTTGATAATCGGGTGATGGTCCACAGATCAATGGACAATAACCTAATGTAGGGTTTATGTCTCCATCTGATGGTGGTGTGATGATTCTACAGATGAAATGGCCAATTACCTGATACAGAGTTTATGTTTCCATCTGACAGTGGGGTGATGGCTCCACAGACCAATGGACAATAACCTAATATAGGGTTTATGCCTCCATGCGATAGTAGGGTGATGGTGGGGTGTCGTTGTATCTGCTCTTTTAGGGGAGTCAAGAGAGGTGTTACGTAAGGGGAATGACCATTCAGTATACTACAGAGACAGTGTACAGTTATTTGTGCTTTCTTTTTGCACTTTTTTACTATACAGTGGAGATGCAGCGCTGATATGACGTACTCAGGAGACAGCGTGTGGTTGTATGATTCGTATTTGTGGATAGAAAAGACGACTGTGTACGTAGTGGAGAGGCAGTGGTACTCAGGAAACTGGTGGTTTGATTGTCAGTATTTCTAAATGGCACCAGGACTACGTCCAGGAGAGGAGTGGTCATGGAAATACAGCCAGGACATGTCATATCGTTCTACTGCCAGAGTCAGGGGAGAAGCAGTGACCATCAAATGTACATTTTGCACATTACCGTCATTTGTTTTTCGAATCAGGAAAATGTTGCAGGATTTTATATTTATTCCAATAAGGTGTGAGAGGTACCCGTATATTTCCTTTAATCCGGAACTGTCTTCGATTGTTACAGATTTGCAATTTCCTTGAATTACTTTTCATTACAAAAAATGCCCCTGTTCTGTCGGTAGTAGAGATGCTTGTGTACGAATTCTGTCACTACACAGTATATAAGCATTTTTCTGAATGACCTGAAAGCAGCATGAAAATCCACGACAGATTGCTTTGAAATTCATTTTCTGAATAACATCGGTAAATCTCTTTCTCCTAATCTAAAATCCCATTTCACAGTCAGCTGTTACAAAAGCATACCTCCCAGCGAACCTCCAGAAAAATATAGGGCTAAATATTGGTGGAGAATTTTCCTATTCAATGACAGATTTGTGCGAAACAAATTTAATGTCCATGTGAATGCAAGATAACATGTACATAAACTGATTTTTTCCACTACGTCCCTTTTAGCATTTAACTATATTAATACTGTTATCATCTTGTTACAGCTGGCCTACTGACACTATAAGGACTGTTGGTTGTAAAAAATGATTAACATTTACCCCCAAAAGTATCATTTTTTTCATTGCAAATCTATCGTGCAGGACATGCGGTCTTGTTACAATAGCAGCGTAGGCACGTTTTAGGTGATTCCTGGTGACTAAATTTATTATAGGAAGATTGATTAATGAAATATTAGTCTCTTCTTGTTTTTTTTTCACAAAAATTCCTTGTGTTGATGGAAGATGAAGCTGAACTACTATCTAAGCCAAGTAGTGGAGGGTCCTGGGGCCGTCGAGGGCCCGGAAGCTCCAGTATTTCAGATAGCAGCAGAGGCGCATTTTAGGAGGTTTTTAATGACTAACAATTACAACATTTTTGTTACTTCGCCTAAAAAGTGGGGTTGTTCGCACCTGATGATGACGCTGAATAAACTACATATTTGGCCTTCTCTCATTTGCTCTATTCATCATCAAAACTGATAACTTGCACTTAGTGTTTGTTGTTACGATATTAACAGAATTCACACTGCGTACCCTAAATGACCAAAAATATCAACCAAAAAAGTACTTTTAGGGTCAGATTAATGTTATACAATATTATGTTTCATGCTGAAATTACATTATTCCAGGACATCATCCTAAGCATCAAACAAATATCAAAACACCTTCCTAAAATCAATAGAAATCTCAGAATGAAGAAAACTGAGCAATTTAACCACGGACGAAATTTTAGGTCATTTACGGTATACGTAACTTATGTATGTGAAAGGCAGTCAGACTCTGTACCTGAGTCTGTGTTCTAAAGCAAGGAGTGGTTTGTATGAATTTTGTTACAGAATGGCAACAGCATAATAAGAACGTACAAGTTATTCTTGGTTTCACAAATTCAGGGACACGCGCACGCCTATTTGCTTTCTGGGAATCTACACTTCTGCTCACGTGACTCTTACAGGAGAAAAAAAAAAAGACATCCACCCACCAACACTCATATATCTTCGGGGGCTATGCCTGGGCCCACTCCTCCCGAATTCTAAAAAAAACTTTACTGGGAGGGGACAGGTTTTAGCTTCCACAGCCTGACCCTGATGCTTACAGTGTAGGAATACATTGTGATGAAATTTACACCTGGTCAAGGGTGTATTCCTTTGATACACATTGAAAACCAACCCTGTAGATGACAGTCAGTGACAGCCTGCACAGATATTTGATGAGTATTGCTGTAGGGTGGATGTAAAGTTCCGATACATGATTATCAACATTTTAAAATGTGACCTCATCAGAGAAAAATATAGGGATTATATGGCAAAATCGGGCAAACTTGGATAACGATCGGCAAAAATAGGGAAACCAAAAGTATAGGGAAAAATTGGAAAAATTGGAAAAATAGGGCCGCTGGTAGCCCTACAAAAGCAGCGGTATTTCAGTAAATGATAGCCTCTTAACACGATTCTTACTTAAAAACCTCTTTTGTACCTCCTTCTTCCGTTAATTCCCATATGTACATCTTGTGAAGAATAAATGTGCAAGTCCAAGTTGGCCAAACCATGCCCACCTTCACCATACCTGTAAGGTACATTTCACGCAACTTTACTCACACAGTCAAACCGCCTTGGCATCCAGTTCTGCACTCTGCACCCATGGTAATAATGCGTGATAACCCCTTCTGAGCTTGGCCGATGAGCAACTTTCTTGCTCTGCCCTATATTCATATCAGTGTTGCTTAAGCATCCCACTGGAGATTCTTTCAGTTATATGACAGCGATCAATTTCAAATGCCGAGAGTAAACCACCGATCAACAGAAAATTGTCATATTGGTTGAAGGGTTGTTTTCTGGTTTCGGCATGAGCTGTTCACCATACTGCTGTAATTGTGACAAAAACACCCAACCATTCAATCATTCGTACTGGTTGATGGGAAGTGGTCTCTAAATGACATCCTGTAAGACAACCTATAGGGCCACGCATGCGCCGCCGATTGCACTGAGACAAAAACATCCGGGGAATATCAATGTCCATACCCCATAATACTTATTTATTTATTTGATTGTCGTTTTACGCAGTACTCAAAACTATTTCACTTATAAAACGACAGCCAACATAACGGTGGGAGGAAGCCCTGGGGAAATGCACAACCATCCACAGATTGTTGCTCCATCCTCACAACTGTAACAATTTCATGTCCCTGCACTAGTTTCTTTCCAACAAGGCATACAACAGAGAGTTCCTAAATTGAAAGTTTTGGAATGAAACAAGACATAATGAATTTAAATAACGTTTTATTTCCTTCTTGCCCTCTGAGAATTGATTGTACAACCTGCACACAAATTCCGTGTCTACTAGATGTTATCATATCCCTATATTTTATGCATGACTTTCTCCACGAAGATTCCATCGGTCTGTGCTTATGTGATGGAGCTGGAAGGCACCATGGCCAAGCAGAAGTGATGCTGTAACATCTCTCGCACGGTGTTCGCTTTTGATTCAGAGATCTGCCCCTTTCTTTGTAGGGATTTGATCGAACTGAAACAATAATGAGAAATCAAGGAAATTATGTTTTAACAGTAATTCATATATGGTACTATATGCCCACAAAAAATCTTTCCAGCTGAAATGCACATCCCAAACTTGCATATCATCATCAAATTGTAGAGGGCAATTTCAGGAGCATGCCGTTCAAGCACTGGCCTGTTGCAACTGTCATGGGGCCGTTTTACAAACAGGCTGTATGTTAGGTCAACTTAAACTGCCAAAACAACACACACTGTAGAGATACGTTGCCATGGTAATTATATTTGACAGTGCTACACCCTCTTTATAAAACAGGTCCCTGGCACTGAAAAATGAAGCCGAGTGTTTAAATCCAGCTTTCACTGGTTCAGCAGCAGCCTTAAATCCAGAAATCACATGAAGATTTGTCATATTAACATGCTGATTTCTGTCAGTACTACTATAAAGCTATAAAGTCATCTACATATGTTAATTCTTCTTTACAACTATTAAGATTATGCATCTGTAAATTGGTTTGTGTATTTATTTCCTAGCATCTTAAAAGTATCATTGGTACTGTCTGCTGGGAAAGAGGAATTTAAGGAAAATGTGGCCTAAAAACTGCCTCACCATTAAACGTGCTGAGCTGGATAACAAGGTTATTTATGGTAATTAGGAAGACATGTCATCTTAATAAGGTAGTGCACACAGACATAAACCTGGGTGAAAGTGAAATATTTATGGTAGGTAAGCTTTCAGCAAATCATAAGGACACTAGTGATACAACATTGTAACGTGATAAAAGGCATGTGAGACATGATCGAAGGCACATGCAAAGGAAAGCACATGATGCCAGGAAGATTTAGACATGATGGTAGGAGAACACAGACAAGATAGATGGTGAAAGAAGAAATAATGGAAGGCACACATGAAGGGAGGATGGCATGCGGAGACATGATGGTAAGCACAGATGCAGGGAGGAAGGTACATGGAGACATGATGGTAAGCACAGATGCAGGGAGGAAGGTACATGGAGACATGATGGTAAGCACAGATGCAGGGAGGAAGGTACATGGAGACATGATGGTAAGCACAGATGCAGGGAGGAAGGTACATGGAGACATCATGGTAAGCACAGATGCAGGGAGGAAGGTACATGGAGACATGATGGTAAGCACAGATGCAGGGAGGAAGGTACATGGAGACATGATGGTAAGCACAGATGCAGGGAGGAAGGTACATGGAGACATGATGGTAAGCACAGATGCAGGGAGGAAAGTACTTGGAGACATGATGGTAAGCACAGATGCAGGGAGGAAGGTACTTGGAGACATGATGGTAAGCACAGATGCAGGGAGGAAGGTACATGGAGACATGATGGTAGGCACAGATGCAGGGAGGAAGGTACATGGAGACATGATGGTAAGCACAGATGCAGGGAGGAAGGTACATGGAGACATGATGGTAAGCACAGATGCAGGGAGGAAGGTACATGGAGACATCATGGTAAGCACAGATGCAGGGAGGAAGGTACTTGGAGACATCATGGTAAGCACAGATGCAGGGAGGAAGGTACATGGAGACATGATGGTAAGCACAGATGCAGGGAGGAAGGTACATGGAGACATGATGGTAAGCACAGATGCAGGGAGGAAGGTACATGGAGACATCATGGAAAGCATGTGTGACTAGGGGTATATGTAAAGACAATGGAAGGGGAAAGTATTTGTATCTTACCTGTTACATAATTCTGTGAGGTTTTTAAACCCATGACACAAGTTCAGAGCATTTACGAAACTGATCCTTGGTAGGTTGGTGAAAAAGTTCAGCCACTGCAAAAACAAGGTTTCTTACTTAAGTCATCATACATGTGCATCAGGGATCCTGGAAATGTAGCGTATAATACCTGTAAATGACCACAATGACCTAGCAGAAAAAGGTCATAGTCAGTGAAAATCATTAAAGTTCTTCCTCCTGCCAATATGTAAGTGTGGTGTAAGTTTGGCGACAATAGCACTACATGTGTCGTTAGCTAACTGTAAACTGGAGAGGGATGAGCAGCCATAATCTATACATGTTTGAATGAGAGTAATGGCAAATTAAACCCGTTAACACACGCAGTGCCACAGACGTCTGACGATAGCCATTGGATGACAAGTTACATTTGGTAGGAAAATTTCCTTGACTGGGAGTTGGGGTAGCCACTTGAAAGTTTTAAGTCTTGATCTACATGGAAAAAAACTATTATGTAAACAAATAAAGAACATTCCTTTTCAAATTTCAGTCAGAAAATATAAATGAGCAATTCAGCATAGAAGGCATTTTAGTTTCATCATGGCATGTATGACATTGTCATACTTCCTAAGAAGTAAATGCTGACAAGTGCATGATGGCAAGTTACACAACACACATGTAATTCATGTACAGACATTTGTAAAGACATTAATCAGTCTGGCTTTTGTGAAGAAAATCACCTGTAGAACCCTTTAATTACTCTCTATGAGTTTATTTGTTTATGGCTTTACCTCGTAACACTGTCAGATTACATCAAAGTTAATATGCAATTTCTTATCTGATTGGTTTTCTGCACATGAAACAGGGAAGACTACATTTTCATTGGTTCACTGATGCTTCACTAAAGATATTATCTCAACAATCATGCCAAATCAAATATATATATATATATATATATATATATATATGATATACTTACAGTGATGCTTCTTTTTGATGAACATGTGTATATGTAAGTCAAGATCATACCATGGTTCCTTTACTAACACCTTCATTCAGAATTAGCAGTGTTTTACCTTCAAGATCAATTATACACTCTAAATGATCTAAAATTTTGACTGTGACTGAGCACTCATTAATCTGGATTATCAAAGTTCTCAGCATTTTAGAAAGGTTTGTTTGGAAGGCAGAATGATATCCTACTGGAAAATGTAACTTTTACCACATAAATTAATATTTTATAACATCAATCTGCCTTTAAAAATGCATACTTTGGTGTGACCTTTTAGGTCATTTACAGTAATTGTCTTTGTTAAAAGATTAGTAACAAAGAAGACAAAATGAGCAGCCTTAAAAAGGTATGGTTTTCTAATGTGAAATATAGTATATTTACTTATAGTAAGTATCAATGTACAAAACTTGACTGTACCACTATATATATACCTGTTCCTGATAAGAACTGAGATCTGGACTCACACGGATGGCCATGCCTTTCCTCTCCTCAAGCTTGCACAGGTCTGCCAGCAGCCTGGCTGATTCCTCTGGAACAGCCAAATACCAGCCAGACTAGAAACATGGTCAGCTATGCTCATGTTATAACATTACAGTGGATTCCACAGGATTCGTATCAATTCTAATTTTGTGATATGTATTATTCAAAGTTTTAGTCAAGGTGTTGAAACTGATCTTGAACCAAAGTAAAGTCTCAAATGTCAGAGACTTGCAGAGAATGCAGAAAATGTACTCAATTGTGTGTCAAATGTCAGAGACTCGCAGAGAAGGCAGAAAATGTACTCAGTTGTGTGTCAAATGTCAGAGACTTGCAGAGAAGGCAGAAAATGTACTCAGTTGTGTGTCAAATGTCAGAGACTCGCAGAGAATGCAGAAAATGTACTCAGTTGTGTGTCAAATGTCAGAGACTCGCAGAGAATGCAGAAAATGTACTCAGTTGTGTGTCAAATGTCAGAGACTCGCAGAGAATGCAGAAAATGTACTCAGTTGTGTGTCAAATGTCAGAGACTCGCAGAGAATGCAGAAAATGTACTCAGTTGTGTGTAAAATGTCAGAGACTCGCAGAGAATGCAGAAAATGTACTCAATTGTGTGTCAAATGTCAGAGACTCGCAGAGAATGCAGAAAATGTACTCAATTGTGTGTGGCGATAGTTACAATGCTTTACAGCCCAATGGGTTTGTCCCACAGAAGGGAGATCTTGGTCATTCACAGTTGTGCCAGTCATTGGAGGACTATTTCAGACACTATGTTCTCATTGGTGATGCACATACAGTTGTACCAGTTCTAGATGTACATAAAATTTTTTATTTTACTTATTTGCCACTAAATCACTAATTCCTAAATCCTGTAGTGCCTCTGATGATTTTACGTGATACATGAATGTCATGAGTTCCAAAAATGAAGGCTTCATGGTGACTCAATATTTCAGCATTTTATTTTGCCACCATCAAGAGAGTGCTGATAGCAAAATAAATTACTGAAATATATAGTCACAATGAAGTCTTAATTTTCGGAGTTACATTACTCGTGTACCACTCATTCCTTTGACCAATAAATGGTAGGTGGTTTCTGTCATATTAAACAGCACAAAATTAGTACTTTTAAGGTTAACTAACTAATATTGTTAAGATTTTGTGCATTTAATTGTAGGAAAATGATGGCAAGCCTGTGAAAACCCACAACTGTATCAAGTTCCTGACAAACATTCCCACCTCATTAGCCACGCTCTATAAAAACTCTGGATTTAAACACACAGCCTGGTTGCTCATGGATACCTCAGCCTAAAAATTAATTATAATGTCAATACCATAAACATGCCACTGACATTTAATTATTAATCATGTTATTTAATACATAAAAGGAACAGGTTAACAAGTTTATGAAGATGACAACAGTTATTAATCCTGAACCTCTACACAAAACAGATACGGACGACTTTTTTGTCAGTACTCTCCTCTCACAGTTAGTATGCCTGGAGGGAGCTCACAGAATGAGGTGAGGCTTAAAGACAGTGCTGATCTCCGCAAACATGCAGATAAACTCTCATCCACGCACACAAGCAAAACAATGGGGGAAAAAACGTTAAATCACAATGAAGAAAAAAATGAACAATGAAAAAAATATATTAAAAAATAAGATGTATAGGATAAAGACAAAAAAAAAAGAAAGAAAATTAAATAAACCCTTTGAAGCAATTGAAAAGAAATAGGAAATTAAACCAAATCCTGAGGTCACAGTTCAGTGATTTTCCTGACTTCATACCAACTGTTTTAATTCTAATTTTAAGTCAAATTTTATTGAACAGAATTTGTCAGTTAACTGCTGAGTTATCATGATTTTCCCAGATGACATCCTCCCAAATACCAAAGGTGTTTATACGTTTTAAATACTCTCAGTACAACATCATGGTTACCATAAACAAGGCACTTAGTGTGCTTTTTACCGAGTCACTGTTTAAATTTATTTATTTATTTATTTATTTGATTGGTGTTTTACACCATACTCAAGAATATTTCACTTTTGCATCGGCGGCCAGCATTATGGTGGGAGAAAACTGGGCTGAGCCTGGTGCAAACCCACGACCATCCACAGGTTGCTGGCAGACCTTCCCACCTACGGCCGGAGAGGAAGCCAGCATGAGCTGGACATAAACTCACAGCGAGCACACTGGTGAGAGGCTTCAGGGACATTATGCTGTGCTAGCGCGCTAACCACCTGAGCCAGGGAGGCCCCTATCATTGTATTAAGTAGCAGCACGAGAACATATTGATCAGCATTACAACAACATCACTGGAAAAGGCCATGAATGTCACAAACCTAGTTTTACAGGTATAAAAATTCAAATGGACAATTCAAGTCATTTTTGCAATCTTGTTTTGGGGGATTCTAGCTAGTTGGATTGGACCTGCATTTTAACAGTTCATGTGATCAAATAGATCAATTTGTCTAATCAGCACGCTTAAAGTGATGTGTAGGTTTTTTGTTCTTTTTTTCATTCCTTATGCTACATGAAACAGTGTGGAAGTTCCATAGCACCTGTTAGATGTAATTTTGTGTTGATGCTGCATAAGTCCATACGGGTTAGTTTCCTTGAAAGTGTGAAGCAATTCCTTGTAGGACGGCATGCATTCAGAAAAAAGCAGAGTACACCGTTTCAAATTAAAGATTTCTGCCTGCAAGGCTCCTTTTTTTATCTCATTTCCATGTGTTTTAAGTTTGTAAAACATTAATTACTGGCGGACTTAAAACGTTGAACAATCATCTGTTCACTTTCGTGTTCAGCCATCCTTGTCTTCTCCTTTACACATAATCTATTGAGGTAACGTGATGTTATTTGACTGTGTTGTTCTGATACATGTGATGACTGTTCTCCTTTCTTGAACTTGTTGAAAACTCACAATATTCGTGTTAAAATGAAAACTTAAAATGTCTTCTCTTCTACTGAAGTGTTACACGGATGCCACTCAAAGGGTAATATGATGAGCATGTATTAACAACCCTGATTTCCACATCTGTGTAGTTGTCAGCAGAAGTTATGGGAACCCACAGTACATATACTTTTCCTGACAATACAACTTCTCATGTCATAAAACTTCAGCATGATATCGATTGCTTTGTTTCGTTAAGATCCAACAGGTCTTTAGGGATCCACTATACGAACAGGATCGATAATGGGAAAAATGCTGATTAAAACATGAAACCCTCACGGGACAAGAACTATTGGGAAACTTCAGAGTGCCTAACAAGTGGCCCATGGTAACAGCGTAGTTGTAATCTTCCATTTCCCCGACGCTAGAGGCAATTTGAAAACACATCTCATTAGGAAAAGTGTTCACCCGTAAAAATGCTATGGGTACATAGTCAAGTACAAATAAAGTCACTGAAATATGAAAAAGTGAAGAAAATTGTGATTGGAGAATCTGATCATATACACTGCGTTATGATGTTTAGTATCATAAGTAATGGCCAGGCCTACCTTGTGATTCTGTGAAAAATATCTGTACACTTGACTTAGCCAGCCAAGCTAGGGTCATGTCAACATATTTCGTCCTAACCCTGGAATGTACCAGGAAAAATATCAAGCTTTAAACAGTCGTAAGGTTTTACTTTTCTCTTAACACAAGAAATTTTCATTTACACATGTGATACTTTACAAAATCAAAAGTTAAAATTATTGATATAGTATACCTTTGAAATACATGTACACATGTTGTCCGACTCAGGTCTTGTCAACATAAAAAAACTAACAGCATGTAGATATGGGCTAAGACATGGAAAATGAACTTCGGTTTCATCATCTTTACCATTGGTAATCAGCATTAGGTACAATGTATAAATGGAAATATCAGAGCTGCACCTACTGAGGCCTGGCTGCCTTCTCTTCTCCTGGCTTCACCTTGTCTCTCTCTATAATCAAACATGGCCGATCAAAGAGTGTACACATCTGCTGAATCCTCTCCTGTAGCTTAGCACGGTGAGATCCATTGGCAAAGTCTGTCAACAATCAAGTGTTATTGTGAGAACCATTTGCAGCACTCAAGTGTAATTATACATGTAATATTGAAACCCAACAATCACACTTGTGTGAATGTATGACAAGGTCTGTCAACAATCAGGTTTACTGGAGAGAACACATGGGAAAGTCTGTCAACAATCAGGTGTAATGGAGAGAACAACTAGGCATGTATGTTAACAATTAGGTGTCATGGAGAGAACAACTGGAAAGGGCTGTCAACAATCAGGTGTCATGGAGAGAACACAGGGGACAGTCTGTCAACAATCAGGTGTAATGGAGAGAACAACTGCGAAAGTCTGTCAACAATTAGGTATAAGAAACACTCACAAAGTCAGCTTTAGACGGCTAATAAACTAACAACCATTTTGCTACTACATTTAAATCTACCTCACATTTTATTTATATATGTATATAACTGGAGCAACATTTAACTACTGCTGATGTATTTCTCATTGACTGTCAGTCAAGATGTACATATACATGTACAATAACTCGAATCTCTACAGATATAAACAGACAAAATTTACTCAATAAACGAGAACGCACTTACCTGCCCATAGTTTTCTCTCCACAGCCAGCCTGTTACTGATGATATAATCACAGCCCGTCAGCTGACGGACTGCCACATTAAACTGGTTACTGACTCGCAGGCAGGACACCACTTCCTGTCAATACAGAAAATATCCTCACAGATACTTGTTACAAAATATCCTCACAGATACTTGTTACAAAAGGAAAACTGTTTTGAACTCCATGACACCGATTTCAGCATATAAACTTCAATACAAAGAACACACTACACAAGGTAGCAGTCCTGAGTGTTATTTCACACTATTACTGAAATAAAATAAAATCAGATTACAATGATAATCGCTATTTTTTCTGTTCTGCTCAAATTCCAAGCTGTAGTCTGTTCTAGAAGCTGTGCGCAATGATGCCAGATGTCTCATGGAATCACTGGCACTCATGACAGTGAGGCAGAAGACATCAACCGGCACTAAACTCCCTGAATGATCACAGCACTTGCTGCATAAGAGAAAGCATCACGTTCAAGCCTCCGTCAGAGCAACCAGGTCATACCTAGTGGACAATTTTTGTAACTCCCTGGCATTTAGCAAAAGGTAGTAGATCTAATTGTATCAGTAAAGTGGTAGAAGGCATGTCTCTTGTCTTCGTTCCTTGAAGTAGTATTACAAATATGTCATTACGTGGACCAGCCAGCTACGAAACTCGAACAAAATGACTGGAATAATGTTGAAAGTCATATTAAACACCACAGAACACAAGTACAATAACAAAACATATGTCAGCTAGGTGTACGATTTTGTTCGTGAACATCTTGTACCAGAGCTACTGGGAATTTAGAACACATGAAACCTGTAACAGTTATACTCCCTTTCACATCAGGGCTTTATTTGTTTCAATTCTAAAAACTCAGAAAATGTGTGGTTAAGCATGTAAACTAAAAATATCTGTTGTCATTACCTGACCACCAGTTATCTCCCTTGAATCCACTAAAATGACGATCTTCTTTTCTTGTAGTCTGCTTACCTGTTTTCACACAAAAGTTACACTTTTAAAATCTACTGAATGACATAATTTATTAATTCATTGTACCATCTGCATAAGTGCATGTATATTTATTTTATCAAAATATAAAAAGTCAGCTGATTAACAAACACCACCCTTGATTTGGTTGAAGGGCTGTAATAGGGCATATCTGTGGGAGACACATGAATGCAAATCTTCAGTTCAAATTGCATACATTTAACTATGAAGTATTTGTGTTATTGTGCTTCACATGTTTGCACAATCTTACATGTAATTCAATACATGAAGTCTTTCTTGACACACTACCTTAACAATTATCTTACAACTGGTTCCAATAAACAAGAGGCTAAGGTGAAGAATTATCTAATTTATGGAAGTTACGGTGAAGGACCTATAATTTCGCCAAAACAGTGTATTTTTGAAGGCAAATAAATGTGATAAATATTAACTTTTGGATATTCTCCCAACCTACAAACAAACTTCAAGACACATTTCTGTGATCAACTGAAAATCCAGCAAAAATGTCCCACTGGTGAATTTTTAGGTCACTTACTGTACTACATACACAAGACCATTAATAAAGGAGCTTCACTTCAATATTATTGTGTTTTATCTTGTATACAAAAGGTGAGCTCAGTAATTGTAATGATACCCACCCTTAACATTTGCTTTAACAGTTACTGGATGCTTACTTCAAAGACTGTGATATGACACTCCCTGCACTAAAAATACTTAATGATACATTAATAAGGATATATAGCAGTACGAAACTTCCATGTATCATAATTAGACAGATAGGGATACACAAATATTCAATCTGTTGTGTCAAAAAACATTCATCAGTGTGTCTGTTTGTAACAGAAATATACTACTTGTTTTTTCACATTCATGCATAAGGTTTTAAGAATCTGAGACACTCCCATGTGAATCTGAGAAGCTAAGTTCAGACACAACTCACCAAAGGATTTCTTACAAGACAGCGGTCTGAGGGGAGATCACTCTCTATGCACCTCTGAACTGGATCCAACAATTTTGTAAAGTTACTATTTCCATTCTCACCTATGGAATTGCTTGAGGTTAAGTTTGTCTGATCTACAGACAGAGTTTTGTTCTTATCCTCGTCTTGTACATAACAAATACTTTCCATGCTTGTCCTTGATTTATCTCCTTTCTGGGACAACAAAGATCTACTTTTTTCAGATATTTTCCTTCTGAACTCCTCTTGTTTTTCTCGTTGTCTTCTCAGCCGCTCCTCACGTTCAAGATCTGGTGACTTTTTGAGGCAAGGGATGGAACCCAGAGTTTCTATTGCACTTTTTTCACAAGATGTTTTATTGTCGCTGGGATTTGTTCTGGTGTGGATGAGATCTTTCCCATTAACAGAAATCTCATCACTGGATCGACCATACCCAGGCCTAGAGTCAACTTCAGGAATTTTCTTTATCACAGATAAATTCACACTGGTTTGTGTTTCTCTCCTACAAGACACAGCCTGCAGACGGCTCCTCAGACTCAGTAAAGGTGGGCTTAATTCATCTTGATCCTCGCCCTGTGTATCATGACCGACAACATCCACCTGATGACCACGGGAATCAGCATGCGTGTCCTCCTCACTGCTAGATACAATCCTTGCTTTCTTCTTCTTCCTGGTGACATCTTGCGTCATCATCAGGCTGTAATCATGCTTCTGCTGTGTATCATCCTCACTGGAGGAATCAGCACAGCACACGATCCTCTTTCTATTAATACCTCCCTTCTCTTTCACTATCTTCCTGTCACGCCGCTTCCTGGGCCTTTCCTTGCAGTGCTTCTTTTTGGAATAGAAACATGTGATTTCTCCAAGGTCATTTTCATCTGACAATAGAGAGAGAAGTGTTACATATTACTTCATGCTTATCAACTGTAACTAATTATACCCACTCAGATATGATGACCACGTAAACGTAGTCACATAATATACATTAAACATTTTACTGTTTTTGCTCATTTTACTGATGTTTTACTCATAGACTTTCGCTTTTTAAACAGTAATACTTAAGAGTGCACGGCATAACTAAAGTCACAAGATCATACAAAATTGATTAACAAGCAAAGTAGAACAGGTTGAGAAAACTCATTGGATGACTCAGTTTGAACTAGCCTGTGACTAGGTTGAACCGGTTGAGAAAACTCATTGGATGACTCAGTTTGAACTAGCCTGTGACTAGGTTGAACAGGTTGAGAAAACTCATTGGATGACTCAGTTTGAACTAGCCTGTGACTAGGTTGAACCGGTTGAGAAAACTCATTGGATGACTCAGTTTGAACTAGCCTGTGACTAGGTTGAACAGGTTGCAGTAATAGGGGAGTATCTTTCGTAGCGAAAGGAAAAGAAACCATGATATCATGAGAGACTTAATACTTGCGAGGCCTACTGAATTTCAACTCAAAGGTCGAAGGTCAACTTTAAAATCAGATTTGAAATTTTGCCCTCTTCATGTGCTGCAGGCTGTTCCTCACCTGACGCCTCCTCCCCTTCCTCCTCCCCCCCCACCACACAGAAGCTATCCTCCAGATACTCGCAGTAATCCTCCTCAGGAACCTGTGAGTACACGTCCACGAGAGGAGGCCGTCTGTCTCGCCTGTACACGCCGTCACGATCCGTCACCATGGGACTTTTCACTGACCTCAGGTACATCGCTGTCTCATCTGGGCGCTCTGCAGGGCAACCAAGCAGAAGCAATACACTGGGAGTACATGAATTAATAGTGATTCTTGAAGAAGAGCAGTTAAAATGAAATCTCAGAGAAAGGATCAGTCGGTGGCCAGCAAGAGAAAACCAAGCACTCTATGGACGTAAACCTGTGGAAACATTTAAATATTTACTAGCAGATATTTTTAATCTGTAGCCTATAACTACAACAAAACTGACCACTACAGAAGACATCTCAGATCTCTATAACCTTTATGGTTATATATACAACTGGGCCATGTACATAAACATTGATCACACGGCAAGGATTAAGTATATGGTGCTTTAACATTAAGGCAAACATAATGTGATGGCTGATACATGGATCCTTTGAAATTAGTTTCGTGTAAGTCTCCTGAAGTCTTCACTTCATTTATTTATTTTATTTTACTTGATTGGTGTTTTACACCATACTCAAGAATATTTCACTTAGTACGATGGCAGCTAGTATTATGGTGGGAGGAAACCGAGCAGAGCCCGGTGCAAACCCACAACCATCCGCAGCTTGCTGGCAGACCTGCCCGTATACGGCAGGAGAGGAAACCAGCATGTGCACAACTTAAACTCACAGAGACCGCATTGGTTCGAGGCTCCATGGTCATTGCGCTGCATCAGCATTGTAACCAATTGAGCCATGAAGACCCCCCTCTTCACTTGAGGTTCATTCTGAAAGTACACATAGTTGTATGTAAAAAAATTGCTTTAATGTGATTTACTCCTGCTGCTGCTCCAACAGCAACATTGGTTTCCTACCAAATTTATCATATGACATGCATTTGCAGCTATTTATTAGAGAGGTCCTCAGGAAATGAACATTTCTAACTATACATGCATGTCATGTGGCAAATTTTGTAAGAAAACAGTGTTGCTGTTGGAACACTTAAAGTAGCTGTTCACTTCATGAGGCCTCCCTAAGCAGAGAGCAGCCATCTGCTTGACTCCCACCTGCAGCCTGAGAGGTGTGGAACACCTGTGAGCCGTCGTAGATAAATTCCTGCAGCATGGAGTCCAGCTGACTGTTGTCCACCTCATCCTCTGACACATCGCTGGCTCCCTCATCTGACAACAGTGCCTCGTGGTCAATGAAGGCCCTGGCTGCCGCTGACCGCTTCTGGATATACATGAATACAAGGCAGTTTTCTTAGTGGAAGGAATGGAGGACATCTGTGTTCAGTTTTATGCTGTCATTAGGATACCTACACATACATGTGCTTACGTGTTAGTCAAGAGGAAAACTCACTGCATTTTTTAAATAATAGCTGTCAAAACAAAAATAAAAAATAAATGTAAAAATAATAAATTAAACAAAGCATTTCCCAAGAAAGCTTTGTGGAAATTATTAGTCTTATATTTAAAAATTTATCTTTCACACTTTCTGTAGTGAAATGTTAAATTTATTAAATAAATGTGTAAAATGGGTGCAAATTTGTAACACCTGTGACATCCTTGAAAAGGCACAATCATCTTGCACTCGTGTCTCTCTTTACAAAATATTTGACATTTGATAAAGAAACAGACTGACCAGCTAACACCTCATTAAATTATAGAGCTGCTTGGGCCAGCTAAAAATCCGACTTACACGTAATCAAACCAGCCTGATTTGTTACAATGCTGCACTTTTCATCCAACAATGTGAAAGATTTGTACCTTTTTATATTGCTTGATAGCAGGATTTTTCTTTTTATGAGTATTAGGCATCTTAATGGATGTATCTGAAAGACAAAAAGGGATATATAGTCACAGACGTGTGCTCCCATCTTAGTCAATACTTAAGATAACAAATAACTGCAATAAAATATTAATTATGCAGTTTGTTTAACCTGTCAACAAGTATGCTTTTATTCTATACTTGAAAAATTTTGCACACAATTTGCAAAAAATCATTATTTTCGTCATTATTAAACTTTCATCAAGAATGATGAAAACGCTCATTTCTTTTTCTATATAATCTATCCAGGACTGTTTTTTTCTTTCCAATGACGTCTGACCTGCAAAGTCCTCCTCCTCCTCCTCTTCCTCATCCTCTTCCTCCTCCTCCTCACTAGGTGACAGTCCCAATGGCCGGGGCTTGGCTTCTCCTCCACACTTCCTTCTCTTCAACACAACTGGACTATCTTCAGACTCACTTGAGAAATTCAAATTCTAAAGTAAACCACACAAACATCGCACTGTTATAATTATTAAGAAGGATATGCTTATTACATTTGCAGCATTATCTAAGATTTGAATTTAAAACAAAGCACCTGCTTATTCCCAATGGAAAAAACTTATACATAAACAAGTGTACCTTGCTACTTGAGTTATTATTCTGTTGCTTTGTTGGTATCTTTCTGCTTGGCCTGGTCGGTGTCTTGAATTCAAATGGTTTCACAGGTGAAGGCTCTGCTCGGTCTGTAAACACAAAATACAGGAAATACATTGTGTACAGATAGGATCAACACATGAAATAAATGAGCGTTCCACTCAACTGCCCTTCCTGATACATGCAATAGTCAGACAGAGTGATGTCTGATGAAGTAATGTACCTTCACAAAGCAGACTTCAGTAGAAATCCTTACGCAAGTTAGTGAGATACTTCCAGAGGGAGAGTAACTGGCTGGGGCTGGTTTACAAAAGTGTATGTCTCCTCTGTGTTTTCAAGGACGTTATTCATCTGTAATTAAATGTGCCTTCACAAAGCTAATTTCAGCAGAAGTTCTGCAAACCCTTACCAGGCTTACAACTGTGTGTCTGCAGTAAACATCACTCCACACATATATATATATACACATTAGAGTATGAGAGAACTACTTGTACACATACATACTACACACAAAACGTTTTCATAACTACAGCATAATTTCAAACCCTTCTTGGTTTGTTCTTTACAAGGGTAGGAGGGACAAAATTCAAATTGACCACTAAATACCTACCAGTCTGTGTTAAGGATATAGCTGGAGAATCAATGATACAGCCCTGACATTTGTTGTTCTTCAGGGTACAGAAATCATCATCTGAGTTGGAAATGCTGTAATCCTGGTCTATGGATTTGGTCTCTGCAACTTCATACATAATATAGTGCAATATACTTTGACTTGTAATTCATCACTTCACCTTACACGTTTCCATAAACCTTGTAATGACTTGTACTTGCAAAAGATGACCATAAAAAAAATGGTGCTAAACTGGTATGGTCAACATAACTTACATTCAGGGGCTACATGGAAGTCCACATCGGCAGCCCCGTCAATACTTTATGAACAGCCCCTTCTATAAAGGGTGTTATATCAATGGCGACCCAGAATTATCGCTTTCATTTTGCATACTCAGAACAATACTGCTGCAAGCTCCCCAAACTAGGAAAAAAGTGATAAAAGTGCAAATTTGCTACAGCTGTTTTATACAGCAAGAAGTCCATGTTGTCTTCTTCACTGAGGTCACTACCCTTACTATCAGTGTGTCCAAAAAAAAACTGACTAAGCGACCAACACACTGACCAACAAACTGTTCTACCTTTATTCCTCAACCTTTTCGCATATGAAAGAGCAACTTTCAGCGCTATTTATGCACATTTTTCACTTGAATTTGGAAACAAAAATACAGTGGTTGCATTGGCAAGTTTCAGGGCTTCACAAAAAGTATAATGTCATCAGTAAACACAGAATAATGCCTTCAGAATATGCTTGAGTAAACAGGGGAAAAGGTTGAAGAATTACAGCACAGACCAACATAGTGACAGACATTTGTCTTTCTACTTTCCTTCCTTACCTTTAGCGGAGAGAAATGTTGGGGGTGTGAACACTGGGCTTCCAGGTAACTCCAGGACATTCTCGGACATGGCTGGAGGCGAGACTGGGCCGACAGGTACATCTAACTTCCTAACATCTCGGGACAAAGCTAGGGATGACTCTGGGTGTAGTTTCTGTTGAACACCTGAAGTCCTTGCCAGGGATTCACCTGTCACCTTTGTCTTTGGGAAGACAACAGATTCTTCAAAAGGAATGTCAAGGACATCATCAAACTCTGGTAAATCAGTATTAGCATCAATGTGGCAGTGTGAAGATTCTGTGATGTTTTCTTCTTCCATGGTTGAAAGTTTGCGTTTCCCAAACACCACACTCTGACTGCACTTGGATGGTTTGTGACAGATGGACTGGTCCTGGACTGGTGAGGGCGGCACCACATCCACATCATCCCAGGTAAAACCCAGGTCAAACTCACCTTTGTCACTGCTGCCCGAGTCTGAGGTTGGCGACAAAAGGCGAATACCAGCCTCAGTGTCACAGCTTTCATCAGCCCCCAGTTCTATATTTACAGCTGATTTTTTGAGAGACTCTGGCCTGAAAGCCTGGGTGGGAGCAGGGCTGTCATGAAGGCAGTCTAAGGCTTGTGTAAACGTGAAGTGAGATTCGTCCAAGCCAGAAGCAGGGGTTTTATTTGGAGTGGTTTTATATGCAGAATCACCTGTCCTCAAGAATGAACCTTTAGATGCAGTCACGGGAGTGTTCACAGCAGAGAGATATAGTTCAGACTCATCAAAACAGTTATCTATGTTAGGATCTTTGGTATGCTCTATGATCTCTGGTCTGCCTGGAGTCACAGGGGTGCTCTTTGATTCGAGATACCTTCCGAAAGGTAAGGAGGTAGGCTTGATGATAGGTGACTTAGGCAGTTCTACCACAGGCAAATCGCTTTTCTCTTCTGCACTCGTGTCATTTTCTACGTCAGACGATGTGAAGTCCCATTCGCCATAATCTTCAGAATTCTCTTCCTGACCTACAAACGTTGCAGAAGCCAGTGGTTTAGAGTCCTTGTTATAAACTGGATCCTCCTCCAAAAGTCTAGAAGAGTAGTCAGAAAACCCCTGGGAATCATACTCATCAGTCTCTTTTGCTGTTGTCTGATGCTCTTCAGTTTTCAAACCACATGCTGCATCAAGAGTCATGTCCTGAGGGCTAGAGGGTTCACGAGACAACTCACTACTGACAGCAGGTGTCTCATCCACCTGACAGGAAGCTGATCCACGTTTGGCAACACTGTTTTCTGTTTCATGATCATTGCATGGATTGAATTCACCTTTAGTACCACATTTATTTAGCACCTGAATATCATCAATGACATCATCGAGACAATCAGTCTCGGATTTGCAAAGTTTAATTGGTTTGCTTGGTTCACATTCATTCTCATTAAAATAGGCTTCAACTGACACCTGTGGATCAGCCATGTCAACTAAGTTTGTGTCACTGTCCCCATTTTTGAGGGAAATTTTCTCTAAATTTCCAGAGAATCTATCAGAAGTACCAACCAGGTATCCTGCTGATATCCGCAAACCACTAGAACTTACAGATGCCTTGCTTTTCTTGGGAGTAGATACTGGACTTTCAGATAAATCACCTGAGAGCTGGCCTCCTTCATGTGATTTATCATACCTTTGATTTAGTCCTGCTTCCAACTTTTCTTGTTCCCACTCATCAACAAGCTGAACCAAATCAAGTTCTGGAAAAGACTTGCCTTTTCCTATCTCTGAGAAAGCTTTTAGGATTTCCTCTACAGGAGGCGGAGAAGGAATACTCACATGGTAATTCTGTTTAGCCTGATGATCTGAAGCTGTTATATGTTTATCAGGCTTCTCATAATTTTCCCGTAAAAAGCCAGTTGAGCTAATGGCTTTATTACAAGAGTTTCCATTTGGCAGCAGCTGAGACAGCCTGGCTCTTTCCAAGTCAAGTGCTGCTTCCATTTCTTCCTCAGATTTTGACTGTTTCTTATCAGGTGCTAAAATGTCTACCTGCATGGCCTCCTCCACCTGTCCCCTAGGTTTTTCCTCTGCTATCACCCGACGCCTCTCCTCCACTGGTACAGCAAAATCATTATCATCACCATCCAATATAATTTCAACTACTGTTCTATTGACTCTTGATTCTCCTTTCTTCTTTTGCCTACCAGATTTCACTTTGTTAGAATTAATCCTTGTGACTGGCTTTGCACCATTATCCACTGAATGCTTTTCCACAATAGCCTCTTGCTTCCCTTCACCATGCGTAGAAGTTTTAGAAGACTCACTAATTTTAAGTCTTGATGCAGGCTGTTCGTCCTTAAAACTTTCCCTATCCATTCCGTCCAGTGATTCACCTTTATTTGTATCTATGTGTGTGTCCACAGCTTTGGAATATGAAGACGATGTCGTGAAAGGAGGTAACTCTTCATCACTATTACTTTCAGTTAAATCACACGTAATTGTTGGAAGTGTTTCACTTCGTCTAACCTGGCCCCGACATGATTTTGAGTCCTTACCTTGAAACACACCATTGTCTTCAGTGTCATCTGCTGAACAGAATTTCCTGATTCCCACATTTTCGGAAGTCTTTTTCTGTGGACATTTAACATCATCAATATTCAGGTAAGCTGACATTTCCATGTCGTACTTGTCATCATCTTCACCAAGAGATTCTGTGAAAATAAGACAACAATGCCACTTGTGTATTAACATAAAATGAACAGACAGACTTATTTGACTGGCGTTTAACACCATGCTTGATAATTTTTCCTTTGTATGACGGTGGTCAACTTTCCAGGTGGAGGAAAGAGCAACAGAGCTTTTAAACTGAGAGAAAAAAACAATTCAGCATGACAATGTTTCCATTCCACATACAGTGTCTAAATTTGCCTCAACATTGTGTACAACTGTTTGTAGACTGCATTATTTTATCTTTGCTATCCCTTTTTAACAGTGTCCATACATAGTGTCTTGCTGATATCTTAAGACATTTACACACGTATGTTAATAACCTGCTGTGAAAACTGCCTGAAGTCTCTGACCTGCTGGATTTCTGAATTCAACAAACCCAAACCATCATAATCTGCGCAGAGGTGGGTTTGGTACATGCTACGTCTCTTTAACATATCAACCCACAACAATATACAGCTGTATTGAGTCTCAAAGCAGGCAGTTTCCATGAATATTAAACCATGCGTACTTTTGTAGAGGGGATGTCAGGCCAAACACAAACAACATGTGTGAAAAAGCTGCCACTACCCGATAAATTTGGCCATCATCAAGTGGGTGGGCACTTTCATTCCCTTTTCATTACTGATCCGAGCTGCATTGCTATTGGTTAGAGTAGAGAAGGATTGCAGCCTATATATCCATGACACAGAGCCTGACTCACGCTGCACATCAATGAAGTCCATCATCTCCACCAGATGTTCAGTGTCCAGTGAGTGGTCAATCCCCTGGGTGGCGTGTTTACGGTTCTGCCAGGGCATCCACTCAGCCAGCCTCAAGTAGGGGCCAGGGACCTCTACCACGTCATCCTTAGGGAGAATCTGAAAACAGATGGATTCCCGACAGAGAGATAATTTTTATCTTGAAGCTCGATATAAACATCATGTGGTGCAAATGACTCTTTTCATGGAAGCTGAATTACACAAAAATAAAACACGGCATGTTTCATGATTGACAGACACAGAAAACACACACTTGACAACCCGCCCAGTTATAGTTACAAAAATTATACAGAGAAAACATTAAATCTGGAAATAATTCCACTTTATCTCTTCAATATCTTTAAGTGGAAGATAAAAATTACTTCAAAAAATTCCAGCCTCCAAAATGATACTAAAGTGTAGAAAGATGTCTAAGTATACTCCTGTGCCCACTGCCAAATGCGTGTGGTTCATAGAACCGTGATCTGTTTGTTAATCACATCTCAGGCTCGGCTGTCCGTCAATGTGGTAATTTTGATGACCCAGGTGATAACTTTTTGATGCATTATCCCTTGTTCACTTGCAATAGGGAGATGATGATGGATATAATAAGAGTGAATAACATGCTTTGGCTGTTGTGTGGAAAACACGACGCCAGAATGAAACTTTACCAGGTGACTGTATTGTGTGTTTAAACACTGATTAAAGACACTGAAAGATTTGTGTAACATCTATATTTGTACACATATTTTTTGTCGCCTCATATTTTCATATGAATGGACTTATTAGCCTATTGTAAATGTTTGCATTTTATTATTTTCATATCAATTCTATGATGGCTGACACACCATGAATCTAGTGATAACTCAATTTTACATATATAACTTCCCTTTGAACTTCCCTTTTGCTAAATTTACATTATTGTAAACCAGTTGCCTCCACATATGTAAATGAAGCAATACTATAAGTAGTATCCTTACTTTTCCATAATTTCTGTATATGAATTTATGCATATGTGGTGTTCAGTCAATATCAAATTTCCACTACCACTTCCCATCTTCAATACATATATTTCAGGTTAACTATTTAAGTATAAAAAACACTAGGTTTCAGTGCTATTCCTGTTACACAAAACTAAAGTTGACTTTATACTGAAATGGGTTCCTGACAGCTTCCTGGTTCCTGATCAAACAGGAGAACCCCAAACTCCCCTCATTACCTGTGGCTGGTTCTTCTTCTTAAAATATCTGAAGTCACTCTCACGTAATTTGGGTACCTCGCTGTCTGGCAGTTTGAAGTTCTCAGACCAGTATTGTAGCTCATCCTCTGTCAACAATCCATCACTTTTGTGAGGTTTCATACCTGGGCACAGAAAACAACAGAGCATTCACCACCTGATGCAAGCCCGCAGGTCTTTCATCAATTACGTCAACAATTACGATTGTTACTATTAAGATAATAAATACAAGCGTAACAATATTGTCATACACAATGAAGATGTTCTTGAGGCTGTTCATGTGCACACATATAAGTACATGTATGTATAATACCTGAATGAATGAATGGTTTTTGGATAACAAATTCTACAGCTTCAAACCGAGTCAATATGCCCTACTTTGAAAAGATGTCTGGTATCTTCTACACCTTGAACAGTGGGCCAAACTTACTGGGCTGATCAAACATCCCTGTATTTTTCTGAGCCTTTTTGGCCTCACTGGTTGCCCTCTCTTTGGCTGTACTTCTGAAGGCCTTCTGTACAGTGATGTGCATCTTATGGCAGCGTGGCTGGAGGTTATCAGGGACCATGCGGGGACTGTGAGGATAAAACTGCAGGGACTTGGCACCATTCAGTATAGCCTTGTGAATGCTCTTCTTACTGTACTGGCTCTGGTTATATATCTGTACAAACAACAATTTACCCTTCTAAAACTGTAGCTTGGTCAAAACAATATTTCCATCACACCATCTCGAGGCAGGCTGATTCTAATTTATACCCATCACTATTGCGGAACTCAAATTTGAAACTGCATGTTGAAATATAGAGAAAGGTCATCTCAATCCTGAGTTTCCAAATATCCATTAGGTAAGTTTTACAGAAATAATGTGGCAAAATTCTGTAACCAATTCAGAAACACACTTCATGGCCTTATACTTTATTCCAGCTACGGGACGTTTTCAAAAAATTTCAAAATTACTTGTTCAAAAGCGCAATGATCCTGTATCACAGATACATGTATATCCCTCAGCTAATGAAGCATTGGTTACTGTGTACTGAAGTGATCGTGACAGCTTGCCTGCTCTTCCTTGCCCTCAGTCATCAGCATGACGATACTGCCTTCTCTCTTCCTCCCTGTCCTCCCCATTCTCTGTACCAGTCGTATCGGGCTCTTACTGGCATCAAAGCAGATGATCAGATCCACATCCCCGATGTCCAGGCCCTCCTCTCCAACACATGTGGACACCAGTGTGTTGTAACCACCCTCACGAAACTTCTTCATCACCTGTCGACAGCACATGTGGAGGACAGCTTTATCACTGATCAATGCAACTGAAATACTCTAAGATCATATCATAAATGATAGCAATGCATCGGAAGATAAACATTCAACATCACAATATTGTGCATTTTACAGAAATTATTGATTTCTGTAATTGTTGCTTGACATCACACTCTAGAACTTTTCGCTCCTGCTATGACAGTTATTTTTCCATGTTAGGGTGGAGGAAACTGGAGTGTATTACCTTAAGCTGTTCCTTCTGAGTAAAGCCTTTGGTTGTCTTGCCTGCAGACGATTGGCCAATAAAACTCATCACCTTAACGAGAGGCCGGTGACGACTGAGCATGTCAGTTATCTCCGTCACGCTGTCCCGATACTGAGCAAAGATCATGATCCTTGTGCTGGAAGATCCTGAGAAGTGAACAAGGACACATTAAATTTAGACTGTATAACATGCTTGCAGTTGAATTTGTACTGCCTGGCATGTCAACACTGTAGACAGCAAATAAACATTTAAGTGGAAAGCAAGTAGAAACTTTGAAGTTTGATTCTTAGCATCTGGCTCATCATATGATTACCAGGGCCTTCATGACCAGGTTAGCGCACCAGCATGGCATTTTCACCCCGTGTCTCTCACCAATGCCGTCACTGTGATCTCAAGTCCAGCTCATGCTGGCTTCCTCTTTGACCATACATGGGAAGATCCGCCAGCAACCTGCAGATGGTCGTGGGATTCCCTCAGGCTTTCCCCAGTTTCCTCCCACCATGATGCTGGCTGCCATCATATAAGTGAAATATCCTTGAGTATGGCGTAAAACATTACTCAAATAAATAACTAAACAAATTATATGATTACTGATTATTTACAGGTCACAAATTTGAATAAGGAATAAGCCAATGCCACTTGCCAGGTATTGTACCTAACACAGTTTACTGTTATTTTACATCGTACATGTACTCAGGAATATTTCACTCATATGAGGCTGCCAGTATCAGGGTGGGACAAAACTGGGCAGAGCCCAGGGTAAACCCACGTTACCCTGCATGCAAACCTTCTTGTACCACCTGCAAGTAAGCCAACATGAGCTAGACTTGAACTCATGGAGACTGCATGGGTGGGAAGCTCCTGTGTCATTGTCCTACACTAGCATTATAAACCCTGGTGAAGGTGGCCCCTCACCAAATGAAGTACTTCTCTCCTTTATGTATATGCATGTTGAATAGCTAATGGTATGAAGAGTTTTCCTGTCAAGTTCAATATTTAATACATTTAAAAATATTAAGCCTACCCTTATACTTCTTGAAATGCTGAAGAACCACTTCTCTGAGTTTCTCTATCTTGGGATGTCCTGATACAAAAGGCTGGTTTGGTGTCTCTCGCTGAGAGAGGGCAAACGGATTTGTATGGTTCTCAACACTTGAAAATAAACAACATTTCCCATACATGTATAAATGAACACCAATGAAACATCAAGAGAAAGTAAAATTCAGCATATCATGGGTATTGTTAAAATATTTCCAATATTTAAAGCCCCTGTAAACAATGCCCACTGAATACAGTAGAAACAAATAAAACTGACTACACTCAGTAAACATTATGCACTTGAGCTTTACATGTCAAGTATTAGGTTACAAAACTGTCACTGGGAAATACAGACATATAAGCATATGTGCTGTACACACCTGTCTGTATGTGCAAACTTGCTGTGAAGATCATCCATGAGATCCCGGAAGTCCACATTCTTATTGAGCTCAGTTCGGGTTCTGCCGTAGCCCTTATTCCCAGAGGACAAGCCCTCTAGGTAAGTGTACAAGGATTTAAGACCGTGTAACTGTAGCAACTCAAACCCATGATACAGGCTCATAGCCAGAGCAAAGTCACCCTCTATAGCACCATATTGAGTTCTCTACAAATATCACAGTTTTCACATACTAAATGATATAACCTGGTGGACATGTATTATCAAAGTTTTCCTGATTGAACTAAAGATGTTCATAATTTCAACAAAATACACATCACATGTGGGATAAATATTATTCACATTCAAAAGGAGGAAGACATAGTCAGCAGGCCATGTTTTAATGAAATTATACAAAAAGGTGGTCATTTCATTATTCAGTTTATAAACACAAGCAAAAAACAACAATTGTACAAAGAAGCTTCAATTGCATTTCACAAACTAGACATAAAGTACCGTAACCAAAATATACATGTGGGGCTACCCCGGATTGACTGGAGAATGTTTAATAAAAATGAGGTATTTATGTAAAAAGTATTTACAAATTAGGGAGCAATTGTTCCAAGTGGAACTTTTGGGCTGGTGGCCTGGAACTGACCTGTAGCTCTGGGGGTGGGTTCTGTCTGAAGGCTTCTCGTGCTTTGAGAATCATGAACTTGGACAGGCTGGTGGTTTGTCTATTGTACAGCACTTTCTGGCGAGTTAACCGTTTCACCATCACATCCATCACCTGTCAACAGAACAATGCATACTGTGATACTGTAAAAGCCTTCATAAAAGGGCATATTATGACAAAATTCAGTTCACACTTGCCTCAGCTTCATAGTTGTCAGACTGGGTCAAACAGCGCTCCCCTGTATTTGACTGAGTAAGTAGAGAATCTCCAGCCCAAAACACAGTGCTCATGCACAATCATCCCAAACATTTCATCAGTTTTATCTAACACTTACCCTAATATATTTCTCTTTAACGGCAGTTAATTCCCTTCCTAATGGCACAACGATCTTGACGATCTTCCTATCGTGGACATAAGGCTGGATATCTATAGACTCCTCCGTCCTTAGTTCTATCTGGGATACCAATAAGTTAGCAACAATCTGCTGCACAGCCTATAACACCAACAGTACAAGACCTTAGAATCCAGAATACATGTAGTATCAACAAAGTTAAAACAAAACCTTAATATAGCTTTTTCAAGTAGAACTTTTACAGCATTCTTACAAGTAAACAACTCATGATGTTTTGCTTTCTACTTTGAGCAGGGAGTTATATAGTACTGCACACAGATTCTAATATGTGGTAATTGCAAGCCAATAAAGACACATTATACCCCTGTTAACATCAGCCCTGCATTCAGCCCTTGACTACTGTACTAAGTCATTGGTTACCTTGATATCACTGCCCGGTGTTGCACTCAAGGCCAGAATCCTGAAGTCTCTTGTATACTTCACCAACTCTCTAACAACCTGTCAGTTATACAAATTGTTTAGTTAGCACTATTCTGCTATTACCACACCTTTTTGTGTGTTAAGCAATACATTTTTTATTTTTAAAATTTGAACACCTTTGAAGGAGTGGCTAGTAGATGATACTTGCCTACTCATACATGCTCATATTTCAAACTAAAATGCATTAGACTGTCATGAACTGAACAGTAAAACAGCTATGATAAACATTAAGAATTAGTGCTAACAGAAACCCTTTACATGCGTTTACAGCTGCACACAGTGTGATATGGTGGTAAAAGTAGGTACCTGGCAATAGGCATGGTTGCCCAGAGCTTTATGTGCTTCATCAATCACCAGGCACTTCATGTCCACAGACGGACATGCCCCACGGCTCAGATCATTAGTTAAAACCTGAGGAGTCAGGAAAAACACATGCTTATAGTTCCATGCTCTCAGCCTCTCAGCAGGGGACATTGAACCTGCAATGAAAATAAAAGCACAAACTAAAAAAAAAAAAGAAATAAAAAATGTTTTGCTAATTCACCATTACGGTACGACTGCCAGACATATATACACACTGTAAAATATACTTATTTGATGCAGAGATATAAACAGAATTAGCCCAATTTTAACATTTTGCCATTAGTGACAAGATTCAAGAAATAATCCACAATTCCAAATTGTCAGGGTTTGAATTTCACTCACACAAAGTAGTTGTCTCCCCTTACCTGTCATTTCAGCCATGTCCTCTTGGGGAATCCCCATAATGTTGTAACAGGCCTCTATTTGTTGAGCCACCAGGGGCTTTGTGGGAGCCATGAAAACCACTTTACCTTGTGGGTACCATCGGTAGAAGTTATACATAACAACAGCTGCTATAAATGTCTTTCCCAGCCCCGTTGGTAGAGTAACCAGCGTGTTCTTAAACAAGGCTTTGTTGACAATGTTAAACTGGTATTCTCTAAGCGGGTAATTGACTGGGTAAATCCACACCTTGCCCGCAACTTTGTCAAAGCCTGGAATGTTCTCAATCTGAGAAAGACTTTGGGATGGCTCAAAGTCTGCTGCAAACATATCTGAGATCAAGGCACAGTTTTCATCTTCTGAGAATTCATCCATATGTTCACTTGCACTGGTGCTTGGTTGGCAAGCTGGTTTAGAATTGTTCTTTTCTGGCACTTTTTTCCCATCACTGGGATATGCAGTCGTTCCTGAGGCCTGGGCATACAGGAGACTTTCCTCCAAGGCCCTGGCCAGCATTTCATCTTCTTCCTCATTCCCATCACATAGGTCCATAATTTCTGCCCTGCCATGTCTGATATTACTTGAGGATTTCTGCTGCTCTGGTCTGCCTGTTTTTACATCATTTCTTTGCTGTTTGCTCTCCTTCTTTCCCCAAGTTTGAAACAATGTTGACTGTTTAGCTGGATTCATTTTCTGGTTTCATTCTTGATAATATCTGTGCCAACTGGGAAGACCTTATATGAACAATATTAAGCATTGCTTCTTTCAGCGGCATTTAGGAGCTTCTGAACATGGACTTATGGAACGTGATTGCTTGTCTCCTGTCATTATCTTGGGGAAATTTTGTGTGTGACCTAACTACAGATTTAAAATAATCTCATCTCCTGTGACCATTCTGCCCAAAAAATAAAGTAATGAGTTCCAATGAGGTCAAATGATGTGTGAGCGGTGGTTTGAAACAAAGGATCAAAGAAAAACAGCATCAAATATTATGACTGGATAACAATATTTAGTATATCCCAATAAATCATTACTGTTGCTAGAACAGCATTCATCTAGACATCTTCTAGTGACCAACATTTCTGAAGTTGCATGGTGTAGGTTGCTGCCATTGTCTGCATATGATCTCAGTTGTTCACTGTGAAAAGCAGATTCTTCACTGACTTCACATTTTTTACCACGTGACCAGGATCAAAGTTTACTCACGAGGTGGTACGAGAGAATTTTCACGCAACATTTACGTACAGATGCAGTTTACTTTAGCAGTCCGTGTGAGCCCGTCAGTGACAGTCACACTTAAAAAGGTCCCCTGCCAACTTCAGGGTAACTGCTGTCAGACTGCTAACTTTACTATACCCTACACCTGAACACATTTTCGGTGTTATATTCATTTAATTATTATTTTAATTTTGTCCGTGACGTGCAATGATTGCTGAGCAGCCGATCTGCTGTTTACAAACCGTCCTCCCAAACTGAAGTCACAATGGATAAAATCAATAATGCTTAAAGTTTTTACACACTGACACTAACAACTTTACATTTGATTCGAAATGCCAACTTTGTGTCTAACTTCATTTCGGTTTAGAATATTGATTCATCCGTCATGCAGTAAGCCTAGATAACAACAACAACACTACTCCAGTACCATGCAACACGTATCATATGACTTCATAGGAGTTCATTTATAGCTACGATGGAAACAACCAGGGGCTTTTTGCAAGATAATAGAAAAAGTAACAAAAATATCTGCATTATTACCACTGTTGGTCAGAGAAGTCAATGCACTTTCTACAACCGAACCGAGTCACGTGACAATTTTCATCCCAGATACTGGGACTCAGTTAAAGTTCAAACTGATATTCTATACGCCAAGGATTGTTTGATTATGATACCTCTCGGTCCACATTTTAAGATCACCTCATACTGTTAAAGTACTAACATGCTAAAAAAACAAAAAAGTCACGATTTGTTTATATAACAGCCTTATTTCAGAGAAATGATTAATATAGTTTCCGTATAAATGTATAGTTTGCATTTTGCATCTTTCAGTTGTTGGCAATTGACAGAGGGCTCAAAAACAAGATGGAAGCATATGGTAGATGGTTGCTATGAACATTTGACGGGACTTTGTACGATTTTATCTGATGGTTTTTTCATCACCCGACTCTGGCATCACAGACGAACATTATTTAACGACTGTAATGTGACAAGATGAGTGAAAAAGTGGATTGTCTGTTCTCCCTAGAGCTAGTTGTCGACAAGCTCTATCTGCCACATGTTGTATGTCGATTTCCCGCTTTAGCATTTCGTCTCCTAGATTTTCCAACTATTTTGATAAGGCACGTGGAACCAGAAGAGGCCGAAAAGATCAAAACGAAGATATCTGCCGATGCAGATTACTGTGTACCACCACAATTTGCTGAGCTGAAGGACAAACATGGGAACTTCATGGTGAAGAAGGGAAAATCGTGTCTCTTCAAGATCTCCTTGGAGGCATTGCGAACCCATCTGACTAGTACGCCACTGTACGTCATGGTCGTTGACACTTACACAGACGTGCCAAAATTACTGGGAAACAGCACTGTTCCACTGGATACTATTATTGAGAACATAAGCAAGGATATTGCTCGCGTGGGCAATTCCATTCCTTCCGTGCATGGTGATAAAGCATTGTTTAAAATCTACAATTTGATGGGAAAGGAAATAGGATATGTGATTCTAGGTTACAGGATGTTAAGCATAGGCCCTACTCTAGTACCTCACTTAACTGATCAGGTGATTTCACATAATGATAGTAAGCCACAGCAATTCCCCAAATCCATACCAGCTGAAATCCAAGAAATTCAGCCACAGCAACCGCCAGGTAAGTCTGCGTGGACATCCACAGATCATCTTAAGCTTAATGACTCAATGGTGCAGACTGATCATGAATTTGCAACTGAAGATAAAAGCATTCTTGTTGATGTGCCATATGCTGAAACCCTGGTACCAGCACAGAAAACTGTTCATTCCATTTCAACACAGACATCACGAACGCCAAGAACCAGAATAGTTCAACATGACAAACTGACTCTTACTGATAATACACATGAAGATTATGACACAATTGTCACGAATATCTCACGTCCACCTCCATTGTTCTACACGGGGAGAAAAAATAGACAAACATTCTGGATTAACAGAGACATAGAATCACCAGATATTTTAGAAACAAACTATGAAGATTATAGCGATATTGTTAGTGTCACAGAGGAGGAAATAAATGCAAATCCAGCTAAATCTTATTTGAACAAAGAAAATCTCTCCCCAGAGGAAATTCAGTATGACCACAACAATGTTACAGTTCAGCCAAGGCAAGGGGCCACACAAAACATTGCAGAAAACAACATGTTCCCTTTCCTGTCAGCGTTATTGCGAGAGCTTAGCTGCTTGCCGGTTTCTCAAGGGGCACCAGTTTTACCTCATCAGTTATTTCAGAATAGTGTGCCGGACTTGTCACAACTAAATGCAAACAGAAAGAGGACAGTGAAAGGGAGAATAGGGCAGTCGGCCGTAGGTCAATCTCATAAACCTCTACAGGCTATTGAAAAGCCTGCATTTATTATCAGGCCCGAGCCTACAGTGTCTGGTGATCATATCCACAATCAAATCCCCCATTCTCCAGAACAAAAATCTGGCCGTTTAAGCCACAGGAGTTGTGCTGGGGATCATGAGAGTGTTCCCCGAAACAAGAGCTGGCTTCGTAAAACACCTGGGCAAGCTGTTAAAAAATCAAAACTAACCTTTGGCATGACAAATACACAAAGACTTAGACTGGCAAAAGCTAATCCTCGAGTGTACAGAGCTTTGGAGCAAGAGAGAGGCAGTCTTCAGGCAGCTCAACAGTTAAAACCAACTCAGGAAGAGTTTGAGGAGGGAAATCTGTCAGACATGTCAACTGAAATTCGTAAACACACACTAGATGAGATGGAAGAAACACCAAGAGACCATGCCCCTTCCTCTGTTGAGGACAATAACAAGCAGAGACAAAGTGATGAAATTGACAAGGCCTTGAGGGTATCCTTTAGTGAAGATGTGAAAAAATTCTCCAGCCCAAATGCACGAAGACGCAAGAAAACAAAACACAGGCAATATTCAGCAGATAGTACTAGGAAAGAAAGGAAGTCTACTCCATCAGCTCAGCTTAGAACCAGAAAAGCAGGAAAGGTTCCAGAGTCTGGACTGAATGTGAACATTAGAGCCAGTAACAGCAATGAAGACAACAATCAGGTCACTGACACGGGTACAGATGACACACCCAGGCAAACCAAGGGTACAGAAGAAAGTGCTCAGCCAGTAGTGGCCATGATGCCGGATCTCCCCCAGTATGTGCCCTATGAACCAGATTCTAGTGATAGCGAAGAACAAGAATCAGTCAGTCACAGAAGTGGCAAAAGTATCGAGGTTCGACTACCTAGTGCTGAGCCAGCCTCTGGCGAAGACAGCAATGCAAGTTCTCCAGAGAGGCCAGAAAATGGTGCAAGTAAAATGAGCAAACTTCATTCATTTGCTGGCTTTCCCAAAAACTCTAATTATTGGGATTCTTTAGAAGCCAGCAAGCCCACTGGTGACAAAAGTGATGATGATGTTGGAAATAGCAGTTATGTCCCTTCCTGGGGTATGAACAGTGACATGGAAAGACAGCACCTATCATCTGGCCTCTTCAGCTCCACAGGGGACTTGGATTCTCGACAGTTCCGGTCTACTGAAGAACAGGAGCTGTTAGACCTGCTCAGTGACGGTGCTGAGGACTCCTCGTACCATTCTGCTCAGGCTGGCGTCTCAGAAGCAGCCTCTGGCAAAACAAAATCCTCTGACAAGGCTAGTGTTTCCACTGTGCTGAGAATCCCTGTGCTGAATCCTTTGCTGTCAGAGTCCTCACCTGTGCCCTCCACACGGCGCTCAGTGGCGAAAGCTGAATTAAGCACTGCCCCTGCTGCAGATCTCACTGAGGCCTCCCCCAACAGCTCCAAACGCCCCACCCCTAGACCACGCGGTAAGAAAGGTAGAGAAGTGGAGAAAAAGGAATCCATTCACACAGAGTCTGTCAGTACCTATTTGCCATCAGATGCTGACAATATGAACACTTCCCTTGCCAGTGACCCTACTTATTCTGAGGACTTCCATAACCTCGGAAGTGATGATGATAGTGTATCCCCCCTTCCCCGCTATATTCCCACAACAAAACTTGGCTATACCATATCATAGCATTCTCTGTGTGCTTGTGTAAATGTTAATGTTGAATTTTTTTTCAGGCTTACAAGTGGCTGTGAGGACAAATAGATTTTAAATGCATGATTTTTTTTACATTATTTTTGCTAAAAGTCATGTTAATTTGTGTATTTCAGGGGAGAGAATTCATGCAGTGACCACATTCACAAAACTTCAACATTTTTTTTCTTTTTTCTTGTTAATGAGATTTGCTGAACCAGGATTGAGAAAAGTCAAATTTACAAAGTTCTGTTAAACTGGCTTCTGTAGTGGTATTCAAATTGAAAATTATTAACTCATTTTTTTTTCTGTGTAACATATTAGGCTTATTAGTTTTAATGTTATTCTCAAACAGCTTGGGATTATAGTTTTTTGGTAGAAAATAAAAATTAGTGAAATTAGGTGGGAACAAAATGGCAGATTGTCAGGAATGAACTGTGTTCATGTTAGCCGCAAGATAGCACTTTTCGTTAAGGACAGTTTTTCTACAGCATGTGTTTATTAGTAATGAATGAAATTAGGTGGGAACGAAATGGCAGATTGTCAGGAGTGAACTGTGTTCAGGATAGCTCTTTTCTTTAGGGGCAGTTTTTCTACAGCATGTGTTTATTAGTAATTAATGTGAAAGGAATATGCATTATCCACAAACTGTTACATGTGAATGTGTAAGGTTTAATTTTGAGCTCAACCTTTATATATGGCATATGCCTCATAAGAGACCAATTGTGCTTTTAAAGTTACTTGTCCAAGAAAATAGTTAAATGATCATTATCAGAGTGTACATATATGCATGCATGTGATGAGACGTATTCAAGAAAGGTATACCAGTCTTGCCAGGCATCTGGAATTATTAAGAAATTGAGATAACCAAACACCAAGTTTCATAAATATCGTTTTTAGTTTACATATTGTAAAAAATGTAGATTTTAATTTCTTAAATATTTATTTACCTGTTTAGTTCATCGTCTTTTCTTTTCATGTTTCCATCTATATGAATGCCTGTGCTTGTTTATACCAAGTACAGTCTTTTATAGCCTGTATTGTATGTATACATGTAGCATCCTAGTGTTGGAGATAGGAGCCATTCACCTGTAGTAGCATGAAATAAACTTGTATACAGGAGGGTATGTTGTCTCCTTAACTCCCACCAGCCTGTTACTGCCTCAGTATAATACTGTTTCTGTTATTCTGTTTAGTGCTGTAAGCAAAGAATATATTCTCAAGACTTCAGAATAATATTTTGGGGCAGACCGAGACTTTGTGATATTGCAAATATTTAAATTATGTTTTCGTTCGTTTATTATAAAAGGAATAGAAGAGTGAGAAAGGGTGTAGATTTTGGTGAGATTAATGTGTCTATTGTTGCCCCCTCCCCCATGAAACATTACGTAAGTTAGAAATGGGTTTGATATCGGCCATTATATACCTATATCATATGTAAATTTTGACGCCATAGACCTCCTCCAGAAAGTTTCACTTCAGTGTGAGGACGGTGCGGGTGTTTTCACGCCCGACACCTGGTATACATCCTAGGCCTACGGCATCCAATCTAGGGCTAGTGAGTGGTGAGCGGGACCTGGCATCAAACTAAGTCCTACATGATCTCCACTGTCGCTTCGATATTTGGATTTCGCTACACACTGGCGTCGGACAACCTTCCATTTAATTTACTGGGAGTAGTGCCAATGTTCTGTGGCCATGTTTGTGGCGGCACTTTCGTTTGTAGCGCGTAACCATAAAATATGGCGTTCATTTTGTTTTAACATGGAGCGATGGGCTTCTAGACCGAGCAGCTCCTAAACAATGAAGGTGAGACCGTCGAAATTGTAGCGCGCATGTTTGCGAGTGTGGCCTTTGGCAGGAGACATACATAAGTGGCTGAGTTTAGAGGCAGCACTTCTCCCAGAAAATTAAATGGAAGGTTGTATGACTCCACTGGTATAGCGGAATCCAAATATCGGAGTGACAGGGGAGTTCGTGTAGGACTAATCTAACACGTGACTTGGTTTAAGGCTCTGCGCTGCGGCTTTCTTGATAGCACCGACAAAAATCCACTTGCGCAAAACTGGCTGTTATTAGGCTTATATCGCACCACTGGTTTGGAGAGACGCGTTTCATTGTATATTTGAAGTCCAGTGATGTGCCGTAAGTGGGAAGATCTGCCAGCAGCCTGCAGATGGTCCTGAGTTTCCCGCGGGCCCTACCCGGTTTCCATCCACCATAATGCTGGCTGTCGTCGGATACGTGAAATATTCTTGCGTACTGCGTAAACAATAAATACTATAGTGTGTTTAGTCCTTATAGATGCACTTCAAGATTTGGCGCACGTTGGAAGATGTGTATCAGATCTGACTGTTCGCCTCGCACGTGTATATAGCGGGACAATCGGGTTCAATCAAAAGTTACGTTAGACACGAAAAGCTGCTCCTTGATGGTTGCATTCGGAGGCTTCGACATTGCAGTTCGGACTCGCTTGTGACACTGCACTTGGTCAGGGACGGAGCAGCGCTCTTTAAAGAAGTATTTGTTACCGGAATGAGGCCGAGGGGTTAGAGTGCTATCGCGCCTCAATTGCTTTTGAGCATATTATCAATGTGGTCACAATGAGTTCAAGCCTTTAGCTCCTGTTGCCTCCCTCTCCGGCTGTACGTGAGAACGTCTGCCAGCTACGTGCAGGTGGACCTGGTCTCCTCCGGGCTCTTCTAGGTTTCCATCCACCGTAACGCTGGTCGTATAAGTGCAATATATTTGAGACAGGCGTAAAAAGCCAATTAGATAACTATGTAGATACCAATGACACGATGACGGCACCAGTGACATGGGGCTTCACCAAATTTATGATCAATCGCATGGTGACGTCGTAATGCACCGTACTTCACCGTACTTGTTAACGGATATGATTTAATATGCCACACCTCCATTGTAACCTAAGTATGTTTAACTCGAGAAATTGCATAATGCTCTTAGAACATTGTGGACCGAGTGGCACTTGTATTGATGACTTCATGCTACATAAATGAGAGGGTCATTGGTCTAACTCTTTATACCAACAAAGTACGCATACATACACGCACGCATGCATGTAAATGATATCCAGTTACAGACTTAAGTGCAAACCTCTTTCCACTCAGTACAGGTCGATGATTTAAGTGGATCAAATTCGCACGGGCCGAGGGAGTTAGCCGTTATGACCCCGTGCCCCTCACGAATGCCGTCTCTGTGAGTTCAAGTGCAGCTCATGCTGGCTTCCTCTCCCGCCGTACGTGGGAAGGTCCGCCAGTAACCTGTGGATGGTCGTGGATTTCACCCCCGGGCACTGTCCGGTTTCCTTCCACCTTAGTGCTGGCCACCGTGGTACATGTGAAATATTCTTGAGTACGGCGTAAAATACCAATCAAATAAATCAAATTCGCACGGAACGAGAATGGACGTCAGGATAATGTGATACACTCCAGAACGCTGCATGGACTGGTTATGTTTACGCACCATCTATGTGCTCTAAGCCTCATTTCAAGTTATACTCGCTTAAGAAAAAATAGCTACTGATGAAAGCAACATATGCTCATGAAAGTCCATAACAAAGATATGTATCATATAGTTGTTTAAACATGGAATATAACATCCAACACACTTTTAACAACCATCCCCTATTTCCATATTTGACGACAAAATCATTCTGTATCTTCTTGTACTATGTCACTATGAGTGTTATCTAGAGATCAAAAGCGAGTAACTAAATTGGCCTCAAAAGTCGCAAAGGTGATCACAATGCTATCCGAAGGTAATGGTACACAACATGTGTAACATTTGCGAGGATCCTCTCCCTCCACGTATTCGCCACAGTTCAAACGGACGGGAGTTTCAAGAATGATTTCAACACTTTGTCCTAAAAGTACTATTAATTAGTACTCAGGCAGATTGCAGCAGAATTAAAGACACCCGTCTACGATTGCCTGTAACATTTCGATCAGTAACTGTGCGAGGTAACCTCTAGGACATACAAAGGACTTCACTATGATGGCTGCTAAAGGCCACAGTATGCCTCCACTAATATCAAGGGCCATTAAGCGAAGGCGGAAAGGTACGATGCGAATGGGTGAAGTTGCGAAGCGAAGGTTCGGGTTACGATGCGATGGAGCGACCAGGTGATAATCCGAAGTTGCGATGGAGCGAAGTATCGTAACTTCGCCCCCTGGCTTCATCGCCCTTTGTATTACAGGAGGCATGCTGTAGCTCTTATCAGCCATCATACTTCGCACCTTAGGTCTGTTCTCTAAACCTTTGTTCTCTTCACACGTGAGGCGCACGAGTTACGTGATATGTAGTATTGTTTAGTGCACAGTTCATATTACTGATGTACACATACCCACACTCCAATTCAAATGTGTGCGCCTGATGTGCCAACATTTTACATGCTAATGGTATATGCAGTGGATGATCCATGACATGGACTTTATGGGAGAATGGCGTAATTTTCATTTGTCCAAGTGAAAAAAGAATACACTGTACATATTTTCAATTTCTGAACGGCATTCTAACCTCAACAAGTCTCCAGAGAGTTTATTTGACAACGTTTACATCATTGTACACTTGGAAGATTCAACAACTAAACTTCGGCTCCGCAAAAGTGTGATCTCGGTTAGTTCAGCATGAGTAATCGGTGGTACAGCAGAAACTGACGTCTGAATGTCTTAACTGACCACAATCTTCGTCTGATGTGTCACTTAGGGAGCAGTTATAGTAGTCAGGAACGGCGAATCCCAGGACTGCATCGGCGCAACACAGATGTCTTAGTCAGAACATTTGGCATGTTGTGATTGTTTGACCGTTTTGACATGGAACTGTAAGTATGATTAAAAACCTCAAAACGACTTATGCATCAGTAATCTTGATGTTATTGTCAGATATTTGTTTGTATAAAAATGTTGAGGGTTACTCATGGTAAGGAAAGCTATTTATTTAGTATACGCTGAACATCATGTACTTGAGTACTGGGAAAGTCTGCAAGCAACCTGCAGATGGTCATGTGTTTCTCCCCGGGCTCTGCCCGGTTTTGTCCCACCATAATGTTGGCTGCCGTCATATAAGTGAAATATTCTTGAGTACGGCGTAAAACATCAAATCAAATAAATAAATAGATCATATACTTGAACCGCCTGCTCACGGTTGTATGTATTTCCATGTAGACATGTAATGCCATGAGTGAAAATGCCGACCGATGAGACCTACTGATATCCCACTGTGAACAAGAATCCATCAGTATTCCATAGTTACTTTTCCGTTTCCTGGCCCCGAGATCACGAAGCGATCTTACATTTAAGTCAAAACTTCAGTCATTAAACTTGGTTTATTTTAGCTGAAATTTATTTTGCAACAACTTAAGCAGAATTTACATTGTCAAGCAATATTTTGAGCCTGTTACGTACGAAATAACAATTTTAAAGCGATTTGAAATTTTGACTTAAGTCTGAGATCGCTTTGTGGTCCCGGGGCCTGAACCTTCGTTAATTTAAGTGTAAACATGTGTGGTTCTCTTCTCCATACACAATCACAGCAGACGAGTTCTCTGACATGTGGCTATAACTTTTGATTGGTCAGGTTTATCTTTCACAAGTCTGGATAGGATCAAATTTCCATGCAAGCTCCTAGTCTTCTACCAAACACGTCCTGGTACACGTAAGTCTCTATGAATAGTTATTAACCTGTTAAGGAAAAGGCAGCAAATCAATAATACGCGGGATTCAAAGAAAGCCCAGGATTTTTGCTTATTAATGATATAAAACTCATATTTTCCTGTCACGTCTGTTGCTAGAAAAACACATTTAACCTTACACGTTATATAAAAAACATACCATCCATTTCGACGCAGCCATTGTCTGAGGCCATGTCACCTTTAGCCAATCAACGCGGTTTTTACCTGGGGCCCTTGAAAAGTCGTTAACGTATAGAACACACCAAAGCCTTTTTTCTCTACGCAAACAAATGTTAATACCACAATAGATTTTTAGTGATTTCTAACTAATGACAGGCACACACAATTAAAATTAAGGAGTAGACATTTGACATTAAACTTAATCCATTTGATTAATAGTAAATTTTTAAGTTTCTCACATTTTGTTTGTCTTTAAAGTAACATTCCATCAAATCGGTAAAATGTTCACCCAAGGAAGCATAAACCAGCGTCTAGACCAAAACGAACGAAGCATGCAAATTTCTCTTGCATGCAATAACCGACAATGTTCCATGTGGCACTTAGGCTCTTCTAAATAAAGGTTGAACAGGTTGTTGTCAAACATATCCGGTGTCACAACATATCAACGACCTATTCGGACGTATCCATTGTGCGAGGTTGAGAGATTAAGTTTCATGCTTTCAGGTAGGACTTCATAAAACCTTGTTTGCGATTGGCTGTGGCCCCTCTTGTGCTTACAATGGTATGAGGCATTAGGAAAGCGCTGGACTGGTACAACATGGCAAAGTTGATGGGGTTATAACCCCAATATTTTACCAAATAACCAGGTAAAACATATCTATATATTAAGACTTTCCCACATATTTCTGATGTATTTGTCAGTTAATATTTTCGCGAAAATACCATACATATATGCAAGAAAAACGGCTGGACAGACTATTTGAGAACTCGACCTGAGACCTCCTTAAACAGTCAGTCCGTCCGGGTTCCCCCCCCCCCCCCCATATTAGCAAAATAGCGATGTGAGGAGTTTGAAGAGAGTAGTGATTCTCTGGGTACTCTTACTCATTGGCCAGGACCCTGAATTTGGCTTCTTTGCAAAACCACCAAGACGGACAAATTATTTAATGTTTTCCACCCGACAACAATGATGCGAAAGTTTTGCATTTGGATAGCGAAAATAGATCAGTTTTTATGACTGGTAACAGTAGTGTTTAATGGTAAAACTGAATGCCCAGGACATTCGCTTTGTAGTGACCTTGTTTATGACCTGAAAATCATATGATAACCACACAATGTAAGCTATAATGGACTCGTAATATCAGTATTTACATATACTTTAGTGATAAGATACACCCCGCCTATACTGAATACTACAACAAATAATGAGGCTATGGTGTTATCTCCATCTTGAATACCCTTGCGTTCACAGTAACATATTTATGACCCCAATGTTATATGTCCCGTAACCTTTTGGCACAATTCTATAAATGTACACTGTTTTTGTCAAAATAAACATGCACAGGATAAATTCCGTCTGTCTGTTTGCCATTAATTAACAGGCTACAAAATGATACTTGCACAACTGTTAGATGGCCATACCAGTCCACAGAGCCCAGTCATTAATACTGATGTCAGCAGACGAGTGCATAGATGCTACCAGGGTTCTTTGTGAACGGGGCCTACATAGTTTACAAAGTGGTTTTTAACACGATTTCGGAGGATGTTTGATCAGTTTGTGTAATATCTCGTTTTCGGTGCAGACGACGGGTGCTGGCATGAGGTCAAACCTGACTCCATCACCAACTGGTTCGGTGAAGCCTTTAAGTCAGGAGGGGTTTTAGTAGAACAGTCCCTGTCATGTGGTCAGTATCGGAAAGACTTGCGCCATCTTTGTAATTTCCAGCTAAAGTATCATGGTGAATTAAAATTAAACTTCAAGCTTTACCGAGCAAATGAGCCACCTGTACCATGTGTGTGATTTCACGCGAACTTTGAATTCGGGTCTTATCATTATGTAACCGTTACACAGTATCCAAAGGGCTACAATGCCGGGTGTAGATACATGTAGCTCGCAGAGGAAACGATTCCCCTGGTGAATGGCCAACCTAAAAACCCCACTTCGCGGTATTACCTGTTAGTAATCGTCTAATCCCGGCTGTTATCTAGGTTTCAGGTATAGATAGGTAACAGAGATGTCCGAGGAGAAGATTCCCCTTCTGGGTGGCCAACCGAAAAGCTCCACCTGGCGGTATTACCTGTTGGAAGTCATCGTCTTCCTCTTTTGCGCTGCTCATTCTATTGGTGACCTGACTTCTTATCAGTATGTGTACTCAAATGTGGCCTCAGCACTGAACTACACTGAAGAAAAGAATTCCTCAAGTGATAAGGAATGCATCGCCAATAAATCCGACCCGAACTATATGCTGGAGCAAAAGGTAGCCAAAGAAGCGGCAATGTTCCAGTTATACTTTGGATTGGCAGCCGGAATCCCAGGTGTCCTTGCCTGTGTCATCTTTGGCACCTACTCGGACAAAATTGGGCGTCGATTCATGATGGTCATCTCTATGATTGGAATCGGAGGCCGGTCTGCCGTCTATGTTGGAGTGTGCCACTGGAATCTGTCATTGTATTACTTATTTATAGGCTACGCCATCGAAGGCGTCTCAGGATCTTTGCCCACCATGGTGCTCGGAATCATGGCCTACTCTGCCGACATTTCCGCTGTGGGCAAAGCTCGTACTTTGCGTCTGGTTCTCGTCAACGCTGTGGGAGGACTAGCAACGGCAGCCGCTTACGTCATCTCGGGTTACACCATTGTTTGGCTGGGGTACGATTACACCTTTGCAGTGGTGGTTGGAACTTTTCTAGTGTCTTGTATTCTGGTTCTCTTCCTTCCCGAAAGTCGACAAGGACAAGGCATGGAAGACATGACTTTCAAACAGTACCTCTACAGAGCCGTGAAATTTTATTTCGAAGGCTCCAGGACAAATCCGAATAAATATTTTTACATATTCTGTATGTTAGCTTTTATCTGTGCAATCATCATAAACAATTGTATTTTCGGCACGGAAACACTGTTCATGTTAAATGCTCCCTTGTGCTGGATGTCTGTTAAGATTGGTGACTTTGGCGCTGCCAAGCAGACGTTTGAGAGAGTACTTGGTGTAAGCCTTATCGCTCTCCTCCTGCGATGTTGTAGAGAGCATACAATCATCGTTGTCATTGGCATGCTTTACATTTCATCTCTCTGTGTGGAAGCCTTCGCCATGAATGATACGTTCATGTTCATCGGTAAGTTCTCTAAACCATATCTTTTCTCAAGTTGGATGCACCCAACATATACAAAGTTCTTTTCCTGAGATTTTATAAGATTGAGCTTCTTTTACACACGTTCTCCTGTATACTTATATGTGAGATTTATGACGACACTACCGAACCAGCTCTGTTCTTTCTGTTTCTGTACAGCCGCTGGGCTTGGAGTTGGAAGTCCATCATTTTCTACAGTAATACGAAGTATTCTGTCGGGTAACACGGATAAAGATCATCAAGGTTTGTGGATAGATGGAAAATAAGGCAATGTTTGGCCTCACATTCTGTTAACCTTCCCAAATAATTCAAACAGATAACATAGAAGACTGTTGTGTCCCAAGACATTTTTTCACTGCATCGGGCAAATACAAGTATCAATTGTAGGTGCAATTGATTACAACTTGATTTAGAGTAAGCAGACAACCCACTTTTAAGGTTGGATAAAGTACATTCAGTTGATACATAGCTCAATACTGATATAAAATTCTGACGTGATAACTATCATGCAGAAAATATTTTACTTACAACATAAAATATACACCCAAAGATGAGAACTCCTAAACTTGTGACCAAGTCTGTGTATAACGCAAAAGGCATTGAATCTAAGATCCACAACAGATTCAAACAGACTGGTGCTATCTCTAAAGGAAAAGAATTTTAGAAAAAGGAGTTGAGTATTAAAAACAATCATCAATTTCTCTGATATAGGAAAGACATAGACGACTTTACTAAAAGGGAGCTCACTATCCAAAGCAGTTTACCACTTCTTGTGATGTCGCTAAGGTGTAGTGTGCCAACATACTAACACGTAGGATGACTTTTCACCTATAACAATCTGTTTTGTTTTGATTTAACACGCTGTCATTTTAAGTGGAAGTTCGCAATGAGAAATACAGCAATCATGAAATAAACGGCGAAATCTCATTTTGTCGTGACAACATGTGTCATAATTGTGGAAGCTATTGATGTCTGGTGACATCAACATGTTGTAACTATTGGTTTCTTTCTTGTGGGTGCATATGTGGCAAAGTTTCTGAAAACAAACTCTCGATCAAACTGGGCGCACATTTTACGAGGCAAACTGCTGAAGGATTGGGATCTCTCTTGACCATATTTACCGCAACTGTTATTGAGGACACCTTCCCTTTCCAGGCTGATACTAATTGTTAGACTCTTCCCAACCTTAGCCCCTTCAACGCTCACTTGATAATTCTAGACTACAGAGTAACTAGATGGAATCTTGCCTTTGTTGTTTTGATAGGAGCTCTTTTTGCGAGCACTCAGCTCTGCTCATCTATCTTCACTTCCATCGGAACTATCATGCTCAGCGCCATCTATGAGTGGACAGTGGAACAAATGCCTGGTGGGGTGTTTCTGGTGATGGCCGGCGTCATATTGCTTGCCATGGCATTCATGGGGTATGTACAAGTAGAGACACTGAACATGTAATAGAAAAGTTTAGTCAACACTAGTGAATTAACTTATTATCCAAGACAGTACCTGCGAATCAGTGATACTGTTATATATTACTCCGAATCAGCAAATGGTGAAATTATCCGTCTTGACTAGACATGCACCTGTAAGAAATTGAAGAAATACATATAATTAAATCAAAACAAGCTTAATTAGATCATTAATAATCACACACGCTTAATAAATAAAACGGTGACTATCTTGGAAGTGACGTTGGAAGATGCGTTTCCTGATAATAACTGGTTTTCCTTTTTCCTAGGATTGTCCACTACTTGATGACCAGACCTGAAGATATTTCTTTGAAGACGATATGAGCTTAACATTAGACGACAAAATGCAATGTTTTGATAAAACATTTTAAATTGACCTATATTTACCATTTTAAATGGTTTGTAATATGTAATGTCTTCTGAAATTACCGGTTCACAACTGTTGATCGTTAACTGTCGAAATAAAAAATGACATTTATTTACTTCAACATACGCTTTCTATTTAGATGATTACAATGACGAATTTCCTCTAGCCGTGTTCAGAAGTCACTATGTTTTCTATGTTTAAGCGTATTCACCTCAGACAAAAACAGTGGGACTTGTGTATTAAATGAAACACACTGCCGATCTTTATTAGTTCACAACCTTCAACCGACCTTGAAACTGACAATTGATTGGCATTTATGAAAGGATTACATGAATCTTTTGGTCTTTATTTCTTAACATGCTGTTTAGGATTGCCCTAGCATGTACAACTAAAATTGCTTTTAACTACAGTTTTCCTAAGGTCCCCGGGGACAGTCTGGAAATTAAGTAGCCTATAGTGGTGCCCTCAACTGATGGTAACTGTCAAAACAACGGGGAAAATATCAAAATAGGGAAAATAAGCTTAGGGCGCTAACATAGAGGTATATTAAGAGATGCAAAATATAATGATTTTTACACATTTTTTGGCATAACTTTTCCTTGAAATCCTATATAGTCTTCATTTTCGAATTCTTTTGCGTGTATATTTTAAACTGTATTTCTGGATTATATGAATCTTCCTCCGATCTACGCGAAATATTTGTCTTTTGGACATGTTACGTGAACAAGTTCGTTGCATTTCACACTGTGAACATCTCTAGCACTTTTGCTTGTGTAGATGCTATGTAGGGTTTATAATTTTAATAGAAATAAGTGTTTACCACATAACTGCAGTTTTCCACAGAACGCACAAACTACATGCTTGCAATCAGTGTACATGCTGGATAAATCACACACGTCTCGACGATTCATCTATGGTAAATATGCAACAGGTATTGGGATCTTATCGATGATGTGCATTACTGGATTTTTAAAGGGAGATCAGGGTTAATTTTAACATGGAAGTGTTTCAGCCAGACAGCCCTATAAGACCAAACCACTTGTCTGTCAATGAATTTGATTTAGAGACGACAAAGGAAATTCTTCGCACCTGTCAGTAAACGTTGATAGTGAACGACACGTAGATAGAGAGTTTAAATGGTTGGCCATTACGTCCATTCAGCACGTGAAAGAGTGGTCAAGAATTGGTAAACTTTTTTCTCGCTATTCATAGAAGTTCTCAAAAAACTTAAACGTTAACATCTAACCTACGTATCACTATTTCTACAAAGCACAAATAAAGACCATAAGAGGCAAATGAGAATTTTTCAGGCGGCGACGTCACGAAAAAATAGCACGAAATCATGCATGCCATGGCCTCCTACCATCGTCGGGCGATGCTACGATGACATGATCATACGATGATGGCCATATCGGCTTCCATAACTTGAGCTTACCACAACCACCCATTCGCATCCTGATAGTGCCGGACGTAAACTGCGTTTCCACCATTATCGAACTCGGCTGAACGAAAGTACTAAAGCCAAAAGTGATGAAGAAATGTATTTCTGTTGAAAAGTGATCAGCAAGCTTTAATTTACCGTCCTACTCACTCCAAAGGGAAACCATCACGAATGTATCATAATACGATCTGCCCTTTTCCTCCTGTTCTCTTTCGAATTAGGCGAAGTGTCGACCAGGCACACACAACGCAGTTGCTGACTTTTTGTCTGTGTGTTGCACAACATGATATTTGTTTCATAAACTACTGTTGTTGCGTTAACCGACGTTAATTTGGTGCTATTTCTGAGACCCTCCCGATCCTCAGAAGAATGTAACATTTGACACGTTATAACGTCTGGCGTGCACATTATCTTACCTTGGAGCTTCGGCTAAACAGTACATTCCACCACCACTGCACGTGGTGCTTTGGTGACAAAGAACAGTGGACGACACTCGTTTGACCGTTTGCGCAGTCTGGGGCTTCTTTGAAGAGCACGTGTGTTCCACCATTATGGTGTACATTAGTCAGTCAGTAACGTGTCATAAGTCCGTGGTATACGCTGAGCACTCCGTGTCCCATCACCCAATGAAACAACATGACCGCAATCTAGCCTAGGCAATATTCTGGAGTATGCCGTTACACAAAAAATAAAGAAATCAATGTGTTATGTGTGCATACCCTAAGCTTCAGTTGAAAAGGGGCAGGGTGGCTATAGTGTTTTGAAAGGGTAACTTTCATACAACAGGTTGCGTGATGCAGCTCTTAAAACGGGCAAAAATCCAATACCACATATCGTACGCCGCCAAAACCACTGTAAGAAGGGAAGCTTCAATTGTGATCTGATCACCTTTATGATCAGATATGATGTGAACTTTAAGTCAGATGTGATCCGATTACCTTTATGATCAGATGTGATGTGAACTTTATGATCAGATGTGATGTGATGTGATGTGAACTGTATGATCAGATGAGTGAAAATAGAAGAACATTTTGGCCAACTCAAATTTTCCTTAATCTTGGAGAGCTAATGGAAGTCTTATGAAGACAAAAACATCTTGAAATGCAACACAAAATATGCTTCTAAATGCATTTTAATAAATTTCCAGAAGTGATGACAAGTACTCATCAGGAAAAGTCATTTATTATTATAGTATTTGGTAGATATAAAAACATGAGGTGGGTAAATTCAGTTTTATTTCGAACGACAATATCCAGACTGACAAAAGACAGGGATACTGATACGATAACTGTCATTTTAGTTCAGTGTTCTAAAACGATATATCCGTGCTACATGTATTCAGTTTTGCTGACATAAGAGCAGTTTTCTGCCCCACCGACCAGCATTGTGTACATCAACACAGCAAGTTGTCAGATCTCGCTCCCCTATGGTCAGTGTGGTGCGAGGTTACGTGATACGACGTGGTTTACCATGGGCGGATTCATTTAAGTGAGAGGCGCACCCGTAACTAATGAGATAAATTCCAGGAAAAATTCCGGGAAAAATTCCACCTACCCATAAAAGTTTTGCAGGGTAATGTAGAGGATCTGACTGACTTTCTGCCCAGCTGATTGTCGCCGGACACCCACCGTGACTGGCAACAGAGGTTTAAAAACCATACAGCAGCCGGCCACATGCAGTGGGTTAACTTGGAAATAATCCGACCGACTGTGGATTCATGGCTTCCGCCGACAATTCATCTGGTTTCCTGGCTGTTGTCTATGATTGCACCTCGGCTTGTGTCTTCGTTTTGTTTTGCCAAATCATTGGCCGTTAAGGCTTTTTTGATTATAAAGGTTGAGTCGGTCTTCCTTGATTCGCACATGTTGTTGTTGTTGTTTCGCCCGCGATCCCGAATGCCGAAATGGCAGCATGACTGCCCGAACTTTCACACTGTTCAGTCTGTATATGGATTAGAATTCATATACCCATGTAACTGGCGCAGGGATTTGTAGAGCTTGAAAATGCTGGTAAAAAAGTGCGCCAGATACACGTGCGAATACGGTAAGTGACATCCCGATAGATGTATGACGCGATGAAGCAACACTAAACCTGTTTCGGTTAAGGCAGTTAGTCGACTGCTAGTGCGCTTACCAGTCAAAACACTGAAGCACGGTTAAGTTCAGCTTCGAGCCTGGCTCACTCTACATACAATTTCAATCTTTTGTCTTGTCGAGGAAGGAATTTTAAAACAAAAAGCCGACATTCAAGTTGTTTATTGAATCGAAGAGGGCGTTTTGGCGGCAAAATCCCGAATATTTGCCAACCCACTTCCATAGGCTCGCTCAGGAAAGGCCGTACACGCGCATGTGCTCGAGGAAGACTAGCGATCTCACATGAAAACACACGTTGTTGTTGTTTTTTCCGTTTCGGGTTGCTTCGTTTTTGCATTAATTTTGATAGTGTCGAGGCAGGGTTGAAATTAATTGGTATTCAAAGGGGCAGGGCTGTAATTGTTAGGCATTCAGAGGGACAGCGCGCAAATTTCAAGGGGCAGGGAGGTGCGCCCTTGTAAAACGGCGAAGCTCGGGATCTGGCATGTGATATGGTGACTTCAGTTGGCGTCACTAGTTAGTACTACAAAAAACTACTAAGAAAAGAACATGATAAAATTCAAAGAACTCGATCATACCAATCCAATATTACCTGTCATGGATAGAAAAATCAACAAATTCCTTTATGAATACCCAGTCTTTTTCTTCATTGGAGTAACATTCTCACAAAGATTAATGATATTCAATATCCACCGTACGTCTGAATATCCTGACGTAAACAGGACAGGGACGCTCGCAAACAAGCCGTGGGATAGAGTTGCAGTCTTTATAGCCTATGTCATTATTTCTGAGTTTAAGGAATGCTTGAACATATTTCACGTCATTAAAGAAACTCGTAGAATTTTGGTTGGTTCTTTGTTACAAAAGGCATTTTATATGAAGCTGAAATGACAATCTCTTTGATTGACACACCTCCGTATTTTCAGATGTTTTGTAATAGCAGTATTATCTGGTGCAATGGAGTATCACAGAATACTTTGTGACGTTTATGACGACATTTTAAACAAGAGAACGTCCATTGTAAATCAACGGTATCAAATATGACTACTTATTCCTCTTTCCATTATGGTCCATAAACCACATTTCGCCTTGTGTTAAATTCTTAAATCCCTTTTAAACAAATCGTATTAAAACAACACATTACCGTCAACAGAAACTGATGACCACTGGCAAAATTTGCCCTTTTCCTACAATTTTCCTACAACCAGGAACCTGACATCAAATAGTATCACACAAAAGACAGTCATCTAATTCACTGCCAAAACCGCCTTGGAATCTTGTCGTTTCATCCTGATTTGAAGAATTCTGTTGGGAACAAAAAGATAAACAAAAGTCTTTAGACAATCTCGTAACAATAAACATGCTCGTAACTTAAATATGATAGGCGAGAATGATACCATCGTCCAAGACAACATTTGATTTAAGCAAAATCTAAATGGTCTTTCGGACATCATGTTAAAGCCCTGTAGGAATCATACCTTTAATAGCAGATCATATATACTTTAAAGTAAAGCGATGTTTAAAAGAGTGACTAACAATATATTAAATCTGATAATTAATCTCATCGTCATAGTTTATTACCTTAGAAACAGGAAATTAATAATTAGATTTCCACAAAACTCGATTCAATTCCAACGAGGTATTTCTACCCAATAACAGAAATGTTAGACACTTACATAAGGAGAACAGTGCTGATTATGCACAGGCCTGCCATGTACAGGAACACGGCGCCTTTCATCAACTGTACCGTCAGCTGGTACACCAAGTTACACAACACGGTCCCGGCTGTGTTACAGAAAGAGTCCACCACTTGGAGGCTGGCGAATAGGGCACCTGGAATGAGGGCATTCACCCATTCATTGATATTTAACGGCCTCAGGAATAGGCTATGCATTTATCAGAATATTTTTGAGGAGCAGTCTCCATATACTGTAACAGGCTGTAACATTATCTCCTGCATGGGTTAGGAGACTGCGTGCGAACAAGATATCGCGTGAGAATACACCTATACTTTATAACCTAATTCATATGTTGACCTACAGTTTCCAACAGACAGGAAATTAACCCAGTTAAGTTGCCAGTTAGTTTACCGACGAACTGATAAAGCAGAAGGAACGTTTGGTAAATTACTTGAAATGAAAGCAGTGAAGCCGAATTTACCACGAAGAAAACTTCAATTTTTTCTGTTCATCCAAGATTTACTGTAACTATTCACACTGCTCAAATCGCGGGCCTTGACTACGCCCCTAAACGTTATTGCTAAACAAACACCAATGAGAATAGCACTTATATGGTAGAAAGTATTTCCCAAGCAGAAAAGCGTCGTACCAGATGAGTTAAAAGATTATATGGTACAACTGTGCAAAACCCCACTATGTATTAAAATTATTGTCACAGATATCGCCAATTGCGGACCCGTGGAAAGCTTATAATTTTATTGACACCAGGTGTTCCTTTCCCAGGTTATAATGACATCATATTAAAGACAGAACGAAAGCGACACATTGTAACACTGTACACTTTGCGTTACAATCCATTTTTGACGGAACAATGGTTCAAGGTCCTGCTTCACACTAGCGCAATTTCACGGGATAAAAAATATGCCGGCTTCCCATTGGACAAATTTACTGTTGTTACACTGGAGTTCGGCAAGGTTGTCAGTTGTGGCCTGAAGGATTCATTGATTCATTCTTCTTGGATTTTTTTCCCACAGCATGTAATGAAATGTTTTCAGGATGAAAATTACGTTCTTGAAACTTACATACTGTACAAGCTAATATTTCAGCGTAGGAACAGAAATTAACTCGCTAGAAGTCCAGAGGTTTTTCAGTAATATCTTCGTAAAATGAAAGCCGAAATGTGAACAGGTCCATCGACATCGCCTGCACATTGGCAGACGTCTAACAAACACAACCGACAAGAGCAGCTGTTAGCTCGATTCAAACACTGAATTTCAGGAGTCGAGGGTTTATGGTCTGCAGCCTGGGACGTCTTAGACAGTCGAGTGCGTATAAAAACGCACATTACCTTGGTGGTCGACATCAGTTTTGGATGACGCCATTGTCTTTAATAACAACATGTATGGTGTTGATGAAAATCCCACTGCCGCCACTGTAATGGAAATTGGTCAACGTGGAATTATGTGTATGTTCAAATACAGTCATAGTCAATGTTGGTGTACAATCACCGCGATTGGAATTTGAAAGGTCATATCGCGGTCATCAGAACTGATTGAAATTGTTATTATTTATACACTTGTTTACTGATCTGTTTTTCTTATGGGGGTTTATCCTCAGGACAGGTTTATATGAGAGAGAAACAGGGTATAGCCCAGCTCAAACAACCGTCCGTCACCAGACACCTGACAAATTCTCTGACTTCAAGCAACAGTCGTATTAGAGGCAGCCGGATTCAAATGCACGATCTCATCAAGGATTATTTTTTTGCAGGAAAAATAAAAAAATCTATACAGAATAAAATATATGTACATATTTAACATGACTGTAACACATTTAAGCATGTGCAAGCTGTCGTGCATCTTATTTCCAAAGGACTAGTTTTACACTTGTTTTATATTCACATGAAAAATACCACTGATACCACTAATGATAAAGGTAAGAGATAAAACCAAATGTTCTACATAAAATGAACCACATATTTAAACGGTTTCAAAACTACTTACCCGCATACATCATGATGGCTGTTCTTGAAAAGGCCTCGAGGACGAATGATCCAACAAGTAAAAGGCCAAGTAATACAGCAGTGAGTTCTTCCGTCATACATTTCAAAAGAACAACCAAACCGAGCAGGCTAATCACATTACGCATACCTGAAGAGATAGCTTGGTAGTCTCCTATCAGTTCAGAATCCCAGCAAAAGGGAGAATCTAACAAATACAAAACTTCAATTCCATGTCTCTGGATGCTTCCCAAGACTGCGAAAAACAACGAACCACCGCAAAGGAAATATAAATATCTGTATGGGTTGGTTTTGGATCCCTCGGTGTAGAATCGAAAAGCCCTGTTGATGTATTGTCGAAATGACAATTTTAACATATGCTTTCCGGACCGGCTTTCAGGTAACAAGGCTATACCAAATAGTGTGAAGGCATCAATTCCAAGGACGATCAGAAACGTGTATTTGAAACCAAGGATCTGGGTAGCGTAACCATACGACAAATAGGCCACTATTTCGGAAAACCCTGACGTGCTGAACACGATAATCAGCCTCAGTGACCGACACTTGCCAGGCTGTGTGACGTCAGCGGTATAAGCCGAACAGGCGAGTACCATCGTGTTGAAAGAGCCGCCAATACCTTCGACAATATATCCTACAATCACATAGCTCAACGACAGATTAAACTGTATGGCGATAACGTAACCGACATATCTGCAGGCGACTAGCAATGTAGAAAGGACCATCAGAAACCTGCGCCCAATTTTGTCCGAGTAGGTTCCATACAGGACTCCAGAAAAAAGGCCCGGTACTCCGCTGGCCAAGGCAAAGTACAGCTGCCAGGAGGACGCGTAGGCACTTACTTTCTGCTGCAGTTGGTACTGCGGGCTGCTCTTATTGACGTCACATACGGAATCGTTGTGACTGGAGTTGTCCGGCTGGAAATTCAACTTAACAGAGGCAAACTTGTACATATACTGATAGCACACCATGTCGCCCATAATGTAATTGGTCATATAAGAAAACAATACGAATTCAAGAAAATACTGTCTGTAGGATGTTACCGCTTTGCTAGAGATCTTTTGGACATCATCTGGTTTCAGTAAAGGATCTATGTCACTCGGGCTGTTATCGGACGCCATCTTTATACTTGTTTTATACTAATCACATCTGCTGAAATGAAGCATTGTAAATCAAATTTACAAAAGGTAATACAGTTGTACTGGATAACGTGCAACGTGCTTAAGCGTGCAATGTCCAGTCAAATAATCTGGAAATGTGTCTTAAATTAATTGATTTTAATCATGAATTGTAAATGTCCAAAACAAGAAGACATGGTTTATCTCAGTAGGCCTTTCTCCACTTTCCATTGAAAGACTACGTATGACTTGGCTACAACCAACAGGAGTTAAATGAGAGGTTTTAGCAACAGCAAGAGCAAGAGGTCAAATACATGTTCTCAAGGTGCCCAAAACAACCGCAGCAGAGGAAACCGGTGCTGGATTTAACCACGTCTCCTGAGTGTTTAAGGGATAACGATCTGCACTCAGTGGCTTGCCACATATCTAGTTCACCATGAAGTACACAAAATGGCTGTAAAATTACAATCCATATATCGTTGGTTGGTTCGTGGACTTAATTAACTAATTTATTTATTTGATTGGTGTTTTGATTAATGGTGGCGACCAGCATTATGGTGGGGGGAAGCTGGGCAGAGCCCGGGGGAAACCCACGACCATCAGCAGTTTGCTGGCAAAGCTTCCCACATAGGGACGGAGAGGTAGCATGAGAAGCATTTGAACTCAGAACGACCCCGTTGGTAGGAGGGCTTCTGTGTCATTAAGCTGTGCTAACCAACTGAGCCACTGAGTCCCCTCGTGGATTTAAGCCAGGAAGGATGTTAAACATGTGGCGAACACGAGAACATTGTCCAGATTCTTTCAATGATTCAAGTTACCTCGATTGGCTTACTATTTTGGTGAACCACTGAGTATACTCACTATCAGCTATGCTGGTGCCCTATAGGGCACTTTCCCCACATATCTGTACGATGATCACAAAGTGAACGTAGTCTGAATATCCTTTCCCCTGTCAGCGTTGTAGCCTAGAATTATATAGGTCAGGCCTATCAGCTACCGATTACATGTATGATATCCTTGTTCATATGTAGGTCAGAGACATCTAAATCTGTGCGATGTAGAAACCGCCGTTTCATAGCATGATTTCATTCGCGTGCTTGAAGTTACATGTCTTATGGCTGGTGGTGGGGATGATTGTGTTCTTCTTGCTTCCTGATCCTGGCCTGAACTTTTGAAATCAGCTTTTGACTCAAAAAAATGTTCGTGTTTCCTGTGTCGTCAGCCGTATTTAAAGAGTTTATGAACGAAAAAGCAATCGGTTTTTTGTCCTACAACCCTTACATATAAAAGGACATATTTTCCTGTGTGTGATTTAGGGTCAATATAGCAATTAAATCTGACTGTCTGACCCCGACCTTTTGTCGATATTCACTTGATTCATGTCATACTCTGTTTCGATACTAAATCTTCACATCCCTGCACAGTTTTTTTTTAAACTGAGCTTCTGTTTAAATGACTGACGATTGCAGTTTTTAGGAATACACGAGAAAATCCCCAAATTACCATTAATTAAACAAAACTGTGGGTACCTACAGTAGGCTAGAACTAAAACACACAACCCAAATTTATATTAAGGGGAGAAACGTAACGTCATATTGTGGCTACACAAATCGATGAAAAATACAAGTGAACGAATATTTACAGTGTTTTATATAAAGTTACGTCACTGTATGGTATATATAGAATGATGCTGAATCTATCATATTTCTCTGACACTATCTAGATCTTCGTGTGACAAGGGCTCTTAATGATACCAAAACTATTGAAGTTACCCGGTAAGGCTATGGGTCACTGACCGGGATTCGTTGAGGCCTCAAACTTGAGACATGCAGTTTACAGATAGCTTAGGCCGCCACAGTAGGCTTATAATGCCAACATGTAAGTAAAATAGGACTCCCTCTTATATATCATCGAAGAGCCAAAAGAACTTTCAATTTCATGAATTAGGGGCCTCAGTGGCTCAGGTGGTTAGCGCGCTAGGGCTGCGTAGACCCAGAAGCTTTCCACCAATGCAGTCGCTGTGAGTTCAAGTCCAGCTCATGCTGGCTTCCTCTGCGGCCGTACGTGGGAAGGTCTGACAGCAAGCTGCCCGATGGTCCACCATAATGCTGGCCGCCGTCGTATGCGTGAAATAAGAATGAGTACGGCGTAAAACATCTATCAAATAAATAAATAAATTTCATGAATTAAAGTATACGAAAGTGATTTGCCTAAGGAGATGTATTCGATGCATCTACCCTGCGCTGGACTTGCAGAATATATGACACGCACGTGCAGTACTCTACTACCAGTGCACTGCGCCTTTAGTTCCTCGCTTTATATTATTCTCCTGACGGCTGCACATGGTTGAGCTTTCCAACATTTTCCACCTTAGTTTGATGATCACTACGTCATGATTGGCTGCTAAATACGTTGTTGCTCATATGAATCATATACATGCGTCAATATATCAAGTGTCCTACTAGGTATCAGAATTCAATCTGGCATAACCACCATTTTTTTCTCAGCCGTTGCTGCTGGAAGTGATATAATAGCGCTTTGCCATCTCGGTAACCTCAGTCTGAACAGCAATTAAATACGCTTAATAAGCCAAACAATTACAAGCGGAGGCCTCAAAATTAGACAATTCATGGGGTGCAACTCCTACGGGCAAGGCTGGGATGAAAATGTTGGATCATTTCTTACACGTAACACAAATCTACATCTAAAGAATTTTAACTGGCCAAAGAAACAACTCAGTACCTTAAAAGCATTTCCCTATGTATGGGGGCCTACCTACTATAAGTGACCCACTAATCAAATTTATTAAACTAACAGTGTAGTTTTCATTTGTTCCAAGCCGGTGGAGTGGAAAATTGCACCACAAGTTTAAAAAGTTTAATATAATGGGTCATTAATTGCGTATCATATTTATCCCATATTTTGAACGGTTTTACGCGGGTGGAAGATATGACAACGTGTGTTTGTTTTGACCAGTATGTAAATGAGATGCGGACTGATATTGATATCTGTGAAACGATTGGGATGGTTACCGATTTCCGTAAACAGAAAACACAACACAGCCCATTATTGTGCGATAATAAGATTAGCTGTCATATTTTTTTCGTAAACGTTAATTGTCAAAATCAGTCACTAATACGTGACGCGAAATTTCTGATCCAACTCTACGTGACCAACAACTACAAATGACATCAAGCACTGATTTGTCTGGTGCGAGGAACGGTGATTTTAAAACCAAACTGAATAAAATATTTAAAAGTACGCTTTTAACATGAACTGTTCACAACAGAACTTGTTTGCTAGTCTTCATCGTCATCATGGAATTTGGAGGATGCAACAAAACAGTGTCAACGATGTTTCCAAAGGCCTAATTTCGGTTCCTTCCTAGTGATGGAAGATAAGGATGTCGGTTTGAGAGATCATTATGGGGCCAGTCATCGTGTCTGAGATGGCAAATGCTCTATAGGCCTAAGAATAATCATAAGGTATAGGCTTATCAATGGTAGACCACTACATAAGCATCGGTCTCATGTGTCCTACAAGAAAACCACAATCGACTGGAAAAATACAATAATATACATCAAGCATAACACAAATGACTTCGGAGAAATAAATTCTGATAGTGGCCTTGTCATAGATATTAACCTTCCGTATACCGCGACGAAATTTGTAAAGCTTTAAAAAGTGGTTATGTTCCCCACATATACCATATACGCTTTGACCTAAAACTGTAACTTACTCCGTCCAATATCCATACATGACATAGCGAGGTTGTGTGTATCCACATCACTCCAGTACGATGATGCTTTATATTTTTGGAAATAACTTTTAAGAAAAGACAACTTACTGGTTCTTGTGTCAAAAAGAAATTGTAGTCCCACAAGTGGCATACAGTCCATATAATGCGAAATTCCCTTGTCAACAGATACTACTGACACGTGACCACCCAGCCTGTCTGATACATGTTCTAATACGTGATTTCGCCTACATGAATTTCAAGCTTAGCTATCCATTCCGCAGCTTAGTAGAGAATTTAGTCGCCACTATCAGCTCTGGACATGCTGGTAACAAATGTCTATAGAGACACTGTTGATGCCTTCAGCATGGGGTCACTTTATATTGTATTCAGAGACTGTATGGAGCTGTTAATACATGTCTGACATCAAATATTCTTCAAAACAAATTGAGACTGATGAGTGACTGATAGAGGCTGCTGTCCCTCGAAACTGGACGATACGCGCAATGTACGGACTTGAGGACGAACAAGAACCATTATATGAGTGGGTCATTACCTTCGCTTTCTGTGACTGATAGCGATTATTCACCTGGTCATAAACATAATAAATCTCGGGACAAAGGCCCCTTGAAGCATTACCCACCCTCTGATCAAATAAATAAACGCGACTAGTCAACTCCAGCTCAGGTCCCTTACTTATGTTTATTTATTTGATTGGTGTTTTACCCTGTACTGAAGAATATTTCACTTATGCGACGACCGCCGGCGGTATAGAGGGAGGAAACCGGAGAGAGCCCGGAGGAAACCCACGACCATCCGCAGGTTGCTGGCAGACCTTCCCACGTACGGCCTGAGAGGAAGCCATTAGTGAGAGGCTCCTGAGCGCGCTAACCAACTGAGCCAAGGAGGCCAACCTAATATGTGTTATAGGTCAGTTTTTTTCTTTTAAAATATATTTTTCCGGCATAAAATCATTATGTTGTCGATAGTTCAGAACTGGGACCTATCTGAGCAATTAAACTGAGTACACCCATTTGTAGATAGAAGATAACAACCATAAGCGGCCAGCCACATAAAAAGACGACAAACCAGCAACTGATCAGGGGAAGCAATTAGTGGTTTTGGTCATTTCTACATACTTATATACACAAATGTTTTCCTCCAGTTTTTCACGTGTAGTTGTTTTTTTTTTTTTTTTGGTTCGTTTTTTTATGTTTGCTTTTTTCTTAATGATGTCTCAATGACCCCATCTGACTGTTTCTTTGATCTTTGTGCGGTGTCTGTTTGTTACAGGTGTCTTGGTCAAACGTATGGGTCATCTGCATTAACAGCCTGGGGGAAGGACATTAAACGCCGAGGATATAGGGCGTCTATATTGATGTTAAACTACAAAGGTTTCATTCCGCATCAGCAGGATACAGTAGGCGATGGAAAATCGGCAGCAAAATTGTCTCACGATTTAGAGACTTTTTTTCAGACATATTAATTTGCCAAAAAAAAAAAAGAATTATACTCTAATGGTTACTGGTGTACAAGTTGTAGGAAATTTGCTCGAAAAGAATACATTTGAAAGAATAGTATTTAAGACCATGCTCACACTACGATTTCTCGAATGCAACTAGCAATTTTTCCTATCATTAATATATAATTATGTTTTGACTTCAATCAGATGACAATTCATACGTTCCGATTTCTACAAGTTGGTATACTGACAAATTGCACCTTGTGAACGCAGCTTACAGTAAACCTTTCTAAAGTAGACGGAGACAATTAGATAACCAAATGATCGATGGCTTCAAAAGATGTTATGTGTATGAATATTGTCCTCTTTCATAAAGGAGACCGGAAAGTTCATGGTGGTCGTGCCATTTGGATCAACCTTCACGTATGGTGTGCTTCCCATAGACTGTATTCCTTTTGTTTCGGGTTTTCAGATGCGGTTGTCTTCAGTTCGCACACTCATTCATATCGATCATCTCAGGGGCCATAACTCAAGGAAACAAAATGGACACCAATACAGCAAGAATTATGGAACGAACGAGTGAATACACAAGTATTAAAAAGACGGGTATTTCAAAGACAAGCCGTAACAGATCAATATGGTTCAAGATGTATAGTTTTCTTTTGCAGTTATAATGTACAGTTAATGGATAATTCTCCGAAGTCGGTGTGCTAAACGATGATATCCACAGTTTGAGAAATCGGTATTTATATAACATGAATGTGAAGATAATATAAATAGTCTAGCCATGCTATAGTGTGGCATGACCAACATTCATTAATTGCCTTGGTGCACGGATTAATTTCAAATATATGTGTGAGGCAAATATACGTGTATGGTTTTCATACGAGGTGAGGTTATGTCAGAGAGATAAACGGTAAGTCGGGTAATAGAGAAGAACAAAACTACATTACGAGGTAGATGTAGGCATGTAAACAGTGCCAAATATCGCCACAGGCCAGTACTTAGACACATCAGCCGGCCGCACGCGCCCGCTTCATGGCTGCATGAGTCACGTCTGACTCTTTTAGTGACACTGTGCTCTCTCAGGTGCTCTGAACGCAGTCAATGCCGTGAATCAGCCGTGACACAGCCTAAGTGCCCACGCGACATCAACCTGACATTCTGTAATAACCCACCGTGGCAATAATTAAGGTCAGATTGCTTCAGGGGTGTTATGCCGACTAATTTTACACAAGATTTATTAGCAGAGGTCCTGAAAAGTGAGAAATTTGTCTGGCCAAAGTTAGACAGTTAATGAATTGGCCACCGTTCGCGACACGCTACTCTTAGAGAGGCCCCTGACTGAAAAGAAAAGAAAGCCCTAGACCAAATATATCTAAGTATCGGTAAAGAATCCCAAGTAAAGTTTACAAAGAATACCTTTTTGTTTTGGCGACATTGCCGAACCGAGATATCGCTGTTCAAAGGTTTGCCATGTTACTAAGGTTAAAAGTTAATTTATACAGTTACGGAGAACGTCAGAACTAGCTGACTGTGGCCGTTGAGATCTTTTTTACTCCCTTCTGAAATATCTATCTAAGGTCATTACCTGTGTTGCCTTTTCTTGTAAGACATGTGACAGTCCATACAGAATTTGTTAAAAACCCTATATCATGTGGTACATGTAATATACATACATACCTGATATTAGGTCTGTAAAGCGAAGGAATGGCATCAGTTACATACATATGGTGTTACGTTGTGCTCATGTACTTTAGTCATGGCGGTGACAAGCCGTACATGCATGGGAAGGTCTCTCAGTAGCCTGTCCATGCTCATGGTTTACCCACAACTTTCATCACACCTTTCATCACACCTTAATTTTGGCCGTCTTCTAATAAGTGAGTTATTCTTGAGTACGGTGTAAAATACCAATCAAATAAATCAATCAATTCGTATTTCACGAATAACTAACTGGTGAGATACCCAATAAAAGGCCGATAGTGGACTCCACGCAATCCGATTTCATGCACCCTTAAATCATCACCATCATTAAATTAACCAACAAATTCTTATGTATAGAGTTAAACTCGAATCACGCCAGTTAAATTTCCAGAGAAAACTATCCCCCCTCCCAACCACACCCACTAAACGTACCTGACAGACACATAAGACCGCTGCCATCTAGCGGCGAAAGTTAGATTCGAACGCGCGGCCTCTGATAACAGGCTTTAATCGTCCTCCCCGAGAACTCAGTACAAGAGGTGTCCTTGGTAGTTTAATTATGATAGCAAATTTTTTCACATGCATAATCTGCACAAGCCTTCTACTTGATTGAAATGGTTGCAATAAAGGAATGAGTATACAGCCGGTCCAGCTCCATGCTGGTGTTTGGTAGATACAGAAAGTGCAGTAAGAGTAAAAGCACTCAGTCTAATGATGAATAATATTTTTGATAATTTTTTTCACAGATTGACAGATAAATACTTACCCTATTTAAATCACAAAGGTACAATTTTATATGTATTTATTTGATTGTTGTTCTACGCTATATACTCAAGAATTCACAATTTTACAAGGCTATGGGCGCGATGTCTAACAAATTGCAATAAAGTCTGTTTAATAAGTGAAGGAACACGAACAATGAAATAAGCATCGTTGGAAGGACCACTAAAACTGTATCTCAAACTATCTTTAGTTGTCTTTTTTAGATATTTTACTGAATAAAATGAAAACTGGTGGATCTCATTTAGAAGGTGATTTAAGTATGACAGTATTATCGTTATTTACAGGGATTTACCCTGTAATCTTTCCTGGTTATAGGGCACTCATTCTTGTGCTGAAGATTGGTTCATATTGGATACAGCAATCTCGGTGTCGGTGCCAGGTATATGAAACCCAGGGTTTGCACTTTTATTTTCACCTCTGGATAAAATTCTAGTGATGAAGTCCCTTTACTCACTAAAAGAGATAATACACAAAAAGGGATATTCCAACTTTTTGGGGGATGAAAAAAATCTTTGTGGCGCAAAATATCCACGATGAATTTCAAACACCTCTCTCATCTCTCCTTCCCCTTCAGGTCCCACCCCCACCCCCCGAAAAAAAAACTACGCAAATAAGTAAAGAGAGTTTTAGATATATTTTTCAGTTATCAGTCTTATCATGCGCTGACGCTTTGGCCTACTTCATATTTTGTATTGTTCAAGTTTGGTTAATGTTTCTTGCTAGTTATAGGTAAATAAGAACTGGGAACTAACGCCACATCTCAAACGAAATACTTTGTTGGAGAATATACATTTGTCCAAACCCTGTGCGTTTATTGCATGTCCAACCAAAAGGTGGGTTGTTTTGTTAAGACTTTCTTTATCTTTAAAAAGAAACGGAAATTGATACAACTAATTAAGGAGATAACGTCATATGCATATGTCAGTGTCCTCGGTGCACGTTGTCGCTTGCAAAACCAGTGTTAACGTGTTATATAACAATAACTCGAACATATATGTAAGGTGTAAGGAAAGACAAATAACCCTCTTAGTAGCCTGAAATTCGGTGAAACGATGGGTAACATGAGAATGTCATTCCTTCTGGCTCCATAAAAAATAATTATAAAATTTTGTCTTTAAGTTTTAACTTACTCTCTGTACCTTAAAGCCGACATACCGGGGCTGATGAGCAACACCATGTCTCATTGTTAAGAATTTAGCTTCTCCTGCAGACATCTGTGGTTACACACGAGGTGGGCTGTGTCGGGTGTGTATACATGTATTTACCTTATCCCAGACCTTATCAGCATGAAGTCAGTAACAATTACTCCATACATTCTTTCTGCATCTTCTATTATTTGACTCACTCTTGGAATTAATTTCTAGTATAACATTTATTTATTTATTTTATTTATTTGATCGGTGTTCTACGCCGTGCTCAAGGATATTTCACTTACACAACCGTGGACAGCATTTTGGTAGGAGAAAACCGGATAGAGCCCGGGAGGTGTGTGTTGGGGGGTGGGGTGGGGGGACCCAGGACCATCCGCAGGTTGCTGGCGGATCTGTAACATTTATGAATTTACATATATTAGTGAACATTTGTCATACATTATGGAAATTTATATAGTGGAAATTTATCACCTCAATTGCAAACATCTCCATTATATGGAAACTATTGTTGTCTAATGTTATAACAAAGTATAATAAAACATTAATAGGTTATCAGTTTGCAAAATTAGCCTGTGTTATTCCCATATCTTCAAGGAGGAATTATACTTTTTAATATAAGAACAATGCTAGCAACTTTAGGAAAGTGAAAGCAAAAGCAGATTATGGTTTGTTCAAACTTCTGACCATTGTAAGAGAAAACATACATTTATATGCCACCTAGATAATTGATTGATCTCCTGAGTCGCTGTCCTTCCAGGAAGAAAGAGACATTGCAAAGGTTTGTTTAATGGACACCAGAAAGTGAATCTGAAGGGGGATCTGTGCGGGAGTTTAAGTCATGGTACAAGCGGTATACGGAGCATCCAAGTGCACTCTGACGCAACCGGGCACCCTAGACATTCACTTGTCACCCAAACTCGTCCTACAGGAAAAATAACTTACTGACTGCTCTGAAAACAACAACTAAATACCGTCAGCGGTGACATTTGCCTCAATGAAACAATTAAACTGATGCTGTCAAAATTAATGTTTACCTGAATAGTGCAATATAAATCAAATCTTCTCCACCACAATTAATTGAAACGACAGAGTATAAAATTTGTTTTGTGCTCATATCTCTGTGGAAATTAGTGTAATGCGCAGTGGAGGCTACCTAATATCTTTAACACGATCTTTTTCTTTATAACAAAGCAAAAAACTAGTCAAAAAAGCCATGGTACCCTGACAATGATAGTTAACTGGCCGTGAAGAAGCTATGATATAGCTTTAGTCAGATAGGATCTTTAGTAATGTGTCTGTAATATGTAAAGCAACAACCATACGGACTCAAAAAGTTTTGCTGGTAAACGCCGCTTTAAGCTAAAACAGCTCTTTCTGATTCGAGTAAACTAACCCAAGGCGTCCGGTTCAACTCTGGTTAAATTAACATTAAATGATGAAATATAAAAAATTCCACCGAAAAACAGGAAGGTACTCTTATAAAACGAGTTACATATGAATGTCAACATCCTCAAATGTTTCGTAGTAATGATGGTTTGGTGATTACACAGCCGTGTAATGATGACTTGGTGGCTGTAACATAACGTAACATAATGTTACATTATAACTTGTTCAGTGGTTGCAGCGACGAACAAATCATGCAGAATTATTAATTTGACGTAAGAAATGTTAAAATATAAAAATTTCCAACACTTTAGAAAATGTTAACCTAACATTACAAATGATTTGCTTACTCCATACATCACTGCCAATATGGTGGATTTAACAGTATTAAAGTTATAGATAATATTTTAGTTTCAAGATAGTTACACTCGTAATTAACATATTCTGAGAGTATAACAAAAGTTGAATTGACAATCAAATAAATAATTTCGTTCAATTAATATCAGCAATGGTATGGTTATGGGCATATTTTTTACAATTATTTCATAGAACAGATGAGTAAAAGTCAGTTGAAAATATGCTTTCAAATTTCCACTTCGAGGGCAAATCCTTAACATTTTTATATTGCGAACTTTGAAATAATATCTAATTAGCTTAGCGTCATCCAAAGTTATAAAACTAAAAAACATCATTTCTTTTTTAAAATCTCATAAGAAAACATAATTTGACATTAAAATATAAAACCTACGTTGAATGATAATGCACCAGTAAAACTTGCGAAGAGCGATTACTTCCCACACTCATGTCTGACATGGCTGCATCTACCTGACAAAATGGCTGAATAATTACCACTTAACCCATTTTGCGCATTTTTTTCACACATCTCCTTAATGAGAGATCGTTGTACTTCAGCAATTGCTCTTAACGCATATAATTTATTTTGTTCGCATTTTGTATTCAGACAAATGGGGCATATACATAATGGCGTTACCTTAATATTTCAATCAATTCCAACATAACAAAATTTCACAGACAAATGTCTCAAAAATTTCTTTCTAATCTTCCAGCTGAACGAATAACCGCAATTAAATAGTTAGATATTTTTGATTCCTGTATATGGTGTTAAAAGCGGATAATTTATCATAATTCATCGTTTTACAAATTTTTACGTTGTGTTAAGAAATTACAAACTTACACTTCATCGTCTCAGACTTTTCAAGATTGTGTTACAAAGTTGCATTTTGTAAATCCGTCACATCGTCATAAACATGTCTGTGCGCAGACGTAAACACAAATCGCAGGTCCAAATCGCCCCAACCGTCAGAAAATATCGACACTGTATTAAAAAGTAACAAATTTATCACAGTTGATCGTCCTATAAATATCTCAAATATAAAAAAGGGATAGTATTTAACGCGCAAAAGCTGTGAGATAACAACGTGAGCGACAACTTAGACTGTCTGCTGCAGCACCAACATGTTAGTAGCCTATTACAGTACACAGGGCCTGTAAGTCTATAGTTATTAGTTCTGCACAGAACGGTTTAGCAGATTAGGTCCCTAGCTTGTCCTTCTGTTTCCCTTATAAGTCTTTTTGAGATATGAACGATAAATAGTACGTGAGGTGTACACTGTGTGTGCCCATGACTTGATAACTGTGGCCTGTGACTGAATGAATGATGATCGGAAAGGCATCAATGTTCTTTCCTATTGTTATCACCGATTAATTATTCATTTATTAAACATTTTTAGGAAATTAAATAGGTTAGACATAAACTTTTACTTAATAAAAATCAAACCTCAATAGATAGAAACTGGACTTCATAAAAAGCGATGAAGTTTCTTTCTTAAATATTTGTAAAAAAACAAAACCATCGCATAACAAAAGGCAGCGAAATATAATAACACAACTGAGCTGCAGTTGAGAATATTTGCTACGTTCTACTTGGACGTCAATATACTGACCTCTGATCCAAAGTTACCAGGTGGAAGCCCCAACCCAGGGCGTCGTGATATCTGACACTCTCCTGTGAGTTACATAAGGTTGTCCTTGTGGTTTTAGATTTTGCACACTCCTGTTCAAATTGTGCATTTCTTTGTATAGAGTTATTCCTGACAAAGGATGTTCCTTTCTGCTCGATGGGGGATAGGCCATTGAATACATGGTAAACGTCAACCTCCTGCTGGTTTCAGCTCGTATCAGGTTTGGCGATCGAGGAAAGTTCCGGCAGATTTCACTAGATATTATCGGAATGTTATGTATATTGATACTCGTTGCGTGCTGTAAGCTCGTGTATAAAATAACACTGCAACCCCGACAGATTTATAGTGTTACGTTCTGCAGTAACTTTTATGTATATTTAGTTGTTTGTTTTATTTGTCTTTTTGTATGCAGCTTTTAGACCAGGGACATTTTCGTCAAATGCAACCAACCAGCTTTCGACCAATGAGGCTCGAAGGAGGTTTACCAAAAGTGTGGTGGTTTACTCAAAATGACCATTGACGCTTGAATACCAACGAAATAAATAAATAAATATGAATGAATATTTTCAGGTTAATTAGTGACGCCCCGTCAACGGAATCTGATTATATTCCTGTACGGTTAAAATACACATCAACCTCGATAATAAGTGGGTGTCAAATATATTTATTCGAATGTGACTTAGGTTTCAAGAAATATATGATGTTAGTAGGTAAATATTCAATAGTTATCACACGCTCCCTAGGTGTTCAAAGTAGCGCAAAAGTTCGCTGTGGAGTCATTTTGAAATATTACCTGCGTTGCTGGAATTGTGAAAAAGTTTATAATAACTCTACGAGATAAGTATCAGACATATATATATATGTGTGTGTGTGTGTGTGTGTGTGTGTGTGTGTGTCCATAACGATGTAACCGAAGTGTTTTTGTATCTCTGACACAAAGAAGCATGTCATCAGCTCGGCTTTGTAACTGTTTTTTTCGTTCCTCAGTGACAACAGCTTGCCCCCCCCCCTCCCCTCCCCCGGCGATATTTCGAGGCCTGACAGCCCTGTTTTCTGCCCGACTCCCCACGGCAGCTTGTCCTGACTGACCCAGCCGTGCGGGTTTACGTGTGATGTTCATGTACGCCGTCAGTGGCTATGCTTCCTGAGGGTGAGGGTTCAGCCTCACATCGTATCGACCCACCCACGTACATGCAGACTGCTGTTCATTGCCAACAATACCACGCGTTTCTTTCACTGTTCTATTCACTTGGATTGTTTGGTGGAGAATTTTTTCTCTCTACAGGATCCCGTAAAGTGTCATTTAGAAACTTATCAAGGTGTTTTAGAAAAAGGAGACATTACCTGACAAGGAAATACGTTATTTTGTAATATCTAGCAGTTGATATTTGCAACTAAAGATAAAATTACATGCAAATACAAAGTTAATATGAAAACCACGTTTGACAAGTTCTTCATAAGTATGCAAAGTTATCAACGAATGTAATCATTGTGTGCTTGACAATAAACAAGTGAACTTTTCACCCCAAGTACAGAATCCCCGTTGTCACATGCGTAGATAAAATAGAGAAAGTTTCATTAATAATAATGCGTAATGTCTCACATTAATCACTTTGTGGAAGGCTAATTGCCTTGCGCTTTAGAAACACAAATCTGTGAGCTTTACGAAATTATTTTGAAAATCAAGTCCGAAGTCGTGGAGATCGTGCGGTGAATCTGTTCTTGCATATGCATTGTATCATGTAATCGCGTGATGTTTGAATGGAGCGCCCTCTGTTCGATTTCTCAGATACAGACCTATACCCGTCCAATGATGCTGTGTGTTTTCCGGGCTCGGCATGTTTTAATTTCTTCCGCAGCTTTTTCGTTGTCGATAATCTTGAGTAAATCGTTAAAGTTCAGGAGCCGATTCCAAGAACCATTTCTGACTTAAGTCGAAATTTAAAACCCTGTCAGAATGCTTGCTTTTTGGTAACGGAAGTAGAAATTCTTAAGAAGTCTGAAGTCTTAAGATAACAATGTTGTGGCATTCGAATTTTTAATTTATAGGGCCCCAAAAATATGCTCTGAAATCCTATTTCAAAATCTGAGTCTAGTTAAATAAATATATGAATGAATGAATAAATAAATGAATAAATAAATTACGTGTTATTTGACTATATAGAAGGTTTATAAAGCTCAGACTTCCAGAAGACACAATCTGCACAGTCGACATTCAGGCTTAAAACATTTGCATCCGAATAAACTCACTATAAGCATACATTTATGTTTATCATGCACTCTGTCAACAGAACTTCCTGACTGAAAAAAATCCGGGTTTTAGGCTACATCTACCAGCCATTAGCAAGTAATTAACGAATTTTTCCACCTTTGATATATGACTCCCGAAGTTTTACTGGTATATGTAGCAAAATAATGTGTATGTCATATTGGTTCAAGGTATGCAAATGATCTGTGGCTAGTTTCGTGGTAGATCTCCCATACATGGGAGCTTATTACCACGAAGGCCTGCGTGGAGGCAGCGGATCTCGAACTCTCCCGCTCCATGTTGGGATTGCACTGGCGCATTGTGCATAAGCTTAGCCATTCATAGGTTTGACGAGAACTATATTTTCATGAAAGTAACGTCATTTGTGTGAGCGCATATTTTATATGTAGACATATGCAGATCTTACGCATACTTATTCATATGGCTGTCTTGTGCACACGAACGTAATGTTATGCAGACGCATGTCTTACATACACATATATCTTGCACAAGCACCTGTGTTGGATCACTTCAATTATGACATGGTATTTAACCTTATGCCCAGAATTGAATTCAAAAAAGATATATGACATCTAATACTCATCAATGTGAAAGCTCCAATAGTTTTACGTTTAATGTTAGTAGTAAGATTTCTTTGTAAAAAAGTTTCTAGTGTTTAAAGTGAGCATAAAGTCAGCCATTAAACCTGAATGATTCCCAAAGAAGTTCTTCACGGGTGTTCTAAAATAGTTAAAACATTCTACAACGGGTATCAGCAGATTAAAGGAAAAGACCTCGAAAAAATTAAGTTATAGTGAGTAAAAAGATTTTTTTCAGAATTTTTTTCACTAAATTAAATGCATTCAAATGTTTTGACTCTATGGTGGGTTTTACGGACCATTTTGATCATGTGTGCCAACAGTGATACCACGCCTACCTTTCTGTGGCTCAGAACTTAAACATCTTATCCACTTTTCTACACAAAGGGACACATCGCAGGAGTACGGTTCACAAGAAGTTTATTCATACCTGAACATTAAGGTGTACAAAAAGTTTTGTGATGTCACGTTTGGCACACATTATTAATATGGTCCATATTACCCAAATTACAATGAAAACATCTGACTACATTTAATTTAGTGGGGGAAAAATCTGACAATAATCAGTGAAGGTGTTTTCTAGATACAATTTTAATGGTCTGTCTACTCACCATAACTTCATTTTTACGAGGTCTTTCTCTTTAAATTGCATTTGATCGTCATTGTATCGCTACTCACTTTGTGACGCCATTTCACCATGTTGGTCATATGAAGTGACGTCACATTATCCCGGAACTCCCCTACACCATTGGTAATGAAAAAAAGCTGTTCCAAAATGACATGTAATTGTACTTAACAACGCAAAAATTGTGAAAAATACAAAATAAAAAAACGCCAGATATCAGTAATAAAAAAATGTTGCAAAATGACATGCAAGTGTACGTCACCAGGCCAAAAATTTGAAGAATATAGAATAAAACAAAAACATCAGATATCCAATTCAACAGTTTCACTTTTGTTTTGGTTTCAAACGGCCGATTTTGAAAGTTTTTCCCGGCAAACTTCGTGGGCACAGCGTCGATCGTAGGCCTTTCAACGGCTCTACCCACAGCTTCGCCTCCGCCTGCGTGCATTTCAGACTTCAGTCAAAATTTATAGCATCTTCACAGTGCTTATTTTTTGGACATTGGAAGATGAAATTTTACACATTTGTCTGATGATAATACTAATGATGTGGCCAAAATTTTAAATTCTTGAGCCCAAATATAAGTGTCTAAAATGACATTTCAAACTTTGACTAACTGGTTTCGTGGAATTGACCCCTGAAGTGTGTCTGTAGACATTTGGAATATCCCGAAGACAGCAAGGTATCTGGGTACATACTATTTTCTGCCTTTATAAGGAATACATGCCTTTATAAATCTGACTTCGCCTTCGGGTAAGGAGAAATAGTGCTACGAAATCTTCTCGTTCTCAGACAATGGCTGTCCCGACAGTTTTGCCAACTGCCGGACACTTACGGCAGTCTCCTGCCCAAGTGTTGTAACACAAGTAGCAGTTTTCAGTTCCATGTAAATCTACGATTGTCTAGTTGGACCAAACTACTTTAATATTTAAAATAACCTCAGTTTCCGATTTATTGCTCCGATGTCTGTACATTCACCAAAAGAACCCTCAGTGACAATCAAAAACTGGGGCAATGTGACATAGCAGCCAAAGATACCTATGGCTTACTTCATTTTTTCCAATATATATATATATACATGGTGACAGACTTTATATTGACTTTAAGGATATTTTGGCTTCTTTCGGGGTATTATATATCAATGCTCAACATTTCAAAGTCTTGCTTTTTGTCACAAAAGTGTGTCATGTATCGGTGCGTTTATTTCGATCTGTCTTTAAGATGTATGTATGTAATGAGTTATGTTTACTGAAATTTTCGTGCCAACGTCTTCACTGAAATACAACCGTTCCAGGTTTCAGATCTCCAGTGAAATAAAACGAGTATACGCTGTTTCGTGTTTCAGATTTCTACTGAAATATAACGATCGATTTGCAGTTCCGGGTTTCAGGTCTCTGCTGAAATATAAGGAGCGATTTGCTGTTCGGTGTTTCAGGCCTTTTCTGAACACAATGATCTATTTGCTATGTTAAGTTTCAGACCTCTACTGAAATATTATTATTAATTTTCCGTTTCCACTTTCAGACCTGTACTGAAACGATCGATTTGCTGTTTCGGGTTTCAGCTCCCACTGCTGAAATACAATGAGAGATTAACTTTTCAGGTCCGTTTTCACATCACCACTGAAGTACAATTATCGATTGCCTGGTCTCTACTGAAATACAAATATCAGCTGAATTGTGTTTCATGTTTCTTAAAATGATAGATTAAACTGTCAGTTCCAGTCCAGCTCATGCTGGCTTCCCCTCCAGTTGAGGTGGAACTGTCTACAAGCAACCAGCGGAAGGTCATGAATTTCTTCCGGATGCTGTCCCGTTTCCTCCCACAATAATGTTGATCATCGTCGTATATAAGTGAAATATTCTTGAATACGGCGAAAAACACCATGAAGTAAATAAATTACACCTTTCACACTGGCATTTTACTGACGCAAAGGCTATTCTGACCTTATCCTGTATACCTTACGGCTATTGGTGCCGCTTTGCCGCTCTTTCCTACGCTGTGCGTTCACTGGGGCAACGGGAGCCACCCTTCCTTACACTGTCTCCGCTGGTGTTACCATTTCCTGTTCTGGGGCCATCATAGTCCTTGCCATCCTTCCTTTCACTGTCTCTGCAGCGACCACTTTTCCTGATATAGTATGCCGAAGGCCACCAATCCTTTTGTACTCTCCGTAGCGGTCACAATTCCTTACACAATACCCACTGGGACCACACTTCGCTGTACATTCTTTGCTGAAGCCGCCCTTCCTAGAGTAGTCTCCTCTCGGGCCACCCTTCCTTGTATTGTTTCTGCTGCCGCCACCCTTTATAGTCACCGCTGGGACCATCCTTCCCTGTGTAGTCCCTGCAGGGGCTACCCTTCCTTGTAAAGTCAACGCTGGGACCACTCTTCCTTGTGTAGTCCCTGCGGGGGCCACCCTTCCTTGTAAAGTCAACGCTGGGACCACTCTTCCTTGTGTAGTCCCTGCGGGGGCCACCCTTCCTTGTAAAGTCACCGCTGGGACCATCCTTCCCTGTGTAGTCCCTGCGGGGGCCACCCTTCCTTGTAAAGTCACCGCTGGGACCATCCTTCCCTGTGTAGTCCCTGCGGGGGCTACCCTTCCTTGTAAAGTCAACGCTGGGACCATCCTTCCCTGTGTAGTCCCTGCGGGGGCCACCCTTCCTTGTAAAGTCAACGCTGGGACCACTCTTCCTTGTGTAGTCCCTGCGGGGGCCACCCTTCCTTGTAAAGTCACCGCTGGGACCATCCTTCCCTGTGTAGTCCCTGCGGGGGCCACCCTTCCTTGTAAAGTCACCGCTGGGACCACTCTTCCTTGTGTAGTCCCTGCGGGGGCCACCCTTCCTTGTAAAGTCACCGCTGGGACCATCCTTCCCTGTGTAGTCCCTGCGGGGGCCACCCTTCCTTGTAAAGTCACCGCTGGGACCATCCTTCCCTGTGTAGTCCCTGCGGGGGCTACCCTTCCTTGTAAAGTCACCGCTGGGACCATCCTTCCCTGTGTAGTCCCTGCGGGGGCCACCCTTCCTTGTAAAGTCAACGCTGGGACCACTCTTCCTTGTGTAGTCCCTGCGGGGGCCACCCTTCCTTGTAAAGTCAACGCTGGGACCACTCTTCCTTGTGTAGTCCCTGCGGGGGCCACCCTTACTTGTGTGGTCTCAGTTGGGGCCCCAATTTGCGAATATCTAGAAGGGCCAATTGTGCTTGCATCTGCATGTTACACACCAAAACAATGGGAGACTCGGACAGGCTACACAGAAGGGTCCAAATCCATCGCTTTGTGCCCTGATGCTGCAGTGTTTGTGTACTACCTAAGTCCTTTCTGGACACCCAAGCACCTAGAAGTGTGGTGTTATTCATGAAAGAACAACGGAGTACATGGCTTTGGATTCTTTTGGGAAGGGGTTTTACGTGTTTCCCATTGGTCACCACTTTAGTAAAATGCAATGACCATCTACCAGGGAGCGACAAGCAGTTCTGATTTGCAGCTGCGTTTGAATTGAATTTCATAACTTATGTATTGGCTTTGCATATCAATTTTAACCTTACATGTATATGATTGGAAGTGTTGTATGCATCACTTATCACTCATATATATTCTGAAACTGAATGACTTGCATCAATATCCCATTCATTTGCTCAAATTTTGGATCTGTCATTAGATCCGATCTATCGTTGATCCACGAGGCATACAGCAAGACCCATGATGAGAGTATGACGCAACCAGTATGATTTTCAAATTTCTTTACATACATTGAAAGGATGGGTTTTATTGGAAATCCACCGCGAAGACAATAAATTAATGTGCAAAATGTATAGTACACATGAAATAATTTGAGTGAAATGTGGGTAAAAAATACCACATCCTGAAACATGGAAAACCGTACAGGAAGACGTAAGGTGCAATATAAATACTTCCGTACTCAGTTTGAGACAGCTCAACCCACGCAACGATCTGCTTTTTAAATGCATGCATTCTGTTGTAATTTGCTAGTTATTTCTGTAAAGAAACAGGCAACCTGCCAATGAAAAGTAAAAGAAAATAACTAATTTCATTTGGGTTTATAGATTTAATATTGTAGTCATAAAATCATTTGGCAAATGTGACATTTTATAAAACGGTGTATGTTCTTGTAGATTAGATAAAGAGGTCACCATTAGCTGAGTATACAGCAATACACCCAAACGTTGTGCTCCGTGTAGATGGCGTTTGATTTATGTCAGTTTTCCTGTCTAATGTTGAGTAAGCTGATCTGTTTACCAACTCGGTAATGTAATTGTATAATAATAGTTAACTGGTGGCGGACTTTGACGATTGCTCCGGATCGGCCGTAACTTAACCTCGGATCAGAAGAGTCCCGGACCGCTCGCAGACATTGGTTCGTGACATCCGGGCACTTGCAGAGGGGAATCAGAGCCGGTCAAACGCAGGTGTCATGTCAGCCATATTTACAGAGGGAAACGATAGAAAATATCATTCGTTCTCAATGTGATGCGGTGTCACGCCTGTGGGCTGTTCCCCACTCATCTACAAAGCGATTACTTAGAGTATTACTTACCTAGATGCTTGACTCTGGTTAGTATTACTCTCTGGAAACTGATAGATTGCTTTCTTCGCTCATCTGTAAAGCTGACAAATTATTGAATGCACAGGACGTGTCATTTACTAGGCGTACATACACAGGTTTATATTTAGACACGCCCTTCTTACTAGTGAAATGTTTCCTCAATTCCCCTCGCTTTAACATAGGAAGGGAAACAATGCATGCATGAAGTTAATTCTTCACTTAACTCTTGCTCTATAAATCATGACAAACGTTAGGAAAATTTTGCAAAGCTATCAGGCCGTCGAAATCTTATTCTGTATACTCAAGTCGGCTTACCGGCCCTTGCAATTCTCAGATGCTGACAGCTGGATGATGACTCAGAGGGCGGAAAGTAAGAAGCGGTCAAGTTTGGTGGAATCTCGCCTTTCTCCCCGGTTGGTATTGCGCACTGCTAATTAAAAAATGCAGAACTGTGAAAGGATGAAGTTTCCACCAAACCGCGCACTTTTGAATTTTAATACTTTTTTACTTTTCGCTTTGTCATGCGCACTGTAATTTGAAAGCGGACGGTAAACTTACGAAAGTGCGAGGTTTGTTGTAACTCATCCTTAGACATTTTTTACCTTTCGTACTTTCGCCTAGCCCTTTCGTATCGTCGTTTTTTGGCCTGAATATTTAACAGAAAGGACAAAAGCACAAATGACAGTAACAGGATTCCTTAGATATAAAAGAGTGGTCTCAGTCCGTTATCCATTCATTATTCATTTGTTCTACTGGAATTCTACTCCATACCCATGAATACTTTCAGTTCAATTTACATAACAGCGAGTGAGACCACCATACTACGCTTGATAACTCACACACCTCCTGAAATAGGCAACGCGTACTGTCCAAGTTCATCGGATCGGATATCCGGCACAACAAATGCCAAATTCCTCAAAACTACTCCAACTTCGATAAAGCCGACCGAACGACTGAGACAATCTTACAAAGTTCCACGCTCCCCTCGCAGAGTCTAACTGGAGACACGCTGTCGCAGATCAGTCGATTCATACAGATGAATGTACCATGGTCTTTATAGACGATCTCCTCAAGGTCTGAACTTTATACCCCCCAACTGCTTGTGAGTGCATCCGATTATTCTTCCACGAGAGTTATCCCCGTTTAGTAGGTAACGAGTCAGCTTACTTGCTCGCGTCGCACGTGAAACTTGGAGTGGGTGCTATCTGACAAATCCCACAACAGCTCTTTTGTATTTTGTGCTTTTAAAATCACAGCGTTAAAAATTATTCAACCCTTCAACTGCTTACCTGACAATAGCTGCGTTCATTTTCAATGGAGATTTTAGAGAGACGTTTCGGCCTTTTCGGACAAAGGAAAATATGGTTTCAATGGCTGCCTAATTCGCTGTCTTACATGTGACTGATTTTGAGTGACAGGCTTGTAATGATATGTTATTAGGCTGTTGTACGAGGATGTTAGCCAACCACTCGGAAAGACAATGCCTGAAAGTAGTGCGTCATGTTGGCAGCGGTAGGTGTAGCACAGGTCGCTCGGTGAGTTTGACCTCTGCCAACATAAGAGGACATTGTAGATGCCGTTAGATATTATACACCCCTCTTGACAACGTGTTTCTTTAAGGCATCTTTCATAGCGTTTTGATGTTAAGTTTAGCGCCTGTTCCCTCGTCTGCTTACTAATGTAAAGCACCCTCTTCAGTACTCCGATTTTGAACTGAAGGATAGGCATATCTTGATCTCACTATTGCCAGGGGTGCGTCATCTCAAAATAGGTTAGAAAGTGTCTCAAATATATAATACAGCCGCAATGGGGTGGCCGGGGGCTTGGAGTTCTAGAACTGCCTCGCTTGGTGTCAGTATACAGTGACTTTAGTCAGACACCATGTCCAGCGCCGTAATTCACCATGATTCGTCAGTGATGCAGCACTGGGAAATCACCTCGTGATATGACCAAAATATAGCTGAAACGACTGTTAACGTAATCAGACATACATAATAGACTACTACATATTCACTGCCAACTTACTGTAAGTCAAGCTCTCAAAAGCAGAAATTCTTGACCAATAAATGTATATATTCATCTTTCCATTTTCTTTGATTTGATATGTCAAAACTGAAAATACAAACATCAAATGTTTTTGCTTCTGTGAGTATATTTATTTACTCAAGTATATTTCACTTATACGATGGCCGCCAGCATTATGGTGGGAGGAAACCAGGCAGAGCCCGAGAAAAACTCACGATCCTCCGTAGGTAACTGGCGAACTTTCCCACGTACGACATGGATAATATAGCAAATAGCTGAACTATCGACCAAAATCAGCTACCGAGTAATCTCGTGTTCCAAGCTTTACACCTCCTTTGACAAGTGTCTGAATATCTATCTTTTAGGAGTACTTCCAGCAACATATAACTTAGACCACTGACATTGACCTTGACCATTGGCTTGGCCGGGGTCATTCACCTTCACCATTGACTGAGCCGTTGACGTTGACCTGGACCACTGGCTTCACCGTTGAGGGTGATCTTGACTACTGACTGGATCATTCACACTGAGCTTCACCACTGACTGGAACGTTGACACTGACCTTCCCCATTGATTGGACCTTTGAAATTGAAATTCACCATTGGCTGTATCGTTAACATTGACTTTGACCGTTGGCTGGACAGTTGACGTTGAACTGGCTTCACCGTTGACACTGATCTTGACCACTAATTGGGCCGTTGACATTGTCCTTCACCATTGACTGGACCGATGAAAATGATCGTGGCCAATTGCTGGACCGTTGCCTCGTTGCCATTACCAAATGCACTGGCAGTCTCATCAGCTATGGAGGCTCACAAAATGGTGTTAACCACTGCTGAAGTACAGTAGTGAGGGCCGAGCTATGCAGGGCTTTGTTTGTTATGTGAAAGTTTACGATTACATTGTTTATAAACTGGTTGACTTTATTTAATTTAGTCCTTATCCTGCGCTTCTCACAGGTTTAATGGCCATGTTCATTTTCCTTCGTTGAGGTATGATTGCTCTGTGTTATTAAGTGAATAAAACTGAGGTATGATTGCTCTGTGTTATTAAGTGAATAAAATTTTAAGGACCAAAACATATGCATGTTTATACCCGTTATTTCGGGCATAGACAATAGTTTCGCGAGACAAGTCACCTGACCTGGCACGTTATAACAGACGAGCACCCGATTACCCCGAAATTGGCCCAAGGAACTGGTAATTTTCATAACTATTAGTCTTTGTTCAAAGAAGCTTTATTTTGCTCTTCAGCATTTGTGCTGGTGACAGATGACATATGGGGGTCTTGTACACCGCTAAGGCCTCAGGGTGGGCAGCTAGGCGTTACGATCTGCGCACCACCCTCCCAGTTCAACGCTGTGTCACACGTAAATCGAGCACAGGCTTGGCGTAAATTACACAAATTGAAAACTCTCACAATGTGTTTTTGTGGACGATAGTTTGATTTTAATCGATATGACGACGCCCCTAAATAAAGTTCAGTATTCTAATTACTGAGGAAATTCATTCAATTTAAAAGACTACGGCAAAGACAGTAAAACCAGAGCAGCGGCGATAGCGTGATACTAGTAGCTAGCAAATGGGAGCAGTCACCAGTGAGATCAGGCCCGTTGTCATTTTACCACAGTAGAGTTTTATTCTAACTCTTAATGCAAGTGCTTAAATGATAGCAACTTATACTCCGTCTAACATCATGGTTTATGAAAAAATAGGTACAAAATGTAGCAATTTACTATACCTCACTGGTGTACTGCTACTCACATTAAAACAACACAGGCAGAGATGCTTTTATAACATGACTTACTGATACCTTAGAATTGAAATAAATACCTTAGGATGGGTAAAAATTCGTTCATATTGTAAAAGAAGAACATCTTGAACCTGAAACACATGGACGGCATGTGTTAAACTTCTGTGGATCTTCAGCAGGAATGTTGTGAATTTCAACTGATATGGGTTAACCGAGATTCCAGACACAATTAAAATTAATGTCTCGTTTCACTGATTCTCCATCCATTAGAATAAAAATGGATGATGAATTGCTTTTCATCTTTTCGACACATGACAAACCATCAAAAAAACATCAGGATCAATTTAATTTCTTAATTAAGTAAGAAATCTGTTGTGCTACTGGGCAAAACAGTTCCTTATCCTGCCCTCGTTAGTTCACAGCTACTGTTATATAGGCATGATTATTAAATACAAGTTTAGTTGTCTCAGTTGTAAGTTCGCTTATTCAAAATGGTTTTCAATTGTTTTCCTCCTCTCTGGTTGCACATGTGTTGAACAAACTGTCTGTCTGACGATCACTCTTGCATTGTGCAAGAGTGATCGTCTATTAGTGCCACTGGCTCAGTGCCCTGTCTATATCTGTAGAACTTCATTACATGTGTGGTACTTTTGCATGTCTTGTCTTACAGAACCGCTCTAAACTAGATGTTATCATTTGTTGACAGTGGTCATATCATATTATTATCGTATTATCGTGCATAGACCGAGGTAACGCCCAACTTCTCTCAAAATGAACGATCTTGCTATATTTCTGATTTAAATACCATCTATTCGACACGATTGCATCTGGCAAACTCCCCGTAATTATCGAAAGAAAAACCACGAGTATCTGTTCCTGTTTGTCTCGAGTTTACGTTGTATTCCTGCCCGCCACTTCACAGCTTGACAATCAATATATTTTATCCACGCTCAATTCGCAGACTTGTCAGACTGATTATACAGATACAAGGCTGTTTAAGTTCTCTCTACTGGAACTGTGTTGTATCGACCTTTTAGTGTTTAATTTTTACGACCCGAAGGCACGCGAACCTCGATACAGTGATCACGTGGCCAGTATTTCTTATCTTGGACAGTTGATGACGTTTTTCTTATAACTGCCCAAACACTTTACCAAATATTTTGAGGAGGGGCTAAGGTATGTACACTCGGCCCTAAAGTCGCTTTTTGTTTAACAGGAAACCTTTTTGAGTGTAACTGGGGCGATGTTTTTGGAATTTGATATCGTCATTCTATTTTCCTCTCTCCATATATATATAGTATAGCGTAGCGTAGGTTGCGAAAGAAAAACCAGAAATGCTGGTTACTGAATCCCAGTAACCACATTACGTTTTAGTGATGTTTCGCGTGAAAGACGGTGATGCATAGTGGGAAGATTTCCATTTCCTTACTACCGGTTCATAACTGTCATTACCTACATACACATGAACTTTTTGACATGTATGAAGTGCTGTCTGTGGTTATTTGTAATGACAATGCTATTGATTCTTTCCAATTTATCGTATGTAACATTTCATCCGTTAGTTTGGTAATTGGTACTTTTTTTCACAAAGAAGTATCCGACCAAAGCTTAGATCAAAATAAGCGTTGTTATGAAGAGCTATTTTGTGTTTGGATTTCGAGCTACTGAATTACCAGTAGCCGGTAGATACTGAGGATATACAACGAGTGAACTGAAATTTCTCATATTTCACGTGTCATGTACAGCGAAATCATTGAGCTAACCCTCGCGAAGAAGCATGCTCTGATTGAAGATTAACCAGCCGTGGTTAGGGCGTATGAAACGGTAACCTCGCGGGTCAGTTAAGTTGTGTAACCAAGTTAGGTAAACATCAATCAATAGCGGCGTCTGAGGAGGACACGCCTTTTCGTTTGTATCGTTTGTTAGAAGCATGAAGCCTGACAGACGATTGTTCGCTGCTTGCCGCCGAAGCCTGATAAAAGTATAATGGTCTATAGACGCGTTCCTGGCTACATTTATCGGGTAAACCACTGGGTGGGTCTCTTTGGCATAGCTGGACGCAAGAAACCATTGGAGTGTCTCATACATAACATACATACACGCATGCTATATTTGTGCTATGTGTTGTATGGAATTATTACTATCGGGCAAGATATAATAACAATTAAAGGAGAGAGAGGTCACGGTAGATTGAATAACATGCATTTGTGTGTATGAGTCAACAACCTGGTGTCTTAATAAGCGCTCTTTTGAATGCTCTTAGAATTGCTTTGCAGGGAGGATCTGAGTATCAACGAATCTGCCCTTTCAAAACTTCCGGGCGTTTACTTCTTTTGTTCTTTTCAATTTTCAATGAGAATGCTTTCTTGAAATGAAGAGAGTTTACTTAAGTGTTTGAAGATTACACAACAGCGAGTTTTCTGTTTGCCACATTTAGTCAAAGTTGGGCTCAGTCAGCCACAAAATGTGACAATGTGTTTCTGAAAATCCCATTTGACATGGTAGAGTCAAAATAAAGTGTCTCAGAAGTATTGTGATATTAATTATTCAAATATATCAGTTTGGTATGAAAAAGCTTTAACATTTATTATTCCATATTACACTCTTGGTTTACTCTATTCAGCGACACAATCTGGTTGACTTATGGACAGCCAATGCACACACATGGGACATTTCGGAATTTTTGAGTGATCACTGTGAATTTATGCCGGATGGTTATTACAAAATCTAGAAATGATCATTGTGTCTTTATACCAGATCTGCACTAGAGTACCAAGGACGATCATTGTGTCTTTACGCCAGATATGTATAGGATCTATAAATGGACATTTTATTCCACATTTGCTGTGATGTGATGACACTGATCAACCGGATTTTGTCATCTAAAGTTAAACATGTTTAATAATTCACACGTCAATATATTTAGCCAAATCACTTTTTTATTCACTATTACTCTTTGTGAGAAGCACGCAACTGACAATACTTGTCTCCTGAACGAACTAGCCATTCAGAATTGACCATATAATCTGACCACTTAACTCCTGGAATGCAGTCATGGATGACATTATGAAGGTATTACCAGATCTAACCAATCCAATGTTCGGAGGGATATACCCCGTATATCTGAATACACTCTGAAAATGGGAATTTGGTGGTTTTAACTGGTCTTTCACTGTTCTGAATAAGAACAAACATTGCTGTCTCACGACATCATTGTTATCATGCATTACGGCAAAAAAGTCTAACGTCGAGAAAAGATTGCATGATGTCCTGTACTATTACCTTTGTGTCATTTCTTCGCGCGTCCTTTGGGATCATTACCCGTGCATATCCGTTGCTTATCTCAAGTACCCAACCATGTTACAAACACTGTTTCACTGGTTTGCACCTGATTTGAACTGGTGATAAAGCCTTGGCGTTCAACGACCCTCAACTGCTATCCATACGCACAAGAATCAAGATAACGCCCAAAATCCCGCTCAACAAAGGCTCCTAGTGGCGTAAGATATAAGTGAAGCCTCATGTCATAGGATAAATGGAAAGGAACACCAGACTAATAACACCTCCATCTCTCATGTGGCTCACTAGGCTGCACAATGTGTTCACAACGAAATAAAAACTCTTTACCGCGAATTCATACATAAATTAAACACCTTTTCTTCAAATATATAAAAAGTGTATAAAGTTATAGATCTATTGCCTTTTCGTAGAAGAAAAATGCCTATTAGTTTTACATTTTACGATGATGTTTGTGGAAGTATATCATTTCTTCTTTCGAAGTCAAACCTTTTTAAAATGTCTCTTCAGATAATTTGCGTTTGAGGGATTTTTTTTCAGCGTTGTGGGAAATCTCTTAATTGTCAATTCCTGAAGGTGGGACGAATAAAGAAACAAAAAATTAGTGAACAACGAAATTTCACTTCGACTGGATTTAAAATCTGTACGTGTGTGACACTGGATAGTTTTAGTAGAGTAAACATTAAACATTCATTGTTAACCACAAATTCACCAATAGGTCGCTAGTTTGTGTACCGAATTAAACAGTGTGAGTCCTCTGTGGAAAACCATTACTCCTGCGTAGATACATTTAGTCTTCACATAGGTATGTTGAAAGTGGGCTTGTCTCTGTCCTCACCTTGCGACCTTGGTTCATCACGGCCAGGTGTGCCCAGGGCTAACCTGGCGGGTTTAGAAGCCGTGGGTGCCCATGCTGTGTCTTTGTGAGGCCTAACGCCCAGCCGCCCGTCTCCGTACCATTTGCATTATACCCACACTGTTAACAGCGATTCCCCTTTAACCTATTTGACAAGGAGAGTGTCAAGTTGAATACAGCACATATTTCACTATCGGATGGTGTTATGAAATATAAATTAGATTTTGTATAGCTGTACCGACAATTTAACAAAACAAACACCTGAAGCTTTGCACGTGAGCTTGTCTTTAGGAGAAATAAGTCAGTACCTTTGATGCTCACATGTCGTAAACAACTGTAATTACTGACCGCCCTGCACATATCAACATCATTAAATAAGAAGTGCCTAGTTAAACTAACCATTAAAAGCCGTGTGTTAGAGTAAAAAAGATATGGACATTGACCCCATTATTACCAAAGAAAATTTGACAACAGACCAGTGTTCCCAGGTTCAATCCCGGCCTTAGACACGAGTTTCAACATTTCCTTACTCTCAGTGTTCACAATGGTACCAGTAAACAGTCAATGAACCCGTGCTCAGTTTGAACTTCGGTGATCATCTAACTTTCAGCACGCCACATGCGAAAATGTTCATCGGTAACTTGCCACTTGGTCTGTGGTTTCACCTCTTGACTTTTTGGCTAGATGACCACATCTTTTATCAGTACAACAGCACAATAGGTTATTTGTTGCCCTTCTACATTTCCCATTAGAGTATCTCTTGCCCTCCTACATTCCCCCAATAGGGTAATTGTTGCCTTCCTACATACCCTCAATAGGGTATTGCTGCCCACCTTGATTCCCCCGGTAGGGTATTGCTGCCCACCTTGATTCCCCCGGTAGGGTATTGTTGCCATCCCACATTCCCCCAGGAGAGTGCATATAGCCTTCCAACATTCCTTGCCATCTATCATTCCGACAACATGGTACCTGTTCCCTTCCACTATTCCCCCAAGGGTACTTGTTGCCATCTAACATTTACCGAGCAGGGTTTGCCCATCATTTCCCAATCTGTTGCACTTCAACATTAATACAGAATATTTCACTGGACTAAATGTGGTTAACTATTTCTATGACTTGACTGTCGTTTTTTGTTGTTATTGATTAAATTAATACATGGCTAACTTCCTTCATAGCCTGCGTCCGTCATGACAGCCTGGCATAATCAGGTTGAGGAGGCAGCAGTGCAACTCGCCACAACACAGTCGCGCTACAAATGACTGGTAGCCTGCCGTTAATGTCATTCCTACGGCTATTCTGTTCGCTTCACTGTTTTAAAGAGTAGTGTGTAATTGATCTACTTTCAACTGGCCTAAAGCATATGTTTTGGTGAAAATCTAGGCCTCGTCCGCCTATGCTAACCTCAGATCATAAATAGGCTTCAAGAATAATATTTCTCTGGACTGTTGAGAAGCATCTGGCAATTTAGCCCGTTTTATTTGGGGCAGGAAAATAAAGGCCTACTGGCTAATGAGTGTTAAAGAATTGATGTGGGACTGTTTGTTTCAAAAGCGCATAAATATCGTTGCCCTGGGAGGTTGTGTATTTGACACTAATATTATTGTTTTTATTGTATAAATAAATAAATAAATAAATATTGTTATTATTATTACCGGTATTGCAAGACATTCGTGGGACTGACCTTAAAGAGATCAGGTAGCCTATAGGGCGTATAGGGAGTTTTTGGAGCATTGAATTAACTGGGTGCCTGCAGGTGTGCTGGAAACATCAAAGGTAATCACATACACTTGTTGAAGCGTCTTTACTCAATGGTGCGCTTTTCCCTTAAGAATTATCTAGGGAATGTTATTTGTCTATCACTGAGTATGAATATACAAAAGCTGCTGGTGGCTGAGGAATACGGAATCACGAAGCAGTGGTGGTCACTACAGATAGCTATGTGGGTGCCATGTATGTGACGTCCATACTCCGTCTGTGACGTGTTTAGTAAGCGCCTCATACCCGAAGAAGGGCCCGTTCAAAACTGACAGTAGTATGTATGACTTAGAGGTTGCCCGATGTCCAGTTACTGTTTTATTTTTGAGCCCACAATTAATGGATCAACTCGCCTGTTTCATTTCCAGAGAGCAAGGTGAGAGAGAATTATAAAACAGGAAAGTGCTGACGGGCGGGCTTTATTCGTGAGACTTAGTCGCTCCAGTTTGTTGATTTTTATATATCACTGTGAAACTAACCTCAACATGAGACCTCCTTTTCGATTTGATGGTTAATCCTCGTTTGTGTATTCTCGGTTCGATGTGGTTGCGGTTTGTCAGGGCTATAGACACAGGGTTGTAGGTGAAGAGAACGCCACGACTGACTGTTTTCAGAGGACACGGTAATGAATGGGTATAGCAGACCCGAGTTCTGTCTGTGTATACATCTACCTAGTGCGCCGCTCACAGCGTTTCTCTGTTGTAGGTTCACTCATTGCAGCACAAATATAAATACTGAATTTAAGCCGAATAAATAATAGCTCTTCTACATAATACCCACGCGCGAGCAGGGGCACAGATGGAGCAGGGTTTAGCATTGTTCTGTCTAGAAAGGGCAGGTCTGTAACGCTGAATATTGAGCAGCATTTCGCTGATACAGACTAAGGGATCAGCCGTGACGCAGGATTTTGAGTTGAATTTGAATATATATACTGATAAGGCAGCCCTCTAAATACTCAGAATTCAGGATGCAAGCATAATGAACTTAGATTAGTATTCGTAGTCAAAGCTAGATTAACCAAGCTTTTGTAAAACTTTGTTCAGCTGTCATCAGTAAAAAAAATCCTATTCGAGTAAAACTGTTTTGATAAAATTTAAACTTTATCCATCAATATGTGGATCTCATAACAATTCAGGTAGAAGCATTATACAGCAAATGATATAAATATGCAAACATATCATCACCTGATTTTTACACGCCATTTTATCCATTTCTTCATTTACACCTCCCAAATTTCGACAACCTATTTTCCGGTCCTACTCGTGTACAAAACAGGCCACAGGTTCATCGACTTAGAACTATTTTGGATTCCCAGCTTATGTTTTGAGAAGACAAAATGCGGTGGATGTAGACACGAATGGAGCTGATTTTGTGGATGAAGTGACGCTTATTTAGTGATCAATGAAGAGATACTATAGCATACACAGGTGTTCTGAGTAATCTTATCAGAAAAATTTCTTTTTTTTTTATTTCGTTTTTAAATGGTTAGAGTTTTATCGTGTTTGATTTTCAAAGATATTTTAAAACAATAGGTCAGTAAGGCCTGTGGACGGAGTTCCTTCAATATAACACTCACAAAATAGTTCATGCCTTTATATGATATTCAAACAAAGCCTATAAAATTACAACAGTAAAAACAAGCTTTGTCATTACTTAATATATGTGTAAGTACGCACAGCAAACATTTTTACAAACCTTGTATCTTTTGAAGATTTTCAACTTAAAATGGGTACACATAAGCAACGCCGGAATTGTTCGCATTTTCTATTATGTCGAGTTACAGGTTTCAACCGGCTGTTAATGCGAGCAAGTTTTGAGTTTTCGAATGGACAGTCGGGCATTGCCGGAATGTGGGTCAAGTCTCCCCCGAGGCTGTCAACATACCGATCTCCAAGTCATCATCTCACCATTATGGGAGTACAGACCACGGGTGTAAAAGACACATTACACTGAACGCCTTTTGACGGCAGTTTGATATAGAGTAGGGGATTGTGTCAGGGGTGAAAACCCACGTCATCTGACCACAACTACCACACGGGTGCCTTCAGTGATGAGCAACTGACGGATGTTAACAAGGCGGAGTGATCATCCCTTTAGACAGGCTCAGACATGTCTGCGGAATTATAGTTGTTTCACTTCTCCTAAAGATTGCATCACGTTGCCATTGAGCGGACACATAAACAGACATAACGTTAATCCTGCACTGGGCAATTTCTCAGCCTGATCTAAACGGCATCAAGTTTTCCACCAAAGGAAGATTTATCTTTTGTAACATCTAACTATACATTAAAATCTCGATCTGTTGAGAAAATATAATAAAACGAATGATTTGATACTGACCTAATGTGATACTGAACTATGATGACTTGGGTATTTTGTTAATATTTCAGGGAATCAAAATTCATCAACGAGTACTAATTATAGCGGATGAAGCACTGGAACAGGTTAGCCAAGAGTGTATATGTTCCATGCATGTGACACAAGCTTGTGGATACCACACGGGAGACTTATGGTATCCAGAGAAGTATTGATGAACTTATACTGAGCTGTTAATCAAACCATAAATCTGTGGATTAAGATGTGCACGTGCAAATATATAGAGCACACCTGTCTCAGTGTGTTTTATTTTCGGTGTATGTTTATTGGTGAAGCTCCGTACATTTTGCCAACCCATCAGCGGGAGTTTCACAAGCTGGCTCCGGTATTGCGAGAAAGGGGAATGTCGACCGAGCTTTTGTGGTGTGTGGGTTTGAATGGACTACGAGGTAGGGGTCGAGCTCTTAAGTTCCGCTAGTGACGTCCCGTCCCTAGAAATGGTGTCTGACTTATATTAGAGAGACGGTGTTAAGTAGATAAATGGACGCATCAACATGTCCGTACTTTGTAGAATAAATTTCACCTGAACGCACAGTAATCAATTATGTTCATTTATACACAGACAGGTAACCTTAGAATTATCACACCTTAGCCGGGACTAAGGCCGATAAAGCTTCGGCAGGACTGACCGGCAGGTACGGCGTGTTGACAGCATTGATGTATTAGCCGGAGCTGCTGTACCACCTTCCGCCCGCGACACGTGGAAAACCTGTTGGTTGTTTACCCCGTCAGTATCACCGCCAAGCACCCTGCCCAAGGCTGTACAAACATGAAACACTATATAGCATAAGCCAGACGAGACGCAGTCACGGTAATATATAACTGACTTACTGTCAAATTCAGACGACCGCTGTTGAGTTTATCGTACCGTCGCGGCACGCAAGTGTTTGGTATGCGTACATTTGCAAGTAATGTGCACTAGACCAGATGCATATGTAAAAAACAGGATAGAAAAGACAGTATAAAATATTAACTATATTTTTCTTTCGAGTGAGATCTTGAAAAAGGTTTCAGCTTGTACTTAATGACATTATATTTATTTTTCTTCGCCCCTGTTTTTAGAAGTATAGCGCATTTTTTCTCTTCACATTAAGTAGCCATAAATAATTTTTTAACGTGAACATAAAAATATAAAGAGTCGTCAAATTTCCCCTGTTGGCCTTGTGATAACAAAACTGCTTATGTGCTCTGCCTGGAAAGAACATCACATTTCCATCCTTCGAAAAATCTTCTGTAAAGATTTTGAAATGTTACGAACAGGTTAGCTTACTCTTCGTTAAGGTTTTAGTTTTTTCATATTTTTTGTTTCTGTGTTTAACCCATAATTATTCCGGTAGAAAGCTGTTTTGACATGTAAAGATAACAAAATTAGGAAGTTAAGATTTCTCCCATGTATATTAACTGAATGGTCATAAGTATGTGTTAAATTTTACACAGGGAATAAACACAGTGTTCATCACAGTAAGATAGTTTTCACCATGGGAATAAACACAATGTTCATCAGAATACGTTAGTTGTCATCTTGGAAATGAATTTAATCATCTTCAGAAAATGTTAGTTTTTACGTTGGGAATTAATTCAATGCAAATTAATTTTTGTTAGTTTTCACCATGAGAATAAGTTTACCAGTACACCTGTATCACTGTATGTCACTTTTCCACCAGCTCGTATACTATACATATTCATCTTCATGTTTTGCTAACAACATATTTTGTGTAAAACTTCGGACGCCAGGGGCGGAATGCAAACTGAAGAGAGCGCCAGTTTTCATTTCATCTTTTAGCCTTAATTACAGTAAATTCTGTTTCAGATCATATCGTGGCGATGTACACGGAAACATTACTCGGAATTAAGCCGTGTAGGCTGGTGGGGCCGCCATGTTAATTTTTTTTTTTTTTTTGGAAGGGGGGGGGGAGTAGAGACACTGCATAGTCGCTGTATGGGTAACCGTGCCAGAGAAAACGCCGTATATGACAGGCACTCGGTACACAGGCAAGCAAGTCGTTGAAATTTAGGGTAGTTTTAAAGAAAATCCATCGGGCGTTCCTTATCTCTTAGTTTACTGTCACGTAGTGTTTGGAAGCCCCGCTAAGACCGGCCATAACCCTAGGAAGTGGGCCGGTCCGATACAAGGGAGCAACCAACCGTCCCCACGGTTTGATTGATAGCGCTCAAATTTACTTAACTTTGTTTACCTCTGGCCTCGGTTGACACCTAGATGCTACGGGGGAAGAGACTTGTTGCTCAGTCCGCACTCTCCCATTGGATGACACTCAATGAATATACCAACCCACCGCCATAAAAAGGATAGCACAATTTTTCTCCCACATTTTTGCTGGTGTATCATGCTCTGTCGGGTGTAGAGTGACCCTCAGCGGATCAGCCCTTTTTTACCTATTTACCTGCTGTGATAGTCAACACACTTGGGCTTTAGCTCAGGCCCTACGGCAAGAACTGGCTCGCGTGGCTGGGTCGGGAATATTACGTTGTAACTCGCGTGCTATCTGACAATATCCACTGCTAGTCAGGCTACAGGTGAGGTAAATGTGACGTCCCAGCCACATTGAGCCCAGCAATCACTGTGGAAGTCCGCTATGCCATAGAGCTGGTCTCTGTACCTGCGTCCCGATGGAACTGGACAGCCTGTTCACAGTCCCGGTGCTCAGCATGGATATTCCAGAGTTGAGCCTGGGGTCCACAATGGACCCGGAAAGCAGCACAAAGGAAACCGTGCCCGATGACAACAACAACGAGGCCCCCGCACCAACGGTCGGCGATGACCAGACATCCCAAGAGGATAATTTGGACATTTCCACAATCAAAGCTCGATACAAAGTGGAATATAATTTACGGAAAAGCTCTTTGGTGAACCGAGTGGAGACGGAAAAGCGGCGGAAGTCTCCCAAAGAACCGAAGCCTAAGAGCCGCCCGCCTCCACTCAGCAAGTATCGGAGAAGGGCGGCGAACGCTCGAGAAAGGGGCCGAATGCTGGAGATCAACGATGCCTTTGACGCCTTGGCGGATGCCATACCTGTGTATCAATTCGCAGACAACAAGGGAAAACCGACAAAAATCACAACTCTAAGACTGGCACTGAATTACATAGCTGCTTTGAGAGACACTTTGGGCTATCCCTCGGCAGCTTCCGAATCTGAGTTCTCCTCGACCGGAGAGGGGTGCAACAGCCCGTCTGGTGGCTCCACAAGCGACTTTTCTTCCTCCGAGGGACTACAATCACCGGCCACTAGCAATCTGGACTCGGAGGGAGAAGCAATTGTACAGTGAGTGAAGAAACTTTTTTGGAAAGTTTACAAAAGCGAATGTATTAACGTTCGCTTGGAAGGTTTAAGGCTCGTTTTCTTAAAAGCGTTGCCTTAACGTACGTAACACCACAGAGATTGCTTTCCCTGCGATTTCTTCCAGAAATGAACCTGTGGTATCGACACCTGTAAGATCATGCCTTGATCAGAGACTCGAACAATGCAGGTTTGAGCCGATTTAGATATGTTTTTTATTTACCCCCGAAAGTGGATGTTCTTGGCTTGGCCCATGTCCCTCCACACAGGTAAAACTGATTAACTAGATCTCGTGAAGTGATGACGAACTCGTAGAATGTTAAGATCATGCAAGATGGTGAGGAATCCTTGAAATAAGCAGATCCTACAAGACGGTGAGGAGCTCTTGGAACGTGTAGAGCTCAAAGGATGGTAAGGAATTCTTGTAATAAAGTGACAGTAAGGAACTGATGGAATGAGTAGATCATAGAATGATAGTAACAGACTCTAGGAATAAACAAATCATGCAAGATAATATCGAGCTTATGGAGTGAGCAAATCATACACGACAGTGACGAAATCTTAGAATGAGTAAATCATACATATGAGCGACTGACTCATACAAGAGCAGATCATACAAGATAGTATGGGATTCTCTTATAGTACAAATGGTAAGAAACCCCTGGATTGAGTACACCGCACAGGGCCCCAGTTCGCTCGATGGAAATGAGTATGGCAATGAACTGTAGGTAGATATGTTTGGAGGTGTATCTTCCCTTGACAGATTCAACGGATCACTTACCAGGAGGAATGAACGACTGATGAATAACAGAAAATAGTGGCGTGAAGAAAAATGGTGTCCAATTTAACTCTTGAACGAAAATAGTTAATCGAATTACGTTCAGGTGAGTTACCCAAGCCCTCTGGGCTCCACAGATGACGCTGATGGCTCTGTTGCAGTGATAGATGAGGCTCACCAGTACGGTCTCAGCTCTGAAAGATGTTACTGAAAACGGTGCCACAATCACTTAATGTGAGCATGTAGGATAAGTAGAATATACGTTTCTCACTGAAAGGTTGGCATACTGACACTCTCTACACAAGACTGGTCAGCTGTATACATCAAGTACCACAGAGTGACATCATGATGATTCATACCTGGCAAGGGCTGCTTAGAGCTTCTCGAGGCTTTCACAACGACTGGTAACTATTACAAATTTGTGAAGTGTTAGTTCAGTTAGGAATTACAGAAGCTGTTCTCCAACAACTGTGAACTACTGGGTGCGTCTGCAGGGTGATTATTTCATACTGCATAATTGCAGAATTTAATTCCTGAACATCCTTTGTTCATGGTGACGTGAACAGCTCATGGAAAATAATTTCATTCCTTCTCTGTATATAAACAAAACCGGTTTGTAATATATAGTGTAGGCAGCATACACTGGGTATCTGATTGAACTGCATCAATATTCTTCAGAAGCGGGACTTCATCTCATCCCTGACTACTATTCATTGTCTATTAAGCCAGCTTGCAGTGGTTCACGATGGTTGAAAGGTGAAGCATTACAAGGATTACAAGAGCAACTCTGGAAAATCCTGATGTCCTATGTGCATGAAGATATGCAGAACATGTCCTTATTAGTGCCACTCGTGTAAATGTGACACACAACAATAGTGCTAATTTTGCAAGCTTTGTCAACGTGAGTTCTGCACTGTTACCACTACTCATTTGCCATTTGTTTTGTTTCCCGCCGAAATATGTATCCTCAAGACCATTTTCATCGATCATAATCATCTTTATCTTTCATGACATGAAAAGCTTATGTTGTATCAAGTGCCGACTTCTCATTGCTGGAAGTTCAAACTGTGTACTTATGAGATTTATGACTCGATCAGCCTGTGAAATTAAATGCGTTGATTTAAACTGCACATTATTGTCACATTCCGTGCCTTGTTGCAATTTTAAGAGCGTTTTCTGTTTGAAAGTGTCATCATAATTCATTCATTGGACGATTCTACTAGAAGATTAAATTTGTTAATATATTGCGGCTGTTTTCTGTTTTTAGTAAAAAGGTATCTATTACTGCGTAGTTTGCCCAAATATGACGGGACAAATCGCTCTAAACTGTCAACCATGTGGGTTTCCACTGGTTCTACCAAAATTTTACACATAAAGATGTTGAAATCTTATAAATTCGAAAAGTTCGGCTTGAAATCTTTGTAATATATTTGGCCGTAACCTGTTACTTTGACAACTTTTATAATATTTCTCTGGGTGGACTGTGCCCAGAATATTAATTTTGTGCATGGTGATATAGACGCTAACCGTATGATCTTGATATCTCGATATGGGTGTGTCAGTGGTACGTCCAGATGAGTCCTCGGCTTCAAGTGTTAAAATGACCCGAGTTTACACAGACGAAAAACCTTGAAACATAGCAGGCAACAACTGAACTACGGGAAGGCACATATGAGGTTTATTTAGTTTAACCATTTAGTTTAGTATTAACCATCCTTTGTACCTTGTCCGTTGATTTCGATCAGAATGACTATTTGATTGCAATGCTCAGATGAACTCAATGTTCATTAGACCGTTCATTCGTCCCAGCGGTTCTAAAGAGACAATTTCAACCCAACACCTTCCCTCCATTCGACCCGTTTACTATTTCAGGCTTGTCTCTCTACATTACCATTGAAGCTGCAATAAGTTACACTACCGGCAGAATAACATATTATACCCCTACGTCATCTCCCCAATTCACTAAATGTTAAAAACCCAATTGTCTGTGTTTGTAAAAACTGTTTTGTTAGGTGAATACACTAGGCATATGTTTTAAGGGCACTGGTCACTGGTGTATAAGACACGGTTTCTAGAATCATTAGGCACGCATTTGGATTATGGTTACCGGGCAGGCGTAGGATAGGGTTATTGGGGGTTGCCTCACATAATACGACGAGTCGACCAGCATAAGGTTGGCTCGGAAGTGAAGTAGGTATTGTGTGTGTAATTGAATGATTACAGTGTAACACACACCTGCTCTACACACGGATAATCGGCCAGAAAAGACCGCGGAGCATATTGTAAATCAACCATTGTGCTTTTATCCAGCGCTACTGTGCCCAGAAATTCAAGCCACGGCGTAATACTCTCTCCTCAACATGTAATTCTTCACAGGTCCTCTTTATTTGCGTCCGTGAGGTATTAATGCCAGTGTCTGTTAGAAAAGACATCAAAGCCAGGTTACCGTCAAATTATCTTTGAAACTCAGTTGAAATCTAGTAGCATTTTCATTTGATGGGTGTATTCCTTTCGGAAAATGGGAAGGAAATTTGAATTATTACTGGGTAAGCCTCGTGCGTTGCGAATAAGGCAGAGTGTTGTATGAATGGAATGTTGTGTTATATTCTCGGGCACGATGAAGAGGGATCGTGTATCCCCCATTGTGAAGCTCATTGGCTACGCATCTACGTGTTAAGTAATTGTGATCTGTTGAAATCAGAAGATATTAACTACGTGTCAGTTTTGAAAGATACAGAAACGATTTTAAAGAAACTAGTTTTAGCCATTGTGTAGAAAGTTAAGTGGTCTTTGCTAGCAAGTGTAAAGTTTCACGGTGAAAAGTTGTAATGTATGTAATATTAACGACTTTGCGTGTTCTGGACAGCCTGGCTTGGGTTTCAAACAAAGTATCAAACAAAGCGTGCTTTCCAGCAAAAAAACCTTCCCCATATTACATCGAAATTTCTCTGGAGGTAAAAAGTTTTACTGCCATGCCAAAGGTAGTCAAGAAATGCTAATATTAGTTTTGATAATTGAAAGCGTCGGGGCTGTTCAAAGAGCTGAGTGTTATTGAGTGGTGAGGCCCAGTTTTGACCTGGAGTCATGATCTCTGCTCCGCGCGCGGAGCGCGCCATAGATTACACACGACTGTATTAGAGAACAGTCAGCCTGCGATCTGTCAGCCAGCCAGTATATTCACACGTTGTCCAGCAGTGGTGCTCGACTATCTGCCAGGATCGGACTCTGAGGGAATGAATAACGTACACTTTGATAAGACGTCTTTGGTAGGGAAACACGTGCACGGAATTTTGGTTCTCGTTCGAATCCAAATACTGTATGTAACATATCCATTGAACGAGTCACATCTATATGACTGATGGACGTATCAACTGGACCAGGAGAGAATCACATGGAAGCTTTTAAAGGAAGAGACAACAAAACAAATTCGCCATTATTTGTCTCTAAAACTGTCTTGACAGCAACGTCCAGATCTGTAATCATGATCTATAAATCCCATTTTACAATTCAAGTATGTCTGTAATTTTATTTTAAGAAAATTTACAAAAAGAGAAGGCCTTTCATCTGTGAGTCTGACTAGGACTACAGTTCGAATTTTGTACAACTTGGGGCAAGCCTTAAATATGTCATTCAACAGCTATGATTAAATGTGTAAATGTGTAACGTCTCCTGTAAATAACATGTATATGTCCTTGTTTTGTATATATTAGATTGCTGTGATTTCAGGCTCTATGTAAAATAGTCTACAATGTAATCGTTGAAGTAAAGCCATAACATAATCTTAAATAGTCAAATCTAAACGAGATAAGGATGATATTATAGTGTTGTGAATGCGGGTGGTGAGGCTTCAATACTCAGTATCACTTGGTCAATTTCAATATCACGATCAGTTATATTAAGGTAAAGAAAACAAAATTATCCACTTCAAAGACTTCTAAAAGCAGTGGAATACATAGAAGCGCGTATATCTATAAATGCAATATTCTAGGGCACGACATTCATTAAACGCTTGTAATATGTAGGAGAGTTGTGAGGATGTGTGTTGTAAAGTGGACCAACACGGCCCGGCTTTCTGTTCACCAACAATAGCAACAGAAGACTTCTTTCATTACGGATAAAAACGTCATAGACCGGCAAGTAGACGTGTAAATATAAATCTACCAGCATCAATACAAGCCTGTAATTATGGACTGTTGGCTCCATTGCATGGGAGTTCGGAGAACTGTGCAGGGCACAAGGCTGTGTGTATACACAAACCCTGAAGTCTTCTACACTGGATTTATTGACGGTCATGAAAATCTCCCTTTATGTTGAATTTTTTCTCTTCAAAATCACTGCATGCTATCAGAGGTGAAAACCATATTGTTCACATAAACCAGTACAGAGGGCACGATAAAAAATGGGATTGGGGACGTAAGTCCTGGCTACAACCATGCAAACCACATAATGCTATCTGATCTTCCATTGAAGTCAAGCCAAAAGAACCGTCTTTCTTTCCAAACGTGATAATGTTTATCTCATCAAGATACGCTCAGATTTCATATTTATGTGTGGAATATTTTACAGCTAGTATGGGAGGAATCCATACCAACCGCCATTTTACATTACGTGAACACTGTGGTGATGACGGATTTGTATTTTTATGTAGCGATACAGTTCATAAAGCGTGTATGCGATAAGCGGAGCACGCGGGCGCCATGATCCAAGCGCTACGTCTACTTTACAACGTAAATGCTAATAATCGACATGGTGGTTACCTTTAGAGCTCGGGTTATACGTTTGCCAGCTAGCCCGTGCCCTCGTATTATGAAACAATACACAGTTCAGGACCTCTGAAATTAGCTAATGACGAGTCATAAAGCGAAGTAAATTTGGAAACTACTCGTTTGTGATTGTTTGTACGTACCCAGTAATTAGGTGAAATAAGTCAGGGATTCAACGGAGAATTTGTCTTCAAACTGGTTGCGGGAGTATAATTATGAGAATCCTGCGTTTTGCATGCACACGGCTCTATAAAAACCAGACCAATTCAGTGACATTCAAATTCTTTTTTAGAGAAAGTCTGAAACTAGCCCTAGATATACACAGGATATACGCTATTTAATCACATACTGTTTTATTTGCCGTTTGTAAAAAATTTAGAAATCAAATGTAAGCCATGATACTGGCATCTGTTAACCGACAGTTTGGGCCAACTCTGTCGAATGCGGACAGTCTATCTTGAGCTGCCAAAAACAACAGACTCGTTCATCGAACATTGGACATTTCCTCAGTTATCTACTGTCCGCGACTTTCAACGCCATGATGTCTTCTATCACCTAGAAAGTATTTGTTTCGGAGGCAACGTAACCAACTCACAGAATGCATCACCAATCGCATTCCTGCTAGAACTCCTTCATACGAGGCTAAGGCAGTTTTCCCATGCATTGATATTGTCCACGAAAATGAGACAGAAAGCTGCCAATAAAAAATTCATAATGTTGGCTTCAAATGACGTGGACAAAGTGAACGATATGACAGAGAAGGAAAACGAATGCGACTTGTAGGAAGTAGTCCCAGCATGGCGGCGCCCAGTAGTTTGACTTGGACAACACCAATCGTTACATGATTCTAAAATTGCATGACGCTTGCGCGTGAATGAGTGACCTTAAGGGCTAACCTCTGCAAGGAATCCGGGAGAACAAAATGGCTGGTATATATCTCATAGCTGATATCTCGACGTACGCCTGGCCAAGGAAATAGGATTGATTCTAGTTTAGAATGAATGCATTACTAGCTAGACGACGTTACTCGTTCTCTCAGCTTCAAGCGCCAAAACTCATGTTAAATTAGAACCAATCTTACTCAGGATGTCAGCTCTAAGATACATATGAGCCGTTTTGTTCTGTTGGACTCCTTTTAGAGGTCAAGTGGCAAGGTCGCTCGATAACGTACAATCATCATGTGATTAGATTCATGTAACGATTGGCTATGTCGTCGATGTCACACTACTTGGCATCGCCATGTGGGAGTAAATCACATCCGTTTTCACTGACGTATCGTTCGTATTTTCCACGTTCAATTCTAATGGTGCTTTGAAGCTACGATTGTGAATATTTTGTGGGCAGCTTTCACAAATGGCGCCCCATTTTTCTGGCGAATATCAGTGAGCCAATAAGGGCGTGCGAGAGTTATGTTAATCTCGTCTATAAGAGTTCGCGCGAAAATGCCATTGGTCAAATCTAACTCCCGTTACGTTACTCGTCCTCGCAACTTCACGCTTCAAAACTATTAATTTCCCTTTAAATGATAGCTGGTGTTTTGTGAAAAGGGAGGACAGGGATGCAAGCAAACAGAGAAAACAAACAAACAGGGAGAACAAGCACACATGGGTAAAACAAACAGGGGGAACAAACAAACAGGGAGAACAAGCAAACATGGGTACAAGCAAACAGGGAGAACAAGCAAACAGGAGAACAAACAAACAGGGGGACTAGCAAACAGGGAGAAAAAGCAAACATTCCTATGATTCATTGTGTGAGTATTTTGGGCAACTCCTTTAATCATTTACTTCCAGCCATGCCGTTCATAGGAGTTGAAAAACAATCCATAGTGTTTCGTGTCGTGTTGAAGGCACTTTCTCTGCTAAGTGAATGGCCCATGTTAAAAGATAGGATGAGAAAAAAAAGTTGATCGATCGAACAATCCATAAACGATAGACGAAATTTTGTATGTGTGGTTGGGTTTTACAGCGTACTCAACAATTTGTTCGTCATATGACGACAACGAAATTTTGTGAGAGATTTCATTCTGGTGTTGTCGAAATCAAAGGTTATAAAATTAATGAAATTATGAAGGATTTTTCATACATTTTGGTGATATATGTCACAACTCCGGAGCACGTGAACCCTGTTCTCTCTCTAGCGCTTGACGCCAGTGTCTTGTTTTTTATATTTCAACGTTATTAATATTGATTTTTATATTTAGTACTGTACATTTTAAATTGACATGTCGGCCTTCCCTTATCAGTTGGCTTGGAATTCTAGGCCACAATTCACGCAACTAGTTTAGCATGGCGCAAAACGCCGAAATCCACGATGATAGGAAACAAAGAGGGCCCACTCCACTGCTGCAGGTATGAATATTGAATATAGATTATATAGTTTATAAATACGAATGTTGTGAATCACTTCACTCACCACAAAGGATTAATTATGATTTAACCCGGTGTGATAACGTTATACAGACTGAATATCACTGCGTTATTCTAACCTGACACGGAATGAATACTGTGAATCTCTTCGCTATGGAATCGTTTTATTGATTAAATATTGAAAATTAAACGTCTTTGTGAAGAGAAAACATTTTTTCATTCGTAGTTGCAAATTCCAGCTGTAGTCACTGCTTTCTTAGATATCAAAGATTGCAAATAAAGAAGTGAACTACAGATATTAACATGAAGGCACTCCCTAAATAACTCCCAGTGTCATCAAAGAACGCAACCTACTACAATGCAATTAGTCATTACAGAGGCAGTATTCTGGAATAGTATTGTGCCATCAGCTCAAACATTCTCTCGCGGCTACCTTCAGATTAAGGGAAGGGATTCCTTAGGCAGCGCAGGGTTGTTAAGATACCACACATATAGGGTTACAATAGCGTGTTAGTCTCGAGATAGGGCTGTGATCTGCCAAATAATTTATCACTATAAATCCTTCTGGAGTGCCCCTCCTCTCAAATACAGGGTGTGAGATACGAAAATGATTGGAGCAACGTGTGTATATGTGCAGTAGTCATGTTTTATCTTTGCTTTACACTGTTGAAAAGACAACGAACGCTATATACAGACTAAATTGTATGTCATTCTAGTTTATTTTTATCAACTGATACATTATTTGACTGAATCATGTTACAGTCATGACAAATACTTAGGCAGCCCACACGCACCTGCCCGTGTTCCGTACTACGCAAGGTTTTCCCAACCAAAACAGAATGGTACTCAACTTCAGTCTATGCATCATTCACGAAGTTGATTCAACCTTGTAATTCGTCATTACTTGGATTGCTTCATGTTCACTTCCAGTTTTCTGACGCTCCGTTTCTTTCTTTTTTTTTTTTTGGTATTTTTATTTTTTAGGTTTTTTGGTTTGGTTTGTTTTTTTATTTTTGGTTTTTATTTATGTATTTTTTTTTTTTTTTTTTTGTAATCTTCAAATAACAGGCTGTTTTCTTGGTGTATAAAGATATAGGCCTATATGTCGAAATGAAAACCTAGTCCCACTGCATTTCTAGTCGTCGCAAATAGTTTCGTGTCATCTACAGATTAAGTTCAGGCTATAAACTAAAACAGGAATTCCATACAATGTGGTCACAAGTGTGCCGAGAACACTTAGCCTATTGGCGCCTGGATTACATCAACTACGGAGGGTTAATGACAAAGACGATTCTACTCTTTTGAAACACCTCAGATCGCTTACACGGGAAACGCACACATTTGATTTTATCATCGTCTTAAAAGCGCCCGTTTCAGTCCTTAGACAAACTGCGATCCCAAACCAGTGTCAGGCGACACGATGCTCTTAAACACTTGTAACGCTATAGCCTTGATTTCACCAAAAGGAGATTTTATTGGGACACATGACTTAACCTTACAGCTGCTTCTTGTATCACAATGGTTTATACAGTACCAACGGTGCCTTATCTCTGGCGATCATTCAGATTGTATCCCTTGCAGAAGCAAAATACAACTCACAGTTTAATACAGAAATCGCGCCAGTTAATCCGGCTGTTAATTCTGCATAGTCAATTCTGTCTTCAGATCGCTGAGTCCAGCATCGCTGGAATGAGAGAGTGAATAAATTATTATGACAACCCATGACTTCAAGCTCCATAATTAACTCTGAACTGGGTCATAAAATCTTGAGACGAGAGTCCAGTGATGAAGGAAAAAAATCAACAGACCTTCAGTATTTGTCTTTATGTCATCCGAGATACATGTACAACTATTTTTTCTTAAATCGATTTTAGTTAGGCAAATGTCTATTAAGACTAACATTAGATCTGTGATCTTAGATGACCGCTTTGCCGATCGAAGGTTAAAGGTAGCCTTTGTGATTAGGCTGGTGGTGTGGCCCGTCTCGGATTTCACCGACAGTCGAACACTTACCTTGTTTACATTCAAACTCGCCTGAAGTACGGGTGCACTTGAAACAGACAACTATAAGAAAACAGTGCAACTTTGTTATCGGTGTACTGTTGATAATAGGTCCTTATGAAATGTAGTGTTTTAAACGTTTGTAAAACTGATGTTGAATAAATTATTATGCTATCTTACGTTCAACCAGATTAAAGTAGGTGTGAATAATATGCGAATAATTTAACAAACTCCAGTCGATCCAGATTAGTCTACGATATACCTTACCAGTCACGCAATCACAGGCTAAGTGTAACTAGTGATCAGGTGTTTTTTTATGGTACCAGAAGTCTAGAACAGACTTCTGATGATACCTGATCTCGGAGTATTCCAACTATGCGGTACGTTGCGGACTGTGTGGATGAACAGTGTACGAGTGTAGAGATGTCACGGGGTGACGAGATGATTACTGACATATGAACACACCTTTCCACTGAGAACTCTAACCAAGCTTTTACTACTCACGGGGATTTGAGTGAGGATAGAGACACGGTGCGTCTCGGATCCAGTGGGGTGAATGAATGTCCACTTGAGACGGGACAAGAGAGGTGTTTACTGGAGGCGGTCGGGTAAATCCCGTGGTCAATGGATGTCTATTAACAAGGAGAAGGATTAAGATCGTGTCAGACTTATTCCAAGGCCGGAATCTCTACCCCTGCTTTACTAAATATATATGTGTTCATTGCCCGGTGATTGCAAGACCGAGATACCGCGAATCGACCCGAAGTATACCGAAAAGGTACCACTGAATGTCCCAGAGGGTAGGAATAAAATAAACTTCACTTATTTCACGCCCTGTACAACATCAATTGTCCACAGTCCATTGGACGTGCGACTATAACGCCAGTACGATATGATATGGAGAAATGTCTTCATTATATCTTGCCTTTCATAGTCTTAATCCCTGAGTAAATACAAATTTGTAGCAACACCCAGTTTTCGGTAAGGTCATCAGTAAGCTGATCCTCGTCTATACGGTGAAGCCAAGGGATTAGACATCTGTGAAGCTCTATCGGATGACAAGACAAGAGGTTCTCGATCGCCTTACAAGTGACGTGTTCACTCCCGTATACCTACTATACATATTGCACTTAAATAGCTCCCTCCATTACCATTTAGCGTCCCGTGTCCACAGAGACAAGAAAGCATGAAAGAGGAAAGGTTTGCAAATAACACATACTTTAATTATTGGCGTTCGGACTTGTAATAATTAAAACAAGCCAAGTGTTGCGTTTATCTGACACGTCATCATTGCAACATAGCATGGAGCTATGAGATCATCCATATATATACTCAAGTCAGATTGCTGAAGAAGACTTCGTCAGGGTGTATATCCCCAAACCAGTATATAGTCTAAGATGCATTGATCAGCATTTGTGAAACACCAAATCACGCAGTTTTCCTCCAAGAAATGCCACAAGTTAACCTTCTTCCCATGGATGTTTTACGACGAATGTATATGCAGTAATAAAGTGCATGAAAAGTCCATTATTGCATTAATTCATCAAAGATTTGGTAAGTTCAGTTTACATAAAAGCTATGTGATAATGCCTTAATTGCCACAATAACTGCGTTACTTCAGTTATCCTCCTAGTCGCACGTAGTCAGAAATCTACGGTTTATTTGTACAATTAACAAGGTACAGAACGATCGATAGTGCCGACCACTGTCGTTATAGAATAAATGGATTTGAAGATTGAATGCAACGGAGATAATGCATAAGGAAAGTAATAACGTTCTTCGAATAGTATATGGAATACTGAGTACGACTCTGCAAACCCGGAGTATATCATGGGTTGGTTTCTGTATAAGGTACACGTATAAAGTAGTAAAAACACATTCTCTTCTCAAGAACACTTGACATAGGCTGTGGAAGTAAATGAAGGGGAAAAAGTGAAAAAGATATGAAGTTGTCATTGACATGTCATTATATTACAACTTTTGTTTGCAAATGGATTGTTTTATGAAAAGGGCTTTCTTTTTTGTCATCAGCGAAATATGATGTCTTTATTATAGGGGCTTTTAAGAAGGTCATATTTTTCCATTATATCCTCCAACATGCCCTAAAAAATCCCTGCCCTGTTCAAACTTCTTATAACGCCTCGAAAAAAGTTTGTAATGATGAATAGAATGAACCGTGGGATACATGAAAATAACTGTAATATTTCCACTTTAAATCGAACTTTCATCACTTACATGAAATGAAAGCGAAAGTGTGAATTGCTACACTGTCATTCATGTTGCACCGTGCATTCAGAAACAGTTTTACCTATGTGATTTATTTCCTAGAAATTTTTTTAGAAATTTTCTTTGAAAATTACATCAGGCTCGGTTTGGTACAGAGTTATTGAGGCTGACACCTTTTCATAAATAGTTTTCTCTGGGATTTGGTTTGATTCCGGTGAAAACAGATATTTTTTTTCTAACTTATCGCTTTATAATACTCTACATATCTACATCAGCAAATCTGTTAGCCTTTCGTAGAGTTCAGTTTGTCGGAGTTGAGCGACATTGAAGTGAATAAAGTCAGTCGCTAGTCTTATTTTAATAATCTGGGTTAAGATAACTGACAAGAATTAGTAGGATGTGTATCAGGATGATATATTAATCTGTGGGGAGATGATATTTTAATAGAACCCCCCAGAGATACAGCAATAGATACAGAGCGCGCCGGCCTGATTCAACCTACACGCCTTTCTGTCAGACTTATCACTCTAGCCATTCACAACACAGGCGCTTTGAAGTTGACTGCATCTTTACAATTGCTTTCGAAATTTCAAATTGAAGACTGAAGGACGAGGCCCGTCCGTGGCTTTATCTGTAGGGCTAGCTGCTGGACAGAATGCCACAAGGCCAAGGTAGTGTTGATAGACTCTATAACTAACTTGATCGGACCCCATTGTACTAGGTTTTACTGTATACGTCTACCGTGAAAAGATGGGCAATAGGAAACAATGGTCCACTAGGACTCATGTACATGCCCCCCATACCTATCCTATCGCCCAGGGCGGGCAACCCGATACTTCATAGAAAAGCTCATTGTCCAGATCTTTCACAGGGTATAAGTGGCAATCATGCCCAAATGTCAATGCTTAACGAGGTCCTTAATGCTCTGACTTGGGCATATAGAGGCGGCAGGTTCATTTGTTCCCGAATTAAACCGGCCTTCTGGAGTCTTCACACTACATGGTCTGTGCAAGGCACCGTGCAGTCTGACGGTGTGAATGACTTCCATCGTGACTTTGGGCGGGGTGGGGCGGGGGGTGTCTATGGCTTCATATTTTCTACTCAACGCTATCGTCCGAAATACTCATATATTATCACACTATAAACAGCACAGAAAAGGCTGGGTGATACAGTGGTCAAGCTTTTAACGGCCGGAACATGATGTACAACTTTCAGATCATGGATTTATGGTTATAAAATCAGAACAGAATCAAGCACAGTATTGTTCGCACTATGAAAGTGTTTTCAGATTTACACTTAAAGGCTTTAAAATGATAACTTGCTTTTGATGATTTTCTGATAAGAAATTAAAAGAACTTCAAAAACTCATACGTGACCCTGTAAAGTGCATGAATCAATCAGAATTAAGCAAAATGTATCACGTGCCAAAAAAAGGTAGGTGAATTATACAGTAGGCCCTGCATATAATATCTGACTGCATGGGGGATTCGAAACATGTTGGATATCGATAGCCTAGACACCAAAGGAAATGATGTTTATATATTTATTTATTTACTTATTTGATTGGTGTTTTACGCCGCACTCAAGGATATTTCACTTATACGGTGGCAACTTCTGGTGGGAGGAAACCGGGCAGAGAGTACGACCGGGGAGGACGCCAAGGTGAGCCGGGCTTGAACTCACACCGATCGCATTTGTGAGAGGCATCGCGATCAACCTGCGGATGGTCGTGGGTATCCCCTGGACTCTGCATATCCCGTTTCCTTTCACCATAATACTGGCCGACGTCGCATAAATGAAACATTCTTGAGTAGAGCGTAAAATACCACCCAAATATACAAATAAATAAGTAAATCACACTAAAGGTGCAAAGAACTCCTAATTCTGATAATTATTAGAAATATGAGAAACTCACAGACTTGGTGTATAGGTTTTTTTTAACGTAGAATCAGTTAAAAAAGTACGCTTCATTTCATGGTTTTAATGATAATAGTTTCCAAAAGTGTTCACTGCTGATTATACGCCCACTATATAACCCGAATGTATCTATTCCACTAGTTTCACTTCAAGTTAAAAGAAAATGATGGTGGTCTGTAAATGTAGGTTTGTCCCGCGCATGTGATTATATCTAAAGCTTTGCCTGGTTTCGCTGTTTACAATGTCGGGTTATGTATATCCGGACCTTGTCAGTGCTTAGTTACATTTCAATAGCGGACCAGATACAAACACAACGAACTAACCGCAAGGGAATTGCAATCATACAGACGGAACATCCTGCGAACATGTCTGACTAAAAGTGGAAATAATCCCTCAGATCCTTGGGGCCATTTGAAATGCCCTTTTTGTCGTGTACATGTCATGAGAGGGTCTAGAGGTCGTGACAAGCTTGAGTAACTTGCAGTCTATTGCGCATTTTGAGTATTGGCGTTTTTAACATTCTCATGAAGCAGAAATTAAGGCATCAAATTTACTATTATCACAGAAACCCCAGAAACATCATCTACAGCATTAATCTACTATCAAGAGTTTGAGTTAGCTTTGGTTACATTTTCCAGGTGGCGAGTAGCCTCTTAATCACGCAAACTCGCCAGATCAAGTGTCATCCGTTGTGTGTATAGACAAGAGCGTCGAATTGTCAGTTATTTAATACGGAGGTTTTAATTCAGGCACTACGTGCCAGAAATCATGTTCGCGGGGAAACCACGACGTCTTTCTGTGCATGGTCTGCAGCCAACAAGGGTGGCAAAGTCGCGAGTTCAAATCCAGCTCCCGTTGAATTTACCGAGATTCCATCTCTTTGATTCAATAACATCCAGAGTCCGATGGTTTGATCTAGTAGTATGCGTTCAAATATGGAAATTTGTCCGTTAGGGCCTACTTGTCCCCCCAAACAATGATGATTCTGGTTTCCATGACTTATGACTATGTGTACCCGAACACTGGAATACTTAATCAACTGTCAAATTAAATAGTTATTCAATCATTACACCATTCAACATTTCGGGAGTGGTTACAGGTTACAAGAGCTAGAGCCACTGCATAGGCATCTATACAAACCACCGAGACAATGCTTGGAAGTAGGTATATAATTGCACGCCTACACAGCCCGCGGGTCATAAATTTAATATCGCTTGAAAATTTAATTCATATTTAAAGTTCGCCTCTGCTTAAGATCCTGTCAGTGCATGTTGAGAGTTTGCACTCAGTCACACGAACACACCGACATGCCTTCCATCCACAAGCACGCAGCGGCATGCCTGCCAGCTCCCGGGCCCACGCGAACGCGAACAGATTATCACACAATGCACTTTTTGTTTCATTCTAATTTCATCGCGAAAATAATTGTTTATAAGTCTTCTTCACCACTTTCCGACTTCTTCCCCCTGGGCCTTATTCATCAAGTTTTCAAGAGAAATGTCAAATACATTCGTCTTCGTACAAAGGGCTGAACACGTCCTACAAGTACCGCCTTATTTAATTATCCGCTAATTGACGGTTCATATAATCGCTGGTTCTCGCCTTATACTGCAGACTGGAGACGCTGTATTGACAATTACACGAACGCCAATTTGTAAGCTTTGTTCTTGTTCCCTCCGCTGGGCATTAAAAACTATACTGAATCAAACAGTTAAGACATACATTCCATCATGTGTGTATGTTTTTCACCAAAACGTTTTTTGATAGAAGCATTGAGCATCCCTGGATAGATTCTTGATGTTATTTGCCTGAATGCCTATATTTCAAAGTAAGCTACGTGAGAAAAGAAAATCTATTGTTCAAACACGAATTTCTTCATACGAATCAAGGAGTGGGACAAGTGACAGCGCTGAATATGCAAAACGAAGAGTATGTCAATGTCATATCGTTCTAGTTCAGGGTTTTTGATAAGAAGTAAAGGCGTTAATGTGTGTATTGTCTTATAATTATTTACGCGCATTGTAGTGGATAGAAAATTCCTTTGTTCTTGTAAAAGTTATAAAAATATTTAATCTTTACAAGAAGTTTGAACTAGTGTCTACCGCTTCAGAGAGAGCCTACGAATGCAAATCTGTAGGAAGGATCATATGTCATTTTCTAATGAGTATAGTGTTTAGCAGTGATTTTGCTGCAAACAGCCTTTAACTCTTTAACAATTAAAAAAATATACAATAAATTAATGCGATCTGGTATAGACGAGCTTTCGCATGTGTGGCGTGCAGATATGCGCGCCATCTTGGCCGAGGTTGTGTTGATCAAACGGTAAACTGCTCAAACTGCCAGCTGAACGAGAGTAGTCGGTCTGTTTTAATGCTCCACCTTCCTCCAGTACCATGGTATGAATAGAAAGAACTAAATGTGGGCCAGTCGGTTATAACCAATGAGTCCACAAAGACTTAATGACTTTGCGGAGTGGTGAGTTCAAACCCATACTAAACAATGTTCAATCTGTGTCAACAGCGTTGCTTATAGAAGTTTCTTTACTAGCCGATCTAACCATCATCGGGCTGTGAGATTTAACACGGCTTCTGGAACGTTCAGGCGTGGCTTGCAGCTTCGTATATACCTAGTAACTGGTCGTTTCGAGTCGAGTAATCTTCAAAGGGAGCAAACTCAGAAATTGGCGTTCTTTCCTGTTGCCGATCTGATAGAAAAGTTTGGAATTTCCCATAAACCTATAACCCGTTACTTTCTACTACACACATTTGCTTTTTACTTTCAAAACACACGAAGAGAAATAGAAAGGAACGGGGGGCCTCCGTGACTCAGTCGGTTAGCGCGCTATCGCAGCACAATGACCCGAAGCCTCCCACCAATGCGGTCGCTGTGAGTTCAAGACCAGCTCATGCTGGCTTCCTCTCCGACCGTACGTGGAAAGGTCTGCCAGCAGCCTGCGGATGGTCGTGGGTTTCCCCCAGGCTCTGCCCAGTTTCCTCCCACCATAATGCTGGCCGCCGTCGTATAAGTGAAATATTCTTGAGTACGGCGTAAAACACCAATCAAATAAATAAATAAACAAATTGTATGATCCCTGTATGACCCGAGCATGGTCAATGTATCGTATAGTTTGTGTATGGTCAGTACAGGGTCAGTGTATGAGCAGTGTATGGTCCGTGTATGTTAAGTGTACGTTCAGTGTATGGTCAGTGTATGGTCAGTGAATATATCGTTTGTATATCGCCAGTACATGACACGTGTATGTCACGTGTATGACCAGTGTTGATTCAGTGTATACTTAGTGTATGGTCAGTGTATGGTCAAAGTATGGTGAGTGAATTGAAGTGATAAAATAAAACTTGAACAGATAGTGACTGCTGAATCGAAGTTTGCTTAAATTTTAAATTGGCATCTTTATGTCAGAAGCTGTTTAGTGAATTGGTCCTTGTACAACATGTCAAGCGAACAGAAGCTTGCTTCCAACCCCTTTACTCTAGTTACTTTTTGTCACGTAAAAGTAGTTCTGTCTATCCCGTTAAGACTGTAGTTTGTACAAGCGAAGGATCACATATAAAATAAGTGCAGACTGCCCGGTATAATAAGCTTTAATTCACCAAAATACCAAAAACATTCGAAATAACTCTAGGCCTACATATATTCAAGTATTTGAAAGTCGAGCTTATTTCGTCACCAGATGGCAAGCGCGCAGACTTACTGTTTAAAATTAAGTACAATATTTAGTAACAAAATTGAACATTGGTATGATCTATGTATATGTGTATATGTGTTGACAGGGACATGTATACAAGTATGGTGGTCTCTGTATTCATTACATTGCTGGACCGACAATGTCTAGGAGCGTATGTCTAAGGCTTGCAAACGTTCTAATACAATCGCTCGAGCGTGTAGTTTTCTAATGCCTTGTGTATAAAATTACTTGCCCTTTTTCTTCTCCAAGCCCTAATGGCAGTGAAAAAAACACAAACATGCTTATGTGATGTGGGAAAATTTCAGTTGCGCTTATTTTTGCCAATACAAAAAAAAAAACAAATAATAAAAACAAATCTACAGAAACGATATCTGTTACGTGATGTATATCAGTGCAAACTATAGGCCCTGTGTGGGTATACAGCCACTTGGTACGGTATCCTATATTACCAGAGTAAACTGTGCAAGGCTTATGGCTTTGTAAACCACCTACAAACCTTTCCTTGTAATAGCGATTTAGTGCTCACACTCACGGGTTCCAACAGTGGTTTGCATATGTCTGTATGTCTTTATATACGCTACGCTTTCATGTCACTCCGTTTTATGCATTGATCCGATGTTAAACTTAAAAGGAAGACATCGTTTTACAATCACATAATTTTCTGTTCAAGGTGGCAAAGAAATTCGCCGGTAATAATTTCTGTCGGACGGATTAGTCAAATGTACTGAAAACTCGTATGCACATGGCATGCCAACATTAGGAGTGGATCCAGCCGTGGTCAGATAGAGTATATCACGCTAGGCCCGGCGCGTTACACGCTCTGAATCGTGGTACATATCATTCTTGAAGATGAAACTCTCCATTGCCACGGAAGGTCTCAAAATCATCTTACAAGGCACAGTGGGTAAGTCTGGTCGCATCACTAGAATGACCGGGGCCAGTTTTACCTCCTCCTGTTCTATACCGCCATAATCAAAGTATTTTGACATCACGCTTTAATATCCAACTGGTCTGTTGGTTTTGTCTCCATCCGTAGAAAGGAACTTGTAAGACTTTACCTGCCATCGGACGTGTGTGTGGACTTGCTGTCCATCACTGGGGAAACTGCTGTTCGATTGGGTTCAGCATATTAATATTCATCAGCTGTCAAGTCGATGGATCAGTTATTTCTGCCCGCTGGATCCAGGTAGAAAACATAGCTTTAGGTGAAGTGTCTGTCTTGAAGAAATGAAGATGGTATAATTTATAAAGATTCTTTTATGTGAGATATTTTGGCTATGAATTGGATTACTTCATTTTAGGCTCTGTCTTTTGGACAGTGTTGATGCAATAAAGTATAAATGTTATGCCTCTTCCATAATTACAACCAAACATATGACAAACATATTAATATCAAATATTTAGAGTACTCATTCACTTGTCAAAGACGAAATCTTATCACCAAAATGACACCAACACGACCGCAGCTGTTTTTAATCTTAATCTTTTAAATTAGGTTTGCGTGATGAATGCAAGTGATATGATCTTCATGACCGTACAAGTGTGGGTTGAGCTCTACCTGCATGCATCATACGTACATAGGCGAATTAACTAAGTCATTAATCACGAAGTGATATGTATACTTGCCATCTTCAGGTGCCGGTGATATCCGACGCCAAATCTGATCATAAATCTTAACAGACTAACCACTCCGATGGGATGCTTGCAATGTTTTAATCCTTCAATTCATGCTTGATTTCTTTTTGAAGCTATGTCAGGCTGTTTATAGTTTTTACTTCCCTTGAAGCACTCACTGCCACAATACGGTGGCAATGATTTGTTGAAAACGTTTATCAAGCCAAGGAAAGGCGTTTTGACTTTCTTCACATTCTCTGGAGCCTAGACTATTGTAGACGCACACACGAACACAAAGTTCCCATGATTCGCCACTTCTCTAAATCGGAAACTTCCCGACAGTGGAGAGTCTACTTGTGCTTGGGGATAGAAGTATATCGGAATTTGGTTATGGGTTATATGAGGTCTTCTTTGTTTCGATTTCAGTTACTTTGCCTGCAGGTTTTGCACGAATTCTTACAACTTAAGACACAATACACTAGGGCGAACTTTGTGTCAGACGAACCTCATGACCTGTATTTCTTGTGTAACTTACGTAGCATTGTTTCAGGTACCTGACTTACGCTGGTTGCAGGTCAGTGGTGTCTATGTGCTGTTATCTGCGAGGGTCGTCTAAGAGCGGCTTACCGCACGATTATCTCAAGGCTATATTACATATACGACAACTTAACAAAAGCATATATTGTTGATCGCACAATGGTGGCGAGAGCTGTTTGTAATGCGGTGCCCAAAGTTCACAATTATGTTATATGAAGAATTACAAGCTATTTTAGTTATATCGTCACTGAAAAGTTGATTACGATCATTGGTCACAGGTATAGAATTTAGTCTTTGCATTTACAGGGTTTAATTTTTGCTTGTCTGATTTCGATAACATTTAGCTTATTTTCTATTGGCCACGTAGGGCAAAATCTATCTGTACCTTTCTGTACCAGCTTGGCGCAGACAGATGTTTGTGGCTAATATATCATTCATTAGATAGTTTGAAAAGGGGATCGAGCTTTATTGCCATTTTATAATGTGCTCAAACGGAAATGTTCTCGCTTGAGGTGAATTAATAATGTCGTAGAAATAGGATAATAATAATGAATAAACGAGGGCCGTCCCACAGGTAAATCAAGGGGGGGAGTACTTGCTTGGTGATTGCGCTCGAAGACTATGATTATTGTCATGCGTATCACGCTCTATATTTCCCACAATTGTCAAAGAATTTGACGACATAGAGTAATCTAGTCCAGCTTTGTTGCTGTTTAAGTCAGAGCCTTTGAAGTATAAAACACATCCATCGAGGCTGAAGAGGAGATAATTGGACAGGAGCTCGCCCTGGCGATGCTTTGTAGAGAGTGCGATAACGCAGAAGGCGATTCAAAAGAGCAGCATGTGAGGGAAGATGTCAGAGAGCTCGCCTCCATTGGCAGGGATTATTCTATCTATTTTTTAATGTGCGTTGGTGCAATCCACAGGAGCATGTACCATTTTATTCTGTTACAAAAGTGAGATTCTGTCTTTTGATCCGCTTTACACAAGATTACAAAATCACGGCGATATCAGAGTGTATTCGAAAATATACCGGCCTTTCATCGTGTTTTGTCGTCAGACGTGGTTTCAAGTGGCACCAATATAACGCTTGAATCGCTCTGTTGAATTTTGGCCCCGTCTTCGTGTGCGTCATGGAGATAAGGTTACCATTCTGACCACGGCGAAACATTCGTCGGCACCGCAGAACACGATATACCGGGTTCCCTCTAAACGGCCTCTCATCATACGATACGAGATCAATTCCTCCAACAACCTGCTACTTTAGAGCGGCACCACAAACGTGCTCGTAGCCATCCGGGGAGGAGACAAGGGACCACACACGCCCGTGTGCGTGGGTCCTCATGCACGCTGGGGTGGAAATGACTGTCATAAAAGAACCCCCTTTTCAGGTTTCATCTATTAGCTTACGTAACTGTGTATATTAGACTTGAAACCTTTGTAGACACATCCTCAAGTTACAATAGAAAAGTTTTGAATTTCCCATAAACCTATAACCCGTTACTTTCTACTACACACATTTGCTTTTTACTTTCAAAACACACGAAGAGAAAAGGGAAAGAATGTGAGGCCCCCGTGGTTGAATCGGTTGGCGCGCTATCGCAGCACAATGACCCGAAGCCTCCCACCAATGCGGTCGCTCTGAGTTCAAGACCAGCTCATGCTGGCTTCCTCTCTGGCCATAGGTGGGAAGGTCTGCCAGCAGCCTGCGGATGGTCGTGGGTTTCCCCCGGGCTCTGCCCAGTTTCCTCCCACCCATAATGCTGGCCGCCGTCGTATAAGTGAAATATTCTTGAGTATGGCGTAAAACACCAATCAGAGAAATAAATAAATAAGAAAGGAGCGTTCAGGAATACTAGAAAACGAAGAACAGGAATTATCTTGAGCTTGTTTGGTATGCCAAAGTAGTGTTACTAGAACCACTAAATCCACTGCTGAAAGTGCTGAGGGGATCTCTGTGGCCGAGGGATTAACTTTCTCGCATGGAGGAGTGACATGGGAACCTCTCACCAATGCGACAGAACTCTGGGCCAAGCCTGCCTCCATATAGGCGGATCGTGGTCTTCTAAGTAAAACTCCATTCAGGCATATAAATAAATGAAAGTGGTGAGGTTATTTGGGCTAGTTCCCCAACGCTTTCTGGATTACCCCGGTAGCAGAAAACAGTAGGCTACAGGTGGAGCATGTAGCCACAAAAATAAAATTACATATGTAAATCTTACATATGTTTGATTATGAGAAATGCTGTGTTAACGGCAAAACACTTGTTGTGGTCGAGGATACTCAGTCAAGCCACCAGGTGGCGCTGTTAAGTTCGGCGTGTGATTCAACTGTATAATATCTGTTGCAAGACGGATTCTCTACACTTGGTACACGACCAAGTCAGTGACTTAAGGAAGCCGGATAAGGACATCTCGACCCGAGCTTCGCGGGCCGAGGCCCGCTACAGGAGGAAGGTGCAAATTGCTCGCGAATGACACCGTTCTCATGCCGCGGGTCTCGACCCGCGAGGCCCGGGACGAGATGTCCTTATCCGGCTTAAATAGTAACTAACGTTAGGGACAAAGCTACACCGCTTAAGGTTAAAAATTGGCAATCACAGGCGACTGATGATCTAAATCAGTAAATGCCTATCTGAAGGTTCGGGTTCTCTGGCTACAGCACATTTTAATTCTTCCTGACTTACCCCTTTACAACGGACGGGTTATATGAACAGCCACAGAATTTACCCCGTAATTAATTTACGGCTTGAACAAATAAGGGGAAGTACAGTAAATAGTCAATCTTATAGGAAACCAGATATGTCATACCATCATCCGTCTGAATAACTATAAAACCGAGGAATATATTGCCATGAAATCATACGCAGAATCTCTATATGCGATACTGAGAACTGAACGTATACCCGTTATTTAATACTTTGTTTACCCCTAATAATATGTCGGGATATCTTCGCCTCTGGAATAAACGGGGCCGATAAACATAGGAAGATGGCAGATATATAGTGAATCTGCATCTATCAGGTTATCAGATACCTGAACAAGCTTGCTTTATACAAGTAACATGTTGGACAATGTATAACAAGTGTTGCCGTATAGATACGTAGTGTAGGCATACGCAAGTGTGTTTACTTATAATTTGTGTTTCGTCCAAAATAAAAATAATTCGAGTATGATTTATCCAGAGCACTGCTGGTTTGTCATTCTATGCATGTTTTGCTTTCAATACCGCACGAATCTATACACTATGTGGCACGAACCTTGCCACTGGATTATTGTACACTTGTGACATCTGGTGTTCTAATCTCTGTCTGACTTTCTTTTAAATGAGAATTTGAAGATCTCCGGTGTTCCATTCACTGAGGTATGATGTTAAGTGATGATAATCTCTCACCTTCCGTTCACTGACGGTGTGGTGCTGAGTGATGATAATCTCTCACCTTCCGTTCAGTGAAGGCTTCATATCGAGTATCTGCGTTCCCTGATGTTCCGTTCCGTGGTGTGTGACGCTAAGTGATTTTAATCTCTCATCTTCGGTTCAGTGAGGGCTTCACGTGAAGAGTCTGTCTTCCCTGGTGTTCAGTTCAGTTAGATGTTTGTGACCTTCGGGACATGTGTTTATTTATTTATTTATTTATTTATTTATTTATTCGATTGATGTTTTAGCCATACTCAAGAATATTTCACTTATACGACGGCGGCCAGCACTATGGTTGGAGGAAAGCCCGGGGGAAACCCTCGATCATCCGCAGTTTACTGGCAGACCTCGGACCATATAATAACTATATATGAAACCCTTTATATACATTGCACGTTATTTAATCATAAAAAATGATGAATACTACTTAAAGAAACATCCTAATATACCAACACAGTTTGTGATATGGAACAGATTGTTTATTGTTTAAAATGAGGAGTTTGGTGGGAAAGGGGTGTGATCTCCCGTAAACAGATATATTTGGGAAATATCCGGAAATGATTTACTGTCGATTTCACAGTGACAGTTTGGTGTAGGGGTAACCAGATTGATATTATGACTTACTAACATTTCATGGTGATAAAAATAACAGAAAAATGTGATATTATTTCTTTTCTTGACAGCTGTCCTTATTGGTCAGTCAACCTCGGTACGCAGTTTTCTTGTCTACAATCGAAATGTCAGTCACGGTGTAAAGTTTAAAACGCCTTATTCATCTGATACCACTCACGCTTCACCTCGCGAAGATTACTGGGCAAAGCGAGCCAGAAAGTCGACCAGAGCTACATACTTTTGTTTAATAAGTGGTTTTAAATTTGTTTCCTTTGTATTGTCGAGCTGTCATAAAATTCATGCTTCGAGATGGTATACAATGGTGTACCTATTCGCGGATTAGAAAGTGACTATTTGGGGGAGAGAAACTCTCTCGGGATTCACCTTAAAATCGGCCTGGCAATTGTGTCTTGGCTGAATTTGCTAGGGGGATTAGACAGAAAGTCCAACAGTCTCACCCTCGAATTCCGCCTTTTCTTTCACACGTAAGCTTTTAATACTGGCACACAGAAGCCTCCTCACGAAAAGAGTGCGCATATTGTATCATATAACGCAAATCGTCTTACACGTCCCATGGGCTGTTTGCTCGAGGATCGAGAAGCTTTGTCTGAATCAGCCTTTCATGAAATAAGAGTCGCCTTTACCTATATTTCCATTATCTACCTTCTGTTTGTTTTGACAAGTTAGGGTTCAGGTAAGGGTTCCAAATATATCTGAATAAATATTGCCTTGAAGAGAGAATGTTTCCGTGGCGTCGACACGTTAAGACGCTCCCGCATCAAAGAGAAACAACACGCAACTTTTGACGCCCATTCAAAAAAAAAAACTGTCGGACATTTTGCATGAAAAGACTTCTAAGGTGTAAGGTGTTAAGAAATATTTGGCTATCGCTCAGTATTAGCATGTGTATTCTTGTTTCTCAGATATAAACAGTAAAAAAAATGAAAATGAAATATTCGGAAAGCAATAAAGCTCATTATAAAACCAAATCTTTTGCGTTCCCTGAAACAGAAGGACACTTATTCAGCAGACTTAAAAACTTTATGTCATGGATCTTCTTATGCTATACATTTAATACAGTTTAGCATGTAAGCATATCCACCATCTCTTAGAACCATGATCACCATGGCGCCATTGCCTGGTTCTAAATTCACAAGTTTAATTAAATTCAAGTAATTTGCAAGGTATAAAAATGCAGCGGTAGCAAAACTGTCCCGAGCAGGCTATGTGTTTTTAACACCATCAGCACATATCCATCGCAAAGACAGCATAAGTGCACGGCTCTGATCGGCCAACCCTGCGGACAGGTATAGTATTGGGCTTCTTAGAACTTCTTAGCAGAGAGGGCGGTTCTTGATTTACTGTTAGCCTTATAAGTAATTCGGAGGGAAACCACATGCCTGGATAAATCTACTTTTGTTAAACATAATAGCTAGAAGCTCGAGATAGTTTTCGAGTTAGAGTTTTTATTACACCATGCATTATGATTAACATCCTCGCAAAATGAATTCAGTTATCCGTCCTAAACATTCCCTACAAATCCCTCAGTCTTACCTTGCTCTTACAGAAGTCACTTAATGGAATTCCATTGAGTCTGTTAATCAAAAAAAAAAAAAAATTACAGACATACAACAAATACACAGATGCAAAAAAACTGTTGTGTTCCGTTTCACGGCTGATCGTTAGTGTGTCCGATTAAAGAATAACAATCTTCCCAATTGTCTAAGCCTCTCTCCAGATTATTTTATACAAATATAGTATAACCGGAGACGAAACCCATCCACAAAGAAGCAACTTTTACTGCCTTGACATAAACAAAACGGAAGAGTAACAACACGAAGCCACACATTGACGTAAACCAAACTAAAACTCTGAAACAAACATGGACATGGATTTACAATTAAAACGATGGATATGAGAGGGAATGAGCTGATGAAAATCAAGAATCGAGTTGAGCAGGCCATTAAAAAAAAAAAATAAAGGCCTATACGTAACATGGATAGAAGTTTACAACCAGTGAAACTAAAGATGTGAAGTAACATAAACTGACGAATAAAAACTATTCCCAATCTTAGGAATAACATGTGTCATTGTTCTATCATGCTTTATTCCATGCTCTCTGTTCACAGTGTAAAAAGACATGGACGGAGGCAAAAACGACGTGTTAGTCGTTATACCTGACCACGCAGGACGCTGCACGTATACCAGGGAAAACACGAGACGACGAGACTAGTGTCGGGCTGTATCAGATGAGTCTGAAATCCGCCCAATACAACACACAAATTGAATTTGATTGTGTAGTAGAGTGTGCTTAATTGTGACGGCAAGAGGACGTCGATTACTCTCTCCGACAGCAGGAGGTCATACAGTAATTATGGCGCATCGCATAATAGAATTTCACACATGTCGATTTCGTATCGGGCTAAGCGAAGAACACACAATGATAGGCGCGACCCACGCGTCCCTGAAGCGTGGCTCGACTTTAAAAAAATGGGTCAGCCTATCCGTTACTCCCAACAATGCAGTCATCTTTAGTGTTTAACATTTTTCACATATTTCATTCATAATCCAAGTTCTCTTCAGGATGCAATTAGGTCCTTCCCCACCCCCGAGTTCGAGAAGCTTCTATGCCCACAACACATTAGCCACCTGAGCTTCTGCAATTCACTGGGTTAGTTCAAAGGTAACCCGTCTCACCTGAGCCTGTGACCGCAGAATAAAGGATCGGGCATTCTATTACAGATTTTTAGCATACATGATGCAAAATCAAATTACTCAGGTAAAAAATCTGTAAACAATATTGCAGGATACGGTTGTCATGTGAAAGTGAGATAATGTGAAAAAGTGCACCCCATTCTGTCCAAGATTGGGTGACAAGTGCATTTCTCCTAAAATTCACATGAACTGCCAACAAATACACCACATAATTTGTTTCACTGGCAAATAGCACATACATTTACAAAATGGTCAAATACTTCCGTGTCTTAATTTGTAATAAATTTATAGACTTCTTTCACCTTTCCAGCTATTTATTTTAGTTCATTTGAGTTTTATGCTGTACTTAAGAATATTTCACTTATGCTATTACAGTGGCCCGCATTATGGTGGGAGGAAACCAGTTAAAGCCCGGAGAGACCCACGATCTTCGGCTTTTAATGTTAGAAAGTGTAAAGGTAAGGATATAAGTTTTCCAAAGGAGAATTGGGATTGGGAGAGTTTTGTGGTTAGTCTGAAAACCTTGAACTCTGATACATCTTAAATTTCCATGGAAATAAACCTTGATGATCCCGTCTGACCTCTGTAGGGTTATTAGTATTAAAACTGTAATATCCATACATTCGCTAGGATGTCTGGGGTGAGGGTTCAAGCGCGGCCTTGGGCAAGGAAATTGTCTCTCACAATAACACTAACAATAACCTCGGCGTTTACATCGGGGCTTGTAAAAGCTGGTGTTGGGGTCCTCTATATGCATGCATCTTGATGAACACCATAGTAACAATTCTTTGAGGAGAGCTAATTTAACCTTTCGCAAAAAGATAGCATTTTTATGGGGGGGAGGAGAGTTAAGTATAGGCTAAACACATGTATATCGAAAGCATCTTTAAATTTTATTCTAACACATCTGCGACATTCGTACTTCATAAAGAATAGAGACGTCAGCTGCATATACGGTAGGGTAGACACAGTGAATTTTTGCGCGTGACAGAACACTGTTGTCAGCGAATAACGTCATAGCGTTCACCGGGATTGTTCCAACCGCACACATTGAAAAGGGAGGGTACGTTTGTGCAGCACGTGCCATCTGCCTATATTTAAAACATATATGACGTCACCAACTTCCACGCAATCCATGGCCCAGTTGTTGGACGAATGGTTAACTTTAACCAAGGATATAGCGCTAACCCAGAGTTAAATGTCTTATCTCAGGGTAAGCTAACAACATGTTAAATCTGCGTGCTTAACCATGGATTAGTCATAGTTTTAGGTAACCCAGGGTTAAATAATTGCATTCTTCATGTCAGTAGTTATGATTGGTCAGTTTTAAAGACTGTGGATGTCAGGGATTGTAGGCATAAAGATTCCCAGAGTTTGCCATGGCAGCAGTGGGAATAATACATATACCCTGTAATAGATTGTTTATGCCTGTGTAGATAGTGCATCTCATAAAAGTCATCAAAACCACATTCATTTTTGTGTCTCCTATCTTTCCTGTACAAAAAACTGATAACGTAGTTGCAATACACCAATTGCCACAATTGTTCAACCATGCCAGCTGCTCATTTTCCTTTATGCTTTTCACTGTTTATACATATACCATGCAATACATATGCATGTACAAACACATATGATTTATTTTTCCAAAATCAGTATAGTTTATATAACAAAAAAAATGTTACAAAAATGGTGAATAATGTAAAATAAGTGAAGAGTAAGTCATTTCCCCCATCTTCATCCATGGGTTAAAATTTACCCTGGGTTAGGGCCAATTCAACTCAGTGTTAACTTTCACGAGTTGTTCGCTTTGAAGAACTTAAATTTAACCGGGGTTAAATTTGAGGGTATGAAGTGGGAGTGTGGCATTCGGCAGGAAAAGGGATCGAAGAAGAAATGACAGGGTTACCATTTTTTTTCTTCGAGTAACTTTAAAATTAAAGAAATGTAGCCAATTCTGTCTCGCGGATAATTGCGGACCGTGTGCAAATATACATATTCATAAAATAGAAATAATCTTTCAAACAACATCGAGTGCTTGTGTAACGCAACATGCGGGTTGTGCGTTTACTTATCGGAGTAATATTCTGTCGTGCTGTTTACTTCCGCGAATGAAGGGATTTGAACCTGTTTACTTGGTAGATTACTTTTATCATTCATATACTTTATATAACGGGGAAATTTCAGGATTTCCTTTAGTGATGAAAATGCTACCTCGTACAGTTTATAGATATCACTTTTGTACATTCATTTTTAGTACTTTACACCCAGACGACGTCATGACATCTAGAAAAAAAAATACATTTTGTTTCATGACGTTCCATTCTGAGCTTAGCGGGATGACGTCAAATTATACAAAAACATGGCCCCTGTGGTTGTTTAACATGACCTCTGCCTTGGAAAGATCGAGACAAGAGAAATGTATTCAAAACAAAGATGAATAGGTACCAATTCGAAAAATAGGAAAGTAATAAAAACTTAAAATTAATGTAAAATATGTGTGATTGGGTGATATTTTAGAAAATAGGAATAATAGCTTCATTCACTGCGTACATGCTGTGTTAAGTGCTGTAAAAAAGGAAGTGTCCATTGTTTTTTAACTCGGCCTGCGGCGTCGTACAGGAACAATGGACACTTCATTTTTTTACTGCAGTTATCACAGCATATATGCAGTGAATGAAGCCATTAAATCTTAAATATCACCACGCATCAAACCGAACGCTCCAATGTTCGTGTAATAAAACACTTTGACCCGTTGGTATCATAGTAACCGTGATTTATTTTTACTCATGTCATACAATAAAAAAAACTACAGTACAGAGAGTTAAAACCAGAGCAACGACGACAATGTGGTAGTGGGAAATAGTCACGCCTCACCGGGGAAAGGTAAAAAGAGTCCAACTGTGTCATGTGACTGATCAAAAATGTTAGGCAAGTTTGTTCACCGATCACCTCCGTGTTAGGGAGGTACGAACGACCTCTCCTTCAATCAGCAGCTTCTTAAGTTAAAAAAACTTTTAGCTCTTCAGTTTTGCCTCTCGTACGTCTGATCTTAATAACTTTTTGTGACACTTTTCATAGACACCCATGTTATAGTAAATGTAATCAGAAATAGCTGCCTAACATTTTTACAGGTCACATTGTACAGTAGGGGTTTTCTCTGCCATTATCGATAAAAGCGTTCGAACTCGAATTTGCCATGTTTACTTCAGTAAGGGTTGTATTCTAAATGTACATGTGAGTGTTTAAGAGATAACAACTTTTACGCTAACCCCCCCCCCCCAAACCACCACCACCACTAACACCATGGCTTAAGCTGAATTAGGTAACAAAGATGACAGTGACGTTAAATGCAATTTATTAGAAGTAAGTGGTGTAGAATTACTCATATAGACTTACCATTCATGGGTATGGGCGTCAAATGTTGCAATACACACGTTTTGAAGAACACCGCGGAGATTTTGATACATTGAATATTTTTACACATGCCTGTATGATCGATTTCCTTCGCTAATCGTGGAAACTGTGTTTGTGTTTTTTCCTCTGTGCGTATACAACGTGAACTGTATGCTGTTAATAAAACTAATACTGAGTTTATTTTCTGTTAACGACATCCAGACATCCAATAAACATAGGAACCATACGGGGTTCGGGTTTACACCTTTGTGTAAGTTCAGTCAGTTTGGTTTCTACGAGTCTGACGATTATTTTTAGAAAACTCTTTTCCGCATTAGGAAAAAAGAGGCATTTGTTCACTAGAGTAATTCAATACTAACATTAAATGGGGCGAAAATGGTGGAGCTAAAGGCCTCACAAGCCCATGATGAAGATATCTGTTCGTTTCGCTTCGTACACTCTGGAGTGGAAAGGCTCAACAGGATGCCGGTCTGCTGTCAGCAAGCATTCATCTAGGACACACAAAGATGAGGTTTGCTGCGTTCATACTTCCTAGCAAAAGATCTTCACTTAATTACGCAAATGTCCTTATACTGCCAAACAGCTCCTCAAGTCGTATTCCATTCAGCAAGTGTGCAAAGGTCGAGTTCTTCCCACTGTTTCTATTACCAGAACCACAACTGCGGAGGACAGAGGTCGCTCTTGGTTATTTCAATCTCCTGGTGTTGCCAGTGAACCGTTGTTGTTGTCCGTGGCGCCACCACGGGTTCCACGCCCTGCCCACCCGGAGAGCCGCATCGCAACCATACAAGAAACGCACTTTTAATTATACAGGACAAGACTAACATTGTACGGAATAAACGGGGCGCGTCACTCTGACGGAGACTTCGCTTCCCAACTTTCAAACAAAATCGGCGTGGGGTAAACTTTGTATGTCAGTGTAATGCCCTGACTTCCAGCTTAATATCCATGGCTGTTAAGGTTGTCGCTAATACCATAAATAAAGTGTACATCATTTTTCCTCAAAGGAAAGCAAGTATAACACAGGCCTGTACATAAAAGATTTGTGACACAGCACAGATAAACTGATTAACGCGCTTTATCACCTTCAACGACACTTCATTGCGTCTTGGTAAATAAATAGCTGGCGTTGTACCACAACGATCTTCTACCTGGTGCTACACCATATGAGCCTTCTCTGTAGCGTATGCCTGCAAAATTTTTTTGCATGGCTTTACACCGCATGAACCTTCTGCCTAGTATTACACCACATGAGCCTCCTGTGTAGCATTACACCGAATGGATTTCCGTTTGATGTTAAAAAACATGAACATACTGTCTGCCGTTACACCGCACGGACCTTCTTTCTGGCGTTACACCACAGAGACCTTCTGCCATTTGTTACACCGCAGGGACCTTCTGTTTGGCATTACACCTTGCGTTACACTGCGTAGACCTTCTGCTTGGCGTTACACCGGATGGACCTTCTGCCTGGTCTTACACCACATGGGCCTTCTGCCTAGCTTTACATCTTATGGCCCTTCTGTCTGGTGTTACACCACACGGACCTCCTGTTTGACGGTACATAGCATGAGCCTTCTGCCTGGTAATTCGTAGCAGGAATCTATTGCATATCACTGCATGGGTTTTGTGGAAAGCCTTACACAATGAACCTTGTAGATAACGTTAAGACACGAAACTTCGCAAGTCACTATTTTCGTAACTTTTCTCGTAAAAGACGTTCTCTAGGTTATGGCGATATGATCTACGAGAAAAGTTACGAGAAATCGATTTACGAGTTTTTGTGACACTGGGCCTTGAGCAAATTGCGCATGGGGTATCTTTCATGACAACATATAGAGAAAGGTACCTTGGTGTTGCGTTGCGTGTTGTAAAACGGCCTCCTGAACGTTATTTTCTCAGTTCATGATACACAGCCTTATATCACGAGCTGTATGCCTATCGTTTCACGGGGTCGAGATGGGTTATACCAAAGACTTTGAAAACATTAATTGATGCTGCCACGCTTGGCGCTCACCACTGATAGATTAAAGAAAGGAAGTAGGACTGTTCAGCGCGATGTCAGTATAATGTGAATCTATGGGGTGTCATTTCTGGAGTCGTCGGCATGATGTTCCTGTGGCAGCAGCGCTGGACTCGCCCTGCCACAAGAAGACACAGTATGTATACATCCTATGGGCTCATTGTCGTCATATGAATGAAAAATTCTTAAGCACGACGTAAAACCCTAGCATACATACATACATTCTATCTTTGCAACACAGTCTTCTGCATAGAGTTACATCATTAAATGCATACATAGCGTTACATCATGAAACTATGATGGCTGATAAGAACCACAGTATGCTTCCGGTAATACTAAGGGCGATGAATGGAAGGGATAAAGTTCCGATGCGAAGGGGTGAAGTTTCGGTGCAAAGGGATAAGTTGTCGTGGCGAAGAGGCGATAATCCGAAGCTGAGATGCGAAGGGCGGAAGTTGATGGCAACTTCGCCCCTTGGTATTGCAGCTTTGCCCATCACAACTTCTCCTTTCGCTTCATCGTATTACTGGAGGCAAGCTGTGGCCCTTCCCACACGTCACATTTACCAACCATCATACGAAGCGTGTACACCTTGGCGTTATATCTCGAACCTTGCCAAGCATGGTCACGGAGAACCTCGATCATGATTGGCATTATATCATGAATGGCACACATTACATTATGAAACCTACATATTACATGTCTCACATCTCACATCTCACGTGTAATATTACAGAACTTCATAAAAGTTGCACCTACCATTACACCACGAATGCATTACACCATCATGGCTTTGGTCATGTGCCGTTTATAAATGCAGTTCATCAAGCTAAGTATAGACAGACTTCTATGGCCAAGTGCAGAATGTGCCTGTTCATGTTTCAGTTGATACTTCATTATCCACTCAACGCGTCACGCAAACTGAATAACAGAAAAATTGTGTTGAGCTAATAATATCAGTCACGGTGTACGATAGGTACATTCTCAAGTGAGTATTTTAGGTCTTTGGTAAAGTCATAACGAGATGGCGGCGTAACAGAGGAGTATAGATAATTGGAGATTGGTTCAATCTCCGGCAGACTTATCTGTGATAATATCTGCCGCGAGCACCTGACAACGTGTAATTGGACGGGGTCACCAGTCCACATCTCACAGGGGCCCCCAAATCGTTTTGGCTGTTTCACACCTACCCATATGCCGTAATTACCCTGTGCCAAAGTTTTAGGCTGTTGACTTAGTCACCCATGACTGTCACGATAATAACTAAGTCTTTGTGACTGTGGGGGGTGGGCTTATAACCTGTAATTAGCTTCCATCACACAGGTAAGAGGGACAAAAACAGTCCGCTGCTCTGTGCCGTTATCAACTGACACCTGCCAAATCGGTCCGATGCACCAAGTGTTGGTAATGGCGGCCCACTGACACGGTTGGCACTGATAACATCTCGCGCTACACTCGATAATCCTGATAAGTCACGTCTTAATGAATTAAGGAAATGTAATGTTACACTGCAGGACGCGGAAAAGGGTGTACTGAAATTATGGGGATGCTTTGACACGCAATGCCGCTTCCACTGTCATGTTACTGTGACTGGTCCTGCAGAGAACGCTTCTGAATCGGCCTTGACCTTTACTACTGAATGGGTTTAGGTCATAGGCCTATGTACATTATAAATCATATCGTGTACTTGCTCCACTCTCAGTACCAGAGGTATGCTTCATGACTATATGTTTACCATCATATTATCACAGTCGCTATATTTCATTTCCCGCTCGATATTGCAATAGCTGTTGTGGAATGTGACCCGTTGACAATAGGATTTTGTCACACACCCATTTCTTTCCCATCGAGCAACAGTTCACCCATCAAGAGATCTTACACATTGAAGAGCGTAAGGCGTTTGCACGCGATCAGTTCGTAGCTTTCCCATTTTAAAGCATGCAAACTGCTTAATCTGCTTGATTACATTCCACAACAGCTATTGCAACGGCAAGGACAAACCAAGCTGACAATCCTGGGGACACTTTTTTGGAAGCGTTGTATCATTTTATACTGTTTTCTTGTGCCCTAAAAAATCTTCAGTTAAATGCTTTGCTAGAGGATAAATCCGCCCTTTAATGCCGATTAATTTGTTACAGATTGCAATCCGTCACCCCTTAAATAATGGATTAAACGGAAGATTTTAAGGGTGGTTCTCCAAAATCTCGCCATAGTGGGACTGGGGCTTTACAATGACAATCCGTTACGGTTTATAATAATGCGATAGTTTCCATGGGTCTGTTCGGATTATGTCATTTAGCTATCTTTAAGGTAGTGTTTCAAGATTTGTGGGTTTTTCAACAGATGTGGAGTAGATCTCCGTATGACGAGAGTACATACAAACAGGATGCCGCGCTGGTTTGAAACCTTAATATACAACAATTAAAAAATGAATGACTGAGTGACTAAATGTTAGACTGGGAACTAGGAGCTAACTATACTTCGGAATATCGAACCAAGAATGAGAACCGTGCAGTAAGCACACCAAGCCTCACCAACAGTACTATGTCAACTGATGATAATTCCTTTTCATAATATCAACAGGTCCGATCCAATAGAACTGATTTGTTGTAAAGTTAGGATTAAAGGTGGACAGTGACATGTTATTGCGGATGTAAGTTTGTCACTAGTCCTGGCTATTATGTGATCAAGCCATTAACACTCTTAGCCTGATTTACAATGTTGATGAAAGATCTGGTCCGCACGATGGATTGTAAAATAACAGATTTTAAATGCAACCGGATACTGTTGTGACGAGAAAGTTCTATTGGCCGTTAGCCTTGGGGATGTTCTAATGTCAAGACGTAAGGATCGTTACACCGTGTGGCACATGGCATTGCCACGAGAACAGATTCTCTTTGATCTGCCGCTGTTCTTTATGATTGTTCGGTAGTAAATCTTACATCAGGGTAGCATTCTATCACTTATTCTACTAATACTGACATTCTCTGCTGAATGTTCTAGACTAATTTCACAATGGGACGGGGATATCGGAACGACAGATGTAGTTCACAGTATGTCAACAAACAGGCATGGGAGAGGACAGACGTCACGTCACACAGCCAGATATTTATAACTATTCTTTAGACGTGTCAAAGGACTAAAATAGCGACACGCTGCCAACTGTTCTATTGTCATTTTGCACAGTCTAATATTTGCTGATATCTTATTTCTTTGTAGTTGGATAATACATTTTTACCAGAGACCTATAAGCAAACAGTTTTTATATCGCTGGTATGTATTTAATGGAGCAGGGTGTATACACCGCATTTGACCTAAACGCAGAAACTGGTCACACTGTAATACTAAGACAGCAATGAATTGTCTCTAACGTGGGGTGTTTGTTTTGTTTGAGCAGAAACTATGACAGAGTGTTCCAATAATTGTTTTGTTCTTTGTCCATGAGTCCTTCAAGGTCCTGGGGTATAAGAAATGCCCCGGGAGAATAAGATATGTCAAGTATGAGTGTTTATAACATCCGTATGATTCAAATCCCAGCTCAAATCCAAAGTAAATCACTTCATCTACTTTTTAGACATTCAAGCCATACGTTGCCATCCCACGACATTGGTGCATGCAATCCAATTTAAGTCGATAATCCCAAGACCCATTTCCAAAACAACCTATAAAACAAGTTCGCGAAAGAATATGTAAAAACTAATACATGTAGGAAGTAAAAAACGCTGGTATAACATCTATGAGAGACGATGCCACTGTTTTTAATTGTTGCAGGAATGTCGATTTTTAGGCATGAATTCCAATTCAAAATTCAAACTCGAAGTCTGTGAGTAATTTCCAGTTCAAGTACAAATATCCGTATCTCAGTCTCGCATTGATTACAACTGTTCAAAGAATATCATGTTCATGTAATAAATAATGACCACATGCAATTAGCCGGTGAAATCCGGCCTCGTGTCAGTTTAATTCAGCTGCGGTTTTTATTCCGTCTGTAACAGTAATATTTGGACAGGCTCAATGGTGAAGTATCATTGGGGGGGGGGGGGTCTCGTGGTATATATGCAGCAGTAAAATTAGGACGTGAGAGAAGTTTTATCATTAGACCGCCTAAAAAGCCTTTTGGGAAAATAGCTGCCCCTTATTTATCAGGGATGCGCTGGCGTCACTTCTGTTTCTGAGTTTGTATTCCGATTATTTGAAGACGCCTAGGAATGCCTGTATTTATAACACAAAGCTTCACAGCTATTCGAGAAACTCGCGTGTATATAAATGTAGAAGTGGTGGTCATCCAACCAAACATCCGGGATATGAAAGGAAGCAAAACTGTTCCAAAAGAGAAGGACGCACATTAACGCTTAACTGTTACAAATCCGTTAGCTTATCACCTGATGAATCGGCCGTTTCCCCATATAAGCTAAACATTGAGACGGAAATGCTTTTCTACTCGCTATTTTCGAATAATACCTGCAAAATTTTTACAGGATTCAGTCAACATGTCAGTTATGAAAAATGACTATATGTCAAGAAAGTATTGGTGTGAGGAGATATTATAAACAATAAGATTCTGAGTCTTCTTCAGGAGCCATATGAAGTATTTCCAGAAGGCATACTTGATTGAAATAAGTGCACGGCCTTATGATCATCGAACCGAAGCAATCCTCTATTCATAACTGTGCCCATGAAGCTGAATCTAATGGTTCAGTGAAACTTTGCCCCCGGCGATGAAATCGGTTTATAACTTCTCACCGATAATACGAAAATAACCAGGAATAAAAGACATGGTGACTTATCATTTTAGTTCTTTAATCATTTTAAAAAAATACTTAAAAAACTACGTGTACATTTTGAAATTATTCTTTACTGCAAGTGATATGAATATGGGAGTTTTGAAATGGAACTTCTGTAGTGAACAGAAAACAATCCTAATTCGTGATTCGACTTATCAAAAGTATCAGGCAACTTTTGTTAACATTAATTTACCAGCTACCTCTTTCGCCCTGTCCCGGACTTTCCAATGGCGCAGCTTTCCATCGGGAACTTCTTATGCTCAGTAAAGCTCTTCTGTTCCATTTTCTTCATCTTTCCTCTATTCTAAATACCTTTTCTGAACACTTTCAAACACCAATATCACAGCAGGTTTAATCAAAAATAGCTGCCTAAAATTTCTGACAGGTACCACTGTACAATGAACTTCTTTTTACCTCCACCAGTGAAATGTTCGACCTCAAAACTCCCGTATTGAAAAACAGTTAAGCACTATCCCAGAAACCTAACGTCACAGTCTGTGTCAGAAGGAATATTTAAAAGGGGGCTTAATTTAACAGGTGTTCTTGGAGAAGATCAGTACTGCAGGCTTTTTCTTGTGTGGCGTATATTTCGTTCGAGTCATTACACCGACCGCCAACCTTCTATATGTTATCCAGTTAAATCACAACACTAATTACAAAAAACAGCTGATACATTATCGAAAACCACGAAAATATATAGCTGTCGATGCGTAAGTGTCCTTAGCCTCATTAGCGGCACATCAATGACTTTCATCACCTCAGAGTGATTGTTGTGTTTGATATCTGTCTCTGGTGTAGAACATAGTTAGATGATAACCATCATTCGTTCATGAATTGTTAATTGTTAATTAAACTGCCAGGTGTTCACAACAGTAGTTAAAGCAATTAAGTACAGAAAACTACAGCATAGAGAGTAAAACCAGAACAGAGACTGCAGTATGATTATTGGCAAATTGAGCACACGCAACCTGCCAATCCGATCCCCTCTGAATTTAGGAGTTTATTCTAACTGTTCGTGTCAGTGCTTAAAAATTAGCAACTTATAGGCCCCCTGATCACTTCATCTTTCTACGAGTGACGAGTCATGAAGTCTCAAGGAAGGACGAAATTTCTCTCAAAGTTTTAGCTTTCGATCAAATTTATTTATTTATTTGATTGCTGTTTTACGCCGTATTCAAGAGTATTTCACTTATATGACAGCTGTCAGCATTATGGTGTGAGGGAACCGGGCAGAGCCCAGGGGAAACCCACGACCAACTGCAGGATGCTGGCAGACCTTACCACGTACGACCGCAGAGAAGGCCAGCATGAGCTGGGCATGAACTCGCAGCGATCGCTTTGGTGGGAGGCCTGGGGTCATTGCGCTGCGTTAGCGCGCTAACCGACTGAGCCACAGAGTCCCCCGCTATTGATCAAAGAAGCCAAAGAAAAAATCACAGGTAAACTCGCGGTGGCTAGGATATCCTTGTTCAGGTGAGCTGCACACTGTTCTTGTCATCATTACACTTGTTATATGAAATTAGGTTTTATGATTATTTCCTGGGACATAAAGCAGAAGATACATCAACGAAGATGACGATTCCTTGGTTAACTGAGAGGTCAGTAGATGGTTGGTTGTTTTTATGATTCATTTATCTATGTATTGACTCACTCATTTATTCATTCATTCATTCATTTATTTTCGACTGTTGTATTGTTCGCCACACTATATGGTAAGTTACTGCCGGTAAAGCCAGCCACACCCGTTTGATCCTCCTTTATGAACGCTGGCATTCTCTCTTACGTCACAATCCCATAGAGGTTTCACCTGAAACTGCGCTCTCGTCACGTGCCTATGTTGATGCACGAGATTTCATCGCGATAGGACAGGAAGTGACAGATCATTCACAGGAGAGTGGTAAAAGCTATCCGTCAGACATGTTTGAACAAACTTTTCTAATCTTAGTTTAATTGAATTTACTCTAAAGTATTAAAAAGCGGTTGGGATTTTATCGCAAAGTTGATCGTGACAAATCGGCATGATATAATATTGACTGAGAAAGTTATGTCCGACCACAAGTTACCTGAGGATTTTATGGTGTGCTAAGTTGGGATAAGCACCTATTGTCAGAACAGATGTGCCACCTGTACCAGGGTGAACCTCTTTCATTCCTCAACGACACAGCTTATCATGAGATGAAGCCCTCTGCTGATATTTTGACTTTTATCATGTTTATGTGCATATACAGTACACTTGTGTGTACAGATATGTTAGTTCCTCATAGCATATGCATGTACCAGCAAAACCAGGACAAATCGCCTGTGACCAGGAATTCGGCTACCTTTTTCTTACATTTTTACTGTTGTCAGCTTTGAGCTTCATATCGTAAAGAAATGTATTCTGATATCCTCACTGTGTACAGAAATACTACCAGATTGCCGTTACGTGGTCGTACAAATGTGTATTGCTCCAAAACATATTCGCCTTTCATGCTGTGCCATCTTTTGCGGAAGTGGGTAAATCTGTTAATGTTACTGATTGTTCAAGGGTAATAAAAGTTTGTTTTGCAAATATACTTTTTTATGGTCTCCCATCAAAACCATTCTAACCATTCAAATACTGTTCCAGAATTTGTTTGCTTCTCTCTGAAGTTAGTGATATAAGCGAGTAGCTCATGCCTCAGAGGCTGGAACGTTTTCCTCTCGTACGCCCTAGAAGACTGTATTTGGAATAAAAGGTTGCTTTGTATTTCATCTATCCCTGACTATGAGTTCATGCTTTTCTCTGGGTGTGATTTTGTTCTTAAGATACAGATGTATACTTTAGTGTGTCTGCTGATATATATACACCTATATATAGATGTCCAGTAGTGATCAGTAGATCTATACAGCTCATAAAACTGTCATCATAAATCCCTTTCAGGAGATGTTTGAATGAATCTGTGGCGTACCCAGTGATAGAGCACGTTGCTGCTACCATGTTCTCAATGCCCTCGCTCTATCCGGCTATGACAGGGATATTGAGTTACCATCTGGAGTGGTCTGTAAACATCTCAAGGTGTGATAATGTAGTTTGTTTGTTTTTTTTTTTCGGTGGTTTTCACCTGATATCTTCTAGTCAAATGTATGTATTTTTCTGTAAATTTGTCATTGTTTACGTGGATGTGTATTTGGAGAGGAAGCAATACTCACCTGGACATTACATACCGCATGTCTGTGGCGGTAGGTGATATGAAAATGTCACCCCGCTATTCCCCAATTCAGCGTTGTGTCACCGTACTTAGTCACAGTTTTGTCACTGTTCTTAAGTGAACTTCATTGCACGGACTTATGTCTATAGGTGACGATTATGTGATTAATCATTGAACAGAAGAACAGATTGAACAGAAGCAATGTATGCTGATAAATGCAACAAGTACTGTTTTCGTTAAAAGTAACACGCCACTGTAGTTAAGCAAAATAGCGTATATGTTTGCGTCGAATAAACGGTGTGTATGACAGTTGCCTGGAATGAAGCGTAAAATGCCAATCAACCGAAACATCAATAACTAACAAATTAAAAACGTATTCCTAATTTAAGCCAGTCACACTAAAAAAATAGAAGAAAGCCTAACTACGGATGCGAAGACAGCACCTAGTTAACAAAATATCACATTCATTTCTTATCCTGAAACAAATCTGCCGTTAAATCCGTTATTTGAAGGATGCCTTTCTGATGATCTATTGACTTAATCCGTTCCTGATTAGGGTCTACGGCATTATTTGCTATTAGGAAGAGAATTGTTTGTGACCTGGAGTGGATTAATCCGTTAGAATAACGGAAAGGCAATACGTCGTCCCTCAAAAAACTGATTTAACGGAATATTTTTGGGAGGGTAGATATTGTCCGCATCACTTTGACACTGAACATGTTTCGTTGTTTTTTGCCAAATCATTGCAAAGCAAAGAAACCACGACAGAACATTTGGATAAATGTAAGTGCCTAAGACATTTCTTGCGTCTTTCCGGCATGAATAAAAATGTTGACTGCTTCAAAGTGAATCCTGCCTAATTTCTGACTTCATTTACTTTCTTATTTGTTTCTATGGTTTCTATTGAACGTTGTTTTTGGAATTTGTCCATCATGGCTGATGATGGGTATCCAGCGCCTACACACACTTTTAGATCAACTGTACTACTTCCTTCAGTTTTAAATCATGGGTAGAACTGTTGGTGTAGCAAAAAGTTGACGGAGAAAACCTCACCCGTAATTTTTAAAAGCATGAATACAGATTCTCTCCGAAGTCAATCACATTAGAATCACGTCTGCCGCTGGGGAATCTCACCAAACGTCGGACATTTTCGTGGCATCTCACAAGCATTGTATTTCGTCATGGAATCTCACACCCGCCTTACGCTACCAGGCATGTAATCTCTTCCATGCTGTAGACCGTACACCGTGTCATGGAATGTCACGAATGTCGTGCTTTCATGTAATCTCCCGCCATCAACACGTCTAGGCCGGCAATAATATACACCACATGTGCATCATGAAGGGCGGATCAAGTTAATAATCGCAAGAGACATTTCCAAAGCAACCCGAAAGCACCATTTCGATACGAATATGTAAGAAATAATATATAGATGGTAAATAAAGCTGATATAACGTGGAAGATGAAAGTAATCATTAGATTCGAGTGAGACGGGGAAGGCATGACATCCAATTCAAATTTCAAACTCTTACTCCGTGGATAATTGTCGGCTCGAATACAAATAGGCATGTAGATGTTTCAGTTGCGCTTTGAATATAATTGTTTATGGTGGCATTGTGTTGATGCAGTAAGCCTGGACATCTATACAGCCCATACCTTCGGTAACAGCTGCGCTGTATCGCTTGGAATGATACAGTTGGAATCTCACAAAATTTCATAGGCAGAGTATGTCAGAATCTTGGAAAAGTGCACTAGCTTTTCCACATGTATAGTTTTGTAAGTTGGAGTTTTTCTCGAAAGATGAAGATCAGTAAATTGTATACGAATGTCTTATCAGATTAATCAACTTCTCATGTTCTGAACTGTGGTGACGGGGATACCCTGACATATAGGTCGCTCATTCTGTGTATTTGTGGGGTATAGAAATGGATAAGGAATGTGTTTTCTGAACGTTTCTTACCTATTATTTAGGACAATTACTGCTTCTCTGCAATTTGATATACCCCACCTCTAAGCTCGCGTCTGTTCGTTTTGCCACGGAGGACTATAAATGGTTCAAATGATACAAATATTGACGTCAAAACTCAAATGTAAGTAGAACGTCCTAGGAGGACGTCCTAGGGGTCGTGTTGATCGTGTTTATCTGGGGGAGGGACGGGCGCCCCGTGAGTGGAGCGGCCCACGATGCCAGGTCGTAACAACTCATTAGCGGAGCTATCATACCTGAATACATCTCATAATATGACAACAGTCTTCCAGTCACCTCTAACCTGAGCACATGAAAAACTGACCAGAAATTAACAATATCATTCTGGCGGTGTGGCCGCCGAGTATTTGGTGAACGTGTTAATACTGACCCCGGCATGGATTATCATGTCCCACTGTTTACCCTTCTGTGAATACATGGCGAAATCCCAATTACCTTCTCGGGGAGCCAGTTTGCCGGAGTCAAGTAGAGCGCCGAGCAATTACTGGATCCATGGTTCGTCGGGGTATGTTGAGTGCCCTCTTTAAACATACGCCCAATGCTTTCTGTCTTCAGGTCTGTTTTTGTCACATTTTCCATTCGCCTATAATTCCACCAGTATACTTAGTTTCACGAAGAGAACGTTTTTACTATTACGGCGGTGTTATTATAATAAAAAGACATAAAGCTGTTTTGTTTGTGTGACAGCATCTATATTATTTCTTATGACAATTGTAAGAAATAGATAACATTGGCAATGCGGCAGATCACTTCGGAAAAGCACCAAAGCAAGGCAATAAAACATATATTGATGAACAGCATAACATATTTTTGAGTTGTGAACTTGGCCAACCACACATGAAGACCACCCAGATGGGCCAGTTCTACGCCTCTCACCTATTTCGACGTCGTTATAACTCCTTTATACGTGACATTGTTTCCCGAGAGCTACGAGATAAAATTAGGCCTCACTGAACTTTGGATAGAGCCCAAGTCCTAGTAGTGTGAACGGGACAGAACAGGTTAAATCCTTTATTTTCAGAATACATTTATTAAGATGTATAAATTGCATTTAAAGCTGATCTTTCTCTGAAGGTTTACGAATTATCTCCCCAAAACAACTGTCGGAATGGTTTGCATTTGCAAAATTTCTGTTCATGGACAGAATGATCTAGGCGATCTTGGCTTACTACATGATATTTGTGTGGCCAAGTTAACACAGGAATGAACATTTGCAGTCCACCATGCAATTACACGGAAGTTTGGAAAATGTGTGATTATTGCTTATCTATGTAAATACTTACACATTTTAGATTTTCTGTTTAATTAGGAAGCATTCTGGCCATCATGGCCTCCACTACGGCTTGGAACCTGTATCCGTGGCTTAGTTGGTCCACATTTTACCGCCAATCAGACATACAGATCTCTCGGAACTCCGTCTGGTTTATCTTTAAATATGGCCCCTGGCGGACAAATGGTGCAACCCCGTGAGATCTGTCAATCGGTCGCCCTTGTGTCCTCTCCGTGTTCATATTATTCAGAGGGAGCTCGGTGATTGTGAAGATAAAATAGCTCCACGATAACTTCACACGTTAGAAGGTAACGTGATATACACTTACCTCCAGATATCGTTTTGATAAAAATAATTACCACCCAGTGTCTGAACGACAGAAATGAAAGCGACGGACAGTGTCAATAAGGCAAATGTTTTCTGATACAATAGGAGGAAAACCAGACCCGGGAAAGGCTTGTTATCAATCAGAGGTAATATTACAGCGCTCCATTAGCCCTCCATCTAGGTAAATTAATTGAGAGTGAGAGTGTGTTTGGCTAGAAGGTGTCAGTAACCCTAAAAGGCGAGACCAATACCGAGGGCCCTGGTTTCTCCACTGGGCACCAGGAAAACATACACTCTCTCCCAAGGCAACCACCAATGTCCTGAGAAACAGCCTCAGTTGCACGATTTAGGTATTATACTTGTAAGTGAAATAACATCAAACTTTTGTTCAAGGCGTTGTACATCATATATATGGCGCTCTCTCCACAGGGTCACATAGTGACACCCTTTGAAATTGGTGCCCAAGCTCAGGGCGTAGGGGTCGGGGGTGGGTTGGGGGTCCGGAGGAGGGGTGGCGGAGCCCGAGAAGGGGTGACTGGGATGGCGCAGGTACACACATACGTTTCCAAGGCTCCTTTCCAGTTGTTGGCGTACATATCCGAGCTTAAAAGTTCCTGGTTTCATTCTATCTTTACTTGCGTACATACAAACTCACATTCTTTTCACATTCTTTCCAATTGTCTATTTAGCTCAACAGATTTTATCTGCATTTAATACTTAGACAATATCTCAGGCATATCGTGTCGACTCCAATACTGCATGTTCACTTCAACTGAAATAAAATATTCTGCTTCCTCAACCAAGTAAAGGAAAAGAATAAATAAAGAGCAATGGGCTTTTTAAAGACTATTTATATAATATGTGATGTTTGCCGTATCACGTTATAAACAAGACCGCCATCCGAAGGTGAAAAGTTTTTGAGCAGCATGAAAGAGAAAGAAATTTTTCGCTGCATGTTACAAACACAAACCGTGCCCTCGCTGTATCGCTGGTGCAAGATTATAGTGGACACCAGTGTCATATGCTTACCGCGGTGAAGATCCGGTGGTCATGGGCATATGATGGTGCAAGATTACAGTGGACGCCTGTGTCATGCCTTTTCTGTGGTGAATATCCCTGTTATGATGTAACTAATTGTGGTGAATATCTCGTGGCCTTGTTGTACCATTTACAATTACTTTAACTGTTGGTAGGCCATGTGCACCCAAAGCCCTATACAGAGATTTCCTTTCTTCCGTCTTGTCTTTACAATATGTGGGTGTGCACAAGTTGGGTTTAGCGCTGAAATATGTTCTCTGTAAACATATAGCACATGAAATCTACAGAGAGTTTCCTGGATAACAGTCCTCTCATTGTGTCAAACACGAGTCCCTTCAAGTGTATGGTGACATTGTTATGCTTTTGTTGGTCTGCTGGGCTGCTGTAAGTATATGACAGGTGAACGGTGTATAGGTAAACAGAGTGTACAATGTGATGTGCTCTGGCGCTGACGTCCGCAGAATGGTGGACAACTAGGTAGAACTCCGCAGGCGCAACCTACACACAACAAACAAGGCACGACGAGAAAGAGACTAGTGCAGCCCACGGAGATAAGTAAATTAGGCGTCACAAAACCAGTTGTAATGATAAAGAAAAACATTTTATCGCTTAACAGAGAAGACATTGTCGGTGTTTTCACGGATGTGTATGCCTACAGCTTTTGTGTTTGGGCGCTAGATTTTACACTTCGTCCGATATAATCTGGAAATTCGGTCGTAGTTTGAACACTTAAAGACTTGTGTCTACCTTTTGAATTAAAGACGTATTATAGTTGAAAATGATAAATCTGACCAGCAGGTTTAACATAAACTTAAAGCCAGTGAGGAGCGTCTGTGGAAACATCCTTGACAAATAGTCACCTTCAATACAATTATCGTAAAATATATTTCATTTTGGAAACACTTACGCGATTATCCAAATCATTTTTAGGAGATGCGACAAGTCTTTTTGACTTTACATTTGCATGTTCGCAATGTATATGTATATATGCATGTATGCGTGGGGTTTTATGTCGTAATTAACAATTTTTCAGTCATATGATCACAAGGAGGAGTCCTTAGAATGTATATGTACTGTGTCTTCTAGTGGCAGGGTGATTCCATGCAGTCAAAGTTCTGCCGCCACAGGAACATCATGACAAAGACACCAGACATGACACACCATTCAGCCACATTATACTGACACTGAGTCGACCAGTCTTGTTTCCTTAATCTAACCTCTAAGTGCTGAGCGCCAAGCGAGGCGTAAACAAGTACCACTTTTAAAGTCTTTGGTATGACTCGACGCGGGATTAACCCCGGATCTCCTCCATCTTCACAATGATATAGAAACCTAAAGATCTCCGATGACATAAGGCGTTTTATTGCTTTACTGTTGTAATGAAAGATGGTTGCCCCATTCTGTGTTTGAACCTTTGGGTTGAGATCCGTTTGTCATAACTGATGTTTGTTTTTAAATACAGACAAAATACGTTTGACTGTTATGTACAAAATTCCACTAAGCCCCTGTGCCTTGGTTGGGGGTTGTCAAGTATTGGACGGTGGTATCTCTTAGGCTCAGCCAGGTTTCCTCCAATGAAAAAAGTGACCACCGACTACTGAAAAAATGCAAATATACTTACGTCATTAAATCCCGATAAATTAACACATGCATAATTGCGATGTTACACATTACAGCCGACTATCTCCATTCCTATGACTACATATTCATTGAACAGCCTCTACAGTGTTAAACAACATTCGAATCAATAAATAAATAAATATTAAAAGATTAAATGTCACTTGCAAGAGCTATGCCACAATGCGGTTAAATTTTTAAATTTAGCATGTTTCTGTAGAGACCTCAAGGAGGTACAACAGTGCCTCCCTAATAAAACTATATTGTATTTACTTAAACTTGTAAGTAAACTCTGTATTTGCCAGAGGACATGGTTTATTCATTTTACAAAGTGATCAGAGCATGTGAACATCTAAATAAATGATTTGCTTGGCTTCAAAAGGTGGCGACTAGCTGGAAATTTCACTATTACGCATTACCAGGCTTGGTTACTGTATAATTTCCTATATATTCCTTTAAGAACTGGTTCTTAAATGATTTTGCCATGATCGACTTGGTGCGTCTTCGTGCTTTATGAGACTATGTATATGGGACTTGACGCTTAGATTTCGACAGATCTTATTCTAAGTTTATATACGATTATGTATTTTGAGAGCGATTCGGTAAAATCGACAGATTACTTGGTGCCGCTTAGTGACAGTTGTGTCGTTTATGATCAGAAGTTGTCTTGACTGTTGATGAAGATGGTCATCAGGTGCTTGGCCATGAGGTCATGATAACGATAGAAACCTCATTTGATTTGAAAGAATTAACTGCCTGTTCTGCAATAGTCCGAGATTGCTCTGACTTTGGGGTTTGCATTAGAAATAACGCTATCGCTCAAATACCCAAGAGCGATAGCGTCATTTCTAATGCAAATCCCAACGTCAGAGTAACCTCGGACTAGTTCTAGAACTAGGCTAAACTACTATCAAATCGAACTGAACAAGATAATAACGCATTGCAAGACAAAAACGTATGTATCCATGTACTTTTGTTACTATGAGAATTCGCCAATCTAGTTTGAAAAAAAACCTGCATATAATATCGTGTTCCTGTTTGGAACAGTAAAATACAGTACCCAGCTCTTCGACAAAGGCTCGTCCTAGACAGCAAAGGTTTCTGAGGAATGACGAGCCCCTATGACCTACTGATGACGCTGGATTACACTGGAACCTGACAACTATATGCTAAATAGTCTTCCACACGCCCGGATCTGTGTGAGCTTTGGGTAACCGTAGCGTGAACAATTGTCTTTGCATTCTGTTTGCCCACAGATGCATCATTATCTAAGCTGATCAAATCCCCTGATTATACCCCAGGATATGCACTTAGTAACTTCTAAAAAGTTAAAGTCCCTCTCAAAGTTTACCTCGATACCCACACTTCCTTGTCTGTTTGCTTACAGATATGATTTATGTACAGTTGCAAATCTCTGACGAATCTGAGATCATTGGCGGACTAGGCCTGGGATATTATTATATCCGACGTTGGTAAGCCGGTGGCGGTGTCAGGTGAATCAAAGAGCCATAAGTAAGTAGAAAACTTGACTCCTCGCTGTGATTTTCTCTCGTTTACTCTCATGTAAGGTATGCGCGGTCACGGTCGCCGTGTGTTTTTTATATAGTTAAAGACGTCCCTACCTTGGCGATACGACCAGAGACGTGCCTAATCAAAGTGGTAACCCGAGCTCTCTGGCGTGAGGGCTATCCAGGGGGAGTCACTCGTATTGGCGCGCTGCCCACCTGACTAAACACTGTCACGTGGCCTGTTACCCTTCATCTCATCGCACGCCTGTGCCTATACTACCTTCTCATTTATCATATCAGATTTATGTTTTTCTTCAGAAGAGAAACCAAATTACACGACAAGTCTTAAAAATTGTCTGTAAACACGGCACACAATTTACTCGCCATTGACAAAAGCTGGAGGAATTTTTGCTCCTTCTTTGCCATTATTTGTAATATGACCCTAACACAATGCAAAAACACCCGTGGTCAACGCATTGCCGTAAACCAAACCATCGCGAACGAGAAAGTACTTCTACAGGAAACAATGGAATGCTCTGTAACAAAATATTCCTGAAAATTTTACTGAGAAGTTATGAGAAAGTTATCATGTCTATCTCTGTCTGAATGGACAAGGGAATGGCAGCGAATACTATCCTGAGTGGCTCAAGATGTTATGAGAGTTAGAAAGTGTGTGCTTTGTGATATGCATATAGGCTAAAGATTGAACTGTCAAAATCAATTTGAAGCGCAATTGGAAACTATAAAACAATTAAAGCCTTTAGTAAGAAGCAATTAGTAATTTTTTGCTGCAGTATATAGGGAAAGTGTAATCACTATTTTCTACCAAATGTCTGCTGCGTATTTAATTCGTATTTATTTATTACATTTGACCATATTTGAAAGGATGTGTGCAAGAATTGTTCACTTTTAAGACCGCGGCCTGGTTTATGATTGAAGCAAATCGAAGTGCCCGGAGTGAACCACCGACCTTCGGCAGGTGTACTGTTCTTCTTGGATTAGAACAGGCGACCTCGTTGGTCAAGTGCCTGAAAATCTCTTTTTGAATGAAAAGTTTTTTTCTGTTACAAGAACATATTTAGGGTAATTCTTTGATTAAATTCCATATAACAGGCTGCAATTGGGAAATCTGTTGTCTATTTTCATTTATACTGAATCGGGATAAAGTTTATTGCCTGGTCTCTGAACATGGTGATTCTACACTTTTAACTTTTGTAAGTGAAAAGCAAACTCGTTAATTGAATTTATAGTTTTTCAAAAACTTCCACGTACAGTACTATTTTACATGCGAAGAAGTAGATTTACGCCAATAACCGAGTTCGCTTATACCCGAAAGAGTACGTTATTGATGTGCTGATTTACGCATGTATATCACATGTTATAATGACTAACAATTCCAAACATTTATGCAACCACGCTGAACGACTAGATTTTTAAAAAAGTTTATCGTAAAGTTATTAAATAGTTACAATCGTGACACACTTCGCCTATCCTCGGGTTTACGTCGAGAATGGCCGAAACTAGACTTGTGTGTATTTAGTGACCATCTTCCCCTCAAAAGTCGGTTCGGTCCTTAGTAAGTAAAATATTTTCATTGCGAGTGGGGAAAAAATGGCCAAATCATGCAAGCGGCGTTAATTTTGAACTTGATGAATTTTTTTTTCAATTTGACAAATAATTTCTGACGTGAGGTCATTAGTATTCAAGATGGCTGCCCCTATAGAACCTTCGCTCGAAGATGTCTTGTTGTACGCCAAACATTCTTTAAGAGTATGTATACTTGAGAAAAGCAGGTTTGCAACATTAATCAATACATATCAAGGTTCCGCCAATGCATATTACCGTTCCGCCAACAGGATACGGGAAAAGTGTGACATTTCAGCTGTTACCGTGAGTCCGTTTGCCGTCTCATAACGTTTTAAATCTACGCGCTGTCTGCCTGGTTCCCGACACATGGAAACCAGGAAAATGACGCAGTAAAATACATTACACAATACATTACAGGTCAAAGTCTCGACGTAGGAGTAGATTTGCCTCTAAGCTTAGATTGGAAGGTTTATAGACTCTTAAAATATCACTCAGCGTGATAAGACTCTGAATTTAACTGCTCTTAGGAACAGTGTTACACAGAGCGCAGAAAATGTTTGTCCCAGTCCAATGTTTGTATAGCGGTTGACATTTTTTACTACCACTGTTGCAATTGTTTAATAGCCGAATGTTATATCCAGTAGGATTTTTCTCGATAAATGACCTGATCCAGAAATGAGACAGACATGGAACAAAGTATAAACCTGGTGGTTACTCTGTGACGGAGGAAGTTAACGCGCTAGCCCAGGATAATGACATATGAGCTTCTCATCAATGTGGTCGCTCAGGTCCAATCCATGCTGGCTTCCTCTCCGACTGTACGTGAGAGGGTCCGCCAGCAACCTGCAGATGGTCGTTGGTTTCCCCTGGGCTCTGCCCGATTTCCATCCACCATAGTGGTCGTATCTAGGTGAAATGCCCTTCAGTAACGGTACGGTGTAAAACCTGCATAGCCATTCGCAGCACGATAGATCTCAAAATTACAGAATTACGTCTAGATCCATCGTATTTATAAGTAAATAAGTTTAAACTATTTCATTCCGCACAAAAGAGCACTTCTTTTGAGTTGTGCAAATCTGGTACAATTTTAGTGTGGTGAATTGCTATGAATTTTGTATAAGCTTTGCCTTCATTATAGGTAGAAACCATTTAGAATCCACACTGGTCAGATTACACTGCTGAAGAAAAAAGTATCAGTTTTAAACTAATAAACTCCTTTCTAAATAAATAAGTTTTGAAATTTTAAAAATGTACTTTGTTCATAAGCGGTCACATTTTATCAATAATTGAAACTGTTTAACAATCGCATCGTAGTTTTCTTGAAGTCTTAAGTTCGCTTTGTTTACCTGTTCAAATTAGATATTTTATCCTTAATCGAATATTTTTGTCCCTCTTCGCCCTTTGTTGTAGCTAACAAGGTTCCCTTTGTTGCTTTCATGCTACAGTTGTGATGCTAATTAGTGTTGATCAGTTAGTGCAGCTGCTTGTGAAGGCCACCTTTACAGTTTGGCCGAAGACAAACATGTTCATGAGGTGTCGAACACGGAAGTATATAATTGGCACAGAGAACGCTTGGTATAGTTAGCTTGGGCCATATTTCATAGTCTTGCAAATTTCTCTTTTACTGTTAATGAGTTGTTTTGCCAAACGTGATTTTGGTTTAAGGTTTCGTCGACAACATGTAAGATACGTATAATGTATATGGCGTTGAGGATAATGCCATAGCAACAGGTGTCTGGCCTTAATTGACCACAGTGTGAGACAGCCAGGACAAAGTTTCGACAAAATCGCGTAACATAAGCTAATTGGATATCGTGGAGTTCAGATGAAGTAAACAGCCAAGTTGAATATGTAACATTTCTAAATTTTGGAAGCACAATTCCGTGTGAAAAGAAAAACGTGTATGGGCTCACGTGTGTACACAAATGACGTGTGTCAGAGCAGACGTGAATACGGATAGCGAGTGAGCATCGATTGTGCTGGCGTTTTTATCCATCTACTTATCCATGAAAGGGCAACCCAAGTTAATTATAAATACAAAAAAATTTCCATCTAAATAAATATTTAATCAGTTAGAAATAGCCTAAGTGTTCATGTTTTACGTATAGTATGCGCGACCATTATTTGTATGAATATCCACATAAAATAAATTATTTTGTCAGACTTTGAATTAACCGCCTACAGATTGATTTACATTAGATACTATTTTTCCGGGACCGAAGTGGTTAGCGCGCTAGCAAAGCGTAATGACCCAGGAGCCTCTAGACAGTGCCGTCGCTGTACGAGTTCATGTCCTGCTCAAGCCGACTTCCTCTGCGGCCGTACGTGGGAAGAACTGCCAGCAACATGCGGTTGGTCGTGGGTTTCCACCCAGGCTCTGCCCGGTTTCCTCCCACCATAGTGCTGACCGCCGTCCCATAAGTGAAATATTCTTGAATACGGCGTAAAACACCAATTAAAAATATAAATTAGCTACTATTTCATTCGTTGAATTTAACAGACCATTATCAGTAAACATAGACTCCATCTAGATGACAGATATGTAACTTTTGTAGGGAGTGTCCAGTTCTCTCAGACAGATCTCAACACTCACTACTTTATCACCTTGTCACTGATCAAGTTCATACGTTTATAACTTCAGCTTCACTCACCTCATCGATGTTAAACTGTGTATGTATTGATCCCTAAGTTGACATGGATCGTGAAAAAGCTTCACTGATGTACAATTCCAGAACATGGCTTATTTTAGGAGCACTGTCTTCGGATATGACCAATGAACGCAGTTCATGAACAGGATTCATGGTCAAAGACTTGGTTCATGATCACGTTCGCAGACGTGGCTTCAGGACAGGGATCATGGACAGGGCTTATGAATATGGTTCGCGGGCATGGTTGATGGACGTGGCTTTGTGACATGGTTCATCGACATGACTTAGGGACATGGTTCATGGACAAAGCAAAAAGACATGCCGTAGGATTAGGCATGTAGATCGAAATACAGTGCATAGTTTATGTTAGTACACGCTCCATTGTATGCAACTAGGCGAGATACTTTTACACCATATACAGCAATTCTTTCTGGGATATTGCTATCCATAAAAGTCTTAACACAGATATGCCCTGAAGCCACTGTCACACAGGTGATTTGATTAAACAATATATACACAAAACACTAGTCGATTTAAATAAATGTGCAACGACTTTATTACAGAACAGCCAATAACAACCAGTTTACAAAAGAAAGGCAATAGACTATAATATACAAATATAAAAATGTGTTACCAGCAAACACTTCTCCGTAGCTATTCCTCGAGGATCTAAAAATTGTGTTCACTTAAAAAGAGTTCGCGGATTATTTCGGGTACTGGGTTACATATATCATGGAGGTAAATTCGACCTCCATCATTTACCACCATGCATACATGTAGACCATACATGTCATGAACAAGTAAACAGTTGTTTTTGTATAGTATGAATATCCCATTAGGACAAAATGCAGAATGTTGTTAAAGATGATAACTAGCTTAAAATGCAAGTAGAATGATTGATCTTCTTTTACAGGTCACGGACATAAAATAAAACACAATGAAACTACAAACAATTTTGTCACGAGATGAAATACATTAAATCCTATTTAATTCAGTACTCATCAATGATTTTCAAATGTTTCAAGTAAAATTAAGTAATTTAAGCCTACGGCTATTGACCATGAAATTTTCACTGTTTTACAGCTAATAATATCTACATCAAAACAGTATTCAAATTCAGTAAAGCACAGAATGCTATTTCGAAATTATAACCGACGTACATGTAAATTTAGTACAATAAGTTCCCATAAAATACCATCCAGCAAAAACTACCGTACACGAGCACATTCAAAGTTTAAGATTTTTTCTCTGAGTTTGATGAGAATTATTATTAAAATATTAAACATTCATAAAATAACACATTTGTGTAAACTGTGAAAAACACAAACAAATGACCTGAAACCCTGAACTCTACTATAGAACATTCCTGAGTTTGGACACATAACATCTGCATTTAAATGCCCCGAATGCCTTAGAACTTTTAGAACTTTAAAATCACCAGGTTCTGAGATGAGTTTGCACAGTAATTATTCATTCCACATCAGATTAGCATAATATTTACTTCACAGTTCAGAAGAGAGGATCGTCATGTAATACTCGTCAAGGGACAGTAGGATAACCAGACCACGAGCGCGAAGTAGAAAACAACTAACAATAAAAATAAACACATTGAGACTTTATTTTTTCGCAGTCTGCTTATAACAGTTGGCTAACCGACCCATGCATAGCCGTCTAACCGAACTTGGACGACTACGGGAGTTTTGCGGGCAGGATATCTGTGGTTTTTGTGGACGGTAGCTCTGGGGGCGGGAATTCTGACATTTTTGTGGATGGTAGCTCAGTGGGCAGGTCATTAGTCGTTTTTGAAGATGGTAGCTCTGCGGCAGGATATCTGACGTTTTCGAGGACGGTAGCTGGGCGGTAGCTCTTCGAGCAGGATATCTGACGTTTTTGTGGACGGTAGCTCTGAGGGCAGGATATCTGTCGTTTTAGAAGATGGTAGCTCTGCGGGCAGGATATCTGACGTTTACTTCGACGATAGCTCTGCAGGCAGGATATTTGACGTTTTTGTGGACGTAGGCTCTGCATTCAGGATATCTGACGTTTTTGTGGACGGCAGCTCTGGAGGCAGAATATCTGACGTTTTCGTGGACAGTAGCTCTGGAGACAGGATATCTGACGCTTTTGCGCTCGACAGCTCTGGAGGCAGGATATCTGACGTTTTTGTGGTCGGCAGCTCTGTGGGAAGGATGCCTGACATGTTTGTGGACGGCAGCTCTTTAGGCAGGATATCTGACGCATTTGCGTACGACAGCTCTGGCGGCAGGATATCTGACGTTTTTGTAGACGGCAGCTCTGGAGGCAGGATGTCTGACGTAGACGATAGCTCTGGAAGGACACGGTATCTGACGTTTTTTGTGGACGGTAGCTCTGAGGGCGGGATATCTGTCGTTTTAGAAGACAGTAGCTCTGCGGGCAGGATATCTGACGTTTTCGTGGACGACAGCTCTGGAGGCAGGATATCCGACGTTTTTGTGGACGGCAGCTCTGGGGGCAGGATATCTGACGTTTTCGTGGACAGTAGCTCTGACGTTTTTGTAGACGATAGCTCTGGGGGCAGGATATCTGTTGCTTTTGTAGATGGTAGTTCTATGGGCAGATCTTTGGACATTTTTGTGGCGGGTGGATTTGAGGACAGGGCATCTGAGAGTTTGGTGGTGTGTACCTGTGCGGATTTTTCTGACGAAATGCACGAAAATATGGTTGCTCTGAGATGCGATACCCAAATGTAACACAAAGGATTCGTCAACGAATTAAACCACAGCAGGAAGTATGATGTCTGAAAGACAACGTCTGGCCAGCTTTTCTCTACACCAAAGAAACGAAGTGTGCAGATGGAAAGGTAAGATAGTAGCCATATAATGACCTTGCGGAAGATGATCTTGAAGACTTGCACACTCCTCTGACGAGCAAGGTTAGGTCTGGCCGAATTAATCCGGATAAACCGTAGGAGAATCAGATAAAATATCGTGCACAGTAAGACAGAACCGGAAATATTTAAGGCGTAAAAAACTGTCATCACCAAACTCATTACCTTGTTGTGCTTGAAAAGGTAGAAACAGTAGCCGACGGCGGGTATTCTGTGGAGCTTTCCATATCTGACACTGGTGTATACTGCTGTGAATGTGTCTATAGCCAGACATACTGTGCTGATCAGCAGTATGCGGACCGAAGCCATCCTGTTATAATGTGGCACAAGTGCGGTGATTTTACGAATGTTGGCGTAGAGAAGAAGACATTGGACGTGAAGGGAGTATATAACGAGCGCCGCCCCGATGACGCCAGTGGCGGCGCACAGTGAGTCCGTGGAGCTGGGAAACGTTAACGTGACCAGACACATCGGTATGAGCAAAAGCAGTATTAGGCAATCCACGATAGCCAGGTTAACCAATGTCATATGGAAATGTGAACGGAAGGCCCTTCTGAACAAGGCCTTGATAAGGAGTCCATTCCCCAGTGTGCCGGTCACGAAAAGAGCCAGCAGAAGAATAGAGAATACAACTTGCGGTTTTTTCTCCGGATGGTCTTGTGAGAGATTAACCGCTGTGGTGTTGTTAGCTGATGGCATAGCTGACAGATGTCCAAGATGTGTCTCTTAAGCTGAATGATGAAAGGGACTTGGAGAAAGCTTGTTATATAGCATTACTTGACTGACATATGATCATTAACAGCTATCCTCACAACTTTCTAACAACAAAGTTGTTGAACTCTGATCTTCACACGCATTATGTAAGAGTTCAAGATACGCGCGAGTCGCACTTGAGGCGGCAGGTGTTTATCAGTAGCTGTGGTTGTAGCTGTCGTTCAATTAGGGTACCCAAAACAGTCTAGTCGCTATATAGCGGCAACCTCTTTTGAAATTAAGTGTTTTGAAACCCTTTTCGCCAAAGTGGTTCCAAACTTATTTTAAAAACTTTGTTTCAATATTTAGTGTCCATTTTGGGCCAAGCCTTCAACGGCTCCATAGTTCTGGTTTTGATACGTACGTCTTGGCCGGGAAATGCTTGATCAAGGTTGAATAGCTGTTAGCATGGTGCTTGGTTCGTGTGCGAGTCGGTCTTGTGCCAATATGACAGGTGTTTTTGTCTCCACGAGAAAATCTGTATATCACACCTTTGCCATTTACTTGCAAAAATTCACTGCGTTAATTCAGAATATTATCACTTTCCTAGACGGCTTTTCGCGTTAACAAAGTCAAATATACATCGCCGGTTTTTCCGTGGGTTTCAATCCTGAAGGTATGTGGGAAACCAAGGGGAATCCTTGTCTTTAGCATATAACTGACGTACTTTCGTGCAAAAGACTAGCGAAGATATGGACAATGGGACAGATATTAGAAAAGCTAAAAGCAAAATATTATATTTCTTATGAAAAAATTAAAGATATTGATTAGTTGGTCATTAGATGTTCTATGTGTTGGAGAAAAAAAAACTTTGTATCACTGTTACAGTTACATGTATGTTAAGTAAATAGGGCAGATCAGGTGTTCCAAAAAGGAATTAGAGTATTATAGAAACAGGCTGTTGAAACTGTTTTATCTTATTGCCTCGAAGATTATTGGCAGTTCTGGAATTCATCTTAATCTCTGAATTCTTGGGGAATCGCCCGCTAAAGCGCTGGCTGGCTGGGGATATCGCGCGTTAAAGGCCATTGGAATAAATGTTGTCGGCCTGGAGAAAGAATTAAGACTAATTGTGAGGTACGTGAATATATTAAATAACGGACAGCCGTTGTCGTGGTCAGTTCAGGAACTTTTAAGCATATCAATGTCTATTATTTGTCTAAGTTATTTATCGGGATTTACTTATTTGATTCTCAGTAATTTTACACAGAAAAAAGTTATTCACAATTTGTGCACTGCGTGAGCCATGAGATACATGTGGTCTATAAGGCGGATGGGATATTCTTATGGGAATTGCGGCCCCGAGACGCAGAACATAATAAAGAAGGGCTCCTTCTTTTTATCTAGTGCGGCTCGGAGCCGCAATATAAAATATGTAAGAGTTTGTTCTTTGTCTGCAATGGAGCGTAGTTAGAGGGTTTTGGAAGGTTCGGTAGGTGTGGTGTGGGTGACGTCTCTGGCGGGGAGGGATGACGGGGTTGGGTGCATCTGGAATGTTCTAGAAGGAAGGCGTTGATTATGGTATGTAGTAGAGATAGAAATAAATAGATAAATTCCCGATAAAGTTAACATACACAGATAACTACATAAATACATATTATGCTCAGATGGAAAGTAGACTTTCCGAAAATTTGGTTGGTGCTGAAAAGGGCCTTGGAAATTCCAGGCGTTGCGTGGTCACATCGGCGTTGTGCACATTGTGCAAGCGTCCAGGGTAGGGTGAACGTCACAGCCTTCGCAGACGGCGGCGTGGTGGCAGGGGGACAAACAGCTGTGGGCGGTTTGACTGAGGTAGATGATACATCGCCGTTCTTGTAAAGGTGGTAGTGGTGCTGGGGTGTTGTTCCTGTCGCGGGGATTCTGCACTTTCACGATCTGGATGTCTTCTGAGGTTGGTGAAAGTGGTGGTAGTGATGGAGGGGCGTCATCACCTTGTTCGTCGTTGTCCACCTCCCAAGCTCTAACCCTCTGAGCTCTATCATCTTTCCGTGTGGCCATAGCTTCTCTGGCGTGAACCAGCCATTTTTCCGCGTCTTCACACTATCGGTTGTCATTGACGAAATGGTGGGATGGCAGTCCAAGGCGTGGTGTTGCAATGGCATGAGCCAGTCGGGATACCCACCCCATGTCTTGGCGGGCACAGTCGTGGGTCGTGAATAAATTTCCTCTAACACGCCTGTTGTCTCCATGGTCTACTTCGATGATGAAAGGTGCCACTATGAACCATGTCGGTCGCCTGACGGGATGACCTGACTCTGTTATGGTGGAAGTAAGTCGAGCTTGTGAATGTCGCTCTGCCTGCGTGTGACGCTCTATTTATACGAATCAGGAGGCCTTTGCCATTTTTAAAATCGTTGCAGCGCTTTTCGAAACGAAACGCGTGATGCATTGGTTACTCTAGGTAAGCAGCACGAAGTGGTCAGTCAGGCTGAACACGGCCATAGCGTGTACATCTGTTTGAGCTGGGTATAAGGCCAAGAAAGGAAAATAGACTTCAGTTTTTCTGGTGTAGTTTTGCTCCTCTGTGTTTAGGCGAACATGCCTACCCACCATGATGAATGAAGCTGAACTAGTGTCCCTCCCCTCTTACCTAGACAACAACCTGTACAGTAAACACGGATCTCAATACCCTGTTCTGCCTCTTCTTATAGCATAGCTGTACAAAGAAGTGAAGATAGCTCTTTCTACACTGTCTTTCCTGTAAACTACATGCAGGTACGCTTTTGAAACCTACGACCGTAGTGATAGGAACGCCCTGTGTTTTCGGAGGTGAAGACTTCTTTTATTGCACAAAAGTACGTGTATAGCTGTCGTGATGAAGTCTGCTTGCTTTTTATTTTATAAATATTCTTGCCTACGCTTCGTGTGACTTAGAAAGACGGCCAATGTTCAATACAATGCCTATACAATGTCAACGGAGAAATGCCGCAAAGAATGTTGCAAAGCTGAAGCGCTCGGCGTACCTCGCTCACAAAAATGGTGCTATTTCAAGATCCGCGCTCGCACCCAAAAGGTAATGGTGTGTGATATGTGGAAATGAGCTGAGTGCACCGTGTAATGACAAACCTACTGCTGTTGTGTTTGTGGAAATTATCCATGGGCGTGGCCATCGTAAAAAGTTGGAGAATGGTCATGCCCTTCAAAGTGAAAGTGCGCATGCGAGGCGGCTGGCGAAAATCCAAGCTTCTCCCGACAGTACTGGAATGTTCTAGACGTTTTCTCACGCACCTAATATGGCTATAGCTAAGAAGCCTATACCTAAGAAGGTCAAGATTTTTCACCCGCGAAAGACAGACCCGCCTGCCAAGAAGGCCACGCTAAGGATCCACAACATCGACGTGACCACGGAGTTCCGCATTCAAGTCGTGGGGTACAAGATTATTTTTTTCCAAAATTTGGACCAGCAATGCCAGAAGCAGATCACCATCTCAGCGGATGTCGGGACCACGTTCTACGACACCTTTGACCAGGAAACTCAGTTTACATGGACCGTTTCTATTCCATCCTCCAAGGACCTGTCTCAAGTAGAGGAACAACTGTTTCGTCTGAGTAGTGATATTTTACTCACTTTTTCTACCTTCCTGAATCCGCAAAGCAGTGAGCGGTGGTGGTATATGAATATCAACCGGTGGGTCCAATACACGCAGCAGGGCAAGTATTACCCCACGGCAGGTTAGGTTAGCATTCGAGTTGCCGTCTGGCCTCAACTGGTGGTGGTTTGGCTTCGTTTACGAGAAGCGCTTGCAATGGTTCGTGAAGAACAAGGACATCGCCAGTCGCCCAGCACAACAACAGCAACAGCACCAGCATCAGCCAGCCCTGTCGTTGCCGTGGTTACTCCGACTCTCACCACGCCACCATTCACCGCCTCTCATCCCCCAGGATTACACCGCTCTGGAAAACCTCATGTGGGGCAGAAATGTGATTTTGATTCTCGAGGTCCTGCGAGAGCGGTGTGACGGTTGTCGTATCGAGCATCCCAGCCGGCGTCAGCATTCATGACTAGAGTCACTAGACATGGATGACGAAGCCATCGTGGACGGCTCTGTACAGCGCTTTGACGAGATCAAGGTGCTGACCATTTTGCAAAACACTGGCCCAGGACAAAGTGCAACAGTATCCCCAGACCAATATCCTGACACCCAGCCCAGATTACAGCAAAGTTTACTTGGAGGGTGTTTTACATTTTTATGGGTCTATTGGTGAGAATCGCCAGAGGCCCATTTAAAGATGCATGGCAAAATGTGGTGAAATTTGCAGAAGTAGTTTCACCAAAAGTACTCAGTGTCAATGCTTTTAACAAAATAGACCGTGTGTTATGGTCAAATATTAGTTTCCTTTCGAGATGATTTCTTCATTGTTTTGTTGGGATTTATATGCACTGATTCAGATCATTGAATAAAAATTCTAATTATGTCTGGAGTAGTGCTATCATTTATTATCCTTTTACTTTTATGTCCCAAAGGGTCATCGAATGCACTTGCGCTTCTTTGAGAATGGTAATGCTAAATTTCACATATCAGTCGGTACCTTGACGGCCTGTGGTAGCGTATTTAGCGAAAACATTTACATCATGAGAGATAGCCTACATGGGTGTATTTAACAGTTCCTAATTGTGTTCAGGCCTATCTTGCGGCAATCGAGCGCTTGCGTAGCCATTAAAATGGTGGAAGTATAGAATAATGTGAAAGTTAATTATCAGACGGCGGTTATGTCATTTGACCTGACCCCTTGGGTTACTGCCTAAGAATAACGGACTCGACTAGAGTAAACATGGGAATAGAGGGGGTGTTAGTCTATATAGATGAACTAAGGGTGTTATTTTAAAATTCTAACATTCCTCGCAACCCAGAGTCCTTCACTCATAGTCCAAAACTTCGCCGCAGACCTCCGAGCTCAAAGTGGATGGAACTGCTTTCCATAACGTTCGCGCTCGTGTCACGTATTTGACCTTGACCCCTTTGGTCTGCCTGGGAATATATAACGGACATGTACCTTGCCTGTCATATTTAGTTTACCTTAGAACTTCAGTGCCGCTCGCGGTTGGAAAACATACAAGTTTTGAAAGCTAAGAGGACTAAGTAATCAAATTTGTCACACGAAACAATGTATTGTCATCTAAATGATAAACACAAGATATATCTTAGAAACAAAAGTGTGTGAAAATGAGGTTTCTACAGTGACAAACTCAAAAGTACAAGCTTTCTCTTTCACAAGAGCGAACTGACAACGCCATATTACTTTAATTTCTATTCAGATTTAGTAGGCGGCGGTTTTGCCACCCATAGCTACCGAAAACGAAGCCTGCTCGCTACTAATGAACACCCTGATATATATAAGCTTAATAATAATAGGATAAGAACATATTTAATTCCGTCCGTTCGTCATGACCGTTCTCGCTCACGCACTGGTCGGGGAAGGGTTCCATCCCGCACCAAGCCAAAAATATCTCAGCATGGCGTCGCTACAGTCTTGCATCAAATATACTATAATCCTGAGAGCCCCGCTGCATACAGCGGCGTGGCTCCCTTACTGTGGGCAGCAGGTCAGCGCGGCCTTCCCGTGCCACGCAACCATCTGAAGGCCTGGTTTCATCGCCCTGCCCGCCGTCACTATCCCCGTAACTGAGTCGTGCTGGGTGGGATCGACAGTCAGTGGTAAACGGACATGGTCAATACGAGTCCGTCTACCAAGCACAACGATGGGAATCGTTACCTTCTGACGTGCATTGACATTCTTTCCAAATATGCCTGGGTGGTTCCCATCTCCACCAAGACGGGTCCCAGTCTCATCGAGGCCTTCAAAACCATTTTCAAGACCGGGCACACTCTTCTGTACCTGCAAACGGACGGGGCAAATGAGTTTCTCATTAAGCCCATTCAAGAGTTTTTAAAGGAGAGTGGGTGTTTTTCTTCCATAATTGTAACGAAACCAAAACCTCGTCATTTTAGTTTAATTCCATGTTTAAAGGGCGCATGTACAAACACTTCACGGCCAACACCCAGTGGTATCTGGACGTTTTGCCTTTGATGTCGCAGTGTTCGACGTGCCCCTATCACCGTTACGACCGATAACCAAAAGGAGGTCTGTGCATTGTTATACGGACCTACCCATCCCCGGTGTGGTCGGCTTTACCAGTATGAGGAGGGAGGCCTTGTTCGCATCAGCAAAGTCAAGGGGACCTTTGACAAATCTTACCTGCCCAACTGGAGTCAAAAAATATTCCGTGTCCTGGCTCGTCACCTCAGAGACTCCTGGTCTGTACGTTGGAGGACCTGAACGGAAAACGCCTAGTGACGACGTTTTACGAGACGAAACTCCAGCCGGTCAAAACCACCCCTGACACTTACGACCAAGTGGAGGCTGAGCTAGACACCAAAAAGAAGCGTGACAAAACAGATGACTTGGGGGAAATGGCGAGGGTGGCCAGCCAGTTTTTACACCATTTCCCACCTTCCCATCTGCCTTTCCCCTCCACGATGCCCAAATGTATAGGTAACTGCATACAAAGCCTGCGCGAGAACAAAGGTGCCGCCCTATTCGATTCCGTTGTTCCGTTGTTCCGTTGGCCGATTGCCAGAAATGCCCCACCCCCAACTACTGCCCACGGCGGAGGACATCACCCTGGTACCTAGTGAGCCTTCCACAACGATCACCACCGCTGTGCGAGCCAGGCCCAAACCAACGCCACCAACGGTCGAACCCACTCCACACTGCCTGATTAGCGGACCCACTGGTAGTGGCAAATCCGTCTTCGTCTAACACGTCCCGACCTGTAAAACGCTTCGATACAGCCATGTGTGGATAATATTCCTTGTATTTCTTACTTCGGCGCGCTCGAGAGCGAACCATGAACTGTATTGAACGGACATTTGCCTCCTCACAAACCACCCATGACAATGATTTGTTGGTGTATAATTGGTGGGATCACGTATTAGGACTTGTTTGTGCTTTGTTGTTAGAAAAGTAATTTTAAAAAATGAGATCTCATCCATGTGTTTGTGTGCGTGTGTGTGTGTATGATTTTTTTTTATCTTTATTTCTTTTGGTTTCACCTTAGATAGAAAGTTCTCTTTCGAGAAAACGTGGTTGGTCTTGACAAGGGCGGTGGGTTAAGGAAGATGGGCCAGTCTTTCTTCCTGGCTGGTGGGTTGGCGGGCTGGCTGGCTGGGTTTGTCAGTGGATCGGTCATGAGAGTCCTTTCGTCTAAAGCAGACCCATCCGCCTCTCCAGGTGTTTCTGCGAGATTATCACCGCATCCCCTCCACTCGCACCCAAGACCAACTGTTGAAGGCGATGGCCGACGAGCGACTGTATGGGTTCGTGGAGTGGGACTTCCACGGTTCAAGGAGTTAACATTGAGCTTTACTGAATGCCCACCGATCTATAAAAACGTGGATGTCATCCTGGCGTCTACGTGTCCATGTACGTGGTGCTCATATCATCCTCCAACACTTTCCGCTTGCCGTCAAAATAGATAAACGCATCTTTGTGGTGTACGTATTAGCACACCTGGTGTGATCGCACACGCATAACTCAGTTTAACCGGCCGCATTTTGTTGTTCAAAAGCACGGACGGGCACAGGTCTTTCTCCAATTGTCGACGGCTTACCCCGTTGCACGAAAACTAGTCCCTGCTCCCGCTCTCCCTTTCGTGGCAGTAGTACGTCTGGAGCAGAGACCGATTGTGGCATCTGCGACCCATTGGACTTTAAAGAGGCCTGGAGTGCGCTCGTCGTTGTGATAGTGGCCTCACCGGGGTAACCAACGGTCACCGTCCGCTAATTCGTAGGCCTTTCGCAGCTCTGGTTTGACCAGGAAGTCTCAATCGGGGTCGGACCATGCCATGTAAGCCGAGTCGGTGCCCATTTCACAGTACTGCCAGTCGGCACGTTCAAAGTACTTGGCGATGAAGTCGTAATAAAGCTTCAGCATGTGGAGTTTGCCATAGACCATACACCCGGTCTGCGAAAGTAAATAGTGTTTTCGTCTGTCTCACGTGGTCGGCAAAAGTACGGAAGCAGGCTTTGGGGGTGTATTCAATGACCTGATACACCCGTCACCACGAATCCGTGCGCCACATACCAGGTCAACAGAGGGGTTCCCAAGAGGATCGCGAACATGCTGCCTATCAACATCCGACCAGATTGACCATCAGGTGATTTGCCTTGGCGAACGCCGCCATCTTTAACACATTCCAGACGCACCCAGCCCCGTCACCTCGCCTCCGCGTGACACGTCACACACACTATATCCACCGAACTTTCCAGAACTTTCCAGAACCTTCTAACCACGCTCGAATACATACAATGAACAATACTTCTCCGAGCCGCATTACATAACAGGAAGGAGGGGTTCTTTATTATGTACAGCGGCTCGAAGCGGCAATTCCCCCATAAGAATACCCCACGTGCCTTCTAGACCACACATATAACTACTGCCATGCACTAATTCATCATATAATTGGCGTGACCTGTGTATGTATCCAGAAACTATTTAAACCAGATTAGAACCATGCATGGAAAGCAAAACATGTTCAGTAATATGCAGGAAGTGTATACATAATACATAAACTGTTGAAGTAAAAACAAAACTGTTCCAAAAGTTCGAAATGAGTCATTCTGCTTTCTGGCATAAAGAGGCACATGAGCGCTAAGCTTCAGCCCATAATATCACTAAACATAAACAATGTCATACACATATGATAAACAACTGCATGTATAACTATGGCACTATGCAATATATTCAAACAAAAATTAAAGTCAAGTCATCAGATCAGCTTGATCTAAACATTTAAGAACACCAAAAGGTCATTCATTGGTTGAACAGTTCATGTCAGTAAATTTATTACAGATCGTAATGGCGAAATCTGGTTAGGAGGGCCTCTCTCTGTCGAAGTGGATTGCTGCGGGTTTGTGGTGTTGGGATCGGAATATCGTCATCATCGATAAAGTCACTATTCCTGAGGGCTGGTAAGATAACACCCTTAAGAACTTTGAAGAAAAATGAATTCCACGTGACCGAATCTGATTCTCTCTTTGCAGTTACAATGGAACCGTTCACGTGAACAAGTGTATGGAACTGAATTAAATCGCGTGCATAGCTTATCGGTTTGTTTTGGGAAAACTAGAACACTATGACCCAATTTTATTGTACTGGGCATCGTTATTAGCGTGTTTCTTCGTGCGTTCTTTGCACTTACCGTCTCTGGACCGTGTACAGGGGTTTTCCACAGGTATCACTGGTTCAGGCAATGTTCAAAAAAGATAGGTTGAACAACGTCTCAGCGGGAGATTTTCCTGTAGATGTGTGGGGTGTTGCGATATTGCCTGAGGAAAGTGTAGAGTTGTTGTTTCTATTGTTTTCCATCAACATCACACGTTCTTAAGGCCTTTCCCAGAGTTTTGCTGATTCGTTCAGCTTCACTGTTTGCAGTGGTAAACTCAGCACTTTGGAACGGGAAACCCTTATCAGTTTTTAGCACAGTAGGGATTCCATGAGTCGTGAATATCTTGTCCAAGGCTGGAAAAGTAGCCTTGCAGGAGGTCGATGAAACGCGTTCCCCCTCGGGGAATCGTTAGTACTCGTCACATACAAATAGAAGATAATCAGCGGACCGTAGAGGACTGACGAAATCAGCGCTAACCTCGTCGCATGGCGAAGTTCGCAGACTGGTCATATTCAGAGGTTCGCGACGGCTAGAGTTTTTTGTGGTAGCCGCTTGACAGGGAAGACAGTTGTTGATTACAGACCAGACAAGGGCATCAATTCCAGGAAACCGAACTTTTTGTCGTAAACGTTTCTTTGCTTTCACGATGCCTTGATGTGCTTGATAAGCAATGTCACACACTGTACGTTATAGACTGGTAGGTATGACAATTCGGGAACCACAAAGAATGAAGCTGTTGTCATGGTTGACAGTTCGTGGTTAATGGCGGCAAATGATTACTTGTTTTGAGTGTGACTTGTGAACAGTTTTCTATCTGTTCGTTTTGATCAGTTCCATTACACTGTGTAGAGTTGGATCGGAACTCTTGGCAGTTTGATTTTCTTCCAGTTTTAGCTCTTCAGGAACATAGTTTCTGTTTATGAAGCTGGTGTGTTCTTCGGCGAGTTGTTCTTCACAAGAAGACGATTGAGTTGACATTAGTGGGTGTCTGCTTATGAAATCAGCGGGGTTACTGGTGCCAGGCCGATACATGAGGCCGTAACTGTAGCCTTCTATACGGGTCGGAGGACATGACATTGGCTTAGTGGTCAGTGACAGCAGTAAATGTATGTCCGTGCAGGTGGTGGTGGAGAATTACCCATGTCAGGGCCAGGGCTTCGCGTTCAGTTTGGCTATATCGCTGTTCAACGTCAGTCAGCGAGCGACTTGCTTACAAGATTATCTTTCTGCCATATTTGCCCGCTTTCTGGGTCAGTATAGCGCCTAATGCAACGGTACCAGTGTCAGCTACTAGTTTGGTTGATTTGGACGGGTCGAAATACGCCATCACACTGTCTGCAGTTAGCGCAGCTTTGTTTTCGACAAATGCTTGGTCTTCGTTGTGTCCATAGGAAGTCCAACATTTTGCTTTGTCAGATCGCGAAGGGGGTTTGAAAGCGTAGCTAGATCGGCAATAAATCGTGAGCAACACTGCACCATTCCGAGAAAGATTTGGATTTCAGTCACCGTTTCAGGACGCTCAGAGTTGCGTATGGCATCAACTTTCTTGGGATCTGGAGTGATACAGGCCTTCGAGGAAACATACCCGTAAAACTCGACATGCGACTTCTCGAATTCGCACTTTCCGTCGTTAAGCGTAAGTTTTCGCTCTCTCAAGCGAACAAGTAGGGCACGGAGGATATTGCTGTGCTCTTCTGCGTCTACACCATGTAGAAAATGTCCTCACCAGCATTAATAACGCCGTCGTCTTTGTAGGGCGTGTTGAATCAGGTTCTGCAATACCTCAGAGACGGAACACACACCAAAGTCACGCCGCTTATATCGGAATAAACCAACATGAATAGAGAAAGACAAGTGGCGGGATTCGGAGCCAGCTCTATCTGGTGATATCCAGAGTTGAGGTCAACTTTGGAGAACACTATGGACCCGTTCACCTCAGCGATTATATCGTCGATTGTGCGGGTAATGTGACGTTCACGCTCGATGGCCTGATTTGCAGTGCGTATGTCCACACAAATCGGGATTTCAGACGAATTTTTCTGTTTTTCAGGAACTCTTATTGATAAAACCCATGGCCTAAGCATATCACTAACGCCCACAATAATGTCAAGCTCCAGGAGGCGATCAAGTTCAGCGGCGTTCAGGGTGATGGAAGGGTAGACGTCAGTGTGGCTGAGCTACAGGCGAAACATATTCATAACCATGAAGTTTGGCTTGCACACCTTTCAGTTTTCCCATTCCTGTGAAGCGATCACTAAATTCAGCGACAATACTAGACACTGGAAATATTCAATTCGTGCGGTTAACCTTCGGCAGGGCATCAGGGTTTTGTCTGATCTGTAGTAGACCTAACGCAACGCACGTTTTGTACCTTAGCAAAGAGTCACAATCGCCTTTGGTTACAAAGAATTGTTACGTAAATTCACAATGCGCAGCTAATTGTCGGAGTCTGGTAAGGTAAGCATCGAGAGTGTCACCTTGACTTTGCTGGGCATTTCGAAATAAGTGCGTTTCGCAGGCCACATTTTTCCTCGGGTTGAAGTACTCGCTGAGTTTTGCAACAACTCCATCGATGTCGGCGCCAGCTTCCATCAAGGTGCCGAGATGGCACTGACGTCTTCACCAACAAAATGTAAGGGAAGGTTTTTAACGATTCTGGTCTTTAAGGTCAAATGATGGCAGGGATTTGAATTTGGGCCGTGTTATATAGTCCTGCAGAAATGTGTTGTAGCACAAGTACATAACCTAGAGAAACCAAAATTTGTCACCAACAAGTAAACGGTATAATGTGCGTAAAACAACAAATGTCAGTCAGAAATATGCGATGAAATAACAGTGTCAATTTACCCAAAATTGCTTACTCGACAGCCAATGCAGCAGTTGGAAAATCTGGATCTATACATTTACAGTCAGTAATTCTCAAGTTTAGGTTGTGTACAGCAGCTAACAACAGCATGCTATTTACAAACAGGTTATCTGACACCTAAAAACACAGAATCAAAAGACAGCAAGTCAGCCTCCAACATTTTCAAAGGGTCTGCCCTTGTTGCAGGAAAAGTGGTGCTCATGAACAATAATTTGCATGTTTAGGTCATTAATATGCATGGTGAAATAGACTCCACCTCCTTGAGAATATCAACGTTACAACATGTGATTGTATGCATTTAGTGTAGGATTTTAATACAACTGTATGACTTTCCAACTGTGTACACCAAAATTTGACAAAAAAGACGTTTAGTGACATAATACACACAATATCAACAGCAATTTATAAAATCCTTAATGAAGTCATGAATTTAGATAATGCAATAGATCTTACATTTAAATTTTATTTTAAATTTTCTTAAGTTTCTTAAGTAGTTTCTTAAGCTTTCTTTAAAGTTTTACAACTTTCTTATGGCAGTCTTTTCAACCAATGGATTGCTGCTTTAAGCAATATGAAAAGTGTGATGTTGTAGTTGGATGACCAGAAAATGTCACAGTATGGTTAGTAAAGGAGTAAATTTTACATATATTTATAAAAACAAAGTGAGAGAGTTCTCCTGGTAGCAGATGGTCCACCAAATGAAGATCTTCCTCTCCATCATACGAGACCTCGTATACTGCTCCTAGGTGGCCATTTATGTCTGGCAGCAATCTCAACACAGAAACTGTCCAATTGCATTAAATGAAGTTATAACATAAGAATTTGGAATTTGTGCAAATACTATGCATACATATAATAGAGTGCCAACTAAATGAATATAGAATTGAGATTTGTCTGCTTAAAGAAAACAATAAGGCCGGGATACTGGGTTGATTAGATGATATTCGACACAAACCTAAAAACAAGAAACATTATGAAATGTACAGAAATTGTCTGACCTTAAACCATTCAGGGATGTTATTGTCTTTATCAATTACCCACTCGTCACAACTTCTGCGACCGACAAACCTTACAGCTACAGCCCTGTAGATAATGATATACAGACTATTTCCATATGAATACAGATGCTGTATTTGACAACAGTCTACAGCTTACAGAATTTCGACAGTTTTATATTGCAAGTGAGGAAGTTCCAGAAAGTTCGGGTTCCCAGTAGAAGAAAAGATGTAGCTACATGTGACTGAAGGTGTACTCATTGACTGTGGTTTACTTAAAAGTGTCAAACTGTATGTATGTGTAGTTATCATGGTGTGCCCATGTTTCTCATACTTTTGAATCATTATGTGAAACATTTGAATGAAATATTACGTACTAATGGTTTTTATCATATAGAGAGAGGCTTTTGAACATCAAATGTTGTATCTGGAGTCATCGTAAAATACAAAGTAATACAAGTTACTTAGCACAAAAGCCAAGTGTCACATTCAACATCAAAGTGAGAAAAACAAAACTTACCTAGGTAGTTCTCCAACAATGAGGGATAAAATTATCCTATGGTAAGATAAGCACATAACATTTGTAACAATGGCAACATAAAATAATTGTGATATGTGTGGGTGCGCCTTATAAGTGTAAGTGCTAGATTGTGTCGAAAATCAGTCACATATACCCATGTTGGCCCCCGGTTCTCTCATGCAAGTTCGAGCAGTAGGGCATTAAATAAAATCTCTGAATTTTCAGGAGCATCCTTGTCGTCCACAGATTGTTGTCAGGCGTCAGATGTTGGATGAAGAACTGGTATGGATTCTATATTCGGACAACAGAGCCGACCCTTGGTATTTCACAGATGTGTAACTGGCCCATACACTGCTGGCAGCAGCTTTCTCCAGTGTGATGGGCTTGTCTTTGAAGAGATTCTTCACCTCGACCAGTCCATTGGCTACTCCATCTATATAAACCTTCCCGTCTGGAGTCGCTCCAAGGAAGAGATTCTGTGGGTTTACCACCAAACCACAAACCTCAACATTCACATCAGTCTTTTTCAACTCATACATATTCCTGTATGGTTGCCCGCCCTCCTTGTAGTCCACACCGCGTTGCGGATATGCCCTTGAACTTTCCATACAGGAGTATTTCAGTTGTAGGGGCAAGTTTCAGAGATAGAATGATGCCGAAATTTGAGGTAGTCCTTTTAAACGCTCCTGTTGCCAGCTGTCACTCCTTGCCTGGCCCCAGGTCTCCTACAGACGGTAACACACACTTTTGGTCAGACAGATCTTCAGCGAGTAATAGGCGGTCGCCTGCTTCTCAACATACTCAGGTGAGAAATTAGGCAAGGCCGATAAGCCTGCTTAGCCTGGATGGTGGTGTTCTGCTTTTCATGCAGTTTTTTTCCGCTGCCAACGCCGCCTTCGCACAGTTACCTGACTTATACACTTGATACGAACAGAACCTGCTCCGGAAATTCGTGATACAAATTCATGAAACACGAATTTGCAGTCATAAATGCCACAGTTCATAGAATTTCGTCAACGGTGCTCTTGTGCAATTGTGTTGTCAGTGCCAATGGTGTGGAGGATTGTACAATAACAAGCTAGTTGGAAAATGGATGGAGATGTAGACAGTGTGCAGTGTACATTAAGAATGGTACATCAGTCAAATTAAGCATCAGGTTGGGAATTTTGATTTACTGTTTGGGTGTGAAGATTCCATAATTGCTTCGAGCAGTTATAGATGGTGAAAGTAGGCATTTGCAAAGGAGATCAAACTGGGGTCTCTGAACATAACCATTAATAAATATAGACTGACTTAACGGTAGAAAAATTCGTGCCTTGGCCACAAATATACACATAACAATGCTCACTGTCACCAAGGCCCTTGGAGTAACGGTGGCTTGGCCTGAAAAATGATATGTTGGAAATCGACATTTGACCCCACACGAGAAATCGTCATTTCAGTGCTTGTGCGCAGGACAGATGATGATGACAACTGGTACGTAGGAGGAAGTGGCTGGGCGAGGGGGTAAAGGGGAATGCATACCTCCTCACATACTTTTGCACAATAATCCGGCCCAAGATTCTTGCGATTAGCAGCACCATAGCAGCGTGCCTGTCTGGATCCGCGTTTACATCTTTCAACGAACTTTCCGCCAACACACTTGCTGAGCAAAGACATCCAGTTGTCTACCAAGTTGGTCGTGAAATTGCCAATTAACTTGTGGGCTTTGTTTGGCCAATGGATTGTTCAAGCTGTGAAAAGAGTTTTGGGGTCATTCCATGTATACCTATGGTGTTGAAGGATTCATTTAATTTCGCACATCCCCCACCACATGACATCTGACCACACACTGCTCTAACATTAATGTCATAATGTTTACAACCATTTCACTTTGGGTGAAGATTCCACTGGAAATCTGTGAGCACAAGCAAGACAGTATGCAGACAATGTACAAGCAATACCACTATTACGTGTGCTACCCACTAATTTGAAGCAACCGTATCCACTCTGTACTCTGTATCTGGCTTTCATACACATCAAGGTGTGACGAGTTACCACCAGAATAAACGTATTCAACAGATTCAAATTAATAACTATAGCCTTGTCAATTGTTCAAGAACCCATGCGAATGACAAAGGTGCACATGCCATTGTCATTCTTAGAATAGTATGAAAAAAGTGTTTCCTTAATTTTTTTTATCACATGCATACTGGACGTGTTGTTTACGACAGATCCTCTTGTTTAAAAGAAAAGAACACATTTATACAACCTATACCTTAAAAGAAAGAGCTTTACTTATGGTTAAATAAAAAATCTCTATTTTCTGGCGGAAGTGCATGTTATTAGGGTATTTAATAGTTAAGCACCCAAGACTGAGAAGCCTTTTTAGGCCGCCATTATAACAGATTGTTTACGTCATCGTACTTAGCTTTGCAAAACAGCTCTTCTGTCTTTGGAGGCAAAAAAAAGCCATGTAGATAACGTAATGGAAGGCTTCAGTGGGGCGCCAGCACTAGTTCTGATGATAGTGGATATAACTTCGGCTTACAAGGCTACCAGTTTGAATCACAGAGGAGTGAGGCTGACAGAAGTAGTTCGACCGACCGTGCATCAAGCTCAAATGAGTGGGAACCGGGATTTCTGGCTTTGACAGGGGCAATCTGTGAAAAGACAGGTTGCGCTCTCTGCCTTCAGGACATCGCAAAGCAGACACATTTTGGCAGCCAACAGCCACGCATGTAGGCATGATGTGGCCCTCTAGTACATCTCAAACTCTTCCTTTTTAGAGCTGGCTTTAACAGAACTTAAAATTCACGATTATCAAGATATGTGAACATATTTAGCTGAGACTGGAAATGTACGTTTATTAAATGGTAGGAGTAAACCTTAAGCGCAGTGACGTCACAATGAATATTCAAGAGGAGGAAAGGAGGATTTTCACTGGAAAAACCTGAAGGACTTTCTACGTGCCCCGAATAGGTGGATTTTGTAAGAAATTATGATGTTTAAAACAGTTTGTCTCTTTTACGAAACCTTTAAAAAATGTAAAAAAAATACAAACAGTCTGTATAGCTCTTTGGTTTAAGGTGTAAGTTGTATAAATGTGTTGTTTTTTTTTAACACAGTGTGCCTACCAGTTTGGCGGCCAAAACGTTTCTTGCGTGTATAATGATCCATCACTGCTGATACATGTATACTGACAGAGACACGTAGTGGAAATTTGTACCGCTTAAACTGACACTACATGGCCATCGACGTTACCAAAGATTAGAAACTGTGTACCTTTACCAACAAACTTTCAAACAGTGAATACCACTGCACCGTCTTGCCAGGAAGGCTCATCATTCAGATTGAAAAAACCGTGCAATACAAGACTCCTACCTGGCCATGTGCTGACAACAAACACACCCACTTTCTGACCATCTGTGGTCATCTACTCTCCATTAGAAAAGAATACGTGCTTCTCTCGCCGACCATACCATCGTGCTTTTCATGCGTGTACTGCTGTTTTTATGTGACAAGTGAACATGTTGCTCGTAGTGGACTAACCTGTGCTTGTCCTTCTGTGCCTCAGCATTTAAGTCCGCGGGAAATGCCCAGCTCCCTATTAAACGTGGAGTTTGACACAATCAAGCTACATTATTTCCATCAAGAACGGCAGTAGAGACACAAACGGACACTAACAAATCACGCCGCGTCGTACTATTGTCCGGCATTTCGAGAATCATTTTATCGGAAAATATCGAACAGTTCAAATTTATTCCATCGTGATAGAAAAGTTTACGACGTAGATTTACCCAGCAATTAAACATTTAGATTAAATTTATTCCTTACAATACCTTGCATTCTTGGGCCAGTCAATTCACCTGTATGTCACGGTCCTACAGGAATTCCACCGTCGCTCCTATATTTGGATGTCGCTATACCGAGGGTGTCATCGCTCTATGTCAAAACAAAAATGACGTCCTGTTTTATGGTTACGCGCTACAAACGGAAGTGCGGCATAAATATGGCAATAATTCGAATTTTATTTTGATCTTTAAGTGAGAGGAAACATCGGATAATGGACCAAATTTCACCCCTGACGGTTTCTAGTAACCGTAAATGATGAGGTGACCTGGTGAAATATGGCTAAAGCCCTAATGAGACTGCTTTTATGCTGGACAGCCTGCTGATGTAGCTCGGCAAGAAGAGGGGTTTGGGCTCTAGGCACCTGAATATCTTTAAAAAGCATTGTAATTTGTAAACCCGTTCTAAAATAATGCTTAATTAAAAAGTTCCACACTGGTCAGAACACAAAATACGTAGAAGTATTACACTTATATGAAAGAAATCCTACGGAACAAACCTAACACCATGGTTCAAAAGTATTTTCGATGAATAACGCCATTTAACCCATATAACTCAACATTCCTTCAAAAACAAAACCTTCGGCTGTGTCCGTAACATTTTCCTAATGTGACGTGAAAATATTCTTTATAAGACATCGAATCAGGCAGATGTGGTAGGGGTGGTGCTCGTTTCAGGAAAAAAGTAGAACCACAAATTTTATCGAAGCCAATTTCCACGGTTTTTAAAAGATTAATTGCAGGGGATACGCGTATAAATGTCAATCTCAACATTTCAGACGAAGGTCCTGGGACCAAGTAGGACCCGGCAGCTCAGCGCTTCCAGAATGTCGTATATGAGTTCTCATCAATCTACGGGAATTAAGACTTGATATATGAAAAGTACATAACAATATTTCAGCCATATGACGACGAGGAGTCCTCAAGGTGTGTGCATATATATAGTATGTCTTCTTGTGACAGCGCCAGTCCATGCCGCCAAAGTGCTGTAGCCACTGCAACATCATGCCGAAGACACCAGACATGACACCCCACCGAGTCGCATTATATTGACACCGGGCCGATCGCTCCTGTTTCCTTGCTCTAGCCCCCCAATGCTGAGCGCAAAGCAAGGCAGCAAGGAGTACCATTTTGAAAGTCTTTGGTATGACCCGACCTGGACTTGAACCTGGATCTCACGACCTTGATGGGTGCTTCGAGTGTTAAAGTTTATCCGGAATTATTATAATAATTGCACGGCGTTTGTTTCCGCCAAAGAAAAAGTCGCACAGAGAGAAAAATACATAATTCTTGATATGAAAAGCTTTGTTCTGGAAGAAGACTGGTGTGGATACGCGCAGACACGATTTTTGTACCTTCTTAACGTATACTCCGATCGATCATCGTGGACGAAAAGACCGGTTTTTGTATACATGTTGTTAGATAGAATGGACGAAATGAGTCTCTAAACTCACGTTTCGTCTTGCGCCAGAGAATCATTACAGAACAAAGAGTAAAAAGTTCAAAATTACATGTAGAAATGTCGCTTCCATTGGTAGTTTTCCAAATTTTTCCTGTCGGACAACACATGGACTTGCCTCACTTTGTGAGAAGTGCATGCTACGGCCCGATACTGCAAGCACAGTGCTATTGGTTAGCCGAGATGATCGGCGAACCATCAATAATGTCGACGTCAATAATGTTAATAATGCATTGCATTAGAACGTTTTTACACCAGTGTAGTCGCTGCCAAGGGGGTCAATAGCGCGCCAGCCCAGCGTAATGACCCAGTGCCTCTCACCAATGCGGTCGCTGTGAGTCCAAGTCCAGCTCATGGCTTCGTCTCCGGCCGTACCTGGGCAGGTCTGCCAGTAACAACAACAACGTGAAAGAAAATGGTTATGCCATGGTTAAATAAGAAGAAAAAATAAATAAATGAAAATAAACCTGTTACGTCCATTATAGCAATACCTGCACGGTGCTAAGCAGTAAGAGTTAGAAGTTTATTAATATTGTACAAAGTAGTAAAAAAAATTCTTGAATAAACAAATACAAATAAATATAAAATAGCTGTCTCCTAAGGGCAGTTACGGATTCTACCCCGCTGTCATATGCGGGCCGTGTGGAAATATACATATTAAACAGAGATTACCTCTAAAAATAAGATCAAATTTTTCACGGTGTTTAAGAACTCGATCATCCCCTAAGTTAAATCTTTAACCTGGAGACCAACATGGGAATGGTTTGTTTACTTGACACACTGGTTCAACCAACGGCTGTACATAAAATGCGAATTTGCATAGTTCCGGAAAAGGAGACATATGTTACATATATGAGACATATGAGACATATCCTCTTTCTTTCAGATTTTATGAATACCAGTAAAACAGAAACAGTTGCTTTTAACTTTAGCTTGTTCTCTGAAAACAATTAACTTTCAAACACTCCATGAAAACGCTTTTTGCAAAACTTGCATTAATATTCATGAAACATCTGGAAGCAACTCAACATTTTGTGAATAACAAATGTTCGTGGTCTTTTGAAAAAAAACTGTTCACAGTAAACTATCATGTCCACGTTCCTCTGTGACAATGCATGAATACTGCTGCAACATTAAAAGTTGTAAATTCATAAAATAAACTGGAACAAGTAACACTAAACTGTCCAGCTGAAAGTCCTACTGTTTGTTCTGCATTACACAGTCAATTCTTCAAGAATTTTGGCACTTTCACTGTACGTCCACTGAGCGTTGTCCTGATAGACGGCTGGTTAACTGGTGCACGCACAATTGACTGAGGCTGCGGGATTAGTGAATTAATTGTAGGACTCTCACTCTGTGTTTCGGCTACACCCTTTGCCAGAGTTTCTTCAATGTGATTCTGTTTGGGTGTGTAATTTTCACGGTTCTCACGTTGATGTCTACGATTAACGTTCAATTGTCTTATGTCACTGCCTCATAGGACCTTTTATTGAGTTGTTTCGAGACTTGTGTCTTTTTCCATTTCTTGCCCTGAGGTCTGGCTTGCTGTAACCTAGCTGCCTCACTTGGGATAAGTGGAGCGAGATGTTTCTCACAGTTATTGTTGTAGCCTCCTTTGGTTTCCTTCAACCTTTCACTGACGTTTTCCAGGACTTTTGGCTGCAAAAGTTTACCACTCATAGGGAGAAGGGTTTCGGTTCGTCGACTCATCAGTCCAGGGGCGCAGGACTAGATTGCAAGGCTTGTGTTGGAGTATTTGTAAAATTCAACTATGCCAAGTAGGCAGAAGGATCAGATTCAACATTCTTTGATTTCCGCATCAACCGATTCACTGTTGCCAAGGCTTCCTCCGCTTTACCATTGCTCTGAGAGAATCCTGGTGAAGAAGTCACATGCTCAAAGTCCCATTCCAATGCAAATTTGCGGAACTCATCAGATGAATATTTAGGTTCATTGTCTGAAACACAGGTGTCCGGAATTCCGTATCTGGAGAAATGTGCTTTCAGCTTGTGTATCACAGCCTTTGATGACGTGCTCTTCAGGTAATCATCTGCTTCCAAGAAGTTCGGAAAGTAGTCCACTGTGATAAGATAGTCTTTTCTGTTGAAGGAGAATAGGTCAGTAGCAACCTTTGCCCATGAGTGTAAAGTCTCTTTCTGTTGCTGGTTCTGGAGTGTTTTACAGATGTCAAACTTCTGGATGTGCTTTACTCCGCAGTTCATACCTGGCCTGTACAAACTCTCACGAGCTCTTCTACAGCATCCTTCAATGCCTATATGAGAAGAGTGTATAAGTTGTACCATGTCGTGACGAAAAGATTTGGGGATCACTGCTCTCTCACCGGGAAATATGATTTCATCTTGTACACTCAGATCACCACGGATGTTGTAATGTGGCATCACCCACAAAGGCACTGTTCCTTCATCTTTTTGCAATCCTGACTGTATCACTTGTTTCAATGACTGGCGAGAGGTATCGACACATGTGTAACTGTACATCTCGGAGCTTAGGTAAGGGCAAATATTGTACCATATTCACTGCCTCTTCATTTGATAAGAACTGACTTGGAGCTTCAGGTAGAGGTGCCCTACTCAGGGTATCAGCCAAGAACATTTTCTTGCCTGAATGGTAAATAAGATCAATGTCATATGTCTGCAGGCGTAATAACACATGCTGTAGGCTTTGGAGCTGCGTGCAGTGTTTTTTACATGATCATCTCCAATGGTTTATGATCAGACTGCGCGGTTACTGGTCGTCCATACGCACACTGGTGCAACTGTCCTTTTTGCATTAAAGTTGCTCCTAGCCTAGTTCCTCTGAACCATCGCACTGTATGGTGAGTTCATGTTCTTTGTCATAGAACTTCAAAACTGGGGCTTTCATAGTCAGTTTCTTGATTGTATCTGTTGTTGCATCATGTTGTTCAGTCCAGTGCCACCCAATGTCCTTCACTGAGAGTTTTCTCAGTGGTTAACTGGTTTTACTCAGTTTCGGTAGGAACTTGTGCTGGTAATTAACAAATCCAAGAAGCCGTTTTTCACCTGGTACATCAACCAGTTTGGGCATTTCGGTAACTGAACTAACTTTCTCTGGATCAGGTTTTAAGCCATCTGCTGTTATTAGATGACCAATAAATGGAACTTCACCGAATCCAAGCTCAACTTTATCCATGTTAAACTTGATATTGTGCTCTCAACATCTCTTGAGCAGGGATTGAACAGTGCTGTTATGATTGACAGTTGCCTCAGCTGTCGTATCGCCTATACCATAAGCCAATATGTCTTCGGCAATACATCGGACACTTGGTAACCTTCCACAGTTTGGCCTGACACTGAAATTCTTCGAGTGCTGATTTAATATCAAAAGGCAAACGTAACCATCTGTACCGCCCTAAAATGTGTTGAAAATCGTAACTAGTGAGCTCTCATCATCCAACTCTACATGCCAAAAGCCATTACGGACATCATAGGTTGTACGCTGTTCGCTGTGGCGTTCAAGTTCGCTCCAGTGATAGGGGGTCTACATAATAACTGTCTCAGAAAGTTGGATAATTTGACAACGTACATTATATCAAAAGTTCTCCTCGTGACAATGGCACAATTCTTAAATCAAAGTGCTGAATATATCTCGTCGAACTAGGCCGAATCACTACCGAAGTCCTATTGTCTGACGACCGGCTGTTGCGATTAGCTGCGACGCACTGCATATTAGTCCGCTGAACGCTAAATATACCACAAAAACAAAGCAGTCATGCTTGCACGCAATATGACAGCCGAAAGCAAAGTCGCGAACAGCGTAATGCGGTCTTTGTGAGTGTCATATATTGTAAATAGCACTCAAGTGAAGCTATGTACCTTCACACGACGAAATTAGGACAAGTTTTCTCTCATTTGACGTACAGCAGACGGAGGTTGGATGGTTTAAAACCAAATGCGTGCGTAACATGGATGCTGACTTACACCGACTGATGCTGGTTGTGAGAAATCAGTCCAGCGAGAAGTAAACATTATAACGGATGTGTGAATGGTGCAGTGGAACGTCAAAGACCTGAACTTCAGCAAAGCTAGTTTGAAGAATCATGCATGACCAAGAAACATTGACGAACAGGATTGTACTTTCAGTAATAAAAATCAGGGAAACATAATATAGCTTTCAAATGTATATGCTTTGCTTGCAGACATATTCAACACTAAATGGGTACAATTAAGTAGGAGTACACTTTAATTATAAGATTTCTGGCCCTGGTTTCATGAAGTGCACTTAGCTAAGCATTCCCTTAACCGCAATGACAACGTATTTAGATAGAAAGTGCACTTGACTAAGGGCTACTTTGCACTAAGTATGCTGAATGAAACATGAACCTGATACATTGAATTGATAATATATTTATATACATATGTATTAACTCATATTGTTATAATGTCTCAAACATCAACACACAACTGCAGAATAAATTATTTTCATTCAAACTGTTTCACCCACACATAGATAAAAACTGTTGCATAGAAATTGCACAAATTTTGCACTCACATGTATGATAACTTAGAAGATTTGGATGCTACTCTCTTTTGACACAGTCTTGTATACATGTACTTCTGGTGCTTTTCAGACTGTACTTTGAAGTGGTGCCTTGAGAAATTTGAAAAACTTTTCCACATATTTTTCTATATTTATCCCTTAGCAAAAATGTTATACATTTAAGTGAAACATGATAAAAAGACATGAAACCATATATGGTGATGGGACAGACAAGTTCTTATTAGCAAATCTGTGGTTCCTTCGCATGTAGGTGACATTTGGTTGATTGATCTAAAGCACCAGATATAATACTTGAGACTATACATTTGCCTTGCAAAGCTGCAATGATTTTGTTATTACTAGTGTAGTACGTTCAACACATCTTAACTAAACTATTGCATATTTGAACACTACCCTTTACCAGAATAGAGTTATCTATCCATATTAATAAATACAGGTCAGTGTATTTCTTAAAATTGAGAGAAACATTAAATTTAAATGTTCTTTAGTTTATCCTAGCAAACTAGCAAACTATTACTGTATTTATATGGCTATATCCTATGTATTATATTATTGTATACATACTTATTTCACTGTTTATTAAGGCCAAGTTCACCTACATCATGGTGATCAGCTTTGTGGGTCCAGAAGCCCACTGATATTTTATGCATCTGAACAGTATCTTTCACGTGAAATAAATTATGTATCCATATTAATGAACTTCAGTAGTTGTCTTAAAATTAAGAGTGGCATGAAAGTTATATGCTCTTAAACTTATAAATGTAAATAGTAACCTGTACTATATAACCATGGCTATATACGGTTTATATTGTTATTTGCTTGTTCGTTAAGGCTCAAGAATTTTTCAATTACATCATGGCGATCAGTTGTATGGGTGGAGAAAAGCAGAGAGTCAAAGGTGAACCGTGGACCTTTGACAAGTTACCGACAAACTTTCCCACTTGTGACATATGTATATGTGCACATTTTCTGGATTCAGTACACGTACTACTCGAATTTACATGCATGTGAACACGTCAGCATTTGCAATTGTTTAATACTTTAAATAAACTGAGAGAATACTTTTATGAATGGTATATTCAGGTATATTGTAGCTTATGACATCTGCCACATTCCATACTGACCATATACCAGCCTTAATGACTTTGGCAACGAATAACCCAATGGAGTCTTCATGAAATTCCAACCTAATCTCTTCATTCATATCAGTAAATAAAATATTTTCTTTCATTACAATACATTTGTAATATATTTTGTTTTGTATTTAGGTAACAGAAATACACTCACATGGCCAGGTGTTGTCGCTGGTGGTTGCTTTGCCGGTCTGGTGTTTTTAATACATACGCATGCTTATGAGTCTGAATCTAGGATAAACTGTTGAATGTCACCAAAATAATGTATGGGTTGTGTTTAATGCTCATTTAAGACATTGCTATTTAAGAAATTTGCTATTGTATGGCTGGAGAGTGAAAGGCGAAGGGTGATATTTAGAAAGTTTATCGGCTTAAAGAAACAAGATGTTTTACATGGAACAAGGTACATAGTTTCTGCTCGTGCGTAAGCACATTGTTGATAGTGATAAACAATAGGCAATGTAAACATGACCGAATTCCGACATGGGGGTTTTGGATTCAAGCACGTGATGTTTTTCCCATTTTCACTGATAAACTGACTCTTTTTAGGATAAATTAAAGTGACGCATAAGTCGTGGGTGACATTACTTAACCCCCACTAGAGTCTGCTTTTCGTCAATACACCAATATAGCAAAAACTATCAGATTTTTATGCTCAAATTGGTTCATCACGGCGATACAAGTTTATTCAGTTTTGAAACTATTTATAGCACGAGGCTCAGTCGGTTAGCGCACTAGCGCAGCGCAATGACCCAGAAGCCTCCCACCAATGCGGTTTCTGTGAGTTCAAGTCCTGCTCATGCTGACTCCCTCTCAGGACGTACGTGGGAAGGTCTGCCAGCAATCTGCGGCTGGTTTTGGGTTTCCTGCGGGCTCTGTCCTGTTTCCTCCCACCATAATGTTGGCTGCAGTCGTATAAGTGAAATATTCTTGAGTACGGCGAAAAACACCAATCAAATGAATAAATAGTGCGCGGATTGATATGACGTTTTCGTTTGCCTTGCCCGATCAGTTGGTACTCCGCCCAAAAAAAATTTCCGCATTACAATGAGCATATTCTTCTTACTGTGCCACTTTCGTGTGGAAAAACTTTTTGTTCCGTCATCTTTGGCCAAACTAGCATGGATTGATTTTAGTACCATGTAAACTCGCTCTCATCGGGACTAAAGTTCTTTTCTAAGCGTCTTTCAGCGAACAGCGTATGGCCTATCACATCTGCTAAAGACTTTAGCACTTCTCAAGTCGAGTAAGATCTCTTCAGTTTTTGTCGATGGATAGAGGCTTCTCTGTAAAGGTTTTTTAGAATCTTTAGGATTATTACAAAGGATCTTTAAGATCAATGAAAATTCTCATATTTCTCGATCTGAGAACTGTCACTAGACTTGATACCAAAGGCGTTGGATCGGAGACTGGAGTAACGACATTCATTTCCGTCAGCCTGTCCAGTTCTTCCTTAAGCTTGCCCCTTAAAGCTATTGGTACCTTCCGAAGGGAGCGGGCGGTATCACTGGGGTCACGTCCTGGTCTTAGACAATGTGGATTTTGCCTTTGAGTCGACCTGTTCCTTCACACACACCAGGATAGTCACAACGCTTGCTCTCTCTGTGTAACACATACAAACTGTATTTTCACAAAATCCATCTGTTGTGATACTCGGCTCCTCAGTAATGAAACACAGTCTGGGTTGTCCAAAACAAACTCAGCCCTGTAACGGTTATTGTCCTTTGGGTTACGTAATATTACTTTGCCACAGTCTATGGGACTTGACTGTTGTGTTATGTTTGAGTTCATAGCCTGACAAATCATTCAGTACATTACGTGACATAATGTTACAGGTAACGCCACTTTCAAGCTGAAATTTCACTGGCTTATCCTTCACTTGGATTGTGGCATAAATCTGTTAGAATTAACACAATTGATGTGCTATCTGGAGTGAGCGTTACGGATTTTATTTCATAAAAACCATGTGTTGCACTGTTTTTGTTTAGCTCTATTTACCCGTTGTTTCTGTTTGATTGCGTTTACCATAGGCATTTCCAGTGCTTTACTCCGCTGTATGGAGATTTCAGATGCACGGCATATATGTAAACATTTGTTCAAAGTGAGGTCAGGCTCTCGTAACAATCTTTCACGCACTTGTACGTCATAAGATTTCGCAGCCTACCCTGTCCCGAATAAGAGAGTTCTGCAGATTTTCAAAATTGGATTTTGTCAGACAGAATTTTTAATTCTGTGAGGTATTTGTCAAATTACTATCTCCACTAGTTTGAGAATGGGTGAAGAATTTTTAATGTTCTTTGCGTCACAGCGGACATCAAAAGCTTGCAGTACTTCTAAAATAGTCCTGTCCTCTTCTTCACAATTAAATGTCCGTGTATCATGGGTTTCCCATTCACGACTACCCATCACATACAGAAACATTTTAATGTTCAGTTGCTCTAATTTATTTGCCATTGCCAAATCCATAAAGAGCATTCACTTCTCTTTCCATTTCTTCCAGGCTTGAGGGAGATTTTTAGTGTGCATGTCTAGTTTATCAGTGGGCAGCAGAAACGACATGGGGGGGGGGGACCTGCAGAAATGACATGGGGAGTGCCTGTGGTGGGTCTTGTTTTTCCACCGTGTTAATCAGTAGTACAACAACGACGACGGTGTATTTGTGCAGTAGCTGGCCTAAAAAGCTTTGCTCATAGTTAATGATTGTTCATCAAAGGGTGGACACGGTCAGTGACACATTAATATATGTGTCTGACATGAATGATGATCTGTATTAGCAGCAAAGTCACAGTTCCATAAGCTGGCCACGAAAGCCATGTTTCTGCTGTTCCGCCAACAATCTTGGCTTCAAGTGAAATTACATCAAAGTTCTGGCACAAACACTCTTTGACAATAGATTCAGCATACGTCTCAATAGTTCATGACATCACCTTGACTTCTGACGCCATGATTAAGGACTTGATTATGCCCTAAATTAAATCGTTAAACAAGAGACTAACATCGGGATGACTTTACACACAGATTCAACCCACGCCTGTACCGAAAACAAGCCGAATCGGCATTCGAGCCGTCTCACGATATCTGAGCGAGACAATCAGCCAGATAGCAGTTTCCAGTTAACTGTGCTTAAGCAGAACGCGTCATACGGTAGATAAAGAAAAGCACACGGTCATTCATACCATTCCTTTAACGTTAGACTTCCGCGACAGCCAAGTACAGTGCTCTGTTCTAATTTTTTCCATGTGTTTCCATGAGTTTTCCACTTGAAACAGTCCTAGAGCCCAGGTATAGTCTCACATGTCAAACAGACACATAAAAGGCACGAAAAGGACTGAATTATGTCTCCAATTATTGCCTCCAATGCCAATTATGTGGACCTGAATAGATCTGGAAGAGGAGTCACATGTTACATATGGTGTTTGCACATTTAGCTTTGGCAAAGGTTTACACTCTGACAGTGCCTTCGAATTTATTTCTTTTTATGCTAAACGCCATAAAATAGTCTCAGTACTCCTCACCCATTTTGGTTTAAAAAGAAAGCAAGAGAATCTACAAATTCTCTGTTCAAGACTGGGACTGAGCTCAACCATTGGTGTTCAATGGTTTGGAGTCACACACCTTACAAATGATATCAAACTTTTATCCTAAAACCATGTTCGCTCAATACAAATGCATGAGAGGCTAGTGGAATGTGTCTGGTCTGAGGAAAAGTAAACATGCTCAATTTCATACAATTTGTATCTCCTTACTAAAATGTACTGACAGTTCTCAAATTTCAATATCGGTCAATTCTACAAGTTGGTATGGCTATGCGCACATTGTGAAGACAGCCTAAGTCAGAGTTAGAGTATAATATCAGATTACTGAGGTAGAATTAATACAGGCAGGAACAGTTCCCGACTATAATTCATTAATGACAAAAAGGAGAAAGTCCAAAAATAAATACTGTGGGATAAAAATTTATCTTACACGAAAAATAGTTGTTACATTATCCTATAAGTAAATACAGAGGCTTCAGGCTACAGTCCAAGAGATTTCTTTGCTCCATGACAAAACTGGTCATAAATAAATATTTATACTAATATTAGGTATCAAGAAATCTTATCATGTTTGAATACTTGTCGGTAACTTTTCATTTACTGGAGATGTTTTCTTCTTTGGTACTTCTTCAGATCCTGGCTCTCAGAGTTTAGCTTGGGATTATTTTTTCAGCATAAGCACAGGGCAATCCATGGAGAGATGCAAGTGTAATTCATGTGCATAGAATAAAGTACGTTATCCAATCAGCACCACAGATGTAAGAGCCCAGGCCTGTATCACATTAGGATATGCATCTACTGAGGTAGTGCTACGTACAAGGTCTACTACGTACAAAAGAGGTTACTAAAGGGTAGTTTTCATCAGTTGTTGAAGCCTGTTCAGACGAGCATCGATTTCAGACATTTCAGCTGATTGATCGTAATATTCTCGATCACTCTCTGAAACAAAAACAAACAAATAATCAGCTACAGGCAAAGTTCCAATTTCTACTAAAGCACATCACTTCAAAAGCTTAAACTTATGAACAGAACAATTTTCTACATCACTTGTTACTCAAAGGGCGTATTAAATGCAGTTCATAATTTAATAGTGGTTTAATAGCATCGCCGCAGCACAATGACCCGAAGCCTCCCACCAACGCCATCGCCGTGAGTTCAAGTCCAGCTCCTGCTGACTTCCTCTCCAGCCTTATGTGGGAAGGTCTGCCTTCGCATGGTCGTGGGTTTCACCCGGACTCTGCGCGATTTCCTCCCACCATAATGCTGGCCGCCGTCATATAAGTGAAATATTCTTGAGCACGGCGTAAAACACCAATGAAATAAATAAATAAATGATAGCATCACATGGTTAGTTTCATTTTTACACTCATCATCAACCATAGGTCCATTCCAATTCCTACTTTCTTTTTTATTTGAAGGTCACTGTTTCATTTATTTTCTCATTCATAAACTAAAAAAATTTCAAGGTTAGGCAATACAAATGAGGACCCTCTTTTTGCACTGACCACTTTCTAACTGGTTTTCGTTGTTATGTCTGATGGGCTTTCTTCTGTCAGCTGACTCCGGTGTACTGGACAATGTAAGGCATGTTAAGGCAAATATGACACCAGTAAGGAGAACGGAGGTAACCCTGTTACTACTTGTAAAACATGTAAGGCTCCATCCATGTCCAACAAAACAATGCAAATCTTTGTCAGTCTGTGACAAACAAATCAAGAAATTATCATCAACACATGCAAGTAATCTAAACACCATACAAACAAGTCAGCTAGATGATATACATCCATTAATCACACTGGTAAATCATCACTCGGCGTCCCACAGTTCTTAAGTTTCTGGCAATTTTTTCACAGATGACTTTGCATTTGAACAACAGGTATGAGAATGGCTACAAAACAATATTTCATAAAGTTTTATGCCTTATTACCCTCAAATAATATGAATCATTATTTACACAACAGGAGTTGTAGATGTAAGAACATCCCATTGATTACCACTTCAATGTATAGGAACATGTAACACTACACTTCTGGACATGGGCAGAATTATCTACCAGCTAGTATGCATGAGATTTGATTAGAATTCTCAGTACAATCCTTTCTCAGCACAGATCATTATTTAAAACCATGCACTGTATTAAAACATTTCATATCTATATACACACATACATGCATTAAACAGCTCTACGAACTATGGAGCTGATATATCTAATAGCTCTATAAATTACAACACAACCTTTCCATGTGCTTTTGCTGGTCAGTATGTTATTCACCACGCAAATAAAAAAAACTGGTAAGAATATACTTGTAACATTACAAATGAAGTGTTACAACAACAACAAGCTCTGACATCATGAAAACTGGCTGTTGCAGATGATTGTTTGCACTACATTCACATAACGCATTTGTCAAAAGGATATATATGTTGTTTATTCTGTCTGTCTCTTGAAGAGCTTCTGTTTGTTCTTGACTGAAAACAGACAGTTATTTATATGTATTTACTTTTTTATTCATTAGACCAAAGCCACCAAACTTATGACACATCTTATTACCCTAATGCAGTTCCAGTCCAAAATGTCACTTATAAAAACATTAACTTGTAAACACAGAAACTCCACTTAGTACTGAACTCTGCAAGATTCTGAAGCTCTCTAGTTCTGTTTAATAGTTCTCTTTAATTACCCATTAAATAACCACTGTGATAAGATTCATATTCTGTTTCTCAATGCCCTGCATGAAATCTTTCCAACCGGCGAATACGCTTACATCCAAACTTGATAAGAACCAGAGCTATAAGATCCTTGAAAGTAGTCCTAAGACAATCTGCTTTAATACACATAAAAACAGGTCATATTTTAAAAGTCAAACATTTCTAATCAAAGTTACCAAGGAGACTTGAAATTCAATAAGCTTATTGTTAGAGATGAATTGCTAACTATGGAGAGACAGACTTGACGACAAGGGACACAACCCTACCCTTCAGACACATAGGAGTGATGGGTAATGGGCTGAACTGGCTGAGCACTTCCTACTTACTGCTCTAATGCTGGCGGTGTAGGAGGAGTTCTGGGAATGGTTAGGCCTAAGAGCCTCTCTGCTCGTCCTGCGCTGGTTAATCCTACCACAGACAGAGAGAAGAGATACAAAGTCAAGCAAAACTCAATAAACTGTTACATGATTAACGACAACGTTACACCAAAGTGTCTTCATCAAATTACAGGTTACTTGGAATTACCAGCGGAAATTACCATAAAATCAGGCAGGCATACTGATTGTATGTAAGATCCAAACACACGTCAATAAGACAGTACCTTAGTTTCGAGTAGGAAGAGTCTGACATTCCTCCATCACTCAAATAACCCTGACTGCCAACTGCAAAGTGAAGGAGAGACGGTTTGGAGTCATTGGAAGAGAAGGCAATATCCTCTCAGGTTCACTCACATCAGTCACTTAGTTAAACAGTGATACGCACAGAGAAAATGTGAGTTAAAATTATAACATTAAAATACAAAGTTGCACTCTGAATACCATGATGTCAGTTATCATTGTTACAACCCTAACACTGTCTCCTATATTCACAATACCATGATGTCAGTTATCATTGTTACAACCCTAACACTGTCTCCTATATTCACAATACCATCATGTCAGTTATCATTGTTACAACCCTAACACTGTCTCGTATATTCACAATACCATGACGTCAGTTATCATTGTTACAACCCTAACACTGTCTCCTATATTCACAATACCATGACGTCAGTTATCATTGTTACAACCCTAACACTGTCTCCTATATTCACAATACCATGACGTCAGTTATCATTGTTACAACCCTAACACTGTCTCCTATATTCACAATACCATGACGTCAGTTATCATTGTTACAACCCTAACACTGTCTCCTATATTCACAATACCATGACGTCAGTTATCATTGTTACAACCCTAACACTGTCTCGTATATTCACAATACCATCATGTCAGTTATCATTGTTACAACCCTAACACTGTCTCCTATATTCACAATACCATGATGTCAGTTATCATTGTTACAACCCTAACACTGTCTCGTATATTCACAATACCATCATGTCAGTTATCATTGTTACAACCCTAACACTGTCCCGTATATTCACAATACCATGATGTCAGTTATCATTGTTACAACCCTAACACTGTCTCGTATATTCACAATACCATAATGTCAGTTATCATTGTTACAACCCTAACACTGTCTCGTATATTTACAATATATTGACCCAGGCATGTTTTGAGTTCATTGACCACATTGGAGTACCTTTTGTGAGACTACACAGACCTAACGAGGGTATTAATTACAAAATCCCACTGTAACAAAGAGAACCCACCTGAGGAGTTTCTGGACCGTCTCCCAGTACTGTTGTTTGCTGTCAGCATAAAATCAAACACTGGTCAGATATGATGTATTTACACACTGTAAAGGACAATCATTTAACAGAAAACCCAAATTAGATTAAAAGTCACAACAAAGTTTAAAATTACAAAACTGCCAACATCGGAGTATACCTGATGCTATTGCACTGTATTCTAGCAGACTGCCATCTCTATCATTACTGAATGGGTTGAGCAATGGAGGCTAACCTGAGCATTTACTGTTATTGAAAGGACTAGAGGATGTTCTCCTTCTTTCTGCACTGCTGCTTGCACCAGGTCTTGACCTTCTTTGTCTGAAAATGTCCAACATAAATATCTTCATCTAGCTAAAGGCTCACAAAATATAATAACTACCACACACAAGATTTTATTTATTTCATTATTTTATAATGCCCCACTCAAGAAATTTTCACCTATTGGATGGCAGTCAAAATCATGGGTAGAAGAAATTATAGACCAGAGAAAACTACCGACTACCCCACTGACATTCTCGCGTGATATGCAGATATGCGCACAGAAGTTTGAAACAGAAGTGATCTACAATGTTAAACTGAGCAAACAGCCACACAAGACCAATTACTGTCACTTTGTGTCCAGGGCCAGGTTTGCACCTACATCTCATGAGTTGTAGAAAGACAACCACAGTCAACCACTAGATCATGATCAACTCCCATCAGACAAAAAGAGTGCCGTAATTTTTAGCTTTTTTAATTCAATGCAAGAGAACATGTATGACAGACTCTTTAATCCAGTATGCCAGCCAGCATACAGAGCGCTGATGCACAAATTTGAAGTAACTATAAAGCAAGCTGATGCCAAGGAGCATTTCAAAGATAGATGTTGCCAAAGTACTAGGGTAGGTTGATAGGGATTTTTTTTTTAAATCCTGGCTTATGATATGATAGAAATATTAAAGAAATTATCATTGAGAAATAAATAGAAATTTTTTTTTACAAAAACTCAATAAAAACTTTAGAGTAGGGTAATTCTTAGGAGGGTTGGTTGGGTGACACCCAACAAACATATTTTTTAAAGATTGTCTTTCAATAATAGGTCTCTTTTTCTTCACTAAAAACAACCCATAAGTCCAGACTCTCAATTTGTAACAGATAATAACAAACTGACACAATGGATTTTCAGCAAAACTGTTCAAGAATAAAGACCACTACAATTTTCCATTACTGCGTGAAGTATATTAAAGATACTAGATACCTGGGCAAATTTTTTTTTTTCACATTTTTATTCTCCATTCTCCCATTTTTCCTCTCCCTCAAAGATGAAAACCAAATTCTAATTGTAAACACCTTAAATTTGACAAAAAGTATAACATGCTGTGAACCAAGGCAGTTGTGTTTTCTTGGTTCCCCTGATTAGGGGGATCAGCTCACTGAAGGGGGTTACCTGCTGTAATTAGACACGCCTTTGGTAAATGTGTACTGCCTCCTGCTATAAATATGATTTCCATACGTATATGTAAACGTGTATTCCCTGACGATGATTACTAACTCCTGCTATAAACTGTGCATGGCTGCTTATGCAGACCTATTAACTAAAACAACTGCCTTAATCACCCCTCCGAGGTGCCATTGGGAGAGGGGTTTATAAACACATGTTCAGAAATGTCAAGATATAACACCAATTTATGCTATGATGGAACATGATAAGATTTAAAATTTAACATAAGTAGGTGCACATGTTAACTGGAGGCAGGATAATTTGTGATTAAAATTAACTGGTGAACTAATTAATGACAAATTTTGTCATACATAATGCTCCTCCGTATATTTTGGTCTTTTCCTACCTTTCTATTTTTGAGACGGTTGTGTGGTGAAATACTTTTATTTCTCACTTATTTTTCAACACAATGCTATGAGCCTTGGCACACATGTAGCTAACAAACTAAGTTAAAATAAGCCCCACAGATTTTTGATATCTTTTTGAGTTTTAAAGATATTAGTAAAAGAACATCAAAGTTTCAAAATTGTCTATAATTTTTGAAAGTTTAAACTTTAAATGATCACTCAGAACAATCTAAGATGAATATTAAATATCTGTGGGACAGTTTTTTAGTTTATATAGTAAATCATCTACTTTAACAAGAAAAATTGGAAAATTTTGAAAATTGGTGAGAAAATAGTAAATTGAAAAACAACTCTGTTTGTTTCAAACTTTCATTTTATTTTGAATAATATTAAAGTTAGATAAATTTATAATTTCTTTTTTTAAATCAGCAGTTGTTTAGCTTTCAGACTATATATACATGTGGCCACATTTGATCAATATTTTGGGCTACAGAAGGCAAAATGTGAATTTTGCTACAAATGTGAACCCCACCAGGGGTTCTGGTATCCTTAGCCGATATATTTTAATTGTTTTACAAGAGCTGCACATAGCTGGACTCTGATGTCCAAGGAGCATCAGTTCAGCCTTTGTCTCTCCTAATCCATTTGATAAAACTAATTCGATTTTGACTATAACACATACGAATGTGGACATTAACATGCACCTCCCCACCCTCCCCAAAAAAGAATTCCATGTCAAAACTTTCAAAACTTTTTATTTACCTCCTTTTTTCCGCTTCATTCTTCCTTCTTTGCTTTTCCTTCACATATGCTGTAGGATCAAATCTGGGTTTTCCTAAATCTGAAACAAAACATTTCAGAAGAAATGAATTCAAACCACAATTGTAATAAAGAAAATCCATGGGTGATATTTATTAACCTGACATGACTGAATTATAGTTAAATATTACAATTTAGACACCATTTTCTATGGGGCATGGTAACAATAAGGTACACAGCTGGTGATGAAACTCAGACAGGAACCTGTATCTACTTCACTGTAGACACAATCACCTGTTGTGGTGTCCAAGCAACAAGATGCAGTCTTGGTGAACATTATTGTGTAAGCTAATATCAAAAGAAAGACTTGCCAAATAACTACTACTTGCCTTTACCAAAGAGAAAAGCTTCTGTTGTGCGGGCTTTGATATACCAAGATGTGTAAGAGGTAAAGTAACTATGACAGAAATAACAGAAATATTTTATTATGTATACATATACTCAAGTGCATACTTGGTGACGGCGACCTGCTCCTAGCTGAGCGTACAGACGTAAAACTGCGAGGCTCTGAAGTGCGTGAGTAGTTACTGCGGTTTGGTGCTGAGCTGGGGCGGCCTCGTGATGTAGATCTTCCTCTAGGGTTCAGAAGGTCACAGGATAATGACTTCTCCCTGGCATAGGATAATGACCTCTCCCTAGATGAACCCCTGTCAAAAGATCCCTCACGAGACGGTGGCCGTCCTGTTCTTGCCTGTCTGCATAAGAAAAGGAGGGTGATGAATAATCGAGTCATGCTTTAATGAAATAAGCTGATTTTTTTTTCACTCCTAGCCACATTATATATAAATATGTAGTAAGGTGTTAGGACTACAAGAGAAGAAAACAGGCCTGAGACATGATGCTTGTCTCATATCCTGTAAGACCTTCAATAAGCAAGAGTCCAGAAGGTCCACTCCCCTATGGGATGGGTTGGTGGGCATTTGGTTTGCAGGTGGTATAAATAACAAGGTAACCAAGAGTGCCATGGGATTAGTTGATCGCAAAAAATACACTCTATGTAAATATAAAATGCAAACCAATTGACAAATATTTCCAAAATGTGCAACTTTGCACAAAAAATACTTGAATATGGTGAATGATATCATGCTGTGCACCCCTTCCCAGTAACATGCAAGCCATCACCTTTCTACTTTCTGTTATTAACTGTAGAGAAATTGCAATAAACAAAACTGCATCTTTCATCAGTGAGAAAAAGTTAGTCCCAGATTTGTAAATTAGCACAAAAATTAGCCTCTTGAGCAAAAATTATACTTCACAAAGTGTCAGCTCTAAAGAGAATGAGTTTCACAGCTTTCTCTTAGTAGCTGTGGAGGCAAAAGCAGACCACAGTCAATCTCAAATATTCTCATCCTTTCAGGCTTGGGACAAAAACAATCCACTAAAGAACTGGACTGGAAGCATAGAGATAAGTTCCACAGAGAAAGGTTCCACAGCATAACCATTCATTCCTAAAGAGTGGGTTGCGAGCCATTCTGTAGATGATTACAATCGAATATACATGTATTATAATGCTATATCATTATTTGAGAACACAACCAGCTTACCTTTTATGAATAGCTAGTTCATTTGTCAGACTCTTGACCCTGACACGAAGATTTCTTTCTGATGCACGTAATTCCTCTACCTGCCAAAAAAATTGAAAAACTGAGCTGAAGTGTATATTTTATCGCATTACCAGGCACATAAAATAATCTTCTAGACTTAAAAAAAATAAAAAGAGCTCTCTGTAGCAGAAGCGGTTAGCGTGCTATGGTAGCAAAATGACTCGGGAGCCTCTCGCCAATGCAGTGCTGTGTGTTCAAGCCCAGCCTTTGCTGGCTTCTACATGTACGTGGGTACAGCAACCTGCAGATGGTCATGGGTTTCACCCTGCCACTGCCCAGTTTCTTCCCACTATAATTCTGGCCACCACCATATAAGTTCAATTTTCTTGAGTACTGTGTAAGCACCAATCATATAAAGAAATAAAAGACCTGACAGCCGGGGTCATCTTTTCCTGTCACGCTTGGTAACTCTATAATTCATCTTTTTAATCTGAAATTTTTACTTGCCCATGGGATATGCTATATTACAGAAACTAGGGGAAAAAAAATACTGCGTCACTCATACTCTAACCTCTATGAAGCAATAAGGTAGACAATGATCAAAAGATGTCACAGCAGAAACAGTTGTGTTCTTAAGTTATGTAAATACCCTAATTATCTTAAATTTTGTCCAAGAAAGACCATTTCTAGAGGTAAATAAATCTCACAAAATATTACTTTTGGTACAATTTTGCACTAAGACATCATCCTACCTTCCACACAAACCTCAAAACACCCTTCTAAAATCAACAGAACTCTCAGAATTAGGCAATTTTGTAAATAACTTAACCATGGATGAAATTTTGGTAATTAACACCACTTTCACCTATTTTGTTAAAACTCATAACATGGTCGCACATTCAAACTTCTTGCTTAATATGAACTGTGATATCTCATTGATTTATTTATTATTTATTTATTTATTTGATTGGTGTTTTACACCGTAGTCAATAATATTTCACTTAAATGACGGCGGCCAGCCTGGAGGAAACCCACAACCATCCGCAGGTTGCTGGCAGATCTTCCCACGTACGGCCGGAGAGGAAGCCAGCATGAGCTGGACTTGAACTCACAGCGACCGCATTGGTGGGAGGCTTCGAGTCATTGTGCTACGACAGAGCGCTAACCAATTGAGCCACGGAGGCCCCCGATATCTCATTTATAAAACATCACAAAAATGAAAAGTTATGTTTTTATACTTTGGGTGGAATACATTATTGACAAATATATACATTTAATCTAGTGTCTTTTCTCTTAAGCAACGGATGAACTGAACAGTAGAGATAGCTGTTTGCAAGGTCTATGGCAAACTGCACTTTCTATTACTTGTATATGGTTTAAGGTAAAAGTTATGTAGCTATTTTGCGGATTTAAACCTTTTCACACTTGTATTTGCCTGCACTTCTCTTGTCTGTCATTGTCAAAACAAGAAGCATAATTGGAGTGTTACCAAAGTCATTTCCCTTTTCCTACCTCCTCCAAAAGTTCTCTGTACTCCTTGCCTCTTTTACTTGCTGACTTCTGATGTTTGGTTTTCTCTCTCAAAATTTCTTCCTCCAGATTTTTAACCACAGATTTTAAAATTCTAATTTCCTTGACTGCCCGTCCTTCTGTGGTTTGCTTTAGTTCTCTCCTATATTGCAAAAAGGCTTCTTCTAGTTCCTCTTTTTCCCTACGTAAAGCTTTATACCTAAGAAAACAAAAAAACTAATACAGGTTTATACTGTACAACACCTCCACAAGAATATAGTTACATACGCTGCTACATGTACAAATAGTTCATTACAAAACTGCAACATAATTGCATTTGTATCAAGAACACACACATACCAGTTAGGCCACACCAATTTAAATTGTTCTTTCAAGAATAGACTAAATCCTGTTGTCTAAGTTCTAGGCAAATTTCCTATTGTAGACATATTCACATGCTTGGAAAGCCTTGGAAAACCACAGAAAAATCACAAAAACACCAAAATCAGACAAAATAAAGATTTTGATATCAGTTTTATTTTTAGTTCATTTTGGATTTTTACTCTCAGCTCGTCTGTCAAACATAAACCAAAATTTATGTCACCTAAAAAGGAATACTAAAACACATACATCAAACACATTATCAATAATCTGCCGCATTTTGTATTGACAATGTTTATATCTATTAAGCTGGGTATGACTGTACCTTAAACTCTTTTTGTCTACAAACTGTTTTCAAGACAAAATCTTTTCAAGTATCATTAAATTCACTCACTCTCTTTGCAGTTTCTCAAACTCCTTGTGTTTGAAATCAGAGGCACCCTGTAACATGGAAACACTGTAATTAAAAACTCAGACTTATACTGAACTAAAATATAAATGCAACACTCAATATTTTGATAAAATTAACTGCGTTATCAAATTCTTTTCAATACTGTTTCTAACAGGGGGCATAAAATGAACTCTAAGCAATACATTTCCATAACTGATGGCAACGGACAACTAATGGTAATGCTGAGGCAGAGTAGGAAACAGAGGTGGGGTCAGTTTGGGAAATTTCGCATTTCAGTACCGAGTATGTCCGCTGTTTGGCTGCTGCACTGCTACACATCATGGACACACAGAGCTGATGAGATGGTCAATTGTGACTTGCCGAATGTTTTCCCAATCCTGTAAGAGGGCCACACACAATTCCGAATATTACCCAAAACTGGAAGTTGCCCAGGAACACACCGGGTCGAGGACATTCCACAGGTGTTCAACTGGGGACAGATAACTTGAATGCGTTGCCCAGTCAAGCAAAGTTTTCGACCTGTAGAAATGCTCCGCATACAGCAGCAACATTGGGACGGGCATTGTCGTGCTGAAACGTTACCCTATGGCCCCGCACAAATGGGACACTGGAGTGGTCTACACGCTCGCATATTCGCTTCTCTGAGCTGATTTCGAACCGTTTGAGTGGAAATTCGGTTATTATGGAGCCCAACTGTTCCATTAGCTGTGGCAGTGGCTGGCCTGAAATGGTCGCAGAGGTGGAGGAGGCCAATATGGCAGTTTTGGTCAGGGGTCGTTACACCCAGTCAATCAGGCATGCGGGCGATAAGCTGTTGTGCCAAATTCTTCATGGCGTCTTCTGAGATGATTAATCATTGACACATCAACCCTCTGGCCTCTGGCGACAGCTATAAGGGTCATGCCAGTGTCAAGCATGCTGACGGCGCGCTCTTGTTGGTTTTGATGGCATCTGTAGCATCGTGCCTTTTGACAGAACCTGTGGTGTACGGATGGCCTTTTGTACACCTGAGGGTAAGGAGTGCCACGGAAGACCTTACAGATCACTGAATACTGCAAATAGGGCCACACCTGTCTGACCAGTCAAAATGGTGAACAGGCTTGAAATCGACAACAGGTTTTGGAGACTGGAATGTACACAGGAGTAGGGGTGTTGCTTTTGGCCATCCTTCTGTGTTATACTGACAAAAATCACAGTATTACATTGTGAAATTGTGCAAAAAGAAAAGTGTTGCATTCATATTTATGTTCACTATGGTTTAATCAGAGTTAGTCTGTAAGTATCATTTAGCGACCTTTCGGAAATTACTTCTATAAATCCGTAAAGTCGGTTGTGATACAGTGCTAATACATATAGATCTATTTATGATTTGATGATTAAGTCTGGATCAAACATCCTAGTGTCATTCTACATAATATCAGACCGCACATGAGCTCCATTCAAAGGCATAGAAGGGAGCCCCAAGGAGAGTGCCACTGCAATAATTCATTTGTTAATACCACATACATGAATATAAATGGTAAAGGGTTGATGCAACATTGGCATATAGTGGCAAGATATAAATTGAGGAATTTATAGAATACTAAGCTGGTAAAGGTGTCCTTAGGAAATCCTACCATATTTATGAAGTTTACAGGAGCCTTTCAGCAAATTTACTACTTTGACTGCATACATTTTATATCACCATGCGCAGATCACTAATTGGGGATCCTCTGCACCTTTCATGCAAAAGAGAGTTCTAAGGTATGCTTTTAAAATATAACTGACACTACCTGTTCTTTGAGATTTTTGATGTCTGCCCTCAGCTGACGGATGGTCTCCTGAAGAGCTCTGGGGTCAGGTTTACCAACATACGGTAATGGCAATGGGTAATGAATCCTACAAAATATAAATGAAATGAACCAGTTTGTTTCAGTTTCACTTTAAATGTTCACACAAATTTTTACATCAAGTAATTAAGTAAGAGAAGAAAGGAATTCCACATTACATACATGCACTAGTAAATAGAAAAAGTGATCAAAATAAGATTTGTCCAACATAATTCTTTGAAAACAAACATTGCTACATTAATGTACTCACCTGTCAAACTCCACTGTGTAGGTCAGGATGAGATATCTCTTTGAATTCAGAGCAGTCCTGGTAGCAGGGACAGAACTTTTAACACCTGATTTCCTCTGCCTAAGGGATTCCAGGTCACTGTAAGTCATGAGGTCTAGTGACACGCATTCACTTGTCTAAATGTAACAAAGGAATTCAATTATTAAGTTAGCACAATGTCTAAAATATCAGTTAAAACTGTAGGAGAACTTAGCTTACTCACACACCAAGTAACAGCTGTCGGTCTGTGTTTTCCTCACCTATTTACATTGCATATTACACATACCATTTTTCATCCAACACATACTTCAACAGGATACATGTACATGTACCTATAAGATAATAATTTTAAAGAAAAAAGCTACCCTCCACAGCCACACACCCAACCCATCTCAGGCTTACCCCTTCCCATCATATCAATAATCTTCATTTACACGCATTCCATTTCGATATTCACAACATAAACAAGACCAATTGGCCTAGCACAAATCTTCTCATTTTTCAGTGCCTTTCTGACCATGAGAAACTTCACTAGTGCAGCTGACCAGATAATTCAAGGTTCATTTGATAAAATATCCTCACCTGTAGTCCAATAGGAGACATACATGAATGAAGCTATTGTTTTACTGAAACTAAGGCTGATTATGAAGGAGCCTGGAGCGTCACACAAATGCACTCACAAAATAAAAGAAAATAAAGTATGAACACTATCAATGATGGTCCTACCAACAAAGCTTAAAACTTCAGATTATAGACAAAGTATCACCCAGCTTGAAAATTTAATTCTAAAGATATTACAAAAATATTTCAATTGAAAACTTTTTTTATTCATCAAAACTAAATTATATAAATCACCTCTGACAATGCAGATTCAAGCATATTCACAAAGATGTTGAACTGTTTAAAATTCCCAGTCTTGTGGGTTAAGTCTTCCACATCTAAAACAAAATGAGAGAAAAATAATAAGTGTTACATCTGTCTCAATTTCAAAAAGACAAGGCTGGCTGAGTGTTCCTACAAACAAGATCTTCTGGTTTAGATTAACTTAGGTTTTTCAAAGACACTGTAAAGTCAATATAGTTTCAACTGTTGAAAGGCCAATCATTTACTTGAAGACTTACCATTGATTCCAAAAAGAAAAAAGTGAAAACTGCCAATGAAAGCGTTTACATACATTTGTTTTACTATTTTTATTGTTGGCATTTACATGTATTTCAGCACTGTGTTGAAAAGTAGTAAAGATGTAGTAGTAAGTTGTAAAGTTATCAGCAACACACTCCATCACAGCCCACAGCAGCCAGACTAGAACAATGGCATCAGACACTGAGGGAACTGCTATCAGTGATCTGTGTCAAGTATACATAAGATGTATAACTGGTCAGTCGCTTTGTACAGGTTCAACCTGCTGTCACTGAATGCCGGTGTGTGGCTGATTTTGAGTCAAATTATGATAGTTTGAATTAAAGCTCAGGCAAATTATTGTCAACATTATTACAAATGTTTAATTAACAACTCGCATATTTTTCAACGGGTTACGACATAATCTGACTGATTACATTACTTCTACAGACTGACCAAAACCAAAAAGATGGTATACCTACATGTGGAATCTAACGTGGCTCTCCACTGATCGGCGGTTACCCTGTCTTCAACCTCGATCATAAGAGAGTTGCCATTCTGTACCTGCATCGTTACCACGTACTCAACACCCCGGAAAACGCAATGTCCTGAGGACGTTGAATCATGCTCCATTTTATCAGAAAACATACTTCTTTTAGTTCTGAAGTCAAAATTTGAAATTTACAGACCGATGTCACTGTCGTCGTGTGAAGTTAAACCGCTCACTAGCATGTCGGGTTTCAACTTGTCCAATTCGCTGTGGTATGACGATAGATTTAGACTACTCAGGCTTCTCATTTCGCCCCAGCTGCAGCCTTGCAAAGGGCAGTTGGCTTAATTAAACAGCCGACTGTCGTCGTTGATGATATAAGCACGTTTCAGCTGAATGTTTTCCCTAAATTGCCCAAGTGAGTATCTTTTCGTTCTCTTTTCAAACAAACCGCTTGATGTTGTCCTCCATGACAGTTACAGGCATGCGCATTCTACATTAATCCCACTTCCGTTGTAAACACTACTGACATTTCTGACATCTAGCATCTATATGTAGTCCTGGCGAAGTATACATGCATGTATATGGTACATGCAGTGGGTGTTTCATCTTCCATTGCCATGTATATGTTAAATAAAAGCAAACAAGGTATCAGTGCTATGAATAGAGAAGAATCATCTCTTTCTATTATCTTGTTATAATCCTTATGTTTAGGCCCTACCATACATGTATATGAAAGCCAATTTGGCTATACCTGTAATATAACTTTTGTTATTCATTGTGTATTTAAATATTGCCACTCAATTAGGAAAACCGGTGGACCTGTGCAGGAATGCACGTGTGTTGGTGCGTTCATACAGACGTATTTACAACAGACTTACTAGAAAGCCAGAGCGTTGTCATTATGGAGTGCACAAATGGTACATGGACGTTTTAATTGTTTTGTCTGCAGGCCTGTATGGTAGACACTGTACCTCGTTGCTTTACTGAGCAAACTGTAAAGACAAGACGTCGGCTACATATAAACACCAAGTGACTGCAGAATGAGCCTACGCGCACCATAGGCCTGTATACATGCAAGTGATGTGTGAATGAGGATATGCATGATTCGTGCAAGTCTCATGATAACTGTCTTAATGCGGTTGTTGCACACATACGTAATGCCTAATGTAGATCATTAGTCTGTTGGAGCTGAGGCTGACGTGTGTATGGGATGGTTGTGAGTTTTTGCCCAAAAAAGTGGAACCAAATCCAGTGTTTGCCACACAGTCGCACATACTGTTGGTTTTCTGATCAAGGCGTGCTACGCCACGGGAGACAAATGTGTATGTCCACAGATCTCTAGCAAAATATGTTAGCCTTGTGACCTTAATTTTTGGACATATTCTCTATCGCCACTTTGCTTGACACTACAGCGTGTAGAATTTCTGTTCAACTACACCATTTCACACTTGAGAAATATAACGGGGAATGAAAGGCTACGAACCGGAAGTACATGTATTTCTGCCATTGAACAGGGCATTATGGGAGAACTGACGTCAAGCGGCAGTCTGGTGAAGGCGAACAAAAGATGGGGAGTGACTCGTCTTCTCGGGCAAATTTGCATTTCTTTGGGTGCTAAACTGGTAAATTTTACCACAAGTTAGTTACCAGGTTGTCGGGGAAACTTAAGGGATGGCAAAAGACCATTGTGGATATTGCCAGTGTGATATTTCCACCGTCAAAGTGAGGTGCACAGAGTGCCCAGACTTTGACCTTTGTTTACAGGTAAGTGTGACGTCACAGCGTTGCATTCCAAACGACCGGCATTTTGGTGATCTGAATATTGTTGATAGCAATCTTCATCTTGACTGAAAGTAACCAGATTTGTTTCTCTTTCAGTGTTTTTCATGTGGAGCTGAAATTGGAACCCACAAAAAGGAGCATAGCTATCAAATCGCGGTGAGTGCCTGCATCCATTTTCAGGATTACGGAACTGTGGTCACATGGTCACGAGGGGGTTTCCCGGGGACTCCGCTTCTGCAGAAAGTGGGTCAGATGCTTCTGCCAACTGTACCATGTCAGTTATGGTTTAACACAGTTAGACACGTCTTCTTGTACATGTATTTAAAAACAAAACCAAAAACTTCTTTTGTTGTAAACATTTATAAATATTTATACCCAAATCATAACTTGAATGAGACTTACATGAAATTTGTTACTTTGACAGCTTGATACCGGTACTTCTTATGCAGCCAAGTCACATAGGTGTGCACAGCCCTGGTATGGCGCTATATGGACTGAGCGTTGACAATTCTGACATTTTGCACTGTCCATTAACACAATGGAAACAAGTGTAAGAAGAACTAATAAACGTGGAACATTTTTAGTAGTACTTTATTCACTCTGTTAGTGCCATGGATGTAATAGTTGTATGGCGTGCATGTGCGAACACACTCCCACCTAGCAAAACCCGCTAGCAAGTAAACAAGAACACATGCTTCTGCTGGATGATTGACAGATATCAGTGACTTTATATTGATGAAATATGCTTTTACTTGCTTCCATGGCATTATTGGACAGTGGGAAATATCAGAATGGTCACTGCTCATTCCATATAGCACCATACCAGTGCTAGGGTGTGCAGTAGTTAGAGTAAACTGACTAGTAGCTAGCTGAGAAATATAGTGATACGGCATAATCATGACACCTCAGCCTCTTAGCAGAGACCCTGCCGTTTGCCATAGTGGTGACTTTTCACATTGAAAAGCAAAAGAGCTCTCTATTTTGTCAGGATGCTTTCTCCCTAGAAATGATCCTGGAGCAGATTACCATTGCCAAACTTTTTGTGACGATGGGAATCGGAGATGTTACGACATGGATTTGACCAGCCAGAATTATGTTGATTGCTTAATCATGCTACAACCTGTTAGTGACCACTTTGGCAAATGGTGGGTGTCTGACTGGAGGTTGAGGATCCATGATTATATAGAAATATTTCTCAGCCTACTTGGCAGTGTACTTGGACTAAACTGTCCTGGTTTATGGATGTTTAGATTTTAGTTGTTCATTAGCACACTACCACAGTGTGATGAAGCAGAAGCCTCCCACCAATGTGGTCGCTTGATTTCAAGTCCAGCTCATTCTGGCTTCCTCTCCGGCCGTGTGGGGGAAGGTCTGCTAGCAGCCTGCAGATGGTCGTGGGTTTTCCCCGGTCTCTGCCTGGTTTCCTCCCACCATAATGCTGGCTGCCATCGTAGAAGTGAAATATTCTTGAGTATGGCGTAAAACACCAATCAGATAAATAAATAAATAAATAGATTTTAGTTATGCTATTCACATCACGTCATATGTCTCAGTATGTATATATATTGTTAACAAATAGGTTCTGCTGAATACTTACACTCAGTAAGTTTATGATGTGATTCAATCATACATGTTTTTTCATTTTTCAATTTTCTTTCCTTCCAGTGCACAACATGTAACTACATCACACCATCCCACTCACAATGTCAGCATGAAAATCACCATTCAGTCCTTGCATATCAGCGAGTAACTGATCTATTAACAGCAATTAACCATAACTTACACCTTGTGTCGTGTAGCGCAGGAGTTGAGTTTTATGGAACTACTCAACACTGAGAGGTGTGGAAAAAATACACTAAGATTTTTTTAAGTTTCTACATCTCTGTGTGACATCATTAATGTCCTTGCCTGACTCCTTATCTGTTTGCATCATCATACTGTTGAATATTGACATAGTGAAGTTGCTCCTGATGTTTTTAGCTTTGTGAAAACACCTTGCTATTTACCAAATTTCCACTTACTCATTACCTTGAGATATGTGGTCTTCATATTATCAAGTGTTGTGAATGACTGACTTTATAAGATGGCACTGGAATTAATAACTACAGATAACTTCCTTACATGCAAGTTTTTGTCCTCTAGTACTTTTGTTTCTACCGCAAGCCCTGAACAATACTCCTCTTCATTGCATGACACTGTATGCTTTACATCAAATCAAATATGAGACAAAAGATAGGAATCATTACTGACACCGACTGTAGTGTAAGAACTTAAGACAAAGTGCAAAATTCATTTCTTGTTTTAGGATATGACTTGACTTTCGATTCCACTGTGACTACTTGTACTTACCTACGTTCTGATTGCCAGGGTGAGGGAACAACTGCTGTGTTTGACACAAGTGAACGCTGGTCAGCCCTTGAGGAAACATGTCTGCTAGATGCTGTAGAACAGTATGGCTTTGGGAACTGGTGAGATTCTTTTTAAGTTTTTTGATTTGTGTTTGGTGTGATGTCTGTCTTGTATAAGAAGTACATGATAGATGTTTAAAAATCTGGTTGTTGTATGTTCAAGATAATTTGATCTATAGTTTGTCGGTTTGCCTTCTGTGTCTGTGTCAGGGTCTTGTTTTTTTTTTCTTTTCACATTTCCACCTGTTCACATTTTCTTAAAGGTAACATATTTGTCCGTATTTCCACTAGTCCACTCACCTAATCAACATAAAAGGGTGTATGGAATACACATAATAACTGAGGAATACAGGGAATTTATATAAAAAGGTGCAGGGATTAATTTAAGGTATTTACAGAATGTCACCAAGTGTCTGAGCAATAGAATTTGTGTATTCAACAGATTTGGCAACAGGCATATTATCAGCCTTGTAGGCTAATCCTATTAAGACCCAGTTGCACTGATCTACTGGCGGATTTATCTTAACTGTCGTTAATTTATGTTTAATTGTTAAAGCATTTCATTATCGTTCTAATGGGCAATAATCTTCATTTTTTTCAGTTTTCTGGTTTTTCTGTGAAGAGAAGGAAATAAGAATAATATTCCACTATTTATATGGTGATGGATTAGTTTTTGTTTTTATGTTACAGGGAGGATGTGGCTAACCATGTGGAGACCAAAAAGCCTTCAGGTAATTGCTTACACATACGTTTGTGAAGGAAAATAGGCTGATACTATCATGGTCAAGGTAAAGCATATATTTCGTTCAATCTGTCCTGTCTTCACTCATTTTACTTTCAATTTTTTTTGGGAGCTACCTGCTTCAAAGCATTTGGTTTACGGCAGATAATATGACAGTTATATTTAAAGTCTGCCAGTAGATTCCTGACATACGTTTATTTCTTTTTACAGAATGTCTAGATCACTACACAAATTTTTATATCCATGGGAACATTGGACGAGGTAAGTATATTCATGTAATATTGTGTAATGGTTCTGTCTTGAAATTCTTACTATGGAAAGACATTAAATTCCCTGGAAGTTAATTAAATTTAAACTATGACAACCAAATTTCTACAGTGTGCATTTACTAAGAGAAAGTCCTTGACAGGAGATGATTTGTCTTTTTCTCCCCACAGATGATATTTCCATGTGGGCTGTGAATGGTGATGATGTTGGCAATTCTATTTCTTAAACATGTAACACAACCTGTGGATGGTTGTGGGTTACCCCCAGGCTCTGCTCAGTTTCCTCCCAGCATAATGTTGGCTGCCACCGTGGAAGTGAAATAGCCTCCAGTACGGCACAAAACACAAATCAAATAAAATAAAGAAGTAAAATGCATGTAACAATGTAAACAAATATATAGATATTACTAAAACTTCTATTTTTGTTCATCTGTCTCATTTAATGTACAGAACAAAATTATTAATTGGTGGTATGCCATAGGCATTAAATCATGGCTATACATGTGTATATATTTATCACCAGATGTAGCAACCTTTTTCTTGTTTTGTTTTTTCAGCCACATTTTCCACAGAACATACAGATAGCATTAAAGACCACACCTGTACAGACAGTGGTATGTATCTTCGCTATGTTACCAGGCATTTTACCCTACCTCTGCTGTTTGCTTATGTCACATGTGATAAAATTTTAAACTGTTAGTACTGTATGACAGTTTGGACGAATATACAGTTTTTGTCACCATGTCGCCATGCTTTTGAACAAAATGTTTTTGGGAGTGTCTGGTGGCAGCGGGAGTGTCTGGTGGCAGTTTTGGGAGTTTTGGGAGCATGAAGCATGGATAATAATGAGGCACTTTATACTTAAAAGAACAAAGCAGCTAGCGGCAGATTCTTTCTACATGTACAGATGTCATTATGATGAGCATGTTTTGATACAACTCTGTTTACGTGTTGGAGACGTGACACGACTGCAATATTGCAGAACGTTAAACCCGAATCATTTATTCATGAGTTTTAAAGTTTTATGGAGTTTCCAGAGAACCACAGACATAGTTAATGATTTAGGGTATGTTGTAAGAGACAATACCTTTGGCTGCCACAAATGTTGCTCAGCATCCGGGGTAGACCTGGGTCAATCTGCTGATGCATGGATGTGTCTCATAGTTTGATTGAGGCTACATTATAAATGCATTATACTGCAAGGAGATCAGTTAAATATGGCAGTTGCACCAAATGCCAATAAGAATCGTGCTATTAGTTATAGAGTGGAAAGCAACTGAGAGATACTAGGTACTGAATGCACTTACGCCGTATCGAGATTTCATCTACATTGCCTGTTATGGTCCTGATTTTTCATATAGTAACTAGATGTAAACAGCTTTGTTGTGGGTTTTACTGTGTTTCAGGTCCATTATCACCCAGCCTCACCTCCCCTATACCTCCAATAGAACTCAGTTTACAAGAACAACAGGAGCTAGGGTACATGCCTTTTAGAGATGATTTTGAAAGGGTAAGGTCCTAACCAGGAGTACATTTTGTCTTAACCTGATCAATTGGACGCTGTATGCTACCGTTACAACGTCTAACAGAGGTCCATCTACAAAACAAGGGGTATTTTTTCTATCTGTGTCTGGATGCTGCCTAGCCTTTAAAATCTGTGTGTTCCGCAATCAGCAATGATTAGCTGAGGGGATTGTACAGTGCAGGAGTTTTAAAACCGTTCTGTTAAGCTCACATCGCTTGTTTTGGTCAACGGCCCCATTACAACCTATTTGGTGATCGCTAGACATTTTTGGTTATCATAAATTCTCAGTACTGCGGGAGTTTTCAGTTTATGAGTTACCCTGTGTAACAGTGTGAATCCTGCATTGAAAAACTCGACATCACAGACATTACTGGGGCCTCCGGGGCTCAGTCAGTTAGCGTGCTAACACAGCGCAGTGACCGAAGCCTCCCACCAATGCAGTCGCTGTGAGTTCAAGCCCAGCTCATGCTGGCTTCCTCTCAGGCCGTACGTGGGAAGGTCTGCCAGCAACCTGCAGATGGTCGTGGGTTTCCCGCAGGCTCTGCTTATAAAAATATAAAATACAAACAAAATCTGGCTTCAGACCTTATTTCTCAGTTTCCTCGCCTTCAGATGTACTCTAACTTTTCTAAGAAAATTTATTTGACCTATCATGTGTTGAAATGAATCTATGACCTGATAGTGGTTTTGTACTATATTCATCTGTGTTCTTGTAAAGACAATCACAGTTGTTGTACAATGAATACCAATAAACTGAGCTACAAGAATGAAAAATGACTACTTCCAGGAACACGAGAATGATGCTGAAGTCTTTGTAAGCAGCCTTTCAATAAATTATGATGAAGATGATATAGATATAGGTAAGATTTTGTCGTTGCTTGAGACAGTGTTGCATAAATTATCAGTTCCTTTTGTCTGATAAGAGACGTTTCGTAAACCTCCTGATGTAGTTCCATAGTCAGGAATTCAAGCAACAGGGGTTACTCCAATGCTTGAGGATGGATGAAAAATAGAAAATCCCTTACTTGTCTATTTACTCTTTCTTTACTGTAATTTGGTAAAACTTTTGTATGTTAACACAAATATTGAACTCTTGAACTTAATGTATATGCCGATGCAATGTAAGAGCATGGCTATCTGTTTACTTCAGAGTCAGGTCCACATTTTTTGTCACCTTTAACTTTTCAGTATGTATAAGCTTATGTATAGTATATATTTATTAAATTACTATATTTTGTTGTTGTCCTGCAGACATTGCCGTGTGATTTCTCTTGAGTGGTACATGATTGCGTTTTCTGTTTTTCAGCTGTTAAGTTAAGCCATGTTGATAAATACAGATTAAAATTGCATGAAAGAGAGAAAAGGAAAAAAATAGCCAGGTCTTATGGGTTGATAGCTGCAGCAACTTCCTCAGGAATCAAACAGAAATCTCAGCAGCCAAAGAAAAAAATGTCCAAAGATGAGAGGTGAGGTGTAGTTTTTGCTGTTTTACCAGTTTGTTATTGATTTTACTTTAATGTGCCTCTTCAGGCAGCAGATTGGCCCCATCACATAAATATATTCAAATGTTAGTAGATCTGGCTATATAGGTATAGTCACTAAGTGAAATTTGGAGATGCACAGTTATGTCACTTTTGCTGACCATGGTGGGGAATTGGATTCAGGCCAGCAGTGGCCACATGTAGGGCCTGAACATGGATTCTGTTCTTCCTGTAATAGTTGTGGCAGCGTTCCGAGGCAAACGTCACTCACCTAGTGACTCATTGACTCAGACTAACTGTTGGCAGCTGATAAAGCCTTTCCCTCAGGTTAAAGCTGCTTTTACCTCCTAAGATTAAGACTGAAAACCATACTTGCACCCATGCATATTAACATGTCACACAACTAATCACATGTATAAAGTACAAAAAAAAAATAGTAAAATTTTCTTGACTCCTGTAATTATTTTAGTGAGGTACTCATTTTGAATAACCTTAAATGTATGTTAGTGTTTGCTGGTTCAGTTATTTTGCATCCTACACCTAATATGGATGGAGTGGAATAATTGAAATTGATGTGGTAGCAAAAAGTAGAATATTTTAAGTTGCAACTTTTCCATCATGATCTTCATCTCTTTTTTTTTCAGGGAATTTCAGGAAAAAATGAAAGTCTTCGCTCAGTTTCATTCCTCTGTGGAGCATGAACAGTTTTTTGAAAATTTGCAAAGTAAGTTCTTATCAGTTTCATATGTTAAAGGATACTGAAAATCTGATGATACTTATTATATGTTCTCTTATGAAGCCTACAATTTGCTCAAAATAATCTGAATTCCTTGCCTTTGTAATATTGGAACCCTTTCTCAACAAGCTTAATTATAGTTGCATAAATAATTACACTTAGGATCTTTGTCTCTGATTGGGGCTTATATACACAACATTGTCAAGAAGGTGCTATGTTAATCTTTTATTTTAATCTGTACCTGTTCTTTTTCTCTAGAAGAGAAAGAGCTGAAATCAAGAATAAAGGAGCTGGTCAGACATCGAAAGAATGGGATTACAAAAACAGATGGTAAGTGATTATGACTGATAGTGAATGTAATCTAAATTTTGAATTACACTTATAAGTGGGGGGACCATTTACCTGAATAGATTGAAGGCTTATACACTGTACTTTGGAATAGAAACACACACCAGAAAAGGTTTGGTGGACAATAGTAAAGGCAGTGCCTAAATAGTAAAACAGGTTGAACTTTTTCAGACAAGACCTTACAGTGTATAAATGTGTCTGGTGCATCTGTGTTCACTGTCAGAATATGGCAACCGTAAGCATGTACCAGTCCACAGTAATTACCCTTTATAAGTATTTAAGATGAGGGTTTGTATCATTTCTTACCTTTAAGGTTGACATTATCCGCCCCCCAAAATGTCAACGCCCACTAATTCTGATTTGGGGGTAGTGTTTGGTTGTAATATGATTTCATAGGAATTACAAACAATGAAATATCCTGCTTTTCTGTTGGACTTAGTTATTATGTATACCTTTTAAATTGCAGGTTTATGACATTTACTCAAAGTCTTCAGTGCTTTACTGAAAATCCTCATCATACTGGATTTGTTTTATTTCTAGACATAGAAGAATTTGAGGATGAAAAATTCAAGAGAGAAAAGAAAAAGGAAAATAAAAAGAAAATGGTGAGTCATTCTTTCTTTAATTTTACTGTAAAATACATGCATGTGAAATTACATCTCATATATTGATATGGATATGTTATATGTACATGTGAATACTGGTAACGTACCCACTTCCTGCAGAGACAAGAAAAAATTGTAATATTGTAAATTACCTTTACCAGAAAAGGTCTCATATTATCCAGACAAAACTTTTTATGTAGAATATCTACAATGAAGTTTTAAGTTTGCAAATAATAATCTTTGAAAGAGTTGTTAGATTAACCAACTTGAAGTATCGCATCTCACCTGGGTTTCCTTTCATCGTTAAAGATTCATTTAAACATAATTTATACTTTTGCATTCTTTCAGTCTGTTAAAATGGTGAGTTTTAATGCCTTGGTACAGTGCACTTCTGAAATTTGTGAACTAAAAATACATTTATATCAGTCAAGTTGTCATTAAGCCTAATAGCCTGTCATTCTTAGCTGACATTACCTATAGGATTTTGGATCATTTGATTATTTGCTTTTGTATTTGTCAGGGAATTTTAAATTTGTAGCAAGCACTAACAGTATTAGTAAACAGTTTACTTGTATGCATATATCAGCATCTTTCTTAAGTTAATGGATTATTTTTCTTAACTATCTTATTTGAAACCAGAAAAATCTTTCTGTAGGTGTTATATATAACATGGCCTTCAATACCATGTATCTTATTCCTTGAGCATTTTTTGCACTTGTCTAGGGTAGCTCGGCTCCAACAAAAAGAACGTCAATGGTCTCAAAAAAGGCAGGGTGAGTATGGCTTGTGCAATATCGTAATGCAAATTGGGGGGCCTCAGTGGCTCAGATGGTTAATGTGCTAGTGCAGCGCAGTGACCTGGAAGCCTCCCACCAATGCGGTCGCTGTGAGTTCAAGTCCAGGTCATGCTGGCTTCCCCTCCAGCTGTATGTGGAAAGATCCAGCAACAACCTGCAGAGGGTTGTGGGTTTCCCCCTGGGCTATGCCCGGTTCCCACCCACCATAATGTTGGCCGCCATCGTGTAAGTGAAATATTCTTGAGTACAACGTAAAACACCAACCAAATAAATAAATAAATAAATAATGAATCTTTCATTTCAGTTATTGATAATTTAATAACTGAAATATAAGATAGGTATAGCATATTAATTCACCTTTAAGAACCACAAGATAAGCAAGTTATTTCACAAAGGTTATTTTTTCCTTTTTATTGCAGAGAAAAGTTAGATTTTCAAATAGAAGAAGAAGGTAAGTTTAAATGGTGTTTCCCACGCCATTGCTTTAATAGTTAACTTGTCTGTATCTTAATTGATCAGAAGTTCTATAAAACAGCTGTATACATTCCTTTTGCAGAGGTATATTGCATATATTGGTGATGGCCTTCTCTGAAAAGTGAGTAAAGCTTGTGCTTAGTGTTGACAGTTTCCCATGGAAATATCTGGCTTTGCATTATTTCTTGGCCTTTCGAATTCAGAAAATCACTAGAGAAGAGTTTCATGTGTTTCAGTGTCTTTTCTTGATGCAATGATGTTACTCTTCCAATAAAACACTAATTGTGAAATGTTGTGTTCTCAAACCAGAGTTAAAAGATGACAATGAGGAGGAGGAAGAAGCTAAAGAATTGTCAGCCATGCCTGGCTATGTGATGTTGTCGGATCGAGAGCGCAAAGTAAGTTGTTGATTACCTTCTCATTATACTGTTGTAATTTAAGGATACTAGAACCCCGCAGGGATGAAATTTGGTCCAACTTTTTTTTATTTCACATTCTTATTCTCCATTGTCCTATCTTTCGTTTCAATTAAGAATGAAAACCTGAATTTGAACTGTAAATACCGTAAATTTGACAAAGAGTATAACATGGCTTGAACCAAGGCAAGTGTGTTTTCTTAGTTCCCCATGGTTAGGGGGATTACTTCACTGAGTGGGGGTGACCTGCTGTAAATAGACACACCTGGGGTAAATGTGTATTGCCTCTTGCTATAAACTGTGCATAGCTGCTTGAGCCCTAGCAGACTTATTAACTAAAGCAACAGCCTTAATCACCCCACCTTGTTGCCATTAGGGGAGGTGTTTATAAACACGTTCTAGCAGGTTTTACTCAGAAATGTCAAGATAAAACACCTGTTTACGCTTTCAAATTTAACATAAGTAGGTTGATATGTTTACACTTTAACTGGAGGTGGGAAAATTCTTGATTAAAATTAATTTGCAGACTAAATCAATCACGAATTTTGTCACACATAATGCTCCGCCAGACATTTCGGTCTTTTTCTCCCTTTCTATTTTAGAGACGGTTTTGTGGTGAAATACTTCCATTTCTCAGTTATTTTGCAACATAGTGCTTTGAAACTTGGCACACGTGGCTAAATTCATAACCTGAAAAACCCTTCCACAAATTTTTGAAATCTTTCCTGTTTTTAAAATTATTAGTAAAAGAGTATCAAAGTTCCAAAAACTTTTAAAATTTTTGTAAGTTTTAACTTCAAATGTTCACTCAGACAACAGTAGAAGATGGATATTGAAAATCTGTGGTATCATTATTTAGTTCATGTAGTAAACTATCCACTTTAGCAAGAAAAATTTGGAAATTGGCCAAAAATATATCATTGTCAAAAACAGTCCCATTTTTTTTTTCAAACTTTGACTTTATTTTGATTAATATGAAGGTTAGGTAAATTTTAAAAGGTTTTTTGAAATCAGCTGTTGCTAAGCTTGCAGAATATGTATACATATGACCATATTTGATCATTATTTTGAACTACACAAGGCAAAATGCAGTATGTAGATAAGGAGGGGTTCTAGTATTCTTAACTAATAAAATCAAAGTTCAGTTTACGTGTCACGATAATAAATCTTCAGTTTGATCAATCTATGTGACTATGAAATATGTTTTGCTTGATCAGTGTACATGCTGTCTGAGATATGTCTTCCAGGTTTTAACTTCCAGTCTGTGTAAAATTTGATACATTCTGTTTTGACAGCTGTGCAGTTCAATTGGTATGACCCCAGCTAATTACATCACCATAAAGACATGTATTATAAAGGTGAGGCAATTGTCCTAAGGTTTGATATGTCTCCCCCTGTTGGCTAACTGATGGTTACATAGTAAATCTAGCATATATTGACTACCAACAAGACCCTGGAGAATTTTTAATTTGTTACCCGTGTAAAAAACAAGCTCAAAAGACATAATAATAATTTATATTTAATTGTAATGTAGTTGTAAATGTGTACCAAACTTTAGACTGTAATCTCAGGGTTAGGGTTTTGTTGTGGCTAAATGAAGTTTGGTTTGCCCAGAACTGTATCCATAGTTAAACCTGGTATGTTTGGGCTTCAATGCACATTTGAACAGCCACCTTCAGTATTCTAGTATGCAGCATCAAATACACATCCGTCAAGATATCTGAATATTTTGAAGGCTGAGCAGTTCTGTCTGTTAATGGGTTTTACTGATTTCCATGTTTGTTAACAGGATTATCTTCAGCGGAAGCAAGGGTATCCTGTAAAGATTCGCTATCCCAGTGGATTGGACAAAACCCACCGAAGGAAAATAATGAGCTTCTTAACAGACAATGGCTGGATTGGAGTGACGTAGTTTTGGTTGCCCAGTGTGATGGGTTTTAGACTCCTTGTATACGTTACGTATACATACTGTGAAAACACACCGCAAACACAGAACACACTGGCTGATGTACAGTGCATGTTGCCAACGTGACTTCCAGCCGACTGTAAGCTAGAGCTTCAAGATTGGGAGGCCAAAGCCTTAATAAATATCAGTCGGTGAAAACACAACCAGATTTTATGATGAAGCGAGGGCTATGAGGATGACCTGTGATGTGAAGTATGTATTGCAAATATAGTTATCCCTGTGTTCAGGTGAAGAGATGCTTGCCACATTCAGGTTTAGCCTTATCTGCAGCCCTGCTGTACACAGGGTTGGCCAGAGGCTAAATGTTGGAGTCACACATGGTGATTGACCTATATCCAAGCCTGGACCTTCAAATCCAGCAGGGCAATGAATTCATTTTGGACTTCCATAAATTTTAGTACTAAGCTCTGAATGCAAACCTGTTGCTTCTGCTAGTCTAGAGCTATTGCTTTCCAGTGGCTGTCACCAAGTCCTCATTGCATAGTTCTAATTTATGTAACCTACTTGATCCAAGTTTCTGTGTGCTGATAGATCTTGTACATAATGTAATTATGACTGTACGTAAAAGTAGATCATTCCAAAGTTGTTCTTGTTTGCTCCAGCAATAGTTTGCAGAAAAGTTGTCTGAAATCTCAGAGAGCTTTAACTTTTTATTCACCACAAATCATTTGAAAAAGCTTTCCCATCTTCATGAAGTGGTCTTCATGTGACATTGTTTATTATGGTGTTATGGTGTTGCTATTTTGGATGATTTAGGATGTTTTAGTTGCTTGGCCAAAGAGAGTTTAAAATAATTACACAACATCTGGGTCCAGAAAACTTTTATTGTGATTGAATACGTGTTTAGCTATGCAATACAAAGCTAGTGTGAAGAACACTAAGGAAATGAAACCATTGAATGCATAATTATTTTGTGAAATTTCAAAGGGACCAGAGTTCAAAAAGTCCATTTTCTTACTGATTGCCCATCATTGTTAGATAAGTCTGAGTACATCATCAGAATGTGAACGATTATGTATAATAACTTATGTGTGAGTGAGTGCGCCCATGTCTTACTTGGCCAGAATCTCCAGTGAATAGCTGCACACAGTGTATGTCATGTCAATATGATTTATGGTAGATGTTTCATTTCACTCATTATTCCTCTGCCGTGGATCTGAGCATTCTATCAATTTGAGTGTCATCAAATGTTATCGCCTCGGTACCAGGGGAAGTGGTATGTGAAATCAGGTTTTAATAAGGTGTACAATTCTGTGAAGTGTGGAGTGTTGCCACAGTGTGAGAGGTAATTTATGTAGTTGTTTCTGTTAGTACCAGGATGCACACAAGGACACATGTAACAGTCATTACTATAAGGTTTGCAATAAAGACCTTGAAATGAATTTTTGTTTTTGAATGCAAGAACGTGTACAAATGAATGGTGTGAAGTCAAACTCATTGCCACCGCAACAATGACTTTCATGTCTGAGAAAGAAGAACTGTCCTGAATTACCATTAACACATCTATAATATCCAGCCTGAAGGGATTGCCAATGACAGTGCTGCCCACAGTATGTGAGGGATTTGGTGGCTTTTTGTCTTTTCGTAAGCTATATGTACATTTCATTTGGTGAACATTAAATCTGAAAATAGTAGTAACTCTAAGTTGGTCTTTGTTGACTGACTAGCGAACAGAAAGAAATTAGGAGGAAACTGCCTCATAACCTCCTAATTTTGCCAATTTTTGCACTTCTGGTCGAAATTCAAAACAATTTTCTGAACATTTTGTACAAAAAAACAATTCATGTCTGACTTCAGACTTCGAAACCGCAGAGTGGAGTCATTGGTACGAAATGAATCGCGTCTCGCACAAATATCGCACTTGTGTACCAACTTACACTAGTGTTTATCTATTGATACATGATTTATTAAAATTATTTTCAACTGTTATTTAATTCTATTCTCAAAAATTTTGCACTTGCATCCAATATATTATGGGTGGTGTGCACCAATCTTCCGTGTGTGACGTCATTCACTGGAAGACAAGTGTTTCTAGAAACGTACCCAGGACAGAGATCAACAGTTTCTTGCCACCAAAGTTAACACTAATGCAAATCAAAAGTGACGTGGGTCATGCAGTAGGAATTTTAATGAGTATGCTCAAATGAACCATCAAGGGCATCCACCAATTCGTCACCAAGCCTCCACCCACAGGTGTTAAGTAATATTTCATTGGTGTTTGCTGTTGGTAATAGTTTTTGGCTTATGACAGTAAACCTTGCCCAGGTACCGGACAAACCTCTTCACTTCGAGCAAAGCCTGGATTTAAACACTTCAGCTGACCTCACTGGTCGAGGGCCTGTTGAGCACAGTGATGGCTCCAACTCAAAAACAAGCCTGATCATGCTTGTGTTTATGTAAGAATGGGGGCACCACCCTCCATAGATGTAGATTTGCAGCCACTAATGCTGATTTACAGCCACAAATGAAATGCCAATCTTTGCTCTAGTTCACGTTGATTTTTGAGCACTGAAGCAGGATTACTGTCCACAAGTTGCTCAGTACCCAAATTCTTTTAATTTGTAAAACGTTCTCAGCAGTGCTAGAAGTAAAAATTTCCATTTCCCTCACCCTGTTGACAGAAAAGTAAAGATTTGGATATGTTGTTCATTAACTGGACTAAAAATGTGTGAAAAGAGAAACTCTGTATTGCTACTATAAATTATATGTATAATGGCTAAAACAAGCAAACCAAACGTCCCTAAAAATTGGAAGAATTATTGTTCCCACAAACGCTTGACTGATAAGGTAGCATGCCAGCTCAGCCTGACTTCCTCTCTGGTGGTACGTGGGAAGGTGTGCCAGCAACCTGCAGATGGTCGTGGGTTTCCTCCCACCATAATGCTGGCTGCTGTCGTATAAGTGAAATGTTCTTTAATACCGCGTAAAACACCAATCAAATAAATAAAGGTACCACATTTAAACCCAGTGCCATGATGATGAAGCTTGGCATTATCTTTGAGTCATGCATTCTGTCTTACATTCTTTATTAACCTGACATCGACCATAGGATTTGATAACTAAATAATTGCATTTTCGATCTTGGTCAATTTGTTCACAACTGTTACAAGTTTTGTTTAACTGAAATTGTAACACAAGAATGAATCTTTCAGTCTGCACTGAAGCTAAACCCTGGTTGGAATTTTAAATACTCCAGTAAATCATCTGTTATGACTTTATCATCTTAGAATCCCATCAACTGATACAGCAGCCACATGCCCATTCACAAAATCATTAAAACACAGCAATGCAAACCTGTTGAATGAATGAAAATCTTCACAACACCCGTAGGTTTTCTTTATGACTTTCGTTACAAAAGCATTTTTTTATTATTTTTTTAATATTATTTACGCCAACTGTAATCAAATACATTTAGGTATGTCGATAGATAATCTATTAACTGACTGAACTGCTACACATACAGTCGTCATATCGTGATCTAATAAGAGTTCACATAACTACCGATAAAAAAGTACAAATGGTCAATCAGTTTTACTGAGTCTATCACGAAGCACAAAATTCTGGAATGTACCTAGAGAATTCTTTTCATACAATGCTAACAAATATTTAATACAACTAAAATATCCCAATGGTAATGTTTATCATCTCTTTGAAGACACCTGGGAACGTGATTGGTACAGGAGTAAACACTCTGAGGTATGAAGAAAGGGTAAAAAAAAAAAAATTCTTTTCAGTCTCCAATTTTTCACTGTACCATGTTCCATTTGTTCTTGGGAGTACTATCCTGTTAAAATTCCTGCTATGTCAAAGTCTCGAGATAAATCACCAATACAGCAGCTGAAGCTGTAACCATTCCTGTCCATGTACATGTTAGAGTACACCAGTAACTGTCAGCTAACCCAAGATAGATGGTTATGAGGAGACAAATGCCAAATATACCCACAACAAAGAATCCTCCTCGGGTCAGACTCGTGACCAACATTATAGCGTCTACAGAATACACATAAAATACAGATATAATATATTACAACAACGCGTCTGTTGATATAAAACTGAAACGTGTACAATGTATATGTAACAGACAGGCAAGTTCAGACATAAAGGTTGTAGATATAAGCTTAGATATAATAGTTTTATTATACATGTCAGATTGATTTGTGCATCTTAACCTACATGCAGGTTTGATGAAAATGTTAATTAGGTGAGGAGGAGGATAGAAACAACAGCATGAGGGAGTGGTCAATTCATCATGCGACACAGGAAATTATGGTGTTACGATTTTTTCACAAGTGCACCTAAATGTAATCCTACTAAACTGAAAAAGTTCAATAAAATTTGTACAGTTAAGTAACACTCCAAAAGCAGGTTTAATTGTTGCAAAGTCTCACTGTCTTTTACCAGGGTATGTACATATATTTCATAGAAACAGATTGGCTCAGAACTCTTGCACATTGCACACACTAAATTGTTTCTGATAACTTATGTATATAACAACACTTTCCAAAGAGTTTTAATGTATAAAACCAAAGAGAGAGAGAGGAGAAATACCAGTACATCAAACCCCCCTTAACAGGTGTACATGCATTACACAAATATACACTGGATAAACATACTTACTGGCTTTTGTATTTCCTTAAAATGTACTTTTCAACAACAAATATACATGTACTAAAAGTAATGTATAACAAGCCATGCAAATCAAAAGTTTGCATGAGTTAAACTGAAATCCCTAGATTTCTAGAACACACTTACACAGAACAGCACTTTTCATGAACAAATACTATGAGGTTTGGATAACTTTACCATGTACAGTACTAAGCTAAATGAGGTTAGAGTAGGTTAATACCGTTCTGGTGGGGAAGTAACCTTGTGTCAGAACAGTTTCCTACAAACACTACACGTCATGGGCTCTTATTACAGACAGTATCACACATGGCAATATGGAAGCCTGGCAGAGCCACTGATGATTACAGATTGGCAGGTTGATGTACAATACAGTAATACAAGCACTCAGGGGCTCTGGAGCCACTCTCTACACGACTCGCAGCACAGTCGGGCAAAATGGCGGCGATGGCACATGCTGGCTGCCACAATGATTCTGCAGTAGACTTTGCCACTGGGGTCCGTGCATTCTCCGTCATTAATATCTGTTAAGAAAAAATGCTATGATACTTGTACAAACTGAGAACATCAATTTGTCTGTCAATAACACAGTGGCAAGGGATTTATCAGCTACTGAGCTAATTTTGACAGCAGCATTTTTAAAGACAACTTTGTAGATCCCCTAATATTTCTCCCCTTAAAAATGCATTGATAGTTTTGGAGTGTGAACTTACATTTTCTTAGCAGGGCTATCTGCCTAGGCCCACTTTCACAGAATGAATTTTCTCCTGACTTTTTTTCGTACATCACATCCCCTTAAGGTGCAATAATCCAGGCGACGTCTTTTTACGACAAAAGTTATGAAAAGTTTTCTGAAAGTGGCCCCAGTTTTCCTACTAGCCTCTAGACGCCTTCCAAGAACAATGGAACTCTTAGAATGAGGTAAAATGAGCTACTTGGTTATGGCCACAATTTCAGGTCATTTCCCACGAGTGATCAAGCATTGCCGAAATCAGGAGCCAGTCTGTACTTGCTAATGTCTACTCAGGCGTAATGATACTTTCCTCTGAGTAACAGGACCTACCTTTCAAGTCCACACGGACCAAAGTACTGGCTATATCTTCTGCCTGTCCATTGGATATCTTACACTGATAGAGGCCAGCATCTGCTATCCCCAGGTTATGTACAGCGAGTTTCTCTCCACGGTGGTGAAGACGCACCCTGTGGGACTTGTTGACAGGTTTGTCATCCTTAAGCCAGGTGACAGACGGGTAGGGATAACCAGACACCTCACAGGTAAGCTTCAGTACATCTCCCTCAAAATACATGTTACCATGAGACTTGATCTTAGCCGACACACCCTCTGAAAACAAAACAATCAGCCATGTTGTACTGATACAGTGATTTTGTTAGGATCTGGAACCTAGAGGACATTTGTCCTTAACAAGTCGATTTCAGTGGGTCATTTCAAGATTTGATGGGTCATAATTCCGCGAGTACTATTATGACTACTATTCCTTGTTGTACAGAGAGTACTGAAATGCAGTAGTACTGACATGTCTGTTGAATTTTATTGGAGGTCCTTTCAAACACTTTTAAAATGGTATAGGAAAATACCAAAAAATACTGAAGGTCTTGCACAAAAAACAACACCGTAAAAGATCTTTCAACAGTTTTGATGGCAACTTTCCAGTAAGGCACCCAAGTTCATCGTTCTCTTTGTTTGATTGTTTATTTGTTTTTTGCGAATAACTATAGCAGGGATTCATAGAATTCAAACTTGTACAAACTCAAATTGAAAAAACTGAGTTTTCAAGGGGTGTTAAATTGAGCTAAAAAAATGATTACTGACCACTGTGGAATCTTTATGTTGCACTGTGTGATTATCTCTAGATTTCTATAAATATTTACTTCATGGTTTTACTCTTTAAGTGACTTTAAGAAAATCAAAATTAGGACTTTTTCTAAAAAAAGAAAAAAACCCCAAAATAACGGAAACTGGTAGCATGGGATGACAGAATTTTATTTACAGGTTGGGACTAAAAGAACTTGAAAGTAGAACTTGAACCGAAAAAATGTTAACAATATCATACATACATTACACTTACGGGTGTTTTTCAGTGAAAAACTTATATTTCTGTTACTGAAATTGAGTTTTTACAAGGGAGCACAGCAAATTCGCCCAGCAGATTTATTTCTAAGCGGATCTGGTTATCGATAAACGTACGAGGACATAATATATCCAATCAGATCTGGCGTTTTAAAAGCAGCAAGTTTTGAATCAATCTGATCAAGTAATGGACACCTTACTGTACCAGGCTTAGACATTTAATGCCATGAGAAGCAGACAAATTACAGTCATCGTTACATCGGAAAGTGATTTTATGCATGTGGTGAAATTATTGGGGATTTAAAATAAGCATTACACGCTAAAAAGGTATGGGCCAAATAACCGAGACCCACTGGCACAAATGGGTCATTTAAGAGTGCGATAGGGCTATGACAGCTGACTGATGCTCATCTGAATTCCAGTGATATGACCATAAACGTTGGAAAACTACAAATAACACAGACTGGCAGGCACAAATCCAGTATCAGGGGTAAAAGACTATAACAACAGGTATACTTGTCTTGAGTAAAGTAATTACCTGGCCTTTAACACATAGGTTGAAGACAAAGGCAAGATCATATATTCAATCATTAAAATGACATTTAAAAGATGACAAAGTTTTGTGTTAATTTGGATTAAGGGCTATAAAAAAGAGTTTAACGGTTGAAGAACAGAACTTGTTCAATGGATCCTCGAGGTGAAATCACCTCCATGACGGTTGTCAGTTTCATATGCAGAGGGAATGGAGGGGACCTGGATGCCCGAAGTAAACAAATGACCTTTGGCAAGGAACTCAAACTATTCAGTTAGGATTGTGTGTGCCATATTCGTATAGGAAAATGATATCTTCATGTAAGACCGTGTGCAGGTAAATGGCTGCTGACCAATGACGTCTCAGGCTACACATGCAGCCAATACAATACTTGAGCTCATATCAATCCCCACTGAGCAGAGGATACAGTTCAAATTAGGTACCTTCACTTGACCCAACCACTTCACTGCTCTGACAAACTGCATTAGGAACTTAATGCACATTCCCAGATGAAGAAATCAGATGTCAAAAGATGAGAACATTTTCATAAAAACTGTCATTATATGATGAAAATTGCTGTCACTCTTTAGGCTGATTTGATATTCTTTATATCAGTCATCGGAATCCACTGAGTAGTAGAAGGAAGTTTGCCTAAATACCCATACTAGTTAGAGCACCGTAATGTAGCTGATATCAAGTTGTCACATAAATCCATCTCACCTCGCAAGCTTAATGTGACTTCTTTACGCACTGACTCTGCAACCCCACTTCTTGCCACACAAGTGTAAGTCCCAGCATCCTCAGGCTGAGTACTGGAGATAACCAGTGTGCCATTAGGGAAGACAGAATGTCTAGTGGTATTGGAGAGTTGTCTTCCTTGGTTGTCCAGCCAGATCAGTTGTGGCTTGGGGTTTCCAGATGTCTGACAGTGGAGGTTTGCAGTTTGCCCCGGAGGGGTGACGATATTAGAGGGTGTAGCCAAGATCACTGGAGACTCTGTCAATAGGCAAACTGGAGTTTTTGACTAAAAAAACTTTTGACCAAAAGTGGCTTCTGATTTGGCTATGCTTCTTACTTCCATGGAAATTCCTGGTTCTGAGAATAACAACTAACATTTGGACAACTACTGTGTAAAAATAAATTATGAAACCCAACATTCATTCCTTTTTAAGATCAAAATGAAACTTGTAGAACTGGTAACCATGGTGACAATATCTACAGCCGTTGTAATTACTCTAGTTACACACACTGACTGTGGACAGGTACACTACCTACCCTGTACAACCAAGCTGATTCTCTGCGAGGCTGGGGAGGCAATCCCATTATCTGCAGTGCAGGTGTATTCCCCTGTATCCTTGTTCTTCACGGAGCTGATAGTCAGGGCACCATTAGTGTCCACAGTGAACATGTTACCATCTGCGGGGATACGCACACTGAAACCAAGGAGTCCAACATCATCTGACAAGAGTATACAGAGGGAGTTACCACAGTGCTTTATGTTCACAATGCCATTTCAGTAACCAGTACACGTACAATGTGGATCAAAATGCTAAGCAGTTATCAGCAATCTTATTTGGTTTTGTTTGTTTTTTTTGGTTTTTTTTTGGCACAACACTCCATCTTAAAAGTCTTGTTGTAAATGTTCGTATGATAATGCAGAAATACAGAAAAGTGTTTTTGTCATTGCCACATCCACCTTGTGTGATGTCACACAAGAACACAAATGATGCTGTACTTTCAAACACTCTTATTAATATCATTCCAGCATAATTTCCACATTCCACGTCACATCTACCCGATTCAATATTATCACATCACACCAGGCAGGTTACGGAAACTGACAATGGTTTTTATAACTCAGCATCAATCCTTTAGAACCACGAAATTTGCTCTGTTCCACAAGATTTCCTTATTTTAATATTTCTACCTAGATCTCTCTAGGAACTGGAGCAGCAATTTAAATGGGACGTGTATGAAAGGCCCTCCCGCTGGTTTACGGAGTCGTGAAGGCCTCAGGAATAGTGAGTAATAGGACTACTTTTCATCAGGAAAAGTTTAAGGACCACTATATTATACAGTGCCATCGGGGTCAGCATATGGCTACAACAGCAATTCATTAACAGCCCAAAGAACAATCAGTGTCATTTTCAACCCACCCATGATCGAGGTGTGGCTGTAAGAACCTGGTGTACACACAGATGCCCAGTTTTCAGTATCAGTACTCACCCGTCCTGGTACCAGACTATGGTGGGTTTGGGGGCTCCCCTGACATCACAGGGTATGGTGACATCATCCCCTGACCTCGCAACTACCATGTCCTTACCCAGGGGCAATATCTCTGGGGCAAAGGCTGAAAAAGTCAACATTCAAACCATGGACAATTACTACATATCACCTGAAGCGTGGCCTGTAAAAAGGGACTCTCAAAAGCACAGAGCGGTCTTAAAATCATACTTTTGATGCTAGCATTAAGTTTTTCTGATACAAAACTTCACAAAAAGCTGAAACACAATAATAAAAGGAGAGTGAACCTTTCCAAATGATCATCAAAGAATAGAAGAGCAATCTCAGATAAACAAAGGAAGCATTCAAAATGGCAGCCTCAGCAGATCAAACATTTACAAGATAGTGATATTACGTGTATGTATTGTAAAGAAAACACTGAAGTTTTTCTGCATCTAGTGTACAACGGCTCACACACTACTGAATCACAATGTTTAGAATTCACTATTCAGTACAAGAGATTCTATGAAAGTCAAATGTCCGGATGTCCAGGGGCAGCTGAATGATTACAACGTACATGTATGTACTTGTTGATTAACATGTTACATCATGCTGAAGGATATCTTACTTCATACATGGTAGTGGTTATACTTACAGGTGTAGGAAGCTGGAAGTAAATAAAGTATTAAGTATTAATCATCATCACAAATCATCTCTTCTTAAAAGAAAATGTGTGTTTTACCTGGGCAAGTGTTAAAGTTGTCATCTCCAGCCACTGTCCTTCCATCCGGACAGCAGCCAAACTCAGTAGAAGCACAATGAGGGCTGCCTGGATTAACCGGTGCTCTGGGGCTGAAGGTGACTAGGCGTCCAGGGCCACCGCTTACATACACATCTGGTACTACAGTAATCGGAATATTTGCAAAACAAAAGCCAACACTCATGCAAATGCTTACCAAGGACACAGATTCTACATTTAAACAGAAAGGCAAGGTAATGATATTAGTATTCTCTTCTTCAACATATGTGCCTGAAAATACCACCTGAAAACATTTTGCAACGGTTAAAAAAAACCTAGAATGACATGTTTGGCTAACAAAACCCAAACATAATGATCAGATGGAAGCTAACAATGTCTTGTTTTCCTCTTACAAAAACAAAGATAAATAGATCAGAAGTTTACAAACTCACCTAATAACATTAACAGATGCAAGGCACAATCTATCTGTTACACTGAATAATACTGACACAATCGGTCATTATACCTTGTCCATCCTCTCTACGGGGATCACAGCGAAGCTGACAATCCTCCTCCGTCTCAAATCTGTTGCCGTTGCCCTCACAGCCTCCGTACCTAAACCTGTCACACCTGTGGTTGTCGCTGTCATAGTACCACCTGATCACAATGTCCTCTCTGCACGGACCAGCATCAGGGCCCAAGGAGCATATATCACCATCTGGAACAGAATTTTGTTAAGACTTATATAATGGCAATATTGTTGCCAGTGAGAGCTTAATTTGTCATACTGTCCAGTTTCACAGCAAGAGCTATGACAAGCAGTGTATAACCACGTTTACACGGCTATAACAGTAATATACTTGTGTATTGTTTTTCATAGACTGCCTGTTGATAAGGAAAAGTGTGAGCTATCACAGTCTGCAGAGAAGTTTTGCATTCAATGTTGCATAATGGTAGATACATATACCTGGTAAAGCCAAACTGCCTTCTACTAAATAACTGCTCTATTTAAAGGAAATAAGATTTCCATGCTATAATGTATGTGTAAAAACCAGTAGTCCTTTGAACCAGTCCTGGGCAATACACAAAACAGTCCTGGACATAACACAAAACAAAGCTCTTGTGAGTGAACAACAGCATTATTTTGAAAGTAGTTTATAGCTGATCGTTTCTGTTATTTGATCTCAGTTTTTCAGGTTATGTACACCTGGTAAGCAGCAATATAAGACCCCTATGTAAGATTTATTTATTTTTTGGATTGGTACTCAAGAATATTTCACTCACACAACGGTTGCTAGTATTATGGTGGGGTGAAACCAGGCAGAGCATGGGGGGAAATCCACGACCATCCATAGGAGCCTGGCAGACCTTCCCTTGTACAGCTGGACAGGAAACCCGTGTGAGCTGGACTTGAACTCACAGCGACCGTATTTTTAAGAGGCACTGGGTCACAACGTCACACTGGAGTGCTACCCCCCCCCCACGTAAGAGACCCTCAGCCTATAATTATATCACCGAATTTAAAGTCTTAGATGTTTCCTGTCTTTAATATGTTCTTGCCAAGATGTGGCTCAGATACCATCAATATGGCATTAAACCCAATCATTCATCACTCTTTATAAACCCTCAAGAGCTTAAGCAAAAATCCTAACATATTGCAATAAGTTTATTTTTACATTCCTAGAATTAACTAGATTTACTCCAGAGTAACTGTTTATGGTTACACCCATGCGATTAAAACAGCTTCCTTTTTTCCTCAACCTTTCTGCATGCTTACATAAGAGCAACTTGGATTGCAATATCAGGGCTTTGCACAACATTTCTTTTTTTTCAGTCTAAGTACAAAGATGATCTCAAAATGTTTGAGTACCATCTGGCCAACTGTAAATTGGTTGATGAAACAGTATGTTTCTTATTATGCTCACGGGGTAAACTGAGCCATTGAGGATGATTTACTTTACAGGGTTTGGCTATCGTTTTGCAGTTGATGGATCTTTATTACTTTGTACAAGTATTCCAGGAGCACACAATTTATCAAAAAGTATAATTTGGTTGCTAGAAGACAATTTGGAATTTCATAATGTTAATGTTGTGAGACAGTGTGGTGGGGTGGGGTATGTACCTGGGTGAACCTCTGGCTGTGGGACCTCATGTCTGTGGTCTGGTCTGTGGTCAGGTCTAGGGCCATATCTGTCACTCTGTGAACATCGGTGTTCACAATCCTCCTCCGTCTCAAATCTGTTGCCGTTGCCTTCACAGCCTCCGTACCTAAACCTGTCACACCTCTGGTGGTCACTGTCATAGTACCACCTGATCACAATGTCATCTCTGCACGGACCAGCCTCAGGGGGCAGGGAACAAATATCATCTGGACAGAGACACAGCAAACACATCAGCAACAAATTTATACCATATTAATGAAGGTTACAGGATTTCGTTTGTGTTAAACAAAAATTAAATTTAGCTCTACTTCTGTCACATCACGCGTAGTCTTGAGCCAAATAATGGCGGAATACAATGGCAAGAAGAACCCAAAGTGACAAAGCAATAGCAGCTACCACTGACAGTGTTAGACAAACAGCTACACGTGAAGCTAGAAGAAACCATTGTCATATGTCTCAAACACCAATAACTGACACAAATGTATTCCCTGAAAGATACAAAAACCAAACACTGAACTTCAATCAGGTGACTCATCAGCGAAATCGCATCTGTTCCAACAAAATGAATTTGGCAGGAACATTTACAAACCCCCATTTCCTCCATTAATAACAGCTTAATTTGCTGGTTTGGATTTCATGTGGCTTTGCCAAATTTCAGTCTTGTCGTAAGAGTATTTCTTCACACAGGTCAACAAACAAGACATTATCAGTGATGCCTTGCTAAAACTTAAAGGTGGTATCACACCAAATTTGAAATCTTTCCTGGACATGGTATACTGGCCCCAGGAACGCAAAACTCGCCTACACCTAAGTTAGGCTCAGTCTTAACTTGTGCCATTAGCCTTGAACCTAGATTTGAGCTTAAATGTTCATTTTCATTTTTTTTTTTCATGAAGATGTGGGACAACACTCAGAACTGAAATAAAACTCCTTAAGATCAGTCACAATTTTAGCACACTGACCTCTCTTGTAGTTAAGTATAAGACAGCTTCATGGTCCAGAGGCCTGATCTCCCTTGACTGCTTCCTACTTTTTAGAAAGTTTTTTGTATGATTCAGTTTGGGTTTGAGGTCATGCCCCTTGCACACTTTGCATATTGTCCAGTATCCAAAACTTCTAATTAGTAGTCTAATTCTCTTACTCAACTGTTATCCCTTCATATATTTACTTTCAAGTCAAACAATAAGATACCTCTTGAATGTTTGGGATGATCAACATTTTTCATTTCTTCTAGACAGGCAAGTTCACAATCCTCCTCCGTCTCAAATCTGTTGCCGTTGCCCTCACAGCCTCCGTACCTAAACCTGTCGCACCTCTGGTGGTCACTGTCATAGTACCACCTGATCACAATGTCATCTCTGCACGGACCAGCCTCAGGGGGCAGGGAACAAAGGTCTTGAGCTGGAATAAAGTTTTATAATAAGACACCTGTTTTGGGAATGAGGGAATGTTGGTATATAGACACTTCATATAGAAGCTTTTTAACATTATTGTGCCAGCCAATACCCCTTGGACCAGATATAAAGTTGTTATCACAGACTCACCACATATCAGAGATATTCTGCCTCAATGCTCTAAGACGGTGAACCAGAGTTGCCAAACCTCAAGATACCTTAACCTTACTTAAGTGCAATGAATCTCAGTCATGATTCTGATAATCACAGAAGGATGGTGACAACACCATACCATTATACAGCCTGTCAATAATCTCCAGCATTTAATGAGGAAATTGTTGATACTATTTTAATTCCCTTGTCACTGAAGCCACAAGCAAGCACCATTCCCTAAGCACAGACCTGGATATACATGAGGAGTGCTGTCTCCATCAGGGTTGACTCGGTTGTCCACGTATCCAGTGTTGTCCACAAGAAGCTCCCTTCTGGGCGTGCCTGCGCAAACTCTACGGCAGTCCTCCTCTGAACTGAACTGATTGCCTCCCTCCCCACAGTTCCCCAACCAAGTCTGCTCACACGTCTCGCTGCTCTGGTTATAAAACCACCTGTTCACCCAATCCCCACAGAAGCGGTCGTCACGTAACATGTGACACACACCTGTGGCAAACAGAAAGTATGTTATTTTTCAATTGAATAATACTATATATTTTTCTCCTTAAGTAGACTTCAGAAAAGGCGTCACTTCCAGGAAATACAAAATGGCCGACGGCAGCCATAATGTTTACACAGAGTTTTGGAAATCCAAATGTCCCTTCACTGACCTCAAGTCACTATGTAAATGTGAACTTGGTTGGTGTGAAAGGGTTGAAACAGTTCATGAAATATCATTTACAAATGTGGCTGTGGAGGCCAAGATATCCAAGATGGACGACAGCAGAAATACTGGTTAAAGTGACAAAAAAGAGATCTGGTTAAACTAATAAATACATTCGTTTGAAACATATAAACGAATATCAGCAGCAGTGTGATGAGTGTATACTGTGAGGGAAAGTACTTCATGGGCTTTGACAAAGAGTACACATAAAACAATGATTTTGGAAAGAAATGGTTTCAAAAACATCTGTATGTGAATTACAGTTCTCATCCTGTTACAAAGTTTTAAGGAGGCACTATTTAGTATATACACAAATGTCAATCGTCTACTCTATTTGTCGCCTCTATATCTATGTAATGAAAATAGACACATAAGTCATGGCACATCAGCATCTGCATATCTACATATATGAATCAGCCAAAATGAAATATGTATGATCACGGCAAACAGTGAAAATCAACAAGAGTGAGTGGAAACACATCGTCACCAAGAATCCAAATTGTTGCCGGGAGACATAACCACTATGAAGTCATATCTGTAAATACAGCATATATTGGCAAAATGATGATCTACTTGCGATGACAATCCCAGATATGGAACAAATGTGATTTGCGACTCATCATTACATCTGAATCTATGCATCCACCAAAAATTAAAACTCCACATACAAACCAAATTAAAGTTGTCATATCTATTTATAACGTGTATGTAATGATAAGGGCAATCTGGTTACCATGGCAGTGGTGAAAATTTACAAATGTGAGTAAGGATACATTGTCTTATCTGAGTATCCAACAAGACTTAAAACTAAACATGGCCCTGACATGAAGTTCATACCTAGCTATATGGTATGTATATCAGGAAATAGCAATCTGGTTACCCTGGCAACCATGGAAATGGACGAATACACCTCAACACCTTGTCATCTGTATATCTACGTATCCACCCAAAATAAAAACTATAAATGGAAAACAACTGGAGTTGAAGCCCACACTAAGCCAAATCAATTAATACAGTATATATAGAGAAAATAGTGACCTGGTTACCGTCGTAACCATAGAAATTGACATAAGTGAGCTGTGACACATGATGTGCATCTGCATCCATGCACCCACCGAAAATTAAAACTATGCATGGAAAACAATTGGAACAAACACAAAATCATATGTATTTATATAGTTTATGTAGTGATAATGGCAATCTTTTTACCACGGCAATTGTGAAAATGGTCAAATGTGAGTCGCGAAATATCACCTCATCTACATCTAAGTATCCAACATGAATCAAAATTTAATATGGAAAACAGTTGTAGTTGTAGCCCACACACGAAATCACATGTATTTATACAGTATATAGAGGAAAAATGATGATCTGATTACCATGGCAACCACAGAAATATCAGTTGTGACACATCATCACATTTGCATCTATGCATCCATCAAAAATGAAAAATGCATGTGGAAAACTATCTGAGATCTAGTCCGGGCATGCTGGGGAAATGGCGATCTGGTTACCAAGGCAACTGCGGAAATGGACAAATGTAAGCCATGACACATAATCACACCTGTATCTATCCACCAAAAATTAAAACCCTTCGTGGAAAACATTTCGAGATATAGCCTGGACTCAAATACGGACAGACAGAAAAAATTGCTATACCATTATATGACAGCCATTACTGCTGGACGTGTAAAAAATCAATACAAATGTTTCTTTACAGATTTAAAGTCACTGTGTATATATGAACGTGACTGGTCAAAAACTGTTCCAATTACAGGTATGATAGCCACAATGACACACATTTCCTTGTCCTTTGGCAACAAAAACGTGTAATAAGAAGCAACAACAGTTTCCAAATCATGTTCTGTAACATGGTGATGTGACGATCAAGTAACCTGAAAAATTAAATCCAGCAGCTAAACGCATGTTTATTTTACTTTTGTTTAAAACGTAGACCTACTTGCATCTGCAGAAATGGTGTTGTCAACGGACGGCTCCTCAGTGGATCTCTCAAGGGCTGGTTTTCTATGTTTTCGTAACTTGGAGGGAGAACAGAGACGCCGGCATGCCTTCTTGTCCTCAAAGTTATTACCATTACCCTCACAGCCTCCATACGTAAAGCGCTTGCATTTGTCAGAGTCCACATCATAATACCAGCGAGGGAATGCATCTCTGCACGGCCCTTTGTCGACAGGAAGGTGGCACATCTCTGAGGAAAACAAAATGGGGTATTAAACAGTGGATGAGAACTTAGACCAATGCCTTAGCCAGCAGATGCTTGGAAGCTGGTGTGTTCAAAGGTTTTCAGTATACCATAAAACAGAGATATTTGCTACAGTGTGATTATTTTTTATTTGGTAATGCTTGAATTTGTTTATTTTACTGTTGTTACACATGATACTCGTCACTTAGTAAATTACTGTTCAGCCTTCCCCTATGCAACAAGTCACGTTCATGGTAGACAAGTGGTCTGCAGCTAGTCCTACATGAACTCCACTGTCGCACCGGTATTAGGATCGCTATACCAGTGGAGTCATACAACCTTCCATTTAATTTCCTGGAAGTAGTGCCAGAGTTCCGCTGCCCGCTGCCTCGTAGCTCAGCCACTTATCTTATGTCTCCTGCTAAAGCACAGACACTTGCAAACATGCGAGCTATGATTTCGGCGGTCTGACATTTATTATTTAGGGGCTGGCCGGCCTAAAAGCTCATCGCTCCATGCTGAAACCAAGAGGACGTCATGTTTATGGCATCACTTCTGTAGCGCGACACCATAAAACATGGTGTCCTTTTTGTTTTAACATGGAACGATGAGCTTCTAGGCCAGTCGGCTCCTAAATAATGAAGATGAGACTGCTGAAATTGTAGCGTGAATGTTTCTGAGTGTCTGTACTTCGGCAGGAGACACAAGATAAGTCACTGCGTTATGAGGCGGTAGAACTCTGGCATTACTCCCAGGAAATTAAATGGAAGACTGTGTGACTCCACTGGTATAGCGACATCCAAATATCAAAGTAAGAGTGGAGTTCATGTACGACTAGTCTGCAACCACACAGCGCCACATGCAAAATATATGCCTCAGGAGTTTTGGAGAGGCAAACTGAAACCTAATCCTGACCACAAGAGAGAACTATTGCCCAACAATGGTCATGTTTTATAGGCTTCCTACAGTACCAGAAATTCACCAAGTTTTAGAACAATACATGATTTGACTCTTAAGCACAAATACAACACTACCCTTCATACAAAGTTGACCAAGAGGTAAAAACCTATGCTGCAAGGTTTAACCCACTTCAAACATGAAAAGCAACTAAATATTTCACCTTGGGCCAGGTGTTCGTGTGAGACGGTGTTGTCTGGTTTTGGCTGTCTATCTGCCTCTGGACCAGGATAATGATGATCGGGGAAAATTTCCACATGGCTATCTTCTGGGTGCTGCCTGTTGTCCTCAGTTGAATGGCCTGTCGGCTCAGACTCTGGGTCACCATGAGTTCTCTCCCCTCCAGGATGTTCATGTGATAGCCCATGTGGGTGGCACATCTTCTCACAGTCTGCCTGACTGTCAAACTGGTTCCCTGCATCATCACATCCCCCATACCAGAACCTCTCACACATCCCCTCTGTAGAGTCGTAGTACCACTTCACAACCATCTCGTCACACTCGCGTTCATCCTTCGGGAGGTGACAAACATCGCCATCTGAACAGAGCACAGAAAAAACATCGTGCCAATTCAATCTGAAAGATGATGCCAAGGGAAAGTTACAATGACATACTTCAAAGCGTGATTACAATGTTCCATGCTTCACTCAAGATTGCAACACAGCAAATTCCACCAGCCTCAACATCCTGAATTTAACTGCATAGGATTCCATGTTGTGTTACACTCGTGCCTCTCATCAAGAGAATGTCCCATGTTAAGTGACAGAGTGTGAAAAATTTTACGGACTCTTCCAAAGATGGTCCTGTAGAGAACAGCTATCAGAACCTACAGGTTTTTTTGTCACAAATTCAAGCTTCAAGGGCCCTCCTCTAACTTTTTCTTGGGAACAGGAGTGTTAGGATAGAAAAAGGCTGCTTACATGGCCCGCTGTGTTCAGGTAGATCTTGGACAGGCTCGGGTGTGGTTTCTGGCTCTGGCTCTCCCCCACCATCCCCATGTCTCGTCTCTGCCTCCACGGGGTCGGGCTTGCTGGCATGCTCGTAACATTTGGTCCAGCAGGCTTCATGAGACTCAAATCTGTTAGCGACTCTGTCACATCCTCCGTCCCAGTACTGCTGGCACTGAGCAGCTGTCTTGTTGTAGTGCCACTTTGAGGTCCAGTTGGTGCACAGAGTGTCCTCAAGCTCCATCAAACAGATCTCCCCTACATAACGACCACGTAAATACACGTAATGTCTCATACACTTGGTGTCTTAACATGATAACTGAGGGTCCCACCAACACTGAAGACTCCAGCAAGCAAAGCATGAATCAGTTTACAGTACCTATCTTCCTATTTAATTTCCAAAATTTGCATGTAAAGTAACTTTTACTAACAACCAAAGGGAGGGCAATGACAAGTTATCCTTTACGCCGTTGATGCAAGAGTTTAAAGGCATACACCAGATACACAAAACAGATTAGTAGGTTTGGTATGAGTTAACTCGTACCTGACAAAATCAAATGCGGGAGGAAAATCTTTATGCAAATATGGCAATACCTGTTTCTGGTTCATCTCCCAGGTAGACCCGATTGGATGGGCCCAGCAGGTGGTGACATGTTCTGAGACATTCTCGCTTAGTTTCAAACCTGTTGTCATTTCCCTGACAGCCTCCATAATAGAACTGTCTACACTCCCTGGTGCTTTCATCAAAATGCCAGCTCAGCAAATTTGCACGACAAGGTCCCTTATCCACCGGCAGCAAGCAGACTTCTGAAAATAATGTAAAACAGTGCATAACACACATCACACTAAAATAAATCAGTTAAAAATAGTGCACATCAATTTCTCATATTCATAACACACCATGAGAATGTGCTAAAGTACAAGACAGCTCATAAGGTATTATTCATTGAAAAGATTATAAAATTCCCTCCAGAATGTAAAAACCTGTTTGCAATTGAAAGAATTCTTTGCTGAATTATCTTCATATGAAGTGTGGAGCATTGTGCTGGCGATTGGGGATCTGAAGGCGTCTGTGCTTTTAGGCATATGACAGACTGACCAATCAGAGGGTTAGGAGATATCAACTGCTTATTAACTGTCACATTAATGTTCAGAGTTGTCTGACAATGTAACATGTAATAACAAAGGGACAGCACACTGATTTAATGTTATATGTTTTAATTATAACAAGTACTTGGGTGAACAACACTGCAACGTTTTTCCAGACCACTGTGTTGTGGCGGGAGTAAGTTTCTTGATCATTTCATGTTATAAATTTACACATATACTGAAGTTTCATCTACAACCCTAGCAGCTTAATACAGTCTCAGGTGACAAGAGTGTTTCGCGCTTGGAACAATTATGTCACAGCCCAGACAGAATGGCTGCGTTTCAACTCAGCCAATGGAACGTATAATCATTATTCTTACCAGTTCCCTGAATGCGATCTATTTCCCGGCCCCTGTCAGGAACTGTTCTCCTATAGCCCTCGCAGGTCCTGCGACATTCTATCTCATCTGTGAACACGTTCCCATCGTCTCGACATCCTCCGTGCCAGAACTGCTCACAGCGGCCTGTCTCAGAGTTATACCTGTACCTGTTCTGCCATTCCTTACACTTCCTCGGGTCGGCACGCTCACCACACACATCTACAGCCGGATGAATACATCATTACGTTTTCATAATACACTTCTACCCAGATTGACCCATCAAATACTACAAATATTACGCAAATTCATCCAACCAGCTGATTAAACAAAGCCCCATGCATTTATATTTTTTGTCACTTACTCACACTTCAGAGCACTGAAGGTATATTACACAATATCGCAGGTAATCTCATTCACCCCCTCACCTAACTCTCAATGCCAAACAACACTCAAAAAAGACCAAATCATTACACAATGTCTCATTCACCCCCTCACCTAACTCTCAATGCCAAACAACACTCAAAAAAGACCAAATCATTACACAATGTCTCATTCACCCCCTCACCTAACTCTCAATGCCAAACAACACTCAAAAAAGACCAAATCATTACACAATGTCTCATTCACCCCCTCACCTAACTCTCCAAGCTGAACGCCACTCAAGAAAGACCAAATTATTTATAAAGTTGATCCAAACTGTTCTAAGATGTCAAAGAATTTACATATTATTACAACATGACAAGCACATCTCTGCACATGTATTCTGTATCACTACATAGTAGATATATGGCTGTGAAATTCAGTAAGGGACAATCCTGTTCTTCCTGTTATGTCGAGCGTAACACATTGTGGATATTCCACAGTGAAGGTTGACTACAATAAACATTGTTCGAGTGAGGGGTGAAAGGTGGAATTCTGTTTATTATTTACACTTAAACAACATCATGATTTTATGTAATGAAGTTTTAAGCAATGTTTTAGTTGTAGACTTTCAAAAAACTGTGTATAGTGTGACATTGTATATATGATGTCAAGGGCCTCCGTGGCTCGGTTAATGCACTAGCGCAGCGTAAAGACCAAAAAGCCTCCCACCAATGCAATGGCTATGAGTTCAAGTCTAGCCCATGGATGCTTCCTGTCCAACGATAAGTGTGGGAACCTGTGGACGATTGTGGGTTTTCCCCCGGCCTCTGCTATACTTATCGTATAAGTGAAACATGTTTGAGTACGGCGTAAAACACAATCAAATAAATCAATAAATACATGATGTCCAGTACGGCGTCATGCCTTCTCCTGTGACATAGGAATATAGCAAATGACTAAACTTGTCACCCCGCTGAGCTCAGATTGGAATGTCATACAAATGAAGTGTTTCACTTTCAACGTAATTGTGTCTAGGTGTGTAATATCAAAAGTGATATCTAACTAATGAAATATTACTTTTATCAGTCAAGGAAATACTGGGACTTCACTAATGTATAAATAATAAAAAGATTTAGATTAGCACCTGAGCTTCACAAACTCAATCTTGTTCCACAAAACTAGAAATAAATGTCAACAGTCCTCAAATTACCAGATTCTAAAAATAAATACAGTCTTGTCATGTTAAGAAGACTGCTTCACCTCTGGTTCTGCCCCGTGGAGGCACAGTAACACGCTCTGGTCTCCTTGTCTCCAGTCGCCGGCCATTCAAACAGGCACGCGCACAGTCGCTTTTCGTAAGGAAGTTGTTCTGATTGCCGCCACATCCTCCATAATCAAAGGGAAAGCAATCGCGCTCCAAGTAGTGGTAATACCATCTCTTGACAAAAGCCCTGCAGTCCCCCGGATCAGCATCCATTCCACACACATCTGCAATGCATGAAATTTATATACATGTACAGGGAACAGTAAGTGGAAAGTAGGTTCACTTCTGAGGTTATATTTATTTATCTACTTATTTACTTGATTGGTGTTTTACACCCTACTCAAGAATATTTCACTTATATGATGGTGGCCAGCATTATGGTGGGTGGAAAACGCGCAGAACCCGGGGGAAATCCACGGCCATCCGCAGGTTGCTAGTAGACATGAGGTTACGGTCATCTGTTGCATTCTGCAGATGATACTGGTTTCACTTCCAGTTTCCTCCTACCAATATGCAGGTCATCACTGTACACGTGAAATATTCTTGAATACACGGTAAAGCCATAACACATCACTAAATATGTAGATATATGGAGTCAGTGGAATAGAACCTATGGGAGACAACTTGGGGCCTTGCTGAGAAGGAGACAACCTGGAATTTGAACACTGCAACATGTTAGTTTGGCTATAACAGTGAGCGACCATGTTTGAACACAGGTTCTCAATATTAAACAAAACAGAACAGTTCCCTAAAATATCAATGATTAATTTGAAATGACTGGTATTTGCCACCATGTACAAGGGTTTGTTATTTCAGTCAAGTTTAGAGGTGAAAAACCAGTGTCCCTCGAGCAAACCACCAACTTATGCCAAATACCTGACAAACCTCTTGACGCCAAGCCACAGCTAAAGAACTTAAGCTGGATAAGTACATCCTACGTCATCAGAAAAGAACCCGACTGTCGCAGCGAGTCAATCAATATTAATGATGTCATCAACTTAACATACAGATACCTGTAGGTGTCATTAAAGTGCATCCAAGGATCAACAATATCAGTGTTAATTCATACTGATCAGTGCAGACTTAATGGTGCCTTTGATGGCTTTTGGTTCTTTAGTCCTCATTCATATTCATTTACATGAAGTACTGGTACAGGTGAAAATTGATAAAGGAGCCAGTGTTCATGAGAAATCAGAGATGATAGTTCATAGCTCATTCATACAAGAATTTAAGACACATTGTTGAAACTCTTGTGTGCACGTTGATGCACTGTTTGAACATGAGTATTATATGTATTTGACATTGGATTTGGTGATATTGCATCAGGATTAAAGGCAATCTGTACAAAAGTATTACCTCCGCCACGCGAAACTGGTGGTTGCCATGTAGGTTGAACATATGGCCGTCTGGTTTGTGGCACGTAGGGCCTAGCTGTTGGTTGAACACGCCGTCTGTCAACACACGTCCTCCTACACTCTTCTTCGCTCCTGAATTGGTTCCCGCCATCAGTACAGCCTCTGTAGAGGAACTTGAAACAGCGCCCTGAGACAGGTTCATAGTACCAGCGTACCCTTTCTGCACCACACCGCCGGTCATCTCGGGGCATTTGGCAAACATCTGCTGGGGAAGGTTTATACCCATTATTCCAGTTGTTTTTATAAAGTAATACATATGCTACTGACGGTTTTTGTAAGGTAACACGTATGCTACTGACGGTTTTTGTAAGGTAACACGTATGCTACTGACGGTTTTTGTAAGGTAACACGTATGCTACTGACAGTTTTTGTAAGGTAACACGTATGCTACTGACGGTTTTTGTAAGGTACCACGTATGCTACTGACGGTTTTTGTAAGGTACCACGTATGCTACTGACGGTTTTTGTAAGGTAACACGTATGCTACTGACGGTTTTTGTAAAGTAACACGTATGCTACTGACGGTTTTTGTAAGGTAACACGTATGCTACTGGCGGTTTTTGTAAGGTAACACGTATGCTACTGACGGTTTTTGTAAGGTAACACGTATGCTACTGACGGTTTTCACGCTTGTTCACATGAGCTGTTAAGACATACCTTAATAGCTGAATGTGCCAGCCTTGTAAAATTAATGCAGTGATACACAGACACTTTATATCAAGATGTAATTGTATAGATGACTACTTATAACACCTGTGCCATATTCATCAAGTTTACCACTCGCTGTAATATGTAACTTTGTTTTTTAGGAATTTTCATAATCATTTCCACCCAAGACTTCCCTACAAAAGTGTCATTGTCGGCAGCATCCCAGACGCTGTCAAAATTTCGTGAAAATTAGTGAAGTAGAGTCCATTACAAGCTTCCCTCCATAACTATTTCCCTATTACCACTGACCATGGGTAGGCCTGGGTGTATTGCGTCTGTCTGTTCTCCTAGAGCCCTCGCAGGTCCTGCGACATTCTATCTCATCTGTGAACACGTTCCCATCGTCTCGACATCCTCCGTGCCAGAACTGCTCACAGCGGCCCGTCTCAGAGTTATACCTGTACCTGTTCTGCCATTCCTTACACTTCCTCGGGTCGGCACGCTCATCACACACATCTGCAATAATAAAACAAAAAAAAATACAATGGAAAAAATCTTTTTCGAACACTTTCAGCAAAACTGAATTTCACAATGAAACTTTAATAGCTTAACACAACTTTCATTACATTTGTTTTCATCACATACATATTCTTTTCTGATTTCAAAATGTTCAGTCTGTTGACACATGACTACTTCCAGTCTATCTGGATTCCAAAATCAATAGGTACAACCTCACTAAATTTTATAAATAATGTTAAGGTCAGAGGTAAAGACTGCACTTTAACCACGATACACTGAGAGGTCTGAACACAGTCAGATTCACTGAAGTCATGTTTTGATCATTTTCAACACCTGTGACAATTTAAACTTGTGGCATATTTAATTCTCTCACAGTTGGTGCTGCCAAAAGTTTTCTGATTTCACACGTGCTCAACATGGAAGAATCAGAAAGACACTGACAAATACAACTGAACAAGTATATCAGTCACAAGGAAGCATTCATACCTGCTGATGGTGTGGGACGCCTGACCAGTCCGTCTGGGTCGCATCGTAAGATACATTCCTCCTCCGTGTCAAAGTTGTTCTCGTTACCATCACATCCCCCGTACGTGAACTCCAGACAGCTGCCGTACGACGCATCGTAATACCACTGCGAGAAGCTACCGTAACACGGACCAACCTCCTTAGGCAAACGACAGATATCTGGAAATTTGAACAAATACCTCACTTCAGTTTCTGGGAGTCCAGATATATGTTCACATATATCACAAAAACACAAAAACAATTGGCTGACGTGATGTAAAAAATGACATTAACAGGTTCTTCATTACAAATGGGCCTTCCTAATATTTCAGTTCCAAAAAATTAGTTGCAAATCTTTTTCCTGAGCATTTTCACCCACACACTGAGAATCAAGCAAGTGTCACATCACAAAAGTGAGAACTGTAGAAATTTGGAACAAATATTCACAAATAAAACTCATAATAAAGGAAAAACTGTACTTTGCATCTGAAATATTTGAAAATGTATACCATGTTGTTATGACAGAGCCTTGAAAAGAAAGGGCCATACAAGCCACATACGAACTTAATATATCCAGAAACAAGAAGTTCATAGAATAGCACAATATCTGCTGCAGAGCCAACACAGGTCAATAAGAATGGCAATGTAAGCAGGGAGCTGCTGCTTATGCAGGCATACCAACCACAGCTGGGCAAGTTCCAGCAAATCTCATCAAGCAAATTTAACACTTTCACACACGGCAGACAGAGCAAAACAGTTTGAACAACAGAAATGTTGTTAATTATCACTGAAATCTCTATTTGGATGTACATATACACATGTACATTACTACTGAACTGTTTACTCAAAACATGCATATTGAGACCTGTAAATACATGCAAATATAGAGGTACCAGTACTGATAATGACCCGTATACATTTACACGAAATGTATACAGAATTTACATGTACACTGAAAATGTCATGCTCAAATGAATACTCATCCAGTTTTTTTATACAAATTTCACCCACAAGCTTTAAAGCTACATGGTCCACAATTTCAATACCTTTGAAAAGAAATATTTAATAACAGACATTCAAAAGATAACATGAAGATATGCACATACACACAATATGTTGTGAGTAATATAAATGCAACCCACATTCAATGTTTCATTTTAAACAGGGCATAGATTGAATGTCCTTCTGTTATGGACGTGAACAAAAAGCCTAATTTATGAGAAAACGGGTAGGTGAAAAACAGGAACGTCATGTGGGAAAAACCTCTGTGCTCTACTACAAATGAACACAAATGCTGGGGAGACCAATAAGGTTCAATAGATATATATATGTTATATTTAGACATATTTCCATATGTTTCAAACAATGCATATATATACGAATGGTTTACTACACTATTAAGAAATAGCTGACTGAAATAAACACTCATATGAGCAGATATATGATATACACTGATATACCGAACGCAACATCCTACACTTGTTAAGTACTAATATACAACTGTGGGGGAAAGGCTTAAAAATTACAGCTGAAATAAAATGTGAATGAAAGAATGGTAAAAAATAAGCAATTTGGTGTAAGAACAAACAATTAAAGGGCATCATGTCACATTGCCATGTATAAAAACTGATGGATGAAACAGTGTTAAGTTGAACTAGGCACATTCACTACAAGATGAGTGACGCTAACAAAAACAAGACACAAAACGTGAGACAAAGTCATCTGCAGGCTTGCTGCACATGATAATGAGAAGAAAGAAAGAAAATAAATGTACTTAACAAAAATCTGCCCCTTCAAGATGCAGAACATTTAAACCCTTCACCAATGATGAAGACTGAAACATACCACACAACATGCGTTTCCCTAACTGACAACACCCGCTAAAGCAAAGCCCATTGGAAAGAAAGTGTTAGAGTAAGCTACAGGCCAAGACACACAGCTGTACACTGACAGACCTCTGCCTGGGCGGGGTGCCTGGGTGGGAGGTGCGTACGTCCACACAGGGCGTCGGGTGGGAGGTTGGTATGTCCACACAGGGCCACGGGTGGGGCTTGGGGTCACATAGCCAGTTCTCCCAGCACAGGTGGCTTCACACTCCCGGAAAGAGTTAAACTTATTATAACTGCGAGAACAGCCACAGTAGAGGAATCTCTCACAGCGTCGTTCCTCAGCGTTGTAATACCATTTGCTTTCACACTGGCCACAAATACGGACGTCTTTGTCTTGCAGGCAGATGTCTATATGAAAATCAAAGGATCGAAGATCTACATAGCATTTGCAGCAGCAAGAACAGCGGAGAATAGCCCAAGAAAACAAGTGAAAAGAGAATAAGAATGACATATACTTGTCATGTATATTTCAGTACCCGTGTAATGTTTTGCAAGAGCAGCATTGGGCAGCTTTCGCAGAAAGCATGATGGATGGCTCAACACAAATGCTTGAGCGGCAACTCAACACGATCATTCTCATTAGGATGACATTATGATATAGGCAGATCAGTCGTCAAATATGATTGTAGCAGTCAACCCCAGATGTGTACCTTCAATTATAAGCAGGCCATGTAAAACGGATGCTAGCCTACAAAGCTAATGTTTTATATAAACACCAAAACCTGAAATTAATATTTTGTGAACCCCACTTTGCATGGTTGCTGCATTTGAGCAGCACGAAAATACTGAATCCCAAACACTTGTTTTCACTGTGAATATCATATCAATAGCTACATTTAGATATTAACCCTGTGTTAATTCTACAGGATATGGGAGACAATCTCACCCCCTGAGTTTGTCCACGGCCTTCTAGTGACCGGGTTGGGAAACTGTGTCAGACAGGTTCTCTGACATTCATATCTGGACACAAACTGGTTGCCACCAGAGCCACAGCCTCCGTCCTGGTACTGCTCACAGCGCCCCATGTCGCGGTTGTAAAACCAGCGTGTTCTTCTCCTGCCACAGTAGCGAGTGTTTCTATCTGCCAGGCATCGGTCTGGGACAAGACAAATCCTTCCTGTCATATCCTACACATACTGGTTTCTACAGAACAGCATTTACTCATTTTTGCAATCTCCCTAGTGGGGTCCTAAAAGTTTTGATTGAATCTACGGGTACATATTCTGCTAATATAAAACCAAAGACATCAAAACAGCTGAATTTAAATACAATTTAAAAGCACATGAACTAACTTTACCAAGCAATCAAATATGTATTTACAACCAGTAGATTATTAAATCAAATTCACTGAAGCAGTTACAGTCTGACCTACATATAGGTTGACCATAGACTAACTTAGAAGTTTCTTTCACAAATGACCAAAAATCAGGGCATAACATACAAGTATAAGACCTAATCAGTTTGAGATGGAATTTATTCTAGATACTGACTCGGCAAATCTCATCTCTTCATAATCATAGCCAGTATAATTGCTGATCATTGTGCCAGAGTTTATATGCTATATTAGATACAATAAATATGCTTACAAATGACTGCCATGTTAGAATTAGTGGGTTTATACATATGCATACGGTAATACATCCATCTGACTCACTACTCAACCACTACAGTATGACCACTATTGCTTCCCTAAACAGATACATGAAGAATGCTGTAGGGGTCATGTTGGGATTAGAAAGGACTACTTTTAGACATCAGTTAAACAATACACAACATCAAGTTTAATCTGGCATTCAAATATGCTATACGGCTATATATAAAAACAATGTTATTTTTGCAAAGTGTTATAAACAAGCACTTCTAATTCATTTTTTTTAAAAAACACAAAAAGGTCACACACAAATTCTGGTGCACAATAGTTCAGGGGTCAAATAATTCATTCTTCATGATTATTTAAGTAACTGTTTTGAGGCTAATCCAGTATCTATTGCGATTTCAACCACCCAGCTTGCCTGATTCACACCCCAATCAATGCGAGACGTAAGGAAACCTGCACTCCTGCAAGAATCCCACAAGCCAATTACTCAAATATGTAATATCTAAAATTACACAAGCAGTGTGATGTCCATAATTACACAGGCAGCTTCTTGGCCACCCAGGTATAAGATGTTCATCCTCTATACCATGCAGACCAGTCAACCATAAGGCATCACCATCCAGACCTACAAACCCTGCAGATCCCCACTGAACCTGTTAGTTCACTAAATGTAGTTACTTTGTGATTTACATGTAATTATAATATTGTACTTTATAGTATTAAAAAAGCAAAGCAGGTTTCAAAATTTATTGAGCAAATTAAAATTAATCGCTGATGTTTCTGATACAGCACACCATCCAGAGTTAAAAAGCGTTCACCTACACATGACCATATAATTGTTCGATTAGATACGTCACATCCACACGCTGCTTTGCAATGAGGAAAAGTGCCCACCATCATTCCTGTGCCTTGTGGGCACGTAAGGTTGCGGGGTCACAGGGTAAATTGGCTGGGGTCTCCTTCCTCCACAGTTTCTCTCGCAGTCATATCGCGAGGTGAACACATTGCCCTGAGAGTTACAGCCACCATCTTGGAAATCCTCGCACCTTCCTGTCTGTCGGTTATAGAACCAACGCGTTCTCCACGTTCTACAGTATCTTGTGTCTTTCTCCATCAGACAACGGTCTAGGAATTATAAACATTGGCTCTGATATTAGGCAAACATAAGGTATTGGGGCAGGCAGAAAGATAAATGTTGCTCTAGTATTTCAAAAACACTGAGATTGTGAATTATCAGGTGCCACAGCAAATTATGGTTTCTTCATTGTCTTTGTCACGTACAGGCTTCTAATGGCAAACCCATATTCAGTCATTTGTTTACTTTAATTTTTATTATACGAAGCCATCGCTTTTCCAAGTGAATATCCCATTAACGACTTTTTATTGATATATGTAAATTAAGATGATCCATCCACCAGTAAGACTGTCTCCCATGTACATATACATCAGTAAGTCATAACCTGATATCTACATGTAAATGAATGTACTTTTATAACTATGTTTTAATTTTCAATGCATGTTACAGAATGCTTTAATATGCATGCATATAGAAGTCCACCTACTCCTCCAATCAGAGTGACTTCACATCTACATATAGCACGTGTTTAAATGAAAAAATACCCACATTAATCAAAACAGATATCTTATACTGAAGATGAAAACAATGATGCATACAAACTATAATAATTGCAAAGCATTACCTAGACTCGCTATTGGAGTACAAAATCATGGTGTCTCACAATATGAAATATGAGGCCATTATTAATCTTTGCGATGATTAAGCTACACATATCACAAACATAAACAATGGGAAATCTTCACACTAAACAAAGGGCACTTGAGAGAGTTCTAACACATATTGTTCAACATTAAGTAGCGTTAAAGCCATCACTGCTCACATTACAAACATCAACATATTATTAACTAAGCGATTTGTAGACAATTGACAAGCAAAGCAAAGTTTGTTCTTGGAAGCAGATGGACAAAAGGACATGATTTTAAATCCACTGGAAACAACTGCTCCACGAACAGGAGCAAATTGTCACATGACTAAAATACACTGGACAGGGAGCAGGTTTGAGAAGGGGGAGTGATGGAAAGTAAGTTCTGCTTAGATAGTTAAAAAAAAAACAAAATGATCATCGTCATGGCTTCACTCAAAACATTGTGCTAACGTGCAAATTCACAGAGGTTTATATACTGCAAAATTCTGTCTAGAATGTTTTGTAGCACGTTATCACTTACATCTCCCTTGAGTTTTGTTTAAAGAATGTTCACATCTTCTCCCCGGATACAGGCAAGTTACATTAAGGTTAAACTAAAAACTTATTCATCACCCTTCAGCTGTTTGCATTAGCAATCCGATTGCAATCCAATTCAAGGTTCCTTTCCTACAGTGTTTGTCCACATGGAATGTTAACGATAACCAACAGAAGCTTAGGCACAAGTTACTGCTACAATACATATACAGGTAATATCCATCCTACATCTAATTGTCTATTGGCCGTGTCACAAGTAAAGAAAATAGAGTTTGTTGTGGGGAACATGTGACTCATTCCACTTTGTTTTTCTTTTTTGTTGCAGAAATCAGAAAAACAGCCAAATGAAAGAATTCATCTACCAACCTAAACCTAGCAATGGATTTTACACTCGGTATGCCTCGACTTAAACATCACACAAAAAACCACAAGTCCGTATTAACACCTGTGTTGTACTTGCCTGTAGAATAAACTTAAGGTTTTGATTCTCAATTCACAGTGCATGGGAGATCAGACATTTAATGTTCCTCCACTCAATTCCATATTCACTCTAAATCACCAAAATATATAAGTAAGCGATTTCTTATGTTTCCATAGCCACACCAGCCCACTAAAAACCACTCATGCCTAACCTCTCATGCAGTCTGTATCATGAATAGGTACAAACATGTATCAACCATTCTTCCTAGATCTTAAAATCATGCAAGCTTTTCAGTACCTCTCTTTATTATGAGATGATCTATATGCTCTTCTTCCAGGGAAATTTAGAGAATGGATTCCAGGTAATTTGAGCAAATGAGTGTAGGCTTGCATGCCACCAACCTACTGCCTACTGTACACCTATTGTTATGACCACTAGGATATAGGGCCTACAGGTATATATGGGCATATCTGCGTGCATTCTCTATGGCGTGATTCTACAGGTACATGTATATGGACAAGTGAGAATCAGCGTCATGTCGCACCAGTGGTTCTGTAATAGTTGTTGTGGTTGTTGCTGTACCGTTCTGGGTTTTGCCTGTCAGTGGGCGAGAACCAGTGGGCACAAGCACTACGGCACTCATCCTTGGAGGAAAACAGATTTCCGTCTGTTGTACAACGGCCATGTATGAACTCCTCACACTTTCTGCTGTACCTGTTAAAATGCCAGCGGATTCTCCACTCTCCACAATACTCTGTGTCTTTCTCCTCTAGACAACGATCTATCAACCAAAACAGCCCACAACAGAATGTCACTTTAACTTGCATAGCTGGAAACAGAGACGTTTCCCTTTTTCTCTTCCATTTTATTATCTTCAATTAATATGTACATCTGTCTCAATGTAAAACAGCCTATACTCATGGCATTTTAATTTTTACACCTTAACAAACAGTGTTTATATATTTTTTTTTACACTAAGAATGTCACAGAAGACTATATTAACAGTCTCAAACCTCATGCTACAAGCCATACACTATTTGTGTTAATTGTACGTGTTCAGAGTACATCTCTTTGATTTATATGTGTGAGTACATAAATATGTACATACACTTTAACAGGTATGATGAGCTGCTACTGCCCAAGCAAATGATGGCAACACAACAAACCTTAGGAGAGCATGAAGTATGGTGAATGAGGACATATTCCACGGCAGTACACTTACGCTGAAGTAATAGGACCATCTGCAACTGCAAGGAATCCTACCAGCTTCAAGCAAACTGCTGAACGCTAAAAGCTACAGCGCAATTTTGTGAGCAGCAGCAATGCAACAACGCAGTTAGCCTTAACACATATTTATACACAAACGGCGAGCGCAGTCAATACAAAGATGTACATTTAAATTTGTGTGAGGAGACAAAACTTGAAATGTGCAGTGAAGACACTCTCCTAAATTACTAGGACATGTTAAACACAGGGTTCTGCTGCTCTACGACGGGAAGCAAATCTTGCAACTCATAAAAAAGCAGTACCCTCTACTAGCTAATTATATGCATCATCACTCGCAAAAACCAGTAATCTGTCACTCACAGTGACAATCACTTTTACCATAAATCTGTCACACAGTGACAATCACATAAACCCATAAATCTATCACATAGTGATACCCTCATAAAGTGATAAATCTGTCAGAGTAACAATCACATAAACCAGTAAATCTATCACACAGTGACAATCACATAAGACAGTAAACCTGTCACATAGTGACAATCACATAACCAGAAAATCTGTCACACAGTGACAATCACATAAACCAGTAAACCTGTCACACAGTGACACTCACGCAAACTGGTAAATCTGTCACACAGTGACAATCACATAAACCAGTAAATCTGTCACAGTGACAATCACATAAACCAGTAAACCTGTCACACGGTGACACTCACCCAAACCAGTAAATCTGTCACACATAGTGACAATCACATAAACCAGTAAATCTGTTAAACACAGTGACATTCACACAAACTGGTAAATCTGTCGCATGCAGTGACAACGTGCTATGTCCATCTGCATAAGAACATTTAATTATTAAGCCTTAATGGAACTCATAGATAGGAATTCATGAAATGTAGATGGATACACTGTAAGAAAAACAATAAGTAAGCAGTCAGCTAATAATGTGGTTACAGCAAAAACAAAAAAGGACAACTGTTAAATGGTTAAAGCACAAAAACTAAAGCCACACGAACATTAACAAGAAAATGAGTGAGAAGTGTTGGAAAGCTCTACAGTGTTAACAGTACAAACTTGTATCGCACCATCAGTCTTCTTGCCTCTGTTTCCATCAGGTCTGGGTGTCACCCTCCCAGCGTTCCGCCCCTCACATACTCCCTGACATTCTGAGCGAGACCTAAACTTGTTGGCCGTGGAGTGACATCCCCCGCCTAACTCCATGTTTTCACACCTTCTGGTCTGGTGGTTATAGAACCAGCGAGTTCCCGTCAAGTCACAGAGAATGGGGGCATCTGACTTGTCGACACAACGCTCTATGGCAGAAATAAGCAGGTACTATATGTTTACACCCAGTGGTAACATTGTCTGGAATTTTATTTCTTGGCTGAACTTTGAGCTCTTCAGTCACTGTACAGTTTTCTACAGATATCCATATTTACCTCACTGTCAGAGACACCTCAATTGCCACCTGTCAGCTACCAGATGGCACAGTGTAAAGTTTGCACACACTCAAAATGAAATGGGTCTGTCTTCCCAAAATGCTGCCTTCTCAATCACTGCTGGATTGCGGATCGAACTACAGGTTCACAATATTGCTACCCCAAGAGAGGTAAATCTTTCACTAATTTTATCTATCATTAGTGCCTTTTATTGTCTAACATAACATCAAACAATTGTAAGTTACATTTACAGTGACCATGTGAAATGGACTGTGTTTTTCCAGGATATTTGACAGGAGAGATTTTTTCATGTTTTTAAGATTGTATGACAAATCATAGTAAGCACATTTTTGGTCAATGAATGCTAACTCAAGATATCAATAATGAAATAGTCTGGCAAACAGTACATGAGAGTACCAAAGATCAGATATTATTGTCACAGAGACCTACAGCGTTAGTCATACATGTAGAATAGCAGCAGTCATATCACACCATCAATCCCTGTGTGTCTGTTTCTGTCTGGTCTGGGTGTCACCCTCCCAGTACTCCGCCTCTCACACACTCCCTGACATTCTGAGCGAGACCTAAACTTGTTGGCCGTGGAGTGACATCCCCCGCCTAACTCCATGTTTTCACACCTTCTGGTCTGGTGGTTATAGAACCAGCGAGTTCCCGTCAAGTCACAGAGAATGGGGGCATCCGACTTGTCGACACAACGTTCTATGGCAGAAATAAGCAGGTACTATATGTTTACACCCAGTGGTAACATTGTCTGGAATTTTATTTCTTGGCTGAACTTTGAGCTCTTCAGTCACTGTACAGTTTTCTACAGATATCCATATTTACCTCACTGTCAGAGACACCTCAATTGCCACCTGTCAGCTACCAGATGGAGTGTAAAGTTTGCACACACTCAAAATGAAATGGGTCTGACTTCCCAAAATGCTGCCTTCTCAATGACTGCCGGATTGCGGATCGAACTACAGGTTCACAATATTGCTACCCCAAGAGAGGTAAATCTTTCACTAATTTTATCTATCATTAGTGCCTTTTATTGTCTAACATAACATCAAACAATTGTAAGTTACGTTTACAGTGACCATGTGAAATGGACTGTGTTTTTCCAGGATATTTGACAGGAGAGATTTTTTCATGTTTTTAAGATTGTATGACAAATCATAGTAAGCACATTTTTGGTCAATGAATGCTAACTCAAGATATCAATAATGAAATAGTCTGGCAAACAGTACATGAGAGTACCAAAGATCAGATATTATTGTCACAGAGACCTACAGCGTTAGTCATACATGTAGAATAGCAGCAGTCATATCGCACCATCAATCCCTGTGTGTCTGTTTCTGTCTGGTCTGGGTGTCACCCTCCCAGTACTCCGCCTCTCACACACTCCCTGACATTCTGAGCGAAACCTAAACTTGTTGGCCGTGGAGTGACATCCCCCGCCTAACTCCATGTTTTCACACCTTCTGGTCTGGTGGTTATAGAACCAGCGAGTTCCCGTCAAGTCACAGAGAATGGGGGCATCCGACTTGTCGACACAACGTTCTATGGCAGAAATAAGCAGGTACTATATGTTTACACCCGGTCGTAACATTGTCTGGTATCTTTATAACCTTAAAAAGAAAACTTTATAAAAATAAAATCAGACTTTCTGAAGTTTCTGCTGATTGCATCTTTAATTTTTAAGTAATAATAAAGCCAGTTTTTAGCTGAACTTTGGGCTCTTCAGTGACTATGCAGTTTTCTACAGATATCTTTATTTATCTTGCTCTTAGAGACACCTCGACTGCCACCTGTCATCTACAAGACAGCACAATGTAAAGTTTGTCCACACCCAAAGCAAAAGGGGACTTCTCAAAACGTGGCCTTCTCAATGGCTGACAGATCAGGGATCTGATTACAGGTTCATGATATAGCTACCCCAAGAGAGATGAAACCTTTACTCATTTTTTCTATCGGTAGTACCTTGTACTTTTTAACACAACATCCAAAAAAAATATAAGTTGCATTTATAGGGGCCATGTGAAATGGATTGTTACTTCCAGGATAAGGGTCTCTGTTAGGCTATCAGTTAGCGCTGCTGAAGCACAAAGACCGAGGAGTCTCCCACCAACGTGGTCACTGTGAGTTCAAGTCCAGCTCATGCTGGCATCCTCTCCAGCCATATGTGGGAAGGTCTGCCAGCAGCCTGCGGATGGTCGATGGCTTCCACTGGGCTCTGCTCTGTTTCCTCCCACCATAATGCTGACCACCATCATATAAGTGAAATATTCTTGAGCACTGTATAAAATATCAATCAAATAAATAAATTTCTAGGATAACTGATTTGAGAGATTCTTTTCATGTTTTTTTTAAGATATTACGACAAATCATAGTAAGCACATTTTTTGTCAATGAATGTTAACTCAAGATATCAATAATGAAATAGTCTGACAAATAGTACATGACAGTACCAAAGATCAGATATTGTTGTCACAGAGACCTACAGCGTTAGTCATACATGTAGAATAGCAGCAGTCATATCGCACCATCAATCCCTGTGTGTCTGTTTCCATCAGGTCTGGGTGTCACCCTCCCAGTACTCCGCCTCTCACACACTCCCTGACATTCTGAGCGAGACCTAAACTTGTTGGCCGTGGAGTGACATCCCCCGCCTAACTCCATGTTTTCACACCTTCTGGTCTGGTGGTTATAGAACCAGCGAGTTCCCGTCAAGTCACAGAGAATGGGAGCATCTGACTTATCGACACAACGCTCTACGGCACAAATAGGCAGAATCATTATTTTTCGCAACCAATTTCAAAATTCTTACATCCTTAGTACATGTGGATTACAAATGACAGCATAAAATTTTAGAATTGATGAACAGAAGTGTATATATCACACAAATACATCCTTGATATACAGGTACTGTGACACACAGTTTGAAAATTTAATGTAGCGTTAAAATTTTTCAAATTATTAAACAAACAGTAAGGTTATAAAATATTAACATAAACTTTAGTACTACATGTGTATAATCTAAAATAATCTGCTTTGATATGAAATACTTAAAATGCACAATATATTTCAAAAGGTATGAAACTACCCTTGTCTGAAAACATTTTAATATATATATATATATACACACACAGAAGTTAGTTGTCATAAACAAGACGAAGGTTGTAGTCTACCTGTTTGCCCCAGGTCTCCCCTGAATGTACATTGGTGAGTTTGGGTTAAAATTAGCATATTTAGCAAAAAAACATAAAAAAGCAAACAAGTACAAGTAATAGGCAGATGTCAAATGTAAACATCTGAAAGCAACTATCGACAATCCAGAACTAAATGTCTTTATCTTTATCTTTTAGCATACCTTTCTGAGTCCATCTGGAAGCATATACATGTAAAAGTTTGATTTTCATAAAAAGGGATTCATCCTTATTTTCTAAAGATTTATAAACTAGTATGTTTGCATGAAGAAAGCAGTGTGCAGTTACATTCGAAACATGTTACATTCTGAAACATCCAGCCTTTCAAATTCAAGCAACAGCTGTAGATATCTACATAACATAAACCATATACACAGTTTCTACACAAACAATATATATTCAACTCCCAATCTGCATTTCCAAACATTAAGCGTTTACTACAAAGCAGTAGTTAAAAGCTACTCCAGAGCTCCTCTCAGTTCAATATCTATACATCAGAGCAATTGTCAGCACTGGTAAGTACCAATACATTTACAGCTGTATGTTACAACAAAGCAAAGCTGACAATGCTTTGTTATTGTGTCTTAAGCTGCTCATAACTACACAGTAAATAACGAGTAGAAACATTGATGTGGAAAACTGGGATGTGCCTCTTGAAATCTTAGTTAGTCCAGGCCAACGTGAGCAAGAGAAAAATATTCCCCACCCTGGAATGTCCGGTACCACTTCTGGTATCTCGTTGGGCGAGGTGTGACAGGGCGGTAGGTGGGGTTAGGCCTGGATTGTGAGCACGTTCTCTGGCACTGCAGTGACGAGTGGAACACATTTCCTTGATCATCACAGCCCCCGTACAAGAAGTCCTTACAGACACGTGCTGATCTGTCGTAGTACCATTTGCTAGACCATGATCCACAATAGTGGTCATTCTTTTCACGCAGACAGCGATCTGACAATCAGAATCAAACTGGTTTTGACAAGTGTAGCAACTTTTCTTTCATGAAGTCATTTGTTTAATACTCGCAAAATAATTACTGGAGTGACATCCTTCAACTGCTGATTGTCAAATTCTACAAGGGATATACAAGTATATGTACTTATGTCATCATAGACATGAGGAGTCACATGTTGTTCACAATGTATGTGAGAGCATAACCACTAAAAGTGCAATACAGGAGCTACTTAAATGTGCTAAGGTATAATCAACATCAAACTGAATATACCTTTTTTCTACAATATGCCACACATACATACTACACAATCGCTATAGGAATTCCAGATACATTGACAAAGTCTACACACACCCTATAACACACAGACAACGATTTCTTATCCTTGAGGGCCTGCAGCCAGTATTAAACAGTGTACATACGTATTCAAATTTTACTAATGAATATGCCTCACTGAAGCACAAAACAGGGTCGCTGTGGTTCACCATTAGAAAGACATGAATGCAAGCAAAGCTGAACAGATATATACATATTAGGCTAATTCATGTGAAGAATCATTCTTGTCATGTGCATGTAATTAGGGTCCCATTGTACCTCTGGTCCTGTCATGACAGTTGAGTCCCATTGTACCTCTAGTCCTGTCATGACAGTTGAGTCCCATTGTATCTCTAGTCCTGTCAGGGCAGTTGAGTGCCATTGCAACTCTAGTCATGTCAGGGCAGTTGAGTCCCATTGTATCTCTAGTCCTGTCAGGACAGTTGAGTCCCATTGTACCTTTAGTCCTGTCATGACAGTTGAGTCCCATTGCATCTCTAGTCCTGTCAGGGCAGTTGAGTGCCATTGCAACTCTAGTCCTGTCAGGGCAGTTGAGTCCCATTGTATCTCTAGTCCTGTCAGGACAGTTGAGTCCCATTGTATCTCTAGTCCTGTCATGACAGCTGAGTCCCATTGTATCTTTAGTCCTGTAATGACAGTTGAGTCCCATTGCATCTCTAGTCCTGTCAGGGCAGTTGAGTCCCATTGTATCTCTAGTCCTGTCAGGACAGTTGAGTCCCATTGCATCTTTAGTCCTGTCAGGGCAGTTGAGTCCCATTGCATCTCTAGTCCTGTCAGGGCTGTTGAGTCGCATTGCATTCCTAGTTCTGTCAGGGCAGTTGAGTCCCATTGCATCTCTAGTCCTGTCAGGGCAGTTGAGTCCCATTGCATCTCTAGTCCTGTCAGGGCAGTTGAGTCCCATTGCATCTCTAGTTCTGTCAGGGCAGTTGAGTCCCATTGCATCTCTAGTCCTGTCATGACAGCTGAGTCCCATTGCATCTCTAGTCCTGTCAGGGCAGTTGAGTTCCATGACATCCCATGGCATCTTTAGTTCTGTCAGGATGGCAGAGAACCCCTGGCATCTCTAGTCCTGTCAGGCTAGTTTGAGTCCCGGGACAGTTGAGTCCCATGGCATCCGGACAGAGTCCCATGGCATCCGGACAGAGTCCCATGGCATCCGGACATCCGGACAGAGTCCCATGGCATCCGGACAGAGTCCCATGACATCCGGACAGAGTCCCATGGCATCCGGACAGAGTCCCATGACATCAAATTTAAGTTCAGTCATTTTTTGCCCCAAATGACACTTTCTGCCAACAAATGGAAGAGTGGCATACAAGTAGCACTCTGAATTAGCCTACCTCAGGCTCTGTTGTATCTCTCACAAAACAAACACAAGGTGGTAAGACCCTGGCACTGTTTTATTGAAGTCAAATGTTTCTTCAAACAGTTCATTATACTGAAGTCACATAATAGGCCGAATATGTCACAGCAGAAACTGATACCCTGTAACATTGTAGGTGTTGCACAACAATCAGGTTTTGACAAATCAGGTTCTGCTTGACACGACTGCCATCTCATAGGATAAAACTATACTGCCTCCCCATTATCTTTCCCTATAAAGGCTATTTCTGAGTAGAAGATGACCCCAATCACGAGTTACAGGTGTCCTAAAACTAACAGAACAGAGTGAGTGAAAAGTGTTTCTCTCTCATTTTTAGGATCAAATAATTCACAATCATCATACCTCAATGTATACAAGAATATATTTATGTGCAGTGGAAATATCCTAGAACCACTACTCACAAACTACAAAGCAACTAACTAGCACTGCTTCTAATAATGCTCTTGAAATACATGACTAAAGCTTTAGCAGCTCACTAATACCAGACACATTGGACCATTGTTAACAAACAGGAGGCATGTTTCACATCATCCTTTGGACTGTCACTGCCATGGGCATGTACATGCTAAAACCATGGAACATTTTCTCGAAAAAAAAAAAAGTAGACAAATGGAGAGCAGTGGGAAGGCCCTCAACTTCAAACCACTCATCACAAGACACACAAGTTCAGTTTCCGCTTTGCACAGGGAATTTATAGATTCTTTCGTTCTCATTGTCAATCTTATTTCAAAGAATATAAGATTGTGAATAGTGCAGCCTTGTGTTCTTCGAAGACCACTTGCACTGTCTCCACCAATATGGTATGCAAGGCTGTAAGTCATATATGGGACATTTCATCAGTACCTTGACCAAACTCATGGTTAAATACCCTGAACACTCCAGTTCTCTTCATCCATAAAACTCAGTACGACATTTTCAATACTAAACAAAATTATGAAGTGTTATGAATATAATGCCTTTCACAAAACCACTGAATGTCTACCAACACTAAACATCAGTTCAACACAGACAAAAACAAAGCAAACTGTTCTTTTCTCAACAGCTACTGTATGGCCAGATTGTAAAAAGCATAAAAAATCAAGCACAAGGGATACAGCAACATCTACCATCAACTATTAGTACTCTGCAACACATACATTTTGGCACTGTCAAGGAAGCAGCATTCTAGAAATGCCATATGGCGACATGAAGGTCACCTTCAGTCTGTGAGTCAGGCCAGTGTCTAGGATGTGGTGCACCCACGACTCTGTAGCCTGGCCGTGTGGTTGGAGACCAGTTAGACCCCAAGATGTAGCACTTCCTGAGACACTCCTGCCTGCTTTCAAATAGATTTCCTCCTGAGCCGCAGCCACCGTGGAGAAACCTCTGACAATCACCAATGTGTCTGTTGAAGAACCACTTGCTCGTCCACTTTCCACAGTATCTTTGGTTCCTCTCCTCCAAGCATACAGCTAATTAACATGACAAATGTTTCACAGTTACACTTCTCTCCAGAATATTGAAATTTACAACACATAATGCCATCATTATACATGTAATATGGGGTTAACAGCTTTGTTCTGTAACTACGAAACATGGGTTCTGCCAGACCTCAGGCTATACAAGCTTGTTGCCATTGTTCATTCTAAGATTCCTTTTTTCAATAAGTGACAGTGTCAGATTTTTTTCAAACACTGAAACATGATCAAAATACAGAACATTTCCATCCTGAAGGAAAAACACAGTATTTCATGCTGTAATACTGCAGTCCTCATGACTTACTTCACAGCTTTAAGGCCACAACTATACAGAAACTCTTGACACATCACAGTATTTCATGCTGTAATACTGCAGTCCTCATGACTTACTTCACAGCTTTAAGAGCACAACCATACAGAAACTCTTGACACATCACAGGAACGAACAAAAGAGTATACTTCTTGGATCCACTTTTTAGGCAGGTTTTTTTTTGGATTACTCATAAAGAACTGGTTGTTTCAAGAATGAACAGCTTAATTAAATAGCTCTACATGTAGTGCACCCTCCTGCTACTCATCCAATCAAAAGTGTTTCAGACTATCTATATGAACTAGGAAAACAAGGCGGCACCACCACCCAAAGATGATTTTATGGAAAAGTATGCATCAGAATGCAAACTGTGAATACCATTACACACGATCAAGTATATCAGAAAGAATCATTAAACAACAGGCCCAAAAGCCATGAAATCATAACCTTACAACACAAAAGAAATGTAAACTTTCAAAAAACTTAACACAGACTGTGACTGTAACAAGGTTAAGATGTTGTAACAGTTGAAGATGATAATTCCATGGTGAGAACCTGGGATTACAACTGACTATTATCTTTCTTTAAATCAGCTCAAAAATATGAAGACGAAGAAATCAAAGGTTTACAGTTCAAGAAATTTAAACGATGCAGAGGGTCGTTTTAGACTCTTCAGCTTTAATGAGTTTTGTGTCTCGTAAAACCTAACACACTGACTACTTGACAACATGTGTGAGCTTCAACACATTATACAGCATCATGGACCAGGAATGTACATCTATATATTCTAAGATTAAGGCTGATTCATTTGATGCAGAAACAAAACCATATATATCTTTAAAACTACTTGTACACATCTGTATTTATAGATGTACAACAACTACTTTCAAAAGGACATATTATGCCCTATTATCCTAGGACAATTTACAGAAAGAGGCTCTGCTTCTATTTATTCTGCATGTCTCATTAATCTATGATTCCACACTTTATCTAAATTTTGCAATATTTCAAATATAATTTATGTACCTTTCAGTACACAACTTTTCACAGCACACAAAGGTAAATTTGAAGTCAGCTAGCTGCGCAGGGCCATTCCGAAGCCGAAGAAGCATTGCAAGCCACACAGTGTGCATCAGTAATAAGCGGTATCTCACCGTCTGAGAGGCGATGGTCAGGCTTCGCAGGCGGAATGTGCGCTGATGTCATACATGTGTCACGGCATTCTGCCTCAGTCGCAAACTTATTCCCATTCATGCCACAGCCGCCAAAAAAGAAAGGTTTGCATATGTGTTTTTGTCTGTCGTAATACCACATATTCTCCCATTCTCCACAAACGTCTTCATTTCTATCCATCAGGCATACATCTGGACCCAAAGTGGAAAGCAATGCACCAGCGTTAAAAGAACTTGCTGATAAATATAAATGATATATGCTGATAAAAGTCTCCATTGCTATTATTATTTCTTTCCTAATTCAAACTTTGAAAAATTGCATATTTACTTCCTTACAGAACAGTATTTCTTACACAACAGTAAATACTGTTAAAAAGATGTTGATAAAATTGACTGCATCATTCGTAACCCATAATATCTACACTTTGGAAGATTAAATTCTATAAACACATTAAATTAATTTTACACTTGCTTTATGAAACAAGCAGTATTGCAACCTGAAACATGAGACGTTAACTATGATTCATTGATTTATTTGTGTGCTGTTCTACGGAATATTTCACTTCGATGACTGCCGTGCTCATGCAATGTCTTTAAAACGTGATGAAATTGAATGTAAGCTGCACAAAGAATATATACAAGCTTCCTGTTAAAGTTTTATGCAGTTTTAAAATCACAGGATATACTTATAAATATTGTGCATCATAAATTTTATAAACTTTCATGAATGATGATACAGATGCAAGGAATGAATTTGCAGAGGCATCCATGCAACTGAAAGCAAGACAGTAATGCCACACACCATAAATTCTTCAAAACCATATCCCATAACCACATATTTGCTATCTGAGCCACTGTCTGAGCTAAGCATGAAGCCTATGAATTATTCAAAAATGCCAGCTTCACACAATACAGTGAAAATCATTTCTGTGAGTACTTAAACAAGTACCGTAACAGAAGTCATGAATATGCACGTTTACCTTGTAACATCCACAGAAAGTTGTTATAAAAACAGCCACACATTCAACCTGTGCACACAGAATTTTTAGAAACTTGAAACAAAATAATTTCAACCAAGAATTCTTTCCAGAAATGTTATGAGTTTGATAGAAATAGGAAACTTTATGTTTCCTTCTGTCAATATGAAACTGAAAGCCACATAATTTCTTAGCAGTGCAATGTATTAAATTCAGCTGTGCAAATGACCAACTTTGCAATTAACATACAGTAAGCATGGTGAGCTGTAGCATGAAGTAAACATAAGCCAGGATAAATAGGTTGAGGTATGCAAATTCACCCCAAATTCAACAGGTCAAGCAAAGTTCCTCACACCCACTTCCAAATCAAAAGCATTTAGGCATGGTAAGGCATATACCCTGAGACCGGGTTCTCCCTCTGCGTGTTGGGGTGGTGGGAGGCGCTATGCGCCGAGTGCCCGCACACGCACGCCGACATTCAACCTCCGAGATAAACTGGTTTCCTCCTTCTCCACAATCTCCATGCCAGAACTGTTCGCAGATGCCCGTTTCAGGATTGTAATACCACCGATTGCGCCATTCACCACATTTGCGCACATCCTTAGGACCAGTGCAGGACACTGTTTGCAGACAACAACTGCTTTTACATCACCCGTCCATATGCATACTTTCCAGGACACTTGTCTCTTTGGGAATGTTGACTCAGATACTGATTTGTCATCCTTATATATGCGGTAACTACTCGATATACTATACCAACCAATGCTGTCTCTGTGAGTTCTAGCCCAGCTCATGCTGGCTTCCTCTCCGGTCGTACGTGGGAAGGTCTGCCAGCAACCTGCAGATGATCGTGGGTTCTTTCCGGGCTGTGCCCAGCTTCCTCCCACCATAAAGCTGGCCGCTGCCGTATCAGTGAAATATTCTTGAGTACAGCATAAGACACCAATCAAATACATAAATACACTATAATAAATGTCTACCTAGGTACATGTACCAGCTACCTAAAAACTGGCGCAACATCCTTCATAATATTATCATAATTTGACTTGTTTCAAAGCAGGCATCTATTCCAGTGCCAGAAAACAACTAAGGGCTAAATCAGTAACTGTATCTTGATTTACACGTAAATCAATTATGTTCCTTCTGTTGCAGTATTAGCCTTAAGCCTTAAGTCTATCTTACATTTACCTGTACATCTAGTATAGTGTATGTTCTTCTGTTTCAAAAAAAACTCTACAGTATTCATATCAATCTGACGGTATAAACCAGCCAATAGTGACTACAAAGGGCTACTTTTTAAACTGAGCTACCAAAGTCACATGAACCTAATTCACAGGAGCATAAGAAGACTGCTAAAAAATAAATACTGTACTTCCAAAACTACTTTTTCTGGTTTTATACATTCCACTTATTGTTATATGTATTTTAGTTCATTTCAATGAACAACAAACAACATTTATGCACGGACCAGACTAGCCACTCAGGAATTACTCAAAATGGACTGTCCATTTTCACCTGAATTATCGATTCATTTACATTCTACACTGTAAGTGTTGTTAGACTAGTTGTAGAAATCCTACTACTACCAGTTAGTAGACTTGGATCTGGTGGTGGGTTAGTGACAACAGCGCTGAACAGGTGGTACCTTGTGATCTGTTACTGGTGATGGTTTGTCTCCTCCGAGCTGGTGTTCTACGTGGGGATATCCTTCTTCGTGGGGCTGGGGTCCTGCGCGGCGCTGGCGTTGTTCGGTAACTCACATACCTAGTGCTCTCACACTTCCTGCGGCATTCCACCTCAGAATCGAACTGATTTCCTCCCGTATTACAGCCACCATCATAAAACTGCTCACATTTGCGACTTTCTCTATTGTAAAACCACTTGCTTGTCCACTTCCCGCAAAAGCGCTCAGTTTTATCTTGCAGGCAAACATCTATCAAAAATGTACATTGATGACTTGTGCTTAATGGCTTCATTTTAGTTCAATTACAAGTAAACGTATACACCACTATATCAATATTTTCACTCAATCACTATACATGTATACATTAGTTTACAACTTATTTCTACATACGCAGGAAATATCTAGGATCCATATGAAAAGCATTTGTACAACAGAACATGGTTCAAACTAATGTAAAATATAAGTGTAAATGTATAAGTTTTAAATGTACCTATCTTGATAAATGATTGCTAGCTTGCCATGTTCATGTCAGTAGAATCTTTGTGTAACTGGAATGTGCACTGAGTACAAGAAGTATATAAATAATATTTAATGTATATGTATAATGAACTTTCATAATGATAACAATCATTTCAACAAAGGTAACTGTAAATATCAATAAAAAACCTTCACCAGATTCTCACTGAATTAGTTTTCTGACAGCATCATACCAATGTGATGCTATCAGTAATATTTTTACCCTAATCCTTTTAATAAAGCCAGATGGAACCACCAAGTTACGGCCATGGATATTAAAAAAAAAATAGCCTTTCCAAACAGTTTAAATACATAGAGAAACCACTCAGTTAATCCTCTCAACATAAAGCAGATCACAGTCCACATGATAAATATATATGTAATGTTGGATTGCAAGCAACAAATTGAGCAACCCATATGCCTTGCGCTGAGTTCTATTGGCCATGTTTCCACTTTTGCTTTTCACATTAGAGCAACCTCATTCTGGACTTTGCCTCAACATTTTTGCCTTTTCAAAGGCAATTTTCGGCTACACTTTCATACTCTTTTCAGTGTAAGTTTCAATGACAGCAAATTTTGGTCACACTTCTCTCCTCCTCAGAGTGCTGTAGGTTTTCAATGACAGCAACTTTTGGACACACTTCTATAGTACTCTTAGTGCTGTAGGTTAGTGCTGCAGTTTTTCAACGACAGCAAATTTTGGATACACTTCTCTGCTACTCTTAGTGGTGCAGTTTTTCAATGACGGGTAGTTTCAAGTATACTTCCCTCTAAAAGCTGCAGCACTTAACAGCAGCAAAATTTAGATACACTTCTCTAATTCTCTTAGTGCTCAGTCAATCAATTTTGGACTCATTTCCCTACTCAAACCAGGTTTCAACATGGTTCCATAATCACCATAACTTGGGGAAAACATTGTTGGTGAATGCCACTCATGTAATTATTATGGTTATTATAATTCTGTTCACAAAAAAGCTGGGGAGAATGAAACAGATCTACGCTGTACAATCACACTACATTTATGTGGCTGGAAAAAGTCCTGCACGGTCTGTATGGTCTTTGTCGAATAACAGGTGTTTAGGTGTATTCCTCTTTAATTAAATACCGAAAATATATCTTTCATCACCATGCCAGTCACTAACTTAACTTAGTCATTTCTTATGGTTCATACACATATCTGTATGATGTGCTCATCTTTCACGTCAAGTTATAAAATCCAGTATAATCCACAAATGTAAAAACCATTCCAAGCAATATTTCTGTTTGCTTGTTTTTTGTATTTAAGGAATATATTCATATGTTGAAATAAACCATAGAGCAGACTGACCTGCCACCACCAAAACCAATTAGCAAATACAATGTACAGACCTTTCCAGTAAGTCCCAGTGTGTTAGTCTGACGTATGTAACAACACAACATTCTCTGTACAGCAACTATACTGAATGCGCACCATATCACAGCATTATATCTGACCACAGTGTTTGCGATTTAACAAAGACATCACGAAAAAAAATTATCTGGTCAAATGGATTAGCTGCCATTTATTGAAAAAGTCTCTACAAGGCTCTGCTCTTCAGAAGGCTGAAAAAGAGCACAGTGTAGGCAAACAAGCTAAGACAGCCACTAAAACATGGCTGTCAGTTTGCCCTTCAAATTTGCGATGTAGTATGATAATTCCACGAAACAATCTAAACTGGAACTCAAAAGGAATTACATATATCGAAGTCCTTTCTGTATCAAGTTTCTGCTATGAATCTGTACATGTATAGCACCAGGAATATGCAAAGAGAAGATAGAGTAACCTAAAGACCACAAACACTGTTAATTTGGGTGGCTGCTTTGGACCTTAGTACAAGGAAATATTGACTCCATGATGTATGAAAGAAAGCCAGGATATCATGGTAGTGTGAAGCAGAGACCCAGAACCTCTAACAGTTAGGTGTAAAGAAGGCAGCAGACAATGACAGAGTTGATGTAGAGAATGGAGAAGGAAGAGGACCCCTGTACCTGTACTGGTTCTGTCACGTGACAGTCTCAAGTTGTGGGACCAATCCGGCAATCTGCGCGCAGGAACCCGAGGGCGTGGGGGGGCCGGCGTCCTACGAGGAGGACTAACCCTTAACCGACCCTCGCACGCTCGGCGGCATTCGTTCTCGCTGTCAAACACGTTCCCGTTGTCACGACAGCCTCCATGCCAGAAGGTTTCACAGCGGCCACTGTCGGTGTTGTAACGCCACTTCTCAACCCAATCTCCACACAGTGAGTTATCTTGGAGCTGAGAGCAGCGATTCTGGTCTGCGGGATAAAGCAGAATACTCAGAAACTGGCTCTTATTCTGCTGCCATAACAACCAATTACAGGACAAGTTTTTTTTTTTTCATTCTTTCAGCATTTAATAATGGATGTAAATTTTCAGAAGTAGGTAAAGACAATGAGTAGTCATTTCTTTGACTGCTATTTAGCGCCATACTCCACTGAATACTTTAGAGCGCACAAACATGTTGTAGACACTACAGACGATGCATCTAACATTAACATCAAAGCACTCTATCAAATGCACAAGTGCATAACTACATTCAAGTCATTTTTTTTAAGCAAATAGACTGAAAAAATCATATCTGACTTTGGATAAGTACACCATCTTCACAACATACATGTGTTTCATTCAGAGCTAAGCATCCACAAATTTATAGTTCAATTAAGATGATATGTCACATATACAGCAAACAAACTACGAGTATATCAAAGCAAATAATCATGATGTGTATACACTTACACATGGTACTTTTCAATGGCGGCTGAGATCAATAATGATATGTCCTACAATAAGCTTTCTACAAGAGTGTGGCAGTTACAGGTAAATACAGGCAATCAACACATGATTACTGGGCCATAATTATAAATGTTAGTCGATTTATACATAGATATCTTCATATATACACAGACAAATGAAATGCGTAACCGAATTGTAAGCCTGTTCAGTGAACATGTACGTCAGACCTACGATAAGTGGTAGAACACTCACACTAAGACCGGTCTAAATCACACAGGATAAATTCATACATAAGCAATGAACCATCTCGCTACTTTGTAATTTTACCAGTTCATTCATCTCATAATAATCCTCTTAAGTGTTATCAACCCAATGCCAGCAAGAAGAAAAGACCAAATGAGCATGAACTTTCAATGGAAAAATTCAAAATGTCTGGTTTTACCCATATGAAAGTATTAAACAGATGTGCATGAACAGCTGAGGTGCGGTAATGTGTATAGTAAACTCTTTCACTATGACACAGTACATGTGATATATAACCCCAAATTTGCAAAACTAAAATGCTTCCTGATGAACTACTAAAAAACCTTTATTCCAACTAGACCAGCATGAAGTGCACAGTGACACTTTCTGATTAACTATTAACAGCCATAGCAAGACCTTCAAATACAACACCAACATGAATTTTGACAGAATTTAAAATTTTCATCACTGAAATAGACACCAGTGAATATAATAGCTCACCATGAACCCAGGCACTTGCACAACATTTGTTGCCAAAAATGGACTCTGATATCGCAACTAAAAAATCATCCAGATTTAAGCATGTGCAGGCAACTGCAACACAATTTTCCTGACTGGAAAATTCTGGATCATAAAATTTTACTTGTTTAACTTTCAGCAGCAAAAAACCCCCAGAAACCAGGGGAGATGTTTAACTTTCAGCTGCAAAAAAACCCAGAAACCCGGAGAGATGTTCCGGGTGTCTACTGCTATGTTTACTCCACTTCAAACCTGAACACTGTCACATAAGCTTATTAAACCAAGATGTTGTATATCCATAAGAAAGACTTGTCTGGTGTACTTCCATCCCAACTTCTCAATGCCACTCAAACAAGTTATACTGTCACATAAGTCAAATATTCATGGCTGCAGCAACAAAAAAAACACTAAGAAAACACAGAAAAAACAAACAGATGAACTGTTCAATATCTGACTTTGGAACTTCATCAATAGGTCTGATTAACACAGTCAGCCCACATAGGTGAGATGAACTATAAGAAGAAGATCCCAAATGATTAGCTCTCCCTGTACCTATGCTAACACACAAGCTACAGCCACTTCCTGTTAGAGCAACTCAAGCAATTTGGCTTTCTTAATATTTTACCCACAACAGCCAGACATCAGAGGGCAGCGAACTACATGTAGCTGTGTAGAATAACTGCTTTATGTATCTGCTTTGCTAAATCAGGCATGAACATTTTTATCAACATGATTGCTATTTGAGCACAACTATACAGTCCTCCTCACAATCAAATCAGAATTCATGTATTGTGTATGTCTCTTAGGCTTGTGATTTTGCCCATGACTTTCAAATTCAAACTGAAACTTTTACCTTTAGCCAATGCAATGCCAACTTTACTGCTACAGGTGGCGACCAAAGCTTATACTGGTACCGCTACTTATTTGTCATGTCTTATAGACAAATTTCGGATAACACAACATATTTAAGGTAAAAGACAGTTCACAGGTGAGGTACTGTTCATTAAAAAGATCACAAAATTCTCTTTTGAATACAGAAATCTGTTTGAATTAGCGCCATAAGCTGTGACACAAATCTTCTGTGTCGAATGTCAATATAACATGTAATAGCATAGGAGCGGGACATTTTTTAAACGTTATACAGCGTATGCTGCAATTATAACCAGTGCAGGTGTGAACAACACTGCAAAATTGTTTCAAGACCATTGTGTTATGGTGAGAGTAATTTTCCAGCTTAATTTATGTTATAAATTTACATATATAATTAAGTTTGAACCACAACTCTAGCAGCTTACTACAGGTGACAAGAGTGTTCAGCTCTCGGAACAATCATATCGCAGCCCAGGCAGAATAGCTGCATTTCATGCCAGTCAATGGGGCATGGTCAAATGTCAATTTCCACTGCTGTAGTGACTGTTAGGAAACAATCCTTTGCCGAAATAAACATAATATTGTTCAACATTTTTGTCAAACTTGACAAACAACATGAGCCGTCTTTCACTTTCATAGAATCAAAAAAGACTGAACTAGGTACTCCACGTTATTACCTTTTATCTATCCAATGCAAGTCAAGTGAGCTAGTTATTTCAAAGAGAAAGTATTTGTGAGAGCTATTAGTAAAATTTATTCAATTTCATTATACACACCAAAGAATACAAGGCATGTGAATTTACATTCATCTGTAGCAGTGAAAAGGTCAAAATACCGTGCCAATTATTAGCATGCCATCCCAAAAAAATGCCTACATGTAAATTTGTGAGTTTCAATTATGTCAGTATGTCATGTGCAAGGGAATACTTGGTTACCATTGGTTCTCCAAGCTGAGTCAGCTGGCCTACCAGATGCTGACAGAAACCCGGACGCAGGCAGAGTGTCAAGGTCAAGGTCAGGTGGAGGACCCCAAGGTCTGACAGGTCTTGGGGAGGCAGACAAATACCCCTGTATACACTTTTTGGTGCACTCCGCTTTTGAGACAAACTGATTGCCCCCTGTCCCACAGCCTCCATGCCAAAATGTCTCACAGTGGTGTGTGTTCTGATTGAAATACCACATGGTTGTCCACTGGCCACAGAAACGATCCACCTTATCCTCGAAACACACATCTGCCAGCAAAACACTGAGCCAATCAAAATCTTTCAAAGGGGAGAACTTTCATATTACCAGCTTTACACATACTTTAACTGGTTAAGTACGGCACAATATGCCACATATTAAACAGTTACCACAGCACTAAAAAGCAAGCAAGCACCAGGCATCATTCATATTTGTAATATTAATTCTACCGAACTGCCTTCTTTTACTTTTCATCCTTTTAACAGAAATTTATATCTAAGCTATGAACTTGCAAATAATGGAAATCACAGTAATGAAGCCTGCATGGAAAGAATATTTCAAGAATTACTGAATCCTACCAAAATGCAGAACACACTACATTTTCATGTGGTTTAATTCTTCCATTAATTACTCTTTATAACCCAACATTTTGTCCAAAAAAGTGCATCTTTTGGGGTAAGTAAATGTTGTGATTACTTCTGGAGATAAAACTAACATTTTCCCAGTAGGGTATCATCCATACTTCCAAACAAACCTTAAAACACCTTTCTAAAATGAATACAATTCTCATAATCAAGAAAAACATGCAACTTAGTCATGGATGAAATTTTAGGTCATTTAGGGTACTTAGGACTAACACAAATCTGCATGACTTGAAACCCTCATGAACCCAACTATTACAAGTATGCCATGAAGATCGTAAATAAAGCAAGAACCACACATACCTTTCACCCATGCACACTAAAATAGGAGCTTTGTGTACAGATCTACCCATGAACCATCCAGCATATATCTCCCATCTATGAACCACCCAGCATATACATGTACTTCCCACCCATGAACCACCCAGCATACACCTCCCACCTATGAACCACCTAGCATATATATGTACTTCCCATCCATGAACCACCCAGCATATACATGTACTTCCCATCCATGAACCACCCAGCATATATATGTACTTCCCATCCATGAACCACCCAGCATATACCTCCCTCCTATTAACCACCGAGCATATACTTCGAACCTGTGAACCACACATTGATGACACTATATGAAATTCACCTACAAACCACCCATTCACTGCAATATACAGGTCCCACCTAAGAACCACACAGTATACAGCTCCAAGCTACGATGAATGACTGAGGATTAGAACCACATTGATAAAATTAAAAACATAACATGTAATACAAAACATGGCACAAACATACATGTTGCAAGAACCCAAGGCCGTTAATTTCAGAGACGGAACTCTTAGTTAACAGGAGTCCACAGGAATCAGTTGATGAATTAATTTAACATGAGTAATGCACTGTAAAAGAATCTCCCATGACGTTGGCATTCTGTTGCTAGGTAGCTATTGCCTTCCACACAGCATCCTATTATCAAGACATTTTGATATATAAATCACGCCAATCATAATAACTACAGAAGTGAACAACTACTAAGAATGTTGTAATAGACTGATCGGTTACTGATTCCAATTCTCAACAAGATAACTATCATCATCTATGTATACTTAGAAGACCATGGCAACATCTACATTTTCTAAAGGGCTTGTACGGACATGTATGGACACATTAGTTCTAATTTCTAAACTAAGGATGAATTCACCAGAAAATGGGTAACATGATTATCATGTTTTGGCTAACACCAAATGAGGAACACAGCTGTACCTACACTTACTTGGGGGAAACTCATACACAACATACATGTATGGGTCGCTGACAACAAAACCTGAAATTTTACATATGTTTCATAACAAATGCTATTTATTATCATTTTTTGTCCATATTTAGATTCAGTGTTTTTTTTTTCACATCCCTACATGGATTCCCAATGGATTCATATCTACATGTACTTAAACACATTTTAGAGCTTTAAAATATAATTCAGCTATATATCTTTGGAAAATGACCTTTTTTGTTCTGGTAGTCTATCATGAAGAGAACATAAAATTTACACTTTTTTTGATTTCATTAAGCAAAGATTCAGCTGTGGTCTCTCTATTCTAATAGTCATTCACAAAGAAACTGGAAAAGGTTCTGACGTTTTTATGCCATCCATTGTTTTTGATGCACAGTGCAATGATGCAAATCATTTACATCAGAAGAAATATTTTCAAAGAGGAAAAACAAAGAATGTTATTTTTAAGTACTTTTAAGTATTTAGTTCACCAGTGTTCACAATATTTTGTGGAGGGACGTTTTGAGACATATAATTACATGTACTTTACTTCTCTGAGAGCCAAGAGAAGCTTCAAGTTTGGAACCCATGTCATACAACAGTAGAACAACAGTATGAACTACAGATTACCTGACACAACGATCACAAAGAAAAACAACAAACTCAAGGTACTGACAAAACTATCACTTCACAGACTTGTGTCAAATCATTCTTATTTTTACCTTGTTCCATGGCTACATGCACTAACATATTAGACTCTTTAGTTCTTGCATTTTTAACATTTTGCTACGTGCTGTGAGTAAAACAAATTGCACTAGCCGATTGCTAACCGTTCTCTGAAAACGTCCAATCAGTGATTAGAACTTTTACAGCCAAAAGTATTATCTAGAACTAGGTAATACATACATGAAATCTGTACAAGTATCAGAATATAATTGCATGCAAAGTTGAAACCATAATCAAGACAAAAATTATATGTGTACATGGATCTTACCTGAACAGACACAGAAGCCAATAAATACACTGCATACAGGTATTATTACATGGGTGGGTAAACACATAAATATACACCAAGGAATGTGAGGGCAGGGAAGGTGTTTTTATGTCATTCAAAGATGTACCAAATTCCAATAAACGCTTACTTTGCATAATACTGGAGATATATAAAAAAGGGACCATGTCTGCAAATACATGTATCAACCTGAGGTATACCCCCTTTTCATACACAGCGAGATATATCTTTAGCATCCCTATAGCGTTCCTGACTGTATATAGGGTACTGGTAGAAACATTGTGGATAGGAATGAACACCAATTGCACCAGAGCACTGAATAAATAGCTACACGTAGCTTCGAATATGTGCTAATCAATGCCGCTTATACCTTTACTTAGCCCATTTGCACAGAAGCAGCAAGAAAATGGAATCTAAATAAGAATTCTGCAGAACCTGAAGATGGCAGGAGGAGAGCTTGAGGTTAGAGCCAGAGTCATGCCAGGTGTTATAGCTGTAGTCACCTGAGACGATTCGCCGTGATTGGACGACTGACGGGGACACCAGCAGCGAGTCCTTGCTGACCTCAGCCGGGGCAGCGTAACTGAAACCTCGGCAAATCTTCTCACATTCTACTTTAGAGCTAAAGGCATTCCCTCCCACTGAGCACTCTCCAAAGGTGAATTCTCGGCAGCTGCCCCTCTCTAAGTCATAGAACCAGCGGACTACACCACTCTTACATATACGCCGGTCTGGGGCCACACCACATGTGTCTAGTGATTCAACAAAATGAATCTCCGGTGTCATAATCCTCATGTAGCATTGACGTTCAGCATGTTAATGGCAGACAACATATGTATTCACCTGAACAGCACAATGGCAGCAAGAGAACATATAACGTCACCATAACAGCATCCCAGGTGGACAATCAGAAATGTTTGCTTCTTGTGATACTGAAGTAACATGCTTAAAAATGAATGTTGTAACATGTAACTATGCAGTTTATGTGTTCATACTTAAATACATCATGACGTTTTACAACAACTTTCTGATACATAAACTAAAAACGACAATACAAAAGCATGCAGCTGCCTGAGGTATAACCATGTTTGATCAGATCTAAATTATTTCACTTCAGGGATAGCAGTTATCCCAAGCAAAAGAAGAAGCCTATGCTGAAGCCGTGATATTCACCTGTTCTGGGATCTTTATTTGCACTGGCTCTCCTATGGCTGGGGCTCGTCGGTGTTCTATAACCTCGACACTCCCGGTTACAATCCGTCTCGGAGCTGTACAGGTTTTCAGGGTTGCCAGCACAGCCACCGTACCAGAATTGCTCACAAATACCCTTCTTTTGGTCATAGAACCAGCGAAGAACAGGCTTACCACAGATCCGACTGTCAGGCTTCCCCCCACACTTCACACTACGGTCTAGGCAGCAAACAGTAACAATATGATACTAATCTGGCCCACCCAGCACCACATCATGGACTTAAAAAATTAAACTGTAAAATCCTGTAGAGCCTCTGACAATTTTTCATACTACAGAAGTAGTGTAACTAGCAAATAACAAATTCTTCAATATGACTCAATATCTTGGCATTTTATTTTGCCATTATCTGAAGCTTTCTTACCTAAATATTGCGTCACAATAAAGTCTTCATTTTTTGACGGTACATAACATATTAATATTAAACATTATAGTGAGTTCTGAGAATATTTCCATTCAATTTGCACAAGTCAAATCAGTCTTTCACAACGATGTATCAATTATGCAAATATAAGCTATAGCTCAAATGTAATATAGAACTCCAAACTGTATTTCTGGTTTACCTCTAGGGATATTTGGTAATATTTTGCCAAGCCATATAACCAAAGCATACTGCCTTGAAACGGTTTTTCCTTTATCAAAAATTTTGCAATATTGTAAATTTATAAACTATAACAAGAAACTATAAAGCCATACAACTAGTCATGCAGGTTAGTAGAATTTGATGAGCAAGCCAAAATTTGTAATCTAATGTAAAAAATTATACAAAATTTGAGTCACACATTGCATACAAGAAAACAAACTATGTGCATCTTTTAGACATGGATACATGAATATATGCAAACAGTATTAAGTGGGAACTTATAATAAGCCTTTGAACTTGTTTGGTGCTGACTGTCAACTTTTTAAAGAGAAGTCAACTTATTTACACACATTCAACAGAGATGTTGGTATTAGCACATACAAAAAATGTAACACTGTAATAAAATTACTGCTCAAAAAGATACATAAAAAAAGAACAGCAAGCTGGAGGAGTATTTATGCAAGCAATAGGCTGGAACAAATAGCAGGATGAAACTATGAATAATGATGTAAATCTTCCCATTATTTCTACAGATTTAAAGTTCACACTGTCACAATTAAGCACAGGCCAAGATGCATGTGGGCAACTCTTGGATCTCTCAAGGCTGAGATTTGATGTGCAGATTCAGTTTCTCATGTCACAGACACTTAAATTCACAGCTTCACTCGGCTAATTTAAAATCACAGAAACACTCACACTTTGTCCCTGGTCATTACTCATGTTATGGTTGCCTTAGGTTAAAAGCTATGTAATGACAAAACAATTAAAAGTGTGAGATATTTCCAGGTGTTTATATTCAAATATCTGTTTGCAGAAGTATATCTGGAGTCATGGGACAAATGGACTTCACACCTCTTACATATACACCAGCCAGGGACACACACCAAAAATAAGTTGTACTGTTAAAACACATTCGCAAATACATTTGATACAATATGTACAACCATAACCTGAGATATTCATTTTGAATTCATCATTATTTAAAAACAAGAGATTACAATAACATTAAAACATGCAGACTATGAGAGTGATCCCAAAATGTTAAGAGAAATCTCCACTGATTAGTACTTCAGTTATTTGTGGTTTTCAACGGATCACAATTTCTAACATATTCCAAGCACAATGAAGCTTGAAGTCCACGTCCCCATGTGTCGCTTAACTGTTATGAAATACAGACAATCTTGACCTCTAAATCCCCATATACAGAAACAGAGATCTACACTTTAACATGATCAGCCACAAATATTTGAAAACAAATGATGAATTAGGCGTTGTTCCTGCAGCATGTTACGAAGCTTTGAAGGGCAGAGAGTTACACGTAAAAGCGACCCCTAAGCGTAATAAAGCCAGCCACATCTACCTGATGTAGTGTTATTTTTCTTCTTGGGTTTGCGGTTCTTTCTCCTGCGTCGGCCTCTGCGAGGCGAGTCAGACTGACGGGTACATTTCCTCCGACATTCAGCCTCAGAGTCGAAACGATTGGCCGAGGCTGCTGGGTAACATCCACCCCACAAAAAAGTCACGCATTTTTGCTGATGGCTGTCAAAATGCCATTTGGTTGTTTTCTGTCCACAAGTGCTGAGGTCAAGCGGCAGAGTGCACTGTCCATTAACTAGATGCAGAAGGAGAGGGGATGTAACAATCCACAGTAGCACAAGATTTTGTTGTTTAAAAAAGAGCATTAAAATATCACCGAGAGAACATCACATGCCACTCAAAACACAACAGCATTAAAGATCTAAAATATGCATACATGAAGGCCACCATCAATCCAGACATTCTGGAATAATCCAAGCAACGTCTGCTGAAAAACAAATGGGCAGAACTTTCCAGTCAGGCCTTGAACCTGAACGAACATGTAATAAAACTTTGCTGAAATTAAATCAAGAACTGGATAATGCAAATGCACTCGACAAAAACTCACCAACACAGTTTCCAAATCAAGAGACTTACCTTTAGATGCAGATGTGGTGGATGATGCATCTGTGAATAAATTTAAAAAATTCACTTCCATAAACTGTGACTAACAACAGAGGATTAAAAGCCACACAGCAGTCGGCAACATGCAAAGAGGGCAAACTAGGAAATAATTCGACCTCCTGTGGGTTCATCTGCATGTATGAATGGTTTCCTTTGATAATTTGTCTGGTTGCCTGGTCATTGTTTTTGATTGCACCCTAATTTGTGTCTTCATTTTGTTTTGCCAACTCAGGGCCTTTAAGTCTTTTAAGGTTATAAAAGCCAATTTGACAATCCTTGGCTTCTACATGTTGTTGTTATACCCACCATCAACATGACTGACTGAACTTTCACACAACTCACTGGCCTATAAGGCCTAGTTCACAGTGCAAATTCATATACCCATGTAATTGGCAGAGGGCTTTGTGAGGCTTGAAAATGTTGGTAAGAAGTGTGCCAAGTTACACGTGTGAATGCGGCATGTCCGGCAAAAAAAAGCTGTAAGCCATCTTCTGAAATTCACACCATCAAAATGAGATTTAATTTTTTGGTTGCAGATACCAAAATTTTTATTAGTTTTTTCAAAGCTCACACGATCACAAAAGAATTCTGCAGATGAAATAGCAGTACAGACTGTGTGCACTGAAAGTTACTGAAGCTAGTTAAGCCACCTGGTGTCAGGGGGGAAGGAACAAGCCAGACTGCTTGCGCCCGCAGTCAGACTCTCTCTCAGACAGTAAAGTCAAGAACAGAACAATTTGGAATTCATAGTTTCGAGCATCTGGATACTTCACAAGGAGCGGAAGTGATAAATAACACAGGGCTAAATGGACAAAATGCTGATTTTTGCTGATTTCTAAAGTTTAATGAACTGCAGGCCTCTGAAACCGTCATATTTGAAGGCTAGACAACTTCCAATTACCTTTCCAGAAAAATTTCTTATCTAAGACCTTTATTTTAAATTTTTTATGACAAAATCTAATTCAAGGCCTATCTCTCCTTGTTAAATGTCGTTTGTTTTCACTTCGCCTGCTGTAGTTATGTGACCAACTGCAGTGCTGTTGATTGGCTCAGAACTGCTACGACATCACTGCAAAACCACAGAAGTAGGTCAAGTTTATTCATGAGGATTGGTAGAGACCAAAAAGGCTTATTGTTTGTCATGTTCGATTTTATATGTCCCTCTGATGCAAAAATAAAAAAACCTTCCAAAGCCTAAATCAACACACTTGGTCATGGAGATTTTCCATACAAGGGCGATAACTCATAACAAGTTCCGGCATTTTGGAGATGTTCAACTTGAATTTATGTAAAATTTTTAATGTTTCTTTCCAAAAACAACATAAACTGAGCAAATATAACCATGTATTGATTTTTTTATTCACTAGCCTTCAATAAAGCCTTATAACTTGTATGTATATATATACAGACACATGTATAACGTTGAACTAATTAATGCTTTGTGTATTTTTTTTTTTTTTCACCTGTGTGACTGCCGAGTGATTGTGTGAATGAATGAAGGGCCTCAGGGAAGATCAATACTGTCATATTGACTGAGTTTGTTACCCTCTGAAAATCAAGATATTATTATTATTATGATAGACCAACTAAATACCAGCTGGTGCAGACAATTTCTATCAACGCCTGAAAATGATGTGCGTTCATTGACGAAAAAAATGAATCAACTGAGAATTGCCTAATGTTAGGTGGTGAAGAATTCCAATAAATTACAGGTGACTGGCTATATTTAGAGTACAAATCTACAGGCAAACTTACGCTGCTTATGACAGGTACTCTGACAGTCTTGCTGGGAGTCAAACACATTGGCATCCTCCTGATCACAGCCTCCGTACCAGAACTCCTCACACTGCTCTTCCTTACTATTGAAATACCATTTACTTTCCCATTCTGCACAAAGACGCTCTTCCTTAGCCTTCAGGCAAACAGCTGTACCAAAGAAAAGAAGTGAAATGTTAGCATTTCCATTACTAGGAATGGTCAGCATTATAGTAACTGTGTGACTTTTAATCCAGGCAATGTCATCTTTTGTCGTCTTGTGTGAGAATACAACATTTATACATGTCTGTTTCACAAAATCCATGTGACCAACAAGTAACTACAAAGGCATTCTAACCCACCAGCTGGGTTGCTGAACCCACTAGCACTGGCTTTTGTTGGCGATGCGATAATAAAATTTGTACTGAACCTGGATATCTGCGTTTTCCTCCAGAGTGGCCTCCCTTTTGTTCCTGAACAGTCAACCCTGGAACACACTGTTTCATACACTCACTGAGCGATCTGAAGTTGTTAGCGTTACCCTTACAGCCTCCGTATGCAAAGGTGAGACATTCACCCCGGATGACATCGTAGTACCATCGTCTGACCCCATCTGAACAGGGCCCCGGGTCACTGGGCAGCTGACATAGGGCCAGGCCTACAGGTTCACAAGCAAAATGATATATCAGTCTTGTACTTGACACCACAATGATGCATCATCAGGAAATGGTCGGAGACTCCAGGACAGAACATACAACAAGGCAAGAGGATTGTTTCAAACAGACGCACAAACCTACTACCTCTCTTTTAATCAAAAACAACAAACTATTATATTGCATCTCTTCACTTTAACACACCACAGTGTTACGCAAGACTTGGACATAACGAGACTCAAATCAACAAAAAAATATATGATATACACTAAAAAGTCAATCATTTTATTTCACAACATAACAACATTTTTCAGGTAACAAAATCAACCATATGGTAATGTACATGTGTGTTTCTCACTGCATATGTATGACCAAGAGAGGCACAGCACACATCAAATGAGAGGGGCTCATAATGATCACAGCACACATCAAATGAGAGGGGCTCATAATGCTCACAGCACACATCAAATGAGAGGGGTTCATAATGCTCACAGCACACATCAAATGAGAGGGGCTCATAATGCTCACTGCTGGTCAATAAAACAAATTATTATAATGTCCTCGCTGACTTCAAAGATTTGCACCTCTTCATAAAAGACTTAACACGCATTCTGACAGCTTGCAATGCTTTCTTTGGCAAGTAACTCACAAACTTTCCCACATGCAGAATTGTAACATTACAGATATACACACCATTAAGTGGTCTTCAACAAGCGACTGCAATGAGAGCCCCACAAAAGTCACCAAGCGTTTCCTGTCACCAAGGCCCCGCATGCTGTAGGAGTTGGGGAATCTACAATGGCCCTGTCCTTGCTGAGTTTTGAGTTTGTACTATCATGTCATAAGTGTCCTATCATCTGGAAGGTAAAGGGCTGAGGGGATGGGGACAGGACTGGGGGCTGAGGGCTGGGGCTAACAACTGAGGGTCTGGGGTAGGGGGGGGGGACTGGGGGCTGAGGGCTGGGGACTGGGGATACAAGTTTTCAGGTAAATATGCCATGAGAATATCCCTGGATCGACTGATTTAGCATTCGTGAAAACAGACTTCCCATATAGGTTGATTATGGACATACCTGATATAGCTGTAGTACTGGGCTGGGAGAAACTGTGGTATTTACACGTGGAAGCACAGGCTTCCTGTGTGTCAAAGTGGTTGCCTCTCTGAGAACAGCCCCCAAACCAGAATCTTACACAGCTGCCTTTCTCAGCGTCATAGTGCCACTTTGCTACAGCCTCCTTACACTGTCGCTCATCTTTGGGCAAACTGCATACATCTGTGGTATTAGAAATGAGTAATTCACACTGTGGTCATCTCAAAACAGGCTGCAATGTCTGTGACTGGCATCTAATTCAATTTTACACAACTGGGGCAGCACTTCAATATTCACCTGATTTGTTAATTTTGCTGTACACCAATCTAAGACAAAACTGTTACCAAGATGAATTCATGTTGAATGAAAGTTGGCCACAGTGTTCACACATGTACATCCTTTAATGGCATGACTTCTTGAAATTGTTCAGATGGTATAAGTGATGCAAATATCCACAGACCTTCTTATATATATATATATATATATATATATATATATATATATATATATATAACAATCCACAATAGACACACTCAATCTACAGAATTTGGCAGTTGAATAGGAAAAGGCCACATTGTTAAAGTAATAGCCTGTACAGTTTTTTGATTTACACCTGTTGCTGCTTAAATGTAAAGCTCCATTTTAGAGTATTTATATGTTTCAGTTTGCCTCATGAATATTTCTGTCCATGCTGAAGAGAAGAGCTTGCGAGTGAAGGCAAGGCAGAGTGCAGCAATGGTGTAGCCTACATGTATTTCTTAATAATACAGTGAACATGAGTGGTGCATATGCATTACAAAACATGTATCCATGTCTACAGTAGGATCTGACCAATGTATATAATCTCTTCTGAATATATGTACATGAATATAATGAACACACAATAAGTATTTAAATTAGTGTAAAGTACTAATTTACATTACACGCAATATTTATACGTTATGGATATATTATATATTTTCCAATTCTACTCTAAGTGTTAATGTTAGTAACTACATGTACACATACTACTTATATAATATTATTATAATACTAATATTGTAATACTGGGTCCTGTTTTATATCCAACAAGAACTTTGCAACATAAATTGCTGATTATGTTGGACAAGAAAGACGTTTTTGAAAACTGATACAGGTAATATACAAGTATACCAAATCTGAAAAGCAGAACAGTCAATGTCCACTTGGTTGAGCTTACCCTTGTCTGAGAGCTCAGAAAGCCTGGCATTCATCAGAGATCTACAGTTCATTTCACAGGCCAGTTTACTCTCAAAGCGATTCCTGTTCCCAAGACAGCCACCATAATGGAACTTTTTACAGCCTTTTAACTTTTGATCAAAGTACCACCGCACCAGTCTTGCTCGACATTTTCCTGTCTTCTTAGGCTCAAGGCAGACATCTTATTTAGGGTAAAAAAATACTGCTAGTTAGATGGCTTTTGCTAATCTGTTGTAGAATTGATTTCACTCAAATAATATGTACAAAAGATATCACAGTGAAATGATCAACATGATTATCACTTTTCATTCCATGTTTCCAGACCACAAAACACACAGTTCATCCTAAATAACATGGGAGCACAAGTGATAAAATGGAAACACTACATCTAAAATGTTAGCTCAGTACGGAGCTTTAAGGAAAACACATGGTTTTTATGTCTTATAACCATCATAACTTTGTAGGGAAAGGAGAGCATGAAATCTTGGTGGTCCCAATAAGGTCATCAATAACCTCATTTTGGAAAACTTTGAAAGAAAATGAAAAAAAAATATACATAAAAAAGAGGGATTATTAAAATTTACAAACTATGCTTCAAAAATGAACATTTTACTCCTTCTTTGGGCATGACTTTATTTCCATCCATACCATAATATTCACTTCAGAATATTCATTCTTTCATGTATCAATTAAATCCCACACCCAGAACTTTCCAAACAATTACATCATCCAATACAAAAAACATGCTTGACATGTGTAGAGGATAGCAAATAATAATTCTATGCTCTCCTATTTAACATTTAGGGCTTGTCATGGCTTTTCAGCACTGAAATACATTCACAGGATAAGTTACATATATAATATTTATACTGGTACATGTTCTTAGTATAATAAATCTTTACACTGTAGGTGTTATGACGGTTATTTATGTACATACCACAACACATGCAGACTGGTCGGCTTGTTGCGCAGTCTAATACTTTAATATAGAAATCTAGTAAATCACTGTATACATGCATTTGTTTTATAGATATGTATATAGACTACTTGTTAAAACTATAAACAAAAGGGTTAACATATTCTTGATGTATTTCACCGTAATACTGACCTCTAGAATATATAAAACTGAGAAAGAGAGCTTATAGAAGCTGTGATTATGTGTGAATACCTGCATTGAGGGGACAGCCCTCCTGATGTGGCCCTGAAGCAGATGTTTTCCCATCAGAGCAGCAGCCATGTTTACTCTCATAGCAGGACCGGTGACCTGCCTTATGCGGACAGCCCTCTCGGTTGGGCCCTGAAGCATATAAGTGTACAAGTCACAGCAATGAGCCATCTAATGTGCAGGGAGTTTCCAAGCAATCCTGAAAACTGTTTATATTTATGTATACAGCTCATGTAATTGGGAGGAGGGGACTTTACCAGACTTGCTGGACTGAATTCCTGCCACTTAATGGAAATATCTTTGTCATATCATAGCAGATATTCTTGCTGAGCTTAACAGAGAAAGAAAAAGCGAAATCAATTCGCGACTGTCTTATATTGCTTATTTTATGAGAATGAAAATAGTTTGACACCAGCTGAACATGGGTGAAGTGAAGTGTAATACTCCACTCAACAGAGCCAAATGTTGATCATACAGTTCTTACCCTTTGCTGGCAACACTCCATCTTCACAACAACCAAACTCTGAGCCCTTTGAGATCATGCAAATGAAAAAGAATAAACAATTATGATTCAATGTCATATTGGCAGTACAACAATCACTAACTAGGAACTCAATGTCATATTGGCAGTACAACAATCACTTACTAGGAGCTCAATGTCATATTGGCAGTACAACAATCACTAACTAGGAGCTCAATGTCATATTGGCAGTACAACAATCGCTACCTAGGAACTCAATGTCATATTGGGAGTACAACAATCACTAACTAAGAACTCAATGTCATATTGGCAGTACAACAATCACTTACTAGGAGCTCAATGTCATATTGGCAGTACAACAATCACTAGCTAGGAACTCAATGTCATATTGGCAGTACAACAATCACTAACTAGGAACTAATTCATAATTTTGAAACTTAAACTCTGTCACCAATACAAAGGGTTTTAACGTGAAGCTATGTCTATCCTATGTCTATGATAAACTCACCATATACCTGTGCATGGCATTCAGATATTAAAGAAATGTTTGTAAAGAGAGCTAAAGTCCACCATCAAGTGATTTTGCCTCAGTGAAAACAACCCTTGTCGAGAAATGACGAAGAATCATGGCAAAAGATAAAGGCAAACAAAGTATTCAGTGGGAATAAATGAAGCACCGTTTACCTGACAGGGGTGTGATCTGATGTCTGTCAATGGCTGAGAACAGCCCTCGTCACCAGGTCCTGAGGCAGCGGTCTTACCATCAGGACAACATCCATGCACACTGAGCAGGCAGCTGGAAAATTCACACAGGAATGGTTTATAGCTTGTTTTCATTTGCACTACAATAAAAACCTTTCTGGGAGGAAGGTCCTAAATGTAACAGGTTTGCCAGAGGCATGCCATCAGTTGGCTAATGACACACCACCAGTGTGCAAGTGGCATGTCCCGCTTTGCCAATGACTGACACAGCGCCAATGTGCCAGTGGTACATGTACACCACTAGTGTGCCAATGGCATGCCAGAAGTGTGTCAGTGACCGTTGACCAGTAGCTTGACAACAGAATACTAGTAGCATGTCACTACTGTTAGAGCGGTAGAGCAACGGTGCCAGTAAATTCAGTCAGGTGAGCATGGCAAATGTTGTGGATTGACAACTTTTACAGCTGACTGGTCACGACATGTACTCACTGCAGCTTTCTACACTCTCCAACAAACACGGGCTAGAAAGATGGGAATCTGCTTCAGGAGAGGGTAGTCAGTGTTGTAACGTTCCTAAAAATTTCATTGTTAACGTAAAAACGAAAGCTAAATTTACATTAACTGATTGCTTTTGAAAGCCTTGATCTTACAATCGCTAAAGGGGGGCAGAACCAGTGCCCAGGAAACCCTTGGAAAGTCACTCTCAAATAATCTTTCTGATAAGTAGTATTCCATATTGGTGGGAACCAGGTTATGAATATAAGTAAACTTCCCCAAGGGAGTCATTAACAGCTTATCGTTAGTAAAACCGTAAAACTATCACAGGGAGAATCCGCAAACTCTGTCTGTGACTGAAAGCATGCCTCTTGTGTTTTGAAGTTTAAAATCACACATATTATCACCTTATGTACTGCTTCCCAAATGGTAAATGAATACAGCTTTTGTAACTGTTAAATCTCACCTTGAGTCACAAGGCTGAGTGTTACACTTCTGTTTATGAGCTGGCTTAGAAGACCTCTGACAGAAGTGACGATTAATCACTTTATTACTGCCTGTTTGGAGGCATTTCACATGCCTGGTTTGGTGACCTGTAAACAACAGCAATCAAGGTGACTGTAAAAATCGCAAAAGTATATTACTGCAGAAATGAGAACAACATTGTCATGAGTATATCATGTCAGTGTCATAATGTCCACACATTGTTAGAAACTCCTCATCTTGCATGAATTAAATAAATATCTAAACCGTGGTAAATTCATACACACATCTCCAGCATGAAAAGGCAAATTCACACATAGTCAAACATTTCGGAGGTTTGTTGCTCGTAACTTGTGTCGCATTTCTTCGCATACTGCCCAATATTCATTAGATTGGTGTTTACGACCTACTCAAGAATATTTCACTTATACAACAGCAACCAGCATTATGGTGGATGGAAACCAGACAGAGCCTCCGGGAACCCACAACCATCTGCAGGTTGCTGGCAGACCTTCCCACATGATACTGTCCAATATGTTGAATTGCTACGAACACGTGTTCCAATTTTAACACGGGAACTCTCACATGGGGTGTCAGTGTGTCCCAAGTAGCACGAGAGTGTCTCCATTCTCACTAATGTGTGTCCCAATTTACACAAGAGGTGTCCCAATTCTCTCAAACATGTATGCCAATTCCCACAATGGGAATTCTTATATCTGGTGACTCATTTCTCAAAGAGCTAGTCACATTCTCACAAGGGGTGTTTCAATTCTTACTAATCTGCATTTCAATTCTCACAAAGGGAATTCTCAACTTTCACATATGGAGTCCCACTCTCGCAAGGGGTGTGTCACTTCTCACTACTTCCCATTTCCCACAAATCAAATTATAATTTCTCACAAAGGATGCCCCTATTTTAACAAAGGGATGTCCAAGTTCTCACTAATGTGTTCTTGCCAGGCAGGCAATGTCCCAATTTACCTAACATGCGTCACATTTCTCACGAACAAGTATCCCTTTTCTCACTCACCTGTGTCACATTTCTTGGAGCACTTTGTCCACGGCCCTGATATCCAGGTGTACTGGCCATCCTCTGACTTGATCACATTATTGCCCATGTCTGGAGCTGTGTCCTTGGCCACTATCTCCAAGTACTTGGACTCCTCCATGGGCGTGTCCTTGAGGGGGGTGAGGTCTGCGTCCAGGGGCAGGGAGTACTCATACTCCACTTTGACATCAGGGTCAGGGTCCTGGTACAGCAACTACATACATACACACAGAGGGATAGAGACACAGTCAGCATGGATGAGACACTGTCATAAGGATGTGCTATATCAGTCAGTATCAAATGTAGTTTATCAGTGTTTAATGCCATAAAGGATTACATCATTTTTATGAGGGATGAGGTTCACAGGTGAAAGAAAGCACGCAGAGGCCACAGGAAACCATGGAGAGTTGCTGGCAGACCTTCCAAATTCTGAGTGACCGCATTGTTGAGATGTCACTAGGTCCATGTGCTAGCCACTTTGGCCACAGGGTCCCCCAAATGAACTGCAGGTGTACTTGTAATGTAGTACATGTAGTTACAAGGAGATGCACTTTAACTCTTTCTCTATTGTCTCTCATGTTTGCACCTCTTTATTTTATAGATATTTTCATGGTTGGTGTTACTGAATTCAACTTCTTGAGAAATCTCCATAATCGCTGTTCTAAGGTGCATGAATTTTAGCTTTTTTTTCCATATTTGGAAAAGGTTGAGGAATTGGTGTATGTCCTTACCGTGACCATTATCCGCTCATGGGTAGGTCCTTTTGAGGTCAAGGTCTCTGCTTCATCAGAAGCATTGATGGGATGATGATACGCAAATGTTGTCCCTGCAAGCTTCACATCCATCGACTTCACAATATTCCACTCTCCATTCAGGAAGTACTTTCCCTTCTTATTTCTAAGGGCTACATTTGCAAAAAGTAACATGATATTAAGATAAGGTATTAGTCAAGGTAACTAACATCACAAGTTTAGAAACAGAGCAAGCATTACTGATACAATTTATTCACATTCATACAAACGGCATGACATTAACCTCTCATGATAAAATCATACCCCAGTATTGTAGATCCACTCAAACTAGTAATTTCCACTAAGAAAGCTTACCTAAGTAATGCCTTCCTGGGTGTCTCTCAATAACAACAATATTGGTAGCACCAACTGGGATTTCAAATATATCATTATAGCCTAAAAAATAAAGGTAATACAATATTGATTAAAACAAAATATCAAGAATGGTGAGAGTGATATTTTAATGGATATTTACAGTTCACCTACATAAAATCTTTCAAATGAATAATTATAAACAGGAAACAGATAATGAAATAATTTGGTATTATTCACTAATTTCATCAATTCAAACACTTGTCCTGTTCTCCACAATGAAGTTAATTTATCCATGAAAAAAAATGAGTGTTCCACTGGTTGGACTTGCCTGTGAAGTGGTTGACCAGGGAGTACGTCCTCCTGATGGTGTAGCATGAGCCCCCGTCACCTCCGCACTTCCCACACTTGTCCACACGTTTCCCAGATAAGTGGCCATCACAACCCACAATCTGTCAACACCAATTATTAATGAAGATCATTACTGACCCTGCTTAGAGTGCTATATATATTAAAGTCAATCCTCTGTCATTCTATACATGTATATCATGGTTTTTGCTACATTAGGATTTATTTATTTATTTATTTGTTTGGTTTCACATCGTACTCAAGAATATTTCACTTGTACGATGGCGGCCAGCATTATGGTGGAAGGAAACCAGGCAGATCTCGGTGGAAACCACACACCCATATACATAGTGAATACATTATATGGTGGAAGGAAACCAGGCCGATCTTGGTGGAAACCCACAACCATATACATAATGAATGCATTATGGTGGAAGGAAACCAGGCCGATCTCGGTGGAAACCCACAACCATATACAGAGTGAATACATTATGGTGGAAGGAAACCAGGCCAATCTCGGTGGAAACCCACAACAATATACAGAGTGAATACATTCAGTTACACAAAGATTGGATAAACTGACCAAAAAATTCAAAGCAGTTTCAATAATAAATTCCTGATGATTTGTTTAAAAATTTAAAGTAAATAATACAATATTGCTCTTAATAACCTTAGTACAGTAATGGAGTTAAAGTTAAACATGTAGTTAAATGGTTGTATCCTGCCACACAGAGCTTATATAACCTGAGAGATTTCTGCCAGGCCAGCCTTAAAAAACTGTTTGTTGGTTTGCCTGACCCTATGAAAAAAAAATAGTGCCGGTCCGTAGGCTCTTGGAAAAGATAGGGGTTTTAAAGAAATTAACATGGCAAGAAAAATAAAAATCAAAATACCAATAAGCACTTTTGAGTAGGCCCTGTTTTTGAAGGGTTGGTTAGGTTATGCTCAAGGAACATATTTTTAAGGATGGCCCCAACTTTCATCATTCTATGCAAAAGATCCCAGAGAGCAGAAAACACAATTTAATACACCTGGTATTTTATGTTGTCAAACAGTTGTATTACCAGACAATTTACCACCCGAAAGAGACCTACAAGCAATCTAACAGCTGTATTTCCTGGCAATTTCCTGTCAGACAGAGGCCTCCGTGCAAACAGTTGTATTATCTGACAGTTTCCTGTCAAACAAAAGCCAATATGCAGTCATGAAGTTGTATTACCTGACACTTTCCCACTAGACACCACTAGACACAAGCCTACATGCAGTCAAAGTTGCATTACCTGGCACATTCCCGCCAGACAGAGGCCTACATGCAGTCAAACAGTTGTATTACCTGACACTTTCCCACCAGACACACGCCTGAAGAATGCTGGCCACATGGCGTGCCATCCTCTACCTGTTCCTGCAGAGTGTACACCTCACCTGTCTTCTTATCCTTACACGTCAGAGCACATTCATGGTCGCCTGAAACCAACAGGTAGTTCACATGTACAGTATGAACATACAACAAAGCAAAAGTCCAAACGGTCAAATATTAGAATTTAATCTGTGGCATAAGCTGCACTAAAATCAATCGAAGCCAAATGTTAAGATTTTATTATGGCATAATTTCATTGTTATGATGGATTGAACATCTGGTTACCGAAAGGTGGATTGTCAAAATGAATCTTGAAACCCCACCTTGGTCAGTAGCATGAAGGCAACAGGCTAAAGAATAAATGTGTAAACATGTATTTATTTGATTGGTGTTTAATGCCTTATTTAGGAACTGTTCAGGTATATCAGTGAATAAAATTAAGCAGAGCCCAGAAGGAAAACCATTTTCTTCGTCAGGTAATTAACAACAAACTTGTAGACTTTAAGTCAACATCAAGCCAGTAGGAGCCAGATTTTAGCCAATGACTTCATTGCTTAAAGACCTCGGAACTTTCACAATAAGCCATATTCTCCTTGGCCATAGAGGCCATAACTGTGTATTAAAGTTATCAGCAGAATACAACAGCTAATGGTTGAAAAAAAAAGAATGTTTTCACATGACACATAGCTTCACTCATACTTCTTGAAGCATTTCAGATAGACTTTAACAAAACATTTGATTTCTAGCCAGATTTTAGTTAACCTCAGTGCTAAAAGGTTCACAGTTGGTTAATTCTGCTGTATTTAAAAAAAACCTTCATAAACAATGGAAGCTACTATTAAAGATAACTGGCAAGTAAACTGCAAGTCTGAAGTGGGACATGTTACATCATTTTAGTAATGTTGAAGATTCAACTGCAACATAAACAGTGTGATGCCACAGTTAGTAGACCATACACATCATAAATAAATAAAACTGTTCTATGCCACATGTTTTATTTTGCGCAACAAACATAAAAGTCTTAGTTCAAGACAGCAACAACTGTTCAGAGATTAAAATCCGCCGGCAACCCATTAAACAAGACTACATAATTGAGCCTAAGTAAGACAGGATGTGACACCTGTGGCTAGACAGCCAAGAAGTAGGTCAAGTACATAGTAATATTTATGACATAGAGCAAACATTTCTGATCAATGAAGTACACATACATATAAAGCATTGAGATACGGGAACAGAAAAGCTTCTTAAGTATGTGTATCCACATACATGTATATAAAACTGACAACAAATTTTAATCTTTGGCCCTTCTTTAATAATAAGCCACCCACAACAGTAATCGAAGATTAACATATTTCCTATTTCAGCCTTTCAGAAACATGACAATTTAAATCCCCAACTAAAGTGAGAAACTTTACAGAAGAATAAAAAGAAAGGGGAATAACTCACCATCATAATGTGGAATCCATTCATAGTGCTCCGGGCCAAGTGTGATGTTGTTAAATGTTGAGCAGAGAGATTCTCTTATCCCGTGTGATCCTTCAGGACATGGCTATCAATCATACAAATGTCATCACACACATTACAAGTCAAACTAACTGTCTTCATTCACGTCAAAGATGTATCATAATAGATACAGGATTCTGTGGTTTCTCATTAAAAAAAAAAATCATGTGTTGTAACAGTAAGGTCTTGGAAAACACCTGTATGCACTCTCTACTACAACAATGAATAGACATATATATGTACACAGAGAAACAAATCTCTGAAAAGGCTAAAAAGCTCTTCTTTAGAAGGAGTAACCATCTCTAACTAACTTTAACTGAAAGATGAACTTTAATTGCCTTTTTCTTCTATCAAACTTACACTTCAGACAAGTTAATTTATAAACTTTACATAAATGTACTTTGTTTTCTTCAAAGATAACCAAAGAGAGAGATCTGGGAGGAACCTACATTTGAATACCCAACAATGTGAAGATCAAAATTGCCAGTGCCCTCAGGCCCAGCAGCTTGACACGAGTTCAGTTTAATCATCCTTTCCATCACAATTAAGGTCAATTACATGTATGAGGTAGACAATTAGAGCAACAAGTTGTCAAACTGATGGCACAGGTTGAAAGTTTTTTGTCTTACCTGTAAGTTACATGTTGAATATCGCTTATTCGCGCCCGTGCATTTACTGAAAATGAAAAAATTCTGTTACACATACAAACCTACAATTGTAAAGGTTCTCACAAGGCATGCCAATAGATCACCACTGGAACACCATTAGAAGATTTAGATGGCACGCCACAACTGTTCCACTAAAACCCCTCTGATAACGATAAAGAGATAAATACATTGCCAACACTGTTTCAATAGGTAACCAACTCTCACCTTGAACAAAAGCAGTAAATATAATTATGTTATATTATATATAAATATAATATAATCATTGGGAAAAGGTGTTGTCAGCTGGTAATACTAGTGTAATACATTTGTTTGGGGAAAATGTAAATAATGTTTCCAAAATAGGATAGTCATACTTGTAGCCTAATTTATTTCAATTAATGTACAGGTACCATGAAAAGTATTGTATGTGGTTCTTAAATGCCACTTCTGCTGAAAAATGCCTTGAAGGGAAACACCACACAAAAATTAAGTTATCAATGAAGCCATTGTTTCTATTCTAACACATCACTCGATCATATACATTTTACATTAATTTTCAGTTTTTCTTTCTTTTCTCTCTTTTAAAATGACAGCTATTCACCCATTCATTTTGAACTCATTTCTCTGGCCTGGATCATTCCAGGGGAGAGCCCACATACCACCACCACAGGGTCCATGTCTTTGTTTAATGTGACGTCATCCCAGCAAGAAAACAGCATGGTAGAATATTATTCCGGTGGGTAAACCTACAAGCCAGTTTGTTGCGTCACACAAGACATGCACTCTATGTTGTTTGAAAGGTCCTAGCTCTCTGTTTTAATAATATGTTTATTTGCACACAGGCCGCAATTATCAGCAGGATACAATTATCTACATTTCCTTAATTTCAAGGCTGCTCGTAGAAACAAATTTATAAAACATCACTAATTCTTAGATCTTGTTTCCTCCCGAATGGTTCCTCTCACTTCGTACCCTCAAATTTAACATCTTGATGTACAAAAGAATGTTAGCAACTAACCCAGGGATAACTCTGATAACACTGAGTTAACTTTGACACTGTGATAAATTTGCGTTGTTCAAAGTAGTGTTAAAGTTAACCCTGGGTCAAACTGGCCCTAACCCAGGTTTAATTTTATCCCATTGATAGAGTGTGTTAAATGAGTTACTTCTCACATTATCTATGACTTTTGTAACATTAAGGAATATTTTTTATATACATTATACTGATTTTGGATAAATAAATCATATGTCTTTATACATGCACATATAATGCATGGTACATGCATTTACATTCAAAAGCATAAAGGACAATGAACAGCTGGCATAGCAACTTAGTTCATCAACTGTTGCAAGTGGTATATTGTGACAATGTTATCAGTTTTTATTTGTACAGGAAACATAGGAGACACAAAAATGAATGGGGTTTTGATCACTTTTATAAGATGCACTGTCTACACAGGCACAAACAATCTATTATAGTGTACATGTATTTTCCCATTGTTGCTATGGCACACACTGGAACTATGCCTACAACTCTTGATCTCCACAGCCTTTAAAATTGACCCCATGGTTCAACAACACAGATTTGACATAGTTTTTAGTTAACCCTCAGTTAAGCCATTTAGCCCTGGGAAAACACTATTCCTGGGTTAAAGTTTACCTTTTGTTGAACGACTGGGCAATGAATTGCACGGCAGTTGATGACATCATATTTGTTTTCACACGGGCAGATTGCATGTGCTGCACTAACATATTCCCTTCAATGTATGGGGTTAGAGTCAAATATTTATTTGATTTATTGAATTTATTTATTTATTGAAAATACTTTTGAACCATGGTGTTAGGTTTGCTTGAGATGTTTTTCAAATAATTTTAACATTTCTACCCAGTTTGTATTCTGAAAACAGTGGCACTTTAAATAATCCCTACACAGTTTGTTAGCAACAACAGACTTCATGTATTGTGTGAAGTGATTATATAAGCTAAAATCAGAAATGATAAACAGCCGTAACTTGTGGGCTTAAAAGTTTCATGTGTACTGAAGTGTTTCAAATCTACTCACTGAATCCCTCATTTATTTATTTATTTATTTGGTATTTTACATCGTACTCAAGAATATTTCACTTCTACGACGGCAGTCAGCATTATGGTGAGAGAAAACCGGGCAGAGCCCAGGAGAAACCCATGACCATCCACAGGTTGCTGGGCGACTTTCCCAAGTACGGCCAGAGAGGAAGCCAGCATGAGCTGGGCTTGAACTCACAGGGAGGCTGTGATGGGAGGCTTCGGTCATTGCGCTGCGCTTAGCGTGCTAACCGACTGAGCCACGGAGGCCCCCGAATCCCTCATGGTAAGTGTTTAATAGGACAGGACAGAAAAATATAAATTTAACCTTGTCACCTCATGATAGCAAATGCATAGACTGGTACTGCCACTCACTGATGAAAGCCTTTATTACACCACTTTTCACCATGGTACACCTTGAACTGAATACAAACCTGCACTCGACCCAAAAAATATTTTCTCACAAACACCTAGGACATGCCCATTTAACCCTCACCTAGAGACCAGCAACTTGTGCGTCCTAAATGTCTGATCATCAAAAGTTCAAGGGAAGTGAAGGTCTTGTCATCTCTTGAAGTGCTGAGACCACCATAAATCAAGTTTTTACTATGTATGTCTACGCTACATACGTACAGGGTTGTGAAAAATACTTGAGCAGCTCGGCTAAAAGCGAGCTTAATAAAAGTGCTCCCCTCAGAAATATTAAATCACGACATTATGATTACCAACCGTAAAGAAGCATAAGGCCCATGAAACTTGATCCCTTGTTTACCCGTCATAATAATTTGGAAAACTCACATTTTATGACAATTTCTAAGGAAAAGGTCACATAGTGAGTTCTCATGTCGGGGGGGGGGATGAAATGAGGGGGGTGGGTGACAGGAAACAAGACATACGAAAGACATATACAAGTCCACCGCTTTAACCTTAGCATAACAGACAGTAATAGTGAATTATTTACTGCCTGATACACTGAACAGTTGGTCATGCACATATGAAGCAGTGTAAAAGATAGTTGCATACCTTTACTTTGTAAGCAATCCAAGATAAACAGATAGGAATTTGCACCTAGCCAGACTGACTAACCACAGACGTATTTTACGTAAATAGGGCAGGTCAAATGATAGGGCTTGTCTAGGTTATCTATCTACTGTTCAAGTGTCGTCTCTTCATACAGCAGACATCTGCTACTTGATTTATGTATTATGTGGATGAAAAATTAATATAGCCCTAAAACTGTTCCTTGTTTTGTAAAAACAATTGACTCACAAAAACATGGGCCTCAAAACCATGAAGACCTGTTCGACAGCTTGTTTACTTTATCAACACCCATTAAGTAAACAACATCTTTTCAAACCTAAGAGTTAGTTTTGTTCAAAACAATTTTTGGTTTTCGCTATGCATTAATCACATACATAATTGCAGCATAAACAAAAAAAATAGATAAACCAAGTGGCAATTTGTCATAAATTAACCATTCTCAAGGTAAACTATTTTGTAAATTAAAATACACAGAGACATTTACATGTTTGCATCATACATGTAACAATATAAAACTACATGTACCACAACTGATTTATTTGATTGATTAGTGTTTTATGCCATACTCGAGAATAGTTCACTTATACCACGGCGACCAGCATTAAGGTGGGAGGAAACTGGGAGGAAACTGGGCAGAGCCCTGGGGGCACCCACCACCATCCACTGGTTGGTGGCAGACCTTCCCACGCACCATGTACTTCGAAGACAGTTTCTGACCAGCCTGTTCTAATGGATTCCTTTATCAACTGTACTCTCAGACGGTCACAGATTAATTAAACCAGTGCAGTCAGAGTGGCCTGCTGATACAACTTTAATATTGTCCTTGTCACCTACATTACATCTGCTTCCAAAATTAGATGAACTATAATGCCCACTATTTAACAAAGGATACCACAGTATCAGTCTCACTGAAACTTTTCTAGGTCAAAAATGCTCTAATGACATGATATTTAGCGCCATTTACACTGCTGAGAAGTACCGAAAAGACAGAACTCATTGGGTGGGGGAGTATTGGTATATGTGGCTGACCCTTTGTGTGTTAGGTAAAGAGAAGACCTGGAATCCCCTGAGATAGAGAGCATACGGCTAGAGGTAAAAAACTCAAGTGAGAAACCATTTTTACTACGTATTGGGAAAAGTTCCCACTATTCAAGGTATGAGTCTTTTGATGATGAGGTGGCAATTACCTCCGGTGAAAATAAGGTAATTATGATTCTTGGTGACCTGAACATTGAGAAGCTCAATCCAGGGGCTATCTCTAGAAGATGGACTAACCTAACACAGGCATATGATCTACATCAACTGGTCAAGAAGGCAACTCGAGTGAGTAAGACCAGAGCTAGCTGCCTGAACCACATTTATACAACCCAACCACAGTGTATAACACAAGTAGAAGTCCCCCACTATGCATTAAGTGACCATTATCCCACGTGTATTGTGAAATCTACCCGCAGCAGGGAATATAAAAATACTCACATCACCATAACATACAGAGACTTTAAAAACTTCAATGAGGATATGTTCTTACAAGAGCTTTGCGCTGTGCCATTCCACACAGTGGAATTAGAAAATGGCCGAAACATAGCCCTGAAAACATGGTACAACCTCTTCAATAACACTGAGAATCAAATGATACAAACAGCCTGATTGGTATTGTGAGGACATTAGACTAGGTTGTAAAATGAGGGATATGTATCATAAAAAACGCAATCTGGAAAAGTACTGATATTGGGGAAATAAAACTAAGGTACTCATAGACAGAGCAAAATCAAAAGAAGTACAGATCACAGTGACAAACTAAACTTCCTCCACAACCCTTAGGGAATTGTTGAAAGTTCTCTCTCTTCCAAGACCACATTTCCTACCATTCTGGAGAATGATACCAGCAAGGAGCAAGCCACAAAATCCCAAAAGGCTACCAACATGTTAAATGAATATTTTGTAACTGTAGCTGATTTAGTACCGCCAAAATCCTGTGTGTCAACAGGAAACCTATCCAAATTAGAAAGCCATATTCATAATAAGATAGGTAACCAAACTTTTAAGGCTGCATTTATAACTCAGGCAGAGGTTTATAACAGTTTGCTTGACCTGGATATGAACAAATCCGCTTGGCTCAATGGGGCTGGACCTAGACTTCTAAAGCTAATTACAACCTTCATAGCCCCATCATTAACCTTTATTTTTAATCAGTCTATTGGAGCAGGCATTTTTCCTGATGAATTCCAACATCCTCGTGTAGCTCCTGTTCACAAAAGTGGCACAAAGACATCTTGTGATAATTACTGCTCGATTTACACCTTACTGACCCTCTCAAACATTTTAGAGACACATTGCTACCCAACTGTCTTCTTTTCTGAGTGAACATGAACTGATGCATGAACTTCAATCAGGTTTCAGACAGAAACACTCCTGTCATAGTACTCTTACTAAAATTGCTGACAACTGGTTAACTAGGACAGACCAGGGACAGATATCAGGAGTAGCTTTCACAGACCTGCAAAAGGCATTTGATTTAGTTAATAATGAACCTCTTGCTTCAAAAGCTTGCTTGTTATCATGTAACTGGGACTTCGGAGTTTATCTTGTTACCATGTAACTGGGACTTCGGAGTTTGTCATGGTCCTGCAGCTATCTGGCCTGCAGAAAGCAAAAGGTGTGTCTAGGTAGTCCACACGCTGTGTCTAGATACAGTTCGAATATCCGCAGGGATCCATTTTAGGTCCACTTCTTTTCCTTGTATTCACAAATGACTTTCTCCTACACATAATGAAATGCATCATAGATTTGTTTGCTGGTGATACCATGATTTCTGCCTCTGGAAAAACATTACATGAGATGGAGAGTACTTTGAATGAAGAAGGCCATAATGTTCACAAATGGTGCTTAGAAAACAACACGGTAATAAATACCAAAAAGACAAAATGCATGAAAATCGGCTCTTGGTAGAATTTAGCCAAGTTTAGCCAAAAAATTGATGGAAACAATATTGAAAATGTTACTGAAGCCAGACTCCTTCGTGTCACTATTGATTCCACTCTGACATGGGATAAACTCGTCCAAAACTTGTGTCGACAGGGTGTCATCCAAGGTCACACTCTTACAAAGAATAAAGAAATATCTACCATTTCACGCTAGGCTGCTATCTGACAATGCATACATTCTTCTTCTATTGGATTACTGCTCCACTGTTTGGGGCTCTGCTTCTAAAGAGTTACTTGAGAGCGTCTTATGACTAGAAAAACATGCAGCACAAGTGATTCTTGATGCTCTGTATACCACACCAAACAGCGAGATGTTTAAAAAATTGAAATGGATGACAATGTACGAACGCATTGAATACCAAAAGGCAGTATTAGTGTTCAAATGTTTGAAGGATCTCTCGCCACCATATTTATCAACTCTGTTTGTCTCAACAGCTTCCGTTTACCAAAAATCACTTACATCAACATGTTCAAACAATCTCTTAATTCCTAAGCCAAACAAAGAAATGTTCCAGAATTCTTTCCATTTCTCAGGTGTGACCATCTGGAACAAGCTGCCCATATCTGTCAAAAAATCACCTGATTTATTATCATTTAAAAGATGCTTAGAAACCCACATTTTCTCTAACACTTCTCTACCCAACTGAAACCAACCAGATTTGATCTATCAAATGTTGATGTTTTCTTGATGTTTTGATGATACAATAGATGCTCAGATAGCTCTCTTCATTAACTTGTATTTTTAGACTGTAAAGCTTTTTTTCATTGTCATATTCATCCTTGTTTCTCCTAATATAGTATAGTTTTGTAGGTAATGGTTTAGGTTGTAGATCTTAGATAGGGGAATGTATGTGTGTGTGAATGAATGTTGTGTGAGGGTTCAAGGAAGATTGGTCCTGTAATAATTGAACCTTCCTTGTTAAATAAAGTATAATTATTATTATTACTGTTTGACACTATAATGAATTTTTCCCTGGGATCCACTCAAATGACCATGTGCATCCGGAGGAACTCCTTGCTGAATGTACATTATATAACCTCTATAGTTTTCAGGACGCTTTATACACCTGAGTACTCTAAGTGCCGAGTGCTGTTGAACGGGCACATGGTGAGTGTACTTAATGTGTGACCAGTGAACATGAATAACAGCCTAATTACAGATGTTTGTTTTGCAGTGTATCATTACATTTAATCACACCAATCCTCCTTAAATGCTTTTGTGGCTTCTTGAAAACAAAAAGATTACAGACATGTATACCGTATCATATTACACTGTAAATAATCAATATGACAATTCAACACTTAGAGAAAATATGAAACAAGCTCTGCTCTGACTGGTTGCACCTGCAGGATTAGGGAAGAAAACTTTCATTACAGATGCTTTACACCTTGTAAAAAAAATACATACCGTTGGTTAAGGCAGGACCTAGTTTGATAGGCCACACCTGTACCACAGGTCCTTGAGCAGGGTGTGGGGTCTGACCAGGTACTCCAATCTCCAGCAGCCTCATACACAGTAACCTGACAAAATACAAACAGGTGGTGAAACAAACAAAGCCATCCTCAGAATTCTGGTTAAACATCAAATTCAGCAACATTTCATGCTTTGAGAATCAATATATGTGGATTAGAAATAGGGTAAAGTAAAAGGTTCAGTAAAAAAAACAAAAAAACAAACACTTTAATGAAACATTAGCTTTCAAATAAGCTGCACTAAAAGTCAAACAAAATATGTGAGGAGAATACATGTATTTACTGCACGGATACACATATACATGTAAATCTGTAATGGGCTGATGACACAGTTAACAATGAAATCATGGCTATCTGAAAAGTTTGAAGTCTCAAGGATATGGGAAAGGTGTCAATCAGGACTGTAGACAGGTCAAGGTGTCAATGAATTATGTACAGTAATTTGTCAACCTTATAACATGCACCCATCACATACTAATGTACAGGATAATATGCATCCTAATTCCTGAATACAGAATTTATACAAGGCTTGAAATAGTATTGGCACGATCAGCTTTTATTTCAGGACTTTATCAGCAATGAGCATCCACTGAGGCAAATGACTGCACGCAAAACAGGTCAAAACTACACGTGTGCACATACGTTACAAGCTGAACAGTTTGGAGAACCCTTAACCTGTCTCCTACCCAGGTCAGTGTCCGATAAAAATACTAGTGGAGCTCTCCAGTCACAGAATAATGGCACCTTTAATCAGGTTAATTCATAACCAGGGTTTTCAGTGGCATTAATTACATGTTCATATTACTTACTCTTATTGTTACCAGAAAATGGTTGGAAAATTATGGTAATGAAACCATGACCGACCTTACCAGCTGCAAATTTGAACCAGCGATCTCTGGGTTTTGAGTCCACCTTTTGAGTTCATGCTTCTACCACTAGACTTAAGGGAAATTCCTTCCAGCCCGGAGGTAGACAGCACTTATATTTCAGCCTGTTACAAAAGTACTGCACTCTATCCTCAGTCCTACTAATATTTACTTGACCTGTTACCACAAAATGATTGGGGCATTATCATCACGGAATAACTTCAATCGATATAACTGATACAGAATTAGTAAAAATTTTAAAATATTTCTCTGGAAATTATGTGGCAATGTCTTCCATTCAGAAAAACAGTGCTAGCAATAAAGGTCCATGTAATTTCAATTAACCTGGCAGGTAACAAAGGTAACAAACCATCTCACTTTGCCAAACAATAACACATGTTTAATTGCATCTCACCTTTCTGTACATATGCCTAACAATAATTAAGAATTAAGAGTGAGAATAGAAAAAGAAAACCTAGGTATCGAAAGAAACAAAATTTGTTTGTGTAATACATACATGTAACTGCTTGAGCATCTCAGAGCAAAACGCATGGAAATACATTCATCTGTTAGTGTTCCCAGAATCTCTCATTTAGGCCAGCTACACGGCAAAAGACTTCATCCCTTGATTTAAGATTTAATGGACTTTTGATGTACATTACATACAGACACAAACTTCTGTGCCCTGAAAAGTAAAATTCATCGCCAACACGACAACTTAATTAGTTAACTCTGTAATATATTTAGAACATGTAGGAAATAATGATTCTGGCTAAATTCCGAGATGTAACATCTAATGTACGAGCATGAAAACTGTTGGTGATATTATGACTTGGCAGATCAATGGAAATGAAAGTATGTGGCTGGTCGGTCCAGTACCGTATTACTAACAATCTCAAGGTCACTGTCATAATAAGTCTTTGGTAACACTGAGCTTTTGACATCACTGTCAAGATGGCAATGGCATTACAGCAAGTGCATTCTGTTGTAAGATAGGAGGTAAGCAATCAAAAAGCCTTCAAGAGATTTGCTTTAGTTTCTACATGTAATAAACTGTTTAAAGAAAACTGTACTAACCAATATTCCTTGCTTCTGTTGCCCTTCACAACAGTTTCCCCACAACACAGATTCAACACATTACTTCCCAGTATACAGTTTTTGTGAAGTAATTTTCATTGAATTCTCTACAGTAGTTTGGGAGATATAGTCATATGCCATATGTAACCCAGCAGGTGTTGGTGTGTTGGTCACTGGTAAGCTAACCTTTGGGGAGGCTAGCTTTGTAAGGTGAACAGAAGGAACACAGAACTGGTCCCAATCAGCATAAGGCTAACTACCATTTGTGTTTTCTTCAAAACAAAAACACTGCATTTAAAGACAACATGATGCATACAGATAAAACCACTTAACCATCATTAAATCGTCTAGGTACATGTATACTTTAAAAGTATGTTGAATATGAAAAAGCTACTATATCTACTTTCCTAACTACACAACATTTAATCCCTACGAAACAACACAGTCATATTTAATTCTACTTTAAATCTATCATAACTTCTCAGATATTAACCCAGCTGTAAGCTAATAGTGACCATGTTAAACTACATGATAATAGGAACACACTAACATGCAACATCCCTACCCAATGTTATACACTACTTTTGAATTTTAGTCATGAGACTTAACACACCAATCTAGAAAAAGGGGAGGAAACCACAACATTCCAAGTACAGCCTTACTACCATATATGGACTCACGTCATTTGCACCAATCACACTCAAATACCTTCCAGGGCCGGAGCCAACAGTGGATATGTACATGAACTCTGACACAAGAAAGTAGGTCATGGTCATTTTAACCACCAAAATTTAATACCTCCTGGGGCTGGAGCCAATACTGAACAGTGTTTATGAAATTCATGGTTTCCTTCTAACGCTTTGTAAAACCGAACTTCTGAGGTTTGATGTCAGTTGCAGCTTCAAAATAAACTATTTTGCGGTGGCAAGAATGTAGCTTCAATAGGCACCCTCTCACAGACGGGCAGATACATGGTTTAGGTGTTGGAAGCCAGTCAGCATCCAACAAAGGCATCAACCTAGTCTTCACAACAGCTGGTTGAAGTATACTCATTGATACATGATCACAGGCTGAACTGTGATACAGATAGGTGGCAGCTAGTTGCATAGGGTTAGGTGAATGCCTGCAATCATAATGTATACATTTTACATGTACAATGTTGATTCTGTTGGAGCATAATACAAATATGTTGATATTTTCTTTTTCATCAGTGTACTGTAAATGACACTTTTAGAGGCAAATAAGTACCTTAAAATAATACTTTTGGTGCTGAAACTTACACTTTTCCACTAGCATATCACCCTAAACTCTCAGAATCAGGAGGCATAAGCAACTTTATCAGAACGAAAGTTTAGGTCATTTAGGGTACATCTACTCTGGGCTGAGTCTCATCAGCTCAGTGTCAAACATCATGTGGCCACAGAGTTTAGGTCATTTAGGGTACATCTACTCTGGGCTGAGTCTCATCAGCTCAGTGTCAAACATCATGTGGCCACAGAGACTGAAGCAAGGCTGCCAAAAATGGAAGGTTCCATAAATGCTTACTCGGTGATAAAAATCAAAATTAAAATATGACACCTACCCGTCATTACAACTCTGTTATTGGGGGACAAATCTGTCTACATGAACTGTGTTATAAGTGAAGCACAATATATGAAGTTTGCTGGTTACTGATAGCATGTGACATATGCATGCATAATCTAAGAGCAGGCATAGTGTGATGTTGACTGTCCCTCAGTAAGTTGACTGTGACAGCGAATCAAAATTTGGTGATAAAACAACACACGTCTAATTATAAGAGGTACGTTTTTAAAGATAACAGAATGACCAACACAGAAACACTCCTTTAATCCTGGGTTAGAACGTAGTCGGGATGGATGTAAACAAAAATTCGACTTTCCAAAGCCGACGAATTCGCCGCGCTACTAATAACGCCCCCTGTTGAGCGATCAAATCAGGGGGCATAATGCCCAGAGAATTACTATGTTTTTCCATTCTCGTTTCTCAGGTTAATACCATTATGATTTATTTTATCCCTTACACAGATTACTGTTTTGGGTTTAATTTAGCACTAAACCAAAAGCCAACACGAGTAGGGGCAACTTTCACCAAACTCCGCAAGTCACTTTCGTAACTTTTCTCATAAAAGACGTCGTATACACTACAGCACCATTTGGCGAAGTGCTTTACGAGAACAGTTACGAGAAATTGATTTACTTTTGTTAAAGTGGGCACAGAACTATAGGTCGCCACGATATGGCTGAAACATTGCCGGTTTGGCGTTAAGCCATAACCATTCATTCATTCATTCATTCAGAATTATAGGATTACGTGCTTACACGCCTACGTGTTGGTATGTGTATACGTTGACGTAGTCAGAGCTTACTTAACCCAGTCTCATCACTCTACACTAGGATTCGCCCTAGCTCCCGCTGTACCGAGGTTAATGCATATAATAAACAAGTGGATTGTAATGTTGGTATATGCTTGATTTTTCACGTAGGCCTATGACAAGTTTGAATAGGCCTATTATTTGTTTATTTATTTATTTATTCATTTATTTATTTATTTATTTGGTGTTTTACGCCGCACTCAAGAATATTTCACTTTTAGAACGGCGGCCAGCATTATGGCGAGAGAAAATCGGGCAAAACCCGGGCAAAACCCACGACCATCTGCAGGTTGCTGGCAGGCCTTCCCAAGTACGACCGGAGACGAGCCTATAATTAAGGAATGAGAGTAAGGGCCTATAGGACTTCTCCCACTCACTGTATGATCCAGTTCGATCTACACAACGCTGTGGCTAAAGTGATCGAGTTCAAATAAACACGTGGGCCTATATGGGCTTATATTAGCTATACCGGTACCCATGCTATGGCTGGCTCTAAGGCACAACAGACGATTGCAAATGGATGGGAATGTACAAGAGGAGACTGTCATTTCGCTGTGATGAAAGTGAGTCTACATATATAGACCAGCCTGTCTGTCACGAATAAATTCAAGCACAGATCAATACTGCATAGGTTCAATTTAATTAAAAGGCGATTGTGGTGATGTTTGACAATGATTACATCGAGACGTTTAATGTATAAAGCAACTCCAAGTCCAGTTGCATGGAGCTTTCCGACGGGTGGTTATGGTTATCAGCTAAAGACTATATGTAGGCTGTCTGCATCCGTTTTACTACTCTTGTGAAAGCCGTGCTTTGGCCGTTTACAAGGTAAACATCACTTTATGGGAGAGAAAAACATACATACTTGTATATAGGCCTCAGACTGGTTACCTGTTCATATTCATTACAGTGATATCTTGAAAAAGGGCCCCTGAAATGCATGCATCTGCATGTTGAAACATTGAGATAAATTATTCGATTTTCATTCCACTTTTATCCTAACATATTTATGGGAGTTTTATAGCATATAACCGACCTCGTCATGCCACCGTCGTAAAAGCTAATAAAGGGCCAAAGCTTCAAGGTCTGAGATTGGTCGTTTCTTGGACAAGAAAAAACATACGGACAAAAGCACCATCACCTAATGCCATCTGTGTATAGAAGTGTGTATCTAGGTATATACCAGTACTGATATGCCCCCTCCCAAGTCAACCTTCTCACGGCGGGAAAAATTCCATCGTTGATAATGGCAATACGTACGTACATAGTCCTAATGGGTTTTAAATGATTATCAGTCCAGTCAACTGACAAAAGCTATATCTAGACCAGACGTAACATGTAGGCTATTCTGTCCACTTGTACTCGTGCCACAGTGTAAACTTCAGCTATGCTAAAAGATATAAAGTACAGACGCCGATAGTAGTGCCCGGTGTATATACCAGCACAATTGTTGTTTGCACCGTTACAAACATATACGATGTGCGCCTATATTATAACTTGGTCTATGTTATCTATGTCCCAACTAACAGTTGGCCCAATATATAAATATAATCTTAATTGCTCAATGCAGTCCCCCGGGAATCGCTTAGGCCCCGGTCACACGGGCTTCGCGATCAGGTTACGGCACAGATGTTATATACCGAAAATACTGAAAAATCACATGCAGGCAAATCGTAGAAATACGGCGCGACTGGTTGCAGAGGCCGTGGCGGGTGTTCACCAGAAGAAAATTAGTCTCAGCAAAGTAGATGGTGATGTCCAAAACGTTTGGTCTGCGATTCCAAATGGTCCTAGACAGGTCGCACCATCAATCGTGAAAGGTAGCACGATTAGTGGCACGCTTGGTCACGCGATCGAACGATAGCAATTGAATAAGTTAGACCAATCGTACAGAGGTGGCGATCAGTGACCGATCGCACGATCACTCGTCACGGTCGATAGCAGTTCGCTCGATCGATCGTAAGGTCGCATGATAAATCGTAAGGTACTATCAATCACGACCAGTCAAAAGACCATTCGTGCGACTACAATCATCCATCACCAGTGGTGCGACCTTGCGCGACTGAAAGTGTGGCGATTTGGAATCTCAGGTTAGAAATTTTGGACATAGATATCGACCTTAATCAGTGCGACCCATTTCACTCGGTAATCATTCATGAATCACGACAGCAACGTTTATCTGACACAGCTATGTCCTAACCAGGTCAAAGGCCGGTCGTTGGTAAGAAAACACTGACCGTTAACTTACTGCTTAATAAATCAGATTTATACAAAAAAAACAAAACATGAATACATCAACTAATTACTACGAGGCTTCCCTCTGAATTTTCACACTGACAGGGCATGCTGACTTTGCAAACTGAAATTACCGCAGGGAAAATGTTTGCCGCACACAAAGCAAACAAAAACAAACAGTCAATAATTAAAGCATTGTTATTTTCTAGACAGATCAGGCTGTCGTCCTTATTTACTTGCTCTTACTTGGATAGTTTCTGTTTGGCGTTAATGGGAAGTATTTTCTGCGTGAGTAGGGTATAAGAGTTCAGAGAGTGTGAGGTATTAGCTCGGTATACAGGGTGACATACTCACACGCAACACTTGCATCCTAACAGGCCAAAAACCTCCCCCTACATGCCAAGCCTCTATTTACAAAGATATGCTACAGTTTTATCCACAGTAAAACTGCACTGGGGCTATTGACTTTTCTAAGCCCCTTCGAAGAAGTACTCACATCATGGGGATAAAAACTCGAGCATTATCACTTAAAATTCACCTTTTACGAAAACACGTACGTATTGTGTGCCTTTCATTTTCATAATACGCAGTATACAAACAAGCGACCAGCTAGGCCGGAATGTATCTATTCGTTAATCAATGCATTTAAGTTGTGAATTCTTTTCATGCACTTTCACGGTGCACTAAACGTGTACATGCGATAAGACCACGTAAAGTGCCACAGCCAAGGAAGGTTATTCTATAGAAAAGCGATAAGCTGTCCTATAGCGTATGTAGAGGGACGCTCGCCAATAGTATTCATGGATATCTAATTTTTACACAAGCTAAATATATACATGCTCTGTGTATGCGCGTGTTTTAGTGTTCAAGGTTTAGCTGTAATAAGCCTACTGGTACAGCGTGGTCTAGAAATACTGGCCACATTAATTTACCTTTTTGCGGGCAGTATATATGTCGCCATCGCCCCTATTCTCTGATTGGTCCTTGATCGTCGTCTCGTTCTCGACTCCGGTTCCCGATTGTTCCAATGCGGCTTTAAGTCAGAAGGTTAATTTGTTTTGTATACTTGACAAAGCGCGTTGGTTTCCCCTCGTTCCCCCAACCATGTACGGACCTGAATATATCTGTATATCTGGCCTCCGTGGTACATTCACTTATGCGGCATTTTCGATTGCAAGGACAAACAAGGTAGCCATTACGGGTTCGATCAACCCTGCCAAGCATAGCCAGAGAATTTGTACACTCCGGCCCTCGCTGTTCGTGAGGCCTTGGTGACAATAAGACGGCGAAGACGCCATATGTGACCGTTTGCACAGTGTGTAACGTTCGTTGAAGACTGCTTGTCTTCCATAAATATGGTGCGAATATCTGTGCGTCACACCTGGGAAAATTCGTCAGTAAGTTGCCACAGTTCGGAGGTTTATATACGTCAGATACTCCGGTTTCCTCCAGCTATGAAACTAACCGACATAAGTTTAAAAAAAAAAACTCCTGAATGTGGCTTTAAACAACAATCAAATAAACAGATAAAATAAACAATGCGGTGTAAACACTACTAAATAGCTCAATATAAGCTAAAGGAAGACTGAAAAGCGCTCATCAAAAGTGGACAATCCTAAAAATATACATGTAGCGTTTCAATGCTTTTCAAGCCTGTGTTTTGTTTTTGTTTGTTTTTTGTACTGGCGATCAGGTTTATGCTTACGAAAAAACAGATAAGCCCTGCAGTAAACCAGCGAAGTGAATAAATGATTGAGAAACATTTTGAAGCCATCATCGTTTCATTAAGTCAGAGTCGTCCCATATAGCTATTTTTGCGGGGTGATATACATGCGAAGCGATAAACGATATATAAAGTTGACGTCTACAGACAAAACAGCTGAAGATGGATGCGATAAGGCAACCTATTTGCCAGTATATATGTATATAGTGGTCCAGTTAAAGCATCACACATGGACAACGACAACACGTTCACTCGTTACCTTTGTCACCTGAGGATTTACTGATCACATTCATTATCCAGTCTTGAGATACAGGATAACACATACGCCCCCTGTATAAAAGCTATATCCAGATGCTTGTATCGGATTTTACCACTTAAAGGCACACTCTGTGTATTGTGTGGCAAATGTTATGTGTTTGATATACAAGACCCAGACAGCTGTGCATAGATTAACAGCTACAATAGATATATGTAACGACAGCTTACCTGTAAGATGAAAAGAACGGTCAGGGCAGGTAGAAGTCTCTCCATGGTGGGCTTCTTTTGTAGCCGTGATCCACTAATCCGTGTTCAAAATGACTCGAGTTGACCGTAATCACATTTCACACGGAGGTCTTTACATATTCCAATATGCGGGTAACAGAACACGGGGGTAACAATGTGAATGTCCTGTCGAAATCCGCTGATATACACGGGGTAAATTCCTCACACGGTATGTCAATAGGACTGTATGGTATACTGGAACACCCGTCAATCCCCGACCAACGGTTCCCTCACTTGCATGTACACACGCTGCACAAAGCACTGAAACAGGGAGAGGCCACAACCGTCCCTGATTCCTGCTTACAGTCCCCGACAATGCGTGCCTGGCACAACACATAATAAAGAAACAATAATTATAAGGAAAGAAATAAAAGATAATTAATCTGTTGTTATATAACAATTGTCATAAACATTTGTATGCATGGATGTATATAAGTCATATTGTTTCGGTATACAAACTTGGGTAACTGGATTGACAAAGTTTGACATTTGTAACGCACTGTCACAAATAGCCAGTGGTATAATCAGTTTTGCTCTCAGACGAGAGTGAAGCCGGGGAAATACTTTCGAACTTAAAGCCCGACGTTGGGGTTGAGGCAATGAGGGCTTGGAATCGTTGCTTTAGCAAGCGCCTCTTGCCATCATGCAGAGTATAAAACTTGTCGGCGAGACATTACCTAGGCCACCCTATCCGACATTCAGACATGCAAGTGTGAAGTAATTGGAAAAAATGAATTTAGTCTTGTGAAAGGATGTCCGAACGCTAGTTAAAAGTTTGAGGCTAAAGCGCGTCAACTTATTTGGGTGCTTATTTATCTGGGCATCATAACCGACATTGGTATACCAGCTGTCAACGAAAATGGCGTCCTGAGTCAACAGTGGCAAGACCAGCTCTTTCAGCCAATTCGTGAACATGTGGTGGCACCTGTAGATAGGCCTATCTTCATCTAGACAACTGCGCTGCCCCCCCCCCGCCCCCAACCGTATTGTTCTCTCGCCTGATGGCAGGTATCTCTTACATACATATTTGCTATGTGACCAATTCTTTTACCATGTAAGTATTTGCTATGTCCACCAGGCGTCGAAAACCAGAAAGTGTAAAGCGAAAACCCGAAAGTTAAAGTGAGAACCCAAGAGCTCGAAGCTGAAACCATGATAAAGGTTACATGAACTGCGTACTTTTGGTTTCCTGACCTCTTCAATTCGTTTCGTAAGTTAACTTTGCGTTTTCGCCTTCCAGTCCGATAAGTGTGTTGTTCAATGATCCCAAATATGTTGGACTGGTTTCTCATGCTCCATGGACTATTGCAAATCTTGACGGAGTGGGAAAGTGAAAGTAGTACTGTTTTAACAACTGACTCTGGAAACAATAGCACGACGTTAACTTCGCTCTTTGCTCTTTTGTACTTGGCAGTAAATCAGTATTTCGCTTTTCGACATGTAGGCGAAATCTGAAAGTACGAAGTCAAAACTCGAAAGTGCAAGGTTGAATAACTTGGCCTTAGGATTTAACGTTAGGATAGGATTTTAGGTTTTCGTTGTTTTACTTTCCGGTCGCTCTGTGCTTTCGAGTTTTTCGACCATTTGCGTGTTAATGCGAAACTATGACAATGCCAGAGGCCACATCCAGCTTCCATAGTCTATGCTAGAGCATGCCATATAGCAAAGAATGTATTTTTGTCACGGCATATAGATGGGTCATGTCGCAAGGTTAACTCCTTTAGACGTATCCAGTCATACGATACATGTGGCAACAATATTCAGACACATGTAACTTAACGGAGTATACGCACCTACATAGGCTCTCTTGATGAATTTTCATGCAGTGAATCTTTTCTGGTATGGAAATTGATATTAAACTTTTCAATGTGCAATAATACTCTATTTGGCCAGCCATACATATATTATTAAATAAATGAAATATTGTGGTGATTCGTTGTTTTAACCTACACAGAGAAATTGTTGACTTGAGTTGGAGTGGAACTCCCATCAGAAATAAATAAATATAGTCATTTTAAATCATTGACATTTCACTATTGTTTGATGTCTTTTCTTGTTGATGGCCTAACGTATGCACAGATAGGCCTTTGTTCGGAAATAAGTACTGATATTAACAGCCCAACTGTGATAGGTAAGCCTATCATATGTAAGCGAGAGGACCCCGGGTTAAGTCCCCAACAAAGCCCAGGGCGAGAGCATAGGTGGGACAAGGCACCTTGCACACTGACTCATACACAACCGGTTACAGGCGAAACGCCAAGGCGAAACTGGCTGGAAACATCCAGTGACACCCGACTCCCAAACTGTGACACCCACATTGGGAAACAATCGACATAGGCCAGAAATTGACATGTCAGTTAGAACTAATCCCGGTCACCTTTAACTTCCACGAAATGTTTTGGCTAACAACCTATATCTGGGGCTGTGATGGTTCGGTTCATGGGTCGCATGTCGTGTCATCGTTAAATTGTTCGTTGGAGAAAAAAAGCGCTCCCATAATTACCGATTTAGCTCTGACAGCCCGCTTCATGTGTTAACTGATAAAATTAAATTAGGGATTTGTGAAGTATGTCACGTATACTGACATTTAGCGGGATGCATTTTTTTCAGCTTGAAGCATTTGAGAATTAAATGTGTCATATTTTTATTTTGTGTAAGTAAATACGAGTTGGTGTCAAGGCTGTTGCAGTACTCCAGCCCACAAACAATAATGTAAAGTGTATTACTCTATCAGATCTATGCTTGACCCATTGCCCCATAAACCACCCAGACATGTTCAACGGCACCAGTGTAGCCTTGTTACAAAGGAACACACATGTAATATAGCCGTACCTGGATATAGTTAAACATTTACAATAACATGTATATATCAGTGATATTGATTATGTTATACCGAAGGCTAAAACAGCGTTAAAGAGTATTGGTGAGTCAAAAGTTTAACTTTCGAACATGTCATAAGTATACTTATTTATTCATTTATTTGGTGTTTTTAACACTGTTTTTATGTTTCTGAGTGGAGGATGGAACAATGAGGGATTCAATGAGTGATGGGATGGAATCATGAGGGATTCAGTGAGTGATGAGATGGAAAAATCAGGGAGTGGTATGAGATGGGGTAATTGGGTATTAAAGGAGTGTATGGGTGAAACAATAAGAGACCGATTGAGGTGGAGCAATGAGAGATTGATAAAGTAATGAGATGGAGCAATGAAGAGCTGCGGAGTTAAGAGTTAGAACAATGGAGGTTTGATGGAGTGATTGTATGGATCAGTAATGGACTGAGGAAGTGACGGGATGGAACATTGGGGGATTGAGGGAGGGATAGGGTGGAATAGTGAGGGACTGATGGGGTGGAACATTAAAGGATTGATGGCGTAATGGGTGGAATAATGAAAGATCGATGAAGCGATGGGATGGAACAATGGGGGTTTTATGGAGAGTTGGAATGAAACAATGAGAGACTGATGGAGTGATGGGATGGGACAATGAGAGACTGATGGAGTGATGGGATGGAACAATGAGACACTGATGGAGTGATGGGATGGAACAATGAGACACTGATGGAGTGATGGAATGAAACAATGAGAGACTGATGGTATGATGGGATGGAACAATGAGACACTGATGGAGTGATGGGATGGAACAATGAGAGATTGATGGAGTGATGAGGTGGAACAATGAGATATTGGTGGAGTGATGGTATGGAACAACGGGGGATTGATGGAGTGCTGGTATAGAACAAATCATATTCATTATTATTTGATAAATTCCGTCTTTTGACTTCAGCATTAGTATTTTCTCCAGTCTTTGTACATTTGGGTAATAAACAATTAGATGACCTAATGTAGCTTACATTGGCCATGGCTTGCCTCTTCATATAAATGCCCATAATAGGTTGAGAAGGAATTTATAGACTAACCCTCTTTTCTCCTTTTGTCTTTATTGTAGTTTGATTTTCTGTGACAAATTTCAAATTCTGTTAGAATTTTATTGGACATTTTCATTACAACACATACATACACCAAACATTTTATGGGTAACGGACACCGTAATATTGCTATATTGTATGTACGATGTGATGGTGATTCACAAGGGCGCGCCATTAGTGAACATAGGAACGCGTGACTGCATCCAGCTCTGTAAGCATTAAAATACTCTCTGTGTTTGCTTGGTCATCAATTTCACACCTCTCAAGGACCTTCATAGAAAAAGATAAAAACTTCACAAGAGGTCACGGAACTGTTTATTTAAAGAAAATATCCTACTGAGGGGCTGCCTGCTTCGTGAATTCAATAGCGCTAGTGTAAGACCTACGATCTAACAAAGTCGCCAAGCCATAAACGTCTCTTTGAAATCATTAAATTAGGATGGACAGACATTTCCACATAGGTAGTCATCATGTTAAATCCTAACAAATGCTCATACGATACAGCTGAGACTCATTCCCAACTGTTTACTTGTATCCCATACGCTATCGTAGCCATGTTATTATTAATCAAGGGGAAACATTCAAATATCTATAATTTAAATTACTTTATTTTCCAAACAGTGGTCAGTGATACATTATCACTAGTAGAACGGCATGGATATCGTCAACATGGTGTTTAGCATTTCATTAGCCAAGGAGGCTATACAATGACGCACGACTGTGATAGTTTTGGTTGATACATATCTGTAGTAAAAGTTATTCCTGTGGATAGTATTTGGTATAAATGAAAGGGAACACCGGACAGAAGTGTTTTAAGCTGAAATGTCATGCATCTGTCGACTCCATTATGATATACTAAGATCTACTGTCTTTGTATAACGCATGTACCCAACTGGTTCTTGGTTTCCACTGGCCAACACGCGGTCTCGTGATATCTGTGCATTACCCACACACTACTCCTCCCTCACTTTTGGAAAGCTACGTCGTTAAATTCTTTTGGATCCATAATTGCATCTCCAAACGTATGTTGTATCGAATGGCGAGGTTTGGGTTCTGGTAGACGGGAGAAATGTGATCTGAAGACAGCAAAGGAATCCCTGTGTGACAGTCATGCACGGGGTGCCTTTCTATGCACAGCTGTAGACTGACGGTCACAGAAGACGTTGACTGAGGAGAGATTCGGGAATCACTTGACCTCTTGTCGCTTGCTTAACAAATGTATAGGATTAACGGGCATAGGCTTACTTAAGGCTTCTATCAGTAATCCATGATAATCCCTTCCACAGACTGGGTATACAAAACTGGCACTTCCCAGGCGTAACTGTATGACACCGTCGCGTTCCGCTTCGGGTGTTACACGGTAACTGTTGAAGTGCCAGTAAAAACGCATGGTTATTTGCAGTATAGACTACAGACTGCTCGCAAGAACTGTAATCGCCATTTTAACTGTTAATTTATACCATTTGTCCCAATAATTCTCTTTGTGCAATTTGTTTTGCTGTCAATGCATTAGAGCAAAGTTGCGTAGAATCACCAGTTCCACCCTCCTCATTAGAGAAAAAAATGAAATAAAAGTATCCCGTCATGCATTTGGTTATCTGAATGTCCGAATGTTGACGCACACGTTTTGCATGTTTGCCCGTAGCAAGACAAGAGTCAATAATAGAGTATATTCGGTAGCTCAGACGGCATAACCGCCAGTAAGCAGGACCGTAACCAGGGAGGTCACTAGATCGAATCCAGCTGTTATTGCCTTTCTTGCGACTTTGAGTGTGAATTATTGCCAGTCTATCTACGTTTGAAGTGAACATAAATATATATACATATAACAAAGAAAGTAAACCACCGGTATCACGGGAAAAAATATCTAAAAAAACCCAATGAAGTTTTAAAAGCCGAGGAGATGGGTGGTATGGCATTGGTGGACAATTCACTTGGAGTGGCCATGTTGTAGAAGCCTCAAGGGACTCGGTCAGTCACTGGACTATAAACGCCAGCTAATACTTTGGCTGCGATTGCGCATCCACCATCAAGTTGTTAAAGGGTTTCTTCTGGTGAATAGACTGACTGACAGAGCTTTAGGTTGTTTCAAGTGTTAAATTGGAGCATTCTGGCTTACCCGTTTCTTAATGGTCACGCGCTGAGCTGTAGTAAATTGTAAGCGTGAGTTGGCAACCAACCCACGACGGCAGTGCCATTGCTTGAGGATGAGAAATTTTCTTTGCACAACTTTCCCTTACCGATAGGTAAGACAGATTAGAAAATGTCTTCCCAACATCCACAGGGAAGAGTCTGTTCCAAACGAGAAAGTCCCGCTGTGTTCTGTGCATTTCCAAGCTACATACATAATGCTGACACTCACGCAGGCGGAGACGAAGACGAAGGGGACCGCTGAAAGACGACTGTATATATGCCCATGAAGTTAGCCCTGTCAAACTGACAAACTCAAAGATGCTTCGGACATTTGAAAACAGAACAGAGCTACAAGCGATGTTACTTCAATATCTAGATGGCTAAGACGTGAAAATGGTATCACGAAATGAATGGCAAGGTAGTGACGACCATTTGCTATTTATCCGCCTATTATTAGTTGTAGAATTTTTTAAATATTTTCAGAACACCCAAAAAAAACTTGAAATGCATTCAAATTTTATGACCTACTTCGTATCCACTTCAATGATTTACAACCCATAACAGTTTCGTAAATCTAAAGGTTATTATGAATGAAAAGGACATCCCTGTTCAGGTAATAACTGTTTCTGTACAGGGCATTGAACAAATGACCATCATGTGACGGATTCTGTTGCAGTGCAATAGTTCTGCCTAATCAGGAGCGCATGACCTTGGCAAAGGGCCCATTAAGTCATGAGACACCACTGATAACTTGAAGACAGGCATGTGAACTGTGGAAGGCTCAGTCAAACGTGCACTCGGTTGTTGTGATAACACACGCGATGGTTTGGTGACCTGTCTGGAGTTCAAAGACGAGGGATTCCCAGTTTAAGGTATCAGAACGAAAGGTAATCCTGCTCTCATTGCACAATTAGGGATACACATTTCACAAACCCAAAGTGTATCGCAAGACATCAATGTACTAGAGTTTCCACTCGACGTTTATTTCAGAACTTTCAGAAATTTTGTCTCCAATGGCGGAAGTTATAAATTTATTTCAGTGTAATGGTACAAACGAAAGGTTTTCGCAATATGCATATTAGTTTACACAGATCCCGACAGTACCCAGAGCTACTTTTCTGTTCTTCTCCACGACAGCGCTTAAAACAAAACATTGTATATGAGATTAAAGGACGAATTAATAAACAACATAAGTTTGCTCTTCCTCGTTGGAAACAGTTTAAAAATAAATACCAATAGCATGACATGAAAGACCACAAAAAGCGCACTCAGTTTACTACAAGAATTAATTGCCCTGAACAAAAAGTTGCATGTGATGAAATAACATTAGGATGATTCGATTACCAGTTGTTACAAACTCCACAGTAACCACAAACAAAAGTAGAAGTTTACAATCTTCTGTGTTTGTTTGTCATTGTGTACTTCATAGTCTCTGATCCACGCAGGCCTGCTGTCATCTACTTACACGGAAAGCTAGAGCACATGTTTACAAGGTGGTAAAATTTGTACAGTCTCGTGCAGGCTCTTGTAAAATATCAGACGCTTTACTCCTCTGCGACAACATGGCATTCCAACTGATTACAGGAAGATAATGAGCGGTCATTACTTTATTCTGTATATAATGGGACAGTATAATAGGCTCATGAAAGACTCTCGGCCATGCCCGGTGCGGACGTCTTGATCCAAGGCTTTAACCCCGAACCTATTCATACATAGGTTTTCTTCGAGTGTCTTATCAGCAAAGAGGGCCTCTCATAAACATTCCCGAGAAACACAAAGCGGTTTTTGTGTCCAGTTTCGTAAATTAAGGTAGTTGGCTGATCTCGAGTGAGCTGTCAATCTGTTTAACCCGACCTTGGTTTATCTGGGGAGCACGTCTGGCAGACTAGAGGGTCCCGCGTGCAGTCGCTACACCAGTAATGCACGCTTCACTGAGCAGCGATCACCTGAATAAAATCCAAGTTTACCGCGACGGCTAAAACCCCAGGGCACTTGTGGTATAACCGCGAACTATGTAGGCCTACATAGATATATAAAGTGGAGGGGAGTAGAAACTAGCCGGTTATCGAGTAGATGGCCCAGCTTGGGGAGAAGACAGTGACCAAGTACCCCATGCTGTTTACCTGTCAGTCTGCCCCTAAATAAGGCGGCTATAAAAACCACAGCTGTGCCTGAAAACCTTACATGCCAACAGAGTCTCTCCCAGCTATGAAAAAATAACCATCTCAGGTCTGCTAGTTGTCCCGGTTAACAATTAACCCTGCTATGATAATAGAAATAGGATTCATATCATGTCACATTGTGTAGGTTAAAATGGGTTTTAAAGATCTGGGGTTACATTTATCTTTGTTATAAATGTTGGGCAAAATACACGTTCCACGCTTGGGAGAGTAGGTGTTAGACATACAACTAGTTGAATAAAAAGTCCTACCGACATGCTTTCCAAAATGAGCGTATGCATTAATATATGGCATGTGATTATATATATAAGTCCTGAAAACAAGAACGCCTTGTCACAAGAGAAAGCTAAGAGATAAGTTAAATATCTGAGTGAAAGACAGAGGCGAAAATATAAATATAACAACGACAACAGTAGTTGTAGCCATTGACCTGTAAGCAGAAATGTATGATACAGGTATATTTTTGGTATTCAGCATGAAAGTATAGATGCAGCAAACCCAAGAACCACGTGCACCTGAACTATGTGTCTTGCATCCGTGTCACGACAATATGGACACCTGGAGTTTCTGTGTAGCACTGCACAGCTTCTATAAAGAGCTAATTTTGCACCTGTCGTGGCAAGACGCTATATACTGTAGTATGTGTGGATGTGTCACAGCCAAGGAAACACCAGACACCTGTATTCTAAAACATTTACCACGAGACAGAGCACAACTACTTCTATTTAGAGTGTATCTCATATGCACTTGTTTGAAAAAATGAAGTCAACAATTTTCAAACAGTAAAGCTATAAGCGATAATAAGTGAGATGTGGGTGGCTACACAAAATGTGGATGGTACAGCATTATACGTCATGTTCACACAGCATGCAGTGTATGCTCAAACACATTTGTAGGTTTAAGGTAAAAATACTCGCGCACTTTTATGTAAATTCGTCATCCTCTGCTCTCTTACTGAGTATCTGAAACAGGTTCGCCGAACACATAAACAGGAAAATCTTGAAAGGTATTTTTACGCACTCGGAAAGCTGTCAGCTATGGAGGCGGAGGTAGTGTAATGATTAGAGTTGGTCGCACGCGACAGAAGGACACGAATTGTTGACAACACACGCAGGCATCTTTGCATCTGTGTTTTTGGTTATTTTTCAGTTTTGTTTATTTACATAAAAATGCATGTAAATCTAAAAGTGTTTTGTCAATTTAAAAAGCACATCAATCAGGCAGGTATGTTTGTATAGTTAATAGCAGATATTTTAATGCATATAAAATTTGATATATTTGCAGTAGGCCTATTTAAATCCACGACAAATTGCCCTTAAATTGTACCACCGCGTGCATTTATATGGGCTTGATGACAAGGCGTTAAAGTATGGGGCATTTAGTATACAGCCGAAGTTATCTATATGCACAGGCCTGGTTTTCTCCCACCACCAATGAGTGCGGCGTAGAACATCAATGAAATAAATAATTAAATCTAAACACAGGATTACAAGAAGTTGTATGTTTAAGTGGCAGTATTATTGTGAAATAGCGCATAATTTACAAAGTTTCTTTCGCTCTTTCATCTTTCGTACTTAACAAATCAAATACAACCGCCCTAAAAAAAAGACAACTAAAACAAAAACAAATCAAGAAAAGAAAGATATCTACCCAGAGACGAAAATAACCTGATATGAAAACTGATTCGGGTATTCAGGAAGCACGGCCTCTTCAACGCCGATAATCTTCACTTTATCCCAAAACTTATCAACAGGAATATTACTACGACAAGTGTGTTTGGACAGCTTACAAGTATTCACACATATGCTATGCAAGCTTCACCTTGCAGTGTCTAAACATCTTAGCAGAGTATTTAGATGTATCCATTTATATGTATACATGCATTCATGTGTCGGTCAAATACTTACTTACTAAGGAACCTCCGACGAGATCTGCCCACCTGAACAGGTTAGCCGAATGCTTCACCTGGCCCCTGTAAACGTAAAGTGGACGAGTCCATTGCTAGCCCATTGACTCGCCGCAGGGGCGTCACTTTTCACAGAGACCGCCTTTGCCTATTAACAGCTGAACGGTTTTGTTAGTCTTGGCTTTTATTTGGCAGCCCAAGAAGCCATAGTTACCTAAAGTGAACCTTCTGGCGAATACGGCCCGAGGGGGAAATGCATCAGCAGTCAAAAGATGATCCTGTGATAATGAGTTGTCGAATAGCCTTATGAAATGAGGCGCCATGTGTGCCCAAAAGGGTTGCTGGCCCATTCTCCCTCTTATCCGCAAATCAAAATGACGTAATGGAACAGCCCATCCATTTCTGATCGAGACCTTAACTCTGCCCGCCTGTTTAAGTTAAAATCTTGTTGAACAGAAGAATACTAACTTTCAGTCAGGGGTCATTCTGGATGAAACACTATACACTGACATGTCTGGCTTGTCGCGCTTTCTCGACGGGGCCCAGCTGTGGCGTAACCTGGAGGGGTTTTTTTTTTCTTTTTCTTTTTTGGTTTTGGTTTTTTTTGGGGGGGGAGAGGGGGGATCGACTTTCCTGACTGGTTGTACCTGGGAGTAGCACAGATTATATCTTGATGGATTACGGAGTGACCGCATTAATCACGTGATTAAATCACAAGCAGCAGTCTAGTTAACGCGTTTACACTCGCTCGAAACTCTGGATCTGTTTTGTGGCTATCATGAACTATCAAAACTATTTTCTGGCTGTCGTTAATGTGAGCTTTGCTAAACAGACGCCATTGTCTCAGCAAGCATTGTCCTATATTACCTGATAACAATCATCCAAGTCTAAATGCCTGTCCCTATCATCCCAGACCAGACGGGTCGAGATTTACTTATTTATATATTTGATTGATACTTTACGTCGTACTCAAGAGAATTTCACTTATACGAAGGCCGCCAGCATTATGGTGGGAGAAAATAGGACACAGCCCGGGAGAAACCCATCCGCAGGTTGCAGGCAGACCTTCCCACGTATGACCGCTTTGGTGAGAGGCTTCTGGGTCATTACGCTACCTTAGCACGCTAACCAATTGAGAATAAAAAATAAAAAAAAATTAAAAACTTCAAAATCTGCTGATATTTGGAAGTGATTATCGGTTAAACGCATGATAATAAACATGCACGCAGGTTTGGCACATAGGGAGGAGAGTTTTAGTAAAAGCTGTTGTGTTCAAATTGTGAAGAAAGATTTTTGGCCATTTTTTCTGTACAACCCGTTTAATTTAGTTGATTAAACCCAGATATAAATCTCGATATATAATCGTCTGTGGGTTCAAAAAATTCTACCAGCAAACTTTTGCCAGCCCCATTTACGTCAGCTTTGTACAAAGTAATTTCATTTGTTAGAAACTTTAATATTAAAAATTCAGACGTTTTCTTTGTGTGGATTTTTATTCACAACATGTTACAGAAGTCTTCTTTGCCCTCCCGCGCTTATAGTTCCACAAGCCCATGTTTTCAGGAGACATTCCCTTTAAATTGTGTATTAGACCTATTGTTTCTTTATCAGTATTTATTTGATAAAATTTTGCCACATACATATATTTTTCTATTGCCGCGATCTACATTAAAATCATCTATAAATCATCTCTATATATCGCTTTCTTTAAACTTGATAAGTGTTTTACGACGTACTCAACAATATCTCTTATATGACGGGAGATGTTCTTGTGATGACAAATTCTGGAAATGTTACTGATTCATGCTAACTGTACTCCATTGCCACCGTCAAATTAGCCACCGGTGGAAATAGTTATTTCCTGCATACATGTATATGTTTACATAGTCAATACAGAGGTCTTTTTTAACACAAACCTGCATCGGAAAAAAAACAACATATTTGTCAATTTTTAACATAGTTATGGCAGCGAACGGCCTTTCTGTAGTCATGACATGTATCTTACACAGATATGGTAATCCAATTTGTCGGCGTTACCCGACCCTTCATTAGTGTCAAGTGCAGCGGAAATAGACACTCAAGCAACATCACGCCTACTAACGTTTTATCTGCCAATAGATATCCCATGGTTCAGATTGAATCACACGGCATATTCATGTGTTTATATATATGCACTGTTTATACCATGTTAATTCTCAGTAACCTCGACGAGAGCAAAGTTCGAAAAAGCAGTTGGAACAGGATGATGTGGAATTTGTGAAGAATGTTTTATTCGCTCATTAATTCCTTTACTTCACACCAGAAGAAAAGATTCTTTAAGTTACATGTTTATATACAGTTTACATCAAAGCTAAATCATTTTTCAAGATTCATATAATTATCATTATTGCTTTTAGTGAGTCTCCGATGATACAGTAGGTCCACTGGTTGGGACAGAACTGTCATGGAGTTGATTACAGAATTATGTATGCTGTAGTTTATATACTGTACGCGTACATTTATAGCTAGTTTCACTAAAGTCAAACACAAACTGTTGGAAGATACAGACTCAAAGACGATGTTCAACTGAGAATTGACGTATACTTGTAACTTGTACCACGTGAAACCCAGTTGGGTATTTCAACCAGTGATCGCTAGGTCTTAAGTCCACGCTTCTACAACTGGACTAAAGGGAAATTATCTCCAGCCCGGGAGTAAATAGCGCTTATATTTCACCCTGTTACACACGTTTAATTGAAACCAGACGAAATCTCCAGAAGCAGCCTTTTAAAACAAGAAACTGTCCAGACAAGCGGTATAACAATAATCAATCAAAACTGAAAATCAGTAATACGAATTATGTATCTTAATGTACTCTATACTTGTGCCAAGTTTCAGTGAAAGCAAAATGAGTCTTTCGAAGGAGTAGCATTTTGAAACAATTGTTCAAAGACTCCAGACAGATATACAGACATACAACAGACCATCGAAAATGAAAATTGGTACACAGGAATTATATCCTGATGTAGTCAAGATTTTGAAAGTTAATGTTAAAACATGCTTAATGAACAGGCAGATTACAAATGATGTATCTTCAAGTAGCCTACCCTTGTGCCAAGTTTTATTGAAACTGGGCAAAAACTGTACCAATAGAGGCATTTTGAAACAATTGTTAACATGCTGGATGAACAGACAGCCAAGAGGACAACCGATCATTGGATTTGAAAACCATTACTACAAGTGATGCGTATTGATGTAATTCTACGGTTGTACCAAATTTTGTTGAAAATGTGCATGAAATGTAACAATAGTACCATACTGAAACAAATGTTACACACGAACAGCCACAAAGGCGGGAGGAAGACGGACAACTTGCCAGAAAATGACCCCTTATGGTCTTCGTCCTGTAAAACAGGTGTCGTGTTTTCATACTGTACAGTGTAATAAATGTACAGAGATGATACAGTTATGTTCATATCGGTATCTAGGGCCAGACTAGCTGTTCTGTTGTAGCGTGGTGTTTGTTCGCTTTTTGAAGTTGCCAGGTTAAGAATGTAGCAGATTAGATAAGTTTAAATAAATGATGTGTGCAATGTCATGTAACCCACACATACATTAGGCACAGCGATATCCGCTGTGACAGTCGATCGGAATAAGCTCAATAATATCACACAAAGGAGACTGTGATATCAGGAAGACAACAGGATTAGGTATGGTGATAACGCCGTGAGAATCCATTGAATTTAGCTCATTGATATAACCTGACAACAAACCTAACCTAACCCACTCAGTATATTTAACTTCACATAGAAATGGCATGTATATGGTGGCAAAATAGAACTATGACGCTAAATATCAAAAGAATTAATTTATTTATATGATAAGTTTTAGTGTCATATTCAAGAATTCACTAGTACGATGGCTGTCTGTTTTACACAAATACATGCGAAGGTCAGGTTGGTTGCTGGGTGGAGGAAACTGGATAGATGCTAAAGGAAACTGTACAGCCTGAAGGGAACTGGACTGAACCTAGAGGAAACCCTCAAGCCACAGAGAGCTACCTCAGTTATCGCCTGCTTCATGGGGTAAAAAATCTGAATAATAACCATTTGGTCTAGCAAGAACAGCGGATGAGTGCTATAAAGAAACTAAAGGCACACTAGTCTGCCTTACCTTTAAGAGCAGTTCTCAGCAGTCATGGAGTAGGTAAACTAACGAGCTACACACGGGCTTTCTGCCGCTCAGTGTTCGCGGTCATGTAAGTAGTGTGTGGGCCGGAGTGGTTGACAGGGCTTTAGGTGCGCATACGGCTCACATTTTACATGACCAAACTCTCGAGTGGTTTTCACCAACTCGGCGCACCCAGAACAATATCTTATTTAACTGTGCCTTTCAAGTTCACGTTTTCAACTTTTGATAAATGAGAAATGATATTGTGCAATGGTGGTGTCAGAAATGTTATCAGACGTCACCATATACATGTATAACAGAAACAAAGAAAGGTTAAATAGTAAATCTAAACAGCCCTATATGTTTTACTGAGTTGGCACCAATGTAGTGTTAACATGGACCTTAAATTAAGATATAAATGCATCTGATCAAATGGAATACCTAATGAAATAAAAACTACAAGAAAGTGGAATACAATGCCGATTAAAATGTCAAATGGAATACAACGCCAAATGGAATATCTGACACAATGGAACACCTGACCAAATAGGTCAAATGAAATTCCAGATCAAATACAAGGCCAAGCGTCACACCTTGCCAAATGGAGTACCTGGCCACTGGAATGTCTCGTTAAATGTATGAAATGTGAACCGTGACCAAACGGAATAACTGGCTAAATAGAATACCTGCGTGTCCAGTGAGATATCTTGCCAAACGGAACGTCTGGCCAAATGTGACGCGTGACCAAAGGAATATTTAACCCAACGGAACACCTGACTAAATGGACTATCTGGCCAGACAATACCTAGTCAAATGGAATTTCACACCAAATGCCATGCCTGCAGGTGAAACGTAATACACGATTGTCTGGCCAAATTTGAAACCTAACCAAACGGAATACCGCGGATGAGACAGAATAACCTGACAGATACAGCTTCTTACTTTAATTTGCTTTCTTATTTTTTTTGGTGGTTGTAGTTAAACCTCGTTTTCGGAATGCGTCTTGCGACCATTCACCAAGAATGTCCATGGTTATGCATGGCTGATGACTCGTTCACAAATATCTAGTTTGACGCCTGCACTTTTATGAAATTGCGGATTAAAAAGCCTGGCATCAAGCTGCCATGTGTTTTCACTGTAAAATAACGGTCATAATAGCCGGGATATCATCGTGTGAAATAATATGTGAGCCCCACATAGATTCGGTATTTTTCATATTACGGGCGTTTTCCACTAAAGCGGGTATATAGTGGCAAAAATCTCGTAGCAATGCCATACTATCGTGTGGTAAAAACACGGACATTTCTAACTTTGTAGATTTATCATCGAAAACGTTTGTGACAGGAATACACCTCTATTGTGTATTTTACCCCCCTCCCCTCCCCTCCCCCTATATCAGTGATGCACCGGGTCTAATTCCGTAAAGTTGCCCACGCATGAACACAAAAAACAGAACTTTCCACACAGCCAGCGGTCATTCCGAACATTCTCTCACTACCGGCATACCTGACACTCCATGTAGCTGTTTAGAGGAGATATCAGCCATGCATAAAGTAAATTACAACTTTGGAATATATAATGTATGAATGTATACCCTCGCTGGAGACGTTTTCACGTTTTAGTTGTTGAATAGTCCTTTTGGATTAAACATTTTTAAAAAATAAAATAAATATCATATATTGTATCGGACACAAAATGATCAAATCAAATTGCGTTGTATCACCGTCTGCACCCTTGTCGCCATTGGCTTCTGGCATCGCCGAGTAGTCTACGTCGTCTCGGGAATCTCTCATGAAGAATGTAGTACTACACTGTGTGCCAAATACTATTTCACAATAAAATTGATAATTTGATAATTTGATTGTTCTACATGTAATATGCATTACTGTTTATAGGCCTAAATTACTCTTTCGCCATTGTATTGCACTACTTGAAATGATTGCATTCACAAAGATTTTAAACGTCGATGTAGTGACTGGAGAGCATTTTATAATTCAAGAACTCAGGATCTGCACGTCTTTCTTATTCGTTAGACATACATATATAAAGTTAGAATTGCTGTGGCAACCAGGTGTCCTGCAGCCTGAGTGATTGACACCTATTCTAAATTCATGATTTACTTCATACACGCCCAACTTTATGGTATCGCGATTTTGTCAGCCTGCTTGCCCTTTTGAACTTGTGGCGTTGTTATACAAGGTCATTTTAACTGCATATACAATTTTAATTTTGGGGGGGATAAATAGATTCAAGGGTGACGATGTCGCGACTCACCTTTGTCCATTTCCGCGGTTGACATACGCGATAACCAGATGGTCACAGGGATGACTTCGCATCCGGACCATGACTTCCATCACGTCGAATTTGTAGTTTACGTTCTTGGTGGATACATGTATACACGCGTGACTATGTCAGCATTTTGGCTCTGGCGATTTACCTGAACTCTTTTTGAAAAATATGACAACAAAACAAGGATGAGGCAAGTTGTTACATAAGAACAATACAACGCAGTTATGACTGGTATTTTTTATTTCTCCCCTATAAAACAGTAAGTGCAGGATGGGTTCCGGATTATGGCATTTTGGTAGTTTTCCAAAACTTCCACAAAAAATCCTATTTTCGGCTAAGGAATTTACCAGATAAAATATTTCTATTAATATCCTTGTAATTCGTAAATAAATGCATAGACAGTAAAGACGAAAAACGAGTTTACATGCTTTTGTTAGCTTTTGTTAGCATATAGATTCTAGAAAGATCTGTTATTTCTCTGACGACAACAGTTGTCAGAGAAGTAACAGATCTTTCTAGAATCTACATGTTACTTCTCTGACAACAACAGTTTTACACTACTAAATTACTACTTTCTTTCCAACTCCACATCAACATGGAGCTATTTTATAGCTCTTTATATCTCCATGATACCATCAACTGTTCCTGGAAAACTTTGCGAACGTCCCTGTATACACATTCCTTCCAAATTGTTAAAGATGGATAAAACGGAATTACGAATGTGAAGTTGTTAATATAATACAACCCGTCATGGGAATCAGGATATAACCACATCTGCAATCGTTATGGCGGAGGGCAGATTATCTCTTGCATATACCATCAGGATAACCAGACCAAGAAATTCCAATCAACCAGTAGACTTTTATCACAAAACTGCGATTATATACTTTACATTTCCTGAATGGTCATGTCAAATAGTATTTAAATTATTCCAGGAACGGGAGAATGCTCTTAGGTTTTGTTATGCTTGTTAATATCTCGACCACTGCATATTATGTACGGTCTTGTAGAAATTGTCAAAAACAACTTCCTCTCAATGACAAACTATGAAAAGTTCAGCGACTGAAGACCGGTCAAGAACTTATTCATACTTAGGTATACCAACATTGTTTCCCTATTAATTTATCTATTTTACTGCGTCTAAACGCAGTTTCATGCTCACTTTAATGAAGAGAGAAAGTTCGTGTACCCGGAATAAACGGTAGTATTTTGGAAATGTACAAACGAGTTTTCTCACAGGAGATGTACACGTATATACTTTATACTGAAGCGCACTTTATATGTATGAAAAACTTGGATCTCTTCAGTTCGTTAGTTATTCAGGACAATCAATAAATTTATAAATAAATAAATAAAGAATGCGAATGTGTCTATATGGTTACATGTAAGGTGCGTGTATGACTTGATCTTCAGGTTTATTATATCGGTAAAAAAGAATATTGAACTCAGGGATGTCGAAATCCAGGCCTGTGTCGGATGTCCTGAGGATGAATTGTTTAAAAACAGTTTAAACTTTGTTCTCAGCGGTCTATAATTGCGACATGTGTTTGATGAAGTTCCCAAAAGCAATGCCATACATCAACGCAATTCCAGTGTTATAGTTTCCTAGCATCAAGGCACAAGGAAATAACGTTGTGATATATAGGGCTGATAAGATGTTGGAGACTTTGTTATGATGGTGACTACAAAGCATAAAAACATTTAGTGTGATTTGCCAATACGGAGTATCTTGTACCTAACGGCGATCTGAGAGAAACGTTTGGATCAACAGACTCAAAAATCTGAGCTTTCCATAGGGCTAATTCAACTCAGAAAACTTATGTCATATGACCAGATTAATCAAGTCATTAAAGACTCATCTGATTGTTTGGATGAATTATGCAAGAGAAGTGAAAGGACTCATCGATCTTGATAAGTAAGCGAATTAAGGAACTCAGCCTTCCTGGTCATACGACAAGAACTGAATTAGCTGTACTGGAAAACTGACATTTTCTTACTATATTGACCCTAACTTTTCTCTCAGTGAGTCGAGTCTGCTCATAATGGCGGGAAAATGGTAGCCAATTAAAAGCTAACGTGAACAGTTTTGAAGCATTAACAACATGTCGTGTAGGAGTTATGACCCCAAGTGAATCATATGGAAGCTTATAGCACAAGAAAGGAAGGACAACACTGATATTATTGTCAAGCTAGTGACGCATACATTCGTAAGATGTTTGCTCAATTTTTTGCCCCCAAACCATATTATTTACAAAACTAGACTGGGCCAAAGCGTGGGTGTGTATGCAAACTTGTCAAGAAAGTGTCTGTTTGATACATCACGCAGCTCCTCGTTTAAAGTCTAGCTATAACTACATATATATATGTTAACAGTCAGCCTTCTGCTCACATCAACCGGTTATGACAGTCGGTTTGGATAAACACATAATCATAGTGTTCCATTTGCGCATTTCAATCCCCAACAGCTACATCGTTTATGCTTAAATATGATGCGTAAAAATCTAGCCGTCGTGTGACACATTCGTATAGCAACCATAATGGACGGTTCAGTAAATAGCTAGACTTTTCAAGACAACGTTCAACAGAAACCAACGTTAATCTAAGCAAGTATACATGAAACAAGAATTTAGGACAGTCATGTCAACGGTCTTTAATAATGTCGGAAAATACAGGGAATGGTTTTGGGGCGTCAGTTTAATTAATATCCAAATCGTGTAGGCATGAAGGCTAACTATATACCGGTGGTGTGTGGAATTGCGTCTGCGTAAGGCTAATAGAGTTTTCTGAGACACGTTGTCGGGATGGGAAAGTTCAAAAACCGCACCAATATTTGAAGGTGATATATTACAATTAGTATGAACTAAACTTCCATGTTTTGAGTAGTTGAAGAAGACTGAAATTAAGACCGATCTCCGGTAAACTCAAGGCCCACCCGAGGACCACACGAGTACACCTTTGTTCCAATTAATGCCCATCCGAGAAGGACACGAGGCCTACCAGAAACCCACATAAGGCCCATCCAATGCCCACTGGAGGCCCACCCAAGGCGTTGCGCTCGGCTTTCTGAAACCGGTCTTAGATTCCTAGGTAACTGCATGCTTTATTCTGTCCACCGCGGATAACTCAGAGGTATTCCTGACACGATGTACTACACACAGGAAGGTTTACTATGTGACAAATGTCGTCTACATAAATCTTATCCTTCTATCCAAGAAAAGAAATTTCTTTTAATTTGTACTTGACTTTCATTCGGTTTATGCATATTTATCCTAAACTTTCCGTTCGTATCTCACACCGTTCATACCGTATTACTGCATGAGCCCGCAAAAATGGTCGTATCTCACACCGTTCATACCGTAATACAGCATGAGCCCACAAAAATGGTCGTATCTCACACCGTTCATACCGTAATACAGCATGAGCCCACAAAAATGGTAGTAATGCTCTCGGTACTGATGATTTAGGTGGGCTTTGACAAACACAAATTCAAGTGGTTTCCGTTTGCCTTAGGCAAACGGTGAAAACGCAGCAATGACTGACAAATTATTTATGCTGGACTGACTTTATGTACTAGTGCATCCATACTGGCAGCCGGCTTTATGTGGGTTACACAACAGTCACAGCAGGATGTCTACCTCATACAGAGGTCGCCTCATACAAGCTGGTGCACGCTTGAACCAGCTGATCTGCTCGATATAAAGGAAACTTTTTACTTGCCCAGTTAAAACATTTAATTATGTAACACATACCGTCTAAAAGTCGACCAAGATTAGCTGTTGGCCCCGAGAGTTCGAGCACTGTTTTTAGCACTGTGGGTCTCTCTGTCCTTGTGTATAGCAGGAGAATCCAGTAAGGGCAGAGCATTCTGGTAAAAAAAAGGTTCAACTCCCCCCCACAAACAAAACTGAGAAACCAAAATAAAACAAAACCTATGTATAATGCAACGAGAAGTGGTCTCGAGTATAAGTGCCTCATTAAATCGTGTCAGAAAGACTCAGGTTTGTGTTTTCTAGACATTTACGCCGGTTTCAAAAATCAGCACCTTGTGAGTGAATATGTAATGTAGTTACACTGCTTAAATCCTTATCCCCTCCAAACCATAGTTTCTCTTCTGTTATTTGTGAATTGTTACCCTTACCTTCTTTCCTTGGACCCCTTAGGTCAAATTGCGGTTTAAATCTCAAACGAAACTTTAAATCAGTTTTAAACATTACTGCAAATCGCGAATAAGATTGCCTGACAGAGGACACACTTAGAATCTTGAAAAGACTTATATACCTTATCACACACGATAAGCTGATGAAGGACGCAAAGAAAATATTCTCCACTGTTGGTCTGCAATGGATATGCCATAACTATAAGTTGTGAAAAATATTTGGGGATTTCAGGAAAATGGATTTAGCACAGTAATCAGTGTACATTACCTAATGTGCCACGGCGAAAGGAGCTTGAGAAAACCACAAGTAGAAGATAACTCAGTCCTTGTATATATGACACAGTAGTTCTATGGTCCTAACCACAACCTCAACACACTAAACTGTGTCAAAAGACGGACCAACTTTTGAGGTTGGCGAAACCTAGGCAATGGAATGGGTTATTTTATTTACTGTTCATTTACTCTTGGATGACAGTACAAAAGCGGGCAGGAGAACTTGGGACTGACATACCAGTATAGAACTATGGTGGGTTAGCCACTGCCCCACGACACGGCAGTTATACGAGTAGGTGATAATTGGTTTCTGTCACGCCACACAAACATGAAAAACAATTTATCTGTGTCAAACAATCACTCAGCCAGAAAGGTTGTCTGAAGTTAAAACCTGTCATCTTAAGAAATATTTGAAAACAAGCCAGATACCATGTATGGAGCATGAACGGCAAAGACGGTCTTACACGGCTACCTCTTCCAATTGAGAAGCAATCCTCGCGTGCTATCCCTTGTCAAATCAAGATATGAAATTGCACATAAAAATGATTTTCTGAATACATAGGTCGAGAAGATATGTTTTCATTACGTCGCAGGCGAAGAACGTGTATTCCTTTATTCATATGGCACTGGCATAACCACATATTTACACCACAGAGTTAAAACGCGGTTTCAACTTCATCTCTATAGAATACACGTTGGAACGTCTATTTCAGTCCTATGTAACTAAGTGTTAACATTGCTTATTGTCTAAACACTCATACTTTTTGGAATACAGTGTGACTTACACTATAGACACACCTGATTGGAGGGAAAAGCCGTCTTCTGACAACGTTACTTTGCATTCGATAAGAGAAAGTCAGCAAAATTTAATACAACTTCATGACGTCACATAGAAGATAAGCACGTGTTAAAATAACGTTTGGAAAATCCTGTTGACGTGAAAGGAGCTGTATTGTTTATGATAGGTCAAATGTGTGTTGGACGGACTGGAACCACGTATTAAAAAGGAAACAATTGATGGAAAACCAACAATGAATGAATTTGGGCTATCCAGGAGCTTTTCACTTGTTACAGAGTTGGTCATGTATCTGACGAAGGCCGGGGGTTTATTCCGGGTACTTCCACCCATAAACTTGACACCGTCATATAATGTAAACATTCTTATATTCATCTTACATTTTGGGTGGAAAAACACTAAGTACTTCACCATAGCGTCGCCCTTCGTCTGTAAGGGGTAGGTGCATGCAGCCTGTAGGTAAACATCAATATACACTTTCAAGGTTATAAATAAAAAGGGGTTCATCTGCCTTTGTATTCAGCTGGTGAACAGCTCGCATTTAAGAGCCTGTTGATGGTGGTACTGATACCCTGTGAGAGGTACGTCCGAGTAGTTGATATTGTGTGGTAGCATATGAGGACTCAGGTGGGAACTGTTCTTGGCGTTCAGGTTTGTCCGAATGACGAACACCAAGGCCTTTCTTCTGAAGAAGACAAGTAGACAAAGGCCAGGGGACATGACAGCTACGAAAACGACAGGTTGCAAAAGCTGCGGAACGCTGTCTCTTATTCACTCGAAGGGTACGGGAGAAAGCAGACTGGGAAGTGAATCATAAATCTTCAAAGATTGACGTGATATAGAGAACACACAGAAAACTGAAGCACATTATATTAATAAAAGTGGTTCTGTCCAAGTCAATACTGTTTATGTCAAGCTTGAAGGACTGTTTTCGACGTAAAGGGAAGTAATTGATGTAGTTCTGATCACGTTTTTCTACGAGAGTTACCTCTGTCCTGTATGCGTGATGGCTGCGGGTTATAACACATGTGCAGGACTGGCCTCTGAACTGTTTGGATAATACTGTCACACAGACATTATACGGTACATTATACAGTGTAACTTTCTATGCTGTTATTTTGGCACATGTTTAATATAAAAGAAATTTTGTCTCTTTCTAGTAGGACTTAAAACCTTTTGTTCAGGACTAAGTACTACTCACCCCATGCACTGGACGTTACCAGAATATGAAATGCCGTGACTTCCCTTCCATCAGATGCAGCTAAAGAAAGTGGTGGTCATGGTACGATGGTTTTTTATATGTTGTTGAGAATAGCGCAAGCTGCGCGTGACGGTATGGCCGGGCATCGCCTTCAGGTTTAGTGATATGTATGTTTTGAGATGAAGTTGTCAGATCTACAGCATAAATAGTGGGGAAAATCAAAGCGCCACTGTAACCCACAGGATCCGCCACAAATTTGGCGATAGCCGTCTTCTTTTCACCTCCCACAAAAACTTGTCCAGAACAAGAAAGTGACGGCTATAAAAATCAATTGAGCTTGGATTTATAGAAACAAGGAAAGATACCAACTTGATTATACTGACATAAAAAAGACACAGATGAAAGACAATGTAAACTGATACAAATTTGAAATCATTACACAGGCAGCATTAACAGCATAAAACCGGAATCATACCGACTAGAGATTCTGAGCGGTACCAAGGCAGCTCACCAAAGAGGGAACTTTCCCGCCTAAAGTTATTAGGGCCAATGCTGTCTATTGTTCAGTCTTGTCTCCGCATATGTGGAATGTAATGAATAGATATAAATTCCAAGACATATTTAATGTATAATGGCAGCCGTTCATAAAATTTAACTTAAATGACTCTAATGACCTCGAAAAGATCAAGGTTGCCGAAAATCAATATGATTCTTAATCATGCCGAAACCCAGTTGTGCTATAACTTTGGTGAACTTGAAATAAACTGTTCAAGAGATAGAGTGTTTACGGTGAAATGGACAGACTGCAAGGACGGACGAACAGACAAGAAAAATAAGACAAGACCGGTAAATATTACCAGGGGTCTGCCTCATAACAAAGTCTTCGTGTGTTATAAGCTTGGTGGACTTTAATTCAACAATACAATGACTACATTGACGCAAGGTTGAAATGAAATAGGTCTCATCTACATCCCTAGATGTACATGTCATGTAAAGTTGGTAAACTTTGATAACGCACGAGATGCTGGGATCATGTTTACAAGCCTGTTATAAAATTTAACTTGAATGACCCCAATGACCTTGAAGAAACTCAAGGTCGCTGAAATCAATGTCAATTGTAGGTGTGGTGTAAGTCTGGTGAACTTGGACTAAACCGTTCTAGAAACATAGTGTTTAGAGGGATACAGACAGGAGAACTGGCGGACGGACGGCCGGCTGACCGGACGCTACCACCTATATATACGACAATAGCCACTGGACAAAAATATTAGGGAAAACTGACAGATTTCATCAGCAATGTTTGACCATTTGCCAAATGTCGCTGCTCTGAGTTTAATCTCTGTGCTGCATTATTTGTATACTCTTTTGAGTGGTAATGCGTGAAACACTTGCATGCAACCAATTCGTACACGTTTCGGTGAGACACCTGCATGCAACCAATTCGATCACGTTTCTGTGAAACACTTACATCAACCAATTCGATCACGTTTCTGTGAAACACTTACATCAACCAATTCGTACACGTTTCGGTGAAACACTTACATGCGACAAATTCGATCACGTTTCGGTGTAACAAAAATAGAACGAGTGAACATCAACCGGTATTCATTCAATGAGCTATTTGTTTTACACTAAGCATCAAATAATTTAAATAGGGAGTAAAATGAAGATGATAGAATCCAGAAGTTTTGAAAGGCCCAATGCAATAAAAACATCATTGACACTGGGCTTCTCGACACTCTACACTACAACCCTCTCTCAAGATTTAATCCAACGACTTAGTAAGCTGATTGTTTTAGAGTTTCAAAAAATCACTTTCAGGTTACCATAAATGTTCCACCGTTTACAGAACTACTCGAATTTTGAATAATGCCATCTATGTTAAAATCCGTCTGTGCAATACTTCAGCAGTAGCCTATATAGTTATCCCAATGAGTGCCAATTGCGCTCAGCTATTAGCGGGCCTTCTTTTATTCACATGTGCAGAATATGTTGGAAAACAATGAACTTCTTAAAGCACGCTACTTCAGGCCTACACTCACCAAACATGATATAATATAGACGACCGTCTGGTGGAATATAATCCCTAATTAAACGAAGCATTCAAGGAAATATATCCCATTTCACTGAAATTAAGGGAGAGTACTCATTCCCCAGATGGCATATCTAATCTAGATTTGTATATATATAAAAAGATTTATTGGTAACAATATCCCAGAAAACCGTGCATATGGTTCACACATATCTCGTCTAATTGCTGCTATAGTGTGTACTGACATCGACGATTTCAATCTACCTCAATAAATATAGCTGCTGAAACCATCATGGCCAGGCTTTACTATCAAATGCCCCCACAGAAAGTTTTTAAAAATTTTGATAACAGCCATTAATTTCAACTTGTAATCATGGCACTGAAGATCTTTGCCGCTTTGCTTTGTACGTATTACTGAATCTCGCTTAACAGCCTGGTTCCCGTATAAACTTGACACAGTTTTAATGTCAAACTGTGTTCATATTGAGCTGTTATAATAGCGTAACTGTGATACTTTCACATTTTTTGTTGAAATTTAGCATAATACAAATATGGAAATATGGAAGTCTTCCAATATTTAAATGAAAGGGTTGTGTATTGGATTTAACACATCGGTTTACATACGTAATATGTCTTCCGGATACCACTGGAAACTGCTAACTACCTATGCTTCCTAGTTAAACCGCCTAGGTGGACTTTTAGCTAGAGCGTGCCCCTCGAGTTCATGAGATCTGGGATCAATCCCGGTTCAGGTCATACCAAAGACTTTAAAAATGGTACTTGCTGCTGCCTCGCGTGGCACTCAGCACTGAGAGGTTAGAGCAAGGAAACAGGACTGGTCGGTCCGGTATCAGTATAATGTGATCGGGTAGGGTGTCATGCCTGGTGTCTTCGGCATGATACTCCAGTGGCGGCAGCAGTTTGGTGTGATGGACTCACCCTGCCACAAGGAGAAATAGCATATTTACATTCTAAGGAATCCTGGTCGTCATATAACTGAAAAAATTGTTGAGAACGGCGTAAAACCCAAGCATACTTACATATGTACTTCGGAGTAACTATCTTCCGTTGCAAATTAAATATATTTTTAAGAGATTGTCATGATCATTATATTAATGAAACCTATCTTTCATGGGGAATTTCACTGTGGTTATTATTTAACCGATTGACAAACTGAACTGTGATTGGGACCCTTTGCTCAGAAAATAATGTTTTATGATAATATGGATGATGTGGTCAGTATTTTATTTTGTAGAGGTCACAAATAAGCGTTAATTAACAAATCGTGTCTGAAATTTTGACTTAAATCAGAAATGGCTTTATGAAATATACTCCAGGTTTTTATGACATTTAAATAATTCCAATATATGCACCTACTATTCTAATATTCACAAAAGCCCTCTCCATATAAGTGATAGGTAAAAACGTGTTTATATAATGCATAGATAAAGAGCAAATGAGGAGGCAAAGATTCCTGAATCAACACCTGAACCCATTACAAAATGTAGCGTGTTTTACCAGTGGCGCAAAGCTGAATGGTAATAATATTTTCGTGAGAAATAAGCAAACAGAAAGAGAGATAAACAGTCAGAGTGAAAAACAACGGGATTAATCTAACCCAGGAGGACACGTTTGGTCGCATATGTGAAGCTGGTACAAGAAATCTCCATTCATATTAATTCCGAATGTAAATCTCAGAGATAACAATAGCACCTCTTGTCACGTCTAGAGGTGTAGTTTCAGCGAAGATCTCAAACCAGTCGCTGGGCTTCACCCGACCTTGGCGTGCATCTGCGCTTTTGATCGCGCACACCATCAAATACGGCCCATTTAGGTCTGATCTTTGTGGTACACTGATAACAAACAAACCGGCACCATCAATTCCATTGTAGAGACTCAGGTATGTCCACATATCACGCAAGAAAAGCCATTATTAAAAGTGCAACGAGGATTTTTTACAGGCAAAAATTTGAACTGAAATTGAAATTTTATGTTGGTGGGAAACTAGGATACGTTAGCTAAGTTTAATGTAATCTAATGTTAATAAGGAACGGTTCATTGAAATTTGTGTGATGACAATATTATACAAAGTGTGCAGATAATTTTGTGTTCTATTAACTTGTCTAGTTAAAATAAATAAATAAATAAATAATGACGTAGTTGGGATAAATAAACACATAATGACGATGCCTCATGTCCTTTTGCATGTTTTAAAGCACATCCGTCTTGTACGTTATTCGTCGATACTTGAAGATAGCATGCGCGTTGCAATTAATGAATCATTTCTTGATTAGAATATATGTAACCATTCTCCAGCCTAGGCTACGAAAGCGACATTCGTATACCAGCCTCTTCCAAAATGGGCGTTCCCTGCCAATAATGGCCAGACTAGTTCAATAAACGACAAATAACGCAAACCACCAAAGAACTAAAGAAAGTATATAAAATATAAAAGATTTGGACGGGTTCATGCAAACAGATGCAGTCAGTAGTTTCCAATATGACGAAAGGGCTCAGTGAATGTTATAGGCGGATGAATAAAATCGGTATCAAAATCGTATGCCAGTCTAGTATATATGGTGTCGTTAATCTAATATGTATCTCAGTTGCGCGTTGATCGCCACTGTTCATATATCCAACATGGCGATCATGCTTAACACGATGAATATATGTTCCCCTGTCCGGCTTAAGCCTAGTTCCTTTGAAGTGTTTCCGTGTGATTGTTTATTAAGTGTGATGACGTCACAGCCTTTTTGAGTAATTCTAGGCCAGTTACATCTAATGAATTGCAATCAACACCACTGCAATCTTGTTAATTATCTTAAGCCTCGATTCGTGAGTGCCTCATATCAATTTATCCCATCTAAGTTTTATTCTAACTCTTGATGGACAGTAAGAATAAAACCCTAACTGAGGTAAGGAGGCCCGATTATACGGGTTATATGCGTAACCTTGACTCCTCTGGTCTCGAGTTACCTCCATGCTGCACTGTGCTATATTGTATTTCTTCATAAACCAGAATTCTGTCATGGTAGTTTGAGTAATTCTAGACCAGTAACGTGTAATAAATTGCCATTAACATCACCGTGTTCTTTTTCCACCTTATTCGGCTGTAGTCATGGTTTTATAGAGGCGTGTAAGTTACCAATATTTAATCATTCACAGGAACAGTTGACATGAAGCCGAATTTCGCCGGTTACGTGCGTGTGACCATTTGCCAACTATCACGATGTTGTCGCTTCTCTGGTTTTACTCCTCATGTTACAGTATGCTGAATTGTATCACGGCACCTTTTAGAGATTCGGTATAGTTTCAATGTGTCATTGTTAACAATCCTTACATGGATAGCAATACGCCAGAGGGACTTCATACAGAGTTTGCATATCTCGCCTTGTAACATTTGTTAGATCCCGACCTGTGTAGTGTGACAGTTTCAGTCAACGTCATGACTTGTGGCTCAAGGATTATCTATCAAACGCCATTAATGCCACGAGTTGCTTTGGAACTGGGTCTTGTAATTATCGACTTGGGACACCCCTTTACGGCTTGCAAGAGGACAACGACTTGAGGTTTAGATTCACTCCAAGTTTCTAATAGTAACTAAATATGGACGGAGTGTCCAAAATATCTGGGGGTCTACTTGATATTTGTATTTATTTAGGCTTAACCCATGATTTGTATATGCATCGTGTTGGAATAAAATTACCATGTCGGATATTTGAACATGGGGTTGCAATCAAAGCGCAACAAAGTTGTACATTTTTCACTAATGAGAAACTTTCAAACTAGAATCGTCTACGATGTGGGTACTGGTTAAATTAAGTAGTTTAGGAAATTGGTTTGGCGATTTTTGACCTGAAATGTCCGTTATAGTAGGCAAATAGTATTGTGGGCTAACCAATACTGAATCGGCAGGGCATATCATTGCCTTTCAGGAAGAATTATCTTTCATGTTAAATGTCTAGATTTAATGTTATATTCCTCTGTAATATTGACGATGATTTATTGTGTGAATTTTTGGCCCGAGCATCAAGACCACGGCGCTTAGATTTATATGTTGCTACTCACTGAAGTATCATATGACTGCACGTATAGCTGCACTGACAACATTGTAATCTTGAATTCCTGTCAGCCCTTGCCTCTGTCAGCACCTCTCATAGATTATGAACCATTGCTGTCATAACATCTGCAGATATATCATTACATCTGTTATCGGAGTTAGGTGCTTATGAAGATAACCTGCGTGCAGCTCTAGCCAAGCTGCGGAAGAAGGCGTAAAGCTAGCAGCAGTTATCCGCTGAACGATGCTGCCTCATTGTAGGCCGCAGTTGTGGATGCTCCAGTAACAAGGGGTATTTATAGCGTCGGCCTGGATCCTTTACGTAAAAGGACATGCGGCGGTGCCTGGAACTGAAGACGAACTGCTGATTCGAGGTCAAGCGGCAAGAATGTGCAGGATAACCATGCATGCCAAGGTGCCACAGAGTCTGCGCACTGAAGCCTCAGCGCAAGCGAAGAGTATTAAGGAGGCAGTTGTGGTTTGGAAGGTACGGCGACTCCACGGCGATCTGGTTGTGGAGGAACGTGAACATTGTTTCTGACATTGTACGTGAGTGTGTGTGATTGTGCCGTCATAACACAGCCAGATACCTATCCTACGGAAGATGGGTGTGACCGGTATTGTGGCTACTTTGTTCTGCACATTTATATCCACAAATGTGCTGATAAGTGCGCAGGTAAGTACCTACTTGTTGTTGCAGTAGCACTGATAGTAGCAGTTTTTAATTAAAAGTTTCGATTTTCTTAATTGTCCATGGATCACCTGGAATGCAATTCATTTGCGAGCGGTTTTACGTACGTTGGCAACAGAAACACAATTTATACTGGAAATATTGTGGCACGTTATGGTGCCACACATGATGACTAGACATGTATAACACTTTCTGTAGGAACATGACTATTCCGCATTGCATGACATTATAGTATTTTCGGAAGGAGTTTAATTGCCTATTATGACCACGTGATTTGTTGTGTAGCATTAAATCACACTCTGAAGGAGCTTTGTCCAGTATAATTGTTCTGGGAGGAATGTTTCCTGTCCCTACTGCATGACTTGTTATAGCACTTCATCAAGGAATATTGCCTGTTAGCACTGCGTGCTGGTAAAGCACTTTCGGAAGTAATATTGTCGCTTGTTATATAAACAAAGTGTGGCGTAATATTGCATGTCTGGGCTGCGCGTCTTGTTTTAACACTTGTACGTATATTACAACGTTATCCGTCGGGACTATGCCACTTATCAGTGTGCTTGCTGGAGAAATCTTACTGTCAACACTGCATTACATTATTGCGGGCGTTTCCTGAAGGAATATTATCATGTCAGTACAGCATTTCTTATTATCGTTTATAACTTTTATAGCGGAATATTCCCAGCCAAAACTTCGTGACACATTGTCCTTAGGGGAGGGATGTTGTGTCAGTACTGCGTGACGTGTTATTGCGATTTTCGAACAAATATTTCCACACGAATGTGTGACGTCATAATAGTTTTTGAAGTAGTCCTATAACATGCCAAAACTGACTTGTTATCACACTTTCTGAAAATAAATATGGCACTGCCCTTAATACATTACATGTCAGTACTGGGTATTACCAGTCAAGGCTGCGTGCTTTATAACAACACTTTCTACAGGAATATTACCTGTCAGAATTGGCTACCCTGTCAAAAAAAAAACCCTGTTTGATGGAACATTAACTGGCAGGTACTCGCAGCTTTTTGAAGGAATTTTTATGTGTCAATGCTGCATGCTTTATTGTAAGATTTTTTAATGGTTTATTGTCTGTCAGGACTATATGACTTTTAACACTTTCCGAAACCATATTTCGTCGCTAACAATTTCAAATATCAGAAATCATTTCCACTACATGGATAACCGTTTTACAATGTGTTGTTTTAATCCCAGTTCTTATTGTTGATCGGTGATTTTTGTCCTTCAAAATCAAATCAGATCTTTTTTCCCATAAATTGTTCTGATTTAATTTACTGGACAAACATCCATACAGCGGACTTTGGAGTCCTCTCCCTCTCCCCTCACATCAATTAACAGAGTAAATGTATTGGCCAGAGCCATATCAAGGTGTAACATCAAAACAAGATTCTTGTTTACGTATCAGTCCTATCATTTTGAAGATTTTGAGTTACCTGAATGGTGTCACGTTAACAAGCAGTTGTCAATCCAGGACGAATTCAAATAAAATAGAGAGGACTTTGCATCACCTGATGACATACCTGGAATATTCGGTGCACCTATTTAAGTTCATCGCTTATTTGTGCTGTATATTAAACGTGCGGGCATTGCAAAGTTCAGATTCCAAGGTTCTCACACACTGTCCCTCAGATTAGAAACTAAGTGGTCAAGAACGGAAATTACATTTCATCTCAATTATTAAAGAGCATACGTTGTAAGTTGCTTTAACTGATACTCTCTAATGGCTCCAGTCTTGCATTGCTCCTGCAAGACGTTCACTGTATACCGCAAAATAACACCCAGACGTCTCCAATCTAACGGTATTATTGTTTCCACATAGAACTTCATCGTGTTCGTGTAAACCAAAGTCATGCCGTATATAAGCAATATTGGTAATGTAAGCACATGTGTACCCTTCAACTCTTCCCAAACAAATGCTTCATTTGTGAAGCTTAAAATAACTGAAGGATACGTCGTATTTGAGATTCAACCTCCCACTGCTGGGTTATCTGTAGGCCTGCAGCAAAAGCTCCGTACGCAGGCATTAACAGACGTGGCTGTAATTTTAAGATGTCTTACCGATGATACTGGCAACACGCCTTCCCACAAATGCAAACCTCGGTCTGGTTCTATTTTTTGCACAATTCTGTGTTATCTGGTAGTAGCACAGAATTTACCACACTGGAAATAATCACGAAAGCGTAAAGCTAGAATGGAGTACATGAGTATAGTATTCGCCAAAACAGTAAGGCATTCATACATTGAATGTGTAAACCAACAATCAGCTAGATGTTTAGATTGCTATCTATGTTTTTCTTGTTTTTTTCCTCCGCTGTTTCATTTGATGAGATGATGATCGGTACAGTGCTATCAGTTCGTAGGGCTAATCGTCTAGTGTAAGTCTCTCGCCACCGAGCCACAGTCTATATGATTATTATACGCACCACTACAAGTGAGGACGTCAAACTTTCACGAATTCAAAGCACTATATACCTACATGCTGTAATTCACTGTTCTTCTGATTCGTCTTTGTACAAATCAGAAGAACAGACTTTTTATGCTGATATGCTTATTTAAATCTTGTTAAACTGCGCACAAGTTTGTAATAACTGGCCAGTTACACAGACAAACACGTATATATAGAATTAAGATACAACAGGCTGTTCACGTAATCCCAAATTTGCAGTAAACATGAATAAACGATACTCTCACAGAGCTCTTACATATCGCTGCCAGTACCCTATGGCAATCACCACCCATTCACACTGATAAAGCAAATCTATACAACCACTAGGTGTTGGCATTGGTTCACAGGGATATAACGTTTCACAAACCGCCAATATTCCGCTCGTCCAGAGCGTAGTCTAAAGCACGAGAGCAGCGTACCTGACTTTGGGGCTGCTGCCAGGTTTATGTAACACCTGCCATCAGTATTTGTAACATTGGTAACGGATTGGTGAGAAATAACCTGTGGAAGTCACGTGATGGGTACTTGGGATTTTTTGTGGTATTCACTGTAGCTGACGCTGGTGCATTCCTTGACTGTCGACCACCCCTTGTTCTTCTTCATTTCTGTTCTTTATTCCCGGGTTTGCCTTTCAGCATCTTAATGCTCGCATCTATGGTCGTGGTGGATGAACTTCTACGTCAAACTTTCCCAAGACCATTGCTGAGTCATTTTTAACACCTAATTCCTTAGCCAGGAAAATTGCCTGTTATTACATTTTAATTATTTAGCTGAATCACCAGACCAACAAATTCATATTGGAGATAAAAAGGCCATGACTTTTTATTAACTAGTGATTTTAACTTGGTGGACGGAGAACTATGCAGGGCACAGCTATAATTATACAGTCTACGGACAAAACGTTACCGCTGTTGAACGGCCAAATGCATGACAAACGTGCTAAAGTTAACGGCCAAATACATGACAAACGTCCTAAAGTTAAAGGCCAAATGCATGACAAACGACAACTGCAAACACATGCTATGTTAAATGCATGCACGCAGCAAAACGCGCTCCCTGTGACAGCCAAGTGAGTCTCATATCACAATATGGAATGGCATGGCTTGAGCGCGGCAAACTGTGGAATTCGGTATATGAGCCAGACTTTGGCAACTAACATGAAACACCGCCATTCTGTGTAAGCTGTGACGTAACAGTTCCAAGCGTCACCTGAGACTGTTGTGAGCTGCCAGGGTTGTATTCGTAACTTTAGTATATATGTCAATATATAACATTAAATGATCAAGAAACTTACTACCGCCACAACAAAGTGGTCTGGAAATTCTTTGCAGAGTTGTTCACCCATGTACTTGTTATAATTAAAACATATAACATTATAACAGTGTCCTGTCCCTATGTTATTACATGTTATATTAACTCAGAACATTTAGGTCACAGCTTATAAACGGCTCATATCACCTAGTTCTCAGATTAGTCAGTCCCTCGTAAGCGTAAAAGCATGGGCGCCTTCAGATCCCAAGTCGGCAGCAGAATACTCCACACTTCAAACAAAGATAATTCAGCAACGAATTCATACAGTTGCAAACAGTCTTTTTACATTCAAGAGAGAATTTTATAATATTTTAATGAACAGTACCTCAGTCATGAGCTGTCTTCCACTTTAATAATTACATCACCTAAGGACATTTGGATGTTTGGTTGTTCAAAATGGTTACAACAGCCAGGTTGTCAGACTGTACAGTAAACTTCTTATGACGGAACTCTTCCGCCCAAACCGATGTCCCAACAAGAAAGGGGAAAACTCCAGCAAAGTAATATTCGACACCAAGCCCATTAAGTCGAAGGTAATTTGCCATAAAACCATGCGCCGTTCAAATAACCACCAAAACCTCCGCCAGGACCACCTGAGCCATCAGTAAAAAAATTCATTTGGTCGTGAGTATGCCCAGACGTATCGTGAAAAGCGCCTACACCGTTGAATTGTGAGGAAAATTCAAGCCATAGGTGAAGATCAGCCTTTACACCTGCTGTAATCCTAACAAAGTGAAAAGTTTATGGAATATCAGTCGTGAGACATATCAATCGCCTACAAATCGCCCACCCAGGCCTTATCGCTCTACATGCAAAATTCAGGGACCCCGTAAGTGATTGCAACTGGAGTTAAGCTACTTTCTCGATGGGCAGACGAACAACCCTGTTCATGGCGTCAATATTCAGCCCTAAAATTTAATGCAATTTACTAGGCCCTTTATTTTCTCTTCAGCTAGTGGAACCCCCAAAGTAAAACATTCTTTGACAAAAGCCTTCATAAGGAAACAACAACTTTCATAGCATTCGCCCCCCAATACTAGTAAACAATGAAGGTAATGCAATTTCTTACCCTTTGGATGAATTGTATTAATATCCCACGGCAAAATGGTTGAAATTTTTTCAAATGTAGCACAGGAAATTGAACAATCCATGGGAAGGCACTTGTCAAGTAATATCTGCTATAGAATTTTATGCCAAGCTGATCAAAGTCACCTGGAAAAACAGGCAACAGCCGGAAAGCAGGTTCAAATATCCACCATAGCTAACCAGCACCACTGACCCAATTTCTGCAATCAGAAAATAATGGCGCTGTATCCAGATCAAGCACTAATAGACGTTGACTTTTTGATGGGTTATCGATTATGTACACATTGTGGATATTTCCGACAAACTTTTGGCGGCATGAGACTCACAGGACGCCAGGAAGCACAGATGAGTTTAAAATAAGGGTGAAAATGCTTTATTTCTTAAACCAGTGAAACTTTGCTTCCGACATTGTCTTTCTATATACATTTAGTTGGCATACACGTCGTGTAGTACTATGACCGGGCCTGTTGAATCGATACGAGTGCTTGTGTCTGCACGCTTTTATGGACTGAGCGCTGACCAATTACTCCTTAATCTTTTTTCTGTAAATAACAGGGGGCTTGTTTTCCTGTATCTGTTCTTTCATCAGAGGGCAAGGCTTCACATAAGATGAAAACTCCACCCCATATAGCTCTATGACTGAGCCCAATGTGTTTGCGAGCCTATCGGGTCCTAAGTGTCAGCGGTAGGTTGTTGTCCAACACGGCGGACGTACTGCCTTGCTAGGCTGATCAGCGGTCACGTAACCTTTATTGCACGCAGCCAATACAAAGCACACGGCTAAGGGCAGATGGGCAAATTATTTCCACTTACCAATTACCTCCCTCTGCCAATATCTTCCCTTTTTCCAAGTACGAAGCCAACGCTACATTACGGAATCTCCTAATACCTATTCATCTCAAAACTAACTCAGCTTATCTTTCAGGGATAACCTGTATTGCTAAGAAAACTATTCTTATGAACTATAGGGTTGGGGGAGTTTGGGAGGTTTCTTGCTGAAGTATTAAAGTAGCACTTGTCATAGCTACTGACAAACAACGAATTGTTATTTCAGAATCAAATAAATGAAAGAAGTTACCTAAATTTAAATTCATTGTGGGTAATCACAAAGCATACTTCCAGTGCTACAGTTCGTATCAATTTTCAAATAAATTTGCCACAAAACTGGTAATGTTGTTATGGGTGCAATCATTTATTTGTTTTTCGCTGCCAGCATTGTTTCGGTCACTAGACGACGATGTTTTCTTGCATGTAGCAAAGTCTCCATACCGACATATTTAAAGTACTGCATCGTTTAAACACAACGCCAAAGATGTTGGTGTAAAATTGGTGTAACCCGGTGAGTGAGGGTCACACGATGTAACAAACAACCCAGATACATAAGCAGGTAGAAGTGGCGGATCCTGAGGCACTTCTGCCGGGGAGGGCGGCGGTGTCTAGCGAGACGTCCTCGCAGAGTGGGTGGGAGATGGCGGCAGATCCTCTCCTTCAGGGAGAGGGAATGTTCAGTGACATCCTGGAATTTTTTTTCTTTAAATTTAAGTCAAATGGTTCAATGGTTATCTCTAACCTTACCGTCTACAATTTCTTTTTTCTATCTCTTAAAACCACCATAACACACACCTCATGCAAGTAGAATTTAATTTGTAAATAAAAGTAATAATTAATACGCCACATCACAATCTATCAAAACACAAGCTGCATTAAAAAAAACTATTGATTTATTTATTGATTAGCACTGATTTCATAATCCCGCCTGCCCTCCAATGAAAGCCACATATTTTCACGGTGTTACAAGAGTTGCGACTTTCTATAACGAATACTGAATGAGTGGCTGAAATTTTGAGATTGGTAGAAGCATCTATACCGGTTGTTGTGGATTACACAGAATATTTGTACACATAATTTCAAAGTTGAAATTAATTTGTTCTCATGCATTAACAATTCAGAATAGGGTCGTGGAACAGCTGATTTAGTGGTTACGGGCCGGGAACGATGACAGATAATTTCAAATTAAGTTTTCTCAGGAAGATTTCCAAGACAAAGATTTGTATATTATATACCAAGCTAAGGGAAGAGATGCCTGCGGCTGAAAAAGCCCATACTTGGGAACAGTGCGCTGCCTATCATGTGTGGATCTAATACAAATTCAGATCCTCACCCCTGGAACAGCTGATTAAGTTACGCTAGAAATAAGAAATAAAATGAAAATATCTCTTTCTCGCATTCAAAGGTTAAACTGTACATAATAATTATATAAGGATTATCACGCATTTAATTTCCAAAGGAGAATCGCGCAAAGCAATCTGACAACTTTCTGTATCGGTATCACTTGAATACAGTGAATGAGGAACATCCTTTAACCTAGCTGATTTCAGATTCTCAGGGCCGCCTGCCAGGAAACCCCTGTGATGACTTTGAATGCAGTACCTACTGACTTTGATATGTGCAGAAAATATGATTTAAAAGATTTTTCAATGAAACAAAGCGCACAGAGTCATCACATCATTCAGATGATTATACGAGAGCCTAGTGCACTCCCGACACCAGTTGGTAGACAGTTTGATAGCAATGCTACTGCTCATCACAAGCGGTCTCGCCCTATGAGCTTAGCTCATATGACAGTCCGAACTCTATGTTAAATAAATTATTAATCATCTTAGTGTGTCACACATAGTCGTGATAATATATATATTGGTATATCATCAAAGTATGAGGCGTCTGTGGTTGTGAAAAATAAATATATATGCCTACCTTTTGGCTGACTTTGTGAGAAAACTCTGAATGTCTGACATAGCGTTCCTCAAATTTTTGCGCTATGTCACTTTCGCTCAGATCTTAAACTTCCTGTTCTCGTTTAGATCTCGCCATGTCTGATATGAGCAAGAAATATAAATAAATATAGCATGTCGTTTTATTTTTATCATATTACTGGAAATAACTATCCCCATTTAAAGATTCTAGGCTTATGCCCAAAATGTATTTATTTATTCATTTATTTATTTATTTGATTGGTGTTCTACGAAGAACTCAAGAATATTTCGCCTGCAAGACGGCGACCAGCATTAGGGTGGTAGGAAAGCGGGCAGAACCCTGGGAAAACCACGACCATCCGCAGGATGCTGGCAGACCTACAGTCGGAGAGAGCATGAGCTGCACAGCGACCGCATAGGTGGGAGGCTTCTTGGTCATTACGCTGCGGTAGCGCGCTAACCAACTAAGCCACGCAATCCCCCATTTTTTTTTCTTTTGACTAAAAAGTGTGTAGGCTTATGTAATAGGAATGCTTTCTTTTTTATAATCACACATACATAATGGTTTCGCATTGACACATCAATCCCAGCCTATGACTGACATACTTTTTGAACCAACACGTGAACGGTAACCGACAGCTCCGGTCCCCTGGGTGGTGTTGATGATACCGGTAATATACACGCACATCGCTGTCCGTAGCTCCTACGAAATTTTAATCGTCTTTTAAGGTCGTGCTATCTAATTTAACCATTTGTATTACCATTTCAACATGACAAATCGTACGGAGACGGGAAGCATTCTGTGAAAGATGTTAATTCGGGAACTACAGGAAAAAAGAGAAAGTTGGACTGACTTAGCGCTGACCGATAATTTAATTTGAAACATTGCCATGAAGCAGGCCTAGAGCATTTTTTATTTTTGTAAAAGTGCTGGGGGGAGTGGGCACCCCCTCCAAACTCCCTTTGAAGCCTGTCATACAAAATGATACCACCCACCAACCAGAAAAAATGAAAAAGGGCAGCCCAGGGAAGCAAAAGAAAATATCTGTAAAAATAGAAAGGGAATGGCTCCGTCCCCACCGACCCAGGTGCATTAATTGTGGTGTGTGGACCACTGAGTAGACTATAGAGAATAGGCCTTTAAATCGCATTCTCGCGAGAATTCGTTTAGGCGAGACTAAGATAGCACTCGCAGGCATTTACGAGCCATTGGCACATGGATATTTGCCACAAAAATGGAGAGGCATTTTTGAAAGCTGCCAATAAGAAGTTCATAACCTTTACTTCAAAGCACCCTTAGAACTGAACTTGTAACAAAACTGAACCATGTATCAGCGAAGGAAATGAATGTTATTTGCACGACGTAGTCTCAACATGGTGTCACAACGACATCATATCCAATCGTTACTCGATACTAAATCACGTGATGTTTGCACGTGATCGAGTGACCTTACCGGTTGACCTCTGAAAGGAGTCCGATAGAACAAAATGGTTCGCATGTATCGTAGAGCTGATATCTCGACGTAGGCTTGACGAGGGAAATAGGATTAGTTCTATTTTAGAATGTAGGCCTATATATCCGTAGCCCTAATATCGCTCTGTTCACATGTATGGATGTGCATTGTCAGCCAAATAAATATACAAATGCCAGTCCCGTTATCAAATTATTTTACCTGTTTCTTTTTCCAGAAGAGTTTTGACAAAAAACTCATCGTGACCACAATTTTGGTGAGTAGATATACTTCTTTTTATCTAGTGGTGCTAATCGCAGTAGTAGTGAAAGTCGAACTATGATTCCTAGTCCTACGTACATGTCAATTGGACTGCAGTTGTATCCACCAACTAAGAGCTAGCAGGGGTTATCGAAATGTAATTTTCAGTCGCATATTGCATGTTGGTGGTCAAGGTTAGAGAATTTGAGGAGCCAGGCCCACCATTGCACTCGATCTGCGTTCAAGTCCAACTCAAGCTGGAAGAACGTGGTATAGCCAGCAACCTGTCGATGGTCATAGGTTTCCCCAGGAATGTCCCCCCACCACAATCTTGGCCGCCGTCGTATAAGTGAAATATTTGTGAGTGCGGCTTACTCCATTCAAATAAATAAAAAAAAATATATACTAAATAAATATGATGGTAAACTTTATTTGTATCCCTCAGGCAGATCCTTTTCTCAAGCTGGTCGACTCCAACGAAACTCTGCAGGGTAACGAAAGGTTTGAAGGCTACATTGTCGACCTCATACAAGATGTGGCACGATTTGTGGGTTTTGATTACGAGCTTCGGCTTGTCCCTGACAACAACTACGGCAGTTTCGAGCCAAACGGGACTTGGTCAGGGATGATGAAAGAGCTTATAGAAAGGGTGCGTTAATCTCTTTATTTCATTAACCAATCTTCCAGCGGCGTAAGTACAGTTAAAATCAAATACATTCATATACTCAGAGGGGAACATTTTTGCCGCGCAATGTCGACGCGGCGCCAAGCCTGATAATGGATTAGCCATTGTTTCCTTGTAATACACGAATACTACGTTACCATTTTACCCACAAGTCACCTTGGCAATGGCAGGAATAAATATTAAATTATACAGCATACACCCGAATTATATTAGGCTGGAAGGCTCTGCATTCCTTTAACTTTTAACAAGCCTTGATAAGTACCGAACAAAGAGTACTTTCGATCAGTTTCCATTAATTACACATAGATTATTTACACCATTCTTTATCCCATTGTGTTGATACCCATGATTTTAACCTACACAACATATCATCATGTGGACTGATCATATCAGCAGCAAATGAATTTGCAAACAAACACTTAACCACCGTGATAATTGAAAAAAGTAATGTTTTCGCAATTTGTTTACACTTCTTCGCAATTTCTAAAAAACATTTTGTTTTTCAGAAAGCCGATATTGCTGCTGCCCCTTTGACTATGACAGCGATTCGAGCAGAATTTATAGACTTCACTGTGCCTTTCATGAATGCCGGTCCTGTTATTGTGATGCGGAAGCCCAGCAATCGCTACAGCTCGTCTATATGGACCCGTTTCCTACGTCTGTTGACACCATTCGGGGACATGGTCTGGTTGACCATTCTGGTTGCTTACATCGTCACCGGTTTTTTTCTCTACATCGTCTCCTACTGTAACCCGTATGAGTGGCGCCATATGGCGCGCGATGGCATGGCGTCCATCAGAGAAGGCGAGGCATTCACCTGCATGAACACGTACTGGTTCCTGCTCAGTACAATCATGTGGCAAGGTAGGTGCAAACTGATTGGTTTCATGGCCTTATGGGAATAAATTCTATCCAAACAACTTTCTGATTTACTGCGATTGGTTTTGAAGGCAATTTTTGTAGTGTTTAAGTATTAAGTTTAAACTTTATTCTTTTAGAAGAGTAATTGATGCTATGACTTACATTTCATGGATGGGTGTCTTGACCTTGACTGGATGACCACTGTTTGATGCCTTGAGATCGATTGGACGGCATTTGCTGGATGTCTTGACATCAACGAGATGACCTTTGTAGGGTGTCTTGACATTGACTGAATTGACTTTGCTGGGTGTCTTGACATCGACATCGGATGACCTGTGATGGGTGTTTTGACATTGACCGGACGGCCTCTGTTGAGCGTGTTGACATCGGCTGGATGGCATCTGTTGACTGTCTTGACCTTGACTGGATAACCGCTATTTGATGCCTTGGCATCGACTGAATGATCTTTGTTGGGTGTCTTGACATGGACTGGATGACCTCTATTTGATGCCTTGACATCGATTGGACGGCACCTGCTGGGTGTCGTGAGAATGAATAGATGGCCGTTGGAGGATGTCTTGATATTGAATGAATGGGCTCTGTTGGGTGTCTTGACATCGACTGAATGACGTATGATGGGTGTTTTGACAATGACTGGAAGCTTCTGTTGAGTGTGTTGACCTATGCTGGGTGTTTTGACATCTACCTGATGGGATTCAACTTGACATCTACTGCATGGGCTCTGATGACTGTCTTAACATCGACTCTATGACCTCTGCTGAGTGTGTTGACATTGACTGGATGACCTCTATTGGGTCTCTTGACATTGATTGGTTGGCCTCTGTTGGGTGTCATGACATCGACTGGATGACCTCGGTTGGGTGTCCTGACATCGACTGGAAGACCTCTGTTGGGTGTCTTGACGTCAACTGGATGACCAATGTTGGGTGTCTTGACGTCGACCGGAAGACCTCTATCGGGTATCTTGACATTGACTGGATGACCTCTGTTGGGTGTCTTGACATCGACTGGATGACCTCTGTCGGGTGTCTTGACATCGACTAGATAACCTCTGTTGGATGTCTTGACATCGATTGGATGACTTCTGTTGGGTGTCTTCACATTGACTGGTGGGTGTTTTGGCATTGGATGACCTCCTTTGCGTGTCATGACATCGACTGGATGGCCTCTGTGGGTGTATTCACATAGGCTGGATAACCTCTGTTGGGCGTGTTGACATCAACGAAATTATCTCTTTAGGATGTCTTGACATCGACTGGATGTCCTCTGTTGGGTGTCTTGACAGTGACTGGATGACTTCTTTTAGATGTCTTCACATCGAGTGGATGACCTCTGTTGGTTGTCTTGACATTGACTAGATAGCCTCTCTTGGGTGCCTTGACATCGACTGGATGACCTCTGTAGGATGTCTTGATATCGATTGGATAACCTCTGTTGTGTGTCTTGACATCGACTGGATGATCTCTAGTGGGTGTCTTGACATTCGATGACCTCTTTTGGTCTTGACATTGATTGGTTAACCTGTGTTAGGTGTCTTCACATCGACTGGATAACCTCTATTGGGTGTCTTGACTCTTGGGTATGTCGGTAGACTACTAGAAAACTTATCGACATATATGTCAAGTACATGTGTATATGTTTATAGTCTGTTTAACCCGTCAAACATCTGTAAGTCACCATATAGGCCAGTGAATTACTTCAACTATCACCACATCACTTGTCATCTTGAAACAATTCACTTATCAAGATATCCCTTTATTTCTCATGATCCCTCGTCATCCACATATGCTCAGAAGGCGTTGCCTTTATCCCCCAGTAATGCATGTCTGTCTTTTATCAGGATTTGTCCGTGCACCCAGATCCCTTGGAGGCCGAATCATTACAGGGTTCTGGTGGGTGTTTGTCGTCTTTACTCTCATCACGTACACAGGAGCGCTGACCAACTATCTCCGCGTTTTCAAAGAATCTGATATGTTCCATCCTGTCGTGCATAATTTCGACGAACTAGCTGTGTCACAACTTCGAGTTGGGGCCATTGAATCTGGGTCAACCAAGATGTTCTTTCAGCACAGCAAACTTCCAAGGTTTCAAAAAATTTTCGAAAAACTGAATTCCCCACATAACACCGTTGAATCGATCAAGGATGGCATAGAAAAGGTTCGGAGTGATAGATATTATGTGTTTATCATGGAGTCTATGAGTGCACAGTATGTGACGAGTCAGTACTGTGATCTGATGTATACAGAAGACACTGCGGCAGAGTTTATGCTGAGCCTGGGCCTGCCCAAGGGATCCCCTTACCTCGACAAGATCGACGTGGCAATGCTGAAACTCCGTGAATCCGGCAGGTTACAGGTTTTAAAGGAACGTTGGCTGGAACGAGGCCTATGTGAATACACAGCAGTAATTCCTCGTCATCCACTCAGAAGTTCCACGCCAGATTACTTCATTCAAGTTGATATCGCTACCTTTTCAGGCGTGTTGATTCTGCTGGCCATTGGAATTGTCCTAGGCTGCCTCGTTACAGCAATTGAGGTCTGTCTCTTCAAGGTAGCGGAAAAAGTGGTAAGGACGTCTGCTCATGTGTACGTTTTGTTTAAAGAAAAAGACAACATAAGGAACGTTCAGCGTGAGACACATTATGAAAAAAGACACGTATCTTCGCGTACTTCCTTGAACAGAATGAATATTTATCCACGTGATTGGTATTTGAGGTAAAACTTGAGTTTTTGAATTGTATGAAACCATAGCAATTGTTATTATGTATAAAAGATATCACAGTGACTGGAAGAGGCCACGCTCCCTCAACACCTCCCTAAATATCCGGACTTTATGTCACGGCTGATCTAGCGAGATCTGGATCCGAGCCTGAGAATTTAGTGATCAGAAGCTATTCAGAAATACTATTTACATGCATTAGCGCACATTACATCATGCACTTCATAAGAAAATTGTCAACAGCAAAACGTGAGGTAAAAAAAAATCACAGTGTTATCATCGACTCCTAACTGTATAAATACAGTCTTTATTTATTGATTTATTTATTGATTGATTGATTTATTTATTTATTTGACTGGTGTTTTACGCCGTATTCAAGAATATTTCGCTTATACGACGGTGGTCAACATTATGGTGAGAGGTAAACGGGCAGAGCCCGGTGAAAACCCACCAACATCCGCAGATTGCGGAAAGAAAGCCAGCATGAACTCGGTTTGAACTCACAGCGACCGCATTGTTGAGGGCCACGAGTCATGACTGAGGCCCCAAATGCAGTCTGTAAAGCGCACCTTAGAATTCAAGTATTTAATTCAACTATTCAACAGAAGTCAAAAAGTGAATAAAGCTTTTGGCGTTCATGTTTAATGGTGGGCCTGATGCTGATCTGCGGTGCTGATTTTCTTGTCCATTTCCTATACAGAAGACGACTTATCTCTTAACTACACGATATCTTGCGTTATTCATCTGTTTGGAGAGAAATCAGTAATAGGGTGGTTAAAACCCGAAGGATGTGAACTAGGACATAGCCCATATCATACCAAAACACATGCATTAAGTATTCACCTTGCAACCCTTAATAACAAATACAAAGTTTTTATTTATTTTTACCTTAGTTCATGACGTAAGTCTATTTTCTCTCTAATTCTTCATAAAGTGATTTTTTTTATAATTTGGGGATATGATATAATGTGTTACTATTGTCCTTTTCAGGTAGAGGACGAAGAGTTGATTGAAAACCAACCCGTGCAGGTTAAGAAGGAATCCGATGTGTGAACCTAGTCATCAAAGACCGGTAACTCTCTGACCCCAGCCAGATGGCGTGACCCCATCCATTGGAGGATACACAACTGTTGAAACAGAAGCTACTAAGATATTGCACTGAAATACTGTGCGAGCTTCTATATGGCGCTTTTGTATGAGTCTTGTGTTGGTACAGAAAAGCGTACTAGGAAGACAGGCAGTGAAGAACGATCGGAAAGAGAAATCCGCCTGTGCTAGTTTGAAAACGTAGTTAAATTCGAAATGTTCCTAATGTTAAGGGAAAGTTGCCAATGTAGCACTGATTGAGGAACTTACTATACTGATATTGGATCTTTTAACGCATATGCCGAACACTTTCACATCACAAACCCCATACCCAGTTGAGTTCGTCGTATAGAGACAGGTTAAACTGATCGAATATTTTTTACTTTTATCTTACCTACAGGTCATTGATTGACTGGATTTGCTAAAGACTCACTTTAAATTGTGCTAAACACGGTGCTCTCTGTTTATTTTATACTGTTTTTTATACTATTTGATTTTCGTATCCATGGGATATATACGTCTATATTTTTTTCAACTAGCTTACCAATGATTTTGTACGTGGTCACTTTCTGATTCAGACAATCTTACAGGGCCGTTAAAAAAAATGTGAATTTTAAAAGAATTACCTAGAGGGAAATAATTTTTCACTCCCCATACGTTTTTTCACTCTTATATATATATATGCATACATTCCAAAAGCAGTAACAGTGAGATATCTCAAGGCCTGAGATCACCGTTACTATTTTTGGAAGCATTATCTGGACGTTGCAGGCCAAAAATATTCTTTCCATTTTCTCTTGAAGTATGTGTTTTTGACGTCCCTGCATGTGCACGCAAATTTATCCCAATAAGGTAAAAGACAGTTCATGACTGAGCTACTGTTCATTAAAACGATTATAAAAATTCTCTCTTGAATGTAAAAACCTATTTGAAATTGCATGACTTCGTTGCAGAATTATCTTCGTTTGAAATGTGGAGTTTTGTGCTACCGAATGGGGATACATGTGCCCATGTTTTTAAGCTTATGAGGGACTGACCAATCAGAGAGCTAGTAGTTATTAACTGTTTATAAGCTGTGACGTAAATGTTTTGAGTTGTTTGTCAGTGTAACATGTAATAACATAGGGACAGCTTACTGTTTTAATGTTATATGTTATTATGATAATCAGTACATGGGTGAACAACACTGCAAAGAATTCCAATCCATTGTGTTGTGGCGGTAATGTTTCTTGAACATTTCGTGTTGTAAATTTACATATGTACCTCAGTTACAAACACAACCCTAGCGGCTTACTGCAGTCTCAGGTGATAAAAGTGTTCCACGCTTGAAACAGTTTCGTCACAGCCTAGACAGAATGGCGGTGTTTCATATAGTCGATGGAGCAGGGTCAAATGTAAGTTTGCTCTGTCGTAGTATCTGTTAGAAAAAGTAGTTTACCAAAATGAGCATAATATTGTGCAACCTTTTTTGGTGAACTTAACTTACAGCTTTTCTTTCATTTTAATAACAACAGCGAAGAAGTCGTCGAAAGGGAGAGGAGTTAATAAGGAATTTCATTGTGCATCCCGTGAATAGAAAACACCACTAATTTGTTATAACCGTTAATTTCTTTTGTGATCACGTCTTTTGTTTTTTCATGAAACATTGAAAATGATGTTGCCAAGACTATGTTTTTTTATTAAAATGTGCCCAGAGAAAAAAATCTTCCGTAAACCACAATCGGTGAGCCGATGAGATGACGCAGAATGGTGTTAAACAACAATCAGTGAGTCATTGATATGAAGTAGACAAGGTGAGAATGGTGTTAAACGACAATCAGTGAGTCAATGATATGACGCAACACCGTGAGTAAACAGTAACCAATAAGTCAGTGACATGGCGCAGACATGGTGACGCAGAACGGTGCTAAACAACAATCAATGAGTCACTGATATAACGTAGACAATCGGTGAGTCAATGACATGACGTATACATGGTGAGGATGGTGCTTAACAGTGGTGCCACCAAGCGGCCGATGAGATGGAAGCACTACCGTGGCTGAGCACAATTTTAGTCATATCCCATACTGAGGTCATCGCCTAAAAATATCTCTAAGCGTAAAGGTAAATATTTCCAGGTTGCAATACCCTATACATGTTCTTGTAATTGATATTTACATCTGTCGAATGTCACCGAATGTTTGGGTTTGAAATGACTTTTCATCGACAAACAGGAGTTAGATCATCTATTTTGGTTAATATATATCTCACTGGAAACTAATATATCAGCTGTGGCATGTTTGGTTGACACCATCAGGAACTTACTTCGAGAATTTTTAGTTCAAGATTGATTATTTCTCAAGATACAAAGATTCCAGCATCTTTCAACTTCCTAATACAAATTCCTTACTGCGGAATGTATGACCAATTTAAACTTGTTGTCTGATTGATTGGTTAACGTCATGCATACTCAAGAATGTTTCACTTATACAATGGCGTTCGTTTTTATAAGAATGGAGGAAACCGGAGTACACAATACGAACCACCATCCTTTGACAAGTCACTAACAACCTTTCACACGTGAACGTGCATACCCTCTAGTTAACTTGCGGAAACGAGCACCGTCAAGCACAAATTTTCACGAAGGCCCCACAAGCAATGAGAGCAGGGGAATCTACTAGTTTCCTGCCCAAGACCAGAGGTGAACCCGCCACCCGTGTGTCTTGAGATTAGAGCTCGTGCTTCCTACTCGCCAAATTACATCCCACTCCCGTTTTTTTCACATAGTCAATAACTGTCCTATGAAGTGAAGAGAAATATGGTCATAAATCCTGCCTATCGTTTTATTCTTTACGGGACAAACTTGGATGCCACAAAAAAGTAAGAAAACCCGTGGAAACACCAGTTTTTTGATGTCTGAAGCCTCCAAAATAAGGTTTAAAATGTTCAAGAAAATGTCATTAAAATGTGTAAGTATATATTAAACATGTTATATGTTATTTATGTAAAATTTTTTTTTATATGCTGACAACACTCAACTAAGATTTGAAAAGTCGAAAGTCTCTTAGAAGAATTCTGAAGCGAATCAAAAATATGTAAAAGCTTCTACCAGAAAGATAAGGTTGTACCATAAAGGTAAGGTTCTATCATTAAGATAAAACTCTGAAAGGTACCACCATAAAGCTAAGGTTCCGTCATAAAGCCAAGGTTCTACCGTAACGTTAACGAGTGGGGGTGGAGTGGGGGTGGGGTGGAGGTGGTTTGGGGGTGGAGTGAGGGTGGGGTATGTTGCTGCCTCTTGAGCATGTACATGAACAGTTAAAATGGCCTGGGGCTCTAACTAAGCTCGACGGGAGACCGGATTTCACCGATAAGCTGTGCCAACGATCGCACTGTCGTCGTTGCTCTGGTTTTGCTCTCAATGCTGTAGTCTTTTATATTCTACCATAAAGCTAAGGCTCTACCATTAAGCTAAGGTTCACCATTGCGGTATGGCTCTACCATGAAGGTAAAGCTCTATGCTTAAGGTAAGGCTTCTACCACAGAGGTAAGGCTCTACCATAAAGGTATGGTTCTGTCATAAAAGGTAAACTCTATCATTTTGCTAAGATACCACCATAAACTGTAATGCATTACCATTTAGGTCAGGCTCTACCATTAAGGAAAGCTTCCTTAAAAATGGGTAATGCACTACCATAAAACCAAGGCTCTCACATACAGATAAGATTCGCCATAACGGTAAGGTTATAACATTCTGTAACATTCTGCTATAGAGGTTAATGAATCTGGGGTGATAATGTATCGTAGGTTAAATGATGAAAACTTGCCCACGTGTTAGGAAGTGGCAGGATTTTACTCCACAGTGTTATTACTCAGCGTTCCTAACACGTCACGTCACCGATTTCTCTCAGTTCCAGAACGGCGGTTGTTCACTTCTGATAACATTACACATCCAGTCAGTTCGAAAGCCAAGAAAAACTAAATACATCACAACAATGTATCAAAGAATGCACACAGTGGACGTATGAAAATGTAGCTGGAATAATGACTCAGCAGTGCCCAGTGTTCGAAGAGTATACTTCTTTTCATGACTCAATAGTTTTAATGAGGGAAAAGGAAAAAAGAAAAAAGGGGCAACAACCTGGCAGTGGAAGAACAATAAGAATTCTGGTAGTACAGGTTCAAAGATACGTGGAAGCAATGACATTTCAGCTTGAAGAATAAACCTTCAAAATACAAATTGAAAACAGAGTAAACCACAACACTCATAAAATGCATTGCAATACATTATTACTGACTCATTTAAAATAACGTAATTAGACTTCACAAAGAAACAATGTGTTCCCTTTTGCGCATTCTCTATGGCCCTGTTAAATGTATATGATTACAATGAACTGGTTATCCGTACATGTACATGTCACATGTGAAATCATCTCAGACATACCTGAAAACTTCAATTCCAGTACAATATGACACTTAATGACACATTAAATATACACAATCCATCAAAGAAGTAACCTTTACACACAAGTATGCAAAAATGTGTATCAGTATCCTTACCACACACAATCTAGAAATCACTCGTGACCACACCCCTTGGTGACATTCATGTTTTGACAGTCGCCCGGTTATCAGGCTACGACCTCGTGGGGAAGTGATCTGTTATTTATCTTTAATCACCACAGCGCAATATAAGACACTCATAACTCGTAACTGGTGTGACTCCTGTTAGTGGACATTACTAAGTAACGAATATCGCCACCGGTGTAAACATTTTGACCGGCGATACAACTACAACCTGTGCTATTCACTGTGTCTTTCGATTCGACAGTATTTGCTTACTCATGTAACAACATACATTAGTACTTCAGTGACAACACTTTATACCACCTTGTATTTGCTGTCATTTAAGAACAATAACAAAAATCGTGGTAATTTACCGTTTTGGAACAATCGCTGAACCAAGTTTTGGCGGAATTTCTCATCAAGACGTCGTCACTCTCCGCACTTAAAGTTCCTATGTCGATGACCGGTGGAACTTACACTACCAGTTTAGTAACAATGATACTCTGTCAATGAAACAAATATTTTAGGCTTACTGTGAACCTGAACAAACTTGGATAAAAATAATTATCTCTGCAGCGAATGTGGCCCACAGAGGAGAAAAAACAAGGGAGACAGCTGTACAAGAACAACACAAAAATGTAACTGAGTAACTCCCCCTGTTACACATACATGTATGACTACACACTTGTGGAAATGACCGGGCTCATGGTAGTGGCCTCCTCATAACTCGGCAGATGCCCCTCTACCGTTAGCCGGAACCGTTCACCGTCAACACGCTTGTCCTGATCTCTTTGATGATTTCCATATAAGCTCTTTGTTTCCGCGATGGCTGATGAGCCGTCCTGACCTCTGGTCGAAGCACCACTGTCCATAACCTCTCGATAGCTGGGAGGTAAGGACATACCTGTAGTGTCTACAGTGGCATGACCCACGCTGACATTGGTGTGCCACACGTGATCAAACCCCTCCATGTCATCTGCTGTCACACTGCACTCATCTACAAATCTGTTGGATTGTGACATGGACCATGTCCCCACCTTAATCCTATGTCTCTTCCTTTTAATGCGACCACACAGTTTCCTTAGGACACGGCCTTTTGCCAATACGCACAAGATCGAAATCAACCAACAGAGCATCACAATCACAGCAATCACAATAGTTACCTTGTTATACCATAAACTGGATGTGACATCATCGTCTTGCCATCTGGTATGGACTCGTGTTGTAGACTCTGTGGGGTGAGTAAATTTTTAATTAATCGAGGCTTTGTGCAAACGGGTATCATTTTTGTTCTAGAAATGCATGTTTGTACGGAATACTTACCTTGTATTGTTAAAAGGAACGTGGCGAATAGGCATAGTTGGCCACAATGATATTGTGACAAGGTCATTTGTTTATGCCAGGGCAAGAGATCGGCTCATTCATATAACGGGCAATCCCGAGTGCCTGCTCGGCTCGTTACATGTCATTCTCCACCATCCCGCTATTAGAAATGTAACATATATATAAATATATACTCGTCTGTATACCCGATTTTCTTAGCGATTCTTCGTAAGTAGAAACCATATTATGTATTCCATGCTGGTCTACTGATATTGAGCTTTCATTAATGTTCATATAGACTTGATAATATTACATTTTTAAGTCAATTATGACAGTCGTTGTTTTTGCGTTGTTTTAGAGGCTGCCAAAGAGCCATTATTCATCACTTAAAATGTTTGGCAAGTGTGACCTCTTTTTAATCTTGCATATGCTCTTTCTAAGAATGGTTCTAGTCTGTATCTGCAAAGATTGAGTTAGACAATTTAGGTTTTTCTTAAAGGAAAAGAAAACACAAAAATGATGCCAACAATGATGAAAGAGCGTCAAAACATATCTGCAACTATGGTCTTTAATAGTCTTTTTTATTTTTTTTTTTCAGGAGAAAGGGGTATTTGAAAATGTTTTCTGTGGTGGGTATTTGGTACTAGTTTTTGTTATTTATCGTCGTTGCATAATAATGTTCTGAATAAGGATGATGTGCATCTCTAATAACTTTATTGGAATGTAAATCTGTTGTTTATATCCAAACATATGTATTTAACCGGAATTATGATAACATTTAGGAACATATTAAAAACCCAGGTTGAACACACTTGTTAGCTGAAAAGAACAAATTCTAGTGCAGAAATATTTATTAAACATTCCCATTTATGACATTATTACACTATGTATTACACTACAAGACTATGTATACCAAAAGGTAGTCCCGAATACCCACCATACAAAAATTATTTTCAAGTCTTTTTTTCTCCTTAACCAAACATCGAAAAAATATTGAAGGCCACATATACAACTAATTTTCGCACTCTTTCATCTGGACTTTATGTAAGTTTTTATGTTTTTCCACCTTTAAAGCCCAAATGCATCTCTGTTTGCTGTCTAAATAGCTCTGTACTCAGATTACCTTGTTCATTTCATCTCAAGGATCATTTAATATAAATAATGGTTTAGTGATACGGAAGTATAGTACGCTGCGGGAGAAGATATTCCCCAACTATGAAGACGCACAGTGTTTACATTTGTTCCTTGTAACATTATACTTGAGTTTATGTAATGGGTGAAATGTCCTGTACATTCAAAGCCTATCCGTATGCTTGTCAAGTGTACCGTGGTACAACGAGCCTTCTGTAAGATTCATATACCGGTGCCCTATAACTCTACACTTGTATTCTAACAGGTATACGCTGGGCAGTTTGCTTCGGTATGTGCAGAAGTAGGGGACGTGGCGTTTTTCTGAGGTTCCTCCGGCAAATATGGGCCTAAATATGGTACATTGATATTCATACATTTATTAATATACATTTTATTCCCTTCCAAATTACTTTTAAAAATTAAGTGAAGGTATTTTTAAGACACTGTTTTTATTTGAGTATCTGGCCCGGATGTGATGGTATTGTTTGATTCATTGTTTTTCATTTCTCAGTGACGACCATATGCAGCCAATCCCTTGGATCAGGTAAACATTAACCAATGGTTCATGTCTCCCTGATAAACATGCATGACTGGTTGCGGGCACTGTAAAAGATCGATCAGTCTTCATATTACTACCTATATTCAATCTGAGTTACTGTGACAAAGCACATGGTCACTTTTACACGAAATTGGTTTATACGCAATTTCTTTATGGAACACAACATATCTTCAACAAGATTAACATAAAGCCTTTTGGATATTATTATTCCTAGTCTTATTCCTAGTAACCATTTCAATGTAAGCTTCTTGTTACAAGGAAAGACAACAAAAAATATAACCAACGTTATTTTAGAAGAGGGATCAATTCAGAATGGTAATTCTATAAATGAACTTTTAATCTGGCATTCTTATGACGCCATAGGATACGCCATTTTAGAAAAACCGGAAACACGATGTCGTGTCATCTGTAATCTAAACTCTTTGGTATTAGAGGTGAGACCCTCCTTTGTCGCGTGAAGCACGGCCCCCTTTATTATTACAACATTTGCGGACGTTCTTGCGTCTTCTGCGAAACCGTCACATGGGCTTGTACAGTCATATACATTTCACGGAACTCATGACTCGGATTCTTTGAAAGTCAGATCAAAAAACAAAGAAATGTATATGTGTTAAGCAAATGTACATGATATACCACCGGCCTGTATTATATGCACGGTTCTTCTAATTCGGTGGGCGCTTACGAGAGGTGGCTAGAGGGTTTTAATTGATTATATCGGATTGTTTAAAGCCATGTTCAAGAATTTCAGTTCACATATTACCGCGGTCAGGTCTATGGGTGCATGGAGAAAACCCTTCTGAGTTTCCGGGGCTAAAGCCGTCCAGCGGGCGGGGTATGGGGCCGACCACAGAGTAAGGCACTTACCTTCCTAAGGTATACCTGCCAAACTTAATGCCGCGGTCTAAACAGCGAGAGCTGGATTCGAACATGCTACCTCAGTGGCCAAGGCTCTGACGGTTGATGTTAACCAGACTTCAGTGACCAAGGCTGTGGCGGTTGTTGCTAACCTTACCTCAGTGACCAAGGCTGTGGCGGTTGCTTCTAACCTGACCTTAGTCTCCAAGGCTCTGGCTGTTGCTGCTAACCTGACCTCAGTGACCAAGGCTCTGGCGCTTGCTGCTCACCTGCGCTTTGTCTTTGCTATCGAGCTTCCCCCGTTAAGTGCGCGACTAATTCTTGGCTATAATGTAGGGACGTGTTCGACTCAAGCTATTGCTAGTTCCACAAAAGCACCATGCACGACAGAGGGTTTGCCACGGATATCTCTGGGGTTAACAGTGGGGTTTTCTTAAGGTTCTTGTCAGGCTTCCTCTCATCAAGTCAATATGTGTGTAAATTATGGAGTTGACTTGGCTGTAAATACTCAAAACCCAGCAAACAAATAAATACACAACAATGTTTTATGTAGTATGCCTTTAAATCACTAGCATTCACTGTGAACCACAAGGACGTGACATTGTACATCTGTCGTGAAAACTAGGAGCTAGCATGTATGGTAAGAAACTGTTTGAAACTTACCAGCTTGTTGCGGAGGTAGCACCATATCGGCAAGGGATATCCCTCTTATGTCAAACTTATACGCCGGAAAATATGCACAGTCCAGCGCTTTCTCTTTTTTCCGCAAGGAGGTGTCCGATTAAATTCAAGTTTGATTCTGCATTTAAAATAGAAAAAAACGCGTGATGCCGAGATGGGTGTATCAAGATACACTGATGAAACTATGACATGCACAATTGAGCCGTTAAATCTGATTGAATATAAAAGGCTAGAGCGTAGAGAATAATACCAGAGCAGTAGTAGACAAACGGTAAATACGTTACCGGTGAAATCCGACCTTTTGTCAATGTTCTCTATAGCATCATAGCATAGGCAGAATTAGGTAATTGCAGTGATGTTAAATACAGAAGACCACCGTTTGCGACACAGTTCACGCACAGATTGACGTTTTCACCACTTACGCCTATAACTTGTTCAGATTTGTCCCACACAAGGAAGGAAACGACAAAAGAGGGCTTTATCTATTCTCCTAAGCTCTTCCTGCATTGCAAGCAACATTGCTTGTCTGGCACAAAATATCGTGCTTAAAACCTGCTGATATCACGCCTGAATTTGAATCGCAGGGTGAAGACACCTTAATTCTGTCTAGCAATACAGGCTGGCCGCCTGAATACCACTCGGCTAGCAGTCCTCCCACAAAATTAGGAAGTAGCTCACAAGTAGCTTTTAAGGCGAATGTGCACAGGACTATATATCCAGAAAGTGTAAAAACCCAAACAACGAAAATACTGTCATTTACGCCACTTCTTAAAAGATATCCACCTAAATTTTGGGGGCATTTGTATATAATGCTGCATATTACGCGTATACAAGAGTTCTCCTAGCCAGTGCAGTGTTGAATAATGAGGTGAGGATACCACCTGCCCGGATGCAGACGCTTCAGTTAACATTGCGAAATTCACGAAATCACGCCCACAAAATATATGTATTGCTATATTCGTTGTACCGTGTTATGTACGATCGAGTGTTGCAATATAACCACCGTGTGAAGTAGTAAACACTCCCGTGCACTGTGATAAAATCTCTGTGTGATTTATTACAACAAATCACCGAGTTTTGTAATATTAATTCTCGTGTGATATACTCGCCTCAGTGAAATATTCTTGAATACGGCCTAAAATACCAGTCAAATAAATGAACAAATGATGCTGCATAACATGATGTAAGACTTTCCCAGCTACGCCAAATTTTATATTCTTACGTTCCAACACTTCTATAATACATCAGTCTGGCTGTTCCTGAGCTTAGTCCCCACCGGTCCGGAATTACACTTCACCAGTTCCTGAACGAAGCCATCTTAACGTTACGAGCACGTAGGTGATATGACGACCATGTGCCTACAGTGCTGGTCGTCATGGTAGTTACGTCTTCGTAACCATAAGAAGACTTCTTGGTCTTAAGATGTCAGAATAAATCTTCTCTGTGGTACCACTAATGATATTAAACATTAATGCTAATTTTCACATCTGCTCTTTAGGGTTTAGGACAACTCTCATTATCGGTATTGGAATAAAAATCCTTAAGGTGAGCGCCCATTTTAACACAGTGACGAGTTTTGAAGTCAGGACTAAGTTTGACTTAAGTCTAAGGCAGCTTGGTGATCCTTGGGCCTGACCTTACCAACACAGCTTACCCGGATACCGACACTGACCCCACTTTCCACTACACCATCATGATACTTCTTCTGACTTCCCAACCACAAACTATAAAATAGCAATGCGAAACAAATGGAGTCGTATCCCGGACATGTTGATGCAGTGTATAACAGTGGTAGGTTTTCGGGAAAAGGGTCATCCATAAAGTACGTGTGTTCGAAAGGGTGGAGACGGCAGAGGGGAGAGGCGTGTCAGTGCATAACGTATAGCCCACAAGGTGCATACAGGTTGGTTCATGAATCGATGTACGTACGAAACAAACGCAACAGGATACGTGCTATTGTACTGGACCCTGTTGAACAAAGCAATCGTAGGCTAAGTTGATTGCATAACTACCATGGATACCTATCTCTTTAACATGGGTTGTCATGGTAGTTATAATCAACTTTGTCTACCACTGCTTTGTGAAGAGGGGCTTGATTAGTAATATTCGTCATACATTGTGAAGCAATCTCCCGAACAAAATAGGCGGGCCCATAATGATTGTCGGCGAGTACGCGCCATTAGTACGTGGTCAGTGTGGTCAGCCAAAACTGTTCAGTCATGGATCACCAGAACTGGAAATAGTATCACATTCCATGTTATATGAACGCCAAACCATGTGCAAAAAACAAAAAACAAAAGAGCTGTGATGATTGTCAAATGCTTTGGAACGAAGAAATTACCGGCCTTTATATTTATTTATTATTCATATGATTGGTCTTTTTGATTTTGATTACTCAAGAAATACACGACCATCAGCAGGTTGCCGGCGGACCCCAGCCTGTAGAAGAGGCTACCATAAAACAGGTAGAGGTCACAGCTGCCGCCAGTTTGACAGTGCCTTTGTAAAATCATAAGTGACTAGAGTTTAGTACGATAAATTTATCAGGTAGCTTAAATATTAAACAAACAAGAAAGCAATCAGAGATTGCAAAAATGTACAAATCATGAACAAATAAACAATTATTTTTGTAGAGTATAAATATCCAGTTAAGACAAAATGTAGGCATAGTTGTGAAACCTGAAAGCTTTCTTGAAATCCAAGTAGAATGAGTTATCCTTTTTACAGCTGACGCACATAAAAACAGCACACAATGAAACCACAAACAATTTTGTCACGAGGTGAATCACACGTTAAATCCTATATGATTCAGTTCTCTTCAATTACTTTCAAAAGCTTCCAGTAACAGTACCCAAGCAATTTAAGACTCCGGGTATTAACATGAAATTATCACTGTTATACAGCGAATGATATCTACATTAAAACAGTATTCAAATCCAGCAATGTACAGAATGCTAAATTCGAAATGTGAAAAAATAACCTGACAGTGCAAACTTCAGGTGAGTTCGAGAATCCTGTGTCTAATAGTTGCCGAGATATGCTCTGGACTACTTGAGAAATATGTGCAAGGGCAGACAACTCCAAAAATAGATCGAAACACACAAAATAATCGGACAGTGCACAACTTCAGGCCATTTTGCACATTTTGTGTGAGTTTGAGAATCCTATGAGTAGTGTAGAGAAGAGGGGATTCTGGACCACCTTCTCCTCAAAAGTGTTTTGGTAGAAATAAAGCCCGCTTTAGGTATCTCCTGTTCAAATCCGCTGGAAAACAAGCAAGCCAAGCCAGCCAAAGAAGTTTAAGGTGGGAATAAACGGGTGAATTTTTAACTCCGCGGTAAACACTGAAACATAAAGCCTTTGTGTAAACAGGATGTATAGGCCTTCACTATAGACTGCCAAACTGGTTTTTAGCGCACAGGTATACATTACTCAGCATGGGGTGTTGCACAACACGTGGGGTATTTATTTATCTTAGTTGGTACAGGCGTAGAGTTGAAACCCAGAGATCGCAAGGAAGGCAGCCACAGAAGTTTAAGGTAGAAATAAACGAGCCTATTTTAACCCAGATGTAAACACTGAAACATAAATTGAACCATTTAACAAACCATCCTCCAGGTGGGAGATGCCCTCTTCACCTCTCCCTATAGGAGGGCCTTGGAGCGTGGAGCTTTCAATTTCAGATTCTACTCGGTTTGGAGTTGGTGTACAGTTAGCATACAACCTGAAACCAATCCCAGAAAAACCAATGGCATAGCACCACGCAAAAATTTGGGGATATATATTTTGGGGTTGAAGTTAACAAATTTACTACATAAATAGTAAGGAAAATCAATGCGCTGTTGTAACCTATTGGAAGCAGGCCCACCCCAACCCACTTTTTCAAGTACAATTTCCTTCAGAAACTTAACAGGCTTGATTTCTTAACTTTCATTGGCACAAGTAATTCCAAGATTGAATGTGTCTGATCAAAACAGTTTTACTGTGTATATATATAACAGAATAGCAAGTTATTCTAATTCCATTTTTCTGCAAGGTTTAGAAGTTAGACTTACCTTAACAATGAACAATTATCTGTTGTCAAACTTCCACACAATGACTCAAAATGCATTGTATTTGGTGACAACATGTATTAAAATATGTCTAAAAGTTGAGCTGCCTATCATGTGTGATACAATTTGGTTGAAGGTGCTGTCTTTGTATAAGAATTTTAAAAATGCCAATTTTTGGAACAAATGGTGAGTGCATGTACAAATGGGGTAGGGATTGCTCTACTTGATGAAAGGTGTCAAAATTTTAATTTCTTGTAACCACAAGTGTTTGATTTTAAGGAAAACACGATGAGCATTCGTTTCTACAGAATTTGTTTTCACAGAAAGGAATTTTATATCCCCTTCTCCACAAATCACTGTATCCCAGTTACCCAAAGTATCATCCTAGGTGGTCACCCAGATACGGCCCTCAAATTTTTAGCTTTGTCATGAAACAATTAATATTTTGGCTTCAGTGTCAGCATTGTATGAAGATATAATTGACGCAAAATTGAGAAATTTTTCTCCTCTTACAGATTACACATGCGCAATTCAGTTGGGTCCAAGATTTGGCTAAGAATTACAGAGTACTGGAGCACCGATTGGATAATACTGTCACAGAGACAATCCAGGTTGTTAATATACAATAAATTTCTATTCTGTCATTTTACACCAGTCAGAATTAATATAATATAATCTACAATGTCAGAATTTTATCTGCTTTGGATACAACTGAAAGACATTTGCCAGGGGCACTGCCCACCCCCAGTCCGACTAAGGTGACAAAATGCTATTACGTCGCTTCCAGGAGCAACAGCTCAAAAAATGGTGCTTATGCTATGTTGAATTTTTGATATGATGTAGAAAAAAGGTCAAACTGTGTATGGTGGTGTGGCATACCACCACGGGAAAGTTTGGGGATATATGTTTTTGGGGTTGAAGTTCTCAAATTTACTACACAAACAATAAGGAAAATCAATTCGCTCGCGCGACCGGAGAGGGGTTTCGTTCGGGAAGAACTGCTTGTGGTTCCTCCTTATATCCAGCTGTCGCCAGATGGAATTCTATGTTAGCATCCATTCTATGTTAGCATCCATTTCATATGGAACAATCATGCTCCAAAGGAGCTGTCAAAGGAGGACAGTGATGCTTTATCAGGCGCTGACCGCTGACCGCGGTGTCTTTCTAATCGCAGCAATGCCATGACGGAAGGTCTTCTTACTGAAGAGGGTCTCTTTACACTGCTCGTGGCGTATATGCTTTATATCAGGATAGAGTACATACTGGGGCGTAGGCCAATATAAACTGCAATGGGACGCACCGGTACACTCATCCCTCATCTCACCTTGAGCCTACTTATCTTTCGTGCTATGGAGTGGGTGGTCCGTCGGATAGTCAGACGTGTCATAGAGATGTGCATGTTCGGCCTTGTAAGTCCCTGTAAACATCGTCGGTCTGGATTCCGAGCAGGAGAGAGTTTGTGTCAGCCAGCATCGATCTCCATACTGCTTCTCGATCTGGTTGTAGTAGAAGTCGTAGATCAGGTGTTTAGAGAGACCGAGGATACTCATCCCCACTTAGACTGGGCGATTGAGAACCAGACGACTGTACCTCTGTACCTGGAAAGCCCCAAGATTTTCATCAAAGATGGTTGCTCTCAGGAAAGCTGGGCTGGCTATCAAGAGGCGCAGTTTGTCTTCTTCCTTTGCGAGAACGAGCTTTACATTGACCCGTTTTCGGAGGGTTTTTCATGGTCTTTCCAAACACGGGGTCGTTCATGAGCTTGTAGAGGCCCTTCTCGAAATCATTGGTTGTAGTTTTTCGGGGATCAGTGTTCACAGTGATATAGGACTCCATCCACGGGTTAGGTTTGAATTTCAGAGCGAGGTAGATTTTCGTGAGACGTATCCCCAGGGATATGTAGAGCTGCAGGTTGCGGAAATGGCGCACATAGCGTTTGTTGTCGCGTAGGTTGGGGACCAGATGTTCAACCTTGGTAGGCCCACCCTATCGGCAAAGAGGCCATGCCGGTACCCCGACATCCATTCCTTCTGAACCATCTTACACTCTGGGGCCAGTGGATAAGCATTGTCTTCATTGTGAAGCTGCTCTGTATACTCCAGGTCCACCTCTAGGTGGCCCACATAGTTCGACTGCATCTATCCACCGAAAGCCAGCTGTTGGTAGTGATTGGCTCATGGCCCAGCCATAGACGTTGTTAACGTCCAAATACAGGATGTGACTCTTTGCCTTTGATGAGTCATAGCCCTCGACTAGCGGATTGTTTGCTTTTGCATATATTTTCCAAACCACTGAGATTCCTTTTCAATGAGGAGATGTTGGTCATAGTCCGTCAACAGTTCAAGCTCAACTCCTGTTTTCTTGAGTTGGGCGCCCCATGAAAGGTCGGGACTTGCGTAGTAGTGGGCTGGGTCTAAGCCATATTGTTTAACACAGGTCTTCCGGAAGGTTCGAATACATCGACCAGGAAAAACACGTCTGTTCAATGATATAGGTCGTGAGAGTCACCCAAGTAACAACACTCAAACGCGTCCCAGACCCTGTTCGTATTGGCATAATCTTCTTCACTGATGTGCACATCGGAGAGTTTGCCATAAAAGTCTTCTTTAGGCGGTAGGCGTGATTCAGTGAACACGCTTCCAGGAATCCATTTATTCGTACGACTAAATGCCTTTACGCATCAACTGCTCTGGTCTTTCTTCGATAGTCTTACACTGCGTGTTATCTGGAAAGCCTCGGGCTGATGGCTGTTAGCTTATCAAGAGAGGCCTACAAGAACTGAGTCCTGTCGATGAGCTGGCCTACGGAGAAGGGGATGCTCTTCTCTGTGTTATTAGGAATACACGAACCCTACCCTCTAGCCTCGAAATGGCCAGCGTTTTCTTGATCTTCCGCTCCTCTTCCTGGAGAACTTTGAGGAAGTGCTCTATCGCTTCCTCTGTATATAACCGGTGATTCGGTCTGTCCATCGCATCGCACGACTATGTAGCCGTAACGTCACGCCTCGTGTTGCTGTGTCTTAAAAGTATTACTTTTTGCAGGTTTGAGTTCAGGACCCTTGATTTTGGTTGTAAGAGCCTCAAAGGCGGTGTAGGTGGCGTACGGAGCCAGAACCTGTTTGTGGTGATTCTGGAAGGTCAGTTTGTTTTTTCCCTCCTCAGGCATCCCCACCCTCAGAGCCGTCTGCCTATTCCCTCGGCTTTGTGGCTTGTGGGCCTCCCGAAGGTCTTCTCTCCTGCAGCCGTGGAGACATCTCTCATAAAAGTACTTACACTCGCGGTGCTTGCTCTGGCCATACAGGAGAGACGGACTCTTGATCCAGGTGTAGTGGAACCTGCATTCTCGATCATTGACAGGTTAATCCTGGCGTTATCTGCAGGCTATTTGCCTGTGGATGATCGCTCCTTTGTCCAAGCCTAAGACATTATTTTCGAGATTGTTTTGTTTTTCAACCCGTTTAATCTGTCAGATGGGTGTTGGGGCGTCGATTCTTTCAAATTTTAGACCGTCTTGCTCTGGGATGGGGTACTTAGTTGGTCAATCTACATGTATATCCACTGGCAACAGGGCTGAGTATAGTGCCATGTGAAGGCAGTTGTCATCTCACCACTGCCTTCTTGTTCTTTTTAGCCGCAGGTAGTGGAATATAAGAGCCACCCCTCAATGGCGATGTCCAGCCATTAAAGCTTTACTCTGTCAACCACCTAATCAGAGCCCCTCTGCGTCCATTTCTCAAGTGTCTCCTGGGTTGTAGGATAGGCTTTGTTCAGGGTCATGTTGATCTCGCTGACTATCGCGGAAAAGACTCCTGTTTATGGACCAGCATAGGGTCTGTGTACTCCGCGCTACCATCGGGGTTGTATTTTCGAAACTGGACCTTAAAGCCAACTGAAACTTTACGCCTTTCAAATCTTTGACCTCTTCTTCGAGCTTCCCATGAATTTGAGAGCGTACACCGCCTAAGAAAGCCTCTGGGTTTTTGTCAATCTGGAACATCCATCTGTCAGTTCCGCAAGAGTTTCCAATCAACCACGACGTACCACTGGCGACTAACTTTCGGAGCTTTTTATCGTTGAAAAGGTCCAGAATCTCTTTTTGTTAATCCTGGCTTGTTCGTAAAGATTTGAAGGTAGGCACTGGATCAAACTCCTGTATGGCCGTCTTTTTCCTTCCACCTACTTTGTGAGAAGAAGGCTGATAATTTCTCGATAGTAATAGTTTTAGCAACTTCTTCTTTACTTACTCAGCAAGTAGCTCATCCAGAATGTTTTTAGCCACTTTCTTGAGGGCTGATTGGTTGTCTGGCATTTCTGCCAATAGTTCTTCTAAGAATTTTTCCAACAGTTGATCTAAGTTTTCACCCATGGTTATACGATGTACGATTTACGCATACAAGATTGATATATAGAAGGTTTTACGCTTCTCCAATAGAAAATAATTCATTTTTACATTTCTATCCCAGAAAGTCTTCTAAACTCCTGTTCAAGAACACGCTTATTCTTCCGATTCTTGTGCTCGTTTTCATATCTAAAGGCTTTGCATATTAGAAAGTAATGTTTAACCCCTCTACCACAAACACTGCATCGATTTGTACCAGGCCCTGTGCGCAGTTGTATAAGGTGGATTCTACAATACTCAACCATACAGATCTCACCACTTAGATCTGTAGATCCAATTATCAGCCACTTACACGAATTCTTCCCAACAACCATTGTGCTAGATTGTTCACTTTCAGTAAATCCATTATATCATAAATGTCTAATGGATATATAGAAGAGAGATATTTCTTCTAAACCGAGTACAAACTGAAATTGAATGCTCCCACCTATCAGCTTGCTTCGAAGAGATGTTTCTGTTCAGTGGAGATTCGAGAAAGCCTAATCAATTTCTACCTCAAACTTCTGTGGCTGCCTTCCTCAGTATGGTATAGGTATAATGAAGGTTTTAAAGTAAGGGTTTATTTCTACCCGTGAAGCTTATAGGTGCCTGAGGGAAAAGTGGTCCAGAACCCTTCCCCCCGCCTCCCCACCCTTACATATACTACTCTATGCCTAATAGTTGTCGAGACATGCTCTGCACAAACTTGAGAAATATGCGCACAGGCGATCGCTATATGCTCCCCTCTTTAAGAGGGAGATCATAATAATAAATCTACAGCAAACCATTCCAAACTGCCGTTCACTGTTTTACTTATATATATATATGTGTTTTTACTTAATAAATAATTAAATATATATATGTATATATAAATATATATATATATATATATATATATATATATATATATATATATATATATATATATATATATATATATATATATATATATATATATATATATATATATATATATATATATTTAATTATTTATTTGGGCATCATGATGGGAGGAAACCGGACAGAGCCCGGATGAATCTCAGCTGGGCTTGAACTCACAGCGATCGCATTGGTGACAGGCACCGTGGGTGATTGCGCTGCACTAGCGCGCTACCCCTCCCCCACGGTGGCTGTCGTTTACTGTTTTACGCATTGAAATGTCTGTTTCTTAACTCGTAGGCAAATGAAAGAAAATTAAAGCCGTTTAATCACCATGGCGATTAAACGGCTGTTTGTGCCAGCCTGTATATAAGTAGCATTGACTGCAATCCTCCATTGTTGTAGTTCTGTAGGCCTGCATTTTGTGAACCAACATGGTGATTCAACGCACTACGTACAAGGAGGGAGGGTGGGTCAAGATGCATTTTGCACAAGATGCATGCATCTTTAAATTATGGACGGCCCCAAATCATGGTGGCAATCTGGTTACAAGTAGCCCGGCTATGTTTCCACCAAAAAATTAAAGCTGTACATGGAAAAAACGAAATCATTTATATATATTTTAAAAATGCTGATCTATTTACCAACACCACAACGAAAATATACAAATATAAGACGCACCTCATGATCTACACGTATCCAACAAAAAAACATTAAGAGTGTACATTGATAACAATTTAGGCCATAGGCTGTTCGCTGAAAGACGCTTAGAAAAGAACTTTAGTCCCAATGAGAACATGTCTATATGGTAATGAAATGAATTTAGCCAAAGAAGAGGTAACAAAAAGTTTTTCACACAAAAGTGGCACAGTAAGAAGAATCTGCTCATTATAATACGGAAAGTTTTTTTTTTCTTGGCGGCGTAGCAACTAATCAGACAAGGCACCCTAAAACGTCATATATCAATCCGCGCGCACTACAAATAGTCAAAAAACTGAATCGACTTCTATCGCCGTGATGAACAAATTGAGCCTAAAAATTTTGATAGTTTTCGCTACATGGGAGTATTAACGAAACGCAGACTCTAGTGAGAGTTAAATAATGTCACCCGTGATTTTTCCTCATTTTAATTTATCAAAAAAAAAGGTCAATTTATCAGTAAAACTGGGAAAAATTTCACGCGCTTGAATCCAAAAACCACATATCGGAATTAGGTCATGTTTACATTGCCTATTGTTTATCACTAAACTTTCTAAATATCACCCTTGTATACATCTCCTCCGATAAAAACTCCGAGAATATTCCAAGGTTCCTAAAGCAACAAATACATGGTAATAAAAATATATTTTATTTCCTGAAACGAATGAAGAGATTAGGTTGGAATTTCATACAGGCTCATAATGGGTTGCTTATTGCGAAAGTCATTAAGGCTGGCATATGGTCAGTATGGAATGTAACAGATGTCGTAAACTAAAATGCACCTGAATAATTATACAACATTATCCTGACAATTCATAAAAGGAACCTCTGATATCATTTAAATTAATAAACAATTGCAAATGTTGACATGATTACATTCATGTAAACGGTACAGATGCATTTTGGGTGGTACAAAAATTGAATCAAAAAGGTGTACACATATATACATGTATGTCACTAGTGGGAAAGTTTATTGGTAACTTGCTAAAGGTCCACGGTTAACCTTTGGCACTCTGATTGAGATCATGTAAGTGAAAAATTCTTGAGTCTTAATGAACAGGCAAATCAAAATATAGCCATATAGCCATGATTATATAGTATAGGTTACTATTTATAAATTTAAGAGCATATAACTTTCATGTCACTCTTAATTTTAAGACAAATACTGAAATTCATTAATACGAATACATAATTATTTAATTCTTTCATGTAAAAGATACTGTTCAGATACATAAAATATCAGTGGTTTACTCTGGGTATTATGGTTTTCTAGACCCATAAAGCAGATCACCATGGTGTAAGTGAAAGCATTCTTGAACTTCTTGGCCTTAATGAACAGTGAAATAAATATGTACACATGAATATAATATATTAGATATAACCATATAAATACAGCATGTTTACCATATATATGTATAAACAAAAGAGCATTTAAATTTCACATTTCTCTAAATTTTATGAAATACAATGACCTGTATTTATTGACATGGATATAATATTTTATTCTTGTAAAGGATAGTGTTCAAATATGCAATAGTTTAGTTAAAATGTGTTGAACATACTACACTAGTAATAACAAAACCATTGCAGTTTTGCAAGACAAATGTATTATCTCAAGTATTATAGCTGGTCCTTTAGATCAATCAACCAAATGTCACCTTCATGAGAAGGAACCACAGATTTGATCATAAGAACATGTCTGTACTGTCACCATATATGGCTTAATGTCTTTCTATCATGCTTCACTTGGGGTGCATAAAATGTTGGCTAAAGGATAAACGTAGAAAAATATGTGGAAAACAAGAGTTTTTCAAATTATTCAACGCATCACTTCAAAGCACGGTCTGAAAAGTACCAGAAGTACATGTATTCAAGACTGTGTGAAAAGAGTATTGAATTAAAATAATTTATTCTGCAATTGTGTGTTGATGTTTGAGACATCCTGTTACTATCAGTTAATACATGTGTATTTAAATATATTATGAAATCAATGTATCAGGTTCATGTATAATAATCTTATAATTAATGTGTACTTCTACTTGATTGTACCCGTATACTACTGAATGTGTCTGCAAGCAATGCATATATGTTTATTTGATTGATGTTTTACGCCGTACTCGAGAATATTTCACCTATACAACTGCGGCCAGCATTATGGTGGGCGGAAACCGGGCAGATCCTCGCACAAGCCCACGACCATCCACAAGTTGCTGGCAGACCTTCCCACGTACGGCCGGAGGAAAAACCAACCTCAGCTGGACTTGAACTCAGCGCGACCGCCTTTCCGGGAGGCTTCTAGGCATATACATTTGAAAACTGCAGTATGTTTGCCTGATATTCTGTTACTGTAACTATAATCCTCTTCATCAATGTTTCTTAGGCATGCATGATTCTTTAAACTCGCGTTGCCGCAGTTCAGGTCTTTAGTCCTCCACTGCACCGTTCAGACCTCGAGTGTAGTGTTTCCTTGTCGCTGGACTTATTTCCCATAACCAGCAGCAATCGGTGAAAGTCAACATCAATGTTACGTACACATTTTGTCTTAAACCGTCCAACCTCCGTCTGCTGTACACGACATGAGGGAAAACTTTTCCTAATTTCGTCGTGTGAAGGTGCACAGGCTTCACTTGCGTGGTATTATATATAACGTTTATAGAGATCGTGTTACGCTGTCATCGACTTCGCCTCCTGTTGCCATGTTGGCTGCAAGCATGGCTCTGTTTTTGTTTTCGTGCTATATTTAGCCTCCACTGGATTAACATGCAGGGCGGCGCGGCTAATCGCCGTTTGATGTCGGGCGTCAGACAACAGGTAGTGATTCGGCCTAGTTCGACGCGATATGTTCCGCACTTTGATTTAGGAATTTTCATAACTGTGCCTCTGAAACGAGCAGAATTTTTGATAATATACGTTGTCAAAGTACACAACTTTCCGAGACAGTTTTATAAAGAACCCCTCTCCGGACTTGAACGCTACAGCGAACAGTATGAGGCCTAATTTTGACTTGTTGCCCGAACACGCAACTGTTAAAAAGTTGCCGGTACATTATTGAAATTAGGCAAAGCCTAAATGCACAGCCTATCTAGCAAACCATTTAAACCTTATTTCTGTTTTCAGGCTATAACAATTCCCTTCTGTCGCTGCTCAGTATGTTAAACTTCTTTTGAAAGTGAAACCAGAAACTTCACCTGAATAGCATACAGGGGCAGAAAGAATTCAAACCTATGCAGAGATGTGAGCATAACTTATGTGACTTCCATGGATATGTACTTCCCACGGTGGACTGAGTCAGCACTTCGGGAGTCTCGGGAACTCACTCGTGATGAGGAGACACGAGGTGTTCTCACAAACGATGATACGTGGCTAACGACGTGTCAGTTCCCAGTGAAGATCGACTGTGCAACTACCGTAATATATGTACTACCACCCTCAGCCGCGTTGGTTTAAAAGCGTAACTCCCTGGATGAACGACTACACTCATCAAACTCCACACAGCGCTACTTTTATGCGAACATGAAAAAAAAAAAAAAAAGAAAAAAAAAAGGAAACAAACAAAAATCAAAACGGCCGACTGTTTGACGCAGGCCAAATGCTCAAAAGTCGGCCCACTCGTTTTTCTTGCATATATCTCTGGTATTTTCGCAAAAATGGCAAATTTTTTTAATTCCGTTACAAGCAAATCAGAAAATTAGGTGAAAACGTTAATAAAGCGTTAGATATTTTTTACCTAGTTATTTCGTAAAGTAACGGAGCTATAACCACCTCAACTTTGTCATGATGTCCCGGTCCAGCCTTTTCCTAATACGTCCTACCATTGTAAGCACAAGAGGGGCCACAGGCGATGACAAGAAAGGTCAGATTGTATGAAGTCCTACTTGAAAGCATGAAACTTTATCCCTTTTCTGTCAATCACGCTCACTAGATACCTCCGAAGAGGTCACGTAACAATGATTTTTTGAGTACGAACTTTGGCATTGAACTTGATATGTCGTGACACAGGATCTGATTGATGGTCATCTACCTGTTCAACCTTTATTTGGACGAGGGTAAGTGTCACATTGACCGTTGTCGGTTGTTCCCTGCAAGAGAAACTTGCATGCTTCGTTCGTTTTGGGGGAGACGTTGGTCCATGTTTCCTAGGTTAATCATTTTACCGATCTGATAGAATGTTATATTGAAGATTGATAAAAAGTGAAAAACTTCAAAATTTACAATTAATCAAATAAAGTAAGTTTAATATCAAATGTCCACTTCTGAATATTAATTTGTGCGCCTGTCATTAGTTAGAAATCACGAATAATCCACTGTGGTATTATCATTTGTTTGCATTGAGAAAAGGGCACGCTGCGTCCTAGACGTCACCGACTTTACAAGGGCCCAATGTGAAAAGCCTTTTGATTGGTTAATGGTGACACGGCCTCAAAGGACGGCTCTGTCGAAATGGAAGATGTGTTTTCTATATAACGCGTAAGTTTAAACCTGTTTTTCTGACATTGAATTTAACATCATTTATACGCAAAAGTCTCGGGCTTTGTTTTAATACCACACACTATTGATTTGTTGCCTCTTTCTTTAACAAAATAGCCACTCAAAACTTTTAGTCTTAATTCATTTTATTTTTCTTAAATCCAGTCTTTCTATTGGTCTCATGTATGTATGCTTGGGGTTTTACTTGGTGCTTAACAATTTGTCAGTTATATGACGACGAGGAGCCCATAGTATATAAACATGCATATACTGTGTCTTCCTGTGGCAGGGGTAGTCCATGTCGCCATTGGAGCATCATGCCAAAGACACCAGACATGACACCCAACCCAGTCACGTTGTAGGCCTACTGACAAACTATGAAATTAAATGTTGTCTAATGTCAAATAATGAAAGCAAACAAGATGATAAAAATTTCAAACCAAAATAATTTTCAAAACAGTCATATATTGTGTTTTGACAAGGTGACTTTTTCACATTGAACACATTGACAAATGTACGACGTCCTCTTACCTGTGATTATAATGGTGAATAATAAACAAGTATTATGACTACTGCAAAGGCAACCATTTTCATACCAAAATAACTCAACAAATTCGAAAGAAGTTATCTGACCTGTCTAAACAAAATTTTTTTCACTTTTTGTTTTTACCAAATGATGGAAACAAACACATTAATGTAACATTTCCCCTGCACAAGCTGTTAGTCTACAGTTCAAAATCTTCACAAATTTAATGCAGTAATTTGAATAATTTGTAATAAGATCATCATGATCCTTTCTGGAGGATTCTAAAATTAGCCAAACTGATACATCAAAACCGTAATTCAAAAATATGTACTAAATCTGACTAAAAATGCTCCTTAGTTACTGGCAATTTTGGAACAACAAATTACCTGTGATATATATACCTGACACAAACCTGGGCTCTAGTCAGCACCACAAACCGTCTACATAGGATGATACATTTCTAATTACATCTACTCATTTCAAGGGCTGTTTATGTCATTCTTGCTATACAAATTTCATACATTTCAGATGTGCTAAAAATATGAAATACCTAAAGCTGAGAGATGAGAAATGATAAACGCCCAGTGAACAATACATAGTGGTAATAGCTTACACAGATAAGTCAGTAGGCATTAAAAGCAGAAGATATTAACTTAAAGAAGCATTAAATTCCGCAATCACAGGAAGGCATCACACCACTCCTTCAAACAGGTATAACAATCATTCGTTTGTTTTGAATTGGCTCCGGTAACATCTTTCAACCAGTCTTTGAACAGTTCTTCATTTTTCCTCAACACCAGGAACTGGCCAAGCACAACATAAGCCTGGAAAACAAAGTCGCACATTATGACACAGACATCTGCATTTAAGTCAAAATTCACTAATACTAAGACTGATAAAAACTGTAAATCCAGGTGTATTAAAATTACTAGATTTTTATCTGCAGGGTGAAATAATCTCGTTTTTTAGAATATGATATTGCCCCTGATGATGCCTGATTAAATTTAGCAGTTTTTGTGATGTCGTCAGGTGAATAAATGAATATAGGCTTCTTTTCAGCAACTTTTGTGATTTTGAACTTATAATGTACCATTGTTGATAATGTCTTTGTAATACAGGTTTTAGAAATAGAAATGAGCTTATTCATATAAGGATATTAAACTAAAACAGTCAAGTATATAGGGATGAAGCTATGCTTGAACTGAACTTAGATAAGGCAACAAAGCTACCAAAGAGCTTGCCTGTAGGGGGTAGATTCTAATACATAATAAAGGTTTTTTTTACACCGTGAATTGTTATCCACATGGAAAGCAACTGTAATTAGAACTAAGTCACCTGTCATCCACATAAATTACATGTTGCATGTTTGCAGGGGGGGGGGGGGGTTGATAACATTCACCAAATGCCATGATCCTGCACACACTGATGTGCTCATATTGTAAAACACACAGGGCTTATACAATGGAAGTGGCTTGGTTTACCTTATCAAATCCTTCATCTTCCAGTCTCTGTCCAAGCACATTCCCAATGCCAGCTAATTCTGTCACAGGCTTGTCACCCATGGGCTCTGACACAAAATTCCTGTGTTTCTGAGAAGTGGACGACATGACGACTGAAATTTTAATGAAACGTGCCAATAATGAAGTAAAAAGCATACATCATAACATTAAAACACACAACTGTAAAGGTAACCAAATTGAACAAAACTGATCAACATTGAACCATAAATAAAGTATGCCATATCAACCATTATTGTCTGCAACAAAATGATTTTGAAAATTAAGTATCAGCTGGTTTGCATAAAAACACTCAGTTTAATTGTCTAGTCTATGATGTTATTGTTTATGACTACTGCACATGTTTATCAGGGCTATGAACATCCTTATTTAAAGCCATTACATCAGTGTTCTTGTACAAAAGTAAATTCTGCCTTACTGAACAGTAGGAGCAGTGATAAACTGTTAGGCAGGAGAAAACACAAACAAAACTCAATCCAAATATGTTTAAAAGAAACTTATAAATGATGGCCATAAAAGCTACAATTTGCAACTTGCTGGGTTGAAAATGTAGCCATGGCAAGCCACAAACACTGCTTAGAACTAGGCCATTTTAGACATAAATTAATATTCAGGGACTGTGACTGTCTAATGCAGGGAATCTCTAAAGAACTTTGGGGAACATTCCTTCAGTGTAAGTTGCATGATCTTGTCAAAGACATAATACAGATGTAATATGTGTAAGGAAACAGTACTAACCAAACTTCACAAAAAATTCCCACACACATAAGTGATTTTAATGCCAAAGTTTAACAAGAGTTTAGGTGAAACACAATAAAGGCCTGAACAATGTCATTCATCTAAAACATATAAAAGAATACCAGCATCAACTGTGAGGGAATTTCAGGGAAAGTACTTCACTGGAATTGATGACATGTTCTTACTCTCAGTGTGGAAAGACATTCTTTTTTAAAATATGTGTATATGGATTATAGTTTATCCTTTATTTATCACATTGGTGCTTTGCACTGTATTTAAGAAAATGTCACTTACGGGCAGCGCTCATCATCACACCTGTGTCTATGTATCCTCCAAATATTAAAACTGCACATAAAATAATTTGAGATCTAGCTCAGGCATAAATACCAATGGAGAGACAGACAAAATTGCTATACCATACTATGCTCCAGCTAATGGCGGCGGGCATATAAAAATCAGGCTTTGGGACGACGTTGTTTTCATGTTAACTATAATTATCAAACTATACCAAAAAAAAAATGCCCAGGTCAAATAAGAGAGTGATTTTAATGTGGAAGTTTAAAAATCAGATTTTGGAACTACTGCACATTGTTTTCATGGTGTCCATTGGCCCCAGGTGGATATTTCTACTCCTGTTTTTATATTAAGCTGGCGACCATGACCATTGCCACAGCAGCAACCAATGGTGAACAATACACAGTTCTCGCCGAGTCTGATAAATCCTTCCCAAATGATATTTACGGTCCAAAACATGTATCACTGTGGCTCTTACCTCTCATTTTGGGTGCACCTTAAGACCCCACACATATTCAACTTGGAAGTGGACATATATTTCCACTTGGAATATATGTGCGCCGGTCCCAATTGACAAAATATTTTACAACAAATTAGCTGTGGGGTAATTCTTTTCAGGCTCGCCATGCAAGAATGGGAGCTCTTGAACACCTACAACTGTGGTTAATCCAAAATAGCTGCGGCTACTGCGATGACCACATCGTGAATTTGGAGAGAGCTTGACATTACAAAGTGAAATACATCTGTGGTGATGTGTGTGTCGCCAAGCAGAGTGGTAAGAGCAGATGACACCAGTTTTGGACTACAAACATCTTTTAGAACTGGACTCATCATGAAATGGTGTATTGTTTACCATTTGTTGCCACAGTGGCTATGATACTCTGCCCACCAAGTATAAAAAGAGTAGAAATAACCACCTGGGGCTAGGTATCAAGTCAAAATTGACACATGTGCATGCTTGTCATTGGTACCCATTCTTAGTGAAATTAACCTTTACCTAAATATTATTAAAACTTCAAGAAGTCTCAGGCATTTCAACATCATAGGATGTATTTCTACAAGATAAAATGAAATGGTGCATTTTTGCAATTCTTATGTGTGACCATGTGGTGTTTGACACAGCCAGAGGTTTAGCAACAACCAGCTTGCACTCAGACATAGATGGGCAAATTTGGGAGTTCTGGCTAGCTGGCATTCTGTCTATAATTTGTTTTTTATGTAGGCACCATTCAGCCTGTAAATATGAAATATTATTCATCAATTTGGTGAGTAGACAAATTGTCTGATGTGCCAAGCTAATCAGTGAGGAAATAAAAAAATTAAAATATACTCGCCAATGCGTGAACATGGCTATTGCCATGAGCCTGGTTAGGTGGTATAACCTGGCTCTCATTGAGATTGTGGGGCCTAGCCAGACCTTGAAACGTTCTTCTATTGGCAATAAATATGTGAGGATTTAAATTCTTTCCTTTGCCAGAGTGGCAAGTCAGTCAAATAAACATTTTCAACCTTGGTGAGTATACTGCTATATTTACTTGCCATAGCATTCGAATTTGTCAGAAAATGAGTCGTTGATCCTATTGTTTGATTCCTGCTTGAAGAATCATCTGAACAAAGTATTTATTTATTTCTTTATTTCGTGTTTAACGCCCTATTCAAGACAAAGTATTTCGATATTGTCATATCAGTTCCATCATTACCCTAAAGTGTATTTCACATCAAATGGCAGACATATCTTACGTATAAAGAATGGGCATAAGGAATAACTTCATGTATGACACTTCTACTGTGCACCAGTGACCAGCCGCTTATGTGCAACGATTTTTCTTGTTGGTGTGCCTACCACGAAGTTCACAACCATAAATAAGAACATTTTAACCTAAGTCATTTAATTCTTTGAGGGAGTCTAGGGTTGAATGGTAAATCATCATAACATTATGCACTGTCACATGTAATAGGTTCTGAAACTGATTACTACACTATACATCGTTATCAAAAAAGAATTACTTTCGCTTCCTACAAGAATGTTACTGCAACAACAACAACACGTTATGAACCACAATACCTTTTAGCGACGTATTGCTAACAATAACATCGGCTAAACATTAATACCTGCAAATGGATGAAACTGTTCTGAGTTTTAACGATTTATGTGTGACGATCAAGCGACTTAACACTTTCGCTGGCCCTTGTCGTGAAAGCGCGCTCTTACTGAAAATGACGATTAACGCTCCTCGGCCTCGAATCGAAATAAACATCAAACACTCGTACTTTTACGCAAAGCTACCAGTCACCAAACTCGTGAAGCAGACGACAGAACTGTAGATTCACATCACAAAAGTTCACCACGCTCTGCTTTGTGCTTCGCTGTCAACGCTGAAGAGCAAATGCACCACATAAATGCTGACATTTAACTGATCAGTGCATATCAGACTGCAATGGATTGCGTTAAACTCGCATTTTTGTCTTAACTTTTGAGAGTCTCTATCAAGAGTTACTCCCCTTAGTTGCGCCGGTCTTCTATCAAAACTTTGGCAGCATGGCATCTAGAGGAGCGAAGAAAACTACAAAATTTGCAAAGAAAACTATGGAAAAAATCAAACATCCACCTTTTTTAAAGGTCAATATCCCTGCTGGAAAAGCTGCCGCCGCTCCGCCTTTAGGGCCACAGCTAGGGCAGGTATGTGAACAGTGAATAACATATGTATTCTTTTTGTCCGATAACTTGGAAAAGATTTTGCCATTTTATTTGGCTTTGACACTGTACGCGTAGTTAGTACTAAGCTAAGCAGAATTTTAGTTACCAGTGTGGTACATTTATAACAACCAAAGTTGTTGGGTATAAATCAGGAAATCCTGTCATCACTGCCTGCCAGTCAGCATTGATTGTGTATCACTTTTAAAGATCAGGTAAATACGAAATTTAGATATGTCCATAATTTTGATACTTATCAGCGTGATCAGCGTAGTAACGATAGTGGATGTCGAAACCCGAGGTGGGGTCTAGCTGGCTCCGATGGTTTTGGCAATGGTTTGCTATGACTAGAAAGCCCTCGACAAGTTACAGGTTGAATATAGTTAAGACGTACATGTCTTTTGGACTGGCCTAAGGACCAGAGCCATAGACCGGATGGCTATCAAGACTGGACTTTAGAGGGGTCAGCTACACGTAAGTTACCATACCACAGAAACTACTGTCTAGATATGTGTCAAAGTAGAAGAGTTGAAAAGGACACATTTCAAGCTATTCTGAAATATAATTCCAATAATCCACGGTTTACACGTGAATAGTGGGAAATGCAATAATGGTGTGCTATGTCATGGTATTTCTTGTTAAAACTACTTGTGCATTTGCCATTTAAGCCGTTGTCATTTCAAATTTAAGCCTTCTGACTATAAAGTACACCACATTTGGGGGACATGATCTTCTCAGGTGGCATATTGTTGAAGTTATGTGATCAAAGCTGACATAGCAGACAAGGGAGACAACCCATTAAAATGAATTACCATTCTAGCATTCGTGGTTACCTTTTTCTTTCTTCCAGTCCTAGAAATAAGTTCGAAAATGACAGTTTCTGTGCAGGGGTCATGTATGTGTGGACAGTCCCTCTTCATTCTGGTCTTTACAGCCAGCCGATCTGTCATTCTGGTTGTTAGACCAGCTCTGCACTTTTGGCTACAGGTTTATGTTAGATGATCCTTCAGGTACCTGGCATGAGTCATTGATTTCCTTGGGCCCTCTGGTTTCCTCCACCCATAAACCTGACTATTGACACTTGTCTGGTCATCTTAGAAAGGTGTTTTGAGGTTGGTTTGGATGGAAGGAGGATATCTCATGAGGAAAAATGTAGTTTTCAGCTCCATTTTACAAGCCCCTAAAAATGCACTTCTAGGGGGTGAAATTCTGGATCAATATGCGTGTCAGCCTTTATTCTAGCATATAAGGAGTGAGATTAATATAATGCATATAGCATCATTCTTGTTCTTTATTGGGTTCACCATTTTAACGATAAATGGACAGTAAAAAGTAAACCTACAACCACCACCAACACGAGGGCATTTTAGTAAAGTACTTGTAGCATTGCATTTAAGTGTTAATAATAAATTTTTAAATGTTTTTATTTTCAGAGAGGCATTCAGATAGCAGCATTTTGTAAAGATTTCAATGAGAAAACTAAAGAAATTAAAACAGGAGTACCTCTCCCAACAAGGATAACTGTGAATGTAAGTGGTCTGTCACAGTGACTCAGGATCCAGCAATAATGACTACTTTTTATGTTTCTTATGCTCAGGCTGTATCATGCCTTTCCCCACAAGGAGTAGGAATCGCACTAAGTTAACTGGCACTCTCCAATAACTAAAGCAATGAATAATAAAACAAGTGAAATAAGCAGAAATTATTCTAGTTTAAAGATATCGAAGTTCGTTTCGGCTACCATGTAATGAATCGGTAAAGTGACACCGCTGTGGACTAGGATCAATTCACTGTAATTACAGACTCTCAGCATTAAATCTAAGAGTCAGGATGAGCGTAGAGTCCTAAGAAATAATGCTACTCACGTTGTGGGTTGGCACACATGCAAAAATTATGAGAATAAAGCACAAACACACAAGTGGATGGAGTTTGCCCCCTTCATATTGTATGTCGTACCCTGGAAACGTGAAAAACATAAACCTATCTTGCTGAAAAGAAACTGTCCATAAAAACAAATAAAGTGAAAACAGATTTCGTTACAATGTAAAGTACAGTTAATACACAAATCAAGGGGCAGAATAATAGTCTGTGTAAGGGCAGTCACATGTACAGTACATGCTGGATGGTGGACAATGTACAGTGCAAGCTGGATGGTGTACAATTTACAGTACATGCTAGATGGTGTACAGTGTGATTTCATGATGTCTTGTGCAATCCTTGCCTGTTTGGCTCAAGTCTAGTAATTCCTTCTGGTTTGGTCCTAATTTGCCAAGACTTAGTTTTATTGAGTGTTGGGGCCTCTGTGGCTGAGGGGGTTAGCGCCAGAGCGGCGCAGTGACCCAGGTGCCTCTCACCAATGCGGTCACTGTGAGATCAAGTGCAGCTCACTGGCTTCGTACGCTTTGTACATGGGAAGCTCTGTCAGCAACCTGTGTATAATCGTGGGTTTCCTCCCACCATCCTGTCTTTGTATAAATGAAATATTCTTGAGTACAGCATAAAACACAGATCAAATAAATTAATAAATACTGACTGTCTTCTTTGAATGTGCGAAAGGGTGGGGGACTTCTGTCTGTCCAGCCTGCACCCTTTATACATTTGTACAACTACAGTTATAAAGATAATGTTGTGAAACTTGAGTAGTTTTTCAACTTGGTTCCATTTTTATCATTTTATTACCTCATATTAAATATTGGTTGAGTGGGGGGGATATATCCATCAGGACTTTCATCCATGCATAGATCTGTCTATAGTCGTTTCTCGTGATTGTTTAAGATATTCATGAAAATTGGTGGGCACGGTGTGGATTATGTTCAGACTTGCTGTGCTAATGAAGTTGCATCTGTTATGTTCAAAGTTTATTACCGTTAGGATGTAATGGAGACTAACAGAAAGGAACTTTGTGTCATTTGCATGTGTTGAGTATTACATACTAATTTTCATCATGATAGGGAATGGGTCTTATTGTCTATTTTGTATATTTCTCCTTAGTCATAGGGCCTGGATAGCAACATTTTTCTGTGTTCCTTTTTAATGTGTATGCATCAGAAATCATTCCCATCTTTTGTAGAGCAGTGTTACCGGTACTTGGTGAAGGGCAGTGGGTTACTTTGTCTGGTACTTGGTGAAGGGCAGTTAGTTTACTCTGTGCGGTACTTGGTGAAGGGCAGTTGGTTTACTCTGTTCAGTACTTGGTGAAGGGCAGTGGGTAACTCTGAACTCTCTGGGTAAATGTTTTATGTCAAACACTTGTGAAAGAAATAAGTCAATCCAAATGGAGTACATGTACGTGTGATCGAGTGCTGATGATGTTTATTATTTGCAGCCTGATAGAAGCTTCAGCATGGTCATGCATCAACCTCCAGTGACCTATTTTCTTAAGCAAGCCGCAGGTATAAAGAAGGGAGCCATGAAACCAGGTTTGTCAACTGATAAATATGTTAGACTTAGTGTTTTGTTGCCCTCACTATGAAGAATTGTAGTCTTAGACTGGGTTATGTTAAACTTGAAGATAAAGTCAATAACTATTTTGCTATACTGATACCGCGGTTTTGTGCTGTGTTGAAGAATGACAATTCAGTTGACCTATGCTATCTAATATTGTGTCACGTTCATGTAGAATAAATCAGCTGTGACATTTGCATGACCATTCTTCTGTGGCCACAGTTCATGTAGACCTCCCAGCGCTGTAATACATGTATTACAGATGTATTTCTCTAACAGCAGCCTCTCTGAGGTACGAGTTCATATTTGGCTTATTACATTATATCTGATAAGTTAAACGACAGAGCCAAACTGAATGCCTTGAAACTTATTTAAGGGTGCAGCTTCCCCCCCCCCCCCATGAATACATTGCATTCAGGATCCATGGCCTGTGTCATGCTTTCTCTTAAGTTCATATATCAAAATTCATGATTGGTTGTATAGTTGTTATGAACACTTTTTGGTGAGCAGTAATGTATCTAGTCTTTGTGATTGAAGGACATTATTGTGATTAACTTCAGATCTGAGAGGATTTAGACAGAGAGTATTCTGTGTTGAATTGAAGAACTATTCACTTCCAAAGATGCCTTTATAACATCTATACATTATAGTGTATTCATGGTGTTTATTTAATTTTTTTAGGTCAAGAAACTGCAGGAAAGGTGTCTTTGAAGCACATCTATGAGATTGCTTCAGTAAAGTGCCAAGACCCAACCTTTGAAAATATCTCACTCCAGGAGATCTGCAAGCGAGTAATCGGGACAGCTCATTCTATAGGTGTGGAAGTCGTCCAGCATTTGGACACAAAAGATTATGCGCAGTTTTTACAGGAGAGGAAAGAAATTGTGGAACAACAACAGCAAGAGCTTGAAGAACTGAGACAGTCCAAAATGTTGAGATTGTGATGATGGTATGTGTCAACAGACTTGTACATACACGTAAAACAATGCGATATACTTGTGTATAGGATTTTAGATGGTGTTTTGCCCTGAGCCCTTGTTTCCAGAGGATGAAGTGTGTAAATGCTGTGGGCTGATTACTCCAGCACTGTAGGATGACTTAGCTATGTATACAGTGTGAACATTCATTTCTTCATTTAAAACTGCAAGAAGTTTTGACATTTTGATTTTTTAGGCAGTCCTTGTGAACATGCACCTTTAGAATCTGTGTCATACATGGTACATGTATATTTTTACATAATTCAACAGCTTATGACCATCCAAAGCAAATTACTTGTACCACGCTGTGTGTAGGGTACTGGTAATACTATTGCCTGCTCAGTGCTAGAGGTTGTAACTTTCCTGTATGTGAGTGGCATATCGCTTTTGCAGCCTGTTGTTTCTCTGTGATAGCTTAGTTCTGGCAACCCCATGCTCTCACAGGTAAAAGAAGTAACTTGGTTCACTTCGGAGTGAGCCTTGTTTCGTACTGCATCAAATCCTGAGAAAGCCCATCATGCGAGGCATTTGACTTGTGTGTATGACATTGTCATACATGTAAAAGTTTACTATACATGTATTGTGACATAATACCTCTGAGCTCTTACTGGAATGTCATGAAACAACATGTTTCTTTATTTGATGTTCTGGCGTTTGGGTTTGAAGCAGTAAATATGTTATCACAAAATTCATGACTTCAGACAATTCTAATATTTCACCTCCATATAAATGATTTAAAGGATAAAAACAAATTTACCAAATGTACAAGTTCATACTTTTTATTTACGGAAATAAACAGCATGACAGAATGTTACTCAGGGCGGTAAATGTACCAGCCAGTATGTTGCGTGACACACTCGATGTAGTTTGAAAAGTCATCTCTGTTTAATGCTTGTATTTGCACACTGTTTGCATTTGACAGCGAGGTAGAATAAATGTCCAACTTGGTTTTCACGTTGCCTTTGAGCATATTGTGATGCTTTCTTTGGTCAGGTCAGATCAGTTCACCATGGTACAGCATCATTTTCAGCTCAGAACACCCTGAGAATGAATGCATTAAAGCATCACCTTCATAAGGTATTGGTCATGTTGGTGAAAAGAGGCCGTGTAGATGGAAAGGGCAGGAAACACCATCACCTGGCCTCACAGCAAACAAACTTTTGGCAACTCAGAAGGGCCATAAAGTAAATAGTGATTTTTTTTTTTTTCAAATTTGTTTCATATTAATTGTGGTAATCCATGATACTGGCTAGGGTTTTCATTTTGAAAGTTCCTGTAATCAAACAAAGCTTTCTGTCCAGTCAGAATAATCAGAGTGTTTTGTCCCAGTATACAGTTCAGTTCAGATGTGATATGGTATGAATTTCATAGTACCCTCTGGCTAAAAGTATTGTAACCTTGTTCTAGAGTGTTGATAGCATTCAGCTTTTTCTAGTCAAGTAGTTGGTAATGATGTGCAGGAATTCATTAATCATGTACTGTACACACAATTCCAGACAACACATTAGATGAATTTGGTAGGAGCAAGAAGAATGACAAGCACAAAACAACATGCTATACATGCTAGTGTGTTTCTTGTAGTGGTCATACTTGCTACCAAAATGGCCCTTTGTTGACGACACCCAAGGTAACACAAGGTCTTTACATTAATATATTAGATGTCCATGTATTATTGCACAGAAAATGCAGCTAGAATACTTTATCTAATTCAATTAACATTGTTGATAAATTGTGGTAGTGTGAGTGATTTTACATAGGGCTGAAGATAGGTGAAAAGTTAAAAGAAAGGTTATAGGCATCCCTGTCTTGTGTGACGGCTCGTGAACATGGTGAGCTGTACATGTAAGCACTTTCAATAAGCTGTCCAGTATCCTGCAGCACCTTGACAACTTTGGGAGTCAAAAGTAACTTTTCCCAAGCCTTGAAAAACCGGGAAAATCAGGATTTTTTTGGCCTTAGGTCTGGAAAACATTGAAACTGAGAAATAGCTTGGTACATGTACTATGGGTTAATGTGTAAACGGTACAGTATCAACCAACTACATTGTATCTGATAAAATGTGCAAACATTTTCGTGGAGAAAGCACGTTTAACATCATTGTTAGAAGCAGTGACGTGTATACTTGTAAGATAATTTTACAGTTCAGCTTGTGTAACTGTGGAATATTACAATATAAGTAGCCTGCAAATTTGAATTCTTGGGCTGGAAAAACCAGAAATTTTGAAATATAGCTGCAGTTTCTCTTACTTGTATATGGTTTAGTCTAATTATATGATTGATGTTTAACCCCACGCATAATTTCCTGCTATGATTGTGTGAACGGTTAAGGTGGTTGCCTTCCAATCACCGAGAGACGAGGTGCTGGTTCAACCCCAGTGCTTGACAGGGAATTTGTTCATTCCTCCACTCTAATAGTGTCCAAAAATTGTAGTGGCTTTCAGTTGAAGTTATAAATTATACCTCATTTCAGTTTCTCCCTGTTTACATTATTTGGCCGCTGTGGGCCATGTTCTACTATATGGCATCACTCACATCGTTCACTGGACAGTTATCTCTGACAGTTATCTCCCTTGAAAGCTCTCTCATACAAAAGTTTAATTCCATACAGCTGCACTAATGTTGCAAGATTCTTTGGGCCAAAAGGCTTTTTTTTGAAGACCCACAGGGTGTAGAGGCCACTGCAACTTGTCAGGGCCTAACAATCTCTTAGTTATATTCCACAGAATGCAAGATGAAAGTGGCAAAACTTGACTATAAAAATAACCTGAAAAAAATTACATTCACACATAATTTCACAACTTGCTCATCAAAGTCTGTAAAAATTTATTTTGTCATCTGCAAACTCTAACTTGGCCATGTACACACACAATCCCAGACAACACATTGAATGAATGTTTACGACAACTCAAAAGACAAACATTCAAACTTAACGTAATTTAAGATGAAAAATTATTAGAGACCATGAATCAATGCAACCACAAATCTGTCATTCATTTGTAATCAAAGTTTGCACTAGCAGTAAGTGTGTTCAGGAAAGAATCAGTTAAAACAACACACGTATAAAATATTCTTGATGCCAAGGCAACTGCTTGACAAGTATTTCCAATCTTAGTTTTAAAAAGTGATAAAGACCAGAAAAGATTTAAGAATAAAAGCTTCAAGGATCTGCTGGTTCCTTCACACAGCCAAAATCAGGCAATGGAATCTTTGATGATAGGAAATTAGGCAAATTTCCAGCAGTCTGTCAACTGCAACAATATTGTCAGTAAAAATATGCATAAATATTAGAACCACCAGGACTACAGACATCTGCTATCACAAGTGGATGAATCATGTCTTCCTTTTTCAGATTCACTTTATTCACACATGACTTTACTGGCACTTACACAGGAAGGCTGTCTGTACCTGTGATATCAATGACAGCTGCGTCCCGACCACTGGGCATGGCCTCATCACTGGACTGCGTCTTGCTGCCCGTCACTGCTGATCGGATCGACTCCAGCTTCCCTTGGTGGATTTTCAGTGGTGAGACCATCTTCTTAGACTTTAAGACTTTACTGTTGTCAAAGTTCGTGGAGTTTCCCCGAAGTGGATATGAGCAGGAAGTCTTCGGTTCAGCTGGAAGTCTGTGATTCGTGTTTGGTTCAGGAATTTTATCCTTAACTGATGGAGGATTATCTGTTAGGTCTATAACTACAGGAGCCTGCCTTGCACTTCTTGTATCTGCAGACGAGTCCGATCTAATATTGCAAATGCCTGCCGGCTGTGGACTGAGGCTGCCAACATGCATGGCCATACTGCCAATATGTATAGGCATGGCAACTTGGTCAACGCTCGTGCGAAGAAGAATCTGTCCAGTGTTTGTATTCGCGCACACTGTTGAGTACTGTAAGTTGTTGCTTGTTGGAGGTGTGGTGTGAGAGTTTGAATAGGTGTGTGCAGTCATCCACTGCCTCCTGTGTCCCTTGAATTGATGTGTGTTGTAAAACCGCTCTGCCTTGAGGAAGACAACCTCTTCTGAATCCTCGTCTGAGGTTGAGGATATCGTGTGAACATCCTCTTCATTGCTCAGCTTCCTGTCTGCTGGTTTAGGGCTTTGGCTGATGACCTGGGGGCTCTCACTCGAGCTCATATCCAATTCAATGTACTCAGGCTCGTAAATCTGACTCGTGGATCGTCTAGTCTCCGCTGGCGAGTCAGCTTCAGGTTGCTCTGGAAAGGTTGACCCCTGAGCATGGTCGGCAGACACCGTAGAGGACACCAAAAGCACTTGTTGTGGAATTGCTAATGCAGGTTCATCATCTGACAAGCTGACTACATCCACCACATCAGCTGTTCTCAAGATCTCTCGAGATACTCTCTCCTTCTTGACACATTTTGAATCTTTGTTCCCAAGGGTCTTGCACATCCTCATGGGCCGTGGGCTTGGCACGGAGTCATCAGACACACAGTCCGCGACACTGTTGCTGGATGAGGAATTCTCATTCTGGTCTGCCAGCTGATGTTCAGAAAATGGTTGCTCTTTGAATGATACCTCCTCATCGCACGACAGGTCTGAATCATCTTGAATTTCAAACGGCGATGGAGTCAAGGTCATAGGGGCTTTCATCTTGCGAATGATGTTTGGTGAGAGTACATACGAGTCTGGTTTGTTGCTTGTCTGTGTAGCAACAGAAGTAGAAGGCCTTTGGTTGCACTCGTCAGATCCCCTCTCATCACTGTCCTCAACACTCACAGTCTCACAGTGCTTCTTGGTCGGTCTTCCTGCTGCGCTTTTGGATCGCTGGCACTTGCGCTTTCCGTGCGGACTTAGATAAGAACCCTCCAAGTTATGGATGGAGACAGATGTTCCCGGCACCACGTTGCATGGACGAACGCGCACTCTTAACTGACCAATTGTTAATCGTTGATCCAAGCTGATGTTCGGGACAGACGAACCGTGAATCCGTGAACTGCTGTCCAAACCACCCAAACGCTTCTTTGCTTTTGTTTTCGATTTCCGGGCTCTTGGTTCCGGTGGGATATCATCATCAGAAGAGGGGACGTTAAAACTGCTATCTGTGCCGCCCAAACATATGCTTGCTCTTGCCTTTGCTTTTCCTACAACTTGCTTCTGTGAGATGTCTTCATCGGAAGAGGTCGCATTAGTGTCGCTGTTTTCACCCTCATCCCCTGATGTCATTCCAAGCACTGTGTCTGGACAATTCTTCACTCTTGGAGACAGCAGTGGCCTTCTGTTGGAACTACAAGCACCTGATGATCCACTTGTACTGGCAGAAATGCCAGCTGAAGAGTCCTTTTTTTGTAGAGGCTTGCAGTCCAGTCTGGAACCACAGGCTTTGCTTTGAAGCTTTTGATAATCCCTTTTTAATTCTTCCTTTGCACTAGCTGAACTGTTGCCTTTCTTCTTCTTAGGTCTGCCTCGAGACCTTTTTTTTTTTGACACTAGGGAACAGAAGAGAGATTTGGTTTTATTGGGAACATACATGAAGACAAGAATTAATGCTAATCAGTGGTCAGATAAATATGAACAAGGGCAGACAACTGATAAAACAGGTCAAAATGTCGACCAGAGGGTCTGATGAGACAGTGGGTCTATGGATTAGGACAAAATCATCAGGGTGTTGATTACAAAACTACGTATGTTGGTGTTTACATACTATGCAACTATATCAAGCTCGTTTCACCGAAATAAAACATACCTTGTAGGAAGACACAAACTGACGATGTTCAAATGAAAGTGAGAATTAATACTATCAGTTATGTATACTTGTTCGTTGTACCAATTTTAGCTGAAACTGAACATATAAAACTGTTTCAAATTGTATGAATTCATTGATGAATTATCTTCAGATAACTTCTAAAACAGATCAAAATGTGAAAAAATAACAGTGCACTACTGCAGTCATTTCGCAAACTTTGCGTGAGAGTTTGAAAATCCTATGGTAAATAATAGCTGAGATATGGCATGCACCAATCTGATGTCCGAGGAGCAAAACAAAAAGACGCACAACTCTAAAACCCGATGAAAATGTGAAAAATATACTAACTGTGCACTACAGGTCATTTTACACAGTTTGTGTGAGTTTGAGAATCCTATGCCAAATAACCCAATTCTTCAACCTTTTCACCACTGCTGAAAGCAATATTTCAGTATTTTCTTGGAGAACCATAGGGTCTAGAATATAATTCTCATAGTTTATGAAGCTTATACCTGTGGTGACACAAACAAATCATTTTGGCTTCATTTTTACAATAACTATTTGCATACACTTCCCCCAAAAAAGTCCTTGAATGGTTGAAAAGATTGAAGATTTACAGTAAATGCCGAGAAATGTCCAGTACAAATTTGATAATTAAGGGGAGCGAGACAGAGAGACTAATGGATAAATGGAAAAGAGCAATCACTCATTAAGCTGGGGAGGGGAGAGCATAATAAAAAATGTAAGAGAAGTAAATAAAAACTGTCACGGTTTGGAAATAAAGCATGTTTGTTACAGCCATAAAACTGTCCATATTAGGAACAGAAAAATTTTGAGTGCTTTCAAGTCACCTTTCTTCGAGATTTCTTCACAGTCTGGGCACATCCAGTCGTTGTTGTTTGAGGAAATCCCTTGACATGTGGCATGACATCCCTGAGAACCACAGCACACACATAACACGATCTCCCATTTACTGAAATCATAAAACATGTTCATTTAAGATGGCCCTGGTATCTTTGATGGATAATTTGAGCTACATTCAATACTGTAATTTTTTGAGTTGTTCTGCCCATTCAGAGTGTTCATCTTGCGTGTGAAAAGGCAGAAATGAGGTTGCATGATCACACAACACTGATTTAAAACCAGGACATGCTGAGAGATTTCATTAGATATCCCAGCTTGGACTAGCCTGTGAATAAGTTGAACTGGTGGTAGTAATACAAGAGGTCAAAGAATCTTCTCTAGTGATGTGAAAAAGAAACCTTGACATTGTGAAGGTGCAAAAATATAGAGACATGACTGTCCATAAAAATTCTAACCTCTCTAACCTATTACATACATATTGTTGAAGAGATCTGATTGCCTCCTCCGCAGGCCAGTGAGCCTTGTCTCATATGTACATCTGTTTGTACATCTACATACTGGAGTCAAATATATGGATCCATGTAAGTACAACTCACGTTTTATCCTTACTGTAATCTCTGCCTTTTGGACATAAACACTTTTCAACATCACATCTGTTGTATCTTTCCAGCAGCTCTTGGTAAGCATTGGGCACTAGTTCCCAGGCAGCATCTCTGTAAAACAAGCTTCATTGTCACCTTGATATGATAATTGCCAAGATACACTCTTCAAAGTACAACACTGAGGTTTGTAAAAATGCACTTTCAGATACAGTGTTGGCCAGATTCCTATTTTCCCCTAGTTAATTTCGAGGACATTAAGACACCCCTCCTGCAAAACATGTGCCTTCAGAAGTACATGAAGGCCTTACAATGATATTTTTTACATCAACACCTATTGAAAAAGAGCTAAACTCAATTGAAATATAGTAATTATGTTTAGATGAGCTACAAACAATGGCATTACTATGCATTAAATTCACATGACCAATTTAAGCGCACTACGTTGCCGCCACAAATACCTGGCATGATCTTCCAGTATGTCAGCAAAGAGGTTTCAAAACAATTGAGATATATTAACTATGTATAGATTCAACAATGCATGTAACCTTTTTCTCCAACCTTTTCAACCACCACTGCAACCAATATTATGAAACATTCTGACAGAACGATAGGATGTACAGAAATAATTTGCACTGTTTTATGAATCTTGCAGGGGACTTCCACGGCCAAGGGGGATAGCATGCCAGCTCAGCGCGGGAAAGTCCATCAGCAACCCACGGATGGTTGTGGGTTTCCCCCGGGCTCTGCCCGGTTTTTTCCCACCATAATGCTGGCCCCCGTTGTATGAGTGAGACATTCTTGAGTATGCCATAAAACACCAATCAAATAAACAAATAAATGAATCTTGCATCTTTAATCATACAAACAAATCATTTCTAGCATCATTTTCACAATCACTGTATGCATAAATTCCACAGAAAAAGTTGCTTTAGTAGTTGAAAAAGTTGAAGATTTACAGTATGCGGATTACAAGATGTAGTATGAGACGTAAGCTGGGATACAGTATTACATAACATGCAAAATATAGCATGCACACAGCCTGTATCATCATGTAATGAATTCACTTATACTTACACTTCATATACCATTTATTCATAACTTCTAAAAAGGTCAAATTAAAAATTTAAAGCTTAGTTTGCTTTTGTCACTTTTTACCTTTAATGTTTAAAAAGATTTTCTTTGTCACAGGTACTTTAATCCTGCCTTGGTCATTTGACATTTACAAATTTTAAGAGAAAAATATTAAACAAAAATGTACACACAAATGTATTAAACATACAAAACAAATATGATACCAAAATGTGACAGAGCCAAACAGTAGAAAAAATCTATTGGTTTAGATACACTGTAGGGTCATATAATTATGACATTCCGCAGATACTTTTATCTAAACATAACAATTCCATGTTAAAAGATAAGCAAGTAGCCCTACTATGCCATTAAGCCACAACATGATATTACACTGGGATGTCACTCTGCCGTACTTCGAGTAATTCAAAACTGCATACTACATTTGGAACAACTAACAACTCTATCTTCACTTCATTTTATCCCATCAATACTTACTTATCTAGGAAGTAAGCTCAGTTCAATTCACCCCATCAACAGTTACTGATCAGGACTGTAAGCTCACTTCATTTCACCACACCAATACTTGCTGATCAGGCCCCTGCTCCACAAAGCAGTCGTAGTTGTAGACAGTTCATTGTAATTACCATGACAACCCATGTTAAAGAGATAGGTAGCCATGGTAATTACAATCAACTTCGCCTGTTCCTTGTGGAACAGGTCCCTGGGCTTTAAGCTCGCTTCATCACCACACCAGTATTTACTGGTCAGAGAGGTAAATCAAGCTACAGCAGACACTATTTCCTATTATCAGATGAGGTAAGCTCACTTCATTTCACCTCACCAATACATACTGATCTGGGATGTAAATTCCAAACTCCAGCATCTCTTCTTGGAACATTTCTTTGTTGTTACACAGAGGGCACTTAAAGAAGTGCAAGCCTGCAGTGGTTGCCATATGCTGAAGATGAAGAAGAAACAGAACTAACTACTGTAGGTGGACGTTTAAATGTTATTCACACAATGGAAGGTTTGTCAATAACCTTCCAAAGCTAGGTGGTTTGCAATCGGAACTCCTCCACCCCAATAAAACTGGCTATCATCTTGTAAGTATAAAAATTACTGTGGTGTTGAACATAGCTGTAAATAAATATATAAACACGAGCACAATCCTCAGCTATATCCACAGACCCTTGCACTACAAACAAAGGGACAATTCTTTGTTTCAGTTCTATCTGTCAGTGATAAACAGTGGTTTAAAAAATTCCTGGGTTTAGATCCCGATCAATATGACCACCAAAATCCAACAGGACAAAACAATGCAAAAATGATGTTAAAGTGAGTAAAAAGACCATTAAAAACCATATCTAAAAATAACTCCACTGAAATTTTTAGGTTTCTTTTCCACCAAAAACTGATATGTGGTTCACCTGTGACATCACACACTTTTTCGTCCGCATTTATGTTCAGCTCTGAATAAAGTTCTTGTGGACCACACTCCTGTAATGTGTGCATGGAAAAGCTAATACAACATGGAAGTTCTGCTTCAGGGCCAGGGAAAGGTGAGCCTGACGTCACTGAGGAACCCACATTATCAACAGGCTTAATAAAACCCCACAATACCATCAATGGTAACTAAGTGGTGTTTTACTGCGTACTCAAGAATATATCACTTATACGATGGCAGCCAGAAATATGGAGGAAGGAAACCCATAACCATCTACAGGTTGCTGGCTGACCAAGTCTGTATAAGCTGGACTTGAACTCACAGCGACCGCATTGGTGAGAGGCACCTGGGTCATTATGCCATGCTATATATGCCTCAAAACTAGGAGGATTTCTGTTGTTGAAACTGAAATTTTCTACAGAAAATATTCAGTTTCCACCTCCAGGCTTCAATGTTTGACTCAGTTTCAGAAACTGAACACCTGTTCATGTATACCATCTCAAAATCTCATATTAAGTGTGTTTTGGTGCAATTAATTAGCATTTCAATGAAACTTTAAACATTCACACTCTAGTTAGTTTCCTCAAGTGGCATGCATATAAAACATTAAATAAATGTTGTTGCAGTTTGCTTAATAAAGAAATGAACTGAGTTGGCCCTTGCCCTTCAGCTTTACATGGATTCATCATTGAATAGTGCCTTGTGTACTAACACAGTACATTACCTGAATACAGTCACGATGAAACCAAGAGTTGCGACAACAGGGAGATCGCAGGGTCGTATCGGATGCCCTAGCCTCCACTGTACACAAACAAATGGCACACATGGTGTTGGCTGTGCCATAAAAGGCCAGTCTGTTGCTGGTGAGGGCAGCTTGTCTAGGCCGATGTGTGGGACAAAAAGACCTGTTCAATAATCACAACAAGGCAAATGAGAAATCTGCCGATTTCACAAAGATTTCACACATTCCACTGGTGTACTGATGCAATCCTCAATGCCTGGAGTAAAACTTGGTAAACCACTACAGTTTAAAAATGTCAAAATGTGAGTCTAAAACATAGAGAACTGAATGGATAAATTATCTATATGCACATAAAACTATTTACAGCTCAATTATCACATGTATACACGTAATGCAATATATCTGGCTCGAGGACTGGGTTGTAATGATCTTTTACAGGGAAAATAACAAGAGACCCCTGTTGAGTGTTCATCTCAACTTTTACACAGGTAAATACATGCACTAGAAAGCTCACAAACAGATAAAATTGCTCTCAGTGCAGGTTTAGCAATGGTTTCACCTAATGCAACCAAGGAGGAAATGCTGTTGTTTAGTATAACTCTACACTGTTATTTAGAGTAATGTAAATGACCAAACATTTTGCCCCAAAAAGTACATTTTTAGAGAGAAATAAATATCATAACATATAAGTACAAAACCTGAAGCTTCAGTACGACACCGTACCTTCCAAACAAACCTCAAATCACCTTTCCACAAACAATAGAACTCTCAGAATCAGGAATAATAAACAACTTAGTCACAGGCTAAATTTTAGGTCATTTAGGGTAGTCATGTTTTTTATACCAGGTTTTTAGCCAGACAAAGAAATATGACTTATTTACTAGATTGATCATAACTCCTGCTGTCTGAGGGCAAAGGCTGCGTACCGCCACGTGATTGCTCATTTTACTACACAGTTCCACAAGATATTTAATAATGGAGAGGAAAACACAACCTACCCAAAGTTTCCAAAGAACTGATGTAAAGTTCCATTGATTCTCCCACAGTACAAGTGAAACGAACTCCGACACGTCTTTGTGGTACAGCCTATAGTGGCTCCTTTCTTCTTACAGAAGCAGCAAGTCTGCCGGGCAAGAAAACAGATGGACAAGGTCAGACTTCAGCACATCTTTAGCCCATCATTAGCACATTTATTACCACTTTATTGTTGAACAAATATTCTTCATTGGTTTGAGGCATACCAAGTCCACATTAGGACAAAGATGGCCATAACTTTGTTAAACAAGGTCAAATGGCTTGAAACTTGAATTTGATCTTGTTAATCCAATTGCAAATTTTAAATTCAACACATAGAAATGAAAAAAAAAAGTCCAGAAAACATTTTGCGAAGGACTGACAGACAAGATATAAATCAGTAGTCCCCTCAATCATAAGGAACTTAAAAACAATCTCCTATTCTCCTACTGCACTGAGACTAGTACTTAAACCGTATAATGTACAAGTGTTAGAGTACTCTACCAGAGTATCAGAAACATTCATGCTTTAATTATTTATCTGTGTATCATGCATTACGAAAGAAGTATTATCACCGATCTACCATACCAAACAAATAAGATTCAAATAGAACCATGGCAACTGACAAAATACGAATTCCACACTCGTAATGTTTTAGCAATATGGCTAAATTTTGACAGAAATTGTGCAGCATAGGATGTTGCACCAAATAAAGCTTCTTAATTTGGAGTGCCCTTTTCAGAAAAAAATGAGAAAGCCTAACATTAGGATAAAATATGCAACTTAATAACAAGGAATGGATGATAACAAGTCAGATCAAGTCACACTTTCAACATATCCTTAGTTTGCCTTTTCAAGCTTTCGGTATGAATATGCACAAGTGTGAGTAAAAGCGCCTGCGTGTGATGTAGGCCATGAAGTTTTGGCGATTGACGTAACCAAAGGAAAAAACAAAACATGGTTCAGTTTCTCCATGACAAGAACAGACCAATCGTTTGCGCAAATTAGTTACATGAACTTGTGGCTAAGAAAGTCAGCTACTGCCTGGTAGTTTTTTATTTACTGTAACTTCTCCAAAGCCTTTCAATTTGCTCAGACTGACAAGGTCAAATAATACTGGAAACAAGTAGGGCTCACCGTGACTGATGATATCAGCTGATAATCTGTGTCCAAGCCATGCCAACTATCAACTTACATGTGCTATGATTTAGTGACTTGTTGTTCACGGCGAGGACAACAGAAACTCTTTATAAATCTGGAATTCTTGTTCAGTGGCATTTCAATGTTATGTTAATCAAAAATCGTGTGATCGAAGGCCAATCCATGGTAGCTGGGATTTGTCTGAACGGAAACGTCTGATACATCTAGCCTACTTTAATTCTCGTCACATTCCCATCATACTACACACATGCAGTCACAAGTGTCCCGTATCACGCAAATGAGTTCCTCAATTTAGATAGCCTCAAGGAATTATTTCAAAATTCTGACATTCATTGCATCCCTGAGTCCTTCATCATAACTCAAGAAAATCACTGCAGATCTCGGGCTCGACGGTGATGAAACTTCTCTTGATGAGGTCCGCGCTTATGTCACTCAAAGCTACGTTTGTTAAAAATTGAAAAAAACAAAAAAAATTTTTTTATGCCATTCTCAGTGGTATTATGACGATTTATATAGAGCCTACAAAGTCAAAGTTTTCAATATGTTTTTGATCCCAGAAGTCTGTTACATTTCAGGACCAAAGAACAGGTTGTGAGGTTTTTCAAAATGGCTGCAAACAATGAGCTGCTTGGTACGTTCGAAGTTCTCTCGGCTAATGTGACAACAAGACAGCGTAATCAGTAAAATTAGTAAATTAAGAAGATAGGATTCAAAACTCAACCAGAAAATGACAAAGAAATGGGCAAAACAGATGCCATCTAGATGAAATAAATTACAGGCATTTGTGGTGACATTCCCAGGGATAGATGGGTGTAACCGATTTATCGGTCCACACAATTACCCTCCATGCAACCAATGCGAGAACCAGCGTTTCGTTCGCACCAAATTTCATGGCCTGTGATGCTCAATGTTAACACTTTACTGGCCGATATCACAGCCATCAATTCTATGTACGAAGATTCAAGACCCTGAAATATCTTCACTTACAAGCTTTTTTCCTCTGCTCACTTCTGCCTGAATATCTTCGGGCAAAAACCCAAGGATGCCATCTTTATCTGTTCTCCCTCTTTGGCAAAGTCCACTGGATAGCAGCTGAAAAGGAGAAGACAAAATGTCATCAAAGTCATGTGATATCCACGAAATTTGGAGATTCACAGATTTCCTGACATGTTACATTAAGGAAACTTTAGACCTTACAATGTTTCGATATGTCATCCTCAGCCTAAATACAGAAGTGGATACGTTGACTTACTGTCTACAATTACATACAATGGTAAGAAAATAGAAGATGAGAGGATTTCAGTGAAGAATATCCAGCCGAGTAAAGGTGTGTACATCACTAGGCAACTGGTGTTTATACTGTGCTCAAGAAGCAAGTTCTATGGGTGGAAGAAACCAGAGTGGTTTGAATAATTCACCTCACCTTTGCCAGATATGTGACAAACCTCCTAACTTAAAGTCACTGAGAGACAGTGAAAACTTCAATCATTGCTCAAGGGCCTGATAGTTACATCAAGACTGCGCTCTAACCATCTGAGACCCACTTTCCAACCTGAAGTGAGAGGCTTTATCTATTCTTTCTCCATATCTGTCCACCTGATCTACCTCTGACTTGCAGGGTGTATCCCTGAGTTGTCAGGACGCAAGTGAGTGCAGTGTGTTGTATTCAAAAACTTATTTATTGCATATGGAAATCAGGTGTGATGATGTCATCACAAATAGGAACTGCACTAGTTTTTCTTACAAGACTAAAACGCATTATATTACATAAAGGTCACCAAAATTGAAACACTGCTTATGCAATAGCCCCCGTCGCTTATTACATGTGTCTGTGATGTAATGAGGTTAGTTTTTGAAGCATGAAACTATGAGATGTTGTGCTTCACTAGGGCTTCATCTAGCTGATTCCATTTTAACTTCGAAACTCGCCATTAGCCATTTTCAGAGGTCTCAATCCACTTACACGACAGAGTTCCCTCAAGGGAGCTGATTTGGAAGGACATAAATCAGTTACACATGTTACAAAAAAGACAATGCCTTAAGATTTCCATTCATTCTCTTGGTACAATGTGCCTATGTACATACCATACAGAAGTAGTGCACAGTCATCCCACATGACTGAATGCATTTTCCAACCAGTTCTTCACAATCCTCTGCTGTATTACAGAAGACACACTCTGGGGGAATGGTCTCTGAATAACAAGAACAAATTATGCCTCGTAACATGACACTTCACCCAATCCTTAATGTCAAATCAGATTTCTGAAGTGGACCATGGTCAAGATACCTGGAGAGAGGGAAAAGCGAGCAAAAAGGAGAAATAAACATTCTGGCCATCCACACCTGCAAGTAAACCATACAACAACACGAATTATCGAAGAAGAATCCATCCTAATATATACACATACAAATAAGCACATTTAAGCTCCTTTGGCACATCTAAGTTCTAAATGAGACAGACTACTTGGTCTACCTGCTGGCATTATTTCTAAAAACCAAATCCGTTCATATACTATAAATATAACTAATTCAGGGGCTTTTCTAGCCAATTTCTTCTTAGAAACTCAATTTGAACAAAGCAGCAGACCCAACAGTTTTTATCAAAATGTACCAAAAACTCAATACAAAATTTGTCTAAAACTCAATTTCCCTATATTTGTCAAAGTGATTATCCTTGGTTAGCGTGCTAGTGCAGCGTAATGATACCAGAAGCCTCCCGCCAATGTGGTCGCTGTGAGTTCAAGTCCACCTCATGCTGACTTCCTCTCTGTCCATATGTGGGAAGGTCCGCCAGCAACTTGTGAATGGTCATGGGTTTCCCCTGGGCTCTGCCCAGTTTCCTCCTACCATAACGCTGACCGCCGTCATGTAAGTAAAATATTCTTGAGTAAGGCGTGAAACACCAATCAAATACATGTAAATAAATAAATTATTGTGATTACAACAATAAGTGGCTAGAAAAACCCCTGTGAGATATCACTATACTGAATGAAAACAAAACAGGAATACAGAAATGTCAAACTAATGGAAGATTGAACCATAACATAATGCCTGCAACAGGCTGTTCTACTTCAAGATTCAGTTCTATGGTCTGCACTGTTGACCAATAACTTAATTTGCAACAATAACATACAGTGAACACTTTTATCAAGTTGTACAGAGTTGCCAAATAATCACACCTGAAGACATATAACAATAACAACTAAATATAACGATGTCCCCTGGTTATTACAGGTTTTGTCACCACATATCTTCAGGCTAAGAGGGGCTAGCTCTTCCAGTGTGATGGGTTAACTCTACCAGTTCATGCTTTGAAAACCAGAATAAATGAAAACTGGCAGTGGTGTCAGAATGTCTAAGAAAAACGTAAGCGAAGTTAGTCGGTGGTTCACAGTTAGCGGTTGGCCATTCAAAAGGGATCAGTCATTATTTGTATAAAATATAATTGGCTATATATCTATTACCACAGCAGTAGTAATTGGGTTCAGTAGTAATGGGCACGTAGCACAAACAGCTATTTACTTTGCTATTCACAAAGGCAAAGCCACATTATTAATGTGCCAAGTATGGAGTCTGTAGGTGCAGCTGTAATGGATATATAGCACAGACAGTTATTCAGAGAGGCACCCCCTAGTTTGGTAATGGAGAAGTTTTCCTATCATATGATAGCCCGCATTAAGTATTATTAATGTACCAAGTACGAAGTCTGTAGGTGCAGCAGTAATGAATATATAGCGCAGACAGCTATTCTGTCTACTATTCACAGAGGTGCCCCGTGGTGTGGTAATATGAAGAATTATTGGCATCATGTGATAGTCTGCGTTGAGTATTCCTAATATACCAAGTATGAAGTCTGTATACATGCAGCAATAATGGAAAGATACCTACTCTTATTTATTTTTTTTTTTTTGCACATAAATAATGGCTGGTCCCTTTCGAATAGCTAAACACAAACTGCTAACCACTGACGAAGTTATTTCACATCTACGAAAACAGGTATTCTCTGATTTTGTTTATTTATTTATTTTCTTATTTATTCTTCTTTCTTTATTCTTCTTCTGCCATACTTGATAAACATTCATTTATATGAGTCAAGTTTAACTATTATGGGTGGAGGAAACCAAAATAATCAACATCTGGTAAGTTATTGACAGTTTTCCACATGTGATGTACAGACCTGGACAACATCAGAGGACGACCAGAGGCCTTCAACAAACAGAAGACTGCAAAGGGCCACATCAGTACTGTAACTCAGGCCCCATAAGCAGCAATAGCAGGTGTATCTACAATTTCAGTCCAAGGCAGCACCTGAACATGCACCTCTTGTGTTCAAGTAATTGAAAGGAAGTTAAGCTTCTCTAACCAACAGGCCCTCCCCTCCCTCATTCAGGTCCACATGATTGTTAAAATAAGTTTGATCTGACCAACAGTACATGCCATAAATTAGGCCATCCAGGTGGGCTTACTTCAAAATTTTGCCATTCACCATAACACTGAGTCCATCGCCCAAACTAAACAAAATCTCTCCAGATTTCTGAGAACACCAAGTCAACGGACACAAGTAGCACTCCAACTCACCTATTTTGCCCATTTCTGTGTCCATATCCAGATGAATATCTTAGTTATTTACTACCTTTACCCCTGAATTAATTAAGTCGCTGTCTTGTGGTTACATTAACTGTAACAACGTTGAATGTGAAAAGAGACTCACCAGCGACTGCCATTTAAAGTGACGTGACCTACTTTTCCTTCTGAAATGTAACTGAGTTTTGGCACCAAAAACTTCCTGAAAATCTTGATGTTTTCAATGCCGTATGTAGGCACCCCTTCAGTCTACGTAATACAAGAGAGGTGGACATAAAACAATTCCCTTTTAGAATACAGGTATGTCTGCATGGATATTGCTAATAACAATTCCATCGACGTCGAGTTTGGAAATCTGAGGCAATTTTGTTGAGTTTGGGCAATGGGTTCAGTGTGGCAATGAATGTCAGAATTTTATAAGAAAACACTGATTCAATTTGGTAGGTAGGCTTACGTTACATCTTTGCAGAGGTAAATGTGCACCGATGTAAATACCTGAATGTTTTCAGCCACCTTGATTTGAGAACCAAATGTTTTATGCAACTGACGTTACAGTTTAAATCCAAAATGTTTTCGCTATATTACAATTAAATGAAAGATTTTGCTGCTTGTACCTACATCAATAGTTTCCATGTCTGATATCATCAATAACAATGGCAACTTTTCAAATGAGGCAATCCTTTCTATGCATTTCCACTTACTATGTCCAGCCATGGTGAGTCCAAGTAGGCGCCGAGTGTCACCATTTTGCTGCACAAATGAACAGAACAGTGATCAGCAAAAGGTGCGGACTATGAAAACAGCTTCCCATCAAAGTCAAAGTGACATTCTTCTGAAAGATATACTAGGTACTTGTCACAAACTCTTTCTGTGACTGACTGTATATTCATTGGGTGCCATTTTGCAATATTCTCAAACCTTGGGACATATCTACACCTAATTCCTCAACCTTTTCGCATGAAAGAGCAATTTTCCGTGAAATTGATGCACATTTTTAATTTTACATTGGAGACAAAACTACATTGGTTGGATTGGTCATTTTAAGGGCTTCACAAAAAGTATAATTTTATCAGTCACCACAGAAAAATGCCTTCAGAATATGCTTGAATAAACATCTGGCAAACATGCAAAATGGTTGAGGAGTTACAGTAGTTCTGCATTTAATGCCTCTAAGTTTCGCCATCCTCTTACTTGTAAGATTTGACTTCTTTTTCCTTCCATGATCTTTGCCAATCAAACTTGTCATCTTGAAGGGCACAGTGTGAACCGTCATTCAGCACAACATTGTACCACGTCACCTGTGTAAATTGTAAAAAGAGAAAAAATAACTTCATGACGTGAACTCTCTTAGTTATTAATCTACATTAACAAAACGCTTTAGTCACACACATATCTTTTGCACTCTTGTTCTGGAATTTCTTCCTACCAGTAATCAGTGAATACAACGAGCAGGGAACTAAAATGTTGGTACATTAGTCTGATAAATTTGGATTATGCGATGTTGTTGTTGTTGCATAGAGTATTATTACATCGCGCCCTTTGCCGGGTATAGGTAGAAAACCTCTAAATGACAATGTACACACCTTTCTGGACGATACTTCAAGTGACTGAGTTCATCTGCTTACAACAGGTCATCAACAACCCCTGTTACACATTGCGATCTACCTTGTTTCTTGATGTGAAAATCGGCTGCATCTCAGAGATAAAACCCCACTGTTCGAAACGACAAGGTGCATGCGAGCGGTTGATGTCACGTGATCGATGTTGTTCAAAATGGCGGCCCCTACGAAGGTATGACATGTTTCTCAAACAAAACATTTTGGGGGAGTCTAATTAACGCAACTTCGGCTGTATCACACACATGTATCAAGGAGACTAATCTGTGATTAAATTTGTCAGCAGTAGTAAAGCTGAGGGTGATATCAAGTGGTAGGGTGACATCAGTTCATGGAAAAATGCCCTTTTCTCAATGAGCATCGGAAAAGTGGGTCAGCGACGAACAATAGCTCAACCAATTCTTTACAAATTCCAATTTGTCTGATAATATTATTGGAAAATTAGTCTTCTGTTTGGTGCGCTGAAGCTTGTGGGTAGTGTGTTGATGGAACAACAAGACCAAAGCGAAATGATAAGTCTAGTCTACAGTGCAGCCAGTCGAGGGAAACAGCCTTTGGCACGTCGCTGGCAGCGCACAGGCAGTTATGAAAGTTAACATGGCGAGGTCCAGGGAAGTCATCACCTATGGATGACATTTTAAGAAGCTTGTCTTTGTATGCAAACTATTAACCAGAAATGCAAGTATCGGACAGTAGTGCTTGAGATGTACACATTAAACTTTGAATCATGTCTGATCTCTTGAGCATGATACTCCAATGGCGGCAGTGCTTTGGGGGTATCATCTTGCTCTGCCAGAAGGAGGCATGTTGTATGTACATTCTAAGGACTCATTATATAAAGGAAAATTGTTGAGTTTGTACAACGTAAAACCCAAGCATACGTAAGATACACACATCAGGAACATATCTAAAGCCATTTTAGTTCCAGAAAACGTTTGGACCCCCAAACTGTTAGGCACCTAAACTAATCAAGTTATTTTAAAGTTATTTTAAATTGAACACAAATATGATATGGAACACCGATAAAAATGTTATGTAAATATGTGTCATTCGCATATTTGAATGCCCTCACAAAGCAATACTGAGAGTTGCAGTTTATAAAATTCATCAATGCACAGTCGCAGTTCCATAAATGAAGTTTAGGATCAGAAGCTACAATTTTTTTCTAGATGGCCCTGTACATATAGGCCTATATTCATCTATCCTATGGAGCCAGCATTCATGTATATGTTAGCTCTGTGTGTAAAACCTTTTTATTCCCTGTGAACTGCAACTCTCATCCTGTCAGAGTTTAATTCATGTCAGCCTTGTCAACACTGAGCAAACATGATCCCCAGGTTAGATTTGCACCTGATGAAACAAGAATCTGTCATCAAGAGGGACTGCCTTTCTAAATGTCGCGATCCCACACTTCCTTGTAAGTGAGAGATATATTCTCTTAATGGCAAATATAATGTCGAAATACTCTATCACAATGAAGATTTTATTTTTTGGACCAACACCACTTCTGAATTGTGTAAAACTTACCTGTGGCACTACACACTTTTGAGAGATATTGATTTGAGTCATTATGTCTGTCACAGTCTGTTGCTTCTACTTTTGTTTCTGTATATAACTGCTCCAAACATTGTGAGGTTTTGAAAAAATCTTGAGACTTCCATGTTTCTGAATGGTCATTGGTTGTTGTACAAGAAGTCCTTCAAATATTGTCTGATTTTTATAACATACTGTGAGAGGATTGTTTTGTGACACCTTCAAATCAAGTTTGCTCCATTCTTGAATAAGCGTTACATATTTAGCAGGGGATTTGAAGGGGGTGTCTGAAGTTGCTTGTTTATTTTTTTTTTTTTGTTGTTGTCATTACCATTGGAAGTTTTTTATTTTTTTAGTCATTGGATAATGCTCTTATATGTATTTCCAAAGGTGGAGATGACCGTTCAAATGTCTTGTCAAGGCTGCGTTACTGCAGTGGAGAAGGTGTTAAAAAATACAGAAGGTAATGTATTGCAAGACAAAGTTTACTATGGCCATTGGTCAGTAGTTAAAGTTTGTTGCATATGGTACTGACTTTTTTAACCTGTAGATAACTGTTAATCCTCTGGTGGTATTACTTGAAATCTTTCATGATGATATTTGGCACTGTGATGCAGTACTGTTTCTTTTTCAGATCTGCTTTAAATACCTTTTTTAAAATATTCAAAATAAAGTGAAAAAAGTGTATTAAACTCCACTGTAAACATAATTTCTCATCTCTTACCCAGGACACAGCATGCAAGTAAAAGCACACTTGTTTGTCATCCCTCGTCTGATCTCTTTTTGGAACCTTACAGGTGTTATTTTTTTCATTTTCCAGGAATTAAATCTTTCAACATTAACTTGGAAAAGGAACAGGTTGTTGTTGAGAGTAACCTCCCATCATCCAGACTTATTGAAATAATAGAATCAACAGGGAAGAAGGCTGTTCTTGTAGGCTATGGCTCATCCACAGGTAGCTGAACAGCTGTCCTTGAAACTTCTGATATTTTGGGTTTTGCTATAGGGTGGATGCTACAAAGTGTGCTTACATCGTAGCAGTTTCAATTTCTAGTTCAGAACTGGTCGCGGTCTTGTGGTTAAAGGGACTTGCCTTTTGATCTCAAGGACGCATGAGGTGTGTGTTCAAACCTAGGCTTGGCCAGGAAATTTGTGGACTCTGCTGCTCTAACATGTCTAACTATTCATGAGACCAATAAACAACTGACAACGCTCATGTGACTGTTTGCGCAGTCTTATGTTTGCTGATGACCTCTGGTGGGCTACCAGTAAAGTGTGCTGTCTGTATGCCACATATGGGAAAGTTTGTCTTTAACTTGCCAGTCGTTGGAGGTTCCACCCATAAAACTGACTGCCATTGTTTGAGTATAGTGTTAAACAAGAGTCACAATAAATTTTATGAAAGAAAATTTAGTCTGCACTGTGAGTGACCCACTTATTTGTTCATCTTTTGATTAACTTTTATTCTGTGATATGTATACTAATTAACATAAAGCCTTTACTATCATCAGTGATGATTGCTTCCAACACTACTCATAACCCCATACAAAAATTTCAAGCATTTAAATGCATTCAATTACTTTGTAGAAAAGTTAACAAAAAGAATATGGAGATGTTGAGATGCATTTAGGTGTGGTCTGTATTGTGAGGGTTGTTTTGTTGCGTTCTTTTTCTTCAGTTTTCATATTTTCATTCATTGGTTAAATTAGAGAATTTTAAATTTTGACCTTTCCTATGTATCAGGGACCCAGAATTTGGGAGCTGCCGTTGCAATGATAGAGGCAGGCAGTAATCTCATTAGAGGTGTGGTACGATTTGTCCAGTCAGACGACCATAGATGTGTCATAGAAGGCACCATAGATGGCTTATCACCAGGTCTTCATGCCGTCTGTGTACATGAGCTGGGAGATCTGACCAATGGCTGCTCCAGGCAAGTTTATAGCCACATTCTGCTGGTTATTAACATACTGTCCTTTGGGTGAAGTTCAGGGAAAAAAGAATTTTTCGCAATCATGTTTTTCCACTGGTGTACTTGTTCAGCAGGGCGTTATCCATAAGAAGCATTGTCGTAAAAACATAAAGCTGTTATATTGGTTGTTTTAATAGCACTAGTCCATGATAGGATGTGGTGTCATGTCTGGCATCTTTGGGATGGCATTCCATTGAGGCAGCACTATAAATATATCAGCATTCAAACTGGCCAAAAACAAGAAGCCTTCGTGATACAAAGAAATCTTACACCTGTAGTAAACTGTTCCTACAAATGAAGATGTAATAACTCTATGTAATATACTGATGATTTCATGTATTAGTAGTAAGCTTATGAAGTATTTATGCCAATACGTTTAGGTAGTAATATATTATATACAGATATGTTCATGTTGTTCAAGTTCAAGTAGTAATATGCTGATATGTTAAAGTAGTAGTGTGCTGATAAATTCACATATCATGCTGATGTCTTCATGTGGCAATATGCCGATACGTTCTTGTAGTAGAATGCTGATATGTTTATGTAGTAATATGCTGATATGTTTATGTAGTAATATGCTGATATGTTTATGTAGTAATATGCTGATAAGCTCATGTAGTAACATTGTGAAAAGTGAAAAGTAGTAATATGTTGATCTGTTTTTTCAGCTGTGGCGATGTCCTCTCTGGTGTTAAGGAACAAGGACAGTACACAGAGGTAACTTAAAATAAGTCTCTTAAATTTAAATACTTTCATATAGAAATTGTGTTTTGTTAACATCGAATGGTAGCTATGACTAGGCTAGTTGAAACAAAAGAGCAAATCAAGAAAATAGAGTTTTTAGTAATGTTCATAATTCAAATTTCTGTGCTTGGCCAAAACATCTGTTTACAATTTATTGCATGTTTTGTGGATAAGAGTAGAGAGCAAGAGGGTGGTGGGGCTTATTGGTTCAGATCTTTAACAGTACTGGCTTGCTGTCTTGCTCAGACCCTTTGAATCCTAGCTGTAGCTGTTTCGGCTGGCAGACTTTCAGTAGGAAGGTTTCTCAAGTACCTGACGAAGGTCTGTGGATCACTCTGACCACAGGGTTCTTCCCCTTTAGTACAGTAATCAGCCAGGCAATGAATCAATCAGTCATTCCAGTCAGTCAATGAGTCAGTCAGTCATTCCAGTCAGTGAATGAGTCAATCAGTCATTCCAGTTTCCTCCACTCGGTCGTGGGTTTCCCCAGGGATCAGCCCAGTTTCCTCCTACCTTAATGCTGGCAGCTGTCGTATAAGTGAAATATTCTTGAGTATGGCGTAATACCCCAATGAAATAAATAAATAATTGTTTCCTCCACTCATAAACCTGACTGCCTTGGTGGAAATAAGAAATGTTGAGTGTGGTATGAAACACCAATAAATAAATAAATGAATAAATAAATAAATAAATATGAAGTCAGTGGTTTGAGTATGAACATTGTGTTACCTGTAGGTGAGGTTACACAGACATAACAGATTGCTTTCCACATGAATTGTAGCAGTATGAGGGCATTTATCAGAAAAGACATACAACTCGCTGTGCAGTACATGCAACTCACTATACACTCCATGCGACTTGCTATACAATATGTGCAACTCACTATACAGTACATACAACTCTCTATACAGTACGTGCAACTCACTGTGTAGTACATGCAACTCAGTATAGTGCATGGAATTTGTTATACAGTACATGCAAACTCACTATACAGTACATGCAACTTGTTATACAGTGTATGCAACTCTCTATAGAGTGTATGCAACTCGCTATACAGTGTATGCAACTCCCTATACAGTGTATGCAACTTGCTATACAGTGTATGCAACTCGCTCTACAGTGTATGCAACTCACTATGCAGTGTATGCAACTCACTATACAGTGTATGCAACTTATTATACAACTTGTTGTGCAGTATATGTAACTGCGCTACAGCATCATTTAGAAAGGATCATGTTTATTTGTCATTTCTTAAGGATGTTTTGAGCAGTTCTGTACAGTTATTTTTAGGAGGTTTTTCACATGAATTTTTGCTTATGAAAATGCAGTAAAACTTTTCACAATGGTCCTAAGTTAGCTCATAAGTAAAGGTTTCACACAAATATTTTCAGAATGTTCCTGTGAAGAAAGAGATGTGACGTCACATCACTAAGAAATGGTCAGAAAATGCCACCATATTTTTTCCCATTTTAAATGCGTTCTATTGCTCAGAAAAAATTGTATTAAAAAATCACATAAAATGATAGTCAGACAGATATGCATGTATTTGACACCATCTGATCCTCTTTATTGACTTCAAGTAGAATGCTGTTGAGTTTCCAAAGAATTCTTTGAACTGAAGCTTTCCCATCCTTGCATTAGAGCTTTTGTGTGCAGCACAGTTTTAGTTCAATAAGGATGTCCCCAAGAGTATTGGTGGATTGTAGTGAATTCATGATGAATTCCTATGGTGTGTGGAGATAGATAGAGTTGTCTCCCCTAGTCCACTTGGTTTTGTCAGGTATCTGCATACATGTGTGAAGGTAGCAGAGTTTTAGGGTAAATAGCTTCTGACCCATTTTATTTTACCATTCTCAGACATATAGACATTTTGGTTCTTGTTGATATAAACCACCAACCATTCCCCAAAATTTGTAAGTTTGTTATGGATGTAAAAATTAGTGTTGTGACGATCTTTTCCCAGTGATCAAGTTATTAGTGAACAGTGCACATCTTACCAGAATAATTTTTCCTGTAGGCTCGTCATGTCATCCTCCAAAAGTTTTATCATCTTGTCCAGAGCCTGTCTCCTGAGCCAGTGAAGGTATGCTGGAATGTCATTAACCTCACCCCCTGACTCTGATTTCTAATTCTCAAGTGGAAGTTTGATTTGAACATGTTTTTGAGACAGCATACATTTTGCAGAAAATGTAATCATTGCTAACCAGAAAATAATAAAATAAAACTGTTTGAGTTTTGCTTTTGAAAGTTAGACTTGCTTTTTGTTTGCTGTTTTATTGTTACTTTGGTACATAACTGTGCACATGAAATTTGTACCTTTTTGCTGACAGTTTTGCAAGAAAGAAAATAATTTTGATCATTGAGAGCCAGAGATTTCAATTTTTAATCTAGTTTGGTTGCCTTTTACAACTTGATTTTGCTTTTAGTTTACCATTTGTTTATTCTTAAAGGTATTCACAGTATTTCTCTTAAAACTTCATTCATAGATATTTGACAGTTGTTGTGCATCTGCATTTAGCAGTTTAAAACAGAGATTTTGATTATCTCTCATAATTTAATTGAACATATTGACAAGTTGTGAGGAGTTTGGTGTCAAAAATACCGCTCTGGCCAGCTAAGTGACAAAAAAGCATGGCTGTAAGAAACATTATCATTGGCTTATGCCAGCTGTCGCTTAGTTTGAACAAATAGTCACATTTCACAGTAGTATTATGAGAAGCTATTGTCTTATGGTGTTTAGCGACATTGAAATGAATAAATGTATGGTATTAGCATAAACATTTGTAAGATGTTAAGGTAAAGGCTCAGTTCTAGGTAGACAAGAGGAAAATTTGTTTCCTGATCAACTTGGTGAACATCTGAAAGTGTTACTGACAACGTAGATGACAAGTGTGATATAGGATATAATGTTACTCTACGGTTACCATCACAGTATAGGTACTAAGCACATAACACAATGTATCGAGTTGTTGGACAAAATGTACCAGCCTACAACTGTGACAGCCATGTGCTTTTCAGCAGTGGACTTTGAATGCCCTGGACCATCCTCTAATTTGTCACATCAGAAGCAGTGCAGTGCTGCTTAATCCAAGATGACACACATGTGCGAAGTGTTATTTGTGGAATGCATTCTTTTCTTTGACCTGTTTCATCTGATTTCAAATCAAATGATGGCCTTTTTTGTTCTGTTGAGGACTTTTGACATATGGTAGTGGTGTACATGTGACAGTGGTACATGATTAGTAGATTATACCATAATGCATCCTCAAGCATCTGTCACTCATACATGTATAACTGCAGTCAAGTTTATGAGTACAGGAGACTGGAGTGCTCTGAGAAATCTAGTGGCCACTGACATTTACCAGGTACCTGGCAAATCTTGTCATTTATCTGTGGCTGAAGCAGAAACAGCTCAATTTGAATACATCCACTCATTGGCCAATGCCTGACAATCATAGCCAGTGCTTTAATTGTCTCAGACAGTGAGGACTCTCCTGAGATTAAACCATTGAACAAAATGCCTGAATGGGTTTCATAAAGCAATCTTTTGTGGACGTCAGTTTTTGGAAATTCTGTTGAAGATTGCCTCACCTTAGAGACTTTATTCAAAACTCTCAGCTTTGTAAGACATGAGTGTGAAAGAAAAATTATAGAATGTAAGGAAAAATGATAGAATGCAAGTACAATGAACTCTGGGGGTGATCTTACCCATCCTATATCAGCAGGGCATCTATTGCTTTGAAACTAATACGGTTTCCACTCCTTGAAAAAATACTAAGCAGCCATGCGCTTCTGACATAGCTCCTGTTAAGACAGGTTGCCTTATTTGTCAAATTTCTCACACAGCCTTATGGGTACATTGGAGATGTTGAGGTAGGGGAGAATGGCCGAGCTGTTTTCCGAGTGGAAAAGGAGGATTTCCACGTATGGGATGTGATAGGAAGATCCACAGTTGTTCACGAGGGCAGGCTGGAGTCAGTGAAGCAGGATGACCAGCAGGAGAAGAAGAGGTAGGTTTTATTCTGTCGTTTGACATTTCATAATTGTTAAGCAGTGTGGGTGGAAGGTTCGTTATGGTTGGTGGTATGGGTAGGATGTTCAAAATGGCTAGGTACTGTGCATGGGAGGTTCAAAATGGTTAGGCACTGTGAGTGGGAAGTTCAAAATGGTTAGCAGTATGGGTAGGATGTTCAAAATGGCTAGGCCCTGGGTGGGAGGTTCAGAATGGTCAGGCACTTTGGGTGGGATGTTCAGAATGGTCAGGCACTTTGGGTGGGAGGTTCAGAATGGTCAGGCACCGTGTGGGATGCTCAATATGGCTAGGCACTGTGACTGGGAACTTCAGAATGTTAAGGCACTGTAATGGAAGGTTCAGAATGGTAAGGCACTGTATTGGGAAGTTCAGAATTGTCAAGGCAAAAAGTCTGCCAGATGTCGACCATTTGTGTCCAGATAAAAGTGTTTAAATTAAGCTGATTTGGTTTTGCTGAAACATTGTGATGTTTTTGATGTATAGCTTATGAAAAAGGCAGGCACATCAGGTGATATGAACTTGTTAGGGAATATTTAAAATAAATGAATATTGTGAATTAGGCCTACCAGTATTTAGCTCCACTATGAACTCGATGTCGATTGTAGAAGCATTTCAGCACTGGATGCAGCAGCTTATATCAGCATAAGTACTAACCAACGATGAAGTGGTCAATGCCCACGGCTGTCAATGTCTGCTTGCACCATGTTACTTCTTCCCGTGCCATGTTACAGCTCTTCTGCATTTTATCCCTCTGTCTGTATAATGTGCGACTTACGATTTTATTGTCCAGTGATCTCCCCAAAGAAGTGATTTGAACACCCCAAAAGAGAGCAGGTGAACTTGTAATTTCATGTATTGGTTTCTTCAGTCCAGGTGTTAGTCGTAATGGTGGCCAGCTCTGATTTGACACACAGCTTGTGAACGAAGGATGGGACTGTTCATTTGCACAAATTGCATATCTTTGACAGGTTGGCTTGTGGAATTATTGCACGATCAGCTGGACTGTTTGAGAACAGTAAAAAGATCTGTGCTTGTGATGGACTAACCCTGTGGGATGAGAGAGATGTACCACTGGCTGGAGGAAGTCGGCAGTCCAAGAGATCCTGACACTCACAGCTCTGACCTCTGACATGACGAAGCTTTCAGTGCTTTCTGAGATGAACCAATGACCTCAACTCTGATAACTCACTCTTGCAGCACTTAAAATGTTGGCATTCTGTGATGTGCAAATAGACACTCCTCTTGAAGTCCAGATATTCAAGTTTTTTGTAATAAAGTGAGTCTTTGATTATGATTCATGGTTTTTGAAATGATAAATATTTTTTGCACACCTTAGTTTTACTTTGCTTTTATTAAACTGTTTTTCATTGATGATCCATTGTGGCTAAATTCTGTCTTGAGCATTGTTTGAAGTTTAGACATTTCAGTAGTTTCTTTAATTGCTGCTATAGCTGCTATATATGCAAAATGATGGAATGAAGCTAACAGACTGGTGGGTCAGCTCAGAGGCCTTTGTAATATTTTGATTTTATTCGGATTTATTCTTTTTTTATATAATAGGGCCATATGTAACTCAATGAATCAGTGCTCTAGAAGAGAAATATTTGAATTTAATAGAAGATACACAGATTTAAGGGGCAGAGACCAGACTGATAGTATTTTGTTATATGTCAGCAGTGCTGTATCATCAGCATAAGTGCTATATCTTTTTAAGTGCTGTATGTATGTAGCATGTGATATGCATAATTGTGAATCCCTGTAATTTTTGTGCAGTTTTATATCAGAAAATGCTGTGTACATGTTTGTAAATATATGATGGCTTCAGTGTACTAGAGGCATGAAAGTTGTAGGTTTGTCATGGTGATGGGATGTGCTAATTATGATAAATGCAGGGGTGGAATCACTTTAAGCATTCACCCTTGTATTATTCAATATTGTAATACACTGTGTAAATCTTCTCTGGCATTTCTTGAGTCTGCATAGCTGATTTTACCGAGGCAGACCTCAGTTAGAAAGGCTGGAAGAATTTGGGAGTGAAAGAGATAAATGCTACAATCATGGTTTGATATCAAGGACATAAGGAAGAACTTGCCTGTGTATATCATGATAAGTAATGAAAAGGGTCCTGTATTTTATATGTACTTTGGTTATTTTATGGTTCCAGAGAAAGACATTGCTTCAGGTCCTATATAAGCACAGTGCTATACTGTTGGGGGGTGCTTGTATGTGATATGTAAGATACATAATATATATTTCCAACTGTATGAATAATGGAGGGGCAGGGGTGGGAAGTAAACGGTTTCTTCAGTCTCTGTCTGGTTTCCTCCATTCTAAGACATCGTACAGGTACATGTAATGTAGTCTATAAGAACTAAAGCTGGTAGTCAATAAGAATTAAAGCTGGTAGCCAAGAACATCGAGGGGGTACATGCTTCAATCTACTGAGTCTGTGCTTAAGATACAAAAATGTTAGAATGAATCGGAATATTCAAACTGGATTTGAACCCCAGACTGCTAGGTTCTTTCCTTGACTGAAAAAATAGTTTGTTGCAAATTTGTTTCCATGTGCACCAGGTCCATTGCAGAAAAACTGCCATGTGAGGTACATAGGGCAAGATAAAATGTCATCTCTGATGAAGATAAGACTTTTGTGAAAGTTAGCATTATTCGAAAGACTACAGGAAAAAACTACTGAGAATCCTAATCTGTTTGGATTACCCAATGAGGGCAAATCATGGGCTGCCATCTGGTACAAGTCCCATCATTCTAGGTTTAATAGTTTGAATTATACAGGGCTAAATGTAATTTCTTCCTAATGGCCGATATCCAGAAATGAATAGAAAACAATATATTTCATAGACATAAGACAAACACTACTAAACTTGGCATGACATATTACATGTAAAGTGATCTTTTGTCTGAGTTAGGGCAAAAAAATGTGAGGGCAATTTTCCCACATCCAGCATAATATGAAAAAAATGAGCTAGGTGACCTATTTATGATGGCCATAGAGGCCTAATTGGCTGAGAAAATCTGAATGTTTTACAATTTCTATAGGACTACGTATATGCTGAAGATATATGGAATTTTAGGTCGATCAGTGCAGCATATTTTTTTTTGGGGGGGGGGGGGGGGGGGATTCTCTAAGGTTTTCAGTCGAATACATGTATATGAGAGCTTCTGTGACTGTAGTTCAATTGAATTAAACGTTGAGGTATATTTTCAACAATTTCTGATATTTATCTGCAGGTAAATATGAGAAATTGATATCAACTTGTTGAAAAAAGACCTCAGCGTTTACTTTAGTTGAACGACTGTGACATATGCGTGTACGTGGCAGAGACAGCTAAGGGGAAATCGGGAGATAATCAACGAATCTTGTCACTTTCGCCTGGTTTTCACTTTCGCCAGAAAAATATCTGTGCAAAAGACACAATGAACGTGATCTGCGAGCAGACGCCTGTTTCCACGCAGGATTGATTCTGCCCCTTACATCAAAGCAAAACGGATAGTTTGTCTTTACAGCTGACAACTACTGAGAAGCGATGATTCGGAAATCATTGAAGTCGAGCTACTTAAATTGTCGTTAGCTATAATAATTGTTAGCTGGAGAATTTCATCGTTTTAATTAATGTAAGTATTCCACTCGGGACAAACTTTTTAAACCACAGACAGCAACCATGGGACCCATAGGTGAGGTCCAGCACATATCACCGGTATTCTAAAACTTGAATCAAAGTATCGAATACGACAAACATATCATCTTTGCACTGCATATAGGATTGCTAATTTATTTGTCCTTGTGGTAAAACATCATATATTTACCTCCAAAACCCTCAGACATTTACAGAAGATAACGCCTAACCAGGTCAGAGGCTACATCCCTTGATTTGAGGTACAGCATATTAAATGTTTACCTCCACCACATTCATCCCAGAATATATAAGCTGTTATTTGCCTATTGATCATTGGATCCATATTAAAGCTTAATTCAGCTTAATTTATGATCACTTTGATGTTATCAGCCAAACAATCACTTGAATTTGAAGTAATTTATCAGCCAAACTATCACTTGAATCTGAAGTAATTTATCGGCCAAACAATCACTTGAATTTGAAGTAATATATTACTCCCTGTGCAGTTAAATTTATATTTTGAACTCAGTTAAATGTTCAATTGCACATGTTATGCTGTTCTCTGAAGACATTCATACTGGTAGAGCATCTCTCCTCGAGGTTGAGAGATCTGGAATCCTGGGCCGGGTCATAACAAAAGATTTAAGGAATAGCACATGTTGCTGTCTCATTTGCCACTCAGCACTGAGAGGTTAGGGCAAGGAAACTGGATTGGTCTGCTCAGTGTCAGTATAATGTCACATGTGTATCATGTGTCTGGTGTCTTCTGCATGATGTTCCACTGCTGACAGCAGGTTTGTAGCATGGGCTCTCACAACCACAAGAAGGTACAGTTTATATATGTGCTTGGTATGACATAACATCTAAGCATACACATACACATTGTTCAGCATGGAGGTACTGTAATATGTGTACCTTCTTCAGCTATTTATTTGATTGATGTTAAACAACATGCAAAGTATCTTCCTTACTTACACAGTGGTGGTCAGTTGCCATGGGTGGTGTGAAGCAGTGTGCACAAGGTATAGCACTGACACTGGGTAAGTCACCGACTTCCCCATTCCTGACACATACAGATACCCACACCACATTGGTGGAAAACAAGCAGTCCTCAACCTAAGTTAGGCTGCAGGGGCAAAAGGCCACCTGAGACTCATCAAGCACAGAAGGCTCTCACAAACAGTGACTTATTCATTTATTTATTTGATGGGAGTTTCATGCTGTACTGGTACTCAAAATTATTTCTCTTATACGTGTTATATGGCAGTGGCCAGCATTATCATTACCCGGTATTGATTATCATGAGATGAAACCAGGCAGACACCAGGGAAACCCACAACCATCTGCAGGTGCCTTGTGCGAAACACATGAATCTGTTCTCAAAAAGGTGAAGAAGTACTGTAAGATTAAAGATAACAACAAAATATGTACTGCTTTACATATGTGTGTAACATAGTCTTTAATATTCAAACACCTGTGTGTCACAACTTGCTCATTCAGAGCTCAGAGCATGCACTACTTTTTTTATGCAATTATGTGTAGACAGACATCTCATGAAAAACAGCAATTTATTAATGTACACAAATGTAGCTACAAATCTTGAAACATCTTTAAAAGATGTAAAATATACATTTACAAGCACATATTGTTCAACAAAATAACTACAAAAAAAGTTACTATACATGTATATAAAAACTATAAATCTACAACACCACACAAATGTGTATTATCAATTAAATAGTTTGCTCCCAAGGCATAAATTTCTTTATGTAATTCATGTTCAACTTGTGAAAAAGGTAAATTGAGCAAAATTGTGCAATATTCAAAAAATCAGTGTCCAGATTTAGTATTTATTCATAATTAGCAGCTGGCACCTACCACTGTATATACCGGCATTCTTATACTGAGATTAAAAAAATATTTAAAAAGTGTACATTAATCTGAGAAATATAGAATTATAAAATCCCTTGGAAATGAGGCAAGTTTCATGCAATTTTTTCAGCCAACACTCGGCAGTCTCTGCCAAATTGTGTTATTCAAGTCCACCCTTTATGAACTGTCAGAGCTCACCCATTTAGTTCAGTGTTAAAAATCCTACAAGAGTGGTGACAAGCATATGGAATTTCCCCATGAAATGGTTTGCTGTTCTGCATACAGTTGTAAAAACAGGTCGTCAAAGAGCCTAAAGTTATTTTTTTCAAGTTTCCAAATGATTTGACCATATCTGCTCTCACCATTTTACAGCTGAATGCTACCAGAGAAACACAGTTGAACTCGAAAGTTGGCTACTGTGGTGGTTGCAGTCAACCCCATCCTGAAGCTAGAAGCTGCGTAGCTAGAATGCATCTCGAAAATGATATTGCTTTGATACGAATTCGCAGCTTATATGGCCCAACCTGTCTTGGGATGGCCATCTATGATGTCAGATGAGGAATAATAATAATAATTAAAATGGCAAGCAATATTTTGCCAGGGTCCACTTTATTTGTTGTATGTTCTCAATATTATTTTTCATTATCAAATTAGGTCATAGATATTTTTAAATGCAAAACCAATTCTGGGAAATCTCACACACATGGCAATGAAAACCACAATGGTTACACAACCATAGGTATATCAAGTTATTTTCTTCCGGTGGTTTCCAGGATATTTGTTGATGTTACAGAGACAAGAAACAAAAGCAGATTTAGAAGCACCAAACCAAAATACATCAATATTATAACAAAAATCAGACTAACAGTCTAAAATGAGGTCAAACGGCTTCATGTTGTGGTAGGTAACGTTTGTATTAACAGTCATAAATGCTGCAAAACAAGATTCTCCTGTTAATCCACACGTCTTTTGATGAGCTTGACTTTGATTGGTTTAGCTGGCCGAAGGACAAGTCTCTGAGCAATTTTGACTGGTTCTGTGAAGGCTGCTTCTATTCTAAACCTCTGAATAAGCTGAAAACACAAAACAAAATGTAAGGACTCTTCGCGTGCCAATGAAGCAGCAACATTGGTCAAGCTGAAAACGGAAGTCATTCATGAGGTACATGTAAGGATTCACTGCACACAAAAAGTCCACAAACAATGGCAGGACTTTCAACACAGGTCTGACAAGACTCAAGCTCAGACATCGTCTTGGAAACATGAGGCAATAAATTCTGTATCATAATGCAGAAATGTATCAGACACATATCTATGAAACCTTCACATTTACTTCTGTTACCACTGAGTGAGTGACTGCACTTTTCTGACAGACGTATATCATAAGGTCACACAGTCAAAAAAATACACAGTGGAGAAAATAACTTTCCTGTAAGAGACACACGATAGTAAAACTTAGGCTCAGTACTCGTAGCACTTATTTGAGAGAGCACCCTTTACATTCACCTTAGCATTGCTTCATGAATTTTATAATATACAGTAATTAATGCTCATATAAGGCATCCATGAGTACACACCCCATGTGTATTACTGTGCTTTATATGTGTGCGAAACTTGAGCTCCATTCACACGGCAACATTTTTGATACTTCCGTTGACAACCCTTTAACTTTTATTGGATGGCAAGACTTGGGCTATAACAGTAACTCATTCTGTACTTTCAACAGGTGTGCTAAAATGACGCCACTCAGCAGAGATGCAGAAAAACAGGAATCAGAGCCAAATCCAAAACATGAGCTGGATTTAAATGCAAAACCTCAATGTAAAGATCACGTAGTTCCATCCATTTCAGGCTCACGATTATTTCACTTATCATGCTTATACCATGGCCCTCATGGCCATGTGTGCTGCAAACTTGAGCAGTATCTGAGGGAAACCAACATGTCTCAACAAGTACACAGTGGTCTTCTTAATCGTAACATCTGTGCCAGAGCGTCAATGTAATATTAGACCACAGAATCCATTATACACAGGACGTTCTTACCCTGGACAAGAGCAGATGCATTTCCAGTTCAGCCACTCTTCTGCCTGAAAGATCAAGGGCCATAATTCTGTCAGAACATGTCATCTCTTACAATTACCACATACAATTCAGATTAACTGTTCTTTAATTATAGCAGTCAGTTCTGAAACTATACCAGAAAAACACAACATTGATTAGTTTAGAAAATTACATTAAAAAACCTTCTTTTAAAAATTGTTTTTTTTCTAAAATTACTATAAAAATGAAACTCAACATTTCTTAATTTGCATATATCTATATTGCATTATTTATTCTTTAATGTCAAGACTTTGTTCACTGTATCACACAGATTGAGTTGAAGCAGTGTCCTTAGTAATTTTCATTTCTGTACCAAAACACTCCTTTTAGCCATCTTCAAGAGTCAGTCCATTTGGTATTGTAGATGGGCTTCAAATCTGTAATCGTGGGTGACATACTTACCCACACACATGCGTGTTCCGATCCCAAAGGGGAGGTAAGCAAAGGGGTTGGGTCGGTCAGCTCTATCCTTCATCCACCTCTCCGGAACAAACTTGTCTGGGTCATCAAAGTACTGTGGAAGCCGTGATATAGCATATGCAGGGACTACCACTGCTGACTGAAAGCAAACATTAACTGCATGTACATGTATTTTTACTGTTGGATAAATTTTAGCAGAAATATTTCAATGTCAAAAATACAACCACAGAATAGCAACTTTATTTTAAAACAAGGCTATGAGAACCTAAACAGTTCTGTTCAATGTGCACTTTGGTGATTACAATCATTATCTCTTAAATCCGCTAATATGGTGAGTTACAATTACAGGTCACTGATGAATGTGCAAACCAGAACAAGTGCATACAAAAAACAAAAGCCTTGAGTGACTATTCACAATTTTCAACACAGAAAAAACAATTCAATCATGAAATACAATTCTTTTATCTCAGAGGTAATGTACATATTCTGATATATACACTGATCATATATTATCTTGAGTTTAACTTGAAGGAAAGGACATTTCATGTTTGAAAATCGTGTTAATTCCCCTCCTTACCACTGTCAACTCCATACTTTTAATGTTCCCAGTCACCTGGGGGATGGTGACTTCTTTACTACTCGAAAGGTAAAATGGAATGTTGATTTGAGTGCCTTTTTCTTTAAAATCAGACGATGAGACTGATCGAGAATTACATGCATAAATAGAGCGTCAGACTTTATGGGTGTCAAAATGAAAAGACTGGATGTTTTAACTTTTAAATCAAGGCAACTTCAGGATTCTATATGTGCAGAGCATGAAAACCAGAAGCAGCCATGCCCCTCATCCACGCACTTCAAATCACAATGTGCGTAATTGTAACCTGCCATATTGATCAGGTTTTCAAATTACCCTATTTAAACCTTGCGCAAAGATGAAGAGTTTTCATTAGTTAGTCATCTATTTTAGAGGTAGCATTTCTGATCTGTAGTAATAATATTCCACATAAGTGTGGGTCCCGTAAATGAATAAATTAACAGAGGGACTCTTTTAACAATGGCGATCTACAGGTTGTACCTTGGCAGGAATCTCATAACCATACAGTTCTACTGGCTCCTCCGTGATTCTGGAGATAGATCCTGCTGCTGGATACATCCTGAAAACACAGAGATAAATACACAATCACAGGTGCTATGTTTGATAATGACACATGTAAGGATACATCCTGAAAACACAGAGATAAATACACAATCACAGGTGCTATGTTTGATAATGATACATGTAAGGACACATCCTGAAAACACAGAGATAAATACACAATCACAGGTGCTATGTTTGATAATGACACATGTAAGGATACATCCTGAAAACACAGAGATAAAACCGCACATACAATCACAGATGCTTTGGTTGAAGGTGATAGATGTAAGGATACATCCTGAAAACATAGAGATAAAACCACAGATACAATCACAGGTGGTATGTTTGAAGTTGACAGATGTAAGGATACATCCTGAAAACAGACACAAAACCACAGATACAATCACAGGTGGTATGTTTGAAGTTGACAGATGTAAGGATACATCCAGAAAACAGACACAAAACCACAGATACAATCACAGGTGGTATGTTTGAAGGTAACAAATGTAAGGATATATCCTGAAAACATAGAGACAAAACCACAGATACAATCACAGGTGGTATGTTTGAAGTTGACAGATGTAAGGATACATCCTGAAAACAGACACAAAACCACAGATACAATCACAGGTGCTATGTTTGAAGGTGACAGATGTAAGGATATATCCTCAAAACAAATCACAGTTGCTTCTTTTGAAGATGACAAATGTAAGGATATATTCTGAAGAAACATTTAAAAGGCTGCATTCTTCACAAACCAAAGCAGGTACACTTTTGGGGGAATATATCACCCTCACATATTACTTTGAGAGCAAGTTGTAGGATTATTTACATGGTCACTGAGTGAAAGGATACGAAACTATATGTGGTTTGCAAACCTCACATTGGGCGAAGCTTCAATAGTAATTTCATGTCGCATACAAGAGCTTTGAATTACCGAACGGTGATCTGGGAATTATGACACCATAAAGTTACTGACAATGCTGTGGCAACATTCCATTGTGACGTTGTGTCACTGGTGTCATTGTTGCATCACATTGTAACTGTTACATCAGTTGTTACAACTGTTAAAATCTGTTCTGTTCTCCCTACTGTTGAGTCATCAGATGTATGTACATGTAGCATTTGCTGCAGTGTATACAGATATACATGTCTACCACGTGACCATTGTTGTCCAATCAAAAGCAGAGGATTTTATCTGATGTGGGATAAATGGGAATACCTGTTACTTTAGACATAAAACGGAACAAGTTAGTGAAGGTATGAGTAGAAAGATCTGACAAAGGCGATAAAAAGATTTCAAGCCATCAAGGTAAGACTTGATAATGTGATGTCCTTTAATGCTGTTGTGTTATCACTGTATGACAGAATGCGGTAAGTCACTGCAAAGGTCACTGCAAATGAAGGTATTACAAATACACAATAATCAATGATATCCAAGAATCAATGACCTTCATATGCTTAAATATTTATTTTAGATGATGTACAAGGTAATTCAGGATATTAAAGTTTTCTTCATTCGAGTTTAAACCCACTTATTTTAAAATGCACTCATTTGTCACGTCACATCATGTTAGACCCACTGTGTATGGTTCCGATATGTTTAACCTACAAATACATACCTGAGTGTTTCTTTGATGACAGCCTTCATGTATGGTAGGTTCTGTAGGTCCTCATAAGCTGGTGCAGTTGTCTCCCCTACACATGTCTTGACCTCTGCATACAGCTTCTCCTGGATATCAGGCTGTTGTGAAATCTCGTACAAACACCACAGCATTGAGCTAGAGGTCTGTAAAAAGTAGCAAATAAAAAAAAAGAAACAACAAATGAAAACAATACTGTGGGTTTTATTCACAGCTTATTCCATGCAGGACTTTACATGAATTTTATGTACAAAGCAGCTACAAGAAGTGATTTCATCAATGACAACATGACAAAAAGTTAACTTTGATGTGGTAGCAAGGCTACCAAAGAGCTTGCATGTAGGGCATAGATGGCGAGAGAGTAAAGAATAAATGTTGATGAGACAGATAATTAAAATGAATATACTTGTGAAAGTGGACGACAAGCTTGTGAATGGTGTAATTTTTGAGAGAAAATCCATAACACTGGCAGAGCTCAATACATGCATTTTTTTTCTTTAAGGTACATTTTGTTGAACATTGCTTTTCCTGTTACTGGGCATTTGAGGGTGAAATTTGTAATTTAAGGTCATTTATGTGCAAACCCCGAGCACAATATATGCAGTGCTTTTTAAGATACCACCACAAACATTATGTTTAACAATAATTGTAATACGAAGTACACGAAGCCATGAATTCTGTAATTTATGGTATTAAATATGAACACACAGAATCAACGATGGAATATCCCCTTCCTGTTGCAGTGATCTACATGTGTGCAAACACTGAACTCAATACACGCAGTAAGTTAGGGTATTAAATATGCCGTGGAATAAGTGAAATATTCTTGAGCACAGTGTAAAACACCAATCAAATAAATAAACAAATAAATCTAATACAGAGTACACTAAGTCAGGAATTTGATAAATTACAGTATTTAATATACACACATGAAATCAATGATGGAATATCCCCCTCATGTTATTGTGCTCTACATCCGTGCAAACCCTGAGTACATTGCATGCAGTACTCTTTAAGATACCATCCCTAGCATTTTGTTCACACTACTTTCCCTGTTACTGGACACCGTCGCTGAGACTCAGGTTATGAATAAGCTAATTGTTTCCCAAACCTGTCACATCCCCACTATGTCTTACTGTGTCCTCAACTGCCATCATTAACCTCACAGCCTGTAACAGCCTCACATGCAAGAGACCAGGATCCTACTATGTCCACAGCTGCCATCATTAACCCTACAACCTGCCACAACCCCACATACAACAGACCTGGGTCTTACCGTGTCCACAGCTGCCATCATTAGTCCTACAGCCTGTAACAGCCCCACATACAACAGACCTGGGTTTTACTGTGTCCACAGCTGCCATCATTAACCCTACAACCTGCCACAACCTCTCATACAACAGACCTGGGTCTTACCGTGTCCACAGCTGCCATCATTAGTCCTACAGCCTGTAACAGCCCCACATACAACAGACCTGGGTTTTACTGTGTCCACAGCTGCCATCATTAGTCCTACAGCCTGTAACAGCCCCACATACAACAGACCTCGGTTTTACTGTGTCCACAGCTGCCATCATTAGCCCTACAGCCTGTAACAGCCCCACATACAACAGACCTGGGTCTTACCGTGTCTCCAGCTGCCATCATTAGCCCTACAGCCTGTAACAGACCCACATACAACAGACTAAGGTCTTACTGTGTACATAGCTGCCATCATTAGCCCCATAGACTGTAACAAACCCACCTACATCAGAACAGGGTCTTACTGTGTCCTCAGCTGCCATCATTAGCTCTACAACCTGTAACAGTCCCACATACAACAGACTAAGGTCTTACCGTGTCCACAGCTGCCATCATTAGTCCTACAACCTGTAACAGACCCACATACAACAGACTAAGGTCTTACTGTGTCCACAGCTGCCATCATTAGCCCCATATACTGTAACAGCCCCACATACAACAGACCAGGGTATTACTGTGTCCTCAGCTGCCATCATTAGCCCTACAGCCTGTAACAGCCCCACATACAACAGACCTGGGTTTTACCGTGTCCACAGCTGCCATCATTAGCCCTACAACCTGTAACAGACCCACATACAACAGACCAAGGTCTTACCATGTCCACAGCTGCCATCATTTGCCCTATAGACTGTAACAAACCCACATACATCAGAACAGGGTCTTACTGTGTCCTCAGCTGCCATCATTAGCCCTACAACCTGTAACAGTCCCACATACAACAGACCTGGGTCTTACTGTGTCCTCAGCTTCCATCATTAGCCCTCCAGCCTGTAACAGCCCCACATACAACAGACCTGGGTTTTACCGTGTCCACAGCTGCCATCATTAGCCCTTCAACCTGTAACAGACCCACATACAACAGACCAGGGTCTTACCGTGTCCACAGCTGCCATCATTAGCCCTACAACCCGTAACAGACCCACATACAACAGACTAAGGTCTTACCGTGTCCACAGCTGCCATCATTAGCCCCATAGACTGTAACAGCCCCACATACAACAGACCTGGGTCTTACCGTGTCTCCAGCTGCCATCATTAGCCCTACAGCCTGTAACAGTCCCACATACAACAGACCAAGGTCTTACCATGTCCACAGCTGTCATCATTTGCCCCATAGACTGTAACAAACCCACATACATCAGAACAGGGTCTTACTGTGTCCTCAGCTGCCATCATTAGCCCTACAACCTGTAACAGTCCCACATACCACACACCAAGTTCTTACCATGTCCACAGCTGCCATCATTAGCCCCATAGACTGTAACAGCCCCACATACAACAGACCAAGGTCTTACCGTGTCCACAGCTGCCATCATTAGCCCTTCAACCTGTAACAGACCCACATACAACAGACCTGGGTCTTACCGTGTCCACAGCTGCCATCATTAGCCCTACAACCTGTAACAGACCCACATACAACAGACTAAGGTCTCACCGTGTCCACAGCTGCCATCGTTAGCCCTACAACCTGTAACAGACCCACATACAACAGACTAAGGTCTCACCGTGTCCACAGCTGCCATCGTTAGCCCTACAACCTGTAACAGACCCACATACAACAGACTAAGGTCTCACCGTGTCCACAGCTGCCATCGTTAGCCCTACAACCTGTAACAGACCCACATACAACAGACTAAGGTCTCACCGTGTCCACAGCTGCCATCGTTAGCCCTACAACCTGTAACAGACCCACATACAACAGACTAAGGTCTCACCGTGTCCACAGCTGCCATCGTTAGCCCCATAGACTGTAACAGCCCCACATACAACAGACTAAGGTCTTACCGTGTCCACAGCTGCCATCATTAGTCCTACAACCTGTAACAGCCCCACATAAAACAGACCTGGGTTTTACCGTGTCCACAGCTGCCATCATTAGCCCTTCAACCTGTAACAGCCCCACATACAACAGACATGGGTTTTACCCTGTCCACAGCTGCCATCATTAGCCCTACAACCTTTAACAGACCCACATACAACAGACTAAGGTCTCACCGTGTCCACAGCTGCCATCATTAGCCCTACAGCCTGTAACAGCCCCACATACAACAGACCTGGGTCTCACCGTGTCCACAGCTGCCATCATTAGCCCTCCAGCCTGTAACAGACCCACATACAACAGACTAAGGTCTTACCGTGTCCACAGCTGCCATCATTAGCCCCATAGACTGTAACAGCCCCACATACAACAGACCAAGGTCTCACCGTGTCCACAGCTGCCATCATTAGTCCTACAACCTGTAACAGACCCACATACAACAGACCTGGGTCCTACCGTGTCCACAGCTGCTATCATCAGCCCAACAGCCGGTAACAGACCCACATACAACAGACCAAGGTCTTACCGTGTCCACAGCTGCCATCATTAGCTCTGTTACATTAGCATACACCTCAGGAATGCTCATGGACTTCTGTGCCAGCAGGTAGGCCAGCACCCCGTGAGCTTCATCTCCCTTATCCATAGACAAAGATATCTCATTCATCCTCTTGTCCACACAACTCTTAGCTGGGAAAAGCAAACAGAAAAACAGTTATTTTTCACTGATTTAATGTATGTTTAATACCATACTTAAGAATATCTATCTTCACAACCACACTCATCTTTATTTGCAAAGGATACCAGTCATAAAATCCTCTATTAGGAAGAACACTGCACTTGAATGTTCATAAGAGATCAACACAGACCGAATACAGTACCAGTTCTGTGATTTTATTTTGAAAACAAACAAATGAAAAATAGGAGATCTCCAACAAGTGATCCTGTAGCATCAAATTTTTTAAATGAGAGTTCAAAAACATTCGTTTGTTTCGAGTCTTTGGCAAGAAACAAACAAAATTTTTGATTCTAGTTTCATAAATTTTATATTACAGGATCACGAGCTGAAGATTCTGTTTTTCCATAAATGTTCAAACAAAAGTCTAATAAAAGAACAATATAATGGGCCTAACATCAGCTAACTTTATCAGCTTGCAGATTTGCGGATTAAATTAAGTGTTAGATGTCAGTAATTCATCAGCAGATCAAAGCGCAACATTTATTCAGAATAACATATGTGCCACACAAACGAGTTCAAATTTAGAACTGCCTTTACCGACAAGTATGGCTGGATTTTTGACAATTGCTCTCAACACAGATGACAAAAGCATGTAGTAAAACAAGGTAGTTCAGTGTGTGTGTAGCTTTTGATTGGCTAATTTTTATCAATAAACAGTTGTGAGCCAATCAAGACAAACTCAACATTGTTGACGAAAGAGTACATACGATATCTATGTCACACCGTTTATGCCATGTTCTGGGCCACATTTATGGGATAAAAGTAAACAATTACTAGTCATAATTTAATTTTTTTAAATTTTCTAAATACTTTATTAGAAACCTCATCCTTATGTAACCATAGGGAAAACCAAATACTGTAGAAAACCTCTGGGGATGGTGCCTGGTTTCCACCCAAAATAATGCTGTAAAATATTCTTCCCTAAGGCATAAAACACCAACAAATACATACAGTACACCTTCCTGATCAAAATATACTGTGTATTCATGGGTATAATATTTGTGTAATGGTGAGGAGATCAAAGTACCTGTTTTGAAGAGAATATTCCAGGCCTCCAGGTATTTTTTGTACTGCTTCTTCCTGAGCCGCTTGACAAGCCACATGGGAGTGAGGAAGAGCTCAGCTGTCAGCTGGAACATGTCTGCGACTGCCTTAATAAACCTCTCCATCTCAGGGTCCCTATGATCTGACAGGCCCCCAAACCTCCGCTCATACAGCACTGTGCCTACAGCTAAACATGAGCAACAAACCACATCTCACTTCACTTCCCTGCTAAGGCAGGGTTGTGGGATCCGACATGCCCCCAAACCTCCGCTCATACAGCCCTGTGCCTACAGCTAAACACAAGCAACAAACCACATCTCACATCACTTCACTGCTAGGACTGGTGTGCGTGATTTGACAGGCCCCTAAACTGCAGCTCATATAGCCATCTGCCTACAGTTAAGACACAAGCAACAAACCACACTTCATTTCACTTCCCTGATAAGGCAGGGTTGTATGTTTAGGGCCTTGATGTTTCCTCTAAATCTCTCAGAGCCAATCTTAGAAGGATTCACAACACACACCCTCTCAATGTGCATGTACATCAGCACTTTTATTGATTTTATCTATTTTATTATCATCATTTAAAATCTATTTAGAATGGAAGTCAGATTTAAGAGTGGAAGAAGCCAGAATGCTTAGAGAAAGCCACTGTGTTTTGCAAGTCACTGACCAAGTAATCTCAGTGACATACAGACTTGCCTGCCATACTAGTCAAAGGCAAGTAGTTTTCAAGAAATGTTAGACCACCCAAATTGTAACATATGCATTGTCAACTGTTTACTGTCAGCAAGGCTCTACCAAGAATGTCTCTTAGGTGTATGTACTGGCAGTCAGGAGTCTGAGAGGCAGTCATTTATTTAAAGGGACTAGAAGCCTCCCACCAATCTGTCGTTCTGAGTTCAAGCCCAGTTCATGCCGCCTTCCTCTGTATGTGTTAAGGTCTGCCAGCAACCTGCAGATGGTCGTGGGTTTCCTCGCACCATAATGCTGGCCGCCGTCATGTAAGTGAAATATTCTTGAGTACAACGTAAACACCAATCATATAAATAAATTTAAAGAGACAAACAATACCCTCATTAATAATCTATATACAGAGTTGGCTTCTGCTGGAAATGCTTAAGGTCTGGACTGAATGGCTCTTATTAACATATCTGTATCTAACTATGGGTTTATAACTATAGTTCTCAACAAAAAGTTGTTACCCTCTAGTGACCAATTGAAGAACTCCTCCTCCAGGTTAGGCACAACGTTGTCCTTCCCACGCACCTTCTCCAGCCGATCCAGAAAATCTGTCACCACATCATTGATCTCACCTGTGTAGTTCTTCACGTCTTTTATTCTCAGCATGGGTTTATCAATCACAGATCTCATGCGATGCCACTGCTCATCCTGCCTGTGTAAAATACACAACCAATTCTTACAAAAATCACAGTGGGGGTATTGCAAACATGTTTAATAAGAGATGATTTCTATCAAACCTTTCACATATTTGTTAACTAAGTATCCTTCCTTAGGCTATATGCAACAATAATTGATGTCCATGTCTAGTAATCAGTGTCAACATCCAAATCTAATGGCAGTCCCACCAATCAAGACCTTAACATATCTGTTTTAAGTGTTTTACAGACCTGTACATTTACAGTACCCACACAGACATTTCTGACCTGTACATATTTACGGTACCCACACAGACATTTGCGACCTGTACACATTTACAGTACCCATGCAGACATTTCTGACCTGTACACATTTACGGTACCCATACAGACTTTTCTGACCTGTACACATTTACGGTGCCCACACAGGCATTTCTCACCTGTACATGTTTACAGACCCACACAGACATTTCTGACCTGTACACATTTACGGAACCAACACAGACATTTCTGATCTGTAAACATTTACGGTACCCACACAGATATTTTTGATCATTGCATTTACAGTCTCCACACAGACATTTCTGACCTATTTATTTACAGTGCCCACACTGACATTTCTGACGTGTACACATTTACGGTACCCACACAGGCTTTTCTGACCTGTACATTTACGGTACCCACAAAGACATTTCTGACCTGTACATATTTACAGTACTGCCACTGACAAATCTGACAAACAGTACCTGTGCAGTATAGACAAATCCCAAATGTCTCTGTAGCCCTAATCACACAATTTATTCAGGTGCCATTATTTAGGCATTTACATATTTTGTGAAAAATTAATTTTAGTCATTTGATTTGTATTTTACGCCGTACTCAAGAATATTTCACTTACCAGCATACCATGAGCGAGGAAAATGAGGAAACCCATGACCCTTAGCAGGTTCCTTTTGTGAAAAATCTTATGTCGCTCATATATACATTTAACCTACAGCAACATGCGGCAGCCTACCATCCCTGGAATCATAACTTCAGCTCTTGCTTAATGCATTTAGGGCCCTGTGTTGGTTGTGATACTGATACCTAGGTTAGGCACTTAATTTCAATTACATTTATAGCCTGTACACTGCACTCACCCAGTAAACACACCATACTCCTCTCCAGAAACTTCTCTGTAATCATTCCATATCGGGATACTAAATCTATTGGGATATTTTGGTTCTTTTCTAAAGAACTTTTCAACACCTTCCACACCCACTAACATTACAATATCTTGTCCCAGCATTTTCTCCCTATATATAGGAAAATACTGTTCACAGCGCCTGCGGAAAAAAGGCACGATATCCGTGAAGTTTGACACACTTCCCATCATAGTGCCCACAAATGGATATGCCTTGGGACCTGGGATTTCCGAGAATGGGCGCGGCTTGGTGTTCATGGTCGGGGCTGCAGATGATGACATCATTTTCACCACAGAACTGCACTGGGGCTTTCTGCTTGTCAGCTTCTCACAAAGTGACATAACAGTTCCACCCTGCCACCTTATCCAGCGCATATTCATCTCAAAGCCATGGCTAACAATGACTCGTGTAAACATCTTTGTCATCAGTCTGGATTCCAGCACTGCAGCCTGATAAATGCAAAGGGTTACAGCTAGACCAATCATGTATTCATATAGATTAAGACTACAAATTAAGAACACTTACTTCAAAGAGCTACTTTGGTGTCAAAACATGTTTGCCATAAAAGCACAGTGAAATGATAAAGATTGAGATTGTAGAAATATGGCAGTGTATTCATACCAATACTGTACGTTTCATCAGAGAATATGGAAACAATTTTTTCTGTCCTTTCCACATTGCCTGGTGCGACATAACGCACCCACATATGACATCACCAATCAATGACGGGTATCCACAAAAGATGTTGCTCTTAAAAAAGCATCTGACGTCAACCCGGCAAAATTGCCTTACTTGACATCACATCTGCCTGATACAAAGTCATATCAGGAATATTAGCATGCCAAATCACATCAGACAAATTTTATGCTGACACAGCAAAAGATTTTGTTTTTACAGGAATCTTCAGTTAATAGTGTGATTCATCGAAAAAATCCTTTTGAACCATGTTGTTAGGTTTGTGCTGTAGGGTTTCCTACATATAGATGCTACATGTATTTTAGACTAGGGGATCACTTCTAAATATACATAAAGTAGTGATGCCCTTTCATACATGTATACAGATGTATGCATATTAAAAAGTGGCTATCAACCCAACCAGATTTGACAAGACATAAATAACAATAGACTACCTTCATAAGCTCCTTTTACATACCGGTAATCAAACATATGACAAAACCACTTCCTACGGATTAATTCTGATGTTTGACATTTTTCCTGCTTTGACTTGTTGGGTGCTACTGCAGATGCCTCAAAGTTTCATTCTAGGTACAAATCTGAAGGTTTCTCAGACGTAACATCCGACAACAGTGTTCACTGACCTCACTGACATCTTTCTTTTTAACATGTACCAGTAATTTGGCGAAAAATAATTCAACGATCAATCCGTCAGGACTTCGATTGTAGCTCTCTCAAAGAACCAAAACTATCACACCCCGAGTGTTCGGGGCTATGGGGTTAAGAAATGATGGCCCATGAAGACAGATTGATTACGGGAGCCAATAGTGTTGGCCCACAATCCCACATTTTATATCATATAAGCTAGGATGAAAAGTTACACCAATAAATATAAATCTTCCTTAATTGTAACACACCAAACCCAACCTTATACCACAGAGCGTACATTTATTGTTGTGACCTTGTCATCAATTTTCTGTTGTTTGCATCCCGTGCGTCACCGTTTAGGGTAAAGTCGGAGAGCTTCGGACGTTCGGGTATTTTCTGACATATTTTAAACCACTGACATATTTCATGTTTGACAGAACTTCGCCGAGAAGCCATTAATTGGTGCGGAGTGTACGCGAGATATGTGGGGATGCATATAATTTCTTAACCTGTGTTAGTCCCCTCAGCAATGTTTAAAATCCGAACATATGGTTCACAAAGCCTTCATTAATGAAAACTTTACATGAATGGTAATGCATCAACCAAATCACACCAAATTAAATGTGATAGACGAATGCTTTCTCTGTAACTGAAATAATCAGTGTACCCTGGGCTATGTCTTATTCTTAGCACTAATAATTTGTCCTAAATTATTGGATATGTAATCGTATATCAAGGTTACAAATTTCAGTTTTCAGCAATGGGCTCAACACACGACCTGTGTTATATGATGGCTTCTCTCCATCAAATTACAGTGGACACAATTGTCATTACTGTGTATCAGAAGTAAAAATAGCAAGAAAAGAATACAGGGGGCTAAATTCTGATGGTGTGGAACTAATATCACAGATGCAAACTAAATACAACACCATTTGAGCCGGTCTACACTAGCTGAGCCATACATCAACTAGGCCTGTCCAAACTAGCTGGACTGGTCTACACTAGCTGGGCCGGTCTACAGCAGTTAGGCCTGTGGAAACTAGCCACCTCAGACAGTCTGGCGTGACCTCACTGGTGATAGGGTCTGAACTGAGGCAGTCTACACCTGCTGAGCAAGTCAGAGACTGGCGTGACCTCACTGGTGATGTGGTCTGAACTGGAGCAGCCTACACCACCTGGGTTAGTCACAGCCAGGCATGACCTGACAGGTGATGCTGTCTCTGAGGCAGTCTACACCACCTGGGCCAGTCACAGGCAGGTGTGACCTCACTGGTGATGCGGTCTGAACTGGCGCAGTCTACACCATCATAGCTGAATCTGACATTCATAAGATTGAAGATACATTTTTGCTTCATATTTTAGACTGTATGATAGATTATAACTCAAAGCAAATGCAAACCATGAAATCAAGTCTCTTTAATTTCTTGGTACTTGTAATCATTTGTCTAGAGGGTGAACTGAATCAGAATCAATGTAACAGTCACACAAACCATATATGTATTTAAATGACATACAGGTCAGACTAATTTGCAAAGAAATGAATTCACCAGTGCTTGTGTTCACATCATCTGCAGAACCCAGAAACATTCAAAAGCAACAAAATGACAAGAACATCACCTCAACCCATCCACTGATAAGATCTCAACCCATCCATTGATAAGATCTGATATAACAGATACATATAACACACAATTTATTAGGGGTGAATGCAGGCCTGGTGTCACACCTGTTGAAATCATTAGTATTACTATTATTCCTTGCATTTTCTTAGTTAAAATCCCTCCAAAAGTACCACAGGTAGAAAAAACAAACAAGCTAGGCAGCAACAATACTGAGCATGGGTGTAAAGTATTGCCACTTTTTTCATCAGCCACATGGTTTGTCAGCCATTTAAAATTTTATTGAAAACCTAAGAGAATCTTTCCAAAAAGAAAAAATGCTGCACTGATCGACCTAAAATTCCATATACCTTCAGCATATACGTAGGCCTACAGAAATTGTAAAACATTCAGATTTTCTCAGCCAATTAGGCCTCTATGGCCATCATAAATAGGTCACCCGGCTCATTTTTTTTATTATACTGGATGTGGGAAAAAATGGGAAAATAGCCCTCAGATTTTTTGCCCTAACTCAGACAAAAGATCGGTTTACATGTAATATGTCATGCCAAGTTCAGTAGTGTTTGTCTGATGTCTATGAAATATATTGTGTTCTATTTTTTTCTGGATATCGGCCATTACGAAGAAATTACATTTAGCCCTGTATAATTCAAACTATTAAACCTAGAATGATGGGACTTGTACCAGATGGCAGCCCATGATTTGCCCTTACTGGGTAATCCAAACAGATTTAGATTCTCACTAGTTTTTCCTGTAGTCTTTTGAATAATGCTAACTTTCACAAAAGTCTTATCTTCATCAGAGATGACATTTTATCTTGCCCTATGTACCTCACATGACAGTTTTTCTGCAATGGAGCTCGTGCACATGGAAACAAATTTGCAACGAACTATTTTTTTAGTCAAGAAAAGAACCTAGCAGTCTGGGGTTCAAATCCAGTTTGAATATTCCGATTCATTCTTAACATTTTTGTATCTTAAGCACAGACTCAGTAGATTGAAGCATGTACCCCCTCGATGTTCTTGGCTACCAGCTTTAATTCTTATTGACTGCCAGCTTTAGCTCTTATTGACTACATTACATGTACCTGTACGATGTCTTAGAATGGAGGAAACCAGACAGAGACTGAAGAAACCGTTTACTTCCCACCCCTGCCCCTCCATTATTCATACAGTTGGAAATATATATTATGTATCTTACATATCACATACAAGCACCCCCTAACAGTATAGCGCTGTACTGATATAGGACCTGAAGCAATGTCTTTCTCTGGAACCATAAAATAACCAAAGTACATATAAAATACAGGACCCTTTTCATTACTTATCATGATATACATAGGCAGGCCCTTCCTTATGTCCTTGATAACAAACCATGATTGTAGCATTTATCTCTTTCACTCCCAAATTCTTCCAGCCTTTCTAACTGAGGTCTACCTCAGTAAAATCAGCTATGCAGACTCAAGAAATGCCAGAGAAGATTTACACAGTGTATTACAATATTGAATAATACAAGGGTGAATGCTTAATGTGATTCCACTCCTGCATTCAGCATAATTAGCACATCCCATCACCATGACAAACCTACAACTTTCATGCCTCTAGTACATTGAAGCCATCATATATTTACAAACATGTACACAGCACTTTCTGATATAAAACTGCACAAAAATTACAGGGTTTCACAATTATGCATATCACATGCTACATACATACAGCACTTAAAAGGATATAGCACTTATGCTGATGATACAGCACTGCTGACATATAACAAAATACTATCAGTCTGGTCTCTGCCCCTTAAATCTGTGTATCTTCTATTAATTTCAAATATTTCTCTTCTAGAGTACTGATTCATTGAGTTACATATTGCCCTATTGTATAAAAAAAGAATAAATCCGAATAAAATCAAAATATTACAAAGGCCTCTGAGCTGACCCACAAGTCTGCTAGCTTCATTCCATCATTTTGCATATATAGCAGCTATAGCATTATTTAAAGAAACTACTGAAATGTCTAAACTTCAAACAATGCTCAAGACAGAATTTATCCACAATGAATCATCAAAGAAAAACAGTTTAATAAAAGCAAAGTAAAACTAGGGTGTGCAAAAAATATTTATCATTTCAAAAACCATGAATCATAATCAAAGACTCACTTTATTACAAAAAACTTGAATATCTGGACTTCAAGAGGCGTGTCTATTTGCACATCACAGAATGCCAACATTTTAAGTGCTGCAAGAGTGAGTTATCAGAGTTGAGGTCATTGGTTCATCTCAGAAAGCACTGAAAGCTTCGTCATGTCAGAGGTCAGAGCTGTGAGTGTCAGGATCTCTTGGATTGCTGACTTCCTCCAGCCAGTGGTACATCTCTCTCATCCCACAAGGTAAGTCCATCACAAGCACAGATCTTTTTACTGTTGATCGTGCAATAATTCCACAAACCAACCTGTCAAAGATATGCAATTTGTGCAAATGAACAGTCACATTCTCAGTTCACAACGTACAAGTTGTGTGTCAAATCAGGGCTGGCCAGCATTATGACTGACACCGGGATTGAAAAAAACAATTCATGAAATTATAAGTTTATGTCTTACACCTGCTCTCTTCTGGGGTGTTCAGATCACTTCTTTGGGGAGATCAATGAACAATAAAATCGTAAGTCGCACATTATACAGACGGAGGGACAAAATGCAGAAGAGCTGTAACATGGCACGGGAAGAAGTAACATGGTGCAGACATTGACAGCCATGGGCATTGACCACTTCATCGTTGTTTAGTACTTACTCTGATATAAGCAGCTACAGCCATCGTGCCTAGCCATTTTGAACCTCCCACACAGTGTCTGACCATTCTGATCCTCCCACTCAGGGCCTAGCCATTTTGAACATCCTGCCCACAATGCCTAATCAGTTTTGAACCTCCCATTTTGAGCCCCCACCCACAGTGACTAACACTTCTGAACACCCCACCCACAGTGCGTAACCATTTTGAGCCCCCACCCACAGTGACTAACACTTCTGAACATCCCACCCAAAGTGCGTAACCATTTTGAGCCCCCACCCACAGTGATTAACACTTCTGAACACCCCACCCACAGTGCCTCAAAAATTTTAAATGGCTGACAAACCATGTGGCTGATGAAAAAGGTGGCAATACTTTACACCCATGCTCACTGTTGTTGCGGCCTAGTTTGTTTGTTTTTTTCTACCTGTGGTACTTTTTTAACTAAGAAAATGCAAGGAATAATAGTAATGCTAATGATTTCAACAGATGTATCACCAGGCCTGCATTCCCCCCAGTAAATTGTGTGTTATATGTATTTGTTATATCAGATCTTATCAATGGATGGGTTGAGATCTTATCAGTGGATGAGATTGAGATCTTATCAGTGGATGGGCTGAGGTGATATTCTTGTCATTTTGTTGTTTTTGAATGTTTCTGGTTTCTGCACATGATGTGGACACAAGCACCGGTGAATTCATTTCTTTACAAATTGGTTTTTGTGACTGTTACATTGATGATCAACACTTTTGTTTTGTTGCCTGATATTTTATGGTTATAGTCTAGGACTGAATGGACAGCAAAATCCAGCATGTACCTACCAGTAGCTAGTAACTGATTCAGTTCACCCTCTAGACAAATGATTACAAGTACCAAGAAATTAAAGAGACTTGATTTCATGGTTTGCATTTGCTTTGAGTTATAATCTATCATACAGTCTAAAATATGAAGCAAAAATTTATCTTCAATCTTATGAATGTCAGATTCAGCTATGATGGTGTAGATTGCGCCAGTTCAGACCGCATCACCAGTGAGGTCACGCCTGGCTTTGAATGGCCCATCTGGTGTAGACTGCCTCAGTTCAGACTGTGTCACCAGTGGGGTCATGCCTGGCTGTGACTGACCCAGCTGATGTAGACTGCCTCAGTTCAGACTGCATCACCGGTGAGATCACGCCTGGCTCTGACTTGCCCAGGTGGTGCAGATTGCCTCAGTTCAGACCGCCTCACCAAAGGCCTGTTTCACAAAGCAATTTTGAGGTTAGCCTTAAATTGTCATCGAAATTAACTGTGTAATACATGCATCATATCAGCCAAATTTTAACCAATGATTCGACGCTGTGACAGTGCAATTTCAACTAAGTTTGAGCATCCAGCATCAACTATTTTATTTTCTATGAAGGATCAGAGTTTTGGCTTTAGTCCAAAGTGGCTTTGTCTGGCCATGACTGACCCATCTGGTAGACTGTCTCAGTAGAGACCGCAACACCAGTGAGATCACACCCGGCCGTGACTGACCCATCTGGTAGACTGTCTCAGTAGAGACCACAACACCAGTGAGGTCACACCCGGCAGTGACTGACCCATCTGGTAGACTGTCTCAGTAGAGACCACAACACCAGTGAGGTCACACCCGGCCGTGACTGACCCATCTGGTAGACTGTCTCAGTAGAGACCACAACACCAGTGAGGTCACACCCGGCCGTGACTGACCCATCTGGTAGACTGTCTCAGTAGAGACCACAACACCAGTGAGGTCACACCGGGCAGTGACTGGCTTATCTGGTGTAGACTGTCTCAGTAGAGACCACAACACCAGTGAGGTCACACCCGGCAGTGACTGGCTTATCTGGTGTAGACTGTCTCAGTAGAGACCGCAACACCAGTGAGGTCACACCCGGCAGTGACTGACCCATCTGGTAGACTGTCTCAGTAGAGACCACAACACCAGTGAGGTCACACCCGGCAGTGACTGACCCATCTGGTAGACTGTCTCAGTAGAGACCACAACACCAGTGAGATCACACCCGGCAGTGACTGGCTTATCTGGTGTAGACTGCTTCAGTTCAGACAGCATCACCAGTGAGATCACACCCGGCAGTGACGGGCTTATCTGGTGTAGACTGCTTCAGTTCAGACAGCATCACCAGTGCAGACTGGCCCAGCTAGTGTAGACTGGCCCAGCTGGTGCAGACTGGCCCAGCTAGTGTAGACTGGCCCAGCTGGTGCAGACTGGCCCAGCTAGTGTAGACGCTGGTGCAGACTGGCCCAGCTAGTGTAGACTGGCCCAGCTGGTGCAGACTGGCCCAGCTAGTGTAGACTGGCCCAGCTGGTGCACACTGGCCCAGCTAGTGTAGACTGGCCCAGCTGGTGCAGACTTGCCCGGCAAGTGTGGACAGGCCTAGCTGATGTTGACTGGTTCAGCTAGATTGCACAGGCCTAACTGATGTAGACCGGCCCAGCTAGTGTAGACTGGCCCAGCTAGTGCATGTAGACTCGGCCAGCTATTTTGGACAGGCCTAGCTGATGTAAACTTGCTCAGCTAGTTTGCACAGGCCTAGCTGATGTAGATTGGCTCAGTTAGTGCAGACCAGACCAGCCAGCATGGACAGTCCTATCTGATGTAGACCGGCCCAGCTAGTGTAGACAGGCCCAGCTAGTTTTTACAGGCTTAGCTGATGTATACTGGCTCAGCTGGTGTAGACTGGCCCAGTCAGTGTGGACCGGTCCATCTAGTGTAGACCTTCCCAGCTAGTTTGGACAGGCCTAGTAGTATGGCTCAGCTAGTGTAGGCCAGCTCAGCTAGTGTAGACCAGCCCAGCTAGTGTAGACCTGCCCAAATGGTGTTGTACTTAGTTTGCATCTGTGATATTAGTTCCATACCAACAGAATTTAACCTCTTGAATTCTTAACTTGCTATATTTACTTCTGATATACAGTAATGACAATTGTGTCCACTGTAATTTGATGCAGAGATGCCATAAAATAACACAGGTCGTGTACTGTGCCCATGGCTGAAAACTGAAATTTGTAGCCTTGACATACGAGTACATATCCAATAATTTAGGACAAATTATTAGTGCTAAGAATAAGACATAGCCCAGGGTACACTGATTATTTCAGTTACAGAGAAAGAGTTAATGAAGCATTCGTCTATCACAGTTAATTTGGTGTGATTTGGTTGATGCATTATCATTCATTTAAAGTTTTCATTCATTTTCATTTGTGAACCATATGTTCGGATTTTAAATATTACTGAGGGGTCTAACACAGGTTAAGAAATTATATGCATCCCCACATATCTCGCGTACTTTTCCGCACCAATTAATGGCTTCTCCGTGAAGTTCTGTCAAACATGAAATATGTCAGTGATTTAAAATATGTCAGAAGATACCCGAACGTCCGAAGCTCTCTGACTTTAGCCTAAACGGTGACGCACGGGATGCAAACAACAGAAAATTGATGACAAGGTCACAACAATAAATGTACGCTCTGTGGTATAAGGTTGGCTTTGGTGTGTTACAATTAAGGAAGATTTATATTTATTGGTGTAACTTTTCATCCTAGCTTATATGATATAAAATGTGGGATTGTGGGCCAACACTATTGGCTCCCGTAATCAATCTGTCTTCATGGGCCATCATTTCTTAACCCCATAGCCCCGAACACTCGGGGTGTGATAGTTTTGGTTCTTTGAGAGAGCTACAATCAAAGTCCTGACGGATTGATCGTTGAATTATTTTTCGCCAAATTACTGGTACATGTTAAAAAGAAAGATGTCAAAACCACTCGCTTAGAGGTCAGTGAACACTGTTGTCGGATGTTACGTCTGAGAAACCTTCAGATTTGTACCTAGAATGAAACTTTGAGGCATCTCCAGTAGCACCCAACAAGTCAAAGCAGGAAAAATGTCAAAAATCAGAATTAATCCGTAGGAAGTGTTTTTGTCCTATGTTTGATTACCGGTATGTAAAAGGAGCTTATGAAGGTAGTCTATTGTTATTTATGTCTTGTCAAATCTGGTTGGGTTGATAGCCACTTTTTAATATGCATACATCTCTATACATGTATGAAAGGGCATCACTACTTTATGTATATTTAGAAGTGATCCCCTAGTCTAAAATACATGTAGCATCTATATGTAGGAAACCCTACAGCACAAACCTAACAACATGGTTCAAAAGGATTTTTTCGATGAATGACACTATTAACTGAAGATTCCTGTAAAAACAAAATCTTTTGCTGTGTCAGCATAAAATTTGTCTGATGTGATGTGGCATGCTAATATTCCTGATATGACTTTGTATCAGGCAGATGTGATGTCAAGTAAGGTATTTTTACTGGGTTGACGTCAGATGCTTTTTTAAGAGCAACATCTTTTGTGGATACCCGTCATTGATTGGTGATGTCATATGTGGGTGCGTTATGTCGCACCAGGCAATGTGGAAAGGACAGAAAAAATTGTTTCCATATTCTCTGATGAAACGTACAGTATTGGTATGAATACACTGCCATATTTCTACAATCTCAATCTTTATCATTTCACTGTGCTTTTATGGCAAACATGTTTTGACACCAAAGTAGCTCTTTGAAGCAAGTGTTCTTAATTTGTAGTCTTAATCTATATGAATACATGATTGGTCTAGCTGTAACCTAATCCTTTGCATTTATCAGGCTGCAGTGCTGGAATCCAGACTGATGACAAGGATGTTTACACGAGTCATTGTTAGCCATGGCTTTGAGATGAATATGCGCTGGATAAGGTGGCAGGGTGGAACTGTTATGTCACTTTGTGAGAAGCTGACAAGCAGAAAGCCCCAGTGCAGTTCTGTGGTGAAAATGATGTCATCATCTGCAGCCCCGACCATGAACACCAAGCCGCGTCCATTCTCGGAGATCCCAGGTCCCAAGGCATATCCATTTGTGGGCACTATGGTGGGAAGAGTGTCAGACATCACGGATTTCGTTCCTTTTTTTCGCAGGCGCTGTGAACAATATTTTCCTATATATAGGGAGAAAATGCTGGGACAAGATGTTGTAATGTTAGTGGGTGTGGAAGGTGTTGAAAAGTTCTTCAGAAAAGAACCAAAATATCCCAATAGATTGAGTATCCCAATATGGAATGATTACAGAGAAATTTCTGGAGAGGAGTATGGTGTATTTACTGGGTGAGTGCAGGGTACAGGCTATAAATGTAATTGAAATTAGATGCCTAACTTGGATATCAGTATCACAACCAACACAGGGCCCTAAATGCATTAAGCAAGAGCTGAAGTTATGATTCCAGGGATGGTAGGCTGCCGCATGTTGCTGTAGGTTAAATGTATATATGAGCGACGGAATATTTTTCACAAAAGCAACCTGCTAATGATCATGGGTTTTCCCATTTTCCTCGCTCATGGTATGCTGGTAAGTGAAATATTCTTGAGTACGGCGTAAAATACAAATCAAATGAATAAAATTAATTTTTCACAAAATATGTAAATGCTTAAATAATGGCACCTGAATAGATTGTATGATTAGGGTTACAGAGACATTTCGGATTTGTCTATACTGCACCTTTGCTGTTTGTCAGATTTGTCATTGGCGGTACTGTAAATATGTACAGGTCAGAAATGTCTGTGTGGGTACAGTAAATGTGTACAGGTCTGTAAAATACTTAAAACAGGATATGTTAAGGTCATGTTTAGTGGGATCGCCATTAGATATGGATGTTGGTACTGATTACTAGACATGGACATCAATTTTTTGGGCATATAGCCTAAGGAAGGATACTTAGTTAACAAATATGTGAAAGGTTTGATAGAAATCATCTCTTTTTAAACATCTTTACAGTATCTCCTCTGTGGTTTGTGCAAGAATTGGTTGTGTATTTTACACAGGCAGGATGAGCAGTGGCATCGCATGAGATCCGTGGTTGATAAACCCATGCTGAGAATAAAAGACGTGAAGAACTACACAGGTGAGATCAATGATGTGGTGACAGATTTTCTGGATCGGCTGGAGAAGGTGTGTGGGAAGGACAACGTTGTGCCTAACCTGGAGGAGGAGTTCTTCAATTGGTCACTAGAGGGTAACAACTTTTTGTTGAGGACTGTAGTTATAAACCCATAGTTAGATACAGATTTGTTAATAAGAGCCATTCAGTCCAGACCTTAAGCATTTCCAGCTGAAGCCAACTCTGTATATAGATTATTAATGAGGGTATTGTTTGTCTCTTTAAATTTATTTATATGATTGGTGTTTACGTTGTACTCAAGAATATTTCACTTACATGACGGCGGCCAGCATTATGGTGCGAGGAAACCCACGACCGTCTGCAGGTTGCTGGCAGACCTTAACACATACAGAGGAAGCCGGCATGAACTGGGCCTGAACTCAGAGCAACTGATTGGTGGGAGGCTTCTAGTCCCTTTAAATAAATGACTGCCTCTCAGACTCCTGACTGCCAGTATATACACCTAAGAGACATTCTTGTTAGAGCCTTGCTGACAGTAAACAGTTGACAATGCATATGTTACCATTTGGGTGGTAACTTCAATGCCCTAAACATACGACCCTGCCTTATCAGGGAAGTGAAATGGGGTGTGGTTTGTTGCTTGTGTTTTAACTGTAGGCAAATGGCTGTATGAGCTGCAGTTTAGGGGCCTGTCAAATCACGCAAACCAGCCTTAGCAGGGAAGTGAAGTTAGATGTGGGTTGTTGCTTGTGTTTAGCTGTAAGCACACTGCAGTATGAGTGGCAGTTTGGGGACCTGTCACATCACACAACCCTGCCTTATCAGGAAAGTGAAATGAGGTGAGGTTTGTTGCTGGTGTTTGGCTGTAGGGACATTGCTGTATGTATGGAGTTTTGAGGGCCTGTCAGATCACACAATCCTCCCTTAGCAGAGAAGTGAAATGAGGTGTGGTATGTTCCTTGTGTTTAGCTGTAGGCATAGTACTGTATGAGCAGCAGTTTGGGGGCCTGTCAGATCACACAACCCTGCCTTAGCAGGGAAGTGAAATGAGGTGTGGTTTGTTGATTGTGTTTATCTGTAGGCATAGTACTGTATGAGCAGTGGTTTGGGGGCCTGTCAGATCACACAACCCTGCCTTATCAGGAAAGTGATATGAGGTGTGGTTTGTTGATTGTGTTTATCTGTAGGCATAGTACTGTATGAGCAGCGGTTTGGGGGCCTGTCAGATCACACAACCCTGCCTTCGCAGGGAAGTGAAATGAGGTTTGGTTTGTTGCTTGTGTTTCACTGTAGGCATAGTACTGTATGAGCAGTGGTTTGGGGCCTGTCAGATCACACAACCCCACCTTATCAGGAAAGTGATATGAGGTGTGGTTTGTTGATTGTGTTTAGCTGTAGGCATAGTACTGTATGAGCAGCGGTTTGGGGGCCTGTCAGATTACACAACCCTGCTTTATCACGAAAGTGATATGAGGTGTGGTTTGTTGATTGTGTTTAGCTGTAGGCATAGTACTGTATGAGCAGCGGTTTGGGGGCCTGTCGGATCACACAACCCTGCCTTCGCAGGGAAGTGAAATGAGGTTTGGTTTGTTGCTTGTGTTTATCTGTGGGCATAGTACTGTATGAGCAGCGGTTTGGGGGCCTGTCGGATCACACAACCCTGCCTTATCAGGAAAGTGATATGAGGTGTGGTTTATTGCTTGTGTTTCACTGTAGGCATAGTACTGTATGAGCAGTGGTTTGGGGGCCTGTCGGATCACACAACCCCACCTTATCAGGAAAGTGATATGACGTGTGGTTTGTTGATTGTGTTTATCTGCGGGCATAGTAGTGTATGAGCGGCGGTTTGGGGGCCTGTCAGATCACACAACCCTGCCTTAGCAGGGAAGTGAAATGAGGTTTGGTTTGTTGCTTGTGTTTATCTGTGGGCATAGTACTGTATGAGCAGCGGTTTGGGGGCCTGTCAGATCACACAACCCTGCCTTCGCAGGGAAGTGAAATGAGGTTTGGTTTGTTGCTTGTGTTTCACTGTAGGCACAGTGCTGTATGAGTTGAGTTTTAGGTCCTGTCGGATCACACAACCCTGCCTTAGCAAGGAATTGAAATGAGGTGAGATTTATTGCTTGTGTTTAGCTGTAGGCGCAGTACTGTATGAGCGGAGGTTTGGTGGCCTGTCAGATCTTAGGGACCCTGAGATGGAGAGGTTTATTAAGGCAGTCGCAGACATGTTCCAGCTGACAGCTGAGCTCTTCCACACTCCCATGTGGCTCGTCAAGCGGCTCAGGAAGAAGAAGTACAAAAAATACCTGGAGGCCTGGAGTATTCTCTTCAAAACAGGTACTTTGATCTCCTCACCATTGCACAAACATTATACCCATGAATACACAGTGTATTTTGATCAGGAAGGTGTACTGTATGTATTTGTTGGTGTTTTATGCCTTAGGGAAGAATATTTTACAGCATTATTTTGGGTGGAAACCAGGCACCATCCCCAGAGGTTTTCTACAGTATTTGGTTTTCCCTATGGTTACATAAGGATGAGCTTTCTAATAAAATATTTAGAAAATTTAAAAAAATTAAATTATGACTATTTATTGTTTACTTTTATCCCATAAATGTGGCCCAGAACATGGCATAAATGGTGTGACATTAATATCGTATGTACTCTTTTGTCAACAATGTTGAGTTTGTCTTGATTGGCCCGCAACTGTTTATTGATAAAAATCAAGAGCTACACACATGCCGAACTACCTTGTTTTACTACATGCTTTTGTCATTTGTGTTGAGAGCAAATGTCAAAAATCCAGCCAAACTTAAAAGCAGCTCTAAATTTGAACTGTTTGTGTGGCACATATATTATTCTGAATAAATGTTGCGCTTTGATCTGCTGATGAATTACTGACATCTAACACTTAAATTAATCCGCACATCTGCAGATTGATAAATTTAGCTGACTTGAGGCCCATTATATTGTGCTTTTGTTAGACTTTTGTTTGTACATTTATGGAAAAACATAATCTTCAACTTGTGATCCTGTAGTATAAAATGTATGAAACTAGAGTCAAAAATTTTGTTTGTTTCTCCCCAAAGATTCGAAACAAACGAATGTTTTTGAACTCTCATTTAATAAATTTGATGCTACAGGATCACTTGTTGGAGATTCCCTATTTTTCATTTGTTTGTTTTCAAAATAAAGTCACAGGATTGGTACTGTCTTCGGCCTGTGGTGATCTCGTATGAATATTCCAATGCAGTATTTTTCCTAATAGACGATTTTATGACTTATACTTACACTGCTTTGAGGTGTTTCTTCTGCACTCTGGTATCCTTTGCAAATAAAAATGAGTGTGGTTGTGAAGATAGATATTCTCAAGTATGGTATTAAACATACATTAAATCAGTGAAAAATAACTGTTTTTCTGTTTGCTTTTCCCAGCTAAGAGTTGTGTGGACAAGAGGATGAATGAGATATCTTTGTCTATGGATAAGGGAGATGAAGCTCACGGGGTGCTGGCCTACCTGCTGGCACAGAAGTCCATGAGCATTCCTGAGGTGTATGCTAATGTAACAGAGCTAATGATGGCAGCTGTGGACACGGTAAGACCTTGGTCTGTTGTATGTGGGACTGTTACAGGTTGTAGAGCTAATGATAGCAGCTGTGAACACAGTAAAACCCAGGTCTGTTGTATGTGGGGCTGTTACAGGTTGTAGAGCTAATGATGGCAGCTGTGGACACAGTAAGACCCTGGTCTGTTGTATGTGGGCCTGTTACAGGCTGTGAGGCTAATGACGGCAGTTGAGGACACAGTGAGACGTAGTGAGGATGTGACAGGTTCAGGGAACAATTAGCTTATTTGCAACAAGGGGGGGGGGGGTCGGCAATGCTGTCCAGTAACAGGGAAAACAGTGTTAACAAAATGCTAGGGGTGGTATCTTAAAGAGTACTGCATGCAATGTACTCAGGGTTTGCATGGATGTAGAGCACAACAACATGAGGGAGATCGTTGATTCTATGTGTGCATATTCAGTACTGTAAATTGCCCAATTCCTGACCTGGTGTACTGTGTATTAGAACTTGTGTTAAACAACTCAGGGTTTGCGCCCGTGTTGAGCACAATAACATGAGTGGGATATTCCATCGTGGATTCTGTGTGGGCATATTTAATACCCTAAATTACTGCATGTATTGAGTTCAGGGTTTGCACACATGTAGATCTCTACAACAGGAAGGGGATATTCCATCGTGGATTCTGTGTATGCATATTAAATACCATAAATTATAGAATGCCTGACTTAGTGTACTTCGTATTACAATTATTGTTAAACATAGTGTTTGTGGTGGTATCTTAAAAAACACTGCATGTATTGAGCTTGGGGTTTACACATAAATTACCATAAATTACAAATTTCACCCTCAGATGCCCAGTAACAGGAAAAGCAATGTTCAACAAAATGTACCTTAAAAAAAAATGCATGTATTGAGCTCTGCCAGTGATATGGATTTTCTCTCAAAAATTACACCATTCACAAGCTTGTCGTCCACTTTCACAAGTATATTCATTTTAATTATCTATCTCATCAACATTTATTCGTTACTCTCTCGCCATCTATCTCCTACATGCAAGCTCTTTGGTAGCCTTGCTACCACATCAAAGTTAACTTCTTGTCATGTTGTCATTGATGAAACCACTTCTTGTAGCTGCTTTGTACATAAAATTCACGTAAAGTCCTGCATGGAATAAGCTGTGAATAAAACTCACAGTATTGTTTTCATTTGTTGTTTCTTTTTTTTTATTTGCTACTTTTTACAGACCTCTAGCTCAATGCTGTGGTGTTTGTATGAGATTTCACAACAGCCTGATATCCAGGAGAAGCTGTATGCAGAGGTCAAGACATGTGTAGGGGAGACAACTGCACCAGCTTATGAGGACCTACAGAACCTACCATACATGAAGGCTGTCATCAAAGAAACACTCAGGTATGTATTTGTAGGTTAAACATATCGAAACCATACACAGTTGGTCTAACATGATGTGACGTGACAGATGAGCGCATTTTAAAATGAGTGGGTTTAAACTCGAATGAAAATTCTCATTAAGAAAACTTTAATTTCCTGAATTACCTTGTACATCATCTAAAATAAATATTTAAGCATATGAAGGCCACTGATGCTTGGATATCATTGATTATTGTGTATATGTGATACCTTCATTTGCAGTGACCTTTGCAGTGATTTACCCCATTCTGTCATACAGTGATAACACAACAGCATTAAAGGACGTCACATTATCAAGTCTTACCTTGATGGCTTGAAATCTTTTTATCGCCTATGTCGGATCTATCTACCATACCGTTACTAACTTGTACCTTTTTATGTCTAAAGTAACAGGTATTGCAATTTATCCCACATCAGATAAAATCCTCTGCTTTTGATTGGACAGCAATGGTCACGTGGTAGACATGTATATCTGTATACACTGCAGCAAATGCTACATGTGCATACATCTGATGACTCAACAGTAGGGAGAACAGAACAGAAGGGAGATGATGTTACAGTTACAATGTGATGCAACAATGATACCAATGACACAGCGTCACAGTGGAATGTTGATAAAGTGTCAGTGTGTCAGTAACGTTATGACGTCATAATTATAAGATAACCGTTTGATAATTCAGATCTCTTCTGTGCGACAGGAAATTACTGTTGAAGCTTCGCCCAATCACTGCTTACAAACCATATATAGTTTTGTATCCTTTCACTCAGTGACCATGTAAATAATACTACAACTTGCTCTCAAAGTAATATGTGAGGGTGATATATTCCCCCAAAAGTGTACCTGCTTTGGTTTGTGAAGAATGCAGCATTTTAAATGTTTCTTCAGAATATATCCTTACATTTGTCATCTTCAAAAGAAGCAACTTTGATGTGTTTTGAGGATATATCCTTACATCTGTCACCTTCAAACATAGCACCTGTGATTGTATCTGTGGTTTTGTGTCTGTTTGCAGGATATATCCTTACATCTGTCATCTTCAAACATAGCACCTGTTGATTGTATCTGTGGTTTTGTGTCTGTTTTCAGGATGTGTCCTTACATGTGTCACCTTCAAACATACCTCCTGTGATTGTATCTGTGGTTTTGTGTCTGTTTTCAGGATATATGCTTACATCTGTCACCTTCAAACATAGCACCTGTGATTGTATCTGTGGTTTTGAGTCTGTTTTCAGGATGTATCCTTACATGTGTCACCTTCAAACATACCTCCTGTGATTGTATCTGTGGTTTTGTGTCTGTTTTCAGGATATATGCTTACATCTGTCACCTTCAAACATAGCACCTGTGATTGTATCTGTGGTTTTGAGTCTGTTTTCAGGATGTATCCTTACATGTGTCACCTTCAAACATACCTCCTGTGATTGTATCTGTGGTTTTGTGTCTGCTTCAGGATGTATCCTTACATGTGTCACCTTCAAACATACCTCCTGTGATTGTATCTGTGGTTTTGTCTCAGGATGTATCCTTACACGTGTCATTATCAAACATAGCACCTGTGATTGTGTATTTATCTCTGTGTTTTCAGGATGTATCCAGCAGCAGGATCTATCTCCAGAATCATGGAGGAGCCAGTAGAACTGTATGGTTACGAGATTCCTGCCAAGGTACAACCTGTAGATTGCCATTGTAAAAGAGTCCCTCTGTTAATTTATTCATTTACAGCACCCACATTTATGTGGAATATTATTACTACAGATCAGAAATGCTACCTCTAAAATAGATGACTAACTGATGAAAACTCTTCATCTTTGCGCAAGGTTTAAATAGGGTAATTTGAAAACCTGATCAATATGGCAGGTTACAATTACGCACATTGTGATTTGAAGTGCGTGGATGAGGGGCATGGCCGCTTCAGGTTTTCATGCTCTGTACATATAGAATCCTGAAGTTGCTTTGATTTAAAAGTTAAAGCCTCCAATCTTTCATTTTGACACCCATAAAGTCTTACGCTCTATTTATGGGTGTAATTCTGGATCAATCTCATTATCTGATTTTAAAGAGAAAGGCACTCAAATCAACATTCCATTTTATATCTTGAGTAGTAAAGAAGTTACCATCCCCCAGGTGACTGGGAACATTAAAAGTATGGAGTTGACAGTGGTAAGGAGGGGAATTAACACGATTTTCAAACATGAAATGTCCTTTCCTTCAAGTTAAACTCAAGATAATATATGATCAGCGTATATATCAGAATATGTACATTACCTCTGAGATAAAAGAATTGTATTTCATGATTGAATTGTTTTTTCTGTGTTTGAAAATTGTGAATAGTCATTCAAGGCTTTTGTATGCACTTGTTCTGATTTGCACATTCATCAGTGGCGTGTAATTGTAACTCACCTTATTAGCGGATTTAAGAGATAATGATTGTAATCACCAAAGTGCACATTGAACAGAACTGTTTAGGTTCTCATAGCCTTGTTTTAAAATAAAGTTGCTATTCTGTGGTTGTATTTTTGACATTGAAATATTTCTGTTAAAATTTATCCAACAGTAAAAATACATGTACGTGCAAGTTAATATTTGCTTTCAGTCAGCAGTGATAGTCCCTGCATTTGTCATATCACGGCTTCCACAGTACTTTGATGACCCAGACAAGTTTGTTCCGGAGAGGTGGATGAAGGATAGAGCTGACCGACCCAATCCCTTTGCTTACCTCCCCTTTGGGATCGGAACACGCATGTGTGTGGGTAAGTATGTCACCCACGATTACAGATTTGAAGCCCATCTACAATACCAAATGGACTGACTCTTGAAGATGGCTAAAAGGAGTGTTTTGGTACAGAAATGAAAATTACTAAGGACACTGCTTCAACTCAATCTGTGTGATACAGTGAATAAAGTCTTGACATTAAAGAATAAGTAATGCAATATAGATATATGCAAATTAAGAAATGTTGAGTTTCATTTTTATAGTAATTTTAGAAAAAAAACAGTTTTTAAAAGAAGGTTTTTTAATGTAATTTTCTAAACTAATCAATGTTGTGTTTTTCTGGTATAGTTTCAGAACTGACTCCTATAATTAAAGAACAGTTAATCTGAATTGTTTGTGGTAATTGTAAGAGATGACATGTTCTGACAGAATTATGGCCCTTGATCTTTCAGGCCGAAGAGTGGCTGAACTGGAAATGCATCTGCTGTTGTCCATGGTAAGAACGTCCTGTGTATAACGAAGTCTGTGGTCTAATATTACATTGGGGCTCTGGCACAGATGTTACGATTAAGAAGACCACTGTGTACTTGTTGAGACATGTTGGTTTCCCTCAGATACTGCTCAAGTTTGCAGCACACATGGCCATGAGGGCCATGGTATAAGCATGATAAGTGAAATAATCATGAGCCTGAAATGGATGGAACTACCTGATCTTTACATTGAGGTTTTGCATTTAAATCCAGCTCATGTTTTGGATTTGGCTCTGATTCCTGTTTTTCTGCATCTCTGCTGAGTGGCATCATTTTTAGCATGCCTGTTCAAAGTACAGAATGAGTTACTGTTATTGCCCAAGTGTTACCATCCAATAAAAGTTGAAGGATTGTCTAGAGAAGTATCTAAAATGTTGCCGTGTGAATGGAGCTCAAGTTTCGCACACATATAAAGCACAGTAATACACATGGGGTGTGTACTCATGGATGCCTTATATGAGCATTAATTACTGTATATTATAAAATTCATGAAGCAGTGCTAAGGTGAATGTAAAGGGTGCTCTCTCAAATAAGTGCTACGAGTACTGAGCCTAAGTTTTACTATCGTGTGTCTCTTACAGGAAAGTTATTTTCTCCACTGTGTAGTTTTTGACTGTGTGACCTTATGGTATCCTTCTGTCAGAAAAGTTCAGTGCAGTCACTCACTCACTCACTCACTCAATGGTAACAGAAGTAAAGGTTTCATGGATATGTGTCTGATACATTTCTGCATTATGATACAGGATTTATTGCCTCATGTTTCCAAGACGATGTTTGAGCTTGAGTCTTGTCAGACCTGTGTTCTGCGATTGTTTGTGGACTGTTTGCGTGCAGTGAATCCTTACATGTACCTCATGAATTACTTCCGTTTTCAGCTTGACCAATGTTGCTGCCTCATTGGAATTTGAAGAGTCCTTACATTTTGTTTTGTGCTTTCAGCTTATTCAGAGGTTTAGAATAGAAGCAGCCTTCACAGAACCAGTCAAAATTGCTCAGAGACTTGTCCTTCGGCCAGCTAAACCAATCAAAGTCAAGCTCATCAAAAGACGTGTGGATTAACAGGGGAATCTTGTTTTGCAGCATTTATGACTGTTAACAGTACAAATGTTACCTACCACAACAGGAAGCAATTTGACATCATCTGAGACTGTTAGTCTGATATTTGATATAATATTGATGTATTTTGGTCTGGTGCTTCTAAATCTACTTTTGTTTCTTGTCTCTGTAATGTCAACAAATATCCTGGAAACAGCCCGAAGAAAATAACTTGATATACCTATGGTTGTGTAACAAACTGGTTTTTATTGTCGTCTGTGTAAGATTTCCCAGAGTGGTTATGGATTTAAAAATATCTATGACCTAATTTGATAATGAAAAATAATATTGAGAACATACAACAAATAAAGTGGACCCTGGCAAAATATTGCTTGCCATTTTAGTTATTATTATTATTCCTCATCAGACATCATAGATGGCCTTCCCAAGACAGGTTGGGCCATGTAATCTGTGAATTGGTATCAAAACACTATCATTTTCGAGATGCATTCTAGCTACGCAGCTTCTATCTTCAGGATGGGGTTGACAGCAGCCCCCATAGTAGCCAACTTTCGAGTTCAACTGTGTTCCTCTGGTAGCATTCAGCTGTAAAATGGTGAGAGCAGATACAGCTGTTTTTGATGGTCAAATCATATGGAAACTTGAAAAAAATAACTTTAGGCTCTTCTACGACCTGTTTTTACAACTTCATGCAAAACAGCAAATCATTTCATGGGGAAATTCCATATGCTTGTCGCCACTCTTGTAGGTTTTTAAACACTGAACTAAATGGGTAAGCTCTGACAGTTCATAAAGTTTTGACTTGAATGACATAATTTGGCAGAGACTACTGAGTGTTGGCTGAAAAAATTGCATGAAACTTGCCTCATTACCAGGATATGCCTCATTATTTTATTATGCTAAATTTCTCAGATTAATGTACACTTTGTAAATATTTTTTTACCCTCAATACAACAATACCGGTATATACAGTGGTAGGTGCCAGTTGCTAATTATGAATAAATAACAAATCTGGACTCTTATCTTTTAAATATTGCACAATTTTGCTCAATTTACCTTTTTCACAAGTTGAACATGAATTAGAAATTTATGCTTTGGCCTATTTATCCAGGGAGCAAACTGTTTACTTGATAATACACATTTGTTTGATGGTGTAGATTTATAGTCTTTATATACATGTATAGTAACTTTTTGTAGTTATTTTGTTGAACAATATGTGCTAGTAAATGTATATTTTACATCTTTAAATATGTTTCAAGATTTGTAGCTACATTTGTGTACATTAATAAATTGCTGTCTTTCATGAGATGTCTGTCTACACATATTTGCCTAAAAAAAAGAAGTAGTGCATGCTCTGAGCTCTGAATGAGCAAGTTGTGACACACAGGTGTGTGAATATTAAAGACTGTGTTACACACGTATGTAAAGCAATACATATTTTGTTGTTATCTTTAATCTTACAGTACTCCTTCACCTTGTTGAGAACAGATTCATGTGTTTAGCACAAGGCACCTGCAGATGGTTGTGGGTTTCCCTGGTGTCTGCCTGGTTTCCTCTCATGATAATCAATACCGGCGGCTGCCATATAACACGTATAAGAGAAATATTTTTGAGTACCAGTACAGCATGAAACTCCCATCAAATAAATAAATGAATAAATCACTGTTTGTGAGAGCCTTCTGCACTTGATGAGTCTCAGGTGGCCTTTTGCCCATGCAGCCTAACTTAGGTTGAGGACTGCTTGTTTTCCACCAATGTGGTGTGGGTATCTGTATGTGTCAGGAACGGGGAAGTCGGTGATTTACCCAGCGTCAGTGCTATACCTTGTGCACACTGCTTCACACCACCCATGGCAACTGACCACCACTGTGTAAGTAAGGAAGATACTGTGCAAGTTGTTTAACATCAATCAAATAAATAGCTGAAGAAGGTACACATATTACAGGACCTCCAGGCTGAACAATGTATATGTGTATGCTTAGATGTTATGTCATACCAAGCATGTATATAAACTGTACCTTCTTGTGGTTGTGAGAGCCCATGCTACAAACCTGCTGTCAGCACTGGAACATCATGCAGAAGACACCAGACACATGATACACATGTCACATTATACTGACACTGGGCAGATCAATCCTGTTTCCTTGGCCTAACCTCTCAGTGCTGAGCGGCAAATGAGACGGTAACATATGCTATTCCTTAAATCTTTTGTTATTACCCAGTCCAGGATTCTCAACCTCGAGGAGAGATGCTCTACCAGTTTGAAGGTCTTCACAGAATAGCATAACATGTACAATTGAACATTTAACTGAGTTCAAAATATAAATTTAAGTGCACAGGGAGTAATATATTACTTCAAATTCAAGTGATTGTTTGGTTGATAAATTACTTCAAATTCAAGTCATTGTTTGGCTGATAACACCAATCTGGGATCAAAGTGATCATAAATTAAGCTGAATTAAGCTTTAATATGGATTCAAAGATCAATAGGCAAATAACAGCTCAATATATTCAGGGATGAATGTGGTGGAGGTAAACATTTGATATGCTGTACCTCAAATCAAGGGATGTAGCCTCCGATCTGGTTGGGCGTTATGTTCTGCAAATGTCTGAGGGTTTTGGAGGTAAATATATGATGTTTTACCACAGGAATAAATGAATTAGCAATCCTATATGCAGTGCAAACATGATATGTTTGTCGTATTCGATACCTTGGTTCAAGTTTTAGAATAACGGTGACGTATGCTGGACCTCACCTATGGGTCCTATAGTTGCCGTCTGTGGTTTAAAAAGTTTGTCCCGAGTGGAATACTTACATTAATTAAAACGATGAAATTCTCCAGCTAACAATTATTATAACGACGGTTTAAGTAGCTCGAATGCAATGATTTCCGAATCATCGCTTCTCAGTAGTTGTCAGTTGTAAAGACAAACTATCCGTTTTGCTTTGATGTAAGGGGCAGAATCAATCCTGCATGGAAACAGGCGTCTGCTCGCAGATTGCGTTCATTGTGTCTTTTGCACCAGATATTTTTCTTAACGAGTAACTGTGGTACTTGAACAGTTATTCAGTCGAAGATGTCAACGGATGTAAACACCCTTATGGAGATGGGTTTTCCAGAAAACCAGGCGTAAGTGGGAGGATTCGTTGATTATCTCTCGATATGCCCTTTCTTGTCTCTGTCACATACATGCACATGTCACAGTCGTTCAACTAAATTAAACGTTGAGGTCTTTTTTCAACAATTTGATTTCAATTTCTCATATTTACATGAAGATAAATACCAGAAATTGTTGAAAATAGACCTCAACGTTTAATTCAATTGAACTACAGTCACAGAAGCTCTCATATACATGTATTCGTAGTCTCGGTGACGTACAGGTCTGTATAATAAATGACCAAAAACTTCATACATTTCTTACGCACATCATGTACACTCAGTTATAGCTCGAGCGGGCTTACCCAAGGATTTAGCCCCAGTCTGCTATTTCAATCCCTTTTTTTTGTATACTGGACTGATGGGATTTCATAGTCACAGCGGCAAGAAATGGTAGAGCTTACGCGCCTTCACGCCAAGTCAGATAAGTCCTTTCTCAAGGACATTTGCAGCCCAAACAGGTGTCAACTCTGGCTCTTACCTCTCAGCTCAGAAGCACACACAACATCCCACGCATTAGCCAAGGATCTCGGCTGTGATCTTTAATATGGGGTTAGGCATAGATCACAGCCGAGGAGCTATGCAGGTTAAAATAGTGGTATGAAAAAATAGCTTAGCGTGGAGAAACTCCAAGCTAAATGAACCAAGACATGAATGAACTGGGCAAAACTGAGATAAACTATGTTCACCAAGACATTCCCTGTTCTTCTGCCAAATTTTTTTCACATTCAGTAGCTGTTACAACTTGTAAACCCAAGATAATTCACATTAGTGACTTACGTTCACATGCATTGTCGACAACTTGACCTAATAGACGCTGCTGTTGCTCCCCGAGCATGTGTGTGACGTTATACAAGTACTGATATTTACGCTAATGGTTCAGAATCCTCCCCCCCAACACACACACTTTTTGTTTATTTGAGAGAAATAATTGCAGAAATGTACTTTGTTTCATCGATTTATGGTAATGTTCTATACTGTATGGTTACCTGGAAATAGTGCATATAATTATAGTTACAATTGTGAACAATTGTGACCGTTTGCTTGTAAGGGCATGCTCTATTATACAGGTCTAGTCCACTTTCGGGTTATTTTCACTAAGCTTAGTTTTGCTAACAGGCCCGTTCGGCGGTGTGCAAAAACGCCGATTTTGAGGCTTTGGATTAAAGTAAAGTAATCCTATTTACAGGTACGTAAAATACCATAGGATGTTATGATGATGGTTACAAATGTTCAAGGAACAACTCTGTGCAATAATTGGATTGTTTCTCAGTCAGAAATAATTAGATTTTTTACAGTAAATAATGATGATGTGAACAGCCTTCGTTGTATATAGGAGAGCGGGACTGATGCGCACAGTCTTCTGCTGTTCTATGATATAACAGATGTGAAGTATATAGTTGTATGAAAAGGAGGGAAATGTAACTGATAATAGGTTTCTTCGGGGTAAACACCAATGTCAGAGAGATAATTTTGCTGCATTAGTTTTATAACTAGCCTTAAATTAACTCCATATATGTGAACCATTATGTGATGTCACGAGTTCTAGGCGTAGTTCATCATTAATGAGATAAAGCCGGTCCACACATTTTGGAGAAATTATGAATATTAATGGAAGGACTAACAGCAGATTGTTTTGAAGTTTTCAGTTAATTGCAATGTTGGAACTGTTCAATTAGTAATGTTAGATAATTTTTATGCCCATTTGTGTTAGGCTTATGTGGAAGTACACGGTAATGCAGTAATGCTCAGCATATGTATTTCTGATAATTTGTGCTTCCAAATAGTACAATATATAAGGTTCTAAGTCAGTTAAGAATTGACAGAAACAGTTATTGTCGGAGAAGTTTTATTCATAAAGATATCTCATGCTGATTTGTGTACGCCTGAGTCACGTAACAAGAGGCGGAAGCTGTATTACCGTAAAATACTGAAAAGATAATCTGTCTTATTTTTGTCAAGTGTAGTCAAGAGATGTGATGCAAGTTTAACTGTGACGAGATAATAGAAAGTGTTGTTATGCATCGCAGCATTGTTCTCCAATGGGTAAACATTATCATAAATGTGTTTATAGTTTGTTGGTTTTAACTGATCAATTGAGCACCGGTTCGGCAGTGTGCTTCTTCTTCTGTAATAATGCCGATTTTGAGGCTTCGGATTAAAGTAACGTAATCCTATTTACAGGTGTTGAGTACATTCATTCCACCAACCCTTGATTCCACGCTGAATATCGATATCTCAGCCAGGTGACATGTGCATCTGTGGTTGACCTTTATGCAAAGTGATTGTAGGCATAGATTTGTTCAGTATGGATGTAAATTTCAAGATATGATGTCACGGAAAGGTCAACTACTGGTGCGCACACGTGCCTCGCTGACACAGATTTTAAAAGCATGGCAGCACATGGCAACCATGGCTTTATGTGTATTCAGGAAGAATCTGATACGTATGCAGTGAAATTGAACAAGGAGGTAGCTCTTTACCAGAATTATACCTAAATCAGGTCCACATAGCCTACGGGCTAAGGGTGGCCAGCAGTGCCACGTATAGGCTATCCACGTATATTCTACTAGGTAATGGCAGGCCAGCCCAAAGTTAGCAAAACTTTCATAGCCTCAGAGGCGGCCATTGCACGTCAACCGCGGTTATGGGTATTGAAGAGTTCTTGGTCCTGTCAGGGCACATGCGCCTTAATCCTGACAGAGCACATCATAACTGGTAAGTTGTAAAATACTTGGCCCTATAGCAAGTTTGCGGCTGGCTTGCCATTATCCTCTGGAACTCATATGAAGTATGAAAGCTTAGAAATGGCTTTGGGATAAAACAAAAAGGAAAGGTATTTCGTATCCCCCAGTATGGAGATTGTTGACACAATAGTATAATTCTATATGGATAGACCAGAATTACAGACTGGAATCCTGTAAAGACCAGAGTAAGGAGGGTTTGGATACATATCGGTGGCCGTAACTGGAAAATAGGCCTGAAAATGAACTGAATAGTGTCATGGTAGTTATGTTGGTTAACCCTCAGAAAATATAGATCTGTGTATTATTATAATAATATACATTGTTAAATATTTTTACCAACAGTTCAATATTTATTCATATTATATACACGATTATTGTTGTAATGAATTGTAAATATGCATTTTACCTTTATCGTGATTATTTGGCTGTATGATCTCCTGGTTATTATGAATGGTGCTTGTATTTTTCTTTATATACAGAAAGCACAAAAATGGGAAGATTCTTACCTGGTATGGATTTGTAACATATACTCAGATTATAGGTACATGTATGACTTACTAATACCATTGCCTCCGTGGCTCAGTCGGTTAGCGCACTAGCGCAATGCAGTGACCCAGAAGTCTCCCACCAATGCAGTTGCTGTGAGTTCAAGTTCTGCTCATGTTGGCTTCCTCTCCAGCCATACGTGGGAAGGTATCCCAGCAACCTGCTGATGGTCGTGGGTTTCCCCTGGGCTCTGCCAGTTTTCCTCACACCATAATGCTGGCCGCCATTGTAAAAGTGAAATATTCTTGAGTACGATGTGAGACACCAATCAAATAAATCAGTAAATAAATATTAATACCATTGTGTCAATTTAAGAACTGATTTGTTATCCTGATTTTTTATTTCTCTAGGGCCCGAGCTCTGGCGAAAACAAATTACAAAGGTGTCCAGGCTGCCATGGATTGGTAAGCTCTACTCATGGAATGAAGTTAATTTCATTTTATTGTGCAATCAAGTAACAAAGTGTAAAGGGTCCTAACTGGCTCAGACAACTAAATTGCTGGGTCGCTGTGGCTGTTGGGTCCTTGACCAATGAGTTCGTATGTTTGAATGCACCCCTCACAGGTTTGGCTTTAAGCCATGAGGATTGTCAGGTACCCAGGGAAGAGCAGTGGTTTACTCCAAGCACTTCAATTTCCCCACCCATGTATCTCACCACCTCACCAAAAATTCTTGAGAGCAGTGTTGTCAGATCACCAGTCAAATAATAAACAGTGTTATGAAACAATTAACATGTGTATGTATTATAGTCCTGTGTAGCTGTACGTGGGAAGGTCCGCCAGCAACCTGCGGATGGTCGTGGGTTTCCCCCAGGCTCTACCCGATTTCCTCCCACCATAATGCTGGCCGCTGTCATATAAGTCAAATATTCTTAAGTACGGCGTAAAACACCAATAAAATAAATAAATATATCGTCCAGTGTATCATGCAAATACATGTGCAGAACTTTGATGATACAAATATTAATTGCCAGATTGTCAGATGTACTTTACCTTATGCCCATGCATTCAGTGTAAATGTTTTATTTTCCTAGGATATTTGCTCATGCAGATGATCCTGATATAGACGATCCTTTTGAGGCACCCAAAGGGAATATATTAGGGTCATCAGATCAGAGTCAAGGGGCCAATAACACAGGTGTGGCAAACTTGGTTCATTTGTGAAAAGAAGAGTACTTAACCCTTTACATATGCAAAAAAGCTACACTTGTTATTATACAAAACAACTACACTTGGTATAACATGACTTTCTCTTCAGTTTTCTTCATTCCTAAACCTGGAATTTTCTCAAATCCAGTCTTTGCTAAGACTTGAGCATCATTGTAGTATGCATGTTTTAGTTACCTCCTTTTCACTTCAGAAAGTATGGAAGGCAAATCTGCAGAGGCTGGTGATGGTCAACCTCAGCAAGCCAAGTCTCTCAAGTGTGATGAGTAAGTTGGAATAAACTAATCAGATGTTTTCAGTATGTTTTATATTTTTTAATCAGATGATAGTTGGTAGATGGAGATCATTACTTGCCAGAAGAACAAAAACTTTATAACATGTATTGTGGACCATCAAGAACCAGATGCTGTTATACAGTCTGTTTACTTAAAGCTAGATTTCATAGCAAGGCTACCAAAGAGCTCACCTGAAGGAGATACATGAATGCACAGCTTGAGCTCAATGCATATCAAAGTACTTTACTATTGATCTTGACATGAAGTCAAATTCACAGTAGAGACTTGAATTTTGTGATTAACACATGTGCCAGGTGTCAAGAATGTTTATTGTGCTTTACTTGTATGGATTCTTGGTGTTGGTATTAATGACTCTTAACTACAAAATTCATGGCTTGTTCTCTTATGTATCATCGGAATCAGTGTTGAGGTAAATGTTAAGGGTGGAGCATCTAAAAAAGTACTGTAGTGAGCACAGATATTGCATATACATGTGTGTTGAGCAGAATAACACTGGGGGGATGATATCACTCATTACCAGCAAAGCAAGCCCAACATTCTCTTTGTCGGTAGAAGTATTTCAGAAAAAATTTCTGTTGAGTATGCTGATAATATACAAATAGTATGTGGTGGGATGGGATATCCAGAATTGACAGGTCGAGATAAGTGATGTTTTACAAGTGCAGAACAGGAGTTGAACATCACTTGTAGCGAGCTGACAATTCCTGATATCCCATCCCAAAGCATGCCCTATATATTTCATTGTACCCCAAAAAGTGGAGGAAAAAGGAATAGAAATAATCTGCTCTGTCAAAAGTAGAAATTGCTGAGCAAGCCATCATCTGACTGTTTAGTTCATAGAAAAGAGGGCTCCACAGAAGGAGATAATGCAATAAAATGAATGCACAAGATCATTGCTATTAGTGCTTGATCATTGGATATTGCCTTGTGAATGTGGAATATTACTTTGCTTGAAGATGTGAACATTGTACATTATATTTGCAGAATATCTAATGACTGTGTATTGATCAATGGAACCAAGGATTTCTCTCGCAGGTATAATAATACTGGTTTTGTTATTTTGTACAATATAGGACTACACAGTTTTTAATAATTGGTTGTAGGTGTGGTAAATTACTGAGGAATGATATGGATGTCCAAGCCCATGCTGCCAGGACTCAACACTCTAGTTTTTCTGAGTCTACAGAAGAGATTAAACCACTAACAGAGGAAGAGAAACGTGAACAGTCCAAAAGGTGGGAATCTCTAGGGGTAAACATTTGTGTAATGGCAACCAATTTAAAAATGATAAATGTACAGACATAGTGAAACTGCTTCTATAGACACTTGAAATGAGGTTGTACCAAAATTTTACTATTTTGTCAGGAAAAGTCAGCAAGTAATATGCTCTAAATAGTGTGAATATCTGCATTTCTTGCCTAACATGGAATTCCTACATCTACTGAAAGTTGTCTGTCATCACAGAAGAATGGTCCTGCCTGGTGCACATACCCTAAAGCCTCTGAATTTCAGTCTTTTCAATAAAATAGACTGATTTGTGTGCTGCAGACTTCAGGAAAGACTTAAACAACGGAGATTAGAGAAGGAGGAGCAAGAGAAGAAGGAGCAGATAGCAAGGGAGAAGATGAGACGATCAACAGGCAAAGATTTAGTGTCGGCAAAACAGAAGTAAGTTTATGATAAAAACCCTGGTACGCTTTACTATATGATCTATGCTCTAAGGATGGTTAATCTAGGACCTGAGTGAATGAACCAGAAGTGATATTCTTGGTTTTATTTTATGCCTCAATTTAATGTGACCATTGTCTAGGGAAGACAGGTGAACAGTTCTCAGTGATAAGGTGTACGTCTAACAGTGGAGGTGAGGTGTAGGTTCAGTTCTCGCCTTGGATGGAGAGTTTGTAAATTCCCTTCCTGTCATTGTTCATGGCGCCGTGCTAACAAAACATGATTGACAGCACATTTTAACACAAGGCGAGATATAATCACCTGCATGTTTGCCACAAACTCTCTAGCTTTCAGTGGTTTTCTGTAGATATTGGTTTCATCTACCCATATCATTGGATAATTTTTAACTTAGAACTAGATTACCCACCTTTATTGCATGCTCAAGGTATTCTGGAGACCACCTGTGAATTATCATGTTTTCTCACTTTTCCACTTTGAACCATTGTAAAAGTAAAATCTGATGCTTTGTGCATTATGCATACTTGTGTACAGTTACGTTGTGCATTTTAGTGAAGAGACTTGCATTTATAGCATATAGTACATGTAATACTCCTGAATATCAGAGGTGTCGCTTAGCGCACTAGTGCAGCGCAATGACCCAGAAGCCTCCCACAGATGCGGTCGCTGTGAGTTCAAGTCCACCTCATGTTGGCTTCCTCTCTGGCCATACGTGGGAAGGTCCGCCAGCAACATGCGGATGGTCGCGGGTTTCCCCTGGACTCTGCCCGGTTTCCTCCCACCATAATGCTGGCGCTCGTTGTATAAGTGAAATATTCTCAAGTACGGCATAAAACACCAACCAAATAAATACGTAAATGAATATCTGAAGTAACTGTTACATACATGTCTCATAACCTACACTGTCTGTAGATGTATGACTAGATGTACAGTCACTGTGCCCCCATGTCAGTGTAGTACATGGAGTCGAAATGTTAAAAATTACTGCCATGTGCGGTACTTGTCTTACTTGTCATTCAAAGAAGCAGTGAGCTACATGGAGTTTGTTTTGGATTCAGAATAAATACATATTTTTGAAGTCTTCGTGATGTACGTAACATTTGATGGTGTAATATCTTCAGAATGGAAGAAGAAGAAATCAAAAAGATTGCTGAACAAAGAAGAAAGGAAAAAATGGAGGAAAAGATTGCCAGGTGTTGTAACGCAGTATATACTAAGTATGAAAGAACTGTATTGTCTGTGGGTTATTAATGAGTAAAGCTGAACAAATATTAGCAGTGCTCATGTGGAAGTCATCTCCTTACATTACATGCAAGTATACTCCAACAACACATGGTATGCATTACTGCCACCAGTTGCAAATCTTTGACAGAAATCTTGAAAGGTGCCCAGGTTAGGTAATGAGGCAAAGAGTACAAATCTGTTCCTTTTTCTAGTTTTTCTGTCTGTGAGTAATAGGTGCTGCAGGGAACACACAAGGTAATTCCAACAGGCGTTTTAATAACTTTTGAATGTTAATTATTGATCTGCATAACACCAAAGATCATCTGCGGCGGGACTAAAGTTAAACAACTGTGCGTGTGTTGCATATACTTGAGATATAGACCTTGTTGTGTAAACAGTGATGTATGTGTAAACCAGTACCGTGGCGAGCACAGCATTGGAGAGTTGCTGCCTCTACTTGAGCTTCTCTATTGGAAAAAATATGCTCTTTCTTGAAGCACAAATAAGCACACTAGACTGGGCCTTTGTAAAGTTCTCTGAAAATTGCATTACCTACTTCTAAGTTTACAGCAGTCAGTATGACAAAGTATAAATAATTTGGAAACTGGTGTCGAGCTTAAAGTCAGTGAACACTCAAAGTTAGGGCATTAGCATGATAACTTGAAGTAATTTGCACTGTAGGAGTGTAGTATGACTCAAGTATGAATATGGTTAAAACATATTAACACTTGACTTGGCAAACTGCACTTATAGTCAAGAAAAACCTTGAACATGTGAAGCTACAATGGTAAATTTTTAATTTCTAAGCCTTGTCACATTTAAAGGTTAAAATATGTGACAGCATATTGGAGCCAGTTCTACAGGCACTTTTGACTTTATACATGTATGTTCCTTAAACCTGCAAACATCGCTATGACTCTTATTTTTGGATTGTGTAAATAAATAGTGTGTAATATATAGGCAAACCTTTGACCAAAATCAAACTTTGGTAATGTTTTAAATTTTGGAAATTGGCTTGATGAAATTGGCCTCTGATACTTTCTCAATTATTGATACTTTACAAGGTTACTTATATATTTTTTTCAGACAGAAAATAAAGGATGAGATTGAAAAGGACAAACGTGAAAGAGCAGCGAGGGTAAGAACCTTGTGTCACAAAGTGTTCACAGTTGGGCTAAAAGTTATGCAATTTCTGCAAAATTTTAGGAATGAATGAGACAGTTGTGTGATTCTTCCTCAAGGCCGTGAAGCTTTTGTTCACTACATGAATAGTCTTTGAGATGTTCATCTCTAAGTATATGTTGATATGAGCTTTAATCCCCAGCCTTTTACTGTGTCTGCAGTCGTCCTAACAACTCAAGTACTGCAGTAGCATTTTATGTTTTCAAGCTATTCATCAGCTGTCTTGTGAAATACATGTACAATAATTCAACTAGAAACAAGAATTTTCGGCTGTAGATATCAGAATGGTATGCAAATAGTGATGATGGTGATTATTTTAGTTGTGTGGAAATTTAGCAATTGACTCCTGTCAATAAAACAGACCTCAAACTTGGGATACAACTTCACCTGTGTTGTATATAGACAAAACTCACTTTTGTTCTTGAACTTAAGTGACATGAAAAGTAATTCATTTTGTCACCAGGCTAAGAAAGGAAGTACTGAGGCAACAAATCAGGCCCCTGTAGCATCTTCTTCCCCACCACAGAAGGCCCCAGCTAAGGACTACAGCCAGTGTAGACTACAGGTATGCAGAACTTACCTTTAATATAAGTCAGGTAGATTGTAATACCTGCAGTTACCTTGTAGGTAGGTCTCTAAATCTTACCAAGGCTTACTCATTACTAAAGTGATCATAGTAATTTATGAAGACGGTAGCTATCCTCGGAGTGGAATTGTAAAATAAACATTTTAATTATGAACAAAGTTCCATGTACTATGAACTGTAGATGTGTGTTAAGGGTGCAACCTATAAATGAATGTGTTGTGTTCAGACTGAACTATGTTACCTTTAGGTGTGATGTTATCCTGATGTAATTGGTGTAACTTAATTTGCCTTGTGTGTGTCTTAAGATTTCACCTGACAAATGCTCTCAACCAGTCCTGGTATAATTTGTGTCAGTGTGTTGTTTTGTGTATATCTTCAGATTCACCTGATAAACACTCAGTCTCTCACCCAGTCCTGGTATAATTAGTGTTGATGTGTTGTCTTGAGTGTGTCTTCAGATTCACCTGAGAAACGGTCAGGCTCTCACCCAGTCCTGGTATAGTTGGTGTTGATGTGTTAGCTTGTGTGTGTCTTCAGATTCACCTGACAAACAGCCAGGCTCTCACCCTATCCTGGTATAGTTAGTGTTGATGTGTTGTCTTGTGTGTGTCTTTAGATTCACCTGACAAATAGCCAGAGTCTCAACGTCCTGGTATAATTAGTGTTGATGTGTTGTCTTGTGTGTGTCTTCAGGTTCACCTGAGAAACGGTCAGGCTCTCACCCAGTCCTGGTATAGTTGGTGTTGATGTGTTGTCTTGTGTGTGTCTTCAGATTCACCTGACAAACAGCCAGGCTCTCACCCAGTCCTGGTATAGTTGGTGCTGATGTGTTGTCTTGTGTGTGTCTTTAGGTTCACCTGAGAAACGGTCAGGCTCTCACCCAGTCATGGTATAGTTGGTGTTGATGTGTTGTCTTGTGTGTGTCTTTAGGTTCACCTGAGAAACGGTCAGGCTCTCACCCAGTCCTGGTATAGTTGGTGTTGATGTGTTGTCTTGTGTGTGTCTTTAGACTCACCTGACAAACAGCCAGGCTCTTATCCAGTCCTGGTATAGTTGGTGTTGATGTGTTGTCTTGTGTGTGTCTTCAGGTTCACCTGAGAAACACTCAGGCTCTCACCCAGTCCTGGTGTAATTAGTGTTGATGTGTGGTCTTGAGTGTGTCTTCAGATTCACCTGACAAATAGCCAGAGTCTCAGCGTCCTGGTATAATTGGTGTCGATGTGTTGTCTTGAGTGTGTCTTCAGATTCGTCTGACAAACGTCCAGGCTCTCACCCAGTCCTGGTATAATTGGTGTTGATGTGTTGTCTTGTGTGTGTCTTCAGATTCACCTGACAAATAGCCAGAGTCTCAACGTCCTGGTATAATTAGTGTTGATGTATTGTCTTGAGTGTGTCTTCAGATTCACCTGACAAATAGCCAGAGTCTCAGCGTCCTGGTATAATTGGTGTCGATGTGTTGTCTTGAGTGTGTCTTCAGATTCGTCTGACAAACGGCCAGGCTCTCACCCAGTCCTGGTATAATTGGTGTTGATGTGTTGTCTTGTGTGTGTCTTCAGATTCACCTGACAAATAGCCAGAGTCTCAACGTCCTGGTATAATTAGTGTTGATGTATTGTCTTGTGTGTGTCTTCAGATTCACCTGACAAACGGTCAGGCTCTCATCCAATCCTGGTATAATTAGTGTTGATGTGTTGTCTTGTGTGTGTCTGTAGATTCACATGACAAACTGCCAGGCTCTCATCCAGTCCTGGTATAATTGGTGTTGACGTGTTGTCTTGAGTGTGTCTTTAGATTCACTTGGCAAATAGCCAGACTCTCAATGTTGTGGTATAATTGGTGTTGATGTGTTGTCTTGTGTGTGTCTTCAGATTCATCTGACAAATAGCCAGACTCTCAACGTTCTGGTATAGTTGATGTTGATGTGTTGTCTTAAGTGTTCCTTCAGATTCACCTGAAAAACAGCCAGGCTCTCATCCAATCCTGGTATAATTAGTGTTGATGTTTTTGTTTTGAGTGTGTCTTCAGATTCACCTGACAAACAGCCAGGCTCTCAACCAGTCCTGGTATAATTGGTGTCCGTGTGTTGTCTTGTGTATATCTTCAGATTCACCTGACAAATAGCCAGACTCTCACTGTTCTGGTATAATTGGTCTTGATGTGTTGTCTTGTGTGTGTTTTCAGATTCGCCTGACAAACAGCCAGACTCTCACTGTTCTGGTATAATTGGTGTTGATGTGTTGTCTTGTGTGTGTTTTCAGATTCGCCTGACAAACAGCCAGACTCTCACTGTTCTGGTATAATAAGTGTTGATGTGTTGTCTTGTGTGTGTTTTCAGATTCGCCTGACGAACGGCCAGGCTCTCACCCAGTCCTTCTCCTCTAAAGAGCCCTTAGCAGCTGTTCGACTGTACATAGAGATGAACAGAACGGACGGGTCAGGCCATTTTAACCTCATGACAAACTTCCCCAAGAAAATTTTCTCAGCTGAGGACATGGAAAAGCCACTTTCAGAATTAGGTATGTAAAACAGTTCAAAGGCACAGACATTTTAAACGATACTTTGTCTCAGTTCTTTTAATTTATAGGATGTTATAATTTGGAAAGATTAGAAAACAAAAAATGTTTAAAGGGAAATAAAGTATTATTGTTTATCATATGCCTGTTCAAAGATGTAAAAATGTTAAACCTAGTGCATTTTTTTCCATTATTGAAAGGTATGGCCAGTTGTCTCTAAAATACAAAGTAGATTATCTAAGATTTAAGTTCTTGTGTAAGACATATTTGTCAAGCTTCTGTTTCAGCAGATGACTTGATTGGTGAACTATTTTTAGATGGTCATCACTTTGTCTGATGTTGATTCTGTAGAGATCATCAAAAACGTCAGATAGGTGTTCAGGACACTCCCTAATTTGTTGTGGGTACTGAGCAGCTAATTTGAATGGAAGGTGTCTCAAGATGAGGGGCACAGATCATAAACCCACTCTCTGATGAAGCTTTTTAGCTCCTTATCGAATGTCATTAGTGGTAAATTACGCGGTTGTAAATGCGTAAACGGTACATACATGCAGCAAAGTTTCCTTCACACGATTTTAGCATGGTGTTGAAATTGCAGTTGACAATATCCGTTTCCTCAAATAATGATAATTATCAGGTGGGATAAATGTGCCAGTTCATCAGTTTATACAGGACACATACGGGTGCATAATGCAGGTAACTTCCCATTTAAATCCATAACCTTTGTGTTCTAGATGTATGTCAAGGATCTAAATCACTTCTCTATACACTTTCAAAGTTTTGCCTTCTTCATTTCAGGATTGGTGCCATCTGCAGTGATTATATTAACTAAAGCATAATATATATATATATATATATATTTCGCTATGAATTTCATGAAATTCAACTGTCAACTGAACTTTATTGAAATCTATTGTTAAAGCCATTAACATGCTGATAGCATTAATTTAGGCAAACTTTATCTCATTTTGTTTTACCAGTGATCTGATAAAGAGAGCGTGACCATGTGGTATTTTTTCATCCTGTCAGGACAAAAATATTGTCTTGGGTATTTCCAGGCATTATGAAACTTCACAGTTTTTAAGTGTGAGATTCTTTGATTAGGGGGTCCATTGTTATGCTACTTGATCAAGGTCAGTGTTTGGGCATTCGCACTTTTACCTCATGCTTTTTTTCTGAAACACGTCATTATGGAAATGTTTTCCTTGTATTAAATTGTGAGAATATTTTCAGCTTTTTGGACCAGTTTGAAAATGAGTTCTAGGCATGAAAGTCTAAAGCACATTTTTGGCATGTAACGCATGTTATTTTAAAATGAATGTTTGAAGCAGTGTCTATATTGTATTGAAGCAATTCCTGTGTCTTGCTGAATTTGGGAGAGTGGCAGAGTGAGGAAGGGGAAACAAGGGGAAATCTTAAGCAAATTGTTAAAAATACAATCTATCAAATAAATAAAATCAATAAGTTTGGAAGCTGATCAAAATGTACATTTTTCATATTAAGAAGTAACCCTTTTCTGACATTATCAAGAGCCCTGGGGTGTTAATTGAATCTCTGGCATAGAAGAAAAGACATGAAGGTACTGCCACAAGCAGTTCATACCTATTTGTCTGTGTTTAAATCTTGACATTGTTATCTTTGTTCAAGCATTTTAGTAATTTACTGTGTATATTTGTAATCAGTTTCATCAGGTTTCACTGCACCCTTCTCTGAAATAACCATGTACATATAAATGAATGACATTAATATTTGTATATTACCACTTACCACTTGAAAATGGATACAATAAATAAAGTTTATATCATTGTCAAATTCAAGAGCTTACCATGGGTTAATTGATGTCTTCCTTGATTTATATATGTCTTTGCTTGGTAGCGTCTGGGCTGTATTGGTTATAATGGTGACTTTTTATTATGGTTTATTCTGTTGGAGAGTTTTGTTAATTACAGCCTGTAGCAGTAGAGTATCCCTCAGCCACCATAGTCAACCAGTGTGCTATGTCTGTTCAGTAGAGTCTATAAAAAACCAGACACAAATGGCTCGTCCACATTACCTTGGATAGTATTTTGGGGGGTCATACTCTCTATAAGTTTAGCTGTCAAAAAGAGTTCAGAAACTTAGGATAGGAAATAAACAGTTTGCCATTCATGACCAGTCCCTTCTAATCACCTCAATGCTCAGAGTGATGCTCTGTACAGAGATGTCCACCCTCTGATGGAATAGGTCAGACCTTTGTCTGACATCTGTCTCACAATCCCTGCTGTCTGTAGTGCTATGTACATTGCCTCCAGCTTCATTACTTATTTTAACAATGACCATGACTCACCCCCAGTCATCATGTAATACCTGAATGAAGATTTAGGCCTTAGGAGTAGTCTCAGTGTTGGCTGCTGCACTAATTCACATGCTGGATTTTGATTTCAGTGTGTATTGTACACCTGCTCGTTTATACTGGTATATCTGTACATGAACACACTGAACAACAATTGGCATGTGCCATATCTGAGTTATGGAAGCTGGTAGCAAGCTCCCCTGGCAGACCCTTTGTGTACTAAGTTACTGTAAAGGGCTTTAGATAGAGTGGGTAATATCATTGTTCAATGTGGCTTAAAACCAACACTGCAGGTCAACATTGCTTTAATGAAAATACAATATCCAGAATGCTCACATCATTGACAAACGTTAAAATAAAATGGATTTGGTGATCTTCACATGCCAACTGAATTAAATAGGCAAATGAAATGGATGGACAAACTTTTTGTCAGAAGGATATCATCCTACTATCCAAACAAACATCAAAACACTTTTCTACAATCAGCAGATATCTCAGAATCAGGAAAGAAGAGTGATGCATTTTGGGGTGATTTACAGATGTATGTCATAATTCTCAAAAGTATGATGGCTCGTCAACACCTACTATAAGTATAACAATTACATAAATGACACTTTCTTTGGTGGATGAATTTGAAAAAAATTTATTTCACAAAATACATTTACAAAACTGTTAACCATCATAAATTTAATTCTGAAGTAAAAAAAAGTTCAAACGCAACAAATAGAACAATGGTTGGTATAAAACAGACCTCTAATTAACATCAAACATGTAGATAACACTGAATTAAACCTTTGGCAATACATGTTATGCTGTGAGATCCATTACAACGTACAATCCATTACAACGTACATTTAATGCCCTTACAAAGCTAATGAAGTATATCACAGCACATTGCAATAATATAAGCGTACTGCCTCAGTCTGGCACACAGACAGACATACGATGTTGCTAAGTATTCACACATACAAAGCACATTTTCACAATGTAAAGAAAATGAATACTACAGCACTGTGTGAAAAGCAAGACACTTGAGGTATTTATCAGATGGCTTGTCACTGACCACTGTCAACTTGACCATATGTCCTTCTTATACACTTTCTGATAAATGTATACTGAGGCCGGGACAGTATGTAAAATCCCATGGCATATTCACTGATTCTGTTCAATGTATTATTGAAAGAATGTACATGTTAAGATTTCATGATATGACTGTTTCCCTTGTTTGGATTACAGACATTCCATAACGATGTAACTTTGTAAGGTACCCAGCTGAAGATCACAACTCTGTTTACATACATGTTCTCTCAAAGTTGAATTCCTGACATCTACTGTTAGTGTTGTTTTGACAACAAATGGATAGATAGTATATCACACACACTACATACATTAATACATACATATATCACAATCTCGCCACCAATGAGTTTGAGCAGTTTAGGTGATCTGTTAGCATAGACACACTTGTATGATGAGAGACTGTGATGATTTGGTTTATCAGTATGTGGGATGTATTTATGGCTCAGTTGCTCTTCACTCTCCTAGAACTTTCCCAGTTTATTCCATCATGCTGCAGGTCAACTTGAAAAGGAAAGAGAAAATGCACAATGCCATAGGGCCCAAAGGTGGAACGCCAGCCGTCTAGTATACCAGTCTGGTACACTGAGATGTTCTTCCACACCTCGTGACTTGTTTGTCCACGGAATACCACAACAAACTGCCACACGAGAAAAAACACGGCTCCTATCAGGCAGAAAATGGTCAAATAAAGGTGAACTACCACGAACATAACTGCCGTTGAGAGATCTCCAACAACCAGCCATCGATACAATGTTACTATAGGGATGTACTTCAGGAATTCCATGGACAGGAATGGCATTGTTTGGTCCAGATACAGAAACTGCAGCACGACAGCTATGGTGTTGGCTAAAGTGGTATAAAATAAAAGCACAATGAATCTCCTCTGGTTGTAAAATCCTATACAGGAAGCCGTAAAAAAGCAGTGGTGGTCTCTCTTCAGCACGCAGACTCCACACACGTTACAGTGGTGTGATCGAGGAGGTGCTTCCAGCTGACACCTCAGGCAAGTCCGCCAGCCAGGTGGAGTTTGTACGCCGTCAAAACCTTGAATCTCTACCGCCTGGTCCCGCATCGATGCAAGAACAACAGACGCCTTTTTCCTTGACAGCATCCAGTTAAACATGGTTTGAACAAACACAAATAATATCAGTGCGGACAAGACTGCTCGCCATAGAGAAGGTTCGTGATAGAGAGCTGGTAGCAGAATGAGGAATGCTTCCCCCAATAACACAAAACACATGTAGAGAAAAAATCCCACCCCAAACGTGTTGGCATTTTTCGGATCTGGTTGGAAAATCTTATCTTTCGTTTGATAATGTGCCCTCAGCTTTTCTTTAAGGCTTTCCTGTACTCTTTCTCTGCACTCCATTTTTCTTCAGCTTTGTGTGGAGTGATAGTTTGTTCCTTGTCCCGAAAAAAAAAAAAACCAGCCAGCAGAAGTTCGATATGTTTCATATGCTGGCGAACACTTCGAAAAACATGTTTCTGTATGGCCGTAGGTCTCCATGCACGCGGAAGAAACAGGAGGGAGCTGTCCGTGACTATTTTTTTTTTTTTTTTACCAACAGTCGCCGAATTCACTAGTTTTCGAAAAAAGCAATCAAGCGCTTGGTTGGAAAAACCTGTCTTACTTGTTTGAAATTATCTATAATGGATAAATGCACTAAACTAAAATTAATTTGGGCACTTTAAGACGACAGCTTTTGACATCAAGCATTACAAATAATTGCTACTCCCTTCATCTTGCGCGCACATGACATTCCTACCAACACTCGGCTAGCGACAGTAGCTACGTGCCCACACTGGTCCACTAACATGGGCAGTCGATCGAACACGGGTTTAGTTTTCTGTTTTCTTAATATATATTTGATATTACCAAGACTGAATATACACTGATATGTTTCTGACGGGTTTCTACGATGGAGCCGCTACGAAACTGGCTTTGTAAAATAAATAAATAACTTACCGGTGCAGTAAAATAAAAATATAACAAATGCACCAGTATCGGTACCAGTGTCAGTGCTTGTTGTTTCCGTATAGCGCACGAGGCGCAATTCAGCGCACGCGACCTCATTAAGATGTCGAATGCATGACCCATACGACATTATTTTGACATGTCATTATTTCTGTAGCCTAGGTAAATTAGTTGCCCCTTGGACTGGACATATTTCTCGTGCACGCAACGAAGTATGTGTAATTAAACGTCGATTTAGCTACTGCAGATTGGTGCCCATAGCTGCCTAAATGTAAATGTCAGAAATTGTCGAGCTCAGCTAACAATTCTTCAAGTTCATATTTGCTGGTAAATTCGCGGCTCTTGGACACAACATACAATTTATTTTTTCAGATTACTTTCTCTACCAAGTAATAATAATTATTTTTTTTTTTTTAATATGTCACTGTTAAGAATTCGTATGGTAGGTTTCAGTATCAACCTTTGGATCAGTGAAAAAAAGACCGAATGTTTACAATGAACTTATGAAGATATACAGTACAGGGGTGGTGTTACAATACCATTAGGTCTTATGTATAGGCCAACTGGCACGAGGTACGTGTTTTGTATCCCCATACCAACTGTTACTGTAGGCCTACATTGTACCATACGATATGTCCATGAATAAAATAATATATCCCATTCCAAATTCCACACGAGGATGTAGGCTATGCATATATACATATACTCCCCACCCCCCACCAAAAAACCCTGTAGAATGTGTGTTCATAAACGTCTCATCCTTTCTTGCTTTGAACTTATCACTTCCAATTTAATAAACATCTTTAGTTAGTTACGTCATATCACAATGGTATGTCTTTGCAATGGGTTGGTCCCAGTTTTCATAGCACTGCCTCAGTGGATCAGCATTCCAAGGACATTCTGGAGTGAACTGGTGACCTTTGCCAGGTACCTGACAAGCGTCTTAACTCAAAGCCACAATCAAAACAGAGAGAGCTGAACACTGAACCACAATGGTCAGGGCCATGATGGTGGTAGCGAGTCGGTGCTTTTACCATCTTTGCCAGACTACAACTATTTCCATTCTAAAGCTTTACTTTAGGCTCCAACTATTGTCTACTGACGACTACTGTTAGTAGGAGCCTGATTAACCCTTACATCCCTGTGCTAACCAAAACCCTGGCCATCACTACACTGTTATTCTTCCCAAAGGGTGCTAACAGTGAAGAATGGACAAGTTATAGGCAAGTGGCCTCCGGAGACCTGATGACAAAAGCCAAAATGTTTCGACACGTTGGAAGAGTCTACAGGTGCTTTAAAGATTCACTATGTTATGAGTTTGTAGATCAGTGGCACAGGTGGGGCAGGACATACAAACAGATGGATGCAGGTGGAACAAACAGATGGATGCAGGTGGAACAAACAGATGGAGGCAGGTGGAACAAACAGATGGATGCAGGTGGAACAAACAGACGGAGGCTGGTGGTACAGGGCAAACAAACGGATGTATGTGGTACACGACATACAGATGGAGGCTGGTGGCACAGGGCAAACAAACGGATGTATGTGGTACACGACATACAGATGGGTTCTGGTGGTACAGGACATACATGCAGATGGATGCAGGTGGTACAGGACATACAGATGGAGTCAGGTGGTACAGGTCATACAGATGGGGCCAGGTGGTACAGGGCAGGTGGAACAGAGCATACAAACAGATGGAGGCATGTGGTACAGGGCATACAAACAGATGGATGCAGGTTGAACATGGCGAACAAACATGCAGGGAGGTGGTACGAGGCGTACAAACAGATGGATACAGATGGCACAGAGCGTACAAATATATGGATGAAGGTAGTACAGGATGTGCTACTGGATGTACAAAGAGTTGAATGTAGGTGGTACAGGGTAGGTGTTACAGGGCATACAAACAGATATATGCAGGTGGTACAGGGCATGCAAACAGATGGAGGCAGGTGGTACACAGCTTACAATCAGATGGAGGCAGGTAGTACAGGGCATACAAACAGTTGGGTGCAGGTGTTACAGGGTAGATGGTACAGGGCGTACAAATAGATGGAGGCAGGCGTTACAGGGCATACAAACAAATACAGATGGTACAGGGCATGCCAACAGATGGAGACAAGTAGTACAGAGCATACAATCAGATGGGTGCAGGTGTTATAGGGCATACAAACCGAGGAAGGTGGTACAGGTCAGACAAATAGATGGAGATATTTGTACAGAGTGTACAAACAGATGGATGCAGGTGGTCCAGTGCGTAAACAAATGGAGGCGGGTGACAGAGAGCAGGTGCTAAAAGGCTTACAGAGGAATGTAGGTGGTACAGGGCAGGTGCTACAAGGCAAGTGGTACAGGGCATACCATCAGATGAACACCAAAGTACCCTCAAAGCTTTCAAATGAGACAACAGAAAAACAAGCCACATTTTTTTACATTTATTACATAAAATGTATTCATAATCCAACAGCGATACAGTTAATGATGAGGTACAATTCTTGCCATCATCAGCTTGGTTATTCATCTGGCATTCTGCCATGCTTTGCTTCATAACTAGACACCAATTTGCGTTTGATATTAGCGTTGACATTGTGTAGATCAGTCATTCTTCTGGCCGCCACCTGTAATCAAATACATCAATCCAGATTTACATAGACATTTTCTGCTAAGTCTCTGAAACGCATAGTCATGACAAGTGCTATCTCCGTTATTACTTGGAACTGCTATAGTGTGAGTTCAGAATGCTCAAGTTTATTCATTTACATACATGTAGCTCCAAAAAAGCTAAACAAAATCTTCTACACTGGATTTCACAAATAACAAACCAAAATGTCTTTATACATAACACATAGTTTCATGCTCCGAAAATCTAATGCCTCATTAATAACCAAATGTTATGTTCTTGCACAACCATGTTTTCCAAACAATGTTGTTATGACCAGCTGCTATGTGTGAGTACACTGTATTTTCAACTGTTGAAAACCATTAAAGTTTCTTCCATTTGTTTTTTCTCACCTCTATTTTGTTCACAAGGTCCACCTCCCACGGATGAGACACAAAGGTGATCACCTGACCTGGTGAGTGTGCTCCCACTCGCCCCGCCCGCCCACAGCGATGAATGTAATCAGACATGAAGTCTGGACATTCATAGTTTATCACCCGCTCTACCTGCAGCACAGAATAAAGCAGCCATACCAAGGGGTTTATGTAGGCAACTCACACCATGGAGGTAAAATAGAAGGAGGCACAATTCAAAGTGTGAAATGTACGATACCAACACAGCAGGACTCAAGCTCTGTTTCACAGTGGATCAGCGATGTCTCGCCAGTGGTTAGGTCATCGTGCATGAGCTCTTAGGATTAGTATCTTTGACACGTGTTCTGAAAAGTGCAAAGCCACCTGTTGAATGTCCTTCACTCAACCAGAAGGCCCTTGTTTTAATCAGTAGGAACAGCACCCATGTTCACCTATATGTTGACTGCCGGTGCTTTTTGAGAAATGTGATTTTATAGAACTCAAACGTGACCAATTTTGGATATTTTTAAAAAGGCCAATGTATTTTAGATGGGCAATTTTCTCAATTTTCAATTGTCATTTAAAAAAAATTGAGCTCCTGTTACCTTATCCCATCAGTGCCAGGTAAATGCCACTAACTAATGCTAACTGAAAAACATGATTTTATCATACAATGTTTATCGGAAAATAGTGAAAAAAAAAAAGAATGTGTTCATGATAGCTGAATATTTTGTCTTACATGGAGAAAAAAATAACCTACTGATGTAATTTAAATTCCCATATTATCTCATAAATGTGACCTTACTAAGTATGTACTGTGGGCAGAGTTTGGTGGAACTAAGTGTTCATGATGGGTTCCTTATAGAGCCAGATCACGTAAAGGCCCACTCTTGCACTTGCTCTGACGTACATTGTACATCAAACGCTGCCCAAAAACAGGAGGTTCTATTGAGCATACAAATGCACAGCGGGTGAATCTGGCAGTCTACCGAGGCTGATCGGGCAGGTTCTGCCTCCTTTTATTTTACCTCCACGCTTACACACACTGGAAAAGACGGACATCCTGTGAGTTGTGTGTATGTATTTCTATGTGTTGTGTATATGTACTTCTATGTGTTGTGTATATGTACTTCTATGTGTTGTGTATATGTACTTCCATGTGTTGTGTATACATACTTTTATGTGTTGTGTGTATGTACTTCTATAACACTGAATTACACATCAGATACATGCAGAGTACTAAACCATGTTTGGTGTACTCATAATTCTACAAGCTTTTTGAATCAACTGCTAAAATTTAAATCAACAACAATGAATCGGAGCTTTGATATTGTGAGAAAATATAACATTTTTTAATATGCAAATAGAACAGCGACAGCAAATCCATTAACACATCACAACTGGCACTCCTAACTGTTTACCCGAAGTGTGTCAAGCCCTCGAGAAGCGATGTCAGTGCACACCAATATGTTATGTTCTCCATTTTGGAAACTCTCAAAGCGACCAGCTCTATTCTGCAAGTAAGAAAGAATACTCTTTCACATGTGTTATTTGTATGCCTGTATACAAAAATGGTTATAGTTAATACTTCCCTTCCACAAATGAAGTAAACCACCTAATAAAAACGAGTGACTTATCATTTTACACTTCTTTTCTTGGAAATTGTGGTGTCTTGATTATTGGAGTATCAGTATAATAAAGGGAAGGGTGAAATTCTGCTGAGGTAAAGGCATAATCAGTACGTCATTAAACAAAATTAATGAAATCATCTACATGTAACACAACCAGAAGCCAGTAAAATACCATGGTCAAATTCTGCTGAGGTGGTGTAAAGCTATAATGATTCATTTAAAATAATGATCCACTAAATCGCAGAAATCTCACATTCACCTCAAGCACAATTTGCCAGGTTAGCTTTTCTGCCAGGAAACCACTCATGAAGACATTTTCTACGTTACTATCCATCAGAAATCGAGTCAGCCAGCTACACGTTGCCTTTTCGTTACCTTTTCTGCCAGGAAACCACTCGTGAAGACATTTTCTACGTTACTTTCCATCAGAAAGCGAGTCAGCCAGCTACACGTTACCTTTTCTGCCAGGAAACCACTCATGAAGACATTGTCTACGTTACTTTCCATCAGAAAGCGAGTCAGCCAGCTACACGTTACCTTTTCTGCCAGGAAACCACTCATGAAGACATTGTCTACATTACTATCCATCAGAAAGCGAGTCAGCCAGCTACACGTTAGCTTTTCTGCCAGGAAACCACTCATGAAGACATTGTCTACATTACTCTCCCTCAGAAAGCGAGTCAGCCAGCTACACGTTACCTTTTCTGCCAGGAAACCACTCATGAAGACATTGTCTACATTACTCTCCATCAGAAAGCGAGTCAGCCAGCTACACGTTAGCTTTTCTGCCAGGAAACCACTCATGAAGACATTGTCTACATTACTTTCCATCAGAAAGCGAGTCAGCCAGCTACACGTTACCTTTTCTGCCAGGAAACCACTCATGAAGACATTGTCTACATTACTGTCCATCAAAAAGGGAGTCAGCCAGCTACACGTTAGCTTTTCTGCCAGGAAACCACTCATGAAGACATTGTCTACATTACTATCCATCAGAAAGCTAGTCAGCCAGCTACACGTTAGCTTTTCTGCCAGGAAACCACTCATGAAGACATTGTCTACATTACTCTCCATCAGAAATCGAGTCAACCAGCTACACGTTAGCTTTTCTGCCAGGAAACCACTCATGAAGACATTGTCTACATTACTGTCCATCAAAAAGGGAGTCAGCCAGCTACACGTTAGCTTTTCTGCCAGGAAACCACTCATGAAGACACTGTCTACATTACTATCCATCAGAAAGCTAGTCAGCCAGCTACACGTTAGCTTTTCTGCCAGGAAACCACTCATGAAGACATTGTCTACGTTACTCTCCATCAGAAATCGAGTCAACCAGCTACACGTTAGCTTTTCTGCCAGGAAACCACTCATGAAGACATTGTCTACATTACTGTCCATCAAAAAGGGAGTCAGCCAGCTACACGTTAGCTTTTCTGCCAGGAAACCACTCATGAAGACATTGTCTACGTTACTCTCCATCAGAAATCGAGTCAACCAGCTACACGTTAGCTTTTCTGCCAGGAAACCACTAATGAAGACATTGTCTACATTACTGTCCATCAAAAAAGGAGTCAGCCAGCTACACGTTAGCTTTTCTGCCAGGAAACCACTCATGAAGACATTATCCACTCATGAAGACATTGTCTACATTACTCTCCATCAGACAGCTAGTCAGCCAGCTACAGGTTACCTTTTCTGCCAGGAAACCACTCATGAAGACATTGTCTACATTACTGTCCATCAGAAAGCGAGTCAGCCAGCTACAGGTTGTAGTCCTGTTGCAGAAAATCAGAGTGGGGATGGACTTCAGCATGCTCTGCTTTGACAGTCGTAAAATATTCTCTGAAACAGACAATTCTTTTTCCTCACAAACACATTTCTCCAAGTGCCAAACTTTGGTGTCAAATTTTACACTTGTAACACTTTAATTTCATTAAAAGAACATGCCTTTCAAATGTATACAACATATATATTCCCATTTAAACAACTTTTATTTGAATTTTGGTAAAATTCTTTACCAACCCTTCTTATTACACAGGTTTATTACTTTTGAAAATGCCCATCCATATATCAATACATAATAACTTTCTACTAAAATGCTGGAAATTACATGTATATACACAGCTCCAGTGAGATCTTTGAGAGGCATTTATGGCTACAGTGGTATACAAAGGAACAATACTACAAAGCAATATGATGTCCATATACAAACACCTGAGATATGATTACAGTGTACAGTTGTTTTTATGTCCATTATCGATAACAGTCTTTGCTGGAGAGATGATCAATGACCAGCTATCTGACGATTTCTTGCTTAAGACCTATACATAGTAAAACTTTATTCTATTTTTGTAGTTTTAAAGGATACATGTATGTGGGGGCCTCCGTGGCTCAGCCAGTTAGCGTGCTACCGCAGCGCAATGACCCAGAAGCCTCCCACCAATGCAGTCGTTGTGAGTTTAAGTCCAGCTCATGCTGGCTTCCTCTCAGACCGTACGTGGGAAGGTCTGCCAGCAACCTGCGGATGGTCCTGGGTTTCCCCCGGGCTCTGCCCGGTTTCCTCCAACCATAATGCGGCCTGCCATCGCAGAAGTGAAATATTCTTGAGTATTGCGAAAAACACCAATCACATAAATAAATAAATATATCAAATATGTTATTGTGATGAACCAGGGGAGGCAATTCAGCAAGCTACTTTATATTCTTCTATGCCCTAATTAACCCGTAATTCTACTTAACTAAAACAGCCAATCGACCTAACAATCACATTAAAAACCTTTTCCAATACGGATTTGTGTCTGCAGGAACTTCCTCTGTTATTATGCTCATGATAACTGATTGGGGGGAGAGAACGCCCAAGAGAAATACGGGTTGGGGGATGATAAATAACTATGTAAAGGCCTTTGTGTAGGGCAAGCACGGTGTCAGTGCATGGAGATAATAGACGTTTTCAGTCTAGATGATTACCATTGTAGGGGTTTCCAGCCTAGCCAGTTACCACTGAGACTGGAGGATTTGATAATCTTGTTACTCAAGAAGGACGCTGCCAGTCCAGTCAGCAGACCCCAGACCTTGGGACGAGACCAGTCCTTGCTGACCAGACATGGAGATCCATCAGGAAGGGGAGAGCGTGGCCAGCAGTGAAGATTTCACCTCACTGTTCATTAAAGCTTATGTTTTCAGATATCGTTTTATTGTACATGACCTTCTTTCATTCGAGTAAACTGTTGAAACTGAACGTCTCTGACTTTGTTCACTTTCTCTCCGCTCTCCTGGAACCCGCATGGTGAAAGGGGAACGAACTTATGTATATATTCAGTCGTGGAGGTGTCATAGCCAGGTGCATTACAGTATTAAAATTTAAACAGGGTCATTTTAATAACTGAACATCAATTTTAATGACTTTAAGAATAAATGATATCTCTAAGTACCAACTTGTCTCATCAATATGACAAACAGTTAAGAACAACTTTGGACTGATCAGAGAAGGCTGACCTGGGAGAAAGTAATTCCTGGGCTTTCACAGAACATGGATAATGGGTGCAGAAGTAATAGTTCAACTTCGTCCAAATTGTCAAAATGCTGTTAAATATCTACCAGTTTATGTATCTCACAAAACATCTGGTCAGCTGTGCCTCAGTTTACATTTACAGTGCTCAGGGACAGATCAAAAGTTCACCACTGGGGAATCCCATCAATGTGCCGCCAGCCTGCCGTTTGTTTGTCTGTGGTGAGTTTAGGGAACACTAATGGGCTGTTTGTAAAAAGATACGACTGGCAGGTTTGGGTATCAGCAAACACTGGAGGATTAGCAGTGAGTTGCTGAGGTCACGGTAAACGTGTACTAGAGGCGGGCGAGAGGAAGGCTAATTGTTGGCCACTAGCACGACACAGACAACGGACTGGTTAATACTTCAAATGTAACAACATACAGGAAATATCTGTGGGACACACCTGCTTTAGACGAGGGCTTGAGGCGAATGAACTTCTGTGAAACATGAGGCATCAGACGATGGACGTGATCTGTGGTGACTTTGTGGAAGGCTTCCACCTAGAACAAGAGAATAGGCATGAAACGATGAACATGATCTGTGGTGGCTTTGTGGAAGGCTTCCACCTAGAACAAGAGAATAGGCATGAAGCGATGAACATGATCTGTGGTGACTTTGTGGAAGGCTTCCACCTAGAACAAGAGAATAGGCATGAAACGATGAACATGATCTGTGGTGGCTTTGTGGAAGGCTTCCACCTAGAACAAGAGAATAGGCATGAAGCAATGAACATGATCTGTGGTGGCTTTGCGGAAGGCTTCCACCTAGAACAGGCATCAGACAAGAATATTACACTGATATGATAACAAATCAGTGTCTCGAGAGAAAACCATTGGCTTTCAGCAAGTAACTATAACACTTTACCACATGATGCACAGATTATTTCCAATAAACACCATATGTATGTGACAGAGGTGAAGGCAAGCGACCTGCAGCAAATTTGGGTCCTCGCTGGTTCAGATTCACGTGTCACATCACTCTTTCAAGCCTCTGACCCCTGAGGTCACATATCGTCAATGACGTAAAGTTTAGTCAATAAATTCTAGCCCTAAAGTCTAGCTGAGTTGACAAGGCAGTAGAGACAAGAGAAGAGAGTGATCAGCGACCAGCTGTGCGGTAATGGCCAGTGACCGTGTGGCTGTGGCTTGGTGCCACATGGGGTAAACTCCCCAGTCATGAACTGACTGAGGGTGGTTTATATACACCTACATACATGTCATTGTGAATGGTGTGCTTCTTAAAGACAGGCTATTTTCAAACTGCTGTTCTGTTTCTCGCGAATTTAACTAAAGAAAATATTTAGCGAAATATGACAAACCTGGCGTGGTTGTGGCGAGTAATCCTACCGGCTGGTAGTGATCGTGGGAAAACACAGATCTGACTGTGGCTTATAAATTCCGCCGTACATCCCTTAGAGTGAAATATGTTGATGACTCTACCCACATTGACCACAATATTATATTTCTGTTCTTTTTGGTGCCAGTGATATGGTTACAACGTGAATCAAATGTGCACTGAATTTGTACACTGAGTCTTCATATGCATATAGTAATTTGGAGAAGAAGAGGCACACGTGCCCAGGAATTTAACTAATTTGGGGGCGGGGGAGGCTTCTGATGGTGGGAACTTGATGTAGAGCCTCCAACAGCCACAGCACAGTAGAATGAGCCACAGTTTGGAAATTTTGTAGATCTGTCCTGGTTTTACGTCGCCATGGCCACTGACAGCTCTTCCTTTGACTTGACTGAAGTGGTCGTCTCACATCAGACACAGGTGGAACTCTGCCGCTGCTCATATCAACTTTATGAAGTTTCAAACCAACAAGTTAAATGTACAAGAGCCATGAATGGGAGTGAAGTGGTCAGAACCACAGGCAACCGGTCAGCAAAGCTAGCAGACAAAATCTACGAGTAATCAGCAAAATACGTATTTCTTTATACAGTAACACTTGTGGGTGTGAAATGTCTCAGTTGTAAAAGTACAGACAGGATAATTTTGTGCATATACATGTACAGCATGCAGAACACAGGTATGTGGATGAACAAGTACTGGCAACAGTTCAGACTGATTATAGTGGCGGATTAATTATTAAATACCAATGGATTAACACTTCCGATAAACACTTTGTACCGGTTGATAAGTGCCTATTTTTGATTTGTCACTTTTATGTGGGCTGTAAGCAGACAACAGTCATCTTACGACTCTGCTCTGGATCATTCAACTAAATTATCCAGCCATCAGTCTGTAGAAATTTGATGTGAAATTCATTAATTCGACAAATGAACGCAGCTCAATGTAATGCAGATGTACTAAATTGGAGGTCTGTAGGTAAAATTACCAAGGAAGAATGCGAAAACCAGTGGGCTTACTGTAAAATATTTTAGCTACATTTGATGACAATATCAGGCCCGAAATCATATCGACAAGGTGTCCAATTCATGCGATTATAATAAACTGTTTTGATACAAATCTTTTTTGAGCTGCAACAATTACAGGAAACGGATGACAAGTCAATTCCATATACTCTGCTATGCCATGATTTAGTGACCCTGTAGTACTCATTTGAAAAACCCTATCTGTAGTTTAGTCATGTTGTGAATCACCTAAATGATGATGGTTGTTCAGTGAAGCATGAGTGTGTTGATTGGTTCTGTCAACTGTATGCACTACACCCTGCACCTCTCTGTGGCTTGACCCGGTAGTTTATTATTTGCCACAGAGACACTGCTTGGTTAACTCAGACCAATCATATTTTTTTGCTTGAAGTCTTAGTATTTCCTTCCAGCCTCCAAACGTCACAAATTCCATAAACCTGTATTGATGCAAATCTTGTCTAGACTCAGTCACAAGGTCCTGGCTGCCCCGAGCAGGAAGGATTCAGCTCAAAACAGTAACGCCAGTGGTATATTTATAATCCTCCGCTCACCACCATTACGAAATTACGATCCCAGAATGCACCAGTTTGATACAAGGGAAGCTACCTCGGTTATGTGGCCACTAGGATGATGGCGGGTGCAGCATAATAATTTATCGCTGGTGTTACCGTTTTGGGTTGGATTCTCTGTAAAGAGAGCAATCAGGACCTTGTGCTTGGGGCTGAGTCTAGATGTTATATGGATCAATACACGTGTGTGGAATTTGTTACACTTGGGGGGTGGAGGCAAATGCTATGGACTTTGAGCCAAAAGGTATACTTGATTTGAGTTAACCAAGGAGTGTCTCTGTGGCAAGTAGTACAGGGTCAAGCTACAGAGAGACGCAGGTTCTAGTATGCACAATCCTGGCAACACACTCATCCCATCCTACTGGCACCCAGCTGTGGTCAATTAACAATGATGACAACTATTTGCAAGGCACCATGGGATGCAGTTTGTGAGATTTACACTAAACTACACATCATATACAGCATGTATGTCCAATTAAGAAGCAATGTAGAACAGTGGGCAAAGAAACACACCTGAGCAATCACCTGATTAGCAATCTAAAGCCACCTTCAACCTAGTGGGATTTAAATTCCAATACGCAATCTCTTTGGTCTGACACTGGTGTGGAATATTTTGTGTGATTAAAACATTCACAAAACTTTATACTCCTCTGACATCACTGACATTCAGAGTTGTCCAATAACAAATGGAAGGCATTCGTATACATACTGGAAAAACATCATCGAGTATTTCACTGAGGCTTCTGGGAATGGTTGCCCCGACAAGGATGACCTGAGTGCTAGTATTGACATAGACATCATCACCACTCGACTCCCCAGCTGTCACCTACAAAATAAAGGCCAGGTCTAACATTAGGCTGTACAAATTGACTCATGGTTTGATTGTTGTTTACCACGTCTATGTAGGGGGTCAGTTTTCTGTGTGAAGGAAAACGGGATAAACCAAAGACCTTTGACAAGTTACCAACTGACTTTCCAACGAGTGCATATTGGTGGAAGACAAGTGTTCGTCCAACGAATGTAGGACTGTGCAAATGACCACAAAGGCGTCTCACTGAAAATTTATTTTAAGCAAGCCTCCATAAACAGTGAGAAGGGGGAATCTTCAAATTACTAGTCCAAGGTCAGATTCCACCCAGAAACCCATAAGTCTTCTGAGGGTTGCCTAGGGCTTCCAGGTTTATCGATGTAAACCCTCCTGGCTGTTTGATAAAAAAAATTATGTACAGCTCCCATCACTTACCTGCTCAATTTACACTACTTACTCGGAGCTTTTTGACAATGCTGATAATTTCTTCACTGAAACTGTCGTCCATCAAAGTGTCCATTTCATCCAACACCAAATGACGCAATGCCCCTCTGCGAACAATGTCTGGTTTGTAACAAATCAGAAGTTGGAATATTGAAGCAATAGAGAAAGCCATGACAAATACTTGTACATGCATTCCACTGATGCTCTCTCCATTTAGATGTTCTGTACAGTTGATGGACAAGCACCCGGCATTTTTGACAAACAGCTGTTTTTCATTCAACTGCTTTGCACAGCAGAAAGACAATACTGTTCTGCACAATAAGGACATGTGCTCTGCACATCTGATGGACAACTACACCACTTACTTTATGAACAAATCTGCTCTTTCCGTGAACTCAGCTCTGCACATTTGACAGACAACTGCACCACTTACTTTATGAACAAATCTGCTCTGTCCGTGAACTCTGCATTGAAAAAAACTCATAACTTCCATGAGCTGATTTTGTCCAGTCACTAAATGGGTGTATAGGTTAGAAAAGTCACATTAGTGGTGTAACTCAACTTTTTAAATACTAAATTTCTGTTGCCATGCCACGACGCAAGAATAGTTTGATAAATTTTTTGTATATATGTATATCAAATTTCTAATGAATTAAAAGCAACACTTGTTTCAATCAACATTCAATCATTTTTACTTCAATTACACATTATTGCAGTGAAGTGAAGAAAAAAATACTGTGACTTCACAGTGTGTGTTTCATCATTTACTCCTACCCTTGAATGATTTATTAAATTAATACACATGGTCCACTCAAATATTAATTTATGAGTAATTTTATGTCATAGTATTATAAGTTAAGAGATGTTTTCTCTTGATGTCCAGTTCACTTGGGCAATTTTCAAGTTTCATGTTCACTGTATACTGGGGAAAGAAGGAGCAACTTACGTGTCTCGTTAATCCAGGTATGGATAACGCATTTCTACTATAAGCTGCAGTACAGTTTGTCAAATCCCCCAAAAAATACGCACACGTTATATATGTCTATGTATGCCAACAAGGGGCACATGTTGTGAGTGGCACCCAGTCAACCAGCCCAGTGTGGCTAGCATAAATAAACAGTGATGACAGCTCTGGTTGGGCTGGCCAGTGTGGGTACAACACCAGAGGCATCACTCAGCTACAACTGAGAATTCAACACAGAAAATAATGGCTTCACGTGCGTGAAGCAACACATTGGCCTTTTACATCAAATTAAAAAACAGCAAATACTGTTCTTCAACAAAACTGTAGTGTGCCACTTAAAAAATTTCTATTTTGTTCAACCATGGGAGTAAAAGAGGTCTATTTTACCTCCATGACTCAGTGTACATCATTTTTGTTTCTACATGATCATCAGAGCACCTGCTTTTGAAGTTGAGTCAACACGATGCGTTGAGAGATAACCCTGAATCTAATCCCAACCACTGTATTACCAACTATAAATTCTCTCCATCTAAATGTGTCAGATTTGAACAAAACACAGCGGCATATATCCGTGGTTTGTTTTTTTTTTCATCACCGCACTCCAGCTCTCGGCTGTCATGGACTGTTTTGGAACCTGGCATCATGTAAAAAGCATGACCTGTCAGACCAGACAGCGCATCATGAAAACCGAAACGAACTCAATGGTGTGTTTTATGTTGGAGAGTAACACAAACAAACACATACCAATAGATACCGCCAAAGAAAACACAGCACTGCAGAAAGCATTTCACACACTCAACAGTTCCAGTTATGATTGAAAATGTTATCAATCCCCGTCGGTTTTTTAACGTCCCCACTGTCAAGTCTGATATTTCTATCAACCGGAAATGAAATCCCTAACACAGAGAGATGCTGACTTGAGAGGCAACTCGACTGGAGTGCATTATTTTCGCGATTTTGCAGAAATACTTAACACCTAGAGACAAAAGATTAAAACAAGCAAAGGGCCTTCAACATGTGCAATTCAGATTATGAATTATTTTTTGTTTTCATGCCCACCCAAAGACAACCAGGCAAAACCCGAGGGAAACACGCAACCATCTGCAGGAAATTCACTTGTAAAACGTAATATTCAGTGAGAACAGGTTATGTATCCATGCCACTCACTTCTGGTCAGGAGCTTTCGCAGGACTCCTGGGGTTGATATCAAGATGTTCATGTCTCTGAACTCTGGCCACTTGAGCTTTGCCTACAAGAAATCATCAGTAAACACCGAAACTGTACTTGAGCATATCTCAACTACCACAGAGGAACTAAGTCTGGAATCTGCTGAAATTAGACAACATTTTTGTTGTACATGAAATTTGCTGAATCTGTATTACTAATGTTTAACATGAAAATCCCTGCAGTACAATTGGGTGAAGCTGTTTGAACAACATCACACTAAGAGATCTGCACACGTAAGTACTTCAAGGGTAAATACTGATGAGAAAGGCTTGAAAATTATGCATGATCAGGTTCAGATTAAGATGTATGGAAATCCGTGCAGTGCTTCAGGAGGAGCTGCTTGGACAAACCTTTGTTTACGGGCAGACAGGATGATCTGGTTACACCCCCCTAATGTTGCATACCACCTGCCTGACTACCCCTCTCTTGATATGATCAGCATGGTCATACACCTGACATACCTGGGTGCCTCTGCCTCCACAGTACGAGTGAACTTTGAATGGGATACTCTCAGACAGTCTCTGTGCCACACCCTGAAAGAGACAACAGCACTGTCTTACTGAACCACTAAGGTTTACTCTTAACTGACAACCACCAGATTTACATGTAGCAAAACAGCCCCCATAGATTTAGATAAACAGATTTTGGAAAAATTATATTAATCTAATGTACCAATTCCTCAAGGTGTCAAATCCAGAAAGTTCACTTTTGGTAAGGTTCCATGTTGTACAGATAAGCTCTAGAAGATTCACTTGTGGAAAGGGACATAACTCATAACTCAAAAAGCATAAGCAGTCAAAACTGTGGACACCTGTATATGAGAACAACACCATGCCATCTAGCTGGTCCGACCTCAGATGGTTACAGTTGATGTAAATTATGAAATTAATCTTAACAGAAAATGTTTTCTAAAGAATAACAATGAGGGTCAGTTATGCCAGATGATGTGGTAGGTTCCCTAAGGATCTGCCCAAATGAACTTAACCAAAGGTCAAAAAGTTCATTTGGATCTGCCAGGGTCAACACAGGGTCATTACCATTATCATTATACCAGTATCTTCATGACGGTCAGTACCTCGAACACCACCTCTATCATAAACCTTGTTACTGTTGATGTGGAGAATGTAAAAGTTATCAGAGTGAAACACACATGTGGCAAATTGTTCTGAACTGCAAAACTGGTCACACCAATGAAAAGAAACAACTGATTTCCTCACCATAATCTGATCTGCGAGTTCCCGCGACGGAACCAGGATGATGGCTTGGGGACTATTTTCTTGACCAGGGGAGGGGGGGTCAGTCACCTGGTGATTTCGATGGATCAGCTCTACTATGGGGGTCAGGTAAGCCAAAGTTTTCCCACTACCTGTAGGACAGAGAGGGTTTAGGTGTACTCAGCTGCTAACATACCTGAATGTATTTGTCATGGTGGACATGCCATAGCGCCGGTACTCCAGATAACTCCGCATGCCATAGTGCCAGTACTCCAGATAACTCCACATGCCATAGTGCCAGTACTCCAGACAACTCCACATGATGTAAGTCTGGCCTACCAATGCCTATCAATCTAATTGCATGATAATGTCAGACACAGAAATTCAGGCAAAAATTACTGCTGTCCAGGTCAAATGTTTGCATCTCTGAATGAAAACATGTACAGCAGTGATAAAGGGTCAAGGTTGCCATTAATTGGGTTTCAACTCTTGACCATCTAGTCTGCAGCCTAAACCAAGAGCTAGAAATGAGAACCTGGGAAAGGTAATTTCAAAAAGTTCATTTCTATACTTCCAACATATGGACAAGGAGCTCTATCCTGTGAGCAGGTAAAAGGTGGTTCAGCTGTGTTACAGCCAGCTGGCAAGTTTAATTTCAGGCCCTGCTAAAACATACCTACGCGTAACAGAAACATCCTCCTTAGCCTATTGAGAGAGAGCCAGTAAATTCTACTCTGTTACACAGAACAGTCTAGAGTTTCTCTTTGGTTGTCTTACCTGTTTCAGCAGCTGACATTACACAATGACCTTTGAGAACTTTGGGAACTGTTATTTCCTTCAAACAAAAGAAATGTAAACACCTTGCACTGCTTTGTTAACCTTGTAAGCACATGGTGTGTGTACATGTACAAGTAATCCAGACCCACTTATGCATTCTGGGGAAATATTTACATCTCTTCTTAGAATAACCAAAGCTTTTATTTCTTGAGAGGTTTTATTTTTTTGGACATATGTACAACTTAGAGCTTAGAGTTTTGTCACCTGAATACGTGTTGGTTGCGAAATGCCGAGGCTCTTCAAAGCGTCAGTTACTGCAGAACTGAGGCCCAGGTCTTCAAACCCCTCAGACATACACATCAAGGATGGGTTCTGACAGAGGAAGAACAAACATTGTTAGTAAATCATTAACGCATCATCTAGATAAAATGATGCACTTGAATGAAGTACTCATTTTGCCTGATTTTGAAAGTTCCATTGATCTTTTAAAGGTGTTTTGATTTATTTGATTGGAGTTTCACGTCACAGGTGTTTTCAGGTTTGGGGTAAGGAAGGGTAATATCGATGTGGAAAATGACAAGTTTCAGCTCTTAAAGGGCAGTAACACTTTATGATTTTTACACGTATCTGGCTCTAAAAATGCACTCTTTCACCTCAAAGCTTAATGACAATACAGTTTCATGAAGTACTATTAAGAAACTATGACATTTGTAGCTTTCTGGAATGATCAAACAAATACCACAGCTACCTGTAAAAGACAATGTCATCATTACTTCTACTCACTGATTCATGTGGTAAAATAGTGAAGTAATCTCCGTGTGACTTCCGGTGCTTCCAGGCATACGAGGCCAGGTGTTTGGGGTTGAACGAACTATATGTCTGACCTTGATGATGATTGAACCCCGACCTTTTACAGGAGATAATCAGCGGAGATTTGAACACGGGTTTACGGTTCTGCTGGGCTTTCTCAATGGCCTTTCTGGTCATCACTTTCTGCATGTGCTTGACCATGTTATGAGGAAGGGTGATTCTGGGAAGATCTGGATTTAGCTCAGCCTGCAAGCTCAATAGGCACACATGGTTATCAATAAATAAAATACACATGTATAGAAGTATTTTCTTAACTGCTTCGTGTTTAATGTAGAGGTAACCTATAGTTTACTTCCCTTCCTTCATTGTCATCCATGTTTACAAGTATGCTTGCTTACTTACTTATTTTGTGAGTAAAATAAATAACTGAAGGAATAGCTTGTGTCAGTGCTGCAGCTTGTCAATAACATATGTACTTTACACTGTCTATACTAGGTAGTATCAAGGTCTTCATGTTGTTATATATGTAATGTTAAATCACATATCACTTATCACGTATCTGTCTATTTTGTAGTTTCCAGAATGTAAATACTCGAGGTAACAATTTAAATCATATGGGTTTGCAGAAGAAGTAAAAAAATTTACACACCCTGTAATGCCGACATATTTGTAATATCACTTTTCTGGGACAGTCAACATGATGAAGATGTCTTGTCGCCATAGTAACAACGAATATCACTGTCGCCACAAACCATAAATTGCTGCCAAGTACACATAAAGAATCAATCAAGACAAGATGTTTCACAAAACTGATTTTGTATCACATACAGTCATAACAATCTGGACCGAAGCTGGAAGCCTGCAAGAATATCCCATATGGATACATCATCTGATGTAAGCTAAAAGATAAGCCTGCCAGGTGCCCAAAGCCAGTCATCAGTGCCTCAGCCAGCGGCCATTGTAGCAGGATCGATGAGAATTCTACTAGTAATACTGCTGGTACCACCATGCCAATGATGAATGTGCAACGGTATATTGCTACATCTATATCGCACTCCACTCGTAAAAGCGAGAGGTACATTATTGCAACTACACCTATATAGGCTATGTTACAGTCTGAAACTCTTTATTTATTTATTTGATTGGTGTTTTATGCCGTGTTCAAGAATACTAGCTACTTACATATATATATATATACACACACACACAGCGGCAAGCAATATGGTGGGAGGAAACCCGGCAGAGCCCAGGGGAAGAAACCCTTCAATATTTTGATAGCTTGTACAACTAGGTGTTCCATTAGCAGTGCCAAATGCATGGTAGGTGACAATTCCTTTTCTATTATTCACATAGAGGGCACCGGTTTCATGAAGTGCACTTAGCATGACAACGTATGTTGTTGAGATAGAAAGTGCACTTAGCTAAGGGCTACTCACAACTAGGTATGCTTCGTGAAACCGGGTCCAGAACAATGAATTGCTGTATAATGGCAAGCATGTAGGCCTAACAGTGCAAGCTAGAGCTTCGGAGCTACTTGCATGGAGCTAGGACAAAGTTTAATAAATGTTGAGTGGATTCCTGTGCAGCAAGAACATTTCGTGACTCGACATTGTCATTAATGGTTGGTCATAAAAACCTTTTGATGTAACCAGTTGTCCCTCACTCGCAAACCTGGCCAACTCTCTTCCACTTCTCAAGCAAGTTATGCGGCGTATTTATTCAGGCTTTACCATGCACTCACTACTGTCTGCAGTAATTCACACGTTCTGGTTTGCAAATACCACGGCACAATCAGTTGTTAGTTACATTTAAAAACATCACCCCTGTCATTCCACTGGATATTACAGTCTTCGACTTGACAGCAATTTAATTTGTCGCACGTGCTATCAATAAGCACAAGGTACGAGTCTTATTCTATGCGAACGGACCGCTCCCTTATACTCTAAAATTTCTAACTCAGCTTTGAAGTACGGAAGGGACTTTGCCCGTAGTAAATTCAATTATTTATATTAGATTTTAAAGAAGATATCTCCTAAATTAATTTAACAAATGAAACATAATCATAATAATAATTAACATATTTTAAATCTGATAGTGACACTGACACCAATTCTCTTCCATGCAAAGGCCCCTAATATACATGTACATGTATAGGCATACACTCTGATTTCCAACACATTTTGTTATTTCATCATGAAAATATGAGTGCATATGTACACTGCATTCAGTTCGATGAATTAATTTTATTTATTTACTTGACTTTTTACCTAAAACCATACTGATACTCAGTGGTCGTCAGTTTTATGGATGGAGGAAACAGGAATGCCTGGCATAAACCACAAACTTTTGACAAGTTACTCATAAACTTTCTCAAATTTAAAGTAACCTACAGATAAGCACTCCATATACCAGCAGGTGAAAGATGAGCAGGTGGTTTACAATGAATGACAGACTGCGCAAGGGGCCACACAAACGCCACCCTCGCCTTATTTTAATCACGAGTGAGGTATCTTCCCTGTCCAAAGCCAGTTTTGGACCCAAACCTTGTGTGTCCTAGTGATTAGAAGGCATTAGCCTCTAGCCTGAACTTGTTTGATATGTAAACCTCATGCATAGGCTACCTGTAGGCATGTTAGGCAACAGCTACCTTGTCTGATGTTAGTCACCTCATTTGGATTTACCGCTACACAGAGACGTGCTCATCTTCAGCCTCACAAAACAAATGAACTAATCAAAACAATATACTTTCTACATACTCAACATTTTTATTTACGTAAAATACAAACTTATATCACAAAATAACAACACCAGGAAACAATTAAATCTTAATGAATTACATTAACAACAAAACCTTTCGGCATAACTATACTTTACAATGCAATAATGATTTTACAGCTGCATGTAACGTTATTTTGTTCACTGCAAGCCACAAAAGAAATATCTATGATGGATAATCATTCTTAAAAACACACAAACCACTTCTGATGAGATTTGTGATAAACTTTATCATTGGTATGTGATAAAACTTTTGCAAAATAATAAAAATAATTTAATAGCATATAAGAGAACAAAATTCAGCTTGTCCTTTAAAATACAATTTGGGGCAATTCAGCATACACAAATGACAGATCTCAGCTTTAAAAATATACTCTGCACTATCTATCACTGTGTGGCATTGCTCAAGCACTCAGCAAAGCTTCCTACACAGCTTTATACATACTGCCCAGTCACCAAACCTTGCTCCACAGTTTTATACACACTACCCAATCACTAAACAAAGCTTCCTGCACAGCTTTACATCTATTACCCAGTTAATGAACAAAGCTTCCTGCACAGCTTTACACCTACTGAACACTAACTGAACAAAGCTTCCTGCACAGCTTTACAACTACTGCCCAGTTACTGTACAAAGCTTCCTGCACAGCTTTACGCCTACTGCCCAGTTAATGAACAAAGCTTCCTGCACAGCTTTACATCTATTACCCAGTTAATGAACAAAGCTTCCTGCACAGCTTTACACCTACTGCCCAGTTAATGAACAAAGCTTCCTGCACAGCTTTACACCTACTGAACACTAACTGAACAAAGCTTCCTGCACAGCTTTACAACTACTGCCCAGTTACTGTACAAAGCTACCTGCACAGCTTTACGCCTACTGCCCAGTTAATGAACAAAGCTTCCTGCACAGCTTTACACCTACTGAACACTACCTTGAAGTGGCCCATCATATGACACAATGCAGTTGCTACACAGCAGGCTTACTGATACATGTGTATAGTTACCAGGTTACATGCATAGCTTTCCCTCGGTCAGACTGTGCATTCAACAACCAAGTACAGTAAGTATATATGGCTGCTGTCCTGTATCACATGGTTCATGGTTTTAAGCTACTGACTGGGTAGCTGACAACGGTACTAATATGATAGTGTCCACCCTCATACAGAAAGTCACACAGTAGCTAAGCCAACAGCCAAGAGAAAAATATTTATTTCTAAAACTTTGACAAACTGACCTTTCCACACAAAAGTCATCTCAACACTTCATAAAAACTGTGTTTGAGCAAATCGGAGGTCTGGGGAAGTCTGAAGAGTTGCACAATTTTAGTTTGTAAATTAGTGCTTTGCCATAACCACTGTGACCAAACCACTGACTATAACCACTAAGAGCAAACCTACGGCCATAATTGCCATGACCCAAACCACAGGCCATAACAGCTGCGACCCAAACCACAGGCCATAACTGTTGCGACCCAAACAACAAGCCATAACTGCTGTGACCCAAACCACAGGCCATAACCACTGTGATCCAAACCACAGGCCATAACTGCCGTGACCCAAACCTAAGGCCATAACAGCTGTGAGCTAAACCTAAGGCCATAACTGCTGTGACCCAAACAACAAGACATAACTGCTGTGACCCAAACCACAGGCCACAACTGCTGCGACCCAAACCACAGGTCATAATAGCCATGACCCATATCACAGGCCATAACCACTGTGACCCAAACCACAGGCCATAACTGCCGTGACCCAAACCACATGCCATAACAGCTGTAAGCCAAACCACAGGCCATAACAGCTGTGAGCCAAACCACAGGCCGTAACAGCCGTGAGCCAAACCACAGACCATAACATCCGTGAGCCAAACTACAGACCATAACTACTGTGACAAAACCACAGACCACAACCACTGTGACCAAAGCTGCAGGAGATAACTACAGTGACCAAAACCACTGTGACTAAACAGCAGATCATACCCTCTGGGACCAGATCATAGTGAAATTAGGGAATGTCCACAAATCAATACAAAGGGCCAAAAAAAAAGTGCATACAGCATGTATTTACAATTTGTGGTGCCTGTGATAATCAACGATTTCAATAAAAAGGCACCAAAAACTCACATATAACGATGATATGCATCAGAGTAAGTACCCATGCCAGCCTAGTATAACAAATACAAAATTATACACAAAAAATTACTTAGATAATTTTCCAAAACACTACATCAGGGAAAATAAATTGCATGTATTATGTATAACTTGTAAAGCCGAAAATGAACATAAGTTCTTGTTTTATGAATGTTTTGAAGAACTGTAACTTAATGCGCTGGCAGAAGTGAATATTATCTACACCCGTGAACTATGTTTATCTTTAATACGGGACAGAATTTGCTGTACGTGTGGTTTGTATCAGAGGAGTTCATATTGCAACTGTGCTGTGTGAACAAGGCTGCAATATTTCCTGGGTAAATATCACTGGACTGGTATAATGTGCACAACTGTTTCCCTTGACAATCCATGGTGAGGTCTATTTGAGAATATTCTGAAGGCCAACAAGCTTTTTAACATGGACATAAATCCATACGTTTGGACACAGTTTTTAATCATTCTGTTTTCATTAAAAACATTAATAGTCAGTACATCTGGGTATACAGTGGCAGAAAGCATAAAATAACTACCCTCATGCTAGTCTCAAGAATCTCTCGGTGTGGACAACTTTATGCACATATGTTACATGAATGCATTTACCTTGCACCAAATACAGTTGAAGAGACTGCGCCAAAAACCCGATATTTAAAAGCACGCAAACTCTATTATTTCACTTGAATATTTGTCGTTATTGAGGAGAAATACAGGGCAGCCTACTGATGCCACTCTGCATCAACCTGTGTATATTCACATCCTAAATTCAGACAAGAGCCCACCTTATAGTTCAAGCATTTAAAGCATTTCACTCAGTCAAAAAAAAAAACATCTAAAAAAAGGTTAAGGTAATTTTGGATAGATTTGTTTTTCGGTTTCCTTTCGTTTGAACCCAAGGTCTGAGGTAAACACCTATAAAATGTTGCCAATGTAAGTATTATGTATCATGGCATTCAGCCATAACCTTTGGTCAGGGAATATGTATTTGGACAGGAAAACTGTCCTGAAACAAAGACGACATACAGATGAAATATATCACAGAATCTGTTACGGCCATTTGATAACCGGATTTACAAGAAGTACAACGTTACACTTTATTGTCAATATTGGAATAGTCAAGTTTGCAGATTACTTTAAACTGCACTTTTTAAATTAAGAAAAAAAAATATTACAATCGTTGACATACTCAATACGGTATCCAAAGAATATCTGAAACCTTCACTTCTGAGATCTAAGCGTCACAATGTGTATCTTCAGGCTGTCTTATCCTAAATCAACATTCTGAAGTCCTACTTCCCCTTACTTTGTCACTGATAGATTACTTTAGCAAACAAGAAACACCTACAGTTACCAAAAGACTGCACCTACATCACGCGGCTGTCCCCTGCCCCTAAAACCCCACCCCACCCCCAAGGGATATGTTTGGTATTAGACATACTCCCTGTGGCCGAGGGGAGGTATACAGATGAGATCAGGCAGGGTGGAGGCTATCCTCTCTAGCCTAGCCTTCCCCTGGGCCTGCTGACTGCTTATACAGCTCTCCAGTCTGTTCATGTGTTCCTCCAGGCTTGCAATTTTCCCCAGGACATCGCGGGATTTCCCATCCATTTGCTCTAGCAGAGCCTTGTGGTGATTCGCTGTCTGGCAGCGTCCCAGATTACAGGGTTTGTTAGAGGGTTTGGTAACGTAAGCTAGGTCCAGGGAGCGAGGCTCTCTGGCGGGTGCAGGGTGGCAAGAGCCCAGGGACAACTTTGCCTTCTGTAAGGAGATCTCCAGATCAAGGGAGGCAATCAAACTGTCCAACTCTCTCTCGGAGATTGAAGATCGCTGCAAAATTGCAAAAGCCAGTATAAAGGAATGCAGAAAACACCCACTTCAGGCAAACGGGAGTGCGACTCAGTGCTTCAAAAGTATAACTGGTTTCAAACATTTGGCACAAATCAAGATTCCATAAAATCTGATGACATTTCATTGATACAAAATTCACAAATCTTTTCACTTTCAGTAAAGACGTATTAACCTGGTAATACAATTGCTTTGGAGAAACATTTCAAATTTGTTTTGCAGTATTCAAACTTTGGTGCAACTCAAATATGGTAGTATTTTATGGGCCTTCCACTGAAACAGAAACAAGCATTTCCAATGCTCATTAAAGATGAAAATAAACTATGAAGACTGCAGGCAGGAAAGTACTAAGATCCATTTCGGGCAGACTTGAGGACAACTACAACAGTACAAACCTTGGTGTCCCACAAATGCTCCAGTTCCTCCACCATTGTTTCATACTTAAGGATTGTTCTCTGTAAATCTTTCCGAGCCTCCAGCATCTGTGCCACTCCGTCTGGTGGAATGTTATACACTGAATGAGTTGATACTTTCTGATCTCCTATATGTTCCTCCGTCACAGACTTGACTTTCAGGTCCAATACAGTTTCCTGTGATAAAAATTAGACCTGGATCAGTTAACCTCTGATGTTTCAACACCATGCCCAAGAATTCTACATCTATATGTGAATATATCCAGTGATGGGCGCAGGAACTGAACTGCCTGGAGTAAACAACCCATGTTTGGCAACCTCAAATGGCAGTATGGCAAGCTGGCAAAATACAAGTGGTACTCATAGAAATTCAAGAAATACAAGAAACACATAGGCTGTACGGAGTTATGTGAGGTAGGACAAATACATGTAGAACCAAATTTTGAGCTGAACAGTAAATGTTCAAGTTGAATATTTTGAAATCAGTTTGAGAACATATCAGTTTGTGAATGAATACATTGCGTACCAGACACACATATATGCGGCATATATCTTCTACAACCATAAAAATATACAACTTGAAAATCAGATTAATATAAAACATATTTCTGACATTCACTAAACACATAACAACGACAAGTCTGATCTTCTTACCATCCACCTCCAGAAGATCTCCTCCTTGTCTTGCCACTTGAGCAGGTTCTCAAGCCGAGTATTGTCTTTCTCCAATAGGTATAACACCTGCAAGCACACCCAAACAACTCTCTCAACACTCTGTTATCTCAAAGACAAGAAACAACAATAAATCAACAGGTGAATGCATAGACATGCTCGAGCAATAATTTACCAATTCTGGCAGATCAGAAATGTCTAACGAGTTATAGCACAACTTTTGTAACTGGTCTATAATTTCATTAAACAAGTCATGAAGCTCTTTCACCCAAAATGAAACAACAACAACAAAAATGCCCTGAAATTAAATTAGCTTACTACACAGGATATCCTCCCATGAAACCACATTTAATACTGTATCTGGGCACAGAGACCCTATAAAAACCTCTTGAACATTGATGTTATTTTTGAATGGTTGCAATACTTCAATTCTTCTAATTTTCCTGAGATCTGCTTGTTTTAACCACTATACATGTCATTTTAACAGAAATACAGTTTCTCTTCACTCACAAGGTCGGCCTACCTAATGAACAACATATCTGTATCTTTACTTTCATGAACAAAGAATAAGAGAAAAAGGTGCTGCACTGTTCTACTTGTAGAATGACGAATATCTGTCCTAAAAAATAAAAGAATTGAAACTGCTAAGTAACATTCAATTTATGCTGGTGTCATGGTGAAGCAGTGCAAGACCCTTCACAAAAACCGCCTCAGGGCCTATCTACAGAGGTGATCAGATCCACAGCGTGTGGAACATCTGGGCATTACCTTTTTGAGGAGTTCAGGATCCTTCAGGAGCTGCACCTCCATGACAGACAGGTGGTCTCTGTCTGGGGACAGCTGAACGCCTTTGGTAACTTCGTGGATCTACAACAAGACCAACACATACACAATCGGTGACAGTTCTGATGCAGGAGCCTCCCCTCAACTCGTGTAATATTCCAGCGTATCTACATGAATTCGGCATCCCACGTGAGCTTCTGACAGGCAGAAATTCACATGTAATTCATGTGAGTTGACATGAAGTTGTCCTTCAACAATAACCTGTATGATTAGTCAAATGTTATTCTCCGGAGTTGACATGAAGTTGTCCTTCAGCAAAAACCTGTATGATTAGTCAAATGTTATTCTCCGGAGTTGACATGAAGTTGTCCTTCAGCAATAACCTGTATGATTAGTCAAAAACAAGAGATTTCCACATGTCACTTCTGAATAGCCTGGGAGATTCTAAGCCCACACCCTTAGCCTATTAATTTACAATATCTACAACAAACCTTGTGCATTTTCCTGTATTTCTGAGCCTGGAGAGCAAACAAACTGCGCAGATTCATTCTAAGTTTGCCATTTAGGAGCAGAAGTTGCTGCACTTTAGCCCCCGGGCTGGAGCCATGCTGGACTGAGACAGGCCGGCCTGAGCGGCGTCTGTAGTCATCACTGTAATATTCGGCTGCTCCTTCCTCTATGGGAGACGAGCACTGATTCATGAACTTCTCCAAGATATTCTCCCGACAGAAGAGCCAGCCAAAGGCCAGCAGCAGTTCCCGGCTGCCGTCGCTCATGTCATTAGGCAAGGTGGCAAACCTTTTGGAATGGAAGCCCCGCTGCTGTAACTCTCTCTTCACATACACTACCATCTCCTCTACAACACAACAGTCACCACTCAATACAGAGAATCATACACAAAGTTATCGTTACTTCTGTTTGACTAAGCTCACTGTTTATTTTATCAATAAGGATGCAAAGATCACTGTGAATACAAATTAATGTCACACGCAGCAAGCAGATTCTGGAATGAAAAAAAACAAAACCTAAGCGAAAAAGACATCAAAAATCTATTTGTAATCTTGCACAGCAAGTGATAAGGGAAGTATTGGAGACCACAAACCAACAGATTCCTTTACACAATACAAAATGAATTCAAAGGCAAAAAAAGAAAAAAAAAAGAAAAGTAAAAACGGAACAAAATGGTCCTTTATCTAGATTACACCAAATATGGTATGAGATAAATGCTTAATACACTACAATCAGATCACACAATTTATAATTGGAGAGATAAGTCCCCAGCAAAAAAAAAAAATCCTGGAAACTAATAAAAATATTCAGCTTGGGCTATAACAAACCTGTGGTAAGCTCTCTAGCTGCAGTCACAGCCACATCGTCTATCTTCCCATACATGCAGTAATATACCAGCTCAAACAACAGCCTCCACATGGGACGCACCTAGGGAAAGACGGTAGCTAAATCTGTTACAGCTTTAAGAAATTTAGGCTACGTAGTGACTTAATCTTCTTAACAATTAAAATGTACAGAAATCGTCTTCCAGAATCCATAGGTAAAACTAAAATTTCAGCGGGTAAGTTTAGCAAGATAAAGAGATAGGCTGCAGTGCCCAAAGTAAATCACCAGCCTTTGCCAGGTACCTAACAACCCTCCTGACTAAAAGCAGCAGCCAAAACAGCAAGAGCTTGATAATTCTATAGGGCCAACGCTTTAACCATCTGAGCCAGTTAAAGGCTTTATGAATTTATGTTCTAAAGCTGTTCAGGTTCAGTATCACCAATCCAAAGCTATTTATAGTTAAAATGTATGAGACTTGTCTGTCATCTAGGTAGATGGTTATATCCATCCACATTATGCCATGATGTTTGTGATCATTCTTTCCAACACTGATTCAATATGATTATAACTAAGACCATATCAATAATATTTTATTTCTTGTATTATTTCTCCAATAAGAAATGCTAACATTTCAGGTATATGTACTTTACTCATGCTATAGTATCCCAGACTATATCGAGATGAATTTGACATCAATTCTTCTCATTTCAGTATTTCCTACCTGATATTTTACCGATAAGCATTCCCTAGCCAAGAAGACCACAATTTTATTGACCAAAATTGGCTCCTGTTACACTCAAATCAGTCTTTTTTTATTCTAGACTAAAAACCTTAATTGTCAGTCATGTTTGCTTTTTGAAGATTTGTGTGCATCCATGCACAGGTATGGAGCAGATATTACAACCTACGATGGGAACATTTCACATGATCTGCACTGCAGACTACTATTTTTTGTCAAGAACAGGCATCAGCATGGGAAAAGCCCACATCATGGAGGATCCTCGGCAAACCTTTGTGAAGGGAAATATGGTTTGTCAGTTCAAACTTTTAGGAATGATTGGTTGAGCATCCGGGGCCTATTTTGGATCAGCAAAAGTGTGATCCCATCAGAGAAGGAACGCTTATTGAAAAAATGTTACATAAGAAATGAAATGGTGGTTTCAAGTGCAGATAGGAAAATAACCACAGTTTGGGGAATGGACCTGTCAGAGGTATCCCTTAGCACACAGTGTCTAATTCATTAGGTTAGACATGTTATGCCATTTCCATTATTGTGATATGTCACCCATGCAGAAAAAAACTCTCAGAGCATGTTGATGATGAATGATAGCAAATTAATGTTTCGGAATATTCCTGTGAGAGTGATCGGTTCATTGTAGATGTTTTGCTTTTAGGAAGTGGAAGTCTCTCCAAAACAGCACATAACCGAGTTGTTGAGAGTATAACAGCGATTGCAGCAGACTGGCATCCACAACATGATGCTGCGTACTTCGAGGATGGCTGGATGGTTAAGGACAAAGGTCAGACCACTGTGTTAATGGTATTCTAGTTACTAGCTATGTACCTGAACTGTCGTTACATGCCAGCTGTACGTATTGAGATTAGAACGCAGCATGCAAGAACTCTGGACTTACTACACGATTTTGCAGTTATAACTCCTGTGGTTCTAGGTTCTAAATGTAATGAGTGCAAGAGCTTTATAGCTACATGGAGCTAGATCATCCACAAGTTGCTGGTGGACCTTCCCATGAGTTTTATTTTTGCTCTTGTGCCATAGTTAAAAGAAGTGCAACTGAGTCCGTGTTATCAAGTTACAGTTCTCTGAAAGCAGCCAACTTTTTTCATTCCCTGTCTTTTCTGGCCAGCAAAGAAAATAGTTCGTGTTATTTTCTCTCTGGTTTAACACAAGCCGCTTGGCAACATTATTAAACTGCCAAATTTCGATACAATGCATTTTAACTCACCGCTTCAACGCTGTTGAATTTCGCTTGTCTAAATACTTCAGCCTTGAATTTGGACGCTCCATTTTCTCTCAGAACATTTGTCAGCAATTCTATTGTATCTCGTATCTGTGCCATATCAGATGAATAAATCCGGCCTCCACTAAAACATACTCATATCAAATGTCGACGCCATTTGTAAACTACTACGGCAGGGGGATAACTCAGTGGTTTCAAACATCCATCACCAAAGAAGAGAGAGAGGTTGATTGTAAAATGTAATATTGAACATTTTCTCCTTTCATATTCCATCCACTATAGCTAACGACATTCAATCACGCTGATAAGAAAGGATCAACTCGTAAACTCGGTGACTATTCACATCTTGATGCCCGATAGATGTCGCCTCTTCACCACTTCCGGAAAAACCGTCAAAACGTTGGATGGATGAAATGTGACTTGCCGGCAAAACTGTGAGATACTTATTGGCTTGTTCCAGAATTCTGCAAAATGGCCGCAGATAGCCGGAGGTCCACGGCTGCTCAGTTCTTCCTTGAGGAAGATGCAGCCGCTGATGAGAAAATGTCCACATATGATAAAGTAAGAACATGTGTTTAGCACAATACAACAACAACAACCACACGTTCACAGTAACAATGTTGATCAGTTTCGTGTCAGTGACATTTGTTTTGTGTGATCTTAAATTAAACACGCCTTCATCAGCAATAGTTGAAGGATGGATAAAGGCATCACTTTTATTTCAAGACGCCACATGAAAAAAGGAAACACCTGCTTTACTGTAAAACAAATTGTAAAACAAATGTTTTCTGGAAGAAGGAAGGTTTAGCTTTCCAAAGGAAATTCTTTCAAGGGACAACCACAGTGAAAAGGCTCTCTGCACCTCCATTCATTCAAGTCTGCCTCCATTCCTGTAACTACTTGTGCATTGGTCATGCTATCAGATAGTAAAGCTTTCCTGTACCCATGTTTACCATTGATTAGCCCAGTGGAGAGGAGTGTAGTCAATTGGCTCAGCAGTAATATTGGTGATCTTTGTATTCAGTCAAGAAAACACCAGATTATTGCTGCCACAAATCAAAGGCCTGAGTACAACTGAAACATAAATGGTATCTTTTAGTTGCCTTTTCCTTTAAGGCTGAATGGGAATTGTTAGGAGTTTGATGTGAAACTTCAAATTTTTCTGGTGCAGCTACTGGTCTTCAGCCATAATTTTACTGCGTATATGAGTGGATTCTCTGACTGGTGCACTTTCTCTGATTGATTTTCTGTTTTCATAGTGATATGATACAATTTGCAAAGCTTTTGAAAGTTTTCAGAGCACCTACCAGAGTGTCAGTAGACATCTTACCCAAGAAGGTACAATGCTACAGAAAGACAAAAACCTCCTGATTCTTTTGTGTATAAAATTATACAAAATATACAGCGTGTATTATTAGTTGTAATTTTGAAGCTGGGATGACATTGTGACCCAAGTATATGGTAATTCTGCCTTTGAAAAGTTGTCTGCTTTCTTTTTCAAGGTGGTTGAGCTGTTGAATGAGGCATCACTGCTTCAGATGAGAGATGCTCAGAAAATTAACAAACTAAAACAGGTAAGATGGCCACAAGCTAGTATTTGTAATCACAGGACCATACGTCCTTGTTTCAAATACTGAGTGATAAAGTTGAGCATTTACATAAAATTTATATTTTTCTTTTCAAAGTGTCGCATGATTGAGTGTATTATTAAATTACAGTTTTGGGTTCTGGCAGCCTAAATGTTCTGGCAGACTAAATGTTCCGGCAGACTAAATGTTCCGGCAGCATAAATGTTATAATACATTTATCTGCAGTAAGCTGTCCTTGTGTCTGAAACAATGAGGGGCACTTTGGAATGATGAGTGTCAGTCCATCGGTTGATCCATCAGCCATCTGCTGTATCTTTGTGCAAATAGTCAGGAGTGCAAACAGTAAGTTGTGAAGTTTTTCTAGAAATCTTAACAGTTAAATTTTTTACGGTGTTTATTTTTTTTCTTTCAGGTTCAGCAACTTATTATTCATGAGGACCCGACATTACTGGATAACTTTCTAGATGTAAGTGCAGAGATATCTGGTTATAAATAGATCAGGGTTATTTTGCAGTGGAGACCGTGTGAGAAGAGTGCTGTGGATCAGATCGTAACAGCCTGTCAGAGGTTCATGTAACGTACTGACAACTTTTTGGTGTACATATCTGTGTAACGTTCATACATTCTTCAAATACAAATAACTTTGTTAGTTTGCAGATTTGTTTTTCTCATTTAACACCTGAAATAAAGGCTTTCCTCGTGGTGCAGTAACTTCTTATTACTTACAGAGAAAGTCTTGTGTTTACTACCTTTGCAGGAGATGTTGGTGTTCCAGTCTGACAAGTCCGTGGAGGTGAAGAGATTTGTCATTGGCTTTATGGAGGAGGCCTGGTTTGTATTCAGTATTAACATCAATGCATGTGTGTTTTCTTTTGTGGGGAAGGGCAGGGGAAGGCCTCTGTTGATCTGTGTTATTGATGTGTTGGCTGTAAAATGCAGATGTGGTAACATCAGTTAGAATAATAATAATTTTTTAGCGTTTTATGGAAGTCAGTACTAGTGATCAATGGGAAAAAAATCTGTTATGATCTTATGAATGTAACCATCCTATGGCAAAAATGAATTTCTAACAACTGGACTTTAGTGCTTATTCATCTGTTGTTTTTGTGTAAATTACATATTTTCTATAATGTTTCACTTACATGATGGATACCAGCATTATGGTATGAGGGAATTGGTAAACCCATGACCACCTCTGGCAAACTTTCCCATGTGTTGTTTATTATGGATGCCCACCACTAGATTCTGATTTATAAGAGCACTCAGTCTAGTCCAGCAGTTGCTAGCCAGGATGTGATTTTACGTCACTAGGTTAGTCAGGTACAGAGCAAGGTCAGGTGGTTTATTTTGAGACTTTCTGGTTTCTGCTTCACTCATGTGACATGTCATGGCATAGTACAGCACAATAGTCAAATTTTGAACTCTGAAATCTACTTGTAACAATCACAGTGACTTTTACCATCTAGATATTTGTTGGTTGATTAAAAGTGTATGAATGAATTGCAGAAAACAAGCTGGTAATGTTATGTTCTGAACTGTTTATTTGCCAGTAAGAAGGACAATGAGATCTTGCCAAAGGTGGTGCCCATTCTTAATGTGTTGCTGTTTGAGGAGAATGTGAATGTTCAGAAAAGAACTATGTTATGTCTGGGGCAGCTGTACAAGGTCATTGTGCAGGTAAGGGCAATTCAAAAGGTCATTTTTTCAGGTAAAGTACCAAGCAAAGATGCCTGTGCTTTTGTACAGGTAAGGACAATTCAAAATTTCATCGTGGTGGTAAGGAAGCATGCAAAAAAGTCCAAGCCATCATACAGGTGAGGCAGTTCAAAAAGTGATTGTGCAGGTTCGATTCCTCGCAGAGAAGTGAAGGTTGTCATGCAGGCAGCGGCCTGTGGCGCTCATCATGATTCACGTCACGATTCACGCCACTCATAGACTGAATATTCAGATACCACTGCAATATATGTGTATGTTTTCCTACATTTAGGCTGTAGCTATTTACACTCATGTAGTCTGTGGCTTTGTGTGATCTGACATGTGGGCCGCAGCTATGTGTGTTCACATAGCTGTGGCTTTGACATGACATGACATATAGGCTGTAGCCCTGTGTGTTCATGTAGCCTGTGGCTTGGTGTGATCTGACATGTAGTCTGTAGCTCTGTGTTCACATAGTCTGTGGCTTTGTGTGATCTGACATGTAGGCTGTAGCTCTGTGTTCACATAGTCTGTGGCTTTGTATGATCTGACATGTAGGCTGTAGCCCTGTGTGTTCATGTAGCCTGTGGCTTTGTGTGATCTGACATGTAGTCTGTAGCTCTGTGTTCATGTAGTCTGTGGCTTTGTGTGATCTGACATGTAGGCTGTAGCTCTGTGTTCACGTAGTCTGTGGCTTTGTGTGATCTGACATGTAGTCTGTAGCTCTGTGTGTTCATGTAGTCTGTGACTTTGTGTGATCTGACATGTAGTCTGTAGCTCTGTGTTCACGTAGTCTGTGGCTTTGTGTGATCTGACGTAGTCTGTAGCTCTGTGTTCACATAGTCTGTGGCTTTGTATGATCTGACATGTAGGCTGTAGCCCTGTGTGTTCATGTAGCCTGTGGCTTTGTGTGATCTGACATGTAGTCTGTAGCTCTGTGTTCATGTAGTCTGTGGCTTTGTGTGATCTGACATGTAGGCTGTAGCTCTGTGTTCACGTAGTCTATGGCTTTGTGTGATCTGACATGTAGTCTGTAGCTCTGTGTGTTCATGTAGTCTGTGACTTTGTGTGATCTGACATGTAGTCTGTAGCTCTGTGTTCACGTAGTCTGTGGCTTTGTGTGATCTGACATGTAGGCTGTAGCTCAATGTGTTCACGTAGTCTGTGGCTTTGTGTGATCATACATGTAGGCTGTAGCTCTATGTGTTTATGTAGTCTGTGGCTTTGGGTGATCTGACATATAGTCTGTAGCTTTGTGTTCACGTAGTCTGTGGCTTTGTGTGATTTGACATGTAGCCTATAGCTCTGTGTTCACATAGTCTTTGACTTTGTGTGATCATACATGTAGGCTGTAGATGTATGCGTTTATGTAGTCTGTGGCTTTGGGTGATTTGACATGTAGACCATAGCTATATGTGTTCATGTAGTCTGTGGCTTTGTGTGATCTGACATGTAGTCTATAGCTCTGTGTTCACATAGTCTGTGGCTTTGTTTGATCTGACTTAGGCTGTAGCTCAATGTGTTCATGTAGTCTGTGACTTTGTGTGATCTGACATGTAGTCTGTAGCTCTGTGTTCACCTAGTCTGTGACTTTGTGTGATCTGACTTGTAGGCTGTAGCTCAATGTGTTCACGTAGTCTGTGGCTTTGTGTGATCTTACATGTAGGGCATAGCTATATGTGTTCGTGTAGTCTGTGGCTTTGTTCGATCTGACATGTAGCCTATAGCTCTGTGTTCACGTAGTCTGTGGCTTTGTGTTGACGTAATCTGTGGCTTTGTTTCATCTGATATGTAGACCATAGCTCTATGTGTTCATGTTGTCTCTGGCTTTGTGTCATCTGACATGTAGGCCCTAGCTCTATGTGTTTGTGTAGTCTGTGGCTTTGTGTGATCATACATGTAGGCTATAGCTCTATGTGTTCATGTAGTCTGTGGCTTTGTGTGATCTGACATGTAGTCTGTAGCTTTGTGTGTTCATGTAGTCTGTGACTGTGTGATCTGACATGTAGGCTGTAGCTCTGTGTTCATGTAGTCTGTGGCTTTGTTTGATCTGACATGTAGGGCATAGCTATATGTGTTCGGGTAATCTGTGGCTTTGTGTGATCTGACATGTAGTCTGTAGCTCTGTGTTCACGTAGTCTGTGGCTTTGTTTGATTTGACATTTAGGCTGTAGCTCAATGTGTTCATGTAGTCTGTGGCTTTGTTTGATTTGACATTTAGGCTGTAGCTCTATGTGTTTATGTAGTCTGTGGCTTTGTGTCATCTGACATATAGTCTGTAGCTTTGTGTTCACGTAGTCTGTGGCTTTGTGTGATTTGACATGTAGCCTATAGCTCTGTGTTCACATAGTCTTTGACTTTGTGTGATCATACATGTAGGCTGTAGATGTATGCGTTTATGTAGTCTGTGGCTTTGGGTGATCTGACATGTAGACCATAGCTATATGTGTTCATGTAGTCTGTGGCTTTGTGTGATCTGACATGTAGTCTGTAGCTCTGTGTTCACGTAGTCTGTGGCTTTGTTTGATCTGACATGTAGTCTGTAGCTCTGTGTTCATGTAATCTGTGACTTTGTGTGATCTGACATGTAGGCAGTAGCCCTGTGTGTTCATGTAGACTGTGGCTTTGTGTGATCTGACATGTAGTCTGTAGCTCTGTGTTCACATAGTCTGTGGCTTTGTATGATCTGACATGTAGGCTGTAGCTCAATGTGTTCACGTAGTCTATGGCTTTGTGTGATCTGACATGTAGGCTGTAGCTCTGTGTTCACGTAGTCTGTGGCTTTGTGTGATCTGACATGTTGTCTGTAGCCCTGTGTGTTCATGTAGCCTATGGCTTTGTGTGATCTGACATGTAGTCTGTAGCTCTGTGTTCATGTAGTCTGTGACTTTGTGTGATCTGACATGTAGTCTGTAGCTCTGTGTTCACGTAGTCTGTGGCTTTGTTTGATCTGACATGTAGTCTGTAGCTCTGTGTTCATGTAATCTGTGACTTTGTGTGATCTTACATGTAGGCTGTAGTTCCATGTGTCGTTGTAGTCTGTGACTTTGTGTCATCAATCAGGTAGGCTGTAGCTTCGTGTAGCAATTTGTTTGATTACTCTTAATCCACATACATGTACTTTTTCAATTTTAAATTTATTCATTACAACAGAATATTTGACTTTCAACTCCAGCTGCTGTTTTTTCCCCAACAGTAGTACTTATGTCACCCCTGCCATGTGTGTTCATTAGACCGGCTTCATTCAAGGGTTGCGGGCACAACATGTAGGTCGTTGGCTGGCCAAGAAATAGGACGATTAAGCCAGCAGTAGATAGGCTTCGAGTCCCATTTCGAGTAACATACACATTCTGACTTCAGTCAGCCTAACAGTTATTTTAAAGTTGTGTCCAAGATACGGAATAAAGTCAGTATATAAAATAATCCCTATATGAAACCTGATAAATCTGACCGAATACATATAAACCGATGCCTTTGCTGACAGAATCATTCTGAATTCATAATGTCCCAGCCGCCTGCAAAATGAAGACACATGCAGTTTACCGTATCTGAAAGAAGATGAGTGCAACAAAAAACAGTGAAGCCTTTATACGACAGGAAGGCAGAAAGTTTGAAGATCTTGAGAAGGCCATTTTTGTGTGGTTTTCTGATGTTCGAGCTCAGAATGCCTGTGTCACAGACCAAGTTAATCAATAAGACCAAATATTGTGGAAAGCAACTAAATGTAGACTCGAGTTTCCAGTATTTCATTGGATGGCTTCAGAAGTTTAAAAAATGATTTAACATAGCCTGACATGTGTTGCATAACGTAAAGAACTGTTAGGTCTACGAGTCAAGCATTTTCTCTTGTTACATTCATATACATGTACGCATGCTGGTTTGAAAATTCAGTATAATTGGGCAGTATACATGTGTTTGTTGAATTTATTTCACTTGATACCCATACACTTCACTGGTCTCTTACACTTGTAAAGTACTGCATGATGACAAAAGTCTGTTAAAGGTCTGATGGCGTATATAGGTAAGCAACTTGGTCGTTGTAAAGAGAGTTGACTGCATATTTGGTTACTCCTTATCCATGTATTTATCCAACACATGCTCTGAATATATACACCTATATTTTGAATATGGTGCTTGTTGATGATCCAAACGTGTCCTTGTTTCAGTGGATTGCCAAGGCCAAGAAGGTAACGGACATGATGCGCCAGATCTGGGAGATGATTAATCAGCTGAAGACAAAAATAATAGCCAACTTGGAATCTGAAAATGAAGGGTATGTCTGTTTCAGTCATGTGCTTCTGACCCAGAATTGTAGAAACCACATTGGTGTCCATCTGGTTAGTGAGTAGCGAATACCCACTGAGAATTTCTGTTCATGTAAACCTCACATGTGTGTTTTGTTGTAATATAAAAAAATTTGCTCATCTCATGTCTGTGAATTTGTGCGTTAAAGAAACTTAAATTGACTGATTTCAGAATAAGGACTCATGCTATAAAGTTCATCGAGTGCATCACACTTGTGCTGACAAAGAAGACCTCTGTAAGTGACAAAGGTGGAGGTGCTTTAGTTTGAATCTTAATCTGAGTGTTCTGATTTAGTTATTGTATTTATAACGATCATAATAGATTAGTGTATCTTGAAGATCCTACATGTTGAAATCATTAGAAACAGTTCTAGAATCTAGAAAGATCCCAAATGTTAAAGTCATGAAAAACTGTTTGGTCTGGGAGGTCATGAAAAAAAAAAAACAACAACATTGCATCAGAGAGGTTCTAGGTGTTAAAGTGATAAGAAACTATTGTAGTTTGACAGATGACTTACCCTAATTCTTCTTATTTTGGGGACACCTGCTCTGCCCTTTTTAGCTACAGTACATGTAATTTTAACTGGAATACAAAGTTTCTTTTTTTCTCCTGTGGTTAGTCCATCTAATGACCAACATATCTATCTGTATCTTTACTTTTTCAAAAAACTGAGAGAGAAATACTAATATCTGTCTCAATAATGAGAAGAATTAGGGTGTGTTAAAACAATCCGAACATTAAAATCTTTCAAACTTACATTAAAGACATTCAGAGTGTGTAAATAAATATCGTAAGATTGAGAAAATAGTTATATTGTTCCATGTGTTTGGAAAAAATTGTAATGTCAGAGGGGTTCTGCATCTTAAATTTATTCAGATTATTAAAATAGAATAGTAACTTTCAAGATCCTCCAAATGGTAAAATGTGAAGAGATTGTTTCATTGGAGAGGTTTGGAATAGTAAAATGATAAGTTGTGTATCCATGCAGATCACAACTGATTGAATGTTGAATGTTTACTCATAGGATTCCGAAGTCCCCAAGAATGTACCTGTAACCTTCTCACTGGACCAGATCCCTGAAGAACAAAATTTCTTCAAGGTGAAGAAGCTTGAAGAAGAGGGAAGAAATCATGTTGATACATTGTTACAGTTTCTGGCTTCAGCCCACATATCAAGGTGAGAGAGAGATTTTAAGTTACATATCTACACGGTAAGACACTAAGGATATGTGGGCTTCATTGACATAACTTGGCAGAATTATGTGGTAACTTCTGTTTTGATGGTGCTCACTGTATCATTGACAAATCTGCTTATGGATAATCTTGACAAGGCAGTGAATTTGTTTCCATCTATTTGTATGGCTGAAGCTTTATGCCCTTCCCAAGTGTATTTCACTTATTAAATGACTAGAGGTTTGTGGAAAGAGGAAATCATGCTTGGCTCTTTGCCAGGTACCTGAGTAATCTTTTGATAATCATCTCCAGTTGAAGAGGATGTAATTTATTGGATATTTGCCTTTTGTGTTGTTCTATAAGTACATTGTTGTTTCAAGCAGTGCTAGGTGTACATGTTATATACATCTGAGCAAATAGATTTACAATTTTGGACATTATATAGTGTACAACAAATTATGATAGTCAATGAATCTCTTGTTTTGAGTCTTTTGTATACAAAACAACCACAGTGAACACTAATATCCAAACTACAGTCAACATTCAGTATTTATTTTATGTGTTAGCTGAGCATGTCTTTATATGGGGATGTAATTTTGATATTTTCAGCATCAATCTAATGACAGTGATGAGCGCTCTGACTACTATAGCCAAGCACAGGCCTGTGTTCTTCTCAAGGGTTGTACAAGCCTTTGAGGCTCTCCATGGTGAGTTCTCGCCTGTATAAAAATATGACTCATAATTGGGTTTGGTAGCTGTTGAAGTATCTCGGCTTTCAGAGATGAAAGTTTTCAGATTTATCTTGAATTCAGGATTTTTTTTTACTAAATAAAGATGTAATTTCCTGGGAAATTGTGGACAGTGTACCAAATTTGGCATTTAATTTGGCCATTTCCAGATTTTTAACAGTTCTTTGCTTTCATCTCTGAACATTATTCTTAAACCCCTACCTTTGTTTGACTGCAAACAGATTAACAATACTTCTAAAATCTAGAATTTGACAAATGTTTCCTGGTAGTTTTTGTGATAAGTTTATTCATAATCAAATAGGATTTAAAGTTGTTCATGTGGGCTAAAAACTAAATTAACTATTGAGTATGCCAAGAGAATGCCATATCTACATTTGCTGTGAATATGAGATTTGCGTTATGATGTGGCCTCGTTTTGTCTGTTCACAGTAAACCTACCTCCAACCTTGGCCACATCACAGGTTAGCAGTGTGAGGAAAAACCTCAAAATGCAGATGTTGGCCTTACTGAGGCACCCCAGCTCAGCAGGTTACATCTCCCATATCACCACACTCCTGACGGACTTGGGGGCCACTCAGTCAGAGGTAAAGTAACACTGCCCAAAATAAATGCACCCAGAATAATGTCCAGATACATAAACAAGAAGACAGTTTAATAACTTAATAAACAAAATTCAGAATGTTATAGACTTGTTTAAAGACCTTAGCAAGTCATCATTAATGTGCATACTTGGGGACCGAAGTTGTTTAACGTTACGCCTTACTTCGCTCGGTAAGTGAAAACAAGTGAAGAAAATTGTCTGCCGAAAATATGCAAATATGGACAACTTTATGTTGGGGAAGAAGGTGTTTGGGAATGATCCGGAGGACTTAAGTGAAATTCTTCGTCCTGGAAATCTGCCTGTCAAACCCAGCTGCTCATGGCATGGTAGAAAGGGGATTCAGTTTGACCAGGAGACTTATGACAGATTGTTGTCACACATGCTTATGTTGCGGTTAAACATTCCCATTCTTTTGAAGTTGGAGTCAGGTTACAAATTGTGTGGAACGCTACTTGACAAATATTAACTTAATTTTTTCATTCAGAATTGAGAACACGTATTCTCTCTGAGTCTCTGAAAGTACACTTTGACAAAGGAAACCAATAGGTTGCCGTACAGGTTACCTTACAGTTCCATAATTGTGATTTGTGCAACTGAAAACAGGTTACCATACCATTTTACCTTAAATTTGCGAAACCTGTTTTAGGTCACCATAAAACACATTACATAGCAACCCTTCCTATACATCAGAGATCCCCAGATTACAGTGGCTGTGATGTGCCCAAATTAAAGTAATCTGAAGGCCTGTAAGAGGACTGTCAGATGTGAAAAGAAATGTGTACTCAAAGGAAGTCCAGTTATCTGCTGCATGTTGTGAAATCGGAACTGTCGATATAGTCACTCTTTCCTGAACCTGACTGTTGTTACATTAAAATGGAAGTTAATCTGAGGTGTGTAATGTTTCTGTGAAGTAAATCCTAATGAGCCCTTGATATGAGGTTGACAGTAGATAATATCGTGCCATTTGCTGAGTTTGCTGGTTAACGTGATGACCTGTTCAAACTGTTAAGGCCATGATGTGACTGTTATCAGCCAGAGGAAGTCCACATCATCAGGTCATCAGCAATTTTTTATTTTGTTTGTGTTTATATCCATGTTGACTATGTTGCTTGTAGGTGATGAAAGCAATGCCCAAGCTGGATGAGAGCAAGAAGAGGAAGAATGCAGATGATGAGCCCAGGAGCAGTAAGAAGATGAAGAGAGAGGAGGTGTGTAGGTGGTGGAAAGAACAGAAAGTAATAAGAGATAAGTGGTTACATTGTGGAAATCTAATATAAGTTATCATGTATTAGTTACATTGTTAAAATAGTCCTCATACTGGGAAATGAGTCATGGCATTCTCTGGCAGTGTCATGTTGGTTGTAGTAAGGATAATTTATGTACCTTTGATTACCTAGATGCTACTTGTATACATGTAGTTTTAAAATGACTGTGTTCATCTAATGAAGTGAAAAGTCTGTAGCATAAATGAGATGCTCAGTGTGTGGTACACCAACGAGTGAAGACACGTATCAAATCCTCCCTACTATGGTGATTTATGTGTTACAGATAGATGCAGATGATGATGATGTGGGGATGACACCCATGGTGAGTCGCCCTGAGAAACCACCCGCTGTTGACCAGAAGACCACCGCCATTGACATCACGGCCGAGGATATCCGACCCAAGTTCACCAATGAAAATGTAGCAGACCTCGTACTCATTAGCATGGTAAGGCTGTTCAAGGAATTCAGCTTGTTCAGGTGTGTGGTCATGTCTGTAAGGTATATGTCACTATATGTGATTTTGTGGCTGTAAGCAATCGATCGATAATCTTTAATTCCAAGCTCTTGGGAAAAATTTTGATAAAATTTTGTGTGCAGGTTCACTGTGTAGATCCTCAGATTTTCAAAAGCAGACTCATTCGTGCATATGTTTTGCATATGTAAGGAATTCTGTGATTCTCATAGTTTGTTGGTTTTCATGTATTAACTGCTCCAAATACCATTTGTGTTCTTAAAATTGTCATTGGGATTTTCACTGTTCCATGTTCTCTCATTGTTTTCTCGCAATGTAGGTAATGTTGCCAGACACGATGCCGCCTCACTTCCAGGCGACCTACACGCCGATAGCTGCGGCAGGGACGGAGGCTCAGATCAAGCACATGTCCCGCCTACTGGCCACACAGCTCACGATGGCTGGCATGGGCAGTGGCATAGCAGAGGTGCAGAGGAGGGTGAGTCCAGCTTTATAGGCTAATACATCTACATCCTTGAACCCTTTTGCTGAAGTCTTGCACCTATCCACTTTTCATTTTGTTCAACCTCTGATGGAAGAGTCAAAAAACCATGATTGTATTATACCTTGAATTTTCCTACTATGTACAATGTTGAAAGTCAGCACATCTAGATTCACATATATAGTAGGTCATTGGAGTATATGGAAATTTATTGTACAAATACAGTGTGATAATTGCCGTGTACCGTATACAGTGACGATTTACGACCGAGGACCAACACCTTAATGGTCACATGACTGGCTGGCAGCAACTTTGATCACAGTTATGAGAGCCTGTGCTGGTGACGAAGGGCCTCCAATCAAAGAGACGGTATAAATGGGCCGACAGAATGCCGCACTAGAAACCAATTATAGCTGTATTCTGTAGTACTTTTTGTAAGTGACATGTGGCCTTTTGAAATATGTACGAGATTACTGTTATACCGATGTGGCAGTCATGATGCTGTTGTTGTTTCAAACAACAATCTACTTTCCTTGTTACCAGGTAGCATGGCCGAAAAAATGGCTTGCTCCTCAGTGGTACCTGTTCATTGCGTTATCTTTTCTTTGTTTTCACTGTGTCATCAAGAACACTGGTGTGTTATGTAGCTGGTTGCATGGTTTGGTAACTTTTTTGTCAACCGGTACTGTAACTGTAAGTTGGTGAAAACATGCAGTGTCTCAGCCTCGTGATCTACTCTTGGCCCTGAAATGTACGAGCATTCTATAGTATGGAAAAAATCCAGATAAGTATGATGTTTTTTATCGCCATTTGTAGTTTCAAGCCACAAATGAAATTTTGGAAGAAAAGAACAAAACTATCACTTAAGTTGTGTTGTTTTTTTTTTCTAGTCACTGATGCGACCAACAAATACATAGCAGCAGGTCATTCACAGCATATCTTGTACTACAACATTTTTTTGTTCGTTGTAATACAAATAATAGCGACATTTACGTCGACTTGTCGATTGTCGTCGCTGTTTGAAAGGACTGACTATTGATTGCAAAATCACTTCATCAAAGAAAAGACGATCAGATATAGAGAAGGGTTGATTGGGAATTCTTTGTGTGTATATCTTCTCCAGTAACAGGGTTCATACTGGGAAGTTACAGGACATGGTTAACAGAGCTCGAAGAGAACAAGCTGTGGTATGACGACAGAATCGACAGTAAATGAACAACAGTGACCACTACCCAGAGGCTCTTTTCAGAGCCAACAGTTACCCTGAAAGGGAAATTGCTGATCAAGCACATTCAGTTAAAGGCTTACAGGACTGAATGAATCTTCAAGCAATCAGCCAACTTCTGGAAGTACCATGCTGGGCGATCCATAGCATGTGGTTTTATAAGTTCTTACGGAGACCAGGGATGCCTGTAGGAGGCATATGGCCTGTCCGTTTGAAGCCTGCCGAATACGTCATAGGGTTTTCTTCAGTCGTAAATCATCACGCTGTACAGTAATTGCTAAACATGTACATGTGTGTTGTAGGCTGCGGAGAGTAAGGAAGATGAGGAGGGAGGGACTTCCCCTAACCTGGATGACTCTGGCACCTCTCCCAAACAGCTCATCCAAACTGTCGTTGGTAGGTTCATCAAGGCCTGTGTGCAGAACACACCAATAGTCCATGAAACACCAGTTATACACAGAGGGAAAAAATTGTTATGTATTTATTTATTTGTTTGTTTAATATTGATACGTACAAATTTCCACCTGTATGTTGAAGATAGAAGTCACATTCATATTTTAAGTTATTTATTTATTTGATTAGTGTTTTACATCGTACTCAAGAATAATTCACTTATACGACGGTGTTATGGTGGGAGGAAACTGGGCAGAGCCCGGGGAAACCGAGAACCTTGCGCAGGTTGCTGGCAGACCTTTCCAGGTATGGGCAGAGAGGAAGCCAGCATGAGCTGGACTTGAACTGACAGCGACCACATTGGTAAGAGCCTGATAATCCCTGCGCCGCGCTAGCGTGCTATTTTAAGGGTAGTAGAGTTTCTGGGATTAACCAGTGCCCTTTGGCAGGTACCTGACAAACTTCGTGAACAATACTGTAGCCAAACAAGTGAGAGGTGAATTCAAGCCAGCAGCCTCATAGAACAGAGTAATGGAAAAAGGGGAATTTAGCCTTGTTCTCTAGACAAGGGATAATGTCTAATTGAATCCAACTCTTGCTAGATTTCCATATTTTTGAGTCATTGTCTTGTCATTAATACACAGGTGGATCTGTGAGTCAGATGGCAGGTAACCTGATGGACGTGAAGAAGCCTGGCTTACCTGTGCCAGCTCAGGTAGGTACTCATCAAGTCACTGACTTGTCATTAATACTGAGATGGATCTGTGAGTCAGATGGTAGGTAACCTGATGGACATGAAGAAGCCTGGCTTACCTGTGCCAGCTCAGGTAGGTGCTCACGAAGTCACTGACTTGTCATTAATACTGAGATGGATCTGTGAGTCAGATGGTAGGTAACCTGATGGACATGAAGAAGCCTGGCTTACCTGTGCCAGCTCAGGTAGGTGCTCACGAAGTCACTGAGGTATGTGGACAAATGCTATCACTGACAGCTGAATATAATGTATCATGAAATAAATGTCTAGAGTCTTTGTTATTGTGTTCGAATGTTTTTTGTTTTGTTGATTTTCATATTGTGAAAGTGATGCCGTCTACACTTGCAAATGTGTTAAGCTATGTTCTTGCCTTTTGTTTAATCACACTAAAATTTAAGTTTGACTGAACTTTAGAGATGAACAGTACTTTAGTGCTTTGTTGAGAGCTTGTAGCCTGATGTCTTCATGCCTACTTGTACAGTGTCATTCCTTCTCTTCAGAGTTTCTTTAGAGTTGAAACATGTAATATATTAAATTGTTTGTGTTGTTTTGTTGTTTAGCCAAGGAAAGGTATAAAGCAGTTTAAACTGGCTAATGTGACCAATGCATTAGACAGAGATCAGGTGGATCAGATGATGATTTCAGCACTGAAAAGGATTCTTTCTGCAGAAAGTAAGTATTAAGATATTTTCCTACAACTCCTGACCTCAACTTACTTTTTACTAAAAATTTCTTGTTTGATGTATTTATGTAATGTCAATGAAATATTTAAAAATATAGTTGCAGTAGGTATGTGCTAAATGAATCTGGAAAGCTTTTTAAAAATCAAAATTTCATTTTACTTATATGTGCATGTATAAGAATTTGACACTTGTAGTCCAGTTTTCGAGAAATGTATGTATAAACCTTTGCTTATTTATGCTGATATCGTCTGTGTTTCTGCAGAGGCAGCAGTACAAGGCAATGCCCTCGTTCCAAGGACTAAAATCCTGGCCTCGCTGGTGGCACACATTGGAGGAGAGCTAAAACACTGTGAGTCCTGATTCTATGTGTTGCAAGGGCGTTCTATATATATGTATATATATATATATATGAACTGGCATATTTGAACATTTGTGAGCATGCATAGGTTCATTTTTTTTATTTGTTTTTTTTTTTTTTGAAGGAAAATTTATCCAAATATGCAACAAATTAAAAGTGTCAAATAATCATGGACACAGGTTGTCATTTACAGACTAAGCTGGCTTTCATTGAGGTTCATGTGCTATGATATTCCCACAGTGCTACAAGACTTTATCTTTGAGGACCTACGAGCCCGGTCTGATCTTGCCTTTGCCTGGCTGTACCAGGAGTATGCTAATGGCAGAGGTTACAACACAACAGTGCCAAGTGATAAGCTGACACTGGCCAGTTACGATGAATGCCTCACCAGGCTGCTGAATGGCCTGCTAGAGCGACCAGATCATAAAGAAGGGTAAGTGGCTGCTGATTCCATTTTCTACAGGTATCAGTTCTGTAGTGCTATTTATGAAGCTCATATATGTTTTTAAACAGGTAGGAAATTATGGAGTTTAACAATCTGTGTAGGCTTCTCTGAGGACATAGGTATGGAGGAATGAGCTGTTATTTTTGACATCCTGTATCCAGTGCATTTGTATTAACCCTGAATCTGTGGTCAGCAGCTTGACACACATGTGACCAGTAGCATCCTGAAGGCTGAAGTGACCAAGTGGCTGAAAGAGATCCAAGTAGTGACTTCTGTGTATTTTTCAGGCTATTTTCCCGACTTCTTCTGGAGGCCCCAGCGATCACCGATAATGCTGTACAGATCATGAAGAAGTTCTGCATGGATGAGGTGAGGATATATGACTGCTCCCTGAATTATCCATTGATTTAGACTGTCATTGTTTGCTCGAAAAATGTGCTGTATTTCTCCCTGAGTTTCTCAATTGATACCACGCCATTGATCTTGAACTTTGTTATCAAGAGAGTTTCATCACAATGAAGTGTCACGGTCTGCCACATTTTCGTGATGGCTCATTTTACTGGAAGTTTTAGTGATGTCTTTATGATGTCCCCTCCCTCCTCAGTAAAGAGGGGGAAATATAGCGATCGCTTTTTCTGTTCATTCATCAGTCTGTCGGTCCCACTCAACGTGGTGCGGAGCATATTTGGGCAACTGTTACACATCGGATGCTCAACTCAGACAAAGTTTGCAAAATGACCTGAAGTTGTGCACAGTCAGGTTATTTTTCTGTGTTTCAGTCTATTTTAGGAGTTGCCTGCCCTTACGCATATTTCTCAACTTTGTACAGAGCACATCTTGGCAAATATTAGGCATAGGATTGTGAAACTGACACAATGTGTGCAAAATGACTTGAACTTGTACACTGACGGGTTATTTTTTGACATTTTGATCTGTTTTAGGTGTTGTCTGCCTATGCCTAAATTGTTTGAATTCATGTGCAGACCCAGATCCTCCCTTGACTAGTGTTCACCAACATGAACAAAGTGGTACAGATTGTAACCCCCCTGTATTTTGCATATGTCCATGTCTTTATTGAATCATACCTCGGTGAAGTATGTCTTATTTTTGTTTTCATTCATTTGCGTCTCATGCAGGTTGTGCATTTGCACACAAGTGCATTCAGTCTCCTAAATATATAATAATACTGTGCAGTGACTGGTTGTGCTGATTGATTCTGTTTTTCTGGAGGGGAGAGGGAGCATACATTTTTGCAATCTCTGATTGCTTTCTTGTTTCCATTGACAAAAGCGGAATACATGTGAGTAAGACATTTGGCTATCAGTAATGGGGAATGGAAATGTCTTATGGGAATATTGCCCTAATATTTGGTACTTTGTACCACAACACCTTCCCCACCCCCTCCCCATATCCCCCTCTTCTCTTCATAAGTGCTTCTCTCATTGCTGACTAAATGTCTATTTGTGTGAAAATTCTCTGAAGCAGTACAAGCTATGAGCAAGTATAATCACTGGTTTCTGATGTTGTCAAAGCTGCCTTCCATTGTTTACTTTCAGAATCGTATAACTCAGGGAATGAGTATAATCAAGGAACTCATTGAGAAGCGACCCAGTCAGAAAGTGCGATTCTTGCATGTGCTACTGGACTTCACCTCTAATGATAAACCTGAAGTAAGGGTTTCTTATCGTAGGAGAGAGTTCATGTGTGGAGCAAAAAAAAATCAGGACTTCCATCCATTGTTCACTTTTTATGTGCTAATTATATACTCATCTATTTTTAACATAGCATGACACTTGTGATTGTAGTAGTTTGTAGAATAGTTTCATAAATTATTTCTCACTGAATATCCCAATGTTCAGTAAATTTAAAACTAACATGTATCAAAAAGCATTGGTGAGATAATTAAATTGGTATGAATAATTTGAATTGTTTTCCTGTTCTACTTACAAGAGATTTCAATGTAGATAACTTTTACTTTATCCATTGAACGTAAATTTGTCAGCAAATTTCGATGGTGCTGTTTTATCATACAGCTTTACCTCTTACAATTCTGATGACATTATTGGTAAAAGTTAAAACAAAACTTCTTTGAGCCTTGTTCAGTATCTTCTGGTATTGGACTAAGTACCTGGTTTCTGATGTAGGTGAGGAATCATGCTTTACGAGTGGTGAAGAAACTACAAGAGGTCCCTGATCTGAAGGAAGCCATGGAGGTAAATGCCTTCAAGATAATGAAAGCTGGAAAACTTTCATCTTGAGGAAATAATGGTTGGAATGTTAATGTTAAGACTAAGGGTGTCTGATTTGAAGATGTCATTACTGTGTAGTTATAGGGTGTTATTGGGTTATATTTAAGTTTTATTGCATTGTGTTCATATACTCATCCTTACTTTTCCATGAATGAACAGTTAAATTTGTTAGTGAAACTTGTGCATGTCTAGGGCTATAAGACTATAAGACTCTGTTAACTCTGTTTATTTCAGAAATATGCACTGATACAGCTCAAGTATTTGTTACACAAAGCACCTCCACCAATACTGTTCCCTGGCATCAAGAACAAAGGTCAGTTTCTGGTAGTTAGTAAAGTATGGGTAGCATACAGTACTGGGAATTTGAAAATGTTGCGGAGTTGTCAAGGATGCACTTCATGGACCTGTGTTACAAACCTGCTGTATGACTGAAAGCTTGTTCTGTATGACATGAAACCCAAGCATACAAACAAACTTCTTCATTATATGGACCCCACATGTTATGATATGTATAAATGTGTTGTCTTTGTCAGATGCCCCCAAGGCCTGGGCTGAGGATAGCATCAAACTCTGCCTGTATCTGTATCTTGGACTGTTACCTATGAACCATAAACTGATGCATGAGTAAGTACTGGTTTTTTTGTGACACAAGCTCACTAGATGCTTGTAACGATGATGTAAGAGCTTTTCTCTAATCATTATTCAGTGATGACCTTCTGTCACTGGTGAACACCATTCTTGAATTGGAAATATGCAGTTGCAAACGTTTATCAGATTGTCTTCCTGGTCTTACTGGAAATTGTAATTGTCACTGCATCTAAAACATATATCAGCTAGCTGGTTTAGAAACCTACAACATGTTTGACATATTGGTTTCTTTGCAGGTTAGCCACAGTGTACACAGCTGCCAGTGCCGACATCAAGAGATGTATCCTGAGAGTGTTAGAAAACCCGGTATGTTCTCTACTCTCAATCTCTGTACTCGATCTGGTTTTTCTGCCTTATGATGAGCCATTATTGTTTGTATTGTAATCATGTATTAACCTGTGAAAGGCATGGGTGTACTGTAGGGCGTGGGTGTACTATAGGGTTCCCTAAACTTTTAGTGTTTGTAATTTTTGTTTCATTAGGTTGAATTACAATACTGAGTATGTACATGTAGTTTTGTAATCTTAATCCAGGATAGATTTGTAATTTTCTCAATGACATGGTAGTGATAACCTATCACTGTCAACGCAGTGTATTGTTACATATATGAAACGGAATGTAATTATGCATGTATATAAAAAGTTCATAATTTTGTTATGAAATGAAAGGTATGGGGAGGTAGTTGTCTGAAGCAGTTACTCTGTCTTATAGTGTTTCATCAGGGTTGAAGGAATGGTTATGTAGTTGTCTGAAGCAGTTACTCTGTCTTATAGTGTTTCATCAGGGTTGAAGGAATGGTTATGTAGTTGTCTGAAGCAGTTACTCTGTCTTATAGTGTTTCATCAGGGTTGAAGGAATGGGTATGCAGTTGTCAGAAGTAGTTACTCAGTCTTATAGTGTTTCATCAGGGTTGAAGGAATGGGTATGTATGTAGTTGTCTGAAGTAGTTACTCTGTCTTATAGTGTTTCATCAGGGTTGAAGGAATGGGTATGTAGTTGTCTGAAGCAGTTACTCTGTCTTATAGTGTTTCATCAGGGTTGAAGGAATGGTTATGTAGTTGTCTGAAGCAGTTACTCTGTCTTATAGTGTTTCATCAGGGTTGAAGGAATGGTTATGTAGTTGTCTGAAGCAGTTACTCTGTCTTATAGTGTTTCATCAGGGTTGAAGGAATGGGTATGCAGTTGTCAGAAGTAGTTACTCAGTCTTATAGTGTTTCATCAGGGTTGAAGGAATGGGTATGTATGTAGTTGTCTGAAGTAGTTACTCTGTCTTATAGTGTTTCATCAGGGTTGAAGGAATGGGTATGTAGTTGTCTGAAGCAGTTACTCTGTCTTATAGTGTTTCATCAGGGTTGAAGGAATGGGTATGCAGTTGTCTGAAGCAGTTACTCTGTCTTATAGTGTTTCATCAGGGTTGAAGGAATGGGTATGTAGTTGTCAGAAGTAGTTACTCAGTCTTATAGTGTTTCATCAGGGTTGAAGGAATGGGTATGTATGTAGTTGTCTGAAGTAGTTACTCTGTCTTATAGTGTTTCATCAGGGTTGAAGGAATGGGTATGTAGTTGTCTGAAGCAGTTACTCTGTCTTATAGTGTTTCATCAGGGTTGAAGGAATGGGTATGCAGTTGTCAGAAGCAGTTGCTCTGTCTTATAGTTTTTCATCAGGGTTGAAGGAATGGGTATGCAGTTGTCAGAAGCAGTTGCTCTGTCTTATAGTTTTTCATCAGGGTTGAAGGAATGGGTATACAGTTGTCTGAAGCAGTTGCTCTGTCTTATAGTGTTTCATCAGGGTTGAAGGAATGGGTATACAGTTGCTTGAGGAGCATCTTAATGTTGTGTTTTCAGGTGAAAGGGATGGGGATGCAGTCACCCGAGCTGTTGCTGTTTGTGGAAAACTGCCCTAAGGGAGCCGAGACCCTGGTTACCAGAGTCATACACATCCTCACTGATAAGGGTAGGTCACTCTGTGATTATTTATGATGGTGTGACTGCAACATACATAAACAGGACACTCCTAATTGTCAGGTTCTTGTATCAGTAACTTGTTTTGAATATCAGACTAGCCTTTGGATGGCCATTTGTTTTGAGTAAATTTTGGAGTAAGAATTTTTTTTATGTCCTTCACAATGAATGTTGATGTGCTGGTCTTCACTTGATAATAAAAAGGGGGACATCTGCTATACAGTTACTTCACATTTGGAATGTAATTATCATGACAATGGGTTTGTGTTTGAAACATTTTCTGTACTATTTCTACTGTGACCTGGTCCAGTTGAGGAGTCTGCTTGACTGTTGTTGTCCTGTTCCCAGCTGCCCCATCCCCAGAGCTCGTAGAGCGAGTCCGAGATCTTTATCACAAACGTGTTCCGGATGTGCGCTTCCTCATACCCGTCCTCACAGGATTACAAAAGGTCACTCTCTTTTTATACCCTAAATTTTTCGTGTAAATTCCTTATAGAATTGAACAAGTTCAAGGATGATATAGAAGACTAATTATATCTTTGTGAAGTTTTGTAGTGTTGTGGTTACTTCACATCAGTGTTGCTATGAAACATAGCAGAATGTTACCGTATATTGGGTTACGTTCCAGAAAACGTCAGATAAGGCATCCCACACAGTCACAGTGTACTGACACCCAACAGTTGTAGTGACACCAAACACTGCACCGCACCAAGTCATATTGCACTGACACCAAACATTGCACCGCACCAAGTCAGATTGCACTGACACCAAACACTGCACCGCACCAAGTCAGATTGCACTGACACCAAACATGACACACACAAGGGCACAGTATTTTACTATTCAGTGGCATCTGATTTCCTGTTTGTTTAAACTGTATGAGCTGTATGGACTGGTAATGCATATTTGAGCCGTTCTTCTTGTCTTGCAGAAAGAAGTGACCAATGCCTTGCCCAAGTTGATCAAGCTAAACCCAGTGGTGGTCAAGGAAGTGTTCAACCGTTTACTCGGAGGCCATGGTAAATTGGCAGTTACCACATAATTCAGCCATTTTAAAATTTCAAATTCTTGATTAAATGGTTGTAGATTATTACGAGGGTCATTTAATAGTTTTAGTTGATCTTAGGTGGACAGAACATTATACTGGATGAATTGTTAAAATGTGTGTTATGATTAGAAACCACTGTCCCAGCTTTTCTCTTGAATGAGAACAGAATCATTCCGTAGACCGAGCAAGTCTTGTAACCAGCTTTGTATTATTTTCTCAGGTGGCGAGAGTGGCACCTACACTTCACCCCTGTCCCCAGCTGAACTACTCATAGCCCTACACAACATAGACCCAGCCAGGTGTGACATGAAGACAATCATCAAAGGTAAGAGCATCTTCACAGGTACATTCACTGAGTTTTACCAGGCATCTGTCAAAAAGACAGATATTAAGATATTTCTCCTTCATGATGTGATTTACCCCTTATTAAAGTGTTGTACATGCCTCACAATGTACAGCACATTTTGAGACACCTGAATGGACAACGTCGTTCACTGAAAAGTGTCCACTCACCTTCTTAGTTTTGATCTGTGTTGAGAGATTCTCATTCTCTTCAGTCAAAGACAAACCTACCCAGGATATGTGATGGAAATTCAATTCACTGCTTTCCATCAGGAAAGGTTTACTCTGCTTTTCACCTGTTTTGTAATAAGATTTACTGTTCATTGATAAACCAGTCAGTGCTTCTATGAGAAAAAACAAGTCAACCAATTTTACCAATAATGATTTGGCCAACATTTTGACATAAGATATCATGGTGAATAAAGGAACAAACCATGGTATTGTTTGACTTTGGCAGCCACTAACATGTGTTTTGGAGAGAAGAAGGTGTACACCCAGGAGACGCTGGCGGTGGTTCTGCAGCAGCTGATGGACCAGACCCCTCTGCCCACCCTGCTCATGAGGACCGTCATACAGTCCCTGTCCATGTACCCCCGCCTCATAGGCTTCATCATGAACATCCTCCTCAGGCTCATCACGAAGCAGGTAAGCGCTCGTTAGGTGACAGCTGTCTTTGTTACCAGGCTACATTGTGGATGTAACATCTAAAGGACTGTTTACTCTGTCCTTCACGAATTACTTGTCCAGATTTGAGTATAACAGAGTCTGACTAACATGGGTCCCGATGAACACATTATTTCAAGGAAGCAGTGTATGGAGTCATGATGAAGGACGACAGCTACCTGGCAAACTGCAGCATCTCAGGCATTTTCTTCCTATGTTTTTTTTTCACTCCTAAACTCATTTCTTTAGTATAAATGAAACCGAAAAGAAAGCCATGTAAATGTGCTTTGGTGCAATGAGAGAATTATGGAACTATGTTAAACATTATGTGATAACGTTAAGGGAAGCAGTACCCGCCAGATTGCCTTGGACGAGACACGGGATACTGGTTTTATAATTGCTTTCTGTTACTTTGGCGTCAGGTTTGGAAGCAGAAGAAAGTATGGGAAGGCTTTATCCGATGTTGCCAGAGGACAAAGCCTCAGTCGTTCCAAGTCCTGCTGCAGCTGCCTCCTCCTCAACTGAAGAATGTGTTTGAGGTTTCTCCAGAGCTGAGGGAGCCACTGTTAAACCATGTACTGTCCTTCACACCACATCAGGTTTGTTTACTTCAGTTTACACTCACAGCCTAAGACGTCATAATGTTTTGGCTTCTATGAGTTTTGTTCAAAACATTTTAACACTGTTTTGAAACTTCACATCCATGTGGTACTTGGAAAGTTGTAGACTTCACCAATATTGGTTTGTCAGGTGCTTGTAATATTACAAACATTGGTTTTGCTTGGGAAGGTCCTGTATTTTTCTACTAATACAATCTGTTGGATAATTAGAAGATTTGTACATATTTCCACCAATAAAACTTAGCTTTTTAATGCTTTGAAGCCCACATGCATTTCCACTAAAATGGTGTGTAAAGTGCTGGTCGTGTAATTTAAATGGTCATGGCTATGAATTCATCAAAAGGAAACTAGAAAAACTGAACAAAAACTTGCCGTCACTATAGGTGCATTTATAATGTGCACTTTAATAATATTGAGGATTTATCATCTCCAGGCTTGTTGTAGACAATGAAATCCTAACCTTCTCAGTAACCAATCATATCCGGCAGAGTAACCAAGTACACCTGCAGAATAACCAATCACAGCCTGTAGAGTAACCAATCACAGCCTGCATAGTAACCAATCACAGCCTGCAGAGTAACATAATTGACAGAAATTGTGCAAACGTGTACCTAATATGCCTGTGTTGTAGAGAGCTCACATCCACAAGACCATCATGAATGTCCTGGAGACAGACCCTGAGGAAGAACGCAGGGCAACAGAGGCTAAGGCTAAGGCGGAGACGGAACAGAAGGAGAAGGCAGAGAGGGAAAGACAACTGAAGGTGTGTAGAGGCTAGTTCTGGGAAGAAGGCCTCCTGTGTGGTTAGGAATTGACAGTCAGGTGGTATACATGTAAAGTGATTCATCTGAAACCCTTGATAGAACTGTGAAACTTTCTGGAATAGATTTGTTAATTTATTTATTTGAATGTACACAAAAATGTTTCACATTTATGGGGTCAGGTTTATGGGTGAAGGAAACCAGATCGCATAGGGAAAATTATCACTTACACATGTGTGATCAGGTACGTCCCAGATGAACAGACACTTTCGGCCCATAAACCTGGCCACCATCATAGAAGTGAACGATTCTTCAGTACAGCGTTAATTATGAAAAAAATGAATCAATAATGTGTTTTATTTCAGCTTATATGTGTTCATGCTGTAATCTGCAGCTGTGCCCCCAAAACTTTACATGTAAAAGGCTTTCTGCTCTCCACTCCCCACACAGCGATTGATTGTACCTTTGAAAAAGCTGCCTTTGCACAATAAATCAGTGTAAGTACAGGGTGGTGAGCACTGTATCTCCTGTACCTACAGTGTAATCATACCATCGATCAGTAGATGTAATAACCTTGTTTCTTTGGTTTACAGCTACAAAAGGAAGAAGAAGAAAAAAGACGATTGGCTCAAGAGAAATTTCAGAAAAAGCTGGATGAGGTTGGTTGGATTGATATTTGACATGATCAGGAATAACAGTCAAATAGTAGGCTACATGCATATTCATTTTGTTTCCATGAAAAAAAATGTCCAAAAAAATTGGGTAAATCCCTGTTTAAGCCAGGCCCTGTTTAACATCACTAATGAAAACAGACTTGAATTGATCATGATTCAGCATTGCATTGATAGATGTCATGTACATGCTGTAATTGCATTACAAGCTTTGAGGGCATCCCATAGTATCTGTGAATCTTGAATAATATTTTATTTTGTTGGCAGGAAAGAGCTGAGATGCAGCGTGTTGCCAGAGAAAATGCTGCTAGGGAGCTAGCAGCGGATATGAAATTGGAAAAAGTGAAGTTTGAACCAATGGAAGTTGGTGAATCCATGGATATTGGAAGTGAGAGTATGCCAGTTGCGTCCACTATCAAGGTGGAAGTCAAAGATTCAGGTTCACAAGAACTGGAAGCTGAAGCTGTTGCTGAGGCAGCTGCAAAGAAAAAGACTGAAGCTGAAGAAGCCGCTAAAGCAACAGCCAAAGCTGAAGCAGCTGCAAGGGAAAAGGCCAAAGCTGAAGAAGCTGCAAATGGAAAGGCTGAATCTGAAGCGGCTTTAAAGGAAAAGGCCAAAGCTGAAGCAGCTGTAAGGGAAAAGGCCAGAGCTGAAGAAGCTGTAAAGGGAAAGGCTGAACTAGAGGCAGCTGTGGTACAAAAAGCAGAAGCAAAAAGAAAGGTAGAATTAGCAGTAGCAGCTGTCAAGAAGGAAAAAACTGAACTTGGAGCTAAAGAGAAGCAGGCCTCTACCAAATCAGAGGAAGTCAAGGAGAAAGGAGGCAGCACTGCTGAGGAAGAAGAAGGGGACATGGAGTTTGTGGTGGTGTCTGAGGTGGAAGACGAGGGTTCCTCACAGCATCAGGATAAGGAGGAAGGGCAGGTTAGCTCCCAGGTAAACTAATAGCATGTATCAACACTGATTATTTTTCGGTGTCATGGATGCAGCCATATGATCCTGATAATTTCTTTTATATGAGGTTCAGTGCTGCCAGTTCACTGACTTCTGCTCAAGGTCATGTGTTCTATTTTCTCAGCAAAGCTCTTACATGTTGTAGTGTGTTGGTTATAATGTCCATTGACGGCAATCTTTGTATTGCTGTCTATGAGGAACTAGTCGTCTTCTGTTATATTTGTATGCTGTAGTCTGTGACGTAAGGCCGATACAGTCAAAATACACTGAGTGTTCAGCTCACTCTGTGCATGTGTGTCTTGTTCTGTACCTACATGTTGTCATTGTCCATGTGTTTGAATGTCTGTGCCCGCCCTGACCTGAGACCATTACACATGTGAGGTATAGTGCTCAACGACTTCCAATTCACTGACTTCTCCTCAAGGTCGTTCATTCTGTCTCCTCAGCAAAGCTTTTACATGTGAGGTAAAATTCTGCCAGGTCACTGACTTCTCAATGTCATACATTCTGTTTCCTCAGCAAACCTCTTTTATGTGAGGTATATTGCTGCCAGGTCACTGACTTCTCAATGTCATGAATTCTGTTTCCTCAGCAAAGCTCTTACATCTAAGGTATAGCGCTGCCAGTTCCTAAAAGTATTCTGTGTACTCCTGAAAGCTCTTTTATTTTGTAACTCTTTTTATTGTTGTCTGGATGATGTTTTCTGATTGGTTCAACTAAAAAATAACTTTTGAATAATGTTAACATTTACCAGGATGAATAAAATGCTTACTTACTGTGTGTGGGTAAATTGTGCAGTCATGACTTGGTGACCTGTAGGTGTTGCTTTGGTGCATAGTGCTGAAAAGCTTGTTAGGCAATATGAAAACAAGAGTTCACACTCCCTTTATGTTTCATCCACTTATTGTTGCATTTCAGGAAGAGGACAGTCAAATTGAAGTCCAGGATTCTGAGAAAAAAGCAGCAAGAGGCCGCGGACGGGGGAAGGGAAAGGCCAAGTCAGCAGTTGGTGCACGGAAAAGTTCACGCACAAAGAAGTGAAAGGACGAAGCCTTTCTTCTGGCTACTGGCTCTGGATATAGGTCTGCCGCGAAGTTTATACAGGGTGACGCTGTGGGACATTGACTGGAAATTTTCAACCTGACATGCCGTATGCATTGGATGAAGTTCCTTGTTAGACAGCAGGCTTGGTGTGGGCCTCTGTATTAGGACAACTGTGACGTTGTTCATCAGAAATCTGATTACAAAGTACTCATTTCTGTTTTGTCCTCTCCCAAAATGAGTGGTTCATCTTCATTCCTCTTGGAAAGGTTGATTTTTATTTGTACGAAGGTTATCATGTCCTATTCGTGTAGATCTTCTGGAGTTGACTTCAAGTGCTGGGTGAATGTTGAGAAAGTTTTACGACCTGAAATAAATGTACCAACCATTCCTTAAACGAAAACTGAATATAGAGACCAAACTAGTTGAGCCTTTTTCACATGTGGTGTGTGATGTCAGGAACATTGCTGGTTGGTCGTGCTCTTATCAGGGAAGTGGATTCATTGCATTGGAGTTGGAGCATTTGTGTGAAAAATATGATTAAGTGAAACACTTGAACTGGAGGATTGTACATCGGATATTGTCATTAGAACATTTCTCTCCATGTTTTCATCAACAGGACAGTAATGTGTACATCATAAACATGCTTAGTGTTATGGTTTGGTTACTTACACTGAGAAGAAGATTTGTCACGTACCCAGTGCACAGTTCTCACACACATAAATCTGACCCGCAGGGTATAAGTGAAAAATTCTCAAGTACATGTATGACATTAAGTAACAATCACGTAAATAAAAAATATAAATATGTATCGAGATTAGTTATTTTTGAAAACTTTCAAGCTGATGCAGATACCTACCACGATCTACGTTTCAATTACAATTTATTATCCTTCAAAGATGCTACACATCTCTTTTGACTTTTTAAGTGATGATGTCTATGTGTATTGTTTAATGAGTTCTGATTCCAAAAGTAGTGAAGATATTGACCTTCAGTACTCGATTTAAAATGTTTCTTTTTGCAAATTCAGTTTCTGTTCCATATTCCAGTACATAAGTAGTGCTGTGCGGCTCAATTTAAATTCTCCACTGAGAGTGTTGGAAAACCTTAAAACAGTTGTGATTTCATAAATGTATATTTGAGTGCAAGTGCTGAGTGAAAGATATCTTGAAAATGGATAAAAAAGGGTTGTTAGTGATTAAATAATTACATAATAATTAAAAAATGATGAAATCTGTTTTACTTCATGTATGGAAGTATGTCATTAAATTAACGATTTGTACAGAATTGTTGATGACTTGAGTGCAGAAAAGACTTGACGAGTTCTTTGTACAACTTTAGAGATAGGCCTTCATTACACAATGACAGGCTTTATGGTCAAAAGTACAGCAAGTGTTAGCCGAAAGACCAAGGAAAACGTTTTTTCTGTAGGCTTACAATGTAAATTTGGATTTATACACCGTATTGATGCGTGGCATGACAGTGATGTGATTTGTACACCGTATTGATGCGTGGCATGACAGTGATGTGATTTATACACCGTATTGATGCGTGGCATGACAATGATGTGACGCCAGAGTTTAACTGACTTTATTTTTAGTTTTCTGGAATATCCTGAAAGATAAATGCGCAGTATACCAATGTTCTGCTGATGTCACCGCACTCCGGAGGCGTAACGCTTACTGCTTTGTAACAAGCACAGGAAAATCCACCTAATGGCTGATATGAACCATTTGCACACTGTTGATTTGATGCTTACTGCTTTGTCACGAACATGGTAAAGTGTAAAGACGATTATGGTGGTGCAGTAGATTCATACATCGTGAAGTCTTGGATGACCACTTCTTGGTGTTTTGAGCAATGCTCTGTCATGTCGACTTAAATACTATTTCACAGAACACAGTACATGTACATGATCGAACAGTGAAGAATCTTTCAAAGCGTTCATTAAAGGTACAAGAAAACATAATTGCATTAAAGGATTACCTTACATATACTGTTCAGCGACACGCGTTAACATTGGCTTAAGATACCACTAAAAACCCGTATGAAAACCAGGGCACAGTCACCGACCATGTCTGTGACCTGACGGGATGAGAATCCGGAACGTTGTAACCATCCATATTGAGAGACTGGCTGTTTAGGTTTACAATGCTGCAATGAATTTGGTACGCTAAATATCGCTAAATGACTTTAAAATAACCGCTTTGCTCGTTTTGTATAATTCCTGATTCACGCTCTCCCAAAATAACACCTCATTTCGGCTGGTTACGTCAGGAACTGATGAGCACGAGAGGAATGTGTTGACAAGAGGGTGGGCGCACGTCTCTGTACCGCAGCACCTGCGTCTCATTCATCTCGGCCACGGACAGGGGAGTTCTTAAGTTTTATGTTTAAAACAATGGCGTACGACACTGAGATGTGAAAATCCGTTAACTGTGAATTGTGAAGCATGATCATTTCGGCAAAATATCATTGATGCAAAGATATTTTGCCGATGTGTTTGTGTTTTAAGACACAACGCAATGTTTAGTTTGGACGACAGTGATGGATGCCCGCGTCAGTCTACAGATAATCAGTTATACATTATGTAGTGTAAGAAGGCATTTAAGACGAATTTTCTGCCAATTTTGTTAGACTTATTTTTCTTACTGACGGAAGCAGTAAGTGCTTGTCTGCTGTACTTGGCTAAGTAGAGTAATGTGACAACTCCAGTTTTTCAATTCTTTCTGTTTTATTTAAACCATTTTCAAGAATTTAAATTAAATTAAAAATCATGTATCATCTTGCGTCATTTTTCGGAGATGCCACAGTACTCTGCTTTGTGGAACTTAGTGGAAATGGAAGCACTTGGCTAATTTACAGAAGTTTGAAATGGCAAACCGTGTAGACATGGAACCATTGTCTCCAGCGGTCACACTCTAGAGGTCATAGCTCTGTCCGGTGTGGTCAGGAAGTGTCCATCTCACACTGATGTAATACAGGTTCATGTAATAGAATGTCACTTCTCCAGCAGTACCTCGCCTGGACGAGTAGAAACTAGTACATGTAGTTCGGTGACCAAAGAGCATTCCGTCTACTCTAGATGGTTCTAGCCCAGTATTTGTATCCACGGATTGTGATATTAATGGATTACTTAATTGACTTTCTTAAAATATGGGAACCCATAGTCGCCTTTATACAGACAAAAACACGTATAAAATCGTAAGAATTTCACCTTAAGAATGCCCAAATGTGACCAATAGGGACACCCTCCGCCTGCTGTACGTGTTATATGTAATCCATTGTCTATGCATGTTATTTCAGGGTTTGGGAGGAATCAGATTGTTCGAAATTTAAATGTTGCATGAAAACAGGCTGATAATAATAACCCTGGATCAATGGAGAACTCAAGAACAATGAGCGTATATCCGGAAGTAGTGGTTGTTTTCTGTAGAAGTGACGTTCAGCACCCCCTCCCCTATCAGAGACTTAAACAATATGGTGGTTCATCCCTCCTTGATGAGAACAGAACGTCAAATGGTGTTGAATGACAATGCTTCACAATTTAATGGTTACAGTGGCATGATGCAGTCTGGTGACTTTTGTCACCTTGGCCAGGCACTATGCTTCTCCTAAACACTAATGAGTAAACTGGCCATTCAACATTGCTGCGTAGGAAACCTCGCACCGGACTGAAAGACGAAAAATGCCATCAAAGCCCTATTAAGTGTCTGTTAACTATGTTAACGTGAAGTAGGCTACAACAGATTCCATACAGGTACGTTTGAGAATATTCATGAATGAAAGTGGTTATGTACGCCTCACAACCTGAAAACAACAGTGTGCTTATTGTACACCGTACAAGGGGACGTCAACCCATTTCAGCCTGTATCAGACATTCATGAATTTTGGTATATCGCGTATCCGCACAGTTCTTGCAGTATATGTGCACAACTCTCACATGAATTCAGTGTCTTAGTGTCCGCGGTGACCGGCCCCAGGAGTTGCCCGCTTCACCGAGCCACAGGTGTGGTTGCCCTTCGAGTACTTGTCGATGGCATCCCACGCCCTGCCGATGGTGGACGCAATGCTGTTCATGACGTTAGGGTTGATCGTCATGGCAGAGGTAACGTCCCGTCCTGATCCGTAATAGCTGCAATCTAAAACGGTGTCATCGGGAACTGGAAGGCACTCCGAGAATTCAAAACCACCCACGATTAAGTGTACAAATCGCACACTATATATATGGATGCATGGACAACGCTAATCCTGCAGATTCTATCACCCACTTTACCCCGTCCCTAGCCGATGTAGAGGGGCCTACATACGTGCCAGTGACATATGCTCTAGTACCGAATAAAACACATATAATAAAACACAATAACGAATAATCATGGCTTTGGACATAAATGTTCTATGCTCAACCAAACAAGATGATGCAAGTCAAAAATCATAAGTCACAAGTACAAAATCGAACGTCACGGATTTCGTGCCATTCATACTGATCCATGAGGTGTACACTATGACATGTATTACCATTTCCCTGTTCCAGGTCCAACGGGTAACCTTTACCAGCAGTGTACTCCATCAAACACCTCGGCATTACTTGAATTCCACTGGTTATTATTTCTGTACAGCAGGTTCAAATCAAAACTTGTATTCCATCCGACAAGTTTAGAAAACACACACACGGTTACAAAGTTAACATTTCCGGTCATGGCTTGTGAGAAGCTGGACTGGATTTCTCGAATGACTATCACCCACTGATCTGTGGCTACATCAAGATGCAGTGAGCAAAGGGTTATAATTAGCCTCAGTTACTTCTGATGCTAGTATCGTTTGACCTGTTTCCGTTAATCCGCTTCATTAGCATACGTTAACTGTCAAGCGCCGCGTTCTTTCGTCAACTTGTTTCCCTGCTCTGATGAGTGGGCTGAAACTAGGCTACCGTCCGAATGTATCTATAAATTTAAGCGTTGAAACCGACATTCATATACCAGCCATCAAAATGGGCGTTCCAGGTCAATAATCGCAAAGCAGCAAATAGCAGAAACCACCAAAGAACTAAGAAAGTATATGAATTTATTTATTTATTTATTTGATTGGTGTTTTACGCCGTACTCAAGAATATTTCACTTATACGACGGCGGCCAGCATTATGGTGGAAGGAAACCGGGCAGTTATTATCATTATCATCATGAGAAAGTATATAAAATAAAGAATTAGGACAGATACATGCAAAGAGAAGCAGTCAACAATGTTTCAATGTTGACGAAAAGGCGCAACGGGTGTTCTATGCCCTGCCGACAAAGAGGCCTATTCCCACAAACTACAGCTTCATATGCGTAACTAAAGTGACATCAATTGTCGGATTTCACAACGCCATTGAAGGCTAAGCTGATCATAACTTATCCCTGTCCTCTATTCACTGATAGATGAATTGACTGATGTCACAGTAACGAGGTTTCTGGTACATAAAAAAGTCTCAAGCTGTCCCATGAAACTCCCCTATGGTACACCTTGAAAAGTATCATACTCATTTTACATCACAGCTAAAGTTGAAAACGAAATACTGAAATAAACTTAAAAGATGAAATACTGATCCCTGATGGCGTTAAACCCTCGATCTAGTTTCCCGAAGACGAATTTGTCAGCGTCTGTAGCCTCCACCCTCAGTACCCCTGGGGATAACCCACGGGCAACATTCTGGTACTTGACATCCCTCTAATCAATCTTAATTATATGTTAATCATTTCTATACATCTGTAGATCTGAGCAGCTTTTAACTTACTGCATGGTAACTGCATTATCCCATCTTGTTTAATGATTAGAAAACAAAAGGAAATAAGCAAGGGTTATCAAAAGGAACATAGGAAACTGTAGATAAAATATGATCAATAATTTGGGCAAAATTTTCTTATTGCAAAACGGGCTTCACAGGCCATATTTTGATATAGTGATGTGAAGGCATTACATCACCCTAAACTGACTTTGGAGAAAAGCATTCATGTCATAATACATGTGGCTTTACCAAAACAAACATCAATATCACATTATACACATGGTACGGTGAAATGACCACTACACAGAATTATAACCCATAAAACCCACCTTGATCTGAACAATTAACTGTGTTTTTCTTAATAAAGCAATCCTCAAAAGATAGTACTCATATTTTAGGATGTAGTTTTCCATGGTCTTTCTGGCAATGCTTTTGTGCACTTTATTTTAATGTTGTCAATGCCTCCACGCCATGTACCATAAAAAATCACCGTGGAAGTAAAACGGTTAAGCCGCCATGTTTTATGGATTATTTCTGATCAGAACCAACTGAGCCAAAGACTTTGGTATAGCTCATTACATGTCACATGATCGTCGTTGTAACTCATTACATGCCACATGGTGGTTGGTGTAACTCATTACATGCCACATGATCGTTGGTGTAACTCATTACGTGCCACATGAACGTTGTTGTAGCTCATTACATATCACATAATCGTTGTTGTAACTCATTACATATCGCATGATAATATGTGTAACCCATTACACGCCACATGATCGTTTTTGTAACTCGTTACATGCCACATGATCATTTGTGTACCTCATTACATGCCACATGATCGTTTTTGTAGCTCATTACATGCCACATGACCTTTGCAGTAACTCATTACGTCACATGATCGTTGGTGTAACTCAGTACATATCACATGATTGTTTGTGTAATACATTACATCTCACTTGATCATTTGTGTAACTCATTACATGCCACATGATCGTTGTTGTAACTCATTACATGCCACATGATCGTTGTTATTACTCATAACTTGTCACACGATCGTTGGTGTAACTCATTACATATCACATGATCGTTGGTGTAACTCATTACATCTCACATAATCATTTGTGTAATATAAATATATAACTATATATATATATATATATATATATATATATATATATATATATATATATTGTTCACCTACATACGTTGGCGATAACTTTTTTGAGTAAACCCCCGACGTTGGACAAGTAACTGAGGAACTGACGGTCAGGCTTGGCGTCCATGAACTGTTGTACGAAGTAAGAGTTCAAGCCAGCTATAGCTGTAGAATCCCAGGAGTTTGAATTCAGATAAGTGCCATTCCCAGCCTTTTCCGTTAAGGTGATAGGGTGCGTCATCCTGCAGATATTGTTCACGACTCAGTGACAGGGACTTTTGTATTCTGTTCAGGTATCCATTTCTTCTTGTACTGAAATAGTTTTTAATACAGAACCACACAATTGTCCAGTATTTGAAAAGGTATAATGAGGGAACGACATGACAGCTCGACAAGTAACTGACAAAGTTTGTTGACAAACAAGCAGCACCATTAATAAACATTGCCCTCGGGATCTGGTTTATTTTCTGTTTGTTATCAGTTATCAGAAACCGTTACTTCTTTACTTCTCCTTTTCATCATTCGCCTTGCTCCTTTTTGAATAATTATTTATTCTGTCATCGTTATTTTGATTGTGTTCACGGCCGAGCGCTTATCTACACGTCGATGAGGTTGGGTTCGCAGTGGCCGTGTTGGGGCTGGGAGCTGACTTCCGTAGTGTCTCAGTTTCCCTCCAGGCAATGCTAACTGTGGTTCCTGTGACAGGAATGGGCAGACAAACAACCCGTATACTCTGATCCCAGTTTCACGAACTTTCTCAATTCCGTGAAGTGTTCCGTAGTTAATACCAAAGTTCATCATCATGGGGTGTTTCTGGGAAAAGTTTATAAATACTATAAAAGAATGGTAATCTATGACGTTGTATAAGCCAATCACTTTCGTGCATGTATGGACCTACAGAAGCATGTTTTTGTCTGAAAATGGACAAAATGAGAAATTCGTCTGGCTGTACAATTGTGTAATAATGCAAGTCTGGCAGTCTGCTCTCTGGAAAGCTCATGCTAACTGCTACCAGAAGCACTTACTGAAGACACACATGCTTAAAAATCCAAAACTAATGGTTATACTTTTTCTTAGCCTTTTTTGTTTTTAGAATGGCCTCAGGAAATACAAGTTACTAGTTTTAAATGAGAAAAGCCCTGAATAAATTACTGCCACGATCACAGATGATATTCCGATAACCTGAAACTAATGCAGATTACCATCACACGTTCACTGTTCAGATTTATTTGATATGATCTTAACCTGCTGTACATTGCCCACTCTAGAAAAGGACATAACCGAACAACAAATAGTATAGAGTTCAAAGGCAGACTCATCATATTCCACAGTAAGGTAAGGTTATTTGTTTTCCGCTGTTTTGTAAGATGCATGTTTCAGTTGTTATTTATGATATTCTAACAGTACCACTTGGGTATGCTGTGGATGATCGCAGCATATAACAATACATCGACACCTGGCTACGCGCTCACTTACATGTATCCCCTCGATAATTCCCGATGTCATGGTGCGGGTAAACACACCTTTAACAGTTAGCGTTATTATAAATCCCTAAGTGAAGATAGATGTTAGGGGTACAAAAAATCCCACAGTGTTTCACATTGCCGCTGACGCTGATCTCTGCCCCTTACACAAGTCTGGTACAGAATTACCGAACAACGCCAAGATCTGACGATGACCAGGGTTAATAGCTGTTAGAAAGAAAACGAGCGCTTTCTTTGTTTTGTGTTATCAGTTTTTGTGTTCTTGTTTCTGTTATCTAAAATGTGTACAATATGATTGCAGAATATTTATACTTTTCTTCATGGACTTTACGTATCCACAAGTACTCACTGGTCGGACACGCCTGAGGTTATTTTTAGTGTTTACAGTGATGTAAAACGAGCTTTCGGAGCCCAAATTGGGCTTGGCGGAATTGAAATAAAATCAATTATTATATATCATTAATAATATTAAATCAAACATTTCGGCAATGGTGGAGGTTAGGTTAATACTTTCTAAGGTGCTAAAAACTTAACACTTTTCAAAAAAAGGGTAGGGAAATGTTGTTTTTTAACACCCTTTGATGTCATATTTACACTTTTAGGTGATGCGTTCCGTATCATAAATGTTAAGGATCTAATATTATGCTACAACCTGTAGAGAATCATTGCGTGGTGCAGCATTTTAAAATGCTACGGCTCATTTTTACGGTATTTAACACGCAATGTTTTAACTCTAAGAAAGTTCTGAGATTTGAAAATTTGCGCTTTAAAAGAGGGCGTGTGTGAAAAAGAAACTCAAAAACGACAACAAGGTTTACGGTTCACATTTGTTTATTTTATTGGTATTTTTACGCCGTACTCAAGAATCTTTCAGTTATGCGACGGGAATTGTCACGCACCCGTGGCTGAGATATGAATATTCAGCGTGGAATCAAGGGTTGGTGGAAGGAATGTACTCAACACCTGTAAATAGGATTACATTACTTTAATCCGAAGCCTCGAAATCGGCGTTATTACAGATGAAGCACACCGCCGAACGGGTGCTCAATTCATCAGATAAAACCAACAAACTATTTATACATTTATGGTGATGTTTACCCATTGGAAAACAATGCTGGGATACGTTACAACACTTTCCTATTATCTCGTCACAGTTAAACTTGCATCATATCTCTTGATGACACTTGACAACAATAAAACAAATTATCTTTTTCGGTACTTTACGGAAATACAGCTTCTGGCGCTTGTTATGTAACTCAGGCGTACACAAATCGTTATAAGATACCTTTATGAGTAAAACTTCTCTGAAAACAGCTGTTTTCTCATTTCTTAACTGACATAGAACCTTGTATACCGTACTACTTGAAAACACAGATTATCAGAAATAAATATACTCAGCATTACTGCATTTACCGTGCACTTGTACATAGGCCTAACACCAATGAGCATACAAATTATCTAACATTACTAAATGAAAGTTCTAACACTGCCATTAATATTCATAATTTCTCCAAAATGTGTGGACCGGCGTTCCTTCACAAATGATGAACTACGCCTAGAACTTGTGACATCACGTTATGGTTTACATATGTGGAGTTAATTTAAGGCTAGTTATAAAACTAATGCAGCAAAATTATCTCTCCGACATTAGTGTTCACTCCAAACAAACCTATTATCAGTTACATTTCCTTCCTTTTCATACAACTATATACTTCACATCTGTTTATATCACAGAACAGCAGAAGACTGTGCCCATCAGTCCCGCTCTCCGACGTAAAACGAAGGCTGTTCACATCATCCTTGTTTACTGTAAAAATCTACCTATCTCTGAGTAAGAAACAATTCAATATTACACAGAGTTGTTCCTTGAACATTTGTAATCATGATCATAACATCCTATGGAATTTTACGTACCTGTAAATAGGATTACACTATTTTAATCCGAAGCCTCGAAATTGGCGTTATTACAGAAGAAGAAGCACACCGCCGAACGGGGCTGTTAGCAAAACTAATCTTAGTGAAGATAACCCGAAAGCGGACTAGACCTGTATAATAGAGCATACCCTTCCACGCAAACAATCACAGTTGTTCACAATTGTAACTATAATTATATGCACCATTTCCAGGTAATTATACAGTACAGAACATTACCATAAATCGGTGAAACATAGTACATTTCTGTAATTATTTCTCTCGCATAAATAAAAAAAAAAGGGGGGAGGGGTCACTCTAACTATACAAGTCTGAACCATTACCGAAAATATCATTACTTGTATAACGTCACACGATCATGCAGTAATATACCTGGTGAGGGAAACCGGGCAGTGTGTCTGTTCAGTGCCAGGTTCCACCTTCTTTGATAATCGCCATTGTGCGCTGCGGCATTCACGTTATATATGGAAGACCTGTGTGGTGGCACATATCAAAGACCGTAAAAAATCTCAAATCGCTTTTATCCATTGCGTGCAATATACGCCTTTTCTTAAACATGAGAGCTAATACAATTCGAGCATCATGGCTCACTATAGTCCTTTGTTTTGATATGCTGGTCTATCGTTATACCCTACATAGTCTCGATCAGAGTTGTTAATGTTAATGTTTTGTTACATTTCAGCTCTCGACTGTCAGCAGAATGAAGCCCCTGGTCATTGGAGCTGTCCTGGTAATGACATTAGCTGTCATGGCACATGCTGGTCAGCTGTCGCTTAAACAAGACAAACAGGTGGGCGTCGACTTTTTTATTTTTTTGGTTTTCATGTCAAAACCAGGGCCTGTTGTATGCATGACGAGGGTAAAACTGTTCTTGGAACTTTGTCTTAAAATCCATGTTAAAGCCACGTGTCATTTTCTCAGTGTGTTCCTTGTATTGCCAATTATAGGGTGAGCCCTTTTTTAAGCTTTCGCAAGGGCAGCACAAGTGGAACGATATGATTATAATAAATAGTGACGTCAGAGATGCTGTCATAAGGCACTACTTGAGGGCATACGACAATCGACGATGACTCACTGACTACTTACAGCCGCTCATATGATTTTCCTGCATTCGCAGTTGGATCACATGTATGTTGTATTTGACGTCGTTTTGGTTCTCGTGTCAGGATATCTTCAAAAACAAGCGAAGTGTCGTCATTATCGTCAACCAGTACAACAATAACCAGTGTCATATGCTCAAAGACCCGTTTCATAAATAATATTAGCATCGCAGTCTCTAAATTTCAGCATATATATATAATATTCATGACAGATAGTTACCTGAGCTTAATTGTTAATGTGTGTTTAGGTTATACCTGGCGTGATCGGTCATGTTGACGGGAAGGAACAGGATGTTCCATTTGCGGTAAGTTGAATGGTTATACTTATACTTCATCTCATGACCACCATCAGCTGTAAAGCATCACATGTTTTTTTTTTTTTTCCCCTAAAAGTGTTCCATGATGAAAATGATTCAGCCAGTATCTGGTAATTCAAGCAGAATCACTTGGCTATTACCGAGTAGGTGACCGGTAATGAAATTTCCGTGTAACGTGTTTACCATTGTTACAGAAAGCAGATTCTGTTAACTGGGACAAGAAGAAGAGAGCTGCTCCGGTGAGTCCCATACACGTTGTCGGCGAAGATTCTCACCTTGTATTTTAGGAAGGGTTTCCAAAATACATAACGGGGAACTTTGCTTGCCTGAATAATTCGGGCCTAAGCTGTGTAGTTTGTCGTTCATTCCTGTCTTTGCGAGGATGTTTTGTGGTAAACTGGTAACGCTTGACTACACGTTGATTGGAAACTCGTCAATTTATAATAACAGGAATTTTGTACACGGTAGTTATCTGTGTGATGAGCAATTCGTGTTTTTTGTTAGTTTGTTTGATTTCAATTGTCATTTAAGTCAGGAGGTTTGTGGAGTATCTACAGAAGGGCGGTGGCTCCGTTAACTCATAAACCTGAGGTCGTCATATAATCATATCTGTAATGCAAATATATATATATATGCATTTTGGTGGTGTTGTTTTTTTCGTTTCGTAATATAGAATGCAATATCCCATGCATTTCACACCTGGAAAGGACTTTCGTATTACAGATTCTTTATTAAAGCTGAGGTCTGCTTCATACTGAGACCATTTTCACATAATCAGCCATTGTGTTTACAATTGTTACAGGAAGCAGGTTCTGTTAACTGGGACAAGAAGAAGAGAGCTGCTCTGGTAAGTTACTTTGTCGGCGATGATTTTCTCTTTGTGTTTGGGGATGATTTCCACAACAAATTTGTGCACATGCATGGGTATACTGGGTGTGGTTACAAATGAAAGCCACTGATGAAGACAATGTCTGGTTGAACGCTAAAACATGTTATGTTATGATATGATATGTTATGAGTTATGATAACATGAAGTTAGCCTTTGCTTTGTACTGAGTAAGCCATCCTTTTTGGACAAGTTTGATTCAAACTGTCGTAAAATCAACAGCATCAAGGCGTATAATGACGTTGAAAGGAGATTCCATAGGTTGATGTTATTGTTGCCGGTTTCGCTTTGCCCTTTTGAACTCGGGTTTAAACTAATGCTCAGCTTTCTGGGTTGATGGATGGATTTGTGCCATAAACCTGAATCAATAACCATGAATGTATTTTGTCCGTGTTGTGTAGAATACACTGATCGGCTGTCCGTGTCAATGCCTTGGTCACTCAGTCTTATTTATTTGTTGCAGGAATTAGACTCGGTCAGTTGGGATAAGCGGAAGAGAGCTGTTCCGGTAAGATAAAAAACACTCTGTATATCATGAATCCCATGTATAACCTTTATTTCTGCTAAATATCTGCATTTAAAGGCCAACTTTCGTTTTCACGTGAGGAATTCTGGCTATAAGACTTTATCCACATGTAGAAATCTAGTTTTATTCGCCTGATCTTCATTATGGTCGATAAATCCCAGCAAACTGGAAACTTATGTTTTATATCAAACGTGACAAAATAGATTTTGGACTAGATTACTGGAAGACGAAGCAACTTCTCTTTACCGTATTTACGCCCATGAGCAACAATGGTGGCAAATTAAACAAAAGTGTAAAGAAATAAAACTTAATAATGTTTCATCTTTTACAACTTTTCGAACCAATACGCCGACACTGAATTACCTCCCTTGTCAGGTGACACCAAACAGGAATATGAAACGCGAGAGCAGTTTTTGTAGACTACGATAAAAGGGACCTCGTCTAGTGGCCTGAATGACGTATGCATTTCGCAAGTTATTTCATGGCGGCAATAACTTTTTACTATTTCTCAGAATGTACATTTTTTTCATCAAAACGGTAAAGAAACATTGCTGTGTAGTTCACTGTTCAGACACGCTGCTCGACAAGAAAATGAAACACTGTGAGTTGACAAGTGTCCTACTCTGCAGTCGGCGGTAGCCCATAAAGACACAACCCAAGGTACACAAACGGTCCCTACAGATGATCAGAAAAGACAGACGATTTTGGACTGATTCCAAAAAATACACGAGAATTCTGTCGTGGCACTTTGTGGAGAGAAAGCCGCTGAAAATCCCTACCGAACGCTGTTCCATTACCTCAGACTTGTGGGAAAATCGAAGTGATTGTACGTCTTTTATGGCGAGATGAAAACTCTTCGACAGAAATCAGCCATAGTCTCTCAAATTCTCAACCCTGCAGATAAATTCATTTAGTTGGGGTCAAGATTTATAAAAGTATTGCCAAATGATCTCATATTAACTTAGGTATGTCGTATGCAGCCACTTTCTAGGTCCCACAGAGGGCTAGATCAAACACGTCATTAATAAGGCAGAGTGACTTCAAGAGAAGTAATTAAGTGGAGGCCAGGCGTCTTCCAGTTGTTAACTCATCCCTTATGGAGGATGTTTTGGATGAAACAGTAAGCTTGTTGTTATTTCTTGTTGCAGGAACTAGCTAAACACAAGGATGGTTAAAATTAGTAGAAGACAATGATGACATATCCTAACGATATTCCAGAAGATTTTAACAATTACTTTTTTCGAAAGAAATTAGAAACTTGCAAACGTGACTTGGAAGGCCATAGTTAAACTTCATAAGTTGAAAGAAAGCCAAAATCATAGGTATTTCTCTCTTTGATTATATTTTTCGGACATTTTTATTGGCATGCTAGAACGCTGGCATTGGGTAAAACCAAAAACCCGTATGACAAAGATGGCACAATAACTGGCCATGTTTGCGACATCACCGGACATAGATTTGGAAGCTTGTCACCAGCCATGCGCAGTTCCTGTCCATTCAATTTAACAGACCTGGAAGCAAAAGTAAAGAATGATATGGTTTGAATAAACCTTGATGACACCCGTCACAAATTCAAGATTTTGCTTTATTGCATAGGGAGATAATTCCTTGACAAGCAGTTGTCAGGGTATGAACAATGGAGAGCGAATGAACGATCGGATGGCCAGATTATGATTCTGCATACAGAGATACTAGAATAACTACCGTATCACAAAATGTGTGCCAAAACCACAGTTGTTTTAGTAAAATCTCCGCTTTTACTTTGTACTTATACAACATTTACTCGCTTTAAAGTGGCAATGACTCAGTTTTTTACTACCTCACTTTATGCATGTATTTTAAGAACGACGCAGCTGTTTTCACTAAACGTAACACAATCACAGAAGGATCGCCATATTTAAGCCTACCTGGAGGACAAATTGCCATCTCCTCCTGGTGTCAGGTGGTAGAGTTCGTAGTTGTCTCCCCTGAACTGAGCCAGTTGCCAGCTGATGTCGCGCTGATGTAGGTTTATGTAATACACCACCACTCCACTGGGGTTGTTGAGACTGCAATTCAAACATGTTAACTATAGTCTGGCCAGTCCAGCCATAAATAGCCATTGCAGAATAAAACATTAACAATCACCTATTGACTTAATATCGACGGCATCAGATGGAAGAAGTGTTTCTATGAACTAGTATGTTTCACAGAAGTGCTATTGTTTGAGAACAAAAGACTGAAAGCAGTTGAAGAAAGCTTCATCGCTGAAAACGACATTTGTTGAATATCATTCTCAATGCGAGTTTATAGAAAGCCTAGAAGTATCGTATAAAATGTCTCATTTCTGCAACTGGATTAGTAATGTAAACGCTTATCTATGGCTCTTGAAAGAGTGCACACCCCTAATACAACTTACCTACAGTGGCCGTATATCCGAAACAGAAAATCTCCATCAAAGAACAACTTCAGTACTTGTCTTCCCACAAGCCTTTTGAATAAAAGCGAAATCCAGTATTCCTGAAACAGAGCAGTGAATGCTGAAGCGCTCTTAGGGGCCGTCAGCTGCGGTTCACGGTACTCGATGTCATCTGAACACATCAGCAAGATTAGTCATCGATTTCTTTTATACGGATTTAAGAAACCGCTGTACGGGCTCGTTTTTACGGTTGTCAAGGTTTATCATGCGAAGTGCAGAGAAGTCTTTAACACGAAAATCAGCTGTCGCTGGATTCGGGCCTGCGACCTCACTGACCAGATGCCAAATGCTAGTAAGCCTACTGGTTAAGCTGCACAATCTGATCTAACCACGAGGGCTGCAACAAAGGTCAGCCCACTTTAGACACAAGCAGAGCCGCTTTGCTGCATATGGGTTTGCAGTTGAGTCGTAGACTGTCAGATCAGTTCAACCGTTTATATTGGGTAGTGTTCTAAGTTTGGTTTCAGCTATTTACCGGTGCAGGGATTTCATTCTCATCAAACATGTCGCTGAATGAGTGTTTAGTTACGACTGATACACCGGTGGATGCCGCTTTTCCTAGTGTATCAAGCCACCTGGCAAAACAGAGAAGTATTGTATAATGTCAGAAGATATTATTCCGTCCATCAAACATCTACTAGAATCCTTGTGTAATACCAGAATAAATAATTCCGTCTGACAAAGATCTACTGGAATCCCAGTTCAGACTGACAAACGGAAAGATAGAGTGTATGCCAAATTCCCACAGACATATATTCACTGCTATCTGAATGTCACAACTTTGCAAATGAAAGTCAAAATCCGGAATTCTTTTCTGAGCCCTTGTTTCAGTTTTATTCTGTGTATTGCTATTGTACTAACGTCATGCTGTTACTTGACAAAATGTATCGTAGACCCCAGTTTTCAGGCACAGTCCGTTTAACCCTACAGCTTACATGAAGCCGGCGATGTATCCTGATGTGTTAGGTGATCGACGGCCTCGGGCGATGCCAATGTCTTCCAGCCACAAGTCTAATTCTTGCCCTCCATACTCATCCATGATGCTCCTGGCTTTATCTATCGTGTCCTGAATACTGTCCAATACATAAGGATCAACCATCCGCCCTGGAGTCAGCTCGGCGGCGGAACCGTAGTTACTAAACACACACACACACACATTCAGTTGAAACATTTGTTTTTTACTCTCAGAGGGTGTAATGTTTCTTTACAGTAAATTCTAAATATTTTCTGTTGGACTCTTGTCTCCCGTCATGTGAACACTGGACACAAGCCAACCATGTTTCAAACTAACAGGTACTTCTTGGCGCATGGCAACAATTAACTTGGAGACGAAGAAAATGAAGAGATCACAGACTGAATTTCATAACAATGATAATGCAAGGCATGTAGACCTGCGTTTATCATTCCATCTGTCACGAACATGAATGGGTGCAGGATGGTCACTGTTGAACATTATTACCATGACTTACTGACTGACAGACACAGCGTCAATAGCAGCAAGCCCCACTCTTGGGAAACTAAAACCAGATGATAAAACATGATTACCATAACTTACTGACTGACAGAAACAGCGTCAATAGCAGCAATGCCCACTCTTAGGAAACTAAAACCAGATGATAAAAACATGGGGTACAGTTTCACATTTTTATTACACACTTGTGATAACACAAGGTGTGGCATGAAAACTCGAAATAAATTTGAAAGCAACAAAACTGGCCTTTCGTAGTCACACTCTATAATTGTATACATACATATCAACGCTTCAAAAACTGTATTGTGTTAAGCGAAAACGAACATCCTTCGGCTTCTATCCCAATATAAGAAGTAATAAAATGGCTTGATTAATTCATTAGTTGGTGTTTACCCCCGCAGTCAAGAATATTTAGTATACTCAATCAAATTGCAAATATAGTCAAGGAGAAAATGAATCAGGGATTCTTATCAAACTGTTCTTTGAAATTAATTGGACATTCACAATTTAGAAAAAAAAAAAAAAGAAATTTAATCCAGTACTGACTAAAAATGGTACGAATGAAAAGCATCAGAAAATGAACTTTCCTGTATGGTTGTGGATGTAAGTTCAGCCGTACTCACTCGATTAGGAATTTTCGTGGAAAGGTTTGTGACACGGGCGGCCCAATAAGGCGCCTGTTCCTGAACGCCGGATACGAGTTCATGATCGACCGGAGATGACCGATGTCACGGCCGATTTGTTCCGGAGTCGACTCTAGGGGAGAAGCGTACTTATCTGGTTCTGATGGTAGTGAAAACAACAGAGCTGAGATTTTTTAATGTCAGCCATGACGATATCATCTCAGAATGAAAATGTGCCGATCTGAGACGATATTCCTAGATGAGGAGCCCAGACAACAGACCCTGATGTATATAACTGAGGGTGTTTGGAGCACAGCAGTTGTATACAACAGTGTCGTGCAATCAGCAGCTCGAAACAGACACAGTAGCTGTAGAAAGATCATATACGCGGAGGACTTTGACTTTAAGTAAACGAATGCTTGAAATTGTCACGACTAACACGCATAGATATGTGTGCATTTGAACTAGCCTAGCAGGAAGAGGTACCAACAGCAGTGAAATATAAACCAATTACTTGCCATATCCCAGTCCGAAGTCCATCGCGAAACCTTTGTCGACAGCATAATCCATTATCATCTTAGCGTTCGATGAATTCCACTGACCGTCATTTCGGTACTGCAGATTCAAAATGATACTTAATTTCCATCCCACCACTCTGCAGAATTCATACAGACGATCGAAATCCTCAACTGCAAAAGGAATGCACACAAAAGAAAAGAATTAATATGGCACGTCCTTTTTACCTTTTGCTCCTGAGAAGTTCTAAACTCCCTTTCGGGTGCTCGATTCGTATACTTTAATCTACTCGAGAGATAATTACTTCAAGAGCTGACTGAGAAAAGAGCATTATGATATTCACCGAAGTCTAAAGTTTGTTTTCAAGCTATGAACTATATATGAAGACTAAGGAAATCAAACGACTGTCTACGTATTCGTGCAGTAATAAACAGAATACTTTGCTTCTACTTATGTTTACTGTCGAGAATGTGACATTACACTCACCTGTAATCTCGCTAAAGCACCGTTCTCGATTTGCGAAGACAATTCTGTCCATTTCTGGTCCTGCTACCCTCAACATAACCGGCGACAACCCACGGGCCATAGTCTGGAATCTGATAGAACTGCAAGGAAGAGGAAAGACGCAAAGATATTCCAATTCTTGTAACAGTGCGAAATTCACAATGGCTGCCACATGCCACACAGAGTTGAAGTCTTCATCTTGCTTTCAGACAAGAGGGGATACGACAAAACTTTGACCAAGTGACTGACAGTGAAGCTTAGAGCAAACATTTAGACCCAACAGCGATGTGAAACGGCTAGAGTTTTCTTGACCAGTCAAAGAAGGTAACTCAGCTCCCAGGGAAGATATTAAAACAATACTTACGCTTAGCAGTTTAGGTACATGGTTTGATGGAATTAAGCAAACAGCGTAAAGGAAAGTCCAAAAGAGAAATTTATTAGGAATGTCGAAGTATACAAGTTTTGGTGACTGTCGTTGAACTGCACTGGCAAACTTGCAGACGTCAGTTGTTTGAAAAATCTTATACAAGTTTGTATACACATGTATACAAAATTAATGAAAACATTTTACTAAGAGGCACAGGAAGAACTGACGAGCAGAGCGCAGTCACGGAGCCGTAATGTGACATGGAAAATTTGGAAAAGAGAGAAAAAAAAATTTGGGGGGGAAGAGAAAAAAAAAACAAAACAAGACACGGCACACAGTTTCAAATTTGGGATCCCAACTTAATTGACCAGTCATATACAGTGTTAGAATACGCTAGTCCCTCTGGGTAGAGCCTATATACTGCCTGGTCGTCAGTGCATCTGTTCAACTGTTGTTTTATGAATTATTACCTCCACGGCTCCTAAATCTCCACCACAATCTCGATTTGTAGTAAACTCCAACAAACTTAGATTATTACTGATATTAAAGTGAACATTCAGCATCAACACACCAATGGATATAATGGATATTTATAAGCTGTCTCGTTGATAATAAGAAATATATCTATTGCCCGCCTAAAACAAGTTGGTGTAAGCCGTGTGCTCCTTCGTTCCTTAAAGTGAAAGACAGATCATGTTCACAGTTAGGCTTGTCAAAGAGGCTGGACACCATTATGTTTATTTCGGTAAAGTATTTTTTCTAACAGCTACAAGGACAGTGGAAATTGACAATTGACCGTGCTCTTTCGGCTAGCGTGAAACGCAGCCATTCTGTCTGGGCTGTGACGTAATTGTTGCAAAGAGGGGAACACTCTTGTCATCTGAGACAGTAGTAAGCTGATAGGGTTGTGGTTCGAACTTAAGTATATATGTAAATTTATGATAGGAAATTATCAAAAAACTATTACTCTCGCCACAACACAATGGTCTGGAAATACGTTTGCGGTGTTATTCACTCATGTACTTGTTATAATTAAAATATATAACATTAAAACAGTGTCCTGTCCCTATGTTATTACATGTTACATTGACAGTCAACTCAGAACGTTTACGTCACCGATTGTAGGCAGCTGATATCTCCTAGCTTTCTGACTGGTCAATCTTTCATAAGACGAAAAGCATCGACGCCTTCAGATCAATAGTCGGCAGCAAACTACTCCACACTTCAAACGAAGATAATTCTGCAACGAATTCATACATTCGAACAGATATTTCCATTCAAGAGAGAATTTTGTAATGTACAGCTTTTCATGAACAGTGCCTCAATCATCAGTTGTCTTTTACTTTAAGTACGTCACTCTTTCTTCATAGTTGTGCTCTAAAGCAAAGGGACAGTTAAGAATAATGTGTTTAAAACACCTTGGAATTGGTTATTTTCTCTTATAGTGAGACCTCTAGTATAACTGCAATATACAAAGTTTCTGTCCACCATTGTCAGAACAATACTTCCTGTCAACACAGCAATTTTGTTCCGTGAAGTCAAATGAAAGCCGAGTAAGGTTTCCCTGAACTGACATGTCGCTATATCTACATCGGAAACAACATCTATAGCCCTTCTTGCGCGAATCGAAAAAGAGTTCAGCTTGTATGGGGAGTCCAACTCTTTTTAAAACGATGCGCAGTATCAATAACTCCGAAGAAATTCATTCTGACAGATTCATGGCACATTCCTCCTGAGGCTGATTTAATAATTAAAGTCGAAATAATGATAGCGTCAAAATGAATTACTGAAAATGAGTTACTTTACTTATTTATTACGCTAAGCTATTCCGTGGATCAACGCATTATCAAACTCTTTTAAAAACAATAGTTACAACGTATGCAAATCATATCTTTGTCCAGTTAATTACAAATACAGTCTGAATAAACTCTGCCGGATACAGGGATATTCCTATATTCAGACTTTAGTTTATTCAGATTGTTACAGGTAAAATACATGTGTATATGTATACAGACCTTGTGTTAAAGTCATGCCAGTGGTTCACAAATATGGAACCCTCTTGTGAGAAGCTGAGGAAGTCCTTGTCTACTGTATAACTGGGCGATGAAGCGTTGATCAGGACATTAATCACTTCCGATGCGTGGTGATCTGCCTGTCCGAGAGTTAGACAACATAGGGTGACCACGGCTCGATGGATATTCCCTAACATGATGGACATTCACACGCAGCAGATGTTTCGTGACACATGTACAGCATGCGTTTTGTCATACAGAACAGGATAACAAGAACTATACTGGTCACTGACTTTTACAGAGCTCTTCCTCTATACTAGACATATTGGTCATTGACGTTTCCCCTCACAACTTGTAATGTGAACATGATCGCGGGCCATCCAGACAGCAATAAAACTGTCATCTTCTAGAACCCGACTGTTTTTCCAGGTGGCTTCATGTCATTAAAATCCAGATGCTTTCAGGATTTTACCAGTGGGCCGGTACGGAAGAAGTGATAACTACCTTAAAACCTTATTGACCAAGGTGAGTTCTACCAAAAAAAGTCTGTTTGTTAAATATTGAATATAGACTTTTATGCATTTTGTAAATCACCTTGCGCTCTTTAAACCCATAAAAATTAAGAGATACAGACTAAGATTTACCTGAATAAAATGGCAATACTTCTACACATGCTTCTTTACAGCACCAGTTCAAAAACAGAGAAGGTACAAAGCACCATATGGCATGCAGTAGATTAGCTTACTTATCCCCCACACAATATTTACACAGACTATTGTCACTGAGGCCCGGAGAACGGTGGAATATCCCAGCCAATATAATCAAACTTTATCTATAGAGAAATGCCTCTATTCTGTATTTTCTTTATAATTTATTCTCACGGACAACTGAATAATATGATATTAAGTTGAAGTTAAATTACTAATCCAAAATTTTATGACAATATGGAAAGTATGGAAAGGAATAGATTTCGCGACAGCGCGAGAAAAATCATTTCCTTTAATCGCTTGGTCAATTTTAGTTCATAAAATATAAACATAACAAACTAAATAAATGAATAATCCTCCGGAAAGCGAAAGAAAATGTACGGCTGAACTTGAATAAGATTTCCACACTTTCATGTTCATCTTGTGTATAACTGCATGGCACTTAAATACAGCTAAGGTATCTAAACTAGAAGAGCTACGTACAAGATCGAGCACACATCTATCATAACTGTTAATGAGGAGTGGGGAGACGGTTAAATGTATATACAGTGTTATCAGTGCACTGGCATTTACATGACTTCAGCAATGTCAGCAATATATTTACCAGTGACAGCTGATCGATAAAAATGCTTTTATGTTTAAACGAAATATTTGAGAGTACATTTTGTTGTCAGAAATTATATCACCAATGGATCTGAGTGACATTGGATCGGAATAAGCTTAACACAGCTGCATTTGTACACACAGTGTATGGACTAAGTGGCTCGACCAAGTCCAAAGTTGCATGTAAATAATTTACTCCGGAAAGACATTCACACTTCTATTGTTTTCCACACTATTCAACACGGTTAGGTATAGTTAAAAATTTGGATGAAAAAGACACCATGCCCATTATGGTTTATTTAAAATGGTTCTGTTTGCTGGGAATATTTCTGTGTTGTGGGTCATATTCCCACTATTGTTCCATACTGATCATTGTGTTCGTTCTCTCCCGGTTGCAGACCACACCAACCCCACAGAAAACAGCAAACCCGAATACAGTAAAAACCACTGTAAGCCTGTACGAACCAAAGGTTGTTAAAGAAATGATGCACTTAGATCATTACCACCATGGTCATGCTCACCATCACCTTCATCACAACTTAACTATAGTACAGAGATTATCCCAATACCAGGCTTTCCATGAAAATGAATTAGGGTAATTATGGACCAGTCACGTCTAATAAATTATAATTAAAATCAGTGAGTTTCTTAAAACCTAATTTCGCGCGTGCCATTGCTCTAGGGGCTATGTGTAATTTGCTACTTTTTATACATTTCCAATTAAAACCCCAACTGAGGTAAATTGACAGAAGGCCGGATTCCACCAGTTACTCCTCCATAATCCCCCTCTCCACTTAATAATGCGTTGTCAATCCACATATGTGGATCGGCTTTGACGCACGAAGATCGCCTATCATGGAAATGTAAGCCAAGGTAAAGGAATATTCCACACGTTGCTATTAATAGGAACATGATATATATCTATATATAACAGATACGAGTTTGTTTGCACTGCCTATCTCAAAGACTGCTATCATGTATACAAGTATTTCTTTATTTGTTATTCTGATTGCCTCCAGTCAACTTCCCCATGGGTTAGGTCTATCATTTCCATTTAACCCTGAATTCCAAGACACAGTCTCTGTCTCTGTTAACACAGACTCCTCGATTTTCTTTGTGGATGAGAAGTTTTTAAGCTTTACATTGGACACGTATTTTGTCACAGTTCATCTCCGGGGATTTAATGCCAGGTTAGTATAATGCATTTAATGGTGCATTTATTTCTATTTGTGTTTTTATTTGTTTTTTATTCTAACAATGTGTATTTGTCGTATGTCTCATTATTATTATTATTTTTTGGACGCTGTGTGCGTCTGTCAGAAATCCCTCAGGTCTCTCTTACCCTCAAATGTTGGTTGTCCTGTAAAACTCTGTTGGTGCAATGGTTTACTCTTTTCGTCGTTTTCCCTTTTGGTGTTATACCGAAATTGTTCACCAATTACATTATCTCGCTCACAAAAATGTCTTTTGTTCTTGTTCTTCTTTGTTGTTGTTTGTTTTTTCAAAAATTCCATCAAGACTATTTGCAAAAAGTTTACACTGGAACCAGCTTGAATAGTTATATGTCCGTGCTTCCAAGGGACAATGACTGTATGATGGATTGTGCTTAGTATACCGTGGTGGAGTTTTAATTTAAACTTTTACGTATCATTTTCGTTTAGATTGAACTTAAGCCCGAGAAGATTTTGACGGCATTTTAATCAATGATTTCAATGAATTGTCTTGTGTTGAAAGAAGTTCGATTCACGATTTCGTGTTCAAGGAATGTAAACCCATACCTATTGTGCCAGCTGTACGGTGGTTATCATTGGATTTCTCCAGTGAATCTTTCTCCATTACAATTCCTAACTCTTCGGTGACCACAGGGCACAACAAACCGATGAACAAGTTAAGAACAGGTTATGTAGTCACCGCTGTTGCGTCAGGTGTGAATATTAGGTCTATATGGTATGGTCATGGCGCTGTGGCTTGAGGTGGTCTGGTGTTGTCGATGGGTGTATATGTACTGTAATAATCTCCTTTTTATTTATTGATTTTTTTGTTTAATTTAATGTCCAAACCATCAAAAAGTATACATACGATGTTGTGACTACATTGATAAGACTTTCGCCACTTTTGAAAAATTGTCATAAATGTTTTCCTCATACGTGACTTGATCGTATATTGGTGGTACCACTCCACCCTTCACATTCCCTGGTCCCCCAAACTCCAGAATGTCATATCCTTACATTGGATGTGGTCGTATTGTTCTGGTATCATTCAATCCCTCACATTTCCATTTCTCTCCCAAACTCCGGAATGTCGTATCCTCACATTGGATGTGGTCGTATTGTTCTGGTATCATTCAACCCCTCACATTTCCAGCTCTCCCCCAAACTCCAGAATGTCGTATCCTCACACTGGATCTGGTTATGTTGTTCTCAGTACCATTCAACTCCTCACATTTCCAGTTCTCCCCCAAACTCCACAATGTCGTATCCTCACACTGGATCTGATCGTATTGTTCTGGTGCCATTCATCTCTTCACATTCCCAGCTCTCCCAAGCTCCGAAATGTTGCACGTGGATTGGCTCCCGCTGTCTTCCGTGTTGGCGGGACGTCAGCCGACACCATTGTCTTCAAGTCTCCATCACGAGGGTTCAACGTCATGACCGGTACTGTCCATCAATCCTCAACATTATTCATATTAAAGGCTAACTGCTCCCCTATGGAAGGTTTGAAATACAGGTTCTGTGTAAAATAGTGGACACGGAAAATAAAAAGCAGTTTTTAAAAAAAAGTTACAAAAAGCCAAAATCTACCTTTACTTACACATTTCACATGTAGCTATGCAACGAAATATTCACTTTCCTTTTTTCATTTTGTTGATTCAAATAAATTCCATAATATTGTCTCATTGCAGAACAAGTCTTTGATACCATACACAATTTCGCAAAGAGCGCTGGTTTGGAGATGAGTTATGATCTCAACTTACTATACAGAAACAACAGTCAGTGGAACTCGAGTAACGCCGCTATGCTGTTGGAATATGCGGCGTTCACGGGTCAGATCATTGATCTGGAACTGGGAAATGGTAATAACCAACGCAGTGTTGTTCCCTTGCTGGACGCGTCAGTGTATACTGTTCCACCGGACGTGACGTATCACATGCATACTTCAAGAATTTATCATTTTTTACCTTAAATTTCAGCAAGCAAAACTTAGCCATCTTCGCAGTTTAAAGTGATTTTTTTTTCTTATGGATCAAAGCCCAACCTAGAAACTCCGGTTTAAGGATTAATTCAAAAAAGCCAAATTTTCAAGTAAGACTGATTTTAACACATATGTATGTACATGGTTGACGTTATTCTGCATGACTTATGTTATTTGCATGGGTTTCGCTTACTTATACTAGTGTATAATTCCAGGGACAATTCTTGAATGTATACATAGGATTGTCGTCATGCACTGTGGAATACTCAATACTTTTCAGAGCCCAACCTGTACGAATTCACAAAGCACGTTGACCCGACACAAATAGGCAGAGATTATGTACATCTCAGATCATTGATGAACGCCATGCCACAGTTTAGTACGAGGAGACTGATTGGTCCATCCGTAACGCACGCCTTCACCGAGGACTATGCAGCCAAGTTAGTCTCATGTCATGACAATTAAAGGAATAAGTTTAAGATGTGATTAATCAGGTTAAATCACACTTCTGTCGGATTGAATTAAAATCTACCTACCAGGCCTTTGGACTATTTTCATATATACTGTATTATACGAAAATATTATTTTCTGTTACTGTTGAACATTTATCTTGTCCTACGTTTGTGCCGTACTGTTGTTATTCCCTCTTGTCAACTATGTCTAGCAACGCTCTCGAAGTACTGTAAATCAAAATGCCATTCTCGTGGACACTATGTACAAGCCGAGACACAATGGTACATACATCAGCGTCGCACTGATTTCTCATTGTGTGCACGTTTCTGTCATCCAGGTTTTTGTCCACTGGTTCCACCTCCGTAGACGTGTTTTCTATACATCAGTAAGTATTCAGTATTGATGGGGGAGGGGGGAGCTCAAATGTGATAAAAGTGATATCAGGGTACAAACTTAAACATAACTTTCCCACCTGAGCGGCGAAATAAATGAGAAGTAAACCTGTAATAACATTGCACATTCATATCCACTTTAGTACCCTTGTATGGACTTGGTTGTTTCCTACAAACAAAGCGTCTGAATGTATCATTTCTCAGCTATTATTCGTCTGGTCCAGCGCTGACCCCTCAAGACATGGTCAACCCAGCTGTCCTGGACAATATCACAGACACCCTGAATAAGGCCAGGGATGTAGTGGCTAAATATTCCCGGGGGACCCACACAGTCTGGCTGGGAGAAACCGGGCTGGCCTACAGTCGATCTGCTCCCAACACTACTGGATACATAGCGGGTTTTATGTAAGGATGTCCGCAACTCGATAATATGATATCAGATTTCTCGGCGTTTTTAAAGCTTTGTTTACACAAAATTAAATACATGAAAAAGTTTTGAAATAGTATATTCAGTTAAGGATGTGAGCAAGTTAATGATATGGAATATTGAAAGGTAGTCTGCATTTTTAAACGTTATTCGAACAGTATGGATAATCTAATGACCCATGTCCCGTCACATCAAGAGTTATAAGTAAAGCCATTCTATTATATTGCACAGGTGGTTAGACAAAATAGGTATGGCTGCCACCCACGGGGTGTCTTTGCTGGCCCGGCAAAGTTTTCCACATCTCTACGACGAAAATGAGACTCCCACGCCCGTGAGTTCATGAGTGTTTGACAAAACATAGTTTACACAATATGGCTTTTCAAAAGAAGTTACCAAACTGTCAAAAAGCACTTGGTATCGTCGCGTCAGCGTTAATTGTTGGTATCTCAAAGGAGTTCACGCAGAACACAACCTTGGTTTACTTACGATATTTCTTTTTGTGAACATTTGCGTTAGTGATGTTTTCAGACATCACTCCGTGTTCTGTTTACATGCAGGAGTACTGGCTAACACTGTTGTTCAAAAGACTGGTGGGAAGGCGGGTGCTACAAGTCAGATCCTCCGAGGGCAATCACTACTTCCGAATATATGCCCATTGCTCGTGAGTTATGTATAGTCTGGAAAAACGTATGCTGAAGAATGTGTTGGTATATTGGCAAGGGGCGTGGCCGTTGTCTCCATTTTTAATGCTCTGTTGAACAGACTTGTTGTTCTCTACAGCAACTGAAAAATGTAAATGCTTGTAAGCCAAACGAGAACCAATGGCCAGGTCAACAATGACTATACACTGACGCTCAAGACATTAATATGATCTAAAGTTGTTTTCATTTAAAGCCACATATTTGCTTTTGGATGATGGACAAACAAAATGGTGGTTTGAAAAAGATTTCTCACTGACTGCATGACAACCCTCCATAAAGGGCCAGATAAGTGTGACAAAACAATTAAAGGTATCCTTCAACATGTGATAAACTATGCTCTGCGAAACCAAATTGAGGTATCACCATTACGAGACTTTAAAGAAGTCTGCGTTTATCTATTTATTATTGTTTTTCAGGTAAAGAAGGTGGCTTTAGGCTTAATAATCTTCTGCTGGAGTTTCGTGACTTTTGTTTTATTTTCAACAAAGTTATGGCCGTTCTGTCCAATTATGGACAAGTTTTCAAGATTTTATCGGAACAATATTTTGAATTGACACCAGGTACTTGATGCTTAGCTTCCACTGAACAAGCTACAGAAACAGTTCAAGCTTTGGGCCATTTCGTCCATTTTCCACATATGATGGTGGTTTTTGCTTTGTTATTGAAGTTGACCTACCTACTTTCCTGACCGCTGAAAAGGAAAGGATGTATTGCGCAAACAGCACTTCAAGAATGCTTGTCTTTTTATTTATTTGTCTAGTCATTTGCGACTATGAGTCTTGAAAGGAGTGGCTTTTGTCTTACAGCTTAAACCATCCTGGCGGCGTGGCGTTCTACTTCCTGAATATCTACAGGTCTGACGTAGAGCTAACAATGCCGTCGTTTACCAGCCATAGATACGAGCTCTTCAGTCTGTCTGCTGGAGGCAATGGCACCATGTCGACCAGGTAAGATGAGATGGCAGTAGGTACGGATAACCACCTGAGCTGGTTCACGACTATTCATAATTACGTTTGATCAGTTCTTTACTAGGAATTTTTATGTTGTTGTTTTTTCAGCAGCTTGTTGGCGTTATTTTCTTCCTTTGACTCTCTGGCTGTCGATAGCAATCAGCTTGTGTTTTTAAAGGTTTTTCATTTCTCACAATTTTCTAAATCCACTTACCGCAATCGATTGCTTCGGGTATTTTTTTCAGGGTTTTGTCCAAAGAGTTTTCATACTTCTAATTTATATTCATGGCTGTTTTCAGCATTGTTAATCTCAATGGAAACCCAGTCACTATGGATGGGGAGAATCTACCACAGGAACTTTTACCGGTGACGTCACAAACATGGCCGGTGGTTATCCCAAAATTCACCTACGGTTTTCTTGTTTTACCTGATGTGTATATTATGGCTTGTCGTTGAGAGATCAATTTCATTCCTATCTGTAGGATTGAAATAAAATAAAATGGTGAAATAATGTGTTTCTTGTGTATTTGTGTACAGTGTTACACGAAATTCGTTGAAGACCACTTGCTTTCATCTAATATGACAGTAACACCCACTTAGCTCTTTAAGTGGACACTTCAGCATGGTAACTTCCGTCAGTTGTGTACAGTGCGGGCCGTCAAACCCAGCATAGGGTGAATGCCAGGCAGTGCCACTAGGCCTACTGTGTGGAGATGTAGTGCAGACGGCGGTTTCTTTTTCAATGCTCCGACAAATGATCGCTTGTTGTCGTCAGTTGAAAACAGGTATAGCTTAGACGATAAGCACAGTTAGGCTATATAAATAAGGTTACATCTTTAAAAGAGAAAGCATGTGTTTATCGAACAGTTCGATCAAGTCTTGAAACTTGTCAGTGATATTCTATTTATATCTGCGCTAAAATGATTTTAAAAAAAATAACTGAGAAGTTACTGTGAATAGTATAACTAATAACACAGTGAAATGAAGTAAAATTAGTGTACTGTAACTGTCAACCAAGATACACTATTGTTATCTACATCTTATCTCCCTTATTTCCCAGTGTAAATCGTGTTACAGGAGATAATCTGTCTACTCTAGCCCCCAAATGCCCCGCACCTGGCCTGTTCACGTCCCTGGTCAACCCTGCGGACTTCTCGTCATAGGTCTACCTAATGCCATAATGTGCCGACTTGTATATAAAGTATGGTTTTATAGAAAGTAGAAATGATAACTACCGGTACTAGTAGCATTCCTTGTTATATAAACCTGTTCAGTATAAGAGACTACCACACAGAGAGTAACGCCAGAGAAGCGACGACAGTGTGATAGACGCAAATGGTCACACTTTAATGGTGAAATTCGGTCCCTTGCCAATTTTCCTCAGTTATTCTAATTGTTCATGTAACCATTTATGAAGCAACAACTTACAAAGCCCCAACACCATGGCTCTAGATACCGGAAATGCCGCATGGACGATTGTATAAGACTGAATTATTTACTCATTTTCTTGAATTGATTTGCCATCTACATAAAATGTATTCCCAGTCATACCAAACTTAACGATGAACAGTGAAGGTGTCTATATATGGAGAACCGTGTAATAAAAAGCTACAAATATGAACAAAATCATCTCAGGCATACATTTACATTACCTAGTTAGCCATCAGGATCACACACTTACCTATTTGTAATAACTATGCTGAATTCTCTATTAACTTTTTTAAAATGTTGTGTACATATCAAAATGATTGATAACTCCACTCCTTAAAGACACCCACAACTCAAAATGAAAGGATGTATTATCGGGAGGGAACATTTAAAATTATTTATCAAACTCTCTTTACTGTCTTTAATAGAAAATGGCGAGCAAGTGAGACTTATTTCTCCCCAGTCGAGTCATGGAACTCATCCATCAGGGGCGGTTCCACCAACAGTCTCTCACTGAATGGGTGGATGCTATTCATTAAGTGTTTAATCTTTGTCGAACTTAAACCATAATCTTTGTCGAACTGAACAAGGTCAAAATCCATATCGTACAAATTTGGCTCTACAAGAAACAAGGAGAGTTTCTTCAAGCTTTTTTTTCACAGGAATACCTGTGTATTTTCACAGTGTGCATTTTAGTGCACCATTTATCAAAGCCTTTTACTGCTTGGTAAACTGAAGACATCTTGCCAGACATATGAAAGCTTAGTTAAGTAAACTGCAAATGTGGGAATGAAAGTTCTACCTTCTCCACATGCCTCTGGTCATTCACTGTAGACAAACTTTGCCTGATGCTTGATGACTTCCCCATATACCAAATGACTTACCATTACCCAATTCGAAATTGATTTTGTAGCCTTTGCTTGCCGTGTATCTCATCAGGGCCTCTGCGTTCGTGGAGTCCCATTCCTGACCTTTTCTGTGGCGAAGGTTCAAGTCAAACACCATCTCCCAGCCCACCGACTTGACTAACGCATCCAGCGTGTCGTACTCAGACTCTAAACATCTAAACTTATACTGATACCGACTATTGTTTTCAATCACTTTAGAAATTATGTATAAAGGCATATTTACGGTTTCATTTAATAACCTGAAAAAGAAATTCATGTTAGCTTTTCCTATGTCTGGAGACTTTCATTGTTTCATTCACTACTTGACTAGGTTCAAATTCTGAATCCATAATCGGCTATAATGGGTTGTCTTTAGATTTATCTGTCTATCTACCTTTTTCTGTGTGTTTGTTTGCTTTTGTTCAACTGTATGTATACATACACGTGGGTTAATTTGCCTACATGCTGCCAAAGACATTGGTAGCGTGTCACTGCTTCTGTGCCCCGAAAGTTCTCGGTCATTTGTGAGGGCAACTCTAGACACTATACGTGCTAGCTAGTGACATGACGACAGTTTGAGAGTACTTGACCCGGAAGCTGGTCGTTCGCTGTTCCACCAAACCGGAAGTAAGCCGGCGCCAACGTTTTGTCCAGGTTGTGCAGTTTTGTGTTGCTGGTGGTATAAATGCAGCCATTATAAGATGATGGACACATTACCATTCTGGTAGCCACCAACTAAACGTGCACGCCATCAGTTAAGGGTGAAAGTAATTTTTAATAAATAACAATAAAAATAATTAAAACAAATATATTATGTTCAACAAAGTTTTTGGTTATGAAATGGGTAAGTTCACCCGTAATGACAAACACAATTCTTCTCTGTGTTCAGTATTCAAAGTCTGCCTTAAAGTAAGGGAAATACACGGGGCATAGCGTTATAGCATTTACAGCCTTCTATACATATTACAAGCGATTCTTCAAATTACTGTACCAAACAAACTGAATTAACGACTGTACACATTGTACAGCATGTTATGCAGCTGTGCACTTGAAAGGAATCAGTAATTCACTGCAAAATATTCGTACTAACTTTCAAACATTCAAAATAATTACTTCTGCATCTCGAACACATATTTTAACCGCGTTTACAACAACATAATGTTGACCGAACGATGGACAAAACAAATGAAGTTTACGTCACTTTAGCACAGTTGAAATGGTTGATGTAACATGTCATTATCGAATATGAATAAAACTCTTACAGTAACATGCACGATTAACTGACACCTATCTATAAAACAATGACAAGAACTCAATTATTATGAGCAGCAAAGGGAAGACAGCACGCAAGAGTAGGGTGAAGGTAATTTGACCTGCAGACCTCTATTGCGCAATGCCTACCGGATATCGTCAACATGCGTAGTCTCACCTGAACGGTCAAAGTTTAGGCAGTACATCTTCTGATGTATATATGTGCAATACGGTACAAACGCAAACAAAATGTAACCACAAAAAAAACAAAGGAGGCCACAGGAGAAAAGCGGGCAGAGCCCAGGGGAGGCCCACGACCATCATCAGGTCGCTGGCAGACATTCCCACGTACGGCCGGGGAGGAAGCCATCATGAGCTGCACTTGAGCTCATAGTGAGTGAACGTTTTCAACTAAGATACCTTTTTCATACAAAGGTGTACATCATATAATTGTGTTACCAGTTCGACAATGTAGCGTGTGGTTAGACATGAAAATGAAGTGCTTCAACGGAGTATGAACGCATTTGACATATCGTTGGCTTAAATGAATGATAAGAGAGACAGAGTCCCTCTGCCATGCCGTTACAACAGCACGACAGGAATTGGCGAATGAAGTTTACCTTGAGTGAGAATGTGACAGGTGAGAGTATAGATTACTTGTGTCCAAGGTGACGCTGAGGAATTTGTCGCTGACGGTGTGGATGAACAGGTGAGAATGTGTTACCGTCCACCAGAAACCTCTCAGACAAGCCAGACGAGTTGCGCGCGAAGCCTAGTTGAATGAGGCTCAAGGTTAGAACGCTGTAATCCACGTTGCCAAGTAATCATATGGCCCCTACTTTAGTGACCAACGCCATGGGAAGGTCCCATTGAACACTAATGGCACAAACTCGCCTACCTGCTGTCCGGTTTTCACCCAACCAGTTTGGCTCTGCTTCTGTGTTGCATTTTTCTCATTATGTTGTGCGCTTTGCATCCGCTCCAATTTCCGACCTCTAACACCCACTGTCAAGTCATAATAAACTCGAGCTAACTCCACCTAGACCTCGGTAATGCACCAAGGCGCCATGTTTGATGATGCAAAACATTATGGGTACAACTCTCTCTGTAAATTTTATCCTAGGATTTACACTCTGTTATGGCAAGTTGTTCATTCTTTGGAACAATATCTAGACGAAAACGACATTTGATACTCTTAAACACCAGAAGTACTTCACATTTGTTTGCAACAACGGCTGCGAAGGTTGATGACATAGCTGAGCATAAGTTCCTAGGATAAAATTTGACTAGCCCTAGATCGGGATGCTTAACTTTATCAAACATGGTGTACCCTGGTGTGTACGGAGATAGAAAGAATTTACTCGAGTTTTATTATTATTTAAAAGCTGGCGTTAGGGGCCAGAAATTGTAGCGGATGCAAAGCGCTCAACCTAAGGAGAAAAATGCCGCACAGAAGCAGAGCCGAACTGGTCTGGTGAAAGCCGGGCGCTAGGTGACCGAGTTTGTGCCATTAGTGTTCAATGGGACCTTCCCAATAGCGTTGTAGGTATAAAAATACTAAAAAATTTCCTTACTGTTTATGTAGTAATTTCACAAAGAACACCCACCTAAAACTGTATTCCCTAATTATTGTTGGCCCAGTTCACACATACTGTCAAATAACCAGATGTCTGGCCTACAACATATCCAAATATCATTAAGGGTTGACCGCCATTTTCTCAAAATAAATCTGCCGGAATGCAGGTACGAGCGTAGTGCCGCCATCGAAACAGCGTGTAGGGGCATTTGCTCATGGGACAATATTTTCCTGTGTTTAATTGTAGCCACAAGAAGTGGACTTTTTTCAGTTATTATTTGTCATAGTTTATACCTGCAAAATTACCTGGCAGTACAATCCCTACCCGTCCCTACTGTTTCCTGTGCGCCTGAATCCAATCCAATCCAATTAGTGTTTTTATACCTGTAGCGTAATGGTTATTACGTAATACCACGAAAATAGCAAATTTTGAGGTCCGCTCAATAACAAATGTGGCTTTACGCCCCCTTGAACCAAGCTAAAGCACGTGGGAACCTGGGGAGTGTTCAGTTGTAGCCAAAATTCATTGATATGTCACTTTATATTTTATAATAGGTACCGCAGGTCATCTTATCACTGTTGACCAGCAGATACTGGTTGATTATTTGATCGAAGTAAACCATGGCTTGAATACACAATTACTAGTTAAAGCCTTAAACAGGCTGTATATACATGTATCTGTATAAGACTTCCGTTCGCACACAGTTGTTGACACCTAATTTGAGTATCATTATAAGACAAAAACAAAAAGAAATTAAAAAAAGAAAAATAGGGCACTCATCTGATCACAAAAGGCACAAAATACAGTCTGAGGCGATGGGAGTTACCGCACTAATAACTATAGCTCTTACGGCTTTCTGCAAGAGGTCTTTGGATAATTTGTACAAATGGACTTTTTAAACATGGTACATGTAAAAGGTTAAAATATTTGAACAGAACTACATGTTGCATTGATGGAATGCCCAGGTTTAATTTATTTTAGGAAGGAGCAGTCAGTAGATTGCAATAGAATACAGATTTGACCCTACCGACTTTTAAAGATATTTTTCACAAAAGGTACACAAAGGTGAACAAAAAGTTTTCTGACGTTATTGTTGACACACATTATCAGTATGGACCATACAATCAAAGTATTTGACTACATTTAATTTGGTATAAAAAATCTGAAAAAATCAGTGGCGGTACTTTCAGTTACAGTATTAAATGGTCTTTTTACTCATCGTGACTTTATATTTTCTGTTTCTTCCCTAAAACAGTTTAGTTTATTGCAGTTACCTTAACCTGTCCAATGTCTGTCGAGGAACAGCAGTAACTCGAGGAAGCTCGGTCCTCAAATCTGTAACATCCAAAGAGTAATCTCAACGATTAATTGTGCCGAGTTCCAAATGAATACGTGACTTTTGCACAAAAGTGTCTCTTTCCACGTACAATATCTTCAATTTGTAACTGTCCAGTGCTTTTTCCTGTCTTTTTTCACATCCATGATCAGACCTACCTTACTTTACTTGCAGGTAAGTGTGCTGTTTGCTACGCATTCAGCTTTCTTCATACAAATTTTACATAGCAAACGCGTGGCAGATTCTTAGTGAGTACTCAATCCCCCTGTCCTCCGCTTTTCTTATTTCACAGGAGTTTCGTAACACTAACACATTATTTTCACCCAGCTTACAGCACACAGGTCTAGTTTTTAACGATCATTCCACAACCCTGAGTCTATTAGTGAACCTTATTTTCGTTGATTGAAAGTTATGGATATTAAAAAATGAGACATTTTCCGCATAAAAAATTTTCACATTTCATTGTTATAAGGCAAATGAAAATATCTTCGATACGCATTAGCAGTTTTAATGATGCGTTATCAGATTAAAAATTGTCAAACCCTTTGTTAATAAATACATCATCCGTCCAGGAAAACTAGTACAGTACGTCCCTATTCTTGGCTTCCTTCTTTCTGCTACACCTCTGAAGTGGAAGTGATCTTCTTTGAGACACGATAGTCTGGAACGAATTATGCTAAAAATGCTGATACATTTTTCTGGATCGTATATTGAATGTTAACATATATGTAAATGGCTCCTATATTCTGCAAGAGACTTTCTTTCACTGTTCCGAAAATGGCCTGTATATACCATCTAACTATCAACTAATTTTCTTCTATTTATTTAACAAGGGGCAGTTATACTTTATATAGTTCCGCCACCCTGAAAACAAGGTTCGTCTTTTGTGTAAAAGCTAATGTGAATAAAGTTTAATGCGGGATGTTCCGTAAAAATGACAGTTACAAATCCATGTAACCCTAACCTATAGTAATAAGGTTTGCTTAGAAAAATGAGTCTGGAAAAAACAAAATTATCAAATGTCACTGACTCGCAAATACCTACAAGCTCTCAATTTTGCAATATCTTCAGCTGAAATATCCTTTAATGTGTCCACTCTCCTCGGTGGCCTCTGTTTATTTTTGATCCGCTCTTCTCTTTCCTTCTTCAGTTCACATATCGTCTTGGTCATGTTTTTGGTGTCTTCACCCATTGCAAGAATTCTCCGTCGACTCCTCAGACGCAAATTGTACAGCCGTCTTTCCAAGGCGTTCATTAGATTTATCCTCGGGATCACTTGGTGGAAGGTGACCTTCAGTATGTCACACATGATAACTCTGTCGTTCAGGTTGGCGTTGGTCTTGGAGTAGTTGATCTGAAGTTGACGGAGCTTCCTCCTTGCTTCTACCACGTCCGTAGGCCGACTTGCGCTCTCCTGGTACAACATGGAGCTTTTCATGGCTTTACCCCCAGCTTTTAGGTAACTGTGAGACTTTTCCGATTTGGCATCAAAGAGCCCGTTTGGATTTGGTACAGGCTGATGACTATCCTCTCCATGGTATACTTTCCTTTCCGTAGAGTTCTTTCTGGGACTAAATCCTTTCGCTTCCACTGGGAGACTTTTCCCTGCTGTAGCCGTGCTGTGTGGCATTTCCTGGTCGAGAACGATTCTGACCGCCTTCGGCCTGACATGTATCACGTCAGAATGCCCCTCTGTCGTGCTGGGAACAAGAGGGCGATCCTCTGAGTTGGCATCTTCGAGTACACATGGTGACGGCTTCAAAACCACCCCAGTTTTACGCCTTCTTACTTGTGAGTGTCCATCCGGCATTGGGCTCCGGGTAGGGTTAGGTACAGGTGAGGTGTTCATTTTCGTTCTCGGTAATTGCTCTTGCATTTCAAGAACACCTTATAACATGGCCGTTTCTACAACGATTTACGTCGAAAGTCTAAACCCCGAAAGTAGAGAAAACCTTTATGATCCGTAACTGTTTTTCATCTCCCCATGCACCCGCTCAACAAACAACAAGTATGGTTATTCAGTTTACCACGTCAAGCCCCAAAGTAGCGGCTAGTCATATATCCTTACCTAGGGACCCAATATTACCACTTGTGATTTTATTACCGGTTTACCCTCCGTTTTATCACCTCCTCCTGGATCTGTCCAAACAATCGTAATTTAATTATCTGCCCAGCGTTGTTGACTCACAGCTGTAAACCACTCCAAGAAAGGCTGAGTTCTACACAGCTACATAGCATAAAATATACGTGTCGTATAGTCTTCTTCACTGATCGTGTCATACATATTAAATATATGTGGATATATAAGCTACGTGGCATGTGTTGGCAGGACCAAGTGAGGACAGATACCTGACGTTATCTCATCTGAAATTAAATCCTCTATCTTACCTTTATGTGGATGTTCCCACTATGACAACAGTGGCTATGGGGAGAGAGGAATCTCACAGATAAAGGCGTGAAGTCTGGTTATTCCTCAATATATCATAATACCTGTGGTGCTCGGCGCAGATTCAGGCGTTTGCTTTATCTACTTATACATCTTTTATACGTTATTCAAATTCATATATTACAAGTCATAGACAACTCAAAGTATTTTCTTAGAGAGAAACAACTATTGCGCAAGGCATTAAGTAGCAGAGGAACCTTCTCTGTCTAAGGAGGGAACTGAAGCCACATCTCAAGTGACTTAGCGAATAAAAGGCACGCAACCACCCTAACCTCCCGACAAGTTTGCAGCAATAGAATCGTAATGCAATATATGGGTTATTTCTTATACATGCAGATGTAATTGGCGTTTTACGTCAAACTCAGAATTATAACACACGCTGGTGTCCACTTTTACAGTTTGATGGGACCTTTCAGATCCCACCGGAAACGGCTGTTGAAGGCGCGGAGGAACCATCGGGAGCTGGGTTCGATCAGGCCATCATTGATCACCGCTTGGTTGTTTTTCTGGAGATTCCATGTGAGATAAAACAAAGCAGCCACGACTGTGGGCTTCATCGATATCACGTCACACTTAAAGCCAAGCGCAGACACGATCCGTCTGTTTAAAAAAAACAACCCTCGTTTGCTGTAAGCCCTTCACTCAAATCATGTTTCAGCACACACGCTGTTCGATCAGCACACAACGTCGTCGGACAGAACGTCGTGATAGAACATCGTTCACCATACTGACAGGTCACAAAGAGAAAACGTTGCTCTTTGATTGGCCACACTTCTCCCTCGCGTGTACACTGATTTTGTGTCTCAAGATAAAAGAAATTAAGAACAGGATAAATATTTTCCTCAATTAGACCTCAAGAGATGGAAAACAAAAATACTCGTACACTTAAGTAAAGTGCTTAGCAAGCAGCTTCGAGAAGCATTTTTCTAAGCCAACAGAAGGTGTCTGGGCTTGTCATCTGGTCATACAGAACGGAAAAAGCATTAATGACATTAGCATAACTGTCATCTCGTCAGATGTACCTCGGTGAATTATGGCTAACAGACACTTCACACCCTTATACAACAGTTGTATTTAAGATGCCCGGAGACGAGCGCTTAAAGGTAGGAGATTCTTTTTGCTCTATTACGGATACATGGCAAGGAGTGAGCATACATTGTAAATGTTTAAGTGCCTAGAGATATCTACCTCTTCCGAAACGGGGGTATTTAATTTCATTATGATGCGTCCACCCAATCAAATATTTTGTTTAATACGTATTTCTAAAATTATTTATGTATTTATGTTTAAGTTGTCCTGACAAACTCCGAGCATTTATTGAAACCTAATAGCTTCGTGAAATATACTTTCATCCCTAAATATTATCATTATAAAGCTCCGGGCCGGGTTCCACCAAATTGTTTTTGGTTTAAGCAAAAGTGCTTTGCTTGGGCAATGTAATACTGTACTTACGTACTCTTGCAATGTTAAAGTGAACATAAAGTTACTCACTAGGCTTGAATTAATTCCCCAAAAATATTTTTCCAAGGTGTTCTGAAAATATCATTAAAAATCTACAACTTTCATTCAAAGAATAAATTGCAAATGATCGTCAATACCTAGTCGCTCACTTGATGACGCTAGTTTGCCATGTTAACCATCTGAAGTGACGTCACATTGTCGTGGAGTTCTCCTGTATCACTGATAATAAACAACTCCGCACGATCCAAAACTACATGCAAGTGTGGTGACCAGGCCACAAATTGATAGAGGAAAAACAGAAACACAAAAACGCAATATACCCAAGAGTTTCAGTGCTGTTTTCTTTTCAAACGGTCGAAGATTCTATGTGTTCGAAAGTTTGTCAGGATGAACTTCGCGGGCAGGGCGTTGTCTTTCAGCGATTCTCTTTGCAGTTTAGTCTCCCCTTGTATGAGTGTCCGCATTAGCTGGGTGTAGATATCAGAAAATATTCTGAACATAGCAGGCTATTTGAGGCAGATTCTTTTCTGACGCTATTAGGAAGACATTTCCTTTATAAATCTTGCTTCGGTATCGAAATTTTCTCTTTCTCAGGAAACGCCTGTCCCGAGGAGGTTTTCTTGCCAATTCGAAAGGGCAAACGACAAGGCTCCTGCCCAACGTGTAACCATTGTGACACACGCAATCGTTCTCAATTCAACATAAATCATAAACCGTCCTGTCCGACGAAAATATTTCAGTTTGATACTTAAAATGATCTTAAATTCCTATTTACTGATCCGATATGTATTTCACCCAACAGTCAAGAGCTGAGGCGATAACACTTTGCATCCAAAGTATCACGTGACGTTTTCAGGCTTGGTGACTGGCTAAGTCTTTCAGGGCTTCTCCAACATGGTTACTCTGAGTGAAGTGTCCGGTAATGCCCTATTCCCAGAGTTTAATTCCATCTACTTTTAAAACGTAAAAGAATTTTTCAAATATTTTTCTCTGTCATACCTGTCGCTTACTTTTATATATATATATTCGGCAGGCTACCGAATTAAGCAAAACTGCCGAATTACGCAATTTACTGAAGTTAGAAAGTTTAATGAAAGTGGGCCCTGGACATGAATCAAGCAGGCCTACATCAGCACGCCACACTACGCAAAACATGTTCCCTGGAAAAATATAGAAGTTTGATGATTTGGCCAACAACAATTTAAAGCCGTATCAAGACTGGAACTGACAAGACTGAAACTTACCATTTGATTCAAATAGTCATCCACAGATTATACCGCTAACTCTCAGGTCTATACTTAACCGATCTTGTTTATCGATTAAAGCCGCATTACTCTTCAGGCTGTCACCTGAACAATTGGCAATCAGATTCCGTAGGCCTCTGGGTCATGGGTGTCTGTACGACCCGCATTCGGTTCATCTCAATGATATGAATGACTATGATAACATTCCAAGTGTTAAACAGCCTACACCATGGGTATCCATTGTAAAAAGACAGTAGTAGTCTGTTAAGAGACATTGTTCCACCGAATTCAACATATGTTTACATTATTTTGGTTTATATTTCATGACCCACGTTTACGTTTTAATCAGTCTTACTCGGAGGTCTCTTACCAGTCCGCCTATATGTCGTGCTAAATGATGGCTTTTAATTTAACCACTCTGAAGTTTTCACGAAAACGGTTCTTGTCCCGATCGTTCGATAAAACACAGAAAGTACGAGCCAGAAATGCCGTCATCGAAAGACATTTGGAAGTTGAAAACATACACATGAAGAAGCTTCAGGACAGAGACCAGAGAATGGGAAGAAGAGATCGCCAAAGCTTGATTATAGCCTGGAAAAAATCTGTGGAGAAGAAATCCCCAGAGCCAGAGGAGTGGTTGAGGCGACAGAAGTCTGTGATATGGAGAGAGCAAGCGCGGGAAAGGATCAGTCAAAGAGGCAGAAGACCCGGTCCAATCATTCCGGCGCATATCTTCGCGCACGATGGGTCCTGCCATCAACTGTTTTTCGAGAAGGGAGGAATGCGACAGAAAGCACTTACTGGAAATGGTACGGAAAAAGAAGAGTTTCTCAGCATACTTCCAGCTGTTCATCAGTCCAGATATTACCACAGGTGTATGTCATCGCCACCATGGACCGCGTCTAAACCAAAACCTGACAACAACAACATGGAGACAACTCAGTCGAAATCTTCAGGATACAACGAGGAGATAAAGAAATCGGGATCAAGCGATGAGCGCTGGTCGGAGCCTACAGAATGTAGTACTACATCTTGGTCAAAGCCATCTCTTGTTACGTTTGAAGATGAGAGTTGTGAAGTTAAAATTACTGTGACAAGTCACAGCTGACTTGGTATTGAAAAAAGGGAATAGTCATGGTATTATTGATGACTTTCCATATCAGCCAGCGCGAACCCACTGTGTTTAAAATTACCAAACTATACTACTCTGAATAAGCCTAAAAATGAATTCAAAACGCACTTGAAATGATCAAGGCAAATCTAACGACCGATGCCTAACACAGTAAGCCTTTACTCACTTACTTTAGTGTGTGAAAATACAGTAATGTGGAATAGTGTTCTCTGTTCGTATTCTCGCAGCATACGTATAGTGAGATGACATCTCTGTTTTCCTGAACAATATCTTAATGACACAAATGTGTTTGGTGTGAGTTTTGACTGCAGCGTTCCTGATTTGCCCGACTCTTACGCAGATCTCTGCTTTCCCTGACTGATAAGACTCCGCTGTGGGTTGTCTCCCATTGGGTGGCATAACATGACTTTAGTGTTAGCTTCCTTCCGAAGGGAAGACAAATGTTGCAAGGCAGACATTCCTTTATCAATAATTAAGTTTTCTTAATCGTTTTCATATAATGTTACTTTTAAGGCAACGCACGGTCAAGGCTAGGGTATGTATATGTAATTCCAAATTGAGTCCATCGGTAAAATATTCGAACGTTCTTTAGTTTAAACGATGGAAAATTTTTGTGCAAGTTTGATTAAAAAAGAATTTAAAGAAAATTAATGAAAGAGAAAAGTGCACAGTAAAAAGTGAGGAAGGTTTAAAAAGAAGATTATAAAATTCATACGTACAATGGTGGACAGCACGCTATATAGATTGGTGAGGTTCCATGCCTTATTGCATGCCTTCATGCAATAGAAGAGGTAGAATAAATATGACGACATTGTAACCTCGCGCACATGGCAAAAATACTCTTGTGACAAGAAGGCAGAGATGAGAAAACATGGTTAAAAAGGAACAAATTCCAGAAATAAATACATTAATTCCTGAAGGAAATGTATTTATCACTTTACCAAACATGGCGAATGTATATAATTGTCTTGTTATGAGCGTTTGACATCTGTTGTTTCTTACATATGGCCTTAAGAGTTTTACATCGTGGGATTACTGGGAGTGAATGTATACGTTGCCAAGGCAATTAGATCGGACAGATCCAAATTCGTTGTAGCCATTTGTAATCCATGTCATTTTCTATGCGTAAAGCTTAGAATGATAACCAGGTAAATGACATGCAGATGGCAGAAAATGCGACAAAATGACCATAGAGCACTCCTGTCTTTTTCTACATGTTATATATCACCTACATTTCGGCTAGCAACAGTTTCCTTAATTAACATTCTATAAGCGTCTCTGTGGATACGGCGAATTTCCTTGATGAACGCTGACGAAAATAAATCACAGAAAGTCCACAATGTAGTGCGGTTAATGTGACAGGCAGAATAGCCAATGACAACAATCCCGAGTACAGGCAAGTTTTCAGTGGTGGTTACTGGTTTGTCCAATCTCTGACAAGAGCTTGAAACACGCTGACAATACCTAAAGCAGGTGTGTATGGCTACCTGTACTCACACCCCAACTCCATGCATAGATATGTTAAGAGAATCGATCTATATAGGTCAGCTGCATAATGATTAATACATTCTGGTTCAGTCGGCTGAATGCACGAGCTATTTCACTGTGATGGTAAATCTTGTTAAAGACAGAGTTGTCCGCAGTGTGATATAACGTAGTGATATATAACATCTGATTTTGTCACAGGTAAACATAGGCATAGTCCAGCACGTAGACACCACATTGGTACAGTGTAAATTGATTAAACAAGAGACGATATTTCTCAACACTCCCTTTAAATGGCATCTGCAGGCCAGTTTCGCACAAGAAGTGGCAAATCCTCATGCAGCATTTAGCGCTGTATGAGTGGAAAGGAAAAGCAGCCTGTAACTTATTGGCCCTCATTTTGCGGGTATTTTCTTTCAGGACTCACAAAAAACTGTTAACTGCTGCTGAAAGGTGATAATGTGGTTGTATTGTGCAAACTGGCCGAAACAATCATAAGCACCTCTATCTCCATGTCAAGTGCATGAAAGTTGTTTGCTTTTTTAAATAATAGGGTATATCATGGTTAATTTAAAGCACTGGCATGTGTCGTTTTGATTCGTTTTAGTTTGTATGGTTATGCCTACTCGCCTATACCAGACAATTTCATGTCGAAGTTTAAACAATATGCACCCTTGTCTTGTGATCACCCATTAGGGATAGATTTTATTGCTTGGGACGATACAACTATGGACACTAACCCTTGTACTGAGCAAACCTATATCCCAAACTCTACCCCGCTCTCAATTGCGAGCCACATTCAAATAAAAATATGAAACAGAGATGACCTTTCAGACAAAATCGAGTGTGTCACGCAACATACCGACCGGTACGTTTACCTTCCGGAATAATATTCAGTCATGCTGTTTATTTCCGTACATGAAATGATTTGAACTTGTATACTGGGTACATTTGCTTTATCGTTTACATAATTTATATAGAGGTGAATTAACATGATTTTCTTCAGTGATGAAAGTGTTATTTCACATAATTTATACATATTACTTCTGTAATTACATTTTTCCTGCTTCAACCCCAAACGCCATGACGTCGGAAAAAGAGACATTATGCTTCATGATGTTCTATGCAGTACGAGCTCAAAGATGTGACGTCACAATACCTATATAGTAAGCTTTTGCATTCCTACGTAACTTAAGAATAAGATACGACGTCATACACACGACGTCATTGAAATATCTAGGTCAGCTGCAGTGGACTGAGCTTGCCGTTAATTGGTCTAGAAGTCATGATCTCTGCGGAGGGAGTAGCTTAAAAGCGATCGGCAGCATAAAGTATGCAGTTTTTTCCACATTTTCTTCAGTTTTTGGGGTAGAAGAGGCTTTAACACCTTCGTCTTGGTATTTGTTGTATAACCCAATACCGCTGAACTTGGTTTCGACCCTCGTCAAATCCCTCGAATGCGCATTCTCAGGAACTGACTCGGTACGAAACAAGGTTCAGCGGTATCGGGTTACACAACAAACCCTTAACGGTGAATTTAGCCGAGGGATATTTCAGAGCATATTAAGAGCGGTATTTTATTAAACTGCACATGATTCTAAACAATTTTAGGTGTTGATTTTATTGTTTTGTTTCTGCTAAGACCTGAAAGGTGATAATGGGTAGGTGTCTGGGCTACCACTTTGACAAATTTCGTACGGCAAACTCAACTACAGTTAGAAGTCATACAGGCCTAATGTACATGTGCGCCCCGATCTCCTAGGCACGTGTGTGGTACATATGTTTAAGTACATTGTTTTTGAAAGTGATGTACTATTTATTTATTTAGTTTTTAGATATACGCTAAATCAGCTTTTGAAATAGGCCTAGGCTTATTTCGTTCCCTTTAGCTTTAGTGGGCCTGTAAGATACTCATTAAGTAAGGCTATTTCGCTCCTAATTTTAAACAACATGCTTACGTCGTGACCACCAATTAAGGGAGCATTGTATTACCGAACGATTTTGTGGGACAAAACTACCAGAAACAGATATCGTTGTTCTCGGGAAGATACTATTTAATTATGCCCACCTTGCAATGGCCATTTTATTAAGGTGCACTTGCAAGTCCTAAAGCTTCGTTTCGTACACCAATACGGTGAACACTTCATTGTATATATTCCGAAAGGAATCGATGCTCGAAGACAAACAGCCCTCTAGCGGGTTAAACGATATTTGGAGTGAATCCATGTATTGAGGAGTGGGCCCTGGAGGCTGTTGGTCGGGCCATCTACATGTGCCTATGGTGTGATAAGACAAGCTGAAGGCACCTGAGGGCCGTGCACTGGGCGGACTGAGGAGCAGTCGTGCGTAGACACCGAGGCCAAAACAAACAAAAACGAGAACGTGTGGGAATCTCGGCTAAACAGACTATACGACCGTTCTAGTTATGTAGCAAGTGCCTCTTGACGAACGGAAAGGCAACGTTAAGGGACTGAATTGTGTAGGTCTTTTGGCTGCCACTTTGACAAACTTTATACGGAAAACTCAACTACAGTTGTAAGTGATATAAGCCCAATATAGATGTATGTAGGCCGAAACTTCAGGTGTGAATATTGGCCATCCGTAATGAAGATTTCGTGAAGGACAGGTGGTGAAGGTTTACTCCACATATAGAAGCACAGGTGAGTGAATTAGTAAACAGTTGTCCAGTTATAGTTGTAAATCAATATCAGAATCATGTAGGATACCTAACACACGAGCGTAAGCACTCAATAATCCATAACCAGAACTGCCCTGCACGCGCATTCAACACTGCTCAGACGTCATCAACGGCACGAAATGAAATTGAAAATAATGAGGGTCATGACATTCATTTTAAACTGTGAAATGCAGTCTAATTACAGTTCAGTAAATTTGACGTATGGTAACATGTCTGGAACAGGCTTCAATCATTTGTGTAACAGCTCATAAACAAGCACTATGATGAACGCAGCAAGTTCTGACACAACAACAGAGAATTAACACAGCAAGTCACACACTGATCGAAGGGAACTTATTCAGACAAAACCAACATTCACGACCGTTAATACGATTTCAGCTACAATCAAGTATATAAATTAAGTGGATTTGTTGGTTGTGCAAGACTTCAAAATTAATGGGTGTGGTATCTTAATTTGATATTTATTCATTTGACGGTTGTTTAATGCCATATTCAAGAATTTTTCAGTTATACGAATGCGGTCAGCTTTATGGTTGGAAGAGACTGGATTGTCAGTGGCAAACCACTAACCTTTGGAAAGTCATTATCGGCGACCTTTCTTGCGTGTGACATAAAGATATGCACATCACATTGGCAGACATGTGGCCTTCAGTGCATATTAGACCATGCAAACAAACACGGCCGTTGTGCTCCCCTTAGTGTCCTAAGGACAGAGCTGAGGAATCAACAAATTCCCCATCAAAGCACAGAAGTGAACCAGTACCTAGTGCGTCTTCGCTTAAACACTCGACCACGACATGCTTCCCTAAAACTGTGTAACGACAGTTACAGGCAAATATCTTAAGAGTAGGCTATCTCAGTAGCAACATCTAGGCCTTCCTTGTCGATATCGGCCGTTCTACCTTTCTGTTTGAAGTTTAAACAAAAAACTAGAACGGCTGATATATAAGTCTATATATAAGATATATATATGTTTATATTAGAACTGGTCAATTAGCCTAATAGAATTTTAGATTAAATAAAGGAAGAAAACATGGACATCATAACACAACCGTTCGCCGACACTGGAACTGACAATTCTTCTGACCATTCAGCAATGTGTCGTCATCGAATTTGTTCCAGCTAATCTGGCTGGAATTTATCTATTCATTTCACTGTTGCAAAATGTCGTACACAGGAGGTTTCCCCAGATATGTGAGCGGTCAGATGTGTGGGTGGAAGAAGCCGTGTGGTGCCGGAACACATGCATGAGAGAATTATTTCTGGGATTGCGTGTAATAGTTCTGCAATTTCGGCCATAAGAACATTGCAGCTTCTAGCAGCTACTTTAACCCTTGCTTTAAAACTCATAAAACTTAAAAATTTGGTTTCTGAGGTTTCCGCATGAAGTGCAGATTGAATTTTTTTACTATTTTTTAATTGAATGCTAGGGTCGTGGGTTTCCCCCGTTTTCTGCCTGGTTTCCTCCTACCATAATGCTGGCCGTCGTCGCATACGTAAAATACTATTCATAAAACACCAATCAAATAAATAATAAATCTTTTTTTACTAAGCTTGCTTAAAAACAGACTGATCATAGAGAGAGACAAAAAAAATGGCAAGGCAGGTATGAAAATCCACGCCCGAAAGGTCGCACAAAATGGAGACACAAAGACGTAACAAGTTTCGGCACGTTCTCACCAATCAAAGATCATGCCTGTACGCGGATACAAGAGAAGTCAAATATATTTCAGGCGGTGTGGGAAACGAAATATACCATTCAGTGCCTTCATTGATTAAGTGACCTAGATTGCAACAGCGTGCGATGGTCTTCTTCTGACGTCTGCGTTATATGAATTTTCGCGTTGCTCTGTTCCGCCAAAGACAAGCAAATTCTGACTTAAAGTCGATATTAACGTCAACAGGCCCTTAGAAATATAACAAATGCTAGTGTTCGAACAGTATGCCTATGGTCTAGCTAGAGCTATTAATAATTCAGCGTGTTTGTTTCATATATACGCGAGCTGAGTAAATACAGGCTTTCTTTGACTACAAGTTCATATTTCAAAAACCTTACGAACCTTACAAACATCGTAAAATGTGTATATATGGTAGGACAGTTAATCCGCCTAATGACACACACTCTGGGGATCTAAAGGTAAGATCTGTTTCCATCATTTTCTTACATGTTCTATGTCGTAACTATTCCGTACAATATTAAAATATTGCCACGGGCCTTTTAATTAGGGTTGATCGCGTGCAAACTATACTGTGCAACGAAGTGGTGGGTGGGGGAGTTGGGAACATGGTTCAGTGGTAGCTTGCTGGCCGACAGTTGCTGACACACGAGGTGCGGGTTCAGACCTGCTTTGGAGGATAGTGTACATACGGCCTCATTGTTCTTATGTTGTGATAATGAAGAGTGACGGGTAAAGCGGTGGAGTGTGAAAGCGAGGATGGCGGTGAGGTTGGGTGTGATAGTGTGGATAGTGGTGGTATAGGATGTGAGAGTGAGGATAGTGGTGGGGTGGAGAGTGAGCGTGATGATAGCGATGAGGTGAGGTGTAAGAGGAGAGATAGTGGAGGAGTAGGATGTGAGGGCAAGGATAGTGGTGAGGAAGGGTGTGAGGGCAAGGATAGTGGTGGGGAAAGGAATGAGCGTGATGATACTGATGAGGTGGGGTGTAAGAGTAGAGATAGTGGAGGAGTAGGGTGTGAGGGCAAGGATAGTGGTGAGGAAGGGTGTGAGAGTGAGGATAGTGGTGGGGAAAGGAATGGGCGTGATGATACTGATGAGGTGGGGTGTAAGAGTAGAGACAGTGGAGGAGTAGGGTGTGAGGGCAAGGATAGTGGTGAGGAAGGGTGTGAGAGTGAGGATAGTGGTGGGGAAAGGAATGAGCGTGATGATACTGATGAGGTTGGGTGTAAGAGTAGAGACAGTGGAGGAGTAGGGTGTGAGGGCAAGGATAGTGGTGAGGAAGGGTGTGAGAGTGAGGACAGTGGTGGGGAAAGGAATGAGCGTGATGATACTGATGAGGTGGGGTGTAAGAGTAGAGACAGTGGAGGAGTAGGATGTGAGGGCAAGGATAGTGGTGAGGAAGGGTGTGAGGGCAAGGATAGTGGTGGGGAAAGGAATGAGCGTGATGATACTGATGAGGTGGGGTGTAAGAGTAGAGATAGTGGAGGAGTAGGATGTGAGGGCAAGGATAGTGGTGGGGAAGGGTGTGAGGGCAAGGATAGTGGTGGGGAAAGGAATGAGCGTGATGATACTGATGAGGTGGGGTGTAAGAGTAGAGATAGTGGAGGAGTAGGGTGTGAGGGCAAGGATAGTGGTGAGGAAGGGTGTGAGAGTGAGGATAGTGGTGGGGAAAGGAATGGGCGTGATGATACTGATGAGGTGGGGTGTAAGAGTAGAGATAGTGGAGGAGTAGGGTGTGAGGGCAAGGATAGTGGTGAGGAAGGGTGTGAGAGTGAGGACAGTGGTGGGGAAAGGAATGAGCGTGATGATACTGATGAGGTGGGGTGTAAGAGTAGAGATAGTGGAGGAGTAGGATGTGAGGGCAAGGATAGTGGTGGGGAAGGGTGTGAGGGCAAGGATAGTGGTGGGGAAAGGAATGAGCGTGATGATACTGATGAGGTGGGGTGTAAGAGTAGAGATAGTGGAGGAGTAGGGTGTGAGGGCAAGGATAGTGGTGAGGAAGGGTGTGAGAGTGAGGATAGTGGTGGTGAAAGGATTGAGCATGATGATAACGATGAGGTGGGGTGTAAGAGTAGAGATAGTGGAGGAGTAGGGTGTGAGGGCAAGGATAGTGGTGAGGAAGGGTGTGAGGGCAAGGATAGTGGTGGGGAAAGGAATGGGCGTGATGATACTGATGAGGTGGGGTGTAAGAGTAGAGATAGTGGAGGAGTAGGGTGTGAGGGCAAGGATAGTGGTGAGGAAGGGTGTGAGAGTGAGGATAGTGGTGGTGAAAGGATTGAGCATGATGATAACGATGAGGTGGGGTGTAAGAGTAGAGATAGTGGAGGAGTTGCGTGTAAGAGTGGAGGAGTAGGGTGTGAGAGTGAAGCTAGTGGAGGAGTAGGGTGTGCTACACCTGCATGGTAGTGATATGGTTGCTTAAAAAATTGATATGGTACAAGGTCATTAATATTAACGTGTCTGACGCGACAGTGAGGTATAAATAAACTCATCGAGCACTGTTACTTTGGATAGAGTGTAGGCAGTAACTTAATCGCGAGTACATGTTGACAAGAGACTGTTTTGTTCTTGCTGCTTGACGACGAGAATCACATAAAGGATGTACGGGCCTAAATGATTGGCAGCACCCAGAGACAAAGCTGATAATACATCATTAAAATGTGATCCTGTGTGAAAACATTTCCATGATCATCTCAAACAGCTGTCGATTTGGGAATACTAATATTAGTATATACATATATATATATATATAAACTGTGCACGCATGGTTTACGTAAGCACAGTGTCTGCATGCACTCTTCGAAACTGAGGACTGTGTTGTTTCAACGGCCAAAAATGTCATGTCCTGCAAAGGTTTGCTTTCCCGGTCCCGAATGCACTTCGCATGGGTACATGAAGTGCTTCGGTTGTTAATCACTGTGTTTACCACATGGAACAACTTTGATACTCAGTGCGGGCACATATGTTTTTCAACAGCACAGGTCATTAACGTGTACATCTTCTGTGGTATCTTTCCAGTTACTAGTCCCGGTGAGTCGTCGGCTCGTACCTGAAGTGGTGTTCTCTGAAGGCAGTACTGACTGGCTTGTCGTCTTGGGAACACTATGTCGAGAAGGCCAGATGGCAGAAAGCACAACACAAAACGCATCCAGAAGACATTCCGCACCGATTCTCCAAAATACGACAAATATGCGCGACTCAGGAAGCCTGACCCTGGTGCAGAAGAACTAATCCGATTTGTTAGAGAGCACCAAAGAGACAGGCAGCCCACTGCAATTAGGTTACAAAAACTACCCCCCTTACCAAGCATTGGCCAATCACAAGCGCCCGTCGTTGAGGTGCCAAATATAGCGAATATTTTGAGCGCTTCACTTAATAGTTTTGAAGAATCCGACGTTGACGATGGACTCGGAGACAGCTACCCGGATGTGGACGATCAATTCGATTCGGAAGTTGCATCCTGCACAGACAGCTTTGCCCCGATCGAAGACATTTGTGCAAATCAAGGCATGTCTGATACTCAGATTCATTTCGGGACATTCACCAAAAAGAAGTCCAAAAAATGGGGGAAATCAAAGACGCAGGTGTGCTCAGATCTAACCCATATATCATTATCTACTCATTTGGTTCGCACCAAACCTGATCCCAAAACTCGGAAGTTACCTCCCTTGCTGAAAGATGAATTACTTAGTCGACCATGTGCTCCAGTTCCATCCTATGCAACGGAATCTTGCCATAGCTCGAATGGGTTTATTGTGGAGGAGGAAGACCCTATAGACTACATAGAATAGTGTCATAATTGTTGTCTATGAAATCCATAGATAGGTGCCTCCCCAGTTTATTTGAACAAACATTTGACCGGGTCATCAGCGCTAACCATCCATTGAGTTTTCAGGTCTTCGTATTTATATACATTGGTTACATTATATACAGATGGTTGCGTTGAGGAAAACAACATACAAACTATACTTTGTATAAATTTAATGCACCATCATCCTAAAAAATTAATGCAAAGGGCCTTCAAATTGTATTATATGTAATATGCTTTGACAATAAACGTACAGACCTACGTTTACACAATTTGGCAACCACTAAGTTCTATGAACATTAATCTTTAAAAACTAAGAAGCAAAACGATGGATGTGTACATCTTATTTTTATTCAAATCATATTCGAGATATTATTGTCCATCATCTTGTATTTAAGACGGGGCAACTGTTTTGTGGGTTTATGTTTTGATTCTAGAGCAGTCGAAGAGAGAGTCGTTTAAAACACTTCAATTTGGACAACACCTCTCGGATCTCCCTCAGGCTATAATATGTGAAATATTTCCTATATCCCCGTGCGACAAGGCGAAAATAAAAACAGAACAGGTCCTAATAAATATATGTAACGCTCACTGTACTCCAAATAGCTGGTTAAATTTTATCACATACGTTGCAAAATTAATCTCATTACACAGCCCTGCATGGTTTAGAACAGATGACAGCTAAGTATCGAGCAAAGTGAGACAGATTATTTAGTCCAGACCACAGAACATTTACTTGATCAAGAAGATGAGACTATAATGTTAAGTACGCTTTTAACAGGTATACAACTTCGAATAACCGGTCTCATGAAAATTGCCATGATAATAGATGAGCATGTATAGGATAACTGCAGGTGGCTCCGAAGCAGAGTTCTTCGCGCGCTCGCGTTCTCTATACACATAAAAGGCATGTAACGACAGATCAGTCCATCAAAAACTAGAAACCCACAAACGCGGTGGTCTTACCTTCGCCCTTTACCCCCAACCAGACTCAATGAACAAGTCCCATGTTATCCATCCCAGTCCGCCGGAATGGCGGTTGCACTCTCCACGCCTTGGTTATTGTGTGTTGTGGCGAGAGAGTGACTTCTGTTTAGCTTCCTAAACCTGTGAGATAACCGTACCGTAAGGAGTGGAACAGCCATTCCAGCGAGGCTGGCTGGAGGAAAAGGACGAAAGTAAGACCACAGCCTTTGTGGGTTTCTAGTTGCTGTGGGTCAGGGGCCACTTTCATAAAACTGTGTGTCACTTTTTTTCGTAACTTTTCTCGTGAAAGATGTCGTCTAGATGATAGCGCCATAAGGCTATATGATTTACCAGAAAAGTTACGAGAAATTGATGAACGAAGATTTATGTAAGTGGGCCCTTATCATGCCCACTATGCGTATCGAGAACGCAGCGCGAAAACACTCTGGATTTACTACAACATTTTGCAATTTCAGCTGCTGTATAGCTCCTGCTCTAAACGTAGTTGTGTGAGAGCTTCGAAGCCACCTGGAGCTAGGCATAGGACAATGTCACAATGTTCTCATCATTATGACACGTGCACCTGTACATGCCCTGAATGAATACATAAGCGGGAATTTATGTGGCCACCAGTCTGTACAATGGTGGAAAAAGTTAACCAGGCCTACCATACAAGAGGAAACCACTTAATTAGTTTCTCATGCATTTAAGTGATTAATGCTACTGTGCAAGAAAACCGAATGATTTACTAAAAGAAATATCACAAACGACTTGTTCGTTCAGTCAGTTGGCAAGTATACATGCCGTACTTTCCTCCGTTACTTCCAGACATTCGCCCGCCCAAGAAGAACACCCCATACATTTACACGCCATATAGGGAAGGATAGTGATATGTAACATTATTATACCTAATATGATTCTTGGTATTCATTGGTTTATACATGGTCACATGATATTCCACAAAACATTTACGACGATCAGGAGGCAACGTCCAACGACCACGCGCTAATAGCCAACAATCTCGTACGTTTATTCTGAACGGTTATCTGCCTTTCTTCACTTTCTAACGTCCACATGTTAATAAAGTGAACACTCGAACGATGGCTTGCTCAGCCAGCGACGAGAGACAAGTCCAGCAATTTAGTTCTTCAGCAGAGGTCTTCAGCGGGTCATTCATTTTCCTTTTTAGTCCACCTTTTTATCGGTATAATTAAACTTATATTGCATGCCGTATGATGGATGTCAGGACAAGTGATGGTCCGCACTCGTTTGAACATCAGTTCTCTCGAGCTCACAATTCTTGATATCTCATAACGGTTTAGTCTCATTTTGCCTACTTTCACACCTCTGGTAGTCGCAACTCTCCCACTCCAAGGATTAGGCTCACCGGTTGCGCAACACCGTGTGATGAGGTATTAACCGGATTATGTCCGTGCGGATGCCTCCCGACTGGTGTTCAACTGACATAAGACTGACATCAGGCAGATCATTGCTCACCGCTGACAAAATAGTTTTCACCAAATTTACTATATTTAATGGAGGGTATGGTATGGAGGTGATTCATTCTTTGCTGACCTTGCCACGTTTAACGTGGCCGTAGCACAAGTTCATCTTGATTTTATTGAAACACAGAGAGAGGATGTGGCCGTAATGTTTAACGGATACAAATATAGGCTGGCAAGGAAAAATAAGGATTGGACTGCAGACGTGTCGTACCAAGTTGTAAAGCCAGGATATGCACAACTGGTAAAGTTCTTACTCGTGTTGGAGACCAGAACCATATACACAATGTTGGTGGATATCATCACCAGGTAGTGCAAGTGAAACAGATGGTATGCAAAAGAGCCAGAGAAGAGCTGAAACCTATTCCAACAATTTATGACGATGAACTGACAAAACTGCACACTGACAATCCAGAGGCTGCTGGCCAGTTTCCATTATTTTATTCGCTGCGTTCTAGTCTATATCGACAACGGCGAAGGATGATCCCAGACATTCCCTCTAGCAGGCGTGAAATTGAACAGTTTCTACAAGCCAGTGATGTTGAAGATGACAAAAAATACTGCTGTTCACAACAAGTTATAACATCCATACCCTAAGCCAGTCGTCGACAATACTTTGTGACGGTACGTTTTCCATTTGCCCTGCACCATTCGACCAGTTATATACAATACATGGAATTGTATCCGATAAAACGTTCCCCCCTAGTGTACGCTTTATTGCCCAATAGAAAGCAACACACACACAAAAGATTGCTAAGGTGAGTTGTTTTATCATGTATTTCTCGTTTCTGTTGTTACAGTACTTTTTGATAATTACATTCACAATCAGCCATATATCTATATTTGAGGTAAAATGACTAGCCTTTTTAATGCTTTTGTCTTTATACATTTCAGACTTCAGACTCGATGTTTTTCGTCGCCACGACCTCCGTCAGTTGTCCAGGCAGATTCTGAAAGAGCCTTTCACAATGCAGTGCAGACTGTTTTCCCTGATGCCGATATAAGAGGGTGTTTTTTTCACTACATGAAGTCCATCTGGCGAAATTGTCAGAAGTTCGGATTGCAAACATTGTGGAAAAGTGACACCTCAGTTCAAAAATTGGTCCGCCGTGCTGGCGCCCTTCCACTTGTTCCCTTAGACAACGTTGAAAATGTTTGGGTTTATGCCGTAGAGGATTCGCCGTCAACGGAACTATGTACCAAGTTTATGGACTATGTAACCGAATACTGGATAGAAGGAGGAGCGAGTAAGGAGGTATGGAGCCACCACATGACTCATACAGAACGAATAACAACGTTGAAGGATGGCACCACCGAATAAACTCTGTAGCCGGAAAATGTCACCCAAACTTATTTGAGCTAATTAAAATTAGCAAAAACAGAGGCTAAAATATCTCAGATAGAGTGTGGTGCTAGATTTGCCCCAAAGCGCAGGAAATACAGGAAGCTGAATGAGCGTCTAATGCAACTGAGAGACCGATTAACCATTGGGGACATTTCATCCAGTGAATTTCCTGATCAGGTGTCATATTTCCCACATCTTGGCAGTGAATAGGCTTTTCTGTGTAATTATATTATTAATTTTTAGGTATTCTTTCGGGTTTTCAAATGCTGCAAATATTACTTACCTAAATAAAGACCAAATCGTGCCACATTGGTGTTAAGTCTTGTTAATCTTTTAATTCCCGTATTGTTCCCTACTTATTCACACCTTGCCCAGTCGCAACTCGCCCGCTCCGATTTTTTAATTTGAAACAAAAGAAGTTGGCGAAATGAGACGTCACCCTCATAACACGGCATGCATTTTGTGCATAATATTCTTGTATTTGGAGACAATAAGCGGGCAAAACAACCGAAGAGAAAGAAACATTGGGAATAACACAGACAGAACAAATACAATACATCTCCTTCGACCACCCTAGAGGGTTCGATTTTAATAAGTCACGAGAGTGACACATAGTAACACTATATGCATTGGTAAGCAATATGTAATTTCATGTTGACATGTGGCATATACGTTTAACCCATGTACATGAACATGTGTTACTGATTGGGATTTAAGTACAAGACTAACACCATAACTATACAAAGAAAGAATGGAGATTACATGTATTTGATGATCATTCAGTAGCATGCTGGGTTCAACGCCTTGTGGCCTGACGGACTTCTCGCCACCGTGTGCTTTAAGGGTGGCAGTTTAACTAATGTCAGTGGTTGGGCTCGGCGATAAGAAGTGCCCCCGTTTTTGCTGGCAATATTACTCTGCATATTGAATTCCCTTATCCGACCCGGGCAAAACTTTTCAAAACGATCCGAGCAGATGGGCACGTCACACGACTGTTGTGTTTGCCAAGACGCCGCGTTCCCAGCTATTAAAACGTCAGGTCTGCATATTTTAGGTCGCGGCGTTTGGGTCACAACCACCTGGAGATCTGATTCAGAAAATGGAACTCCAACACTTGCCTCGTTTCTTTTTCTACAACATAAATTACCAGTGCCATGCCGTTGGCTATCTAAGGCAGGATTCAGTTCCACGGGACATAAAAGTTTGGAATGTGATGATAATCCGTTGCTACGACCGAGTGAAAATTCCGAATGTCTTCTAAATGGTCTTCCAATACGTTGCGTATTCTTTTCATCCACCACAATACAAGGTTGGAATTCCTCGAATGCTAAAGTCATCTGATTTCTTGATGGGTTCACTTGTGTTCGGTTTGCAGGCAAAGTTTTCCGTGAATATTTGTTATCCTGTCCAATGTTATGAGATTTAACTAAAGACTTTTTACCGACCGCTGTTTTTGGTCGTACATAAGTTTGAAGAGTTAACACATTGCCACTGCTCACGCTTGACTCCCTTAATACGCCCTCACAATCTTGATAAGCATCAAGCCACACATGCCCTGTGTTGATCACATCTGCAGACTTTATCTCTCTTGAACAATCACTATCTTCCTCACCATCTCTGAATTCAGTTTGGTTGTAAAACCCCATGGATGTACGTGCTCTTTGGAAACCAAATCCTTGACGATGAAGAGAGAGTCTTTGTCGAAGAAGATTTTCTGTTTCTTTCAGAGATGAGTCGCTTCTTGTTTCACTCTCACTATCGTCTATTTCAGCTTCACTAGATTTCGCAAACCTGCGATTCAACTCCGCCTGGTCCACAAGAAAACGATCCAAAAGGTCAACTTTTGACTTTTCGAACTCCTCGTTAAGAGTCGATAAAAAGTCATTTTTTGGACCTTTCCTTGGTTTAATCTCATTGTCACAGCATACGGAATGTTCGTCGCCACTCAAATTCATTGTGGACACGCTGTCAGTGCTCATTTTGCTCAGCACGTTCTAACGCAGTTATAACTTACGTGCAAAACCGTGTAATCGACCATACGAATCCAATAAACGGGTACATGTATTGGCAGATATGTTTACACATGTGTCGAAGGTTCCTGGTCCACAGGCAGTCCAGGATTCCTTACCACTAGGATTATAGATCTCAACTTGACCACGGCACGCAAGGAAATGGTACGCGCATTTGCCTGTATCCAGGATCATTAACTCGCCCGCATTGGTTAAGGCTGAACAGCTCGAGTAAGAATACTCCTACACAAGGTGATAATCAACGTTGAACTAACCTTCTACCAGAGCACAGCCAATCGACACTCTCACAGGAAGCTCTCAAATTCCACGTAGTATTATTAACGGATAAGGCATCTCACACTTTAAGCTGCCCATTATTCTGGCTTTAAAATCCGACGAAGAGTAGGCTTGGACAAGCCTAGCAGAGATTTAGTGGCTAACAATCAACCGAATCTGTCAGTTCAGACATTTATATATAAAAATACGACTAAACCACAACGAACGTCTAGACGCTTACATGCCTGATATGTTCGACAGAATGTAGTTTACCCCTCCCTATGCGTACCTCGGCGATAGCTGAAGGTAATTCAATGAACGACGCGCCTTTAGTTACAAAGCTTCTTTGTTCCCCAGGGTTACAGTAAATCTTTATACGCCAAGGTTCGTGCAGGGAATAAAACCATCGCCCCAGCTTTGAGTGACTATCGATCAATAGTTGCTGGTGAATCGAGTCACCATGGTGCAGTTACTGCTTTCTATAACTTTCGAAGCCATGAAATGTGTAACAAAACTTCCCATAGAATATGCCTTTCGACTCGATAACCACAAGTTATCCCTGGATGACTCGATATCATTACCACGCTGACATTTAGGAACTCTGATTCCTAGTAGGCCCTCTCTTTCGAAATCCAATTTATCCTTTTATTCCACTAGTTGAAATTATTCGTGCGAGTCGCGCCGTGTGAATGCGGTTTTTGACCCCAGATGTCTACTACTTGTTTTCATTAGTAAAAAGTCTAACCATATGTTTGCCTATATCAATGCATCGCCTATATTCTTTTTATTATAGGATCGGTGACTAACACCATACTCTGCGTTGCTCCACTCACACAAAAGGTGGAAGTGACATATATGAACAGCTATTGGGTGGAGAAAGTACAAAAACGCATTGCCTCCACCAGGCATAAGCCACTTGAGGAACACTGGTGACCTTGCCTTTAGTAGAGTCCCTCCTTCCATGCGTGGATGTATTATCACTGTTTTCGATAAGAAAAAATTTCAAATTATACATTAGCCAGCCAATGCATACTTAGGTATAAACAAATGGATATACGTTTCAAGCAAAATCGGAGAGAAGAATTAAAAACGCATGTTTATTTTCCTTACATCACTTCCTCCGTAATCTGCAGACAATTCCGGTGATTCCTGTCCATGTTGTGCTATAACGACTACAACAGAAAGATTACACATGGAGCAGCGCAAGCGCGATGGGTAATATAATAATCTAGCATGTTAACAGGTAGCTGTTACCATGTAAGCCTCCCCTGTACCATTCAGTGGTTATAGAGTCACAAACTGGGAATTCAGGATTGACATAATGAAACCTTGACTCCATTACCAAACCTTAATCGTTGTCAGCAGACATGAAAAGTATCACTGTAATGTGCCGTTACGTATATGTACTTATATTTACCAATTTATAAACACTGAATGGATTGAAATAGATGATTTATTTGTGAAGACCTTCTACCTCATGACTTTTTATACACGCCAATCACCATTGAGAGATAAATGAAAATACTAGGCCCGTGTTATTGCATACAATCACTGGAACAAACAGTAGGTTTTATGGCAAAGACATGGCAGATAGAAATGTTTAAACCTTTAGAGATCGAAGGAATTATCTCCCTTGATCCAAGCAAACCATGTATCACATGTATTTCTGTTTTAATGTACCTGTTAGTGTATAAACAAAAACAAAATCCACAGGATGTTTCTTCCACACTGGATGGATAAAAACACATATGTAGTTATCAAACTTATTTTACATTCAGTTTCTTTATCAAATACATAAAATAATTAAATGTGTCATCTGGGCCGAACCCGATATGTGTTATGCTGATACTGTTTGGTGGCATGTTAAGGTGACTGACAGACTCTTCGATGAGTGTCAGTCGTGAATCAGGGTCTTCATCTGTCACCTGGATAACAACACCACCAGGTTTAATACATGTGACAGTCTGATTGATGATTGCCTGACAGTTCACAATACGATCAGGCTTTGATGAATGAAGAGCTGAATCTGTGGTACCCTTATCAATGATCACATCAAAAAAATTAGGATGATATGGCAATTGTAATGCATTAGCCACAAGAAGTATAACTTTTGCGTTAGGCCTATTCACACATACATTTCTGCCCCAAGAAGAAAATGTTTTTCTCTGGAACTCAATGGCTGATGGAACAAAATCTAAGCAGTGTAAAACCAGAGGTGTATCATGTAGGTTACAGAATATTTTCCAAGGCAGCTCAGAAGTTCCACAACCCAGATCCAGTACCTGTATTTGGGACCTACCATCTGTTCGTTCAGCAATAGCTTGTTTAAGATTTTCAAGAATGGTTTCACCTTTAGAAAACCAATCAAGTCCACTTCCATTATTTCTTTGATACATGTCCACCCAGTACTCTTTTTGGCTCATATCTCCAAACATTCTGAGGAGTGTCCCTGTGCAAGAAAATAAAATAAGGAGATAAGAAATTTGTATAGGTGTTGACCTATTTTAATCTAATACATAAGTGTGCCAGACTAAAGCAAATAATGTGTGGTTCTTATCGCTCAGAAGCTAAATGTACATTATAATTTATGGTGAAGTTATTTATTGCAACAGGGCTACAAGGAGTTTCAATGGTTCCAACAGGACAATTTTGATTACAACACATGCAAGGGCCTCCGTGGCTCAATTGGTTAGCTCGCTAGCACCCAGAAGCCTCCCACCTCCCACTGTGAGTTCATGAGTCCAGCTCATGTTGACTTCCTCTCCAGCTGTACGTGGGAATGTCTGCCAGCAACCTGGGGATGGTCATGGGTTTCCACCAGGCTCTGCCCTGTTTCCTCCAACCATAATGCTGACCGTCATCATATAAGTGAAATATTCTCGAGTACGGCGTAAAACACCAATCAAATAAATAAAATAACTAAATTACAACACATGCATGGTAATTTAACTCACACATGTATCTTTAATCAATACTGCTTAATTACTTATCGCCTCAGGGCATTCACACACCCAAATTATCCAAACTATCATCAGAAAAGGTGATATAAAACCAACCGTCACTTCAATTAAATTCCAATTAATCAAAATTTAATTCAATGAAAATTAACTGTCATTGATTACAAGTTCATTCCGTCTTACAGCTGAAATATTTATACGTTACCATCCCGTCAAGTCCACTGACTTAATAAGTCTTGTCAGTAGGCATGACAAGATGTTATGATTTCAAACTCTTGATGCAGAGTAGCAACTTGTATTTCAGTCAGGGCATTATCTACATATCAATGATATCGATGGGCCAGTATACACTGCAGTTGGAAGTGAATTTCAATGACACGAAAGGAACATCAAAAATGTACATTTCTAACCACATATAAATCCACGAATTTCATATTTGCGAGTCAGGCGCGAGGGACGTTTTGTCATGTGATGGGCAAGCCATTTAGGCGTAGCACACTTTGTCAGCATAGTTGTTAGCACTTTGGACACGAAACCAGCTGAGTTGCCTGAACTCGAATTAAAACCAATTATGTTTTGCTGTGCTTCGCCTGTGTGAGAGCAGACGTCAACAACCTTTACTTTACAATCTTCAGCGCACGAGAGCTCATTTTAAAGGGAGATAATTGAATTCAAAGATTCGAATATGCGTTGCCAGTGCAATGTGCGTGGGTTTTTTTTTATATGAAATTCAAATGACTGAATAATTGAATATAGCCTTCAACTCAATCTGTAAATGAATATTAAATCAAACTGGTCCGATGTTATCCCGAGGCAGTCTAGTTTTTAAAGAACACTGTGAAAAGTAGTGGGAGGGGAGGGGCGCACTCTCCAAGCAATCAGGCGAGGGTCCACTGACCTTCACGGCCCCGGAAGCTCTTGCATGATATACCTGTGGCCGCATATGCGTTTAAGTGTTTTAGGAGGATTTAAATTAAAGATATGCATTAGCAAAGCTTTTGATCAAATTATGCACATTTTCACACAAATTTCGCTTAATTCATAGATCCTTACTTACCATCCGTACAACACAAATTATCACAGTCGGAAATATGTGTACACATGTAAAAAAAACTGCTCCTGATAACAACTTTTAATTAATGTCAGTTAGAAAATAAAACGAGATATAATAATATAGTATACCGCACTGCCAGGAAATTGCTATACTGCAGATAAACGCCAACCTTCAGAAAGGCTCCATGCTAATCACTTAAATTTTGTTCGGACACATGTATACATATCGTAACGCCTTAATATACCAAAATGTATATGTATCACTGGTACAATTCATAAATCGCAAAAAGGAATCGACATCCAGCATGATGAAACAAGATAAACTCCACGTATATACATAGAGCATAGATGATAACTTTTGCTTTTAAATTGTGCTAGAAAACCAGCACTACAGGTATGGCTCCAGATGCTCAGTTGTATCGCCTTCCTGAAAATGAGACAAATACAGCATTTTAAGTCTGTTTATGTTGTACTCAGTTTTGATATATATCAAAAGTCTAGGCCTATATTGCACCATTAAATCGGAAGCGTAACTGAGAGTTCATGTTTGATGTATAGAGATGCATGTATACATGTATACCAAAATTCGCGTATACCAAATTTCATAGTCTACAACCTAACGACAACATCACTCTTATACCGACATTAAAATATCTGAGCAGTAACATTACGTTGATCTCTCATTATCAAATTCAATAAAGGGATTTAGCAGTCGATTCCGGAAAATTCAGTGAAGATCACATCAAGAGGTAGCGGGAATTGTAAGGAGCACATTACGCCTAGTCGCTGGCCACATACGAAGTGCGCGCTTAGCCCCTCGCCCTGTAGCTATGTCGGTCAAGGATTGTCTGTAGAATGGTTCGCTTTCACTGGGATTTTAGCGACAATCATACCATGCACTTGTATTCCATATAAGTCAATCTGTATGGGTCACATCTCTCCGGTAACTTGTAGAATTAAACTAAATATTGTAGGTCACATGCATTACACAGGCTTATATGGCAATCAGTGTGTTTAACCATGGAGCTAAAATAAAGTTTATTTGTATCCTTGGCAGCATATTGTCTACCACTTTTATATCAATGGAACAAATTATGGACGTACCCAAACAGTTTGATTGTAAGTCAATCTCATCAGTCGGTGCATTTCAAGCTAGCTTACACCACGTGGATATAGCCTATATACCGGTATGCATACATTTACTCGCTTTAATATCGTTTCTCTTTGTGGCTGACCGGCATAGTGTACATCTGTTTCTTTCCAGGCTCTCATATTGGCGGACAATCAATAGCTTGTGCTAGAAGAAAGGAGGAAAACCTAATGAGATTTACTGGAAATTCATGTTTGCACTTCTTAGCCAAATCGGAGCTGTTTTCGGGGTTGTGTGCATTCATAAAAAATATAATGACGTCACACAGACGGAGTGCTATTTTTATACACATCATCCGGGTCTTTTCATTTTCCGGGCATGCCCAATGCAGGTGGACGCCATGTTTCAGTTGTTGTCGAGGATGTTCAAATTCTAGAAATTGCGACAATCCCGTGTGAATGACGTCTGGTGAGACGATTTAGTCATCACGACATTGTAGTGATATATTTCAACATATTATCTGCCTTAGCGAATCGCTTAGTGGTGAAAGAGGAGAAATTGTCGGCCATCAAATGCGGAACTGCAAAACTAGAGGACGCATGGCTGCTCTGTTCTAACTTAACCCGTGTGTTTTGGCTCGTTCAAAGTTCAGAACTGAAATGTAGTAGAGCCTACTGGTGTTTTGTCATAAATAATCCCAAAGTTTATCATATATTTGGAAGCTTGAAGCACAGGTAAATCAGATGTGGACTTAGGAGCCATAGTGTGAAGTTGGTTACTGAATTAGGCCAATCGACTCGTGGATTCTTTTGCCTGGTTGTCATAACAGTGTGCACCAACAAAGTTTAGCCAAACTGTAGGAACATAGTGAATGATAACTAATGCATGATATTGTTTAGCAAGTAATCAGTGTAGCAGCTAATCTATACATGTATGTGCCTCCCACATGTTAGTCAATCTTGATGGGCTCGGTGATCGGCTTCAAGTTCTATTTATCTGATATCTGAAAAATACGGTGCTGGTTTCGAACTCCTCAAACGCGTTCACTTACCTCATGCCTATGTGATTTACCTGTGAAATTCTGGATAGAATTTTATTAATTTATTATCCTCAAACATGAAATGGATCAAGTAATAGTTTGTGGTCATATTGATTGGAAGAACTTTGATAGTACCAAACCTGAAATCAGTTGCTGTCAAAAGCCATATGCTATACTTGAAGTTGTTAAATTTCAACGCATTTCTGATCCTGACAGCACAGCTCTAATCTTTACAAGAGTATGCCAACTTGGCATAATTCTTTGAGAGCTACCAATCAACTCTTAGTGCTGTAAGTGGCATCATTAATGTCATCATCCTAAAGTAAAATTTATGTGACACCATGAATTTGTGGGCACTCCCTTCTCCAAAAGATAAAGCCTTTGAAGGTTTTTATGGAGGGAGCGTAATTTTCTTTTGAAAAGCAAGATATACATGTAGTTTAGGAATGACTTGTTATTTGAATATAATTTGTTTATTTTATTGATTTGATTGGTGTTTTATGCTGTACTCAAGAATATTTCACTGAAACAACGGCAGTCAGCATTATCTTGGGTGGGAAGTGGGCAGAGCCGGGGGGCCGGAACCCACAAGCGTCCACCAGTTGCTGGGAGACCCTCCCATGTACAGTTGGAGAGGAATCCAGCATGAGCTATGCTTGAACTCTAAGCAATCGCATAGGTGAAAGGTGCATGGGTCATTACACTGCACTAGTGCGCTAAACCCACGGCCTCGGAGGCCCCCTATTCTAGTATAAATGAGAGTTGCTAGTGAGTCATGATTTTTCAGTTATTCATCTGCGATATTATTATGGTTAGAAGGTGAAGGAAAAGAAGGAACAACTAACCACAGAAGAACTGCTCTTACACCTGGTTACTGCTTCAAGTCACCATTTAGGGTTGCAGAATATTCATACCCTGTGTTCGAAGATTTCACTTCCGGTCAATGGAAATATCGGACTTGACATGGGGACAAGCAAACCCGATGTGAAATGATTACATTTTCAGTTATCATTTTTGAAGCGGATTTTGCTGTGCTTTTCTTGCACCATTATCTGTCAGGATGTCTCCTTTAATGTTACTCTTCAACCTGAAATTCTGAGTCAAGTCCGTTTCGGTTTTTATTATGTCCAGTCTTGTCCAGGTTAGGTCATGGAATTTAAGATGGTTCAAGCTTTAAATAGGCCAAACCAGCTGCGGCCCATGAGAGCCAGTAATGAAATGGTTTCATTTGTGAAGTAAATAAATGCATTGTGACTTAAATTGAAGGGAGGTGATGGTCTTTTAGCCAACAAGGGCTTTATCGATGTTATGAAACAGCTGTGTGGCTTTTCGGGTTAAGTTGTCAAGCAGTACACTGCCAGCTTGCAATATATAGTTGATATACGATTATGGGTTAATATGCAGTGCGAAAAATAAATGATAAATAAAGGAAGTAATATATTAGCTAAAATTCACTTGATATATGTGTGAAAGACAAGTTCCAACTACAAGCTGAAGACGTACATCTACAACATCTTTAATATTTCTCTCTCCACATCAGTATTTCTTATTTTTTAAATGTATAAATACGTGTATTACTTTCCAGCATATTTGTTATTACAATTTGTGCAGGTGCTTTGATAACTGCATGTATGTCCCTGATCTGTATGATCTGACAAAGCACAATACAAATAACTGTCCACGAGGAATGAAACCCACTGTAACAGTAAATGTGACTGTGAATGCATCAATGTAAAACTTCTCCATTACGTTTTTTTTTTTTGTACTGTGGTTTCTTTTTTAGGTAGCTCGAGAAAACGAAGATGGGAGCATTTTTAGATAAGCCGAAGACAGAGAAGCACAATGAAGGTGGAATGGGAAATGGGCTGGGCTACGGGCTAAGCAGCATGCAGGGATGGAGGGTGGAGATGGAAGATGCTCATAGTGCTGTTATAGGCCTACCTTATGGCTTGAAAGAATGGTCGTTCTTTGCTGTGTTTGATGGCCACGCTGGAGCTAAGGTGTCTGCTACATGTGCAGAACAGTTACTTGAGCATATCATAGCCAATGAAGACTTTCGTGGTAAATTAGATGTCAAAGCTGCTACAGAAATACAGCCATCACTGGAGGATGTTCAGAAAGGGATCAAAACAGGCTTCTTGCGCCTTGACGACAAAATGCGGGACATGCCAGAGGTGGCCAGTGGTGAAGACAAGAGTGGGTCTACTGCAGTCTGTGCTATTGTCTCACCTGTTCATCTTTTTTTTGCTAACTGTGGGGATTCAAGGTCAGTCTTGTCAAGAGCGGGATGCTGTACGTTTTCCACGACGGACCACAAACCAATCAACCCAACAGAAAAGGAGCGCATTCAGAATGCTGGAGGTAGCGTGATGATCCAGCGAGTTAATGGATCATTGGCAGTGTCGCGCGCTTTAGGGGACTACGAATACAAGAACGTACAAGGCAAAGGACCTTGTGAACAATTAGTGTCACCAGAACCTGAAATCTTTGTCATGGATCGTTCACCGGATGATGAATTTTTGATTCTGGCATGTGACGGCATTTGGGATGTCATGACAAATGAAGAACTGTGTGACTTTGTGCGTAGCAGGTTGAAGCTCACAAGTAGCCTGGAACAAGTGTGTAACATGGTAGTGGACACCTGTTTATATAAGGTGAGTGCCTGGATTCATGGTGCGAACAATCAGTACTCTGTTGTTCCTGTTGACTGTTTCAATAGTTTTCAGTTAATTTTAAAACAGCAACGTTATGCTTGTATGTCACAGATCTGTCAGTGTTGTAATGTTCTGTCTTACATACCATTTCATCAGACAATTTTTAGTGTTAAGATGATCTTACAACAGTGGTGATGTGGATCACATTACATGTATATTATACCAAGATGTGTGTCTTACTCTACCCATGCCAAAAATAAATTGGGTGAACAGTTCTTCAGTATGGCACAAATTACAACATAGCTGTGAACATAAATGTTTTGGTTTGGTACATATTTCAGGGCAGCAGGGATAATATGAGTATCGTGATTGTGTCATTTCCGGGCTGTCCAGAAGTTAGTGAGGAAACTGTTAAAAAGGAGGCTGAACTAGATGAAAGAATAGAAGCCAAAATTAAAGGTTGGTCAATTAATGTATTTGGATCTTGACCCTTGACACCGCCTCTCCCCCCCCCCCAACAAATACAAATAACTTAACCTTAGTGACTTTCTGAGAACCAGTTTTTTGTGACACAATTGGTAAGTCTAAATCGATTTTTAATCTATTATTCTCACAAGACTGTGGGATATGCTGCATGAAACATATCAGAAAAATGACCAGGCATCAGCATCCAGTGTTGATTTGGTCTGTATGACAAAAAGGTGCAACTAAGTTCACATCATGTCACAGCAGAAACTGATATTTTCTCTGACTGTGAGCAAACTCTCACATGATTGGATGGAATTGATAACATGACAGAGCTTTTGAATTTTATCTTGTGAGAGATTCTGCTTTGAACTGTGATATCTGTCATACAACATCAGAAACATAAAAGGTAAACTTTTTTAATCTTTGGGTGGGATACTCTTTCGATACATGCATAAATTTGGTCTAGTGTTGTATTTTCTATTAAACTATTTCATATTATGTAGTGACCAGTCTCTTGGAGTGCTGTTAATATTAAATGGATTATTTTTTATTCATGTTAATCGTTATGTGTATCATAAAACTCTTTATGTAAATTACAGAATCCTTTTTGTAGGCATCTGCATGCCCACTACTTGAAATCATTGACTTTGTTGAATATATTTAATTCTATGGCATTTTGAGCAAGGGATCACTGTTTCATGGTTGTACTTTTCTTCCAATTTCAGAAATAATTGCGAATGCAGATCAAGGAGATCTTGATTTGCCCTATATAGTTCATATGTTAGCAGAGGAAGACATTGAGGGCTTACCACCTGGTGGAGGATTGAGTGCTAAGTAAGTGACTTTGGCCTACCCAAACTAGCACGTACGGGCAAGCCTTCAACACAGCTGCCGCTTTGTGACCCAACAAATACATCATAGCACTGTGAGAGTGTAAAATTTAGTGATGGTGAAGCCTTGCCATCTGGGAAATCTAATGTCAGAATTGCTGATTGTTGAACTGGGTTTTAAGCTCTTTTACTTGCTGAGTTCATGAGTTAATTATCGTGTATTATTAGTTATCATCTGTCGATCAGTCTGTTTTTGTTTGTAAAGAGTTGCATATTAGTGTTAAATAAACCCTCTGGTACATTTCTGCAGATCTTGAATTTTTTTTTATTTAATTGATTTATCCTTTAATACTCACCCTTTTTCGTTGCAGGAGAAGCGTTATAGAAAGTCTAGTGGACAAACTCTTACCAGCTAATAAAAAACAAGATAATGTAAGTGATCTATACCATGTGCTAGAACCAAACAATTCCGTGACGAGTTTGTTAGAGATCCTAAAGATTACAGTTTTAAAGAATGTTTGATAATTCAGGCTGTTGGAAAATGACCATTGGTTAATGCAAGTCTTTTTGTTTTTAAAACATCATGACATTACTGCTGGTCCTCCTTATTCATGTTCGAAACAATGTAACCATTTTAAGCACACCATTACGAACGTAAGCGACATATTGTGACAATGGGGGAAAGTGGTGTTGGTGATGTTGTCCGCGTAAACATTTTTGTTAGGCCTCAATTTAATCTCAAGCGCTTCTTGACAAGTTCATACATGGGAATGTCTGCCAGTAACCTGTGGATGGTCGTGGGTTTCCCCATGTTATCCTCCGTCCATAATACTGGCCACCATAGTATACACGTAAGTGAAATATTTTTGAGTACAGTGAAAAACACCAGTCAAAAAAATAGCACGCAAGGTTAGTTACTGCGTTTCTCCCACCCTTGTGACGTTGGCTTATTGGTCAGGTGAATGACCCTTCCCACTTAACGTCATCACATTCCAGAATCCCAGGGGAACAATTAATGATGTTTTGAGGAAATTAATGTTTACACTGTCCAGATTTCTGGGGTTTATTTCTGGCCAGACATAAGCTACAAATTGTATTCATTTTGATTTAATTATCCCAGTAGACCTTGTTTAACTTGGTATACTTGGTTATAGGCTCTTTCTTTTGTTTTGTGTGTTTGTGATGAGTAGCTTGCATAGTATGTTAGCAGGTGCCTTTTGTCAAGCAGCGTCTGTACCTGACAGTGGACTAATGAATTACCTGCTCTGTTTCAGCAAGGCCATGGAGATGAACTGTACTAGTTGATGACTGGATACCTGGCGCAGCTTTCTCTAGAGCTTTCAAATGGGTGTCTGTGTGGCTGTTTACAACTGCCATACAGTGCTCATATATTACACATGTACAAACAGTGTGTATGTAAATTGATGGAAGAACATTAACCAATAATCACAAGCTTCTCAAGTGAAATATACAACAGAGAAGAGGATCACTGAGAAACTCTGTTTTAGATTTGTGTACATAACGTCATAGGCAAGACCAAATCAAGCTCAGAGGTCAACACTGTACATGCAGTACTATTGTAAGAGTGGTTTTATAAGGCGGACTATTTTTCTGAATGTGGAAATCCGTTATCAGGGCTTTGAGTGGGCTTGATGTGTTGTCCTGAGCACATTGGTTTGGTCAGTTGCTGTAACAGTACAAAGCACTTGAATGGCCACTTATGTATTGTATCACCCACATGTTTGCCAGCTGTCCCGTTTGTAAATATTTGTCAGAAAATGTTGTCATTGAAAGAGGAGGTATTTTTTTCCTTTTGATAGATAGATTTTTTCGCCCTTACCTTTCAGACAGTTGTTGGCACATCACTGGGCATGGCACAGTTCAGGAAGTAGGTCTTCCAAACTAAGTAGACAAGCTGATAGCAAACTGTTTGTATATCAGTCGAAATGTTTGTGCAAATCACGATACAGTTTAATATTAGATTCTGTGTACCTACTGCTATTCCAGTTATTTTTTACTGTCAGTTATGTTGTATCCTGCTTTACTTGGGGACACTTATATCTAATAAGCTATTATGTTATAAGAAGTCTGTGATGTTTATAGTTACAAGGAAAGCCAACAAATCATGTCCAAATGATAAAGTTTCCAGAAATTATCACAGAAATGTACTGTTGCCCATTTTCATTTGGTCCAAACACATATGAATTTATTGTATCAGCAAACGAGATGATTTCTTCAGTAAACGCTGTCATTGACAGAAAGATATTCCTTTTCCCTGATGACAGGCTGATATACCCTGATGATATGTCACGGTGGCAGTGTAGACCCATGCAGTCTCTGTTGTTAGATTCTGTATCAGCTGAAATTGTTTGCAGTCAGTTGCTCAACATCTCCACTCGATAAAAGCATCAGGGATTTTGTTAAATGCTCTGTAGGTAAAAGAAGGATTCATGAACAGATATGGGCTTAACAATAGACTCCTGGAACAAGTGAACAAGGGAGTGTTGTATTTATATATATATATATAAATATAAATATACACACAGTACCTGTAAGAATGTGAATGGTGGGAAGTACACACAAGCAAATATTTATATATACACACATAGGCATTTTGTGTGGAGTGAGGACTGTTGGTTTTGTACAAAATGTTTCCAGTGGATACATTGACCAAGTGGTGACCAAGACTGGCCTAAGATTAAGCTAATTGATTCGGGAATGAACACACTTTATGAAAATTTCATCACTCTGGGCAAGTTTGCAAATTCTGCCCAGTGCAGTATCATTAGGTGATGGACAGGAACTTAGTGCAACTTATTCCCTTTTTTTTTGTCCTCCATGTAGCATTGAGCTGGTGTTGTCAGGAATAAGGCTATCTGCCTTGAAGTGATTAACCAGCTTGGTAGTTGTCCACTTAGTGCTACAGTCTGCCAAAAACTTGGCTACTCCTTTCTCTACTGTGCTCCTAACTTGTTTTCTACACTCTACACCCATAATCAATATCTCATGGGGTGTTGTCACTTATTAATGTACATGCAGCAAATTTGTATGATGTATATACCCATATAAATCTATATCAGATACAGTTTAATAGTGTAGTGCTTGTTAGTTTGTTTTTTTTCTTGTAGAATTGAGTTCTGAGTTCCCATGAAACCATCGAAAAGAAAAAGAAAAAAAAAAAGAAAAATTGATGAATTTGATGGTTGCTTTCTTATACATTAGTTTGGAAGTTAAAATTTGTCATGGCAAACATTGTCAAGATCTCGATTGTTCTATATGAACAACTGGTACTTTGTTTATTGGGTATCTTCCTTTGAGCTGGAGTTATTAAGTGTGGTTTGCCTCACATCAGCACTTGCAAGAACCATTCATTGAAAACTGTTGATAAAATGTGTGAGGAGCATATTTTCCTTTTTTGTTTTTTATACACTATAGACATATATATTCCTTTGAGGCCTCTTTTATTAACAGAAAGATGTAATACCCAGTTCTCTGTGATTCTGGTAAACAGGAGTTAGTTCTCATGTTCGCTTGGTTTGTCACGCACAATTTTCAACATAGATAGGCTAATTGTGGACAGCGGGGAACTATAGTCAATCATCATGGCAATAGCACAGTTGGGTTTTAACAGGTCTGGTGGTAAACGAAACTTAATGGTGGTAAATAAGGTAACCTGGAAAAGTATTGTACAGACTAAATAAGGCTCAAGCTCTACTCTATACAGCACTGTCTTCATTTAATCATACTAGAGCTATAACAAGGTCTAGAAACACTTAATGCTATGTTCATAAAATCTGGTATGGACTCTTCGAACACCATTATGAAACTTAAGTGCAGATATTGTGTGAAGCAAAACAGCCTATAGGGGGATCATTTCAAATAAGACACAAGGAATTTTAGCCCCGGTGTTGTCTGTTGACCGGCATGTACTTGACCATTATACATGGCTAGGTAACAGATTAGACTGTAGCGCTCCGTGATCTAGACTTCTATATAAAGCCCTTAGCTAACTGTGTATTTTGTTAACAATTAAAGGGTTGAAAATAAAGACAAACCGTATTGACATAGTTTTATCACATGACTGGTGTTGTGTTATCAGTTTTAAGCGGAGTGGGCCACTTCCATGGCAACAGTCTGTTTATTTGTTCTGCATGTGCACTTGTCACAAATGAATATGTAAAAGGCAAATTAACTGAAAGCCCAAAATAGTAGGAAGAAGGCAAACCTTGTTGAACTGATGAGAAAACTAGTGTGTAGAGTACTCAGGTTTCCAAAAGCAGAACATGAGATCTGTTGTTGTGGACTTTGTTGTTTCCATTAACTGATGTTAAGCAACAATATTTTGACACGTTTATTGTTCAGGTATAAAAAGTACACCATCAGTTCGAATTTACCAAAAATTTATACAAGTTGGAGTGTTTTTGTGGGCCTGTTGTCACAGCTATGTACAGGTATTATCCATTACAGATGTACTGTTTGAACTTCTGCATTAAGGAATAGCTGTGAGAAACAAGCTTGAAACATTTGACGTGTCTGTGAAATGATGCCCTGAACTGTGAAGAACAGGAGAGAGTTCACACCATTCACATTATCTACATTATCAGATGTCCTATATGAAACACGCAATTCAAAACAAGTAATAATTATCCCCACTGATGAGAACCTTAAAGTGGATGGTTGCAAAGGTTCAACATAATACACAAACTGGGAACTTATTGTCCAGAAAAGCAGTTGAAAGACCAAATCAAAAGTGTGAAGAGAACACTTCACTGCCTGTCCCCATTGCTGTGGAACTGCATTAATTAGCCATCACCCGGATATAATCCAAAGATCAAATGTCGGACCATGCGATGGAGAGAGCACCTGTCTCATTCCAGGTTTGATCCTAAATGGAGCCATACCTAAGAGTTTACATCTGTAATCTTGGTGCTACCTCACTCAGCGCACAGCACAAGAGGAATGGATCAGGTGGCAGTCAGCGTCGTGTGTGGTGTCCTCGGCATGGCATTCCAGTGAGGCAACACCATAAATATGGCTGTGTTACTGTGTCTGGCCTGCCACAAGCAGATACCATGGTGCTCTGATTGAATAACATCGAAAATGACACGAAACCGTAATCACACAAGCAGCCCTGTATCAGCATCAGAACACTGTTCTGCACTTGAGGTTGAGGACAGATGTTTGGTCGTCTGGTCTCCTGTAATGTTTACTGAGTGGTCTGTGATTTTAGTCCAAAAGTTCAAGAGGCCTTCACGTCTGAGGGGGTGAACGTGCTAGTGCACAGTAATAACCTAGGAGCCTGTCACCGATGCTTCTGCTGTGAGTTCAGGTCCAGCTCATGCTAGCTTCCTATCTGGCTGTTCTTCGCAAAGTATGCCAGACATTTGTGGATGGTCGTGGGTTTCCCCCGGGCTCTGCCCAGTTTCTTCCCACCATACTGCTAGCAGCCATCGTATGAGTGAAATATCCTTGAGTACAGCATAAAACACCAATCAAAAAATTGAAAATAAATCCAAAGTTCAGAGTTAGGTGAGCACCAGATCAACAGCTTATCTTCATTTTCATCACCACTTATGTTTAATGAGTAGTCACTGGTGATCAAATAATAGACACGAACACTGGACGTCAACTGAAACACATTATCCACATAGCTGGCCACTACGACTTAGTGCGTGGGTACCCTTAGAGCACGAACTAACAAATTATAAGTAGCAACCCTTCACCAGCTCATAGCACTTGAAGAGTTGAAACACTGGCAGTCCTGGTATTTCCTCACTTAGAGCTCAGCCTAACTACATAAGCCAAGCAAGGGGGTGCTCTGTGTATGTGAACTGTGGGTACGGTATCATGCCTGGTGTCCTCAGGGAGGCATCCAACCATGTCTTTAATAGGGCTTTTCAGTGAGGCAGTGTTACAAGTATGATTATGTCTGCACTGGGGCTTTCAACCTCAAGGATACACCACTCCTCTGTAACTGATATGTTACCAACAAGCTTACAACCAGTAAATTAGACATGGAGAGACAAAACAAGGTCATAACTTGGGAGTGAGATCAACAGTTGTTCCGACTTAGCCTGTGATGCAGGAGGTTGTGATATGCCTATTATACAAGTCTCCAGTAGAGGCAACCCCCAAGGTGGCAGGGGTGCAAACCACAGGGGCACTTACACAAAACTGCAGAAGTCACTTTTTTTGATAAAAGATGTCATCTCGGTTACAATGCAACATAATTTACGTGAGAAGTTAATAGAAATTGGTATACAAATGTTTGTGAAAGTGGGCCATAGTTTGCTGTGATGATAGACTGAACCAAAATGATCACCTGGCTCGAGGAGATGGAGTTACACACACAGGCTTCTGGAGTACAGGAGCTCTTTGACAAACTTTGCACATCATCCTTTAAAACATCCTTTAAAAGTTTTGCAAAACTGGTTTGCCTCAAAGAAAAAAATTACCTCTGGAGTTAAGGTTAAGTGATTGGAAATAATGCACCACACCACACATATCATATCAATTCCAAACTACAGCTTTTACAATATTAAACTCTTTAATGATTTCCCTGTAATGATCACAAAAATAGAATTCACAATTTTCTTCATTTGATTTTTCACCACAGATGCCATATATTGTTCAGTATAGAGGCTGCTTTGTGTAGATCCAAATTACACTGTAAAAAGTGATATTGACAATATGTGACTTTCCTACGGGGAATAATGACCCCACATCAGCATGGGGAAGGGGGGAGGGACTGGTGTCGGGAGCAACAAAACATATCCATAGCAAGTCAAACATACAATTCAGTACAATGATGCCATCCAAGTAGGCCATCTTTGTTACAATGAATTACTCCCATATCTACAAACATACCTTGTCATATGATTTATTCATTTATTTGATTGATTGATGTTTTATGCTGTACTCAAGAATATGAAGGTACAAGGCAGGGGTGAAGACCCTGTATACACCGTGTCCTTAGGTATTGTATTTCACTCTGGTCATTAGCAACTATGAAATACAATACAATGTACAACAACTTGATATAGTGTGAAGTACAATGTATATATATACATATACACATATATATTACCTCTTAATACCATTTACCTCTCCTACTCTGGAAGTGCACTTGCGTAGGACAACAGCCAGTATATTAAAACTTTGTACATGCACACAGCCACACAGTAAGCTTTCTATCATTCTCCAAGCATTCGAAGAAGGACATATAAAAGAATGATCACCTTTCCTGAGAACATTATGAGAAGCCCTCTAACACTACAGCACAATGGCTTTGGTCGTATGAATTACCTTTTCCCACTAACTAGGAGTGACTGCTGACAGTTTCAACCAAACAATGAAAGTTACTTCATCATGGTAATGCTTTACGTCTTAAGCGCAGTAGTGCACCCGCCAGAGTTTGAAAGGGAGAGAGAGGCAGTGTTAGAAATACCATTTTTAAAATTAACATCATAATTTGGAAATTTGTTTCAGATATCATTTTAGATTTTAATCTAGAATGCTGCTTCCATTATGCATCTGCACAGCGTTTTATTTAGACCTAAAGGCATTAATGCATTGGTTTTAAGACTAGGGATTCAGGTATACCCCACGTTAGACACAGAGTACATGTTTAGACAAGCATGCTTTTCTCATCATCCAAACCCACCCACAAGAGACGCATCCTAGGTTTGGCCAACCACTAGAACCACTCTTGAGTCTCTTAAATGACATGATGCAATAAAGGATTAAAACAATATTTAAAGAAATGTTTCATGAAATGTACAGTGAAGAGGTTGCAGTTATCAAAGTGCTGGTGCACCAACACTATTGAGTGCTAATATAAGGACTAATGTTAATGACCTGCACAAGAAGCTACCTTGTCTCAACATGGTTATTTAGTGTAACAGCTTTACCATTCATACTCTTCTCCACAATATGATACTGGACATTATTCGCCCAAAAGCCATGGTTACAAAAATCACACAGTGATTTCACATATACACGTAAAAGAATTTCTGTCCAAAATCAGGCTGTGATAGAAGAAAGCCCCTGAGCTACTTCAAACACCACTTTTTAAGCACAACAGTAAATCACAGTCACATAGTGAAGGTACAGATGATCCACTTTGCATTTCGTCATCAAAAATGAGTTCAGTTTATATTGGATACACACACAGCAGTGTTAACAAATACTTACTGAATTATGCTCAACAAGATATCCTGTGGGATACTAAGACATTAGGACAGCTCATTTCTGAAGACAAAATGACACCTTGGCAAGTATGGAAAAAAAAGATATCACAGAATTGAGTGAACAACACTTAAATAGAAATTAGCAAACATGGGCTTACAAGACTATTTACACTGTACAATATATCAAAAGAAAGAAAATCATACGTGTTGATATCAATATAGCTACCAATGGGTCTTCCTTAGTTAGCAACCTGGGCAAGGCAAAACCCAGTCAAAATCATATGTGACTGAAAAACACTTAGTTCTTGCCTGACTAACTTCACAACTTTCATACAAGAAATTTATCTGTCACCACAGCACTCCTGCGTGAACATTAAGCTGTGGAACAGCTCTGCAGCCCACATATGTGTCATTTACACATGGGGGTTGTGGGTTGATGGAGGCGCTATGTAGGTGGGTGGCCTGCACCCAAAATTATTTAGTTAATAGTTCGTGAACTCCATACCCAGGAAGTTTTCACTCACGTGATGACAGATAAAACGGCCAGTTTTATGGCTGGAGGTAACAGGAGTGCATGGAATAAACCAGTGATTTTAGACGTTACTGACCAATTTTCCCCATGCGTGAATTACATGCAGATGTGCACACCACAGTGGTGGAAAATGATGCTCTCTTATGGCACACTACACCAACAAACAGTGGCAGCAGCGTGCACCAAATAATGAGCACAGTTCTTCAGGTGCTATGGTAGTGAAACTACATGTTACAAAGAGAGTTTCACTGAGTGAGCTTCCATTCACTTTTAATGAACTTCACAGAATAGGCCAAATATCTCACTCTGATGCTGTTAGTGCAAATGCCTTTCAATTTTGTGTTTACAGGGGATTAGACTTTAGCTGCATTGACATTTATCTTTCCTGATGCTTTTGTTTCACACATTTCTTATAAAATTTAACCATATAAAAATTTATCCCTAAACTATGGATGCGCATTACAAATTTCTTCTGAATGGCTAATGACCTTAAAGCATAAAAAGATAAAATCATTCGCACAGTAGATGAGAGAACACACCAAAACTTTGTGTACAACTGTCTACTGACACAAACTCATCTCCACTAGAATGTCCATTTACAATGAGGAACTCCACCAAATACTGTGTTTGTCGCTTCAACAAAATAAGGAATGTTGCATTGTTAGTGTCTTTGTACCATTTAGAGGTATGTGGACCACACCATGGAAGTGACAATGTGTACACACACCTATGGCAGTAAGAATATTAAATACAACGACCACAGGATTCCTTTACAAAACATTTGCAGTTTAAAGTACTGCAGATGCCACAGCGATGTAACGTTTAATGTCAAGAAAACTCCTATATATCAGAGTTTCATCAAAACATTTATCTGGTTTTGAGTAACCTTTCACTCTCTCCAGGGAAACACTTCCCTTCATTTATCTGGTTTGCAGTAACCTTTTACTCTCTCCAGAGAAACACTTCCCCTCATTTATTTTATGTACATCAGTTTTCCTTAGATCACAACAGGCTTGCCATTCTAACCCAAACAACTCTACCTTCAAATTTTCAATACGTGCGTTCTGTTCTTGCAAGAAATGAAGAATTTCATGATTGCTGATTCTCAGCAGGTACCTATGGCACTTTTTATGCACACCATGTACTAGGATACCCTTCTTTACACAAATGATATGTTCACGGTGCTAAACTGACTATGAAGAAGATATCATAGCCTGCATCTGCCGATACTGGATTTTCTTGAAATGAGTGACAAAATAAATTTCTCATAATTCAAAATTTGTATATTATATAGCACTTCCCGGCAACAGCCACTGTGGCCTGATTGCTTGAACCATACAACTCAACACAGCTCTATATGATATCTATGGTCTCAGTGTCCTTTTCAATAAATATAAAAAATGTCTCTGATCACACAGCGATTAAACTTATGAATATATTACTAGTAATATTTTATGTGACGTTCATCTTGGCTTTTTTCTCATGAACTTTTCCATTACTTGCACACAGTACAGTATATGCACACATTTACTTTCAACATAAAAATGTTCCTGGCATGTTACAAGTGGATAAATGATTTCTGAACAAAATGAAAATATTTAACAATGGATAGTTCATACAAAAGAGTTACAGAAACAGATGTATTCAACAATAATTGTCATGTTCTCAGGCAAGATTTGTGCACAGTTACTCTCTACACAAATATACGATGATGCCCCCTGCACATGAACATGATTTCTTGTTAAAGATGCGCTTATCAGTTCCCTGCATCAAATGATCAGAAATATTCCTTACCTGCACATAATCAACGCTTCTCGTCCCCTTTTTTTTAAGATTCCAGTGGAGAAATAGTGACACGTTACGTTAAAAGTCATCTGAATGCACAAACACTAACACTCTGTCTACACTCACATGACTTTTCCACTGATGTGGATTGGTAGATGTAGATAACATCACATGAATCAGCTTCACAACTGCTTTCCTAACTTGTAAAAATATTGCAGTCTATTAAAACTGACATGATACGTTTCACCAGACCATTCAAAAACAAAATTTTTGTCATTTCCACTTTGCAAGGTGTGATATCACATACGATATCCACAAATGATATTGCCCTTTCAGATGCTCTTGACAGCACCCACCATAAATGCCCTACTCGACTTCACATCTGCCTCATTTAATGTCATAAACGGAATATTATCCGGTCACACCATGAACATTTTACAGAAATGTTCCAAAGATTTTCTTTTTTAAGGAATCTTCAGTTACATGTGTTAAATAGTGTTATTCAGCAAAAATCCTTCTGAATCATGGTATTAGGTTTGTTCCGTAATATTTCTTTCACACAATTTTAATACATCTATGCAGTTTCTATTGTGAGCAGAGTGGCACTTTGCTCTTTGGATCCAGTCTTCCAGAGTTGGGAGTTATGGTTACCTGCACACAGGTAAATTTCAAGGATTTTGTACGTTTGGACAGGATCAAAGCATCACATTTTTATCAACAAATGTCTGTGCACTGGGCTTCATTCCAAATATTACAGTAGCATGAGGCCATTGCTGATATCACTGATCTCATAAAACTTCACAAAAACATTTCCTCCCTCGCGCGTACATGCATAGAATGTCTGTATTAGGGATTCACTTACTGCTTTTTCTTGAACGACAAAATCCACGGCCTGGAACCCCCACAAAAATGGCTGTCAGACATGGAGAATCTCTTTCGCACAACCCATAAACGTACTTACTCCACAAACATACAACAAAAACTGAACATAACTTCTCTGATAACATTTCCAGCTACAAAAAGCCTGATTTTAGTAATAAATTCATAAGTCAGGTAGATGTGCTTGAAGCTCTCATGTAAGGACGTTATGTCTAATGCTGGACCTTAGTCTAAAACCTTAGATATCATATATGCTGTGTTGCTTCATGTCAGACTTCCGCTCCCAGGTCGATGATGCCAGACTCAGACACCGGCACAAACTTATCTGCGATCTGCACCAAAAGGATTGTCTTATCAACGTGGGAGCGTCTGCCGGGCTCTGCGTGGCAGGGCATCCACTTGTGCACCACTGACCCCTCCATACCCTTAACCGGAGCCCAGCCTAGCCAGGCGTTTTTCCCGCCATTCTTCCTCCACTCCTCAGCAGGCCACTGGACATCGATCCTACGGCCCAAGTTGATGGAGTCGTACACTTGACCTGGGTCCACAATCTGAAACAAAGAACATGATAAACAGCCCTATCAATAAGGACATCATGTGTGCAACATTGGTTTTTTGTCGTATCACAATTATATTCACAGAATTTATTTTATTTCGTGATATTTCTTCTGAACACATTCCCAAATGTGTAATCATGAAAATAATACCAGGTCCATTAAATGAGCATGCTATGGACCTCTACATGGACAGAATTAACAAATCCCATTACATGAATAGAATGAAAACAGGTACCTGTTACCTACATCTTACTGAAGGTTGTAACTGTTATGTAAACTGTGTTGCAGGTTGTATTAACTGTTATGTAAACCGTGTTGCAGGTTGTATTAACTCTTATGCAAACTGTGTCGCAGGTTGTATTGACTGTTATGTAAACTGTGTTGCAGGTTGTATTGACTGTTATGTAAACTGTGTTACAGGTTGTATTAACTGTTATGTAAACCGTGTTGCAGGTTGTATTAACTCTTATGCAAACTGTGTCGCAGGTTGTATTGACTGTTATGTAAACTGTGTTGCAGGTTGTATTGACTGTTATGTAAACTGTGTTGCAGGTTGTATTGACTGTTATGTAAACTGTGTTGCAGGTTGTATTAACTGTTATGTAAACCGTGTTGCAGGTTGTATTAACTCTTATGCAAACTGTGTCGCAGGTTGTATTGACTGTTATGTAAACTGTGTTGCAGGTTGTATTAACTGTTATGTAAACCGTGTTGCAGGTTGTATTAACTCTTATGCAAACTGTGTCGCAGGTTGTATTGACTGTTATGTAAACTGTGTTGCAGGTTGTATTAACTGTTATGCAAACTACCGGAACTGTTAGCTGCATGATGTGCTGCAAATCAGAACGATTGTGTACAGGATACTTTAGACGGGGTCTGCTATGAATGTGTAACGTATAGACACACCAGCCCTGTTGTAGTTACGCTAACCCCATACCTGAACTCTGTGGGAGAGTGGAGACTCCTTGCCAAGGGCTATTGTGTCCATGAACCCGGTGATAGTGGCCAGAGTACTGGGCTTGCTGGCTGAGCTAGCGGTGGAGATGACGCTGCCACGGTTACCAAAGGTCTGCAGGGGAATGTCTTGCTGGTGATGAGGGGTAGCGCAGGCACTGGTCTGGGTGGAGCCTCCCATACCTGACAAAAACACACATTACGGTTGTCTGTCTGTCTGTTTATCCAGCATATGTTAACATACATGTACCTTTCAAAAGGCTATTCCTACAAGTTTCGTTGATTTCAGTCAAACTTTACTGAAGTGTAGACTACATCAAGATACATAATTCATAGTACCGATTTTCAGTTTTGATGATTGGTTGACTGTCTGTTTATCCGGTATATGTTAACATACATGTATCTTTCAAAACGCTACTCCTCTTACAGTTTTTGTCCGGTTTCAACAAAACTTTGTTGGAGTGTAGAGTACATCAAAATTCATAATTCTTGGTATTGATTTTCCATTTTGATTATTGGTTGTCCATCCATCTGTCTGTTTACCAGTATATGTTAACATACATGTATCTTTCAAAACGCTACTCCTCCTACAGTATTTGACTGATTTCAACAAAACTTGGTAGACTACATCAAGATACATATATTATATAATCAACTTTCCATTCCCATGATCCGCTGTCTGTCTGTCTGTTCATCCCGCATATGTTAACATTTCTTTCAAAATGCTACTAGTTACTGTCACAGCTTTTGATTGGTTTCTACAAAACTTGGTGCAAGTGATACATATTTCGTAATACTGATCTTCAATTTTGCTTGTCAATGGTCCGTTATACATACATGATTTTCTAATTGACTCCGTGATGACTAAAGCTACTGTCTCATCAAAGATACTGATTTTTCTCAAAAAAGTAAAGATGGGAGCATGTTATTCATTGGACGGGCTCTGTATACCTGTTACAATTACATGCTTATTGGCCATAAATGTCCCCAAATTTCAAAGAATTGGACATATGATATTTAGAGCAATGTAAGGCGTGGTGGCATTAAAAAATAAATTTGATTGAGGCTGAAAAATTGATGTTATTTACATGTACTTTTGTTTTACTCCCTGCAATACCTTCTATATTAGAAGAACTTTACAGTCTCTGTATAGGATTGTATATTAGCTTGTTGTATATTTCGCGGAAAAATTAATACCGCAAAATTTACGAAAATAAATGTTCCACGAATAAAAAGGCATTTACAGTATTTCCCATGAAAGGGTGTTGACCAATGAGATCAAGTGTTCAAATCCAGTTCCCACCAATAGCAGCTGTAAGTCAGGATATTTGCGACATAACATAAAGTGAGTGTCAGTTTCCCGGGCCTATAAAATGAACTACCATCATGAGATATTCTTCACTACAGAATGAAACTCAAACAGGAGAGCAAATGACCCGTCAGGATACACCTACATACCTGATGATGCTACGGTTGCAGCGTGCACACAGCTGGGGGTGTAACCTACAGCATCTGCGTACATGGAGCTGCCACTGGTGCAGCTTGCACCACACCGCCGACGCATCCTGCAGGCAACAACGACATATATATAAAATGGTCTGCAAATGTCAGAATTCTGCTAGTAAAGCAGTGGCATGAAATGGTTGTAACTGTTGGAAAGTGGTGATATGAAAAGGCACATTCACTTCTACAAACACAGACTTATGCTAAACTGTTCAAATTATAACTTCACCACGTTCTTTAATATAAACCAAGTCATACGTACTTCCATGGTCTAATTCTGTCTGATCAAGGGCTGTCATTAAATAATACCTCAAATGGCACGCAGAAGAATAAAAAGAAATGTTTTCTATTTTCATTGACTATCAAGTACTACTCCTCAAAAGTCCTGCAAGTGCGCAATTTATTTTCTTACATTTCACTATCTAAAACTGTTGCTTGTCATTCTTTGGAGTAAAATAAACATTCTACACAGGTCTTGGAGCAAAACTACTCCCATGTGAAAAATGACCGAAATATTCAGTTCAGAAAGTTCAGAACTGACTGTCAAGATGCCAGAATTTCTCCAAATTTCAAACGTCTTTTCAAGAATCATGGTAGAACCTAAATCAACAAGAGTTCTGGGCGGCTTTCAATGTCACACATCTAATTTAAATACTCCTACAGATGGGCAAAATGCAAATTAACTGACCTGTTCCACACTCCCTGAACGGCTTGCTTGACACGGTGAAGTGTAAACTCTGCCCCTAGCACAGACGCCATCTGATCGTGGGTGGAAGAGTAGGAGGTTGTCAGGGGTGACACATAGATCGGGTAACCAATTGGCTGATCACACGAGGAGTTAATCATGTTACGCAGCGCCTGCTTGGCGTTTTGGATGCTCCCTCTCTCGGGATTGCGGTTCCTCAGGTAGATCAGTTCCTGCTGTTGCCCTGCCCAAAGTCCCCGCACACACTCACGGTTTACCTGGCGAACAACAGATATGAAGTCAATATATTAGTCAATCATAGTGCTCCTGCAATTTCTTCTGGCTGGAAAACAGTTCTTAAATCATGCACTGAAATAATTTAATTAGAATATAAACATCCTCGAGACTGCCAAATTCAAAAATTTGAATTGAAAATAAAACCTTTCCTGCAACATATCTAGACTGCTCATAACATGAGTCATTAATTGCTGGGGTAGACGTTAGGCAGACTGAAGTCCTGATGGATAAGCAAGGTACAAGTGTAACAGGAGTAGTGTAGTGGTTTTACCAGCTGTGCCTAGTGGGAATTTCCTTTTGGCTTAGTTGGTAGAGCGTTGGACTTTGGCTGTAGAGATCCCAAGTTCAATTCCCATTGAGTAAAATCCTCCACCCATTACATAGGTGCCGTGACCAAACAGGTTCAAGTAAGCATTTAAGTGGGAGAGGAGTGTAACGGGAGCAGCACAGTGCTTATACTAGCTGTAGCTAGTGGGAATTTCCCTTTAGCTCAGTTGGTAGAGTGCCAGACTTTGGCTGCAGAGATCCTGAGTTCAAATCCCACAGAGTAAAATCCTCCATTGCACATGTAGTCATTCTGAGCGCGCAATGCCTTGATTTCAATGCTGCAGGACAAATAATCCTCCATGGCTAGTGTGTGTGTAACCCTTGGCTCTCACACACAATTCAGTAAATTTGTGTCCTTCTGATATCTAGCACTTTATATGGGCTCAGACATTATAAGGATAAAACATAGAAAAATTGCACAGGCAAAAACAGAACTGAGCTGAATTCTGAATCTTTAATGTTGTAGCAATGTCATAAATCCATGTGTTACCTGTCCTGCGCAAGCAAACTGATGCAACACTCAAAGCAGATATCTGGCTCATAAAACAGTAACAAGAACAGGATCTCATGCACAGTTACTGCCCCTCATGCAGACTTACTGCCCTTACCTTGACTATCCTGAAGCTGAGATATCTCTTGTTCAGCATGATAATCTTGTACTCATCAGATCCTTCATCAAACACGTGTCTGTCAAATAATACCAACAATAAGTCTATATGATCACAGAAGTATACTTTCACAGTAGTAAATATATAGCAAGATGCTCAAATAATTATCCGTCTTATGCACAGACACTTTTCTTGCCCGGTCAGGCCACATGCACAATGTTGGAAGGATGCTATACATCTGACAGGGCTTTACATATTCATTGTCACGGTAGGATTGAACATGGGAACATAATCTGAATTCAGTCTGCTTCACTGAGAGTGAAACGAAAAGTGTTATGACAAGCTTGCCTTGATCAGAATGCATCTGCTCACAGCCAATGGGACTGACCTTAGCGCTAACAGAGACGGTGTGTTAGACAGCACAGCATTTCTCCAGGCGGGATCTGCCTCGTGGGATATCACCAGGTTCTGCTCATACTGACTGATGGCTCCATACAACAAACGGTTATTCTCATCAGGGGAGGTAAAATGGTCCTGTGTGATGATAATAAGAATTAAAATAAAATCTTATTTCAAATATTTTTTAAACAGTGACATTTAACTTTAGTGATGTCTGAGATTTAACTAAAGCCTATAGACACTAAAATGTATTCTAAGATGAATGCTCAGGCTTCTTGGACGTAGATAATTCTGTTGCCTGGCTCTGTTGTTTATGATCAAGGCACTATTACAAGTAAATCTGTCATAATTTACACCTTTATCTCCATCAACTGTTTGTTGTGCAAGATAGGAGGTTTGAGAATCACTTTATGAGAAAAGCCAATATTAATTAGTGATAAACATTCGAATTGTCGCCTGCAGGCTGAGGCTTTCGCCCATATTGGCCTAGGCTACAACAGTTCTGTGTTTCACCCACACTGGCATAAGCTACAACAGTGCTGTGTTTCACCCATACTGGCATAAGCTACAACAGTTCTGTGTTTCACCCATATTGGCATAAGCTACAACAGTTCTGTGTTTCACCTATACTGGCATAAGCTACAACAGTTCTGTGTTTCACCCATACTGGTCTAAGCTACAACAGTTCTGTGTTTCACCCATACTGGCATAAGCTACAACAGTTCTGTGTTTCACCCATATTGGCATAAGCTACAACAGTTCTGTGTTTCACCCATACTGGCCCAAGCTACAACAGTTCTGTGTTTCACCCATATTGGCATAAGCTACAACAGTTCTGTGTTTCGTTTCACCCATACTGGCCTAAACTACAGCAGTTCTGTGTTTCACCCATACTGGCATAAGCTACAACAGTTCTGTGTTTCACCCATATTGGCATAAGCTACAACAGTTCTGTGTTTCACCCATACTGGCCCAAGCTACAACAGTTCTGTGTTTCACCCATACTGGCATAAGCTACAACAGTTCTGTGTTTCGTTTCACCCATACTGGCCTAAGCTACAGCAGTTCTGTGTTTCACCCATACTGGCATAAGCTACAACAGTTCTGTGTTTCACCCATACTGGCATAAGCTACAACAGTTCTGTGTTTCACCTATATTGGCATAAGCTACAACAGTTCTGTGTTTCACCCATACTGGTCTAAGCTACAACAGTTCTGTGTTTCACCCATACTGGCATAAGCTACAACAGTTCTGTGTTTCCCCCATACTGGCATAAGCTACAACAGTTCTGTGTTTCACCCACACTGGCATAAGCTACAACAGTTCTGTGTTTCACCCACACTGGCATAAGCTACAACAGTTCTGTGTTTCACCCATACTGGCATAAGCTACAACAGTTCTGTGTTTCACCCATACTGGCATAAGCTCCAACAGTTCTGTGTTTCACCCATACTGGCATAAGCTACAACAGTTCTGTGTTTCACCCATACTGGCATAAGCTACAACAGTTCTGTGTTTCATCCATACTGGCCTAAGCTACAACAGTTCTGTGTTTCACCCACACTGGCCTAAGCTACAACAGTTCTGTGTTTCACGTTCATGAGAGCCTTGACAAACAAGAAACACAAAACTAGTTCCATAAACGAATGTTATAAAAACCATCTTTTTTCCAGTGAGATAAAGTCTGTATATATCTAATTGATATACCATAATTTACAAAGTCTAACTCATGAACGTTTCAAGCAGCACACGCCTACACAGTGTCCAATTTATGTGATCACCGACTTGTGACTTCTGACAAGCTTAAAACAAGTTTAAACCTAAACTTACTTTTAGATCTGTATTGTTTATGGTATGTACACATGGGTATGGATATGTATCATTCTAGAATACGACATCTTTGTTCTAATTCTTTGAAAAATGATTTGAGTCACTTGACATAACCACTCAGTCCGTAGTGCTGGCAAAGTAAAAAGTCTCAGCTCCAGTCTGTCGATTTGAGATCGAGTCTGTGCATTCAGCAAAACCGCAATTAGCAGTGATCCAAATCCACTAATGTTCAACTGCCTCTGATCTTCTATATTCAGCGAGTGAAGCTATATTTACTGAGTATGGCATCTAAGAGATAGATCGATACACAAGTGGGCTTTGATGAAGAATGCTTTTCCAAAATGGCGGCCGAGTATGAAGCAGGCGTGGGGCCCGTGAAGACCGAAAGCAGCACAAAAACAAACCGAAAGCGATCACACCTCTAACACTGTGTTTCTAACATGAAAATGACGCTAAGACGCTTAATTTTTTTTTTTATTTATATATACTGATAAAAGAGTTGTCCTCTGAATCATTTACCTCTCAGAAACTGACAGGTCTGGTACTGTAGCCTTAATGACCCTCAGAAAAACAACAAAATATTCCTGCACACGGAGGAAAAAAAATGACATTTTTAGAAGTTAAATTCATTTTATTGAATTGTTACTTCACATCTCCTCCCTATAATACTTTCCAAAACGAACATGTGGCACTTCTGGACACCAGAACGGTTAAATCTGTGCATCGTCTTTAGAATTATTTGTGTTTGGTTGTGCTTTGGTCAACGACTTCCGGTCTGAGAGTAAGTAAATTGTCATGACTATATAATGCAAATCATATAAAAATATGTACAACATTAATATGACTAATTCGCCTAGTCAATACAACAAATCACACCAGGGCACGCCAGGCACTACAAAACTGACTGCTGTGCTGGTATATCCTGACAGGGTGGACTCCTGCCTGTTATGTCTCCAGTGAGGAAAAGCGTGATCATAAAATGACGCAGTATTACACATGCCCCTCTAAAACGCGAGACCCGGGATTGTTCAGAAATCAGCACAATTTGAATAACCTTGCACCTGCCCTTGTAGCAGACTCACATACCTGATGCAGTTTGAGAGACATGCGGATGGCAGGGGCAACAACTCTTCTCATCATCTCCATGTCTGCAAACACCCACTCATCCCGCGACGAAGTGATCCTAAAATCCCCTTTGAATAGGGAATGAAGACCATGAAGGAAGAAATCCACACTGAAAGAAAGAACATAAAAACCACTAATTACTAAACAAACTTGCTTTCAATTAAGCTGTTTTCACATGCATGTAGTATTAGGTTTTATATATCTTGTGATAACAATATGCATCTATTATTAATTGAATTTTACAACTGATCAGTAAACAACGAATAATTCGGATAATTCATTACCTTCACTTTTCACACTCTGCTGAAGTGTTTCCAGAAATCCAACCTTTTTCACCAAAGTGTAATGTTACTTTTACATTCTGGGACTGTTGTAGGACTATTCAGATGAAACACACCAACCAACTAACCAATCGACGGCTATGCCTCTTAGTTGACCTCTAGCCAATCTGGTAAGTGTGCTAAAATACACCCTCATCAAGCCAGATATCTTGCCTGACACTAACATTTGAACTTACGGATTTAAGAGACAATGAAGGATCAATCATAAGGGAGAAAATCGCTAATATCTGCACAAACTGATCCCCTGCTGAAATACTGAAATAAGTGGTATAATTGGATTTGTTGAGAATTTTCAGAAAATTTGCAATCAAGTTCTTGCATATCTGATAATAAATCAGTTATAAATGAGTTCAATTATAGTCTATTGTCAGTTATAATGATACTGGTTTACAGCCATGCAGTTGGTATCCTGGTTGTTTAGTTCCTGTGACAGCATTTGTCCCGTACAGTCCCGAAACCCGACTGTAGTGTGGAAAGATGCATTTAAAATGAATCTTATGTGTACTATAGCTCACACAGAAAAGAAAACTTGCAGAAGAATGGCTTTGGTAGAAAAACGAATGGTATTTTCATTTGAAAGGCTACATAATAAGGCATAATTTAAATAAAACCTTTGATGATCGTTGACCCTCCAGGTCGCTGAAATGCTATCGTGTTTAGTTCTGGCAAACTGAGTCTGTGTAGGAACTAATGAGAATGATCTCCCTTGTTTTCTGTGGCTGTGATTGACTGGCCTATGGGGCGCAGTTTACTCTCCTCTGTTGACCGGTATATTGGCCCCTGTTAAGTCTGAAGGTTTGTCAAGTACCAGCCAAAGGCCAATGGTTTACTCCTAATTCTTCCTAGATTCCTTGACCTAGCTACTCTAGTATAAGTGAAAATGTTTGAAACACAATAAAATACTATAACAAAATTTTACCAAATTTAAATTTTTCCGATGATGTATGTGTATCAGCAGAAATATGGTCACCTTTGTTATGGGACTAAGATAGGGGTAGTATCCCGTCACTTACCTGGCATTGGCATGACTAAGTGAGGCCGCACCCAGGGCCCGACGCCCCAGTAGACTCAGTAAGTAACATAGGGAAACTAAAGGTGAGTCTCTACTTGAGTCTATTGTCTGCAAGTTGAAATATAAGTGGGAAATGTGAGAGGTTAGACTGTCACACATTCATCACTGGATTCTAAAAACATACAACACTGTAATAGGTGAACAGCGTTAAGGACAGTTACACATCCCTCACTGGATGTTAAAAATAGGTACATAATTTCAAGAGAAAATCTTAGGGCTTAGACTCTTACACTTCTGTCCTGTATCACTGATCTCCTTGTAAGTTATCTTGAGTTTGGAGCTAATGCCACAAATTCATGTCCTTCCTGCAGGTAGACTTACATATTGCCATAAGAAAAGACTTGTCATACAGACATTGAATTACTTTTCTTTCCGAGATGTTGATGAAAACATGAAACCATTGTCATGAAATCTCATGAAATTGCATGGTAACAAAATCATGAAGTACAAGTGTAAATAGCAAACTAATACTGTGGCAATCCGTCACCAAGCCTTTACCTTTTCTCTCCTACTGCTGCAATGCTGTATCCAGTCTAAATACACCTCACAGAAACTGCGGCGAGAAATCCCTGATAAGTTTCTATCGAAGTCATCGTCAACATGCATGTTGAACAGAAGGTCAAGATCAACATAGGACTTATCGAGCGTAGGGGTCATTGCTTCTATCACAGCCGGGATGCTGAGCCAAGTCTCTAGCTTTGGAGATCTAACAGTGTAATATATAATGCTCTGAAAGGAAATAATACACAATATTGTTACCCATACTTCTTTTGGATAATATTCTTGGGATTTAAAGGGGCCCAATTCTATTTGGGTACAACATGGTAGTCATATCTACAGATCTCACTGAGGTTCATAACTGGAGCAAAGCACTGTTAGTCATGACCCAAAGGTGACATGAATGCTTGAATTTAATGTCACTTTCAAAAATTTTAATCCCCATAAAATTTTGAATTAACTACCTATATGCTGAAAATCACAATCACAAAATACCATGCAAAACTAAGGCTCTGAGATTTACTTATTTTATTTCATTGAAGTTTATTGCTGGCCTCAAAAACATTTCAGTTAAATGATGACAGCCTGCACTATGGCGAGAGGAAACCGGGAAGAGCCCAAGAGAAACCCACAACCTGCAGAGGTTGCAAGCAGATTGTTTCACTTATGGCCAGAGATGAAATCAGCATGAACAGGACTTCAACTCACAGGGATCACACTGACAAGGGCTATCAAGCCACTGTGCTGTAGTAGCGTAAGGCTCTGAGGCACCAACACCTAAAAGACATACAACTGTCTACACAACTGCTATTCTCACCTTGATATAGTATGTGATAAGGACTTTGCGGAGATCAAACACCTGTAACATGGAGGCTGCGCTGTTGTCTGATATACTGTAGCCCTCCAGGACGTACTTGGTGACTACCACCTCCCAGGCTAGCCACCGCTGGTTAAAGGCCGCGTTAAGGGACAGGAAGTGAGGGAAGTGACCGGGCTCAAAGCAACAAAACCCTACAACAAGTACAGCACAGGTACTTCAGACAGGATGGGGAATATGCTAATCCTATAAACTTCTGTGTTCATGGGCCATCTTCATTTTTAGCACTCCTGTGAAATGGTGTGCATGTGGTAAGGATCTGTAGAGTTGTATTCTACTTCAAATAAATTAAATTATAACACCGTTCACACAAAACACAACACCAGATGTACTTGTTAATTTGCACTGAAGATATTAACAAATCCCGTTATTTCTGCTGCAGATGAACGCTTTCATGTTAAGAAGTCTGTCAGACATAAGCATAGATAACACAACTTATGAAAAAATTTGGGGAGGAAAAATTGTTGAAATGAAAGATCCTGAGAGCCACAACATTAATTTATATCCGCCTCATTTGAAGCAGAACAACAAAATTAAGTTCTTGTTGTTAGGACCCTGTTTCCTTGAATCTTGATACACAAATATCAATCATAAAGAAGTTTTATGAATGTGGCGCTGAAAGAACAACAGTGACTAGTAAAACGTCTTGACCACTGGTTACCTTCATCCTCATCAATTCCTTCAGTAATGGCCTCCACTTCTCTCTGTTGGCAATAAGTTCCTGTTAACATAAACAAACACATCTGTATGTGGGTCCTACTAGTATTCTGCCAGCATTTTAAACAACATAATGTAAATTTCATGGGTTATCTTGTAGTGCATGTAGAAACCATTATAGATTAATCTTTCTACCAATGGGTTATCCTTTACTCTGCTATGACAAATTAAGTTCAAGCTATGTTAACCATTGTTCTTTAGACTGGACAGGTAATACTTTACCACTTTATTCGCAAACGGTCACCAAGTCCAGTATAAATATGCCTGTACACCCCCAAACCTCCAATACAGACCCCATTCAAGACTGACCTCTGAACTCGAGCCCGCGGAGCTGAAATGTGACCAGGCCATTGCCCATCTCTATGATGTGGACGAGAGCGTTGAGGTAATCAGAGGCCATGATGAAGCAGTCGCCCTGAGAGGCGTTTCCCCATCGCCCCATCATGAGGTCCCCACACAGACTGTGCTGCAGGGACCGAGTCAAATGCTCGTAAAATATAGAGTTGAGGTTATTGTCATCTGAACCTAGCAGGAAAGATATATACATTTGTTAGAAATAAATGTACATGTCCACAAAACAGATAATTAATGAGGAAATTTTGGATATAAAACAAATTGCCGGCTAATCTTATTTTTCATCAAAAGCATTCAACACAAACTAACACTATTGTCAATATATTTAGTTCAACCCTTAATATATGTATGTGAGGTGGAGGAACAGACTGCAGCAAGAGTGAGGCTTTTTGTTTTTGCCAATTAACCAGAGAAGAAGAACTCAATCAGCTTTTCAGAAGGGAGAAGTGGCACTGCATAAAAACATACAGATACAATTCCTCTCCGTATAAACACTCCAGATGTAAGCAGAAGTAATGAGCAGGGGGCATCACACTCTGAACTTCATTCTTGAGGCCAAACACAGAGAGAGTGGTAGAATTTCCATTTCTTCACCTGTTTAAGTAATGGCCAGAAGCTTACCTGGATTTCTTTCTAACTGTGATGAAAGTCTGGTGTTAGAATGATCAACCCGTTTTGTACTGTAATGAGAAAACACAACATTTCTTCAAACAAAGGCCACGTTACAGTATCAGAGAGCTTCACTGAAGTACACATCTGGTATTAAAAGCAACAGTATATATTCAGGCAACAAATCAGTAAAGAACAATTCAGTTTCTGAATATGTCACTATAATAGGCCTGTGGTATTGCTGCAATGAACTTACACCATAATCATTCAATCACTGACTTCCCCTCTGGCCATACGTGGGAAGGTCTGCCAGCAACCTGTGGTTGGTCGTGGGTTTCCCCAGGGCTCTACCTGGTTTCCTCCCACCATACTGCTGGCCACCGTCATATAAGTGAAATATTCTTGAGTACGGCGTAAAACACCATTCAAATAAATAAATAAATAAATAAATAAATAGACCAATCCCTGTGATGAAAACTGACTACAAATGTCATTTGTATTATAAAGAACACATAAGAGAACTCTTGTAGTGGTTGGGTGCTTACTTGTAGTCCCTCTCCCAGAACTTGACAGGTCGAATGTAAGAGGTAATAAATATGGCACTGCCCAGAAAAGGGTTAAGTGGGGTGGAGAAGAAGGATGAAATGATTGTCTGTACAAATAACATGGCAGAGTCTGATAGATGTGTCAAGGAAAAGCTGATACTAATACAAAACATTTCCTCTGCCCACTAAAGAAAATGGTGCTTAAAGGGAATCAGTGACGTCACACAACTTTTGTACACCTTATATGTTGAGCTCTGAATAATATTCTTGTAAAAAGTACTCCTGTAAGGTTTGCCTTTGTATGAAAACGATAATATGACAATAAATTTCTGCTTTGAGGCCATAGAAAAGTTGGCATGACCTCACTGGTGAACCATATCATCAATATGGTCCATCAAACCCACCATACAATCAAAATATTTAACTGCATTTATTTTGGTAGAAAAGAATCTAAAAAATTCAGTGAAGGCCTTTTCAGATACAGCTTCTGATGGCCTTCTTACTCACCCTAAGTTCATTTTTACAAGGTTTTTCCCTTTAAAGATCAACACTATTAGAAACTTCTTTATTCTTATAAATAACAGAAAAAATAAATCCTAAAATTAACCTGAAATGGATTGCCCATTACTTCTTTGCATTCCAAAATCCACATGAACAAAACTGCAGTGCAGATACGGGTACTCTTATCAACAGCGTTGAATGGTTACACAAGAAACATTAAGATGGTTATGTTTAAGGATACGAGGTACACTAAAAGGTTGAGCAAACGCATGAAAGGCTGAGCCCCAGGTTATTTGCCAGGGAGCAATGTAAGTTACCACAAACTTCATCTTAAGCACCATGTCGTAAAACTGAAAAATACAAGAAAACCAATTATTACATATCCGCGTTCAACAGAATCACTCATACCATGAGCACTGCTCTAATAATTCTTACAAGTATAATATTCATGACAAAGCATTCCTTACTTGAAAACTGGCTTAGTTCCTTATCGCAAAAATATTGCAAGAAGGGAGAAAAACTGATTTAATGAACAATTCACATTTTAAATAATATTAATTTTTTATTAAAAATGTAGAGAGCAACTTTGCTGTGTAATCAGAGGTTGCTGTTTTGCTACCTTTTGATATAGAATAGCCATGAAGAAGTAGTCAATGAGAAAGGTTTCTGTTGCACCGTAGCGGAAATCAAACTTGAAGAAGAGGACTGTAAATGCCAGGATGTGGTAATGTTTGGGCGTGTCAGAAAATGAACTGCGTAACAGCTTCATCCCACATACAACAACGATGCCAGAACCCAGTCTGCAAAACACAAATTGCTTACGCTGAAAAATCGCTAATGATGAAAATCACCCCTATAAATATACAGCAATGCAAATAAAAGATCAACAGTATTTTAATACTATTCTTTGAAAAACGTATTTCCACATCTTCAATACTAATTTTTTACAAATAATTGCAAATCCCCTAGATGCTTATTACCTTTACATGAAAACTTTTGAACTACAGGCAAAATATTTATTTCTTTGCCATTCGACTCAGAACAATAGTGCCTGGTCTAAATTTCTTTTATTTAAAATGTACCATTTTTATTTTTTTCTTTTCACAGCGTCCATAACCCATCTCCAGTCGCAGCTGCTGTTACAGAATGCCTTTGTCCTTAAGAAACCATGTGATATGGGAGTCAAACTTTTAGACTATCTGTTGGGCTGAGCTGGATAGACCAAGGTGCAAATGTGATGTGTGAGCTGACTTTAGGCCAAACTTGTGGACTATCTGTGGCACTTGGCTGGATATGGTACACAGAAAGACCACAGTGCACATGTGATGTGTGAGCTTACTTTATTTATTTATTTACTTGATTGATGTTTTATGCTTTTATGCTATGTTTTATATCAAGAATATTTCATTTCTACGACAACTGTCAGTATTATGGTAGGAAGAAACTGGGCAGAGCCCAGGGGAAACCAACGACAATCCCCAGGTTGCTGACAGACCTTCCCACATACAGCAAGAGAGGAAGCCAGCATAAGCTGGACTTGAACTCACAGCAAACGCATTGGTGGGAGGCTTCTAGGTCACTATGCCATGCTAAACAAGTGAGCCAAAGAGGCCCTGAGCTTACTTTAGGCCAAACTTGTGGACTATCTGTTGGGCTGAGCTGGTTATGGCACACAGAAAGATCATGGTGCACATGTGATGTGTGAGATTACTTTAGGCCAAACTTGTGGACTATCTGTTGGGCTGAGCTGGTTATGGCACACAGAAAGATCATGGTGCACATGTGATGTGTGAGATTACTTTAGGCCAAACTTGTGGACTATCTGCAGCACTGAGCTGGTTATAGCACACAGAAAGACCATGGTGCACATGTGATGTGTGTGCTTACTTTAGGCCAAACTTGTGGATTATATGTGGGGCTGAGCTGGTTATGGCACACAGAAAGACCATGGTGCACATGTGATGTGTGTGCTTACTTTAGGCCAAACTTGTGGATTATATGTGGGGCTGAGCTGGTTATGGCACACAGAAAGATCATGGTGCACATGTGATGTGTGTGCTTACTTTAGGCCAAACTTGTGGATTATCTGTGGGGCTGAGTTGGTTATGGCACACAGAAAGATCATGGTGCACATGTGATGTGTGTGCTTACTTTAGGCCAAACTTGTGGACTATCTGTGGGGCTGAGCTGGTTATGGCACACAGAAAGACCATGGTGCACATGTGATGTGTGTGCTTACTTTAGGCCAAACTTGTGGATTATCTGTGGGGCTGAGCTGGTTATGGCACACAGAAAGATCATGGTGCACATGTGATGTGTGTGCTTACTTTAGGCCAAACTTGTGGATTATCTCTTGGGCTGAGCTGGTTATGGCACACAGAAAGACCATGGCGCACATGTGATGTGTGTGCTTACTTTAGGCCAAACTTGTGGACTATCTGTGGGGCTGAGCTGGTTATGGCACACAGAAAGATCATGGTGCACATGTGATGTGTGTGCTTACTTTAGGCCAAACTTGTGGATTATCTCTTGGGCTGAGCTGGTTATGGCACACAGAAAGATCATGGTGCACATGTGATGTGTGTGCTTACTTTAGGCCAAACTTGTGGATTATCTGTGGGGCTGAGCTGGTTATGGCACACAGAAAGATCATGGTGCACATGTGATGTGTGTGCTTACTTTAGGCCAAACTTGTGGATTATATGTGGGGCTGAGCTGGTTATGGCACACAGAAAGATCATGGTGCACATGTGATGTGTGTGCTTACTTTAGGCCAAACTTGTGGATTATCTGTGGGGCTGAGCTGGTTATGGCACACAGAAAGATCATGGTGCACATGTGATGTGTGTGCTTACTTTAGGCCAACTTGTGGATTATCTGTGGGGCTGAGCTGGTTATGGCACACAGAAAGATCATGTGCACATGTGATGTGTGTGCTTACTTTAGGCCAAACTTGTGGATTATCTGTGGGGCTGAGCTGGTTATGGCACACAGAAAGATTATGGTGCACATGTGATGTGTGTGCTTACTTTAGGCCAAACTTGTGGATTATCTGTGGGGCTGAGCTGGTTATGGCACACAGAAAGATCATGGTGCACATGTGATGTGTGTGCTTACTTTAGGCCAAACTTGTGGATTATCTGTGGGGCTGAGCTGGTTATGGCACACAGAAAGATCATGGTGCACATGTGATGTGTGTGCTCACTTTAGGCCAAACTTGTGGATTATCTGTGGGGCTGAGCTGGTTATGGCACACAGAAAGATCATGGTGCACATGTGATGTGTGTGCTTACTTTAGGCCAAACTTGTGGACTATCTGTGGGGCTGAGCTGGTTATGGCACACAGAAAGATCATGGTGCACATGTGATGTGTGTGCTTACTTTAGGCCAAACTTGTGGATTATCTGTGGGGCTGAGCTGGTTATGGCACACAGAAAGATCATGGTGCACATGTGATGTGTGTGCTTACTTTAGGCCAAACTTGTGGATTATCTGTGGGGCTGAGCTGGTTATGGCACACAGAAAGATCATGGTGCACATGTGATATGTGTGCTTACTTTAGGCCAAACTTGTGGACTATCTGTGGGGCTGAGCTGGTTATGGCACACAGAAAGATCATGGTGTACATGTGATGTGTGTGCTTACTTTAGGCCAAACTTGTGGACTATCTGTGGGGCTGAGCTGGTTATGGCACACAGAAAGATCATGGTGCACATGTGATGTGTGTGCTTACTTTAGGCCAAACTTGTGGATTATCTCTTGGGCTGAGCTGGTTATGGCACACAGAAAGATCATGGTGCACATGTGATGTGTGTGCTTACTTTAGGCCAAACTTGTGGATTATCTGTGGGGCTGAGCTGGTTATGGCACACAGAAAGATCATGGTGCACATGTGATGTGTGTGCTTACTTTAGGCCAAACTTGTGGACTATCTGTGGGGCTGAGCTGGTTATGGCACACAGAAAGATCATGGTGCACATGTGATGTGTGTGCTTACTTTAGGCCAAACTTGTGGATTATCTGTGGGGCTGAGCTGGTTATGGCACACAGAAAGATTATAGTGCACATGTGATGTGTGTGCTTACTTTAGGCCAAACTTGTGGATTATCTGTGGGGCTGAGCTGGTTATGGCACACAGAAAGACCACAGTGTACAGGACATTCCTCTCTAGAAACCTCAGCCAGATGTACATCTTCTCAAACCACATCACTTTGGCTGGATCTGTGAACAAACAGACATGAAAGTCATGTACTGACAGCAGGTACATCATTCTTAACACAAGAGGCGACAAGCCATAAACGTCCTGCTCATGGCTGTGTAGTACTCACATAATCACATGCCTGATCGCACACAACGTAAACTCCGCCTAAATGCAAAGAATTCCAACACACAAAACCAAATTGTATTCAGTCTCACTGTTTTTACATCGTATATTTGCAAATCAGTTATACGAAAAACCCTGTTACTATGAAGGCTTTGAGGCCTGTAGTTTGGGTTAATCTCTGGGTAATAGCATAAATCACATTCTGAAAGACTCATCCGTGTGCGGAAGCCTTCTCGATGGGACATCATGCTGGCTGTCACATCAGTCTAGCTAGAGTTATGAATGAATGAATGAACTGCTGTGACTGGCTTAAATCAATCAGCGTGCCTTTATATAATGTTACGTACTGTGTCCAACAGCCGGTAAACTTAAAGTTTCTGAGGATTCAATAAGCCATGCAAGCAAGGATTGTGTGTTGTAAACAACTGCCCAGTGACCCTTGTGAAAAAAAGACGTGCTACCAAACATGATTTCCCTCTTCCCAGGAATGGCAACGTTGTGGTCTACAGTGTTCAAAAAGAAAACCCTATAGAGTCATCACATTGGGTTGACTTGGCTACACTCCTATAGTTTGAAAATCTGTATAAATAAAAGGTACAACATATATGCTACATCAATCTCTGTAACAAACCTCAAATTTCAAACACGTATAAAATATTGCGTCGTACATGTTGTATACACATGGGCGATCCCTGGCCACGAAAGTCGAAGTCTCTGAGTTCATCGATCCCAGTAAATCATGTACCTTGTGAAATTTACATTATTTTACTACTGTACAGTTGTGTTAAACATTTACAAACGTAACATGTTATTTGTGTAAGTGAAATCTCGACTTTAAGCGTCGGTGTGAGTAGATCATGTGCAAGTAACAAGAGAGGTAAGTCATTATCTTAGACTTGAAGTCTGGATAAACGGCAAACCCTGCTACATGCAAACAAAGACCTAGGATTTAAGGTTGGCAAATAAGCAGGCTCCACTGTACTGATAATTGAACAAGCAGTGTACGTATAGGTACTTCCAGCCAAAAGCTGATAAAAACCTATCCGAATTCTTTATCATGACTGTATCTTTCACTCATGGACACACATTTTCTCCAGTTAGCTTATGTCAGCTTCAATAAGAATCTGTCTCATCTAATCAAAATGACATATTATGAACAGGCTGGGAATGTTATTAGCTGAAGGTCTGTAAACTGCATAATCCGTATGCCTAGTACCTCAAATGAACTACCTTGTCCTGCTTAAAGTGGTGAGATGTAAAATTTACAGAAACAAAATTTTTCAATTTTAATGGTTTATAAAGGTCATCCTGTTGAAATCCTCCCCTGTGTAATTTTACCTTTAACCTCATAGTAGCTTCTCTCATGACTGGGTAACACAGGGTGGGCACAGCACAGCCAGGGCATCTCCTTTCTCAGCTGGGGGATCACATAATGTATACAGAAGCCCACGGAGGCAGCCATGTAGTAAATGACATCACTTAGTGACGGCTGAAGTGACAGAACGACGTATGTGTATGAGCACATGAAAACATTCTCAATGTGTCCAGTCACATTTTTTTGCTCTCAAAAATGAAAATGGCTAATATTCACCCTTCTCTGGAGCAAAAGTAGATTCTTACTGTTAACGTTTCCATTTGTTTAGATGATTTCCTCTCTCAAACAGAACGGCATGTACATGTAAGCATTCTAAAGTAACAAACACTTGTTTCATTATCTAAATGACACTGGAGATCTTTGGCAAAAAATAAACCAATGCAAATGCACTCAAATTTTTGTCATGATTTAGAATAGCTCAGATAAAATTACCTTTCACATAAAATTAGCTATGTATGGGTTATACTTCAGAATCAGCAATGAAGTACAAAAATTATAATGCAGATTGCTTTATAGCTTTTTTCGAACTCAGGTCAGTTCAACACTAGGAAGAGTACTGTTACGAGTCTAATATTTTTTGAACGGCAATAATTTAAGTCGTTCTTGGTAAATGGCGAAAATGTCATTTGATCAGTCAATAATAGGTTTTCTGCTGAAAATATCTGGTATAGCCTCTTTGAAGGTCTCATACATTTACATCATATATGAACGAGTATATATATATTTCAGTACTGAGATTACTTGTATGGGTATTCTTTAACGTCCTGTAGGAGTACTGACCTGTAGTACAGGGCTGCTGAAGACAGTGCTGACATGGACAGCAAACACCAGGACGGTGACAACACAGCAGACGACCAGGTCAGACTGCAGCCTCTCACTCTGTGAACAGAATACCGGTGAGTGAGCAAACCTGGAACTTCAGGACAGAATTCACAAAGCCCTCTTCACAGAATGAGTACTAAACTAACATCACAATATAACTGCCACCACTGACTTGCGGACCTGAACAGACGGGACACCTCGCTCTTTGTGGAGCAAAATTTGACTTCTTGTTACAAACTACCCTAAATGACCAAAAATTTTGAACAAGACTAAGTTGCTCATCTTTCAAGATCCTGGGAGTTGAATTTACTGAAGGTGTTTAAAGGTTTTCTTGAAAGGCAGGTTGATACTCTACTCCCAGAAAAACGTGAATTTCAGCACCAATTATAATATTTTATAACATTTATTTAACCCTAAAGTGCACTTTTTTGGACGAAATTTACGGTCAATTACAGTTTTTAAGCGGAATATGGCTGATTATGATTTGAAGTTCACTCTGGCATGGTTAGCAGAAGATAGCTGCCTTGACAACTCTGTCAAGGCCAGCTGGTGAGTTACACCAGCTTATTTTTTTGGAGGTGCAGTCAATTCCTCTACCAATTCTGAGTATTTATGAAGAAATATTTCTGAGAAATGTCAAGTAAAGCATAAATGAAATGACAGAGAGTGCAAATAATCTACTTACTTCTCACTCTAGTGGAAAAGCTGTAACCATAACTGACATGCCAAACAGCAAAATTCAATGAAGTACAATATGTTTTAATTTAATGGGATTCTGCATTTAAAGGTATCCAGTTCTGTGTGGGATAGAAAGTGTGGTTACATGAACATTTATTCACAATACAGGACAACAATATCACATCTATTGCCTGTTTTGTGTTGCATAAAACAGGCAGTTTTATATATTTGGACAAAGTAAAACTTACGACACACTTCCTGAGTTTTCCTGGCAGTGGGTCGATTGCCTCGCTCTGAGTCTCCCCTGTCTCCTTCTCGGGCTTCTCTTTCTTCTCGCCACAGATAAGAGACCTGTACACAGATGCATGTGAAAAACCAAAATATTTACCTTAATATTGGACAAGAGTTTAGTATTAAGAAATCAGAATTAATATGTTGACTTTGTTTTGTATTGTACTTCAGAGTGTAAATGAAGATATGGCTAAAATTGATTTCTTTATGTTCAAATATTTGCAAAAAAAATACACCTCAGGGATAAGCATGTACATTTCTTCACCACACGGCAAATAGCATTAAGTTCATGCAACATGTTGTAGACAGATGGAAGTACAAGTTTACATGTAGCTCTGATCTACAGATCGGTGCACATGACACAAAGCAGGAGGGCATTTCACTTACCATATCACAGTTGGGTCAGAAGCCATTCGGCTCAGATGATAGGACATAGAGACCAAGAGGCCACTAAACACAGAGAACAACACATGTTGGGAGGAGTCTTTTTCCTGTTCCAAGAACAATCATGAGAAAACTATTAGGTAAAAACCTAATAATCATAAAACTCTAGATTGTTCTTAAAGACAAGCTGTGAATTCACATGTTCATGTAGTTCCCATCCCAAGAAATCTCTGATTATGAACTAAAAAATGAAAGAATACAGGTACTCTCACGAATACACTCTCATACACTGGCTAAAAAATGAAAGTATTCCTATTAACCCTCACATTATATGAAATATCGAGAGGTAAAGGTTGTAATTTTTCTCATCAAGCTATACAAATTTCACAATCTGTTATATCTTTGGAAAGTTTCATTAAGTGGTAAGTTTAACTTTTGCCTCAGATTAAAATTAACAGATGTTTCAGACATTTCTGCAAACCTCACCTTCAAAGCTCCGTAGCAGAAACCGTAGAGAAGGGCTACAGCTGAAACACTGTGCAATACACTAAATGTGGCCCCTACCAGACTGGTAGTGGCTGAAAGGCAAAATGTGACATATATCACTATCAGCATTACACATGTTCGTATTTTTACACATATACTTTCATCATGTTGGAAAAAAAAGTTACATGTATCTGTAACTTAAAAGTGCCACGTACATCTAATATGTTCTGTTTCAGTACACAAGTAGGTATATGTAAGCACCTCTCTCACAGGAACTGACTGATTGATTGATTGGTGTTTAACACCACATCAAAGAATTCATCACTAATGTTACAGCCGTCAGGTTTATGGGTTGAAGAAACCACTGGAAGAGCCTGATGTGAACCAACCAACTTTGCCAGGTCTATTACATGAAGAAATGAAAATAATGGTCATTAAAATTAATGAACTTACCATTTCCACCAAATATATGCATTTCAATTTGTTCCAATGTGTAGATGAAGAAGGTATTAACTTGTGGGAGAAGACCAACAGTGAAGATAACAGGAAAACATAAAATGAAAACTGCGAAAGAAAGAGATGAGAAAATAATGTTAGGAACAGCTACATGTACTTAGTGACAGTTTGCAATGTCTGACAGATGCATTTGCAGAGAGATTTTGAAATATATCTTTCAGATTAAAAAGACTGTTATCTCAAAAATTTGTAACATCAATAGGCGATCAACTTTGTCATGTCCAAAATTTAAACACAGTTCAAGGTTCACTGACACATATTGAACACTTTATTTCCAAATCAGTCCACAGTGTACCGAGAACAAAACACAGACTCACCTATAAGCAAGTCCCTGGCGAAGCGGACTGATGACCTGGCTGTGAATGGCATTCCGTACAGCGTGTATTTTGTATCTGTGACAGAGTCTTCTGCGTAGTTCAGTGCCAGTACCAGCCCACAACACAGGCAGAAGTAAAATGGACGGCTAAAGGCTATCAGTCGATTAAAACCCTGCGCAAAATCAAAATCATTCAAATTAAGCTTCTTAATTAATTCTTAATGATTTTTATCTCTACAAAGTGTATTATCCTTTAATAGCAAGAACATGTTAATTCAGAGCATTTATTTTCTCTGGCTAAATATGTGTGAACGATAATGGCTTAGGGCCATTTCAAAAATATTGCAGCAATATCATGGCAAAGAAAATCTTGAGAAATATGAATATTTTTGAAGCAGGTATTCACCGGATGCAACAACCATTTAAAAATCACAAAATTCACAAAATAAGCCAGGTATACCCAGCTTGGGCTTGATTTCAAACTTGATTTGAAATTTCGCTGAAATTTCCATTTTATCAAAATCAGGAAATATTTGAAGGAGTTATCAGAAAACTATTTTGCTAAAATCATGTCCTCCAACAAAACTTACATGCATTGGTGAGGCAGCATCAGGCTGAACACTCTGGAAATAAACAAAATTTTACAGTTGTTAATATATAACCAACCACACTGAAGCAGTTTGTTTTCTTCTCATATAAAAAAAAAGATCACAATGAACGATATGTGTGTATTTACTGGAAATGGATTTTTTATTTGTAATCCATGAAATTATCTACTGAAAGGCTGATGAAGAAAATAGAAACCTTTCCAACTACAGAATGTTAATAACATCAACTTGATTACTGACTTCCAAAACTGGTTTACATCCTGTACAACATTTCAATCAATTTTGTTTCTGCACTTACATTAACTTGATTTATGCAGGATATGATTAAGTAGAAAAGCAAGAGACAAAACTCACCTTTAATAAGGAATACTGACAACTTGCTATGATAGAACAGAATAAAAATATGCAGATATCTTGAAAAAAATTTTGGCTGAGTAAAAGTGCACCAAGGGCTCCCACACCAATGGCCAGAAGAATAGCTGCTGACGTGTCCATCACAGACATATTCCTGAAAGATCAAACAACCACTGTTGAGGATGTACCAATGTCTTTACAACAGCACGTCATAGGCTGTGCAATCTATACAGACCTTTTACATATACCTTCAAAATCCATGAATATCATGCACTTTCTAGTACTCTGCGCTTTTTGCTGTACACAAATGACAATACAATTCTTAGTAAACTTGGTAACTATGCTGCCAGTCAGACCAGTAAGCATTAAACATAAACCACTCCTACAGGACTCACCTATCTAACAATGCCAACAGCGCCAGTCTGTCAAAATGAATCTTCACAGTCAATTTGGGTAAAACCTTGAGTTTGTAGAAATGTTTTGGCTTGTCGTCCAGGTGTGCCATATTATGTGTGAAGTCGGAGTCTGTGGAGGAGTCCGAGCCCCCAGCCCGACTTTGGTTGCTCTCCCGCAGGGACATGTACGTCTGTAGATGGTTACCCAGATCCCTCAATCCCGGCAACTGTATCTCCCGCATCCCAGAGATCCCTGTCTCGATCCTATCCGGCATGTCTACTTTGGGAGAATCAAGTATCACAGTAGAGCCTGAACCACTGCTGGATGTGGACACCTCCCTGGAAACAACAACGGCAGCCAGGTAAGTCACAAATTTATTAATAATTACTGAACTTTCAATGTAATTTTTATTTATCATTACTCCATGTTCTCATCTTCAGTCCGTTATACACATGGAAACAAGAAGACAGATGCTGGAAAGCAAAACTGATCTTGTCATCCAGTAGAAAAAAAGTTAGGTCCTAAAATTTAATCCTGTTATATAAAATCTGTTAATGTGAAAAGCTGTTATCAAAGCCATTAGCCACCAATACATGGTCAAATATTCAAATCTTACATCGTACTGACAACTTTTTACATTCTTATCTACAGTGCATGCATCTATGATTTCTGATGCATATAGCTGCAGGTGCCCTGAGGCAATTTACTGACCATTTGTCCTTGGTCCTTATTTCTGTCACCATGCCCTCATCAGCCTCCAGTACACTAGCAGCCATCCCTGAACTCTCCTTACCAAAGGTGTATGTCAGCCAGTTACCTGAGAGCGAACAAACAATAATCACTGAAGAGAATCACATGTTACCTGTAATTACAAAATCAGTTTCAAACCTAGCAGGCAATTTGAATATGGATCGCTTTGCAGGATTCTCTTTACGCTGTTAAGTCTAAACACTACGGGCATAACAACAGCCACACAGAAGTAATGGAAAGATCACTGCATCTGACAAAAATCCTGCTGTAAATACCAAAAAATTTGCACTACTTGGGTTTGAACACAGAGATCCTCAAACCAAATTTATCTACATCCAAATGTTAAAACATACTACATGAAGTTTTTAGCACCTACCTCTTTCATCTTGGAAACAGTGTACTGCCCCTTCTGTTGTATCGTCATGAGACGTAGCGAGATGTCTGCTAAGTGCAGAGGCTGACATGGACATGGAGGAGGAGATGCTGGAGCCCAGCGCAGAAGACACTGTGGGAGGGTCGTTATCACGAGGCCGCCTCCGTCTCGCAATCGCTAACCGTCGACCTCTACGATTGTTATCACGGCCCCTAGGTCTACTACAACAAAGACAGCACAAGTGATCGCGCATTCAGAACCGTGGTGGGAAAACAATCACACAAAGTTTTAATTCACTGTTTCAAGAATAAATTCATCAGCTGATAAGTAGTGACGGATAGTTCCACTAGGCATGTATATAATTGTTATGAGAATATTCAAAGAAGATTGCTGTCAACTGCAGAACTACTGACATGAGTTTATATGAACTATCTTACTAAATTATCAGGTAACAAATTCTAAAAATTTCAGTGTAACAGGGGATTTGAATATAGCCTAAGATTCTATTAAGGGGCCAGAAAGAAGTTAGGCCATATACATTGTTTCAAGAGACTCATTATTTTAAATAACTTCAACCTATTTTCCAAAACCTATGTTTTCACTTACTCTCTGTACCTGTATGTTCTTAACAATAGTTTCAAGTCAGTTGACTAACCGTTTCTCCTTGTCTGTGGTTGCTGTCTGCTGCTGGGATGGTAACAGAGCAGACACTTCTGTGGGTGTGGCAGCCTTTGACTCACAGGATTGTTCCCCTTTATCTGGTGCGTATGAGGTGAGGGCGGCGGCGGCTGCTGTGGCTCCCGCGACCTCCTCATCCACATGTGTCGTCTCGCTCTTCAGCTCTTCCAGCTTCCCAGAAGATGAGCATTCAGCCCCTGAAGTGCAATCCACAAGAATATGTCAGAACATGCACAGAATGTAAGATAGATAACTCAATAAAGAAACAGAGGCAGTGCTTAGTGTTTACAAAATACATATTCCACCCCAACCCTTAGCTATGGGAAGTTCTGAGAAGTATACCAACGTACGTCTCAAAGTGCAACACTTGAACTGAAGGTAACATGACAAAATCTACCGAGTCTGCTAATTATGAAAAGAATAGGGTAATGTTCTTCATATGCAGAACAAATCATGGCATTAGTGGTGACAACATTTGTGCCAAATTTGAACAGTCTTAATCACTGTTAGATATCTTGCTTGCAATACTATGCCTAATATAAACACACAACCACACCCACCCGTAGCCAGCGAGATGCATTCGCAGTGAGTCTCAAAAATTCAAATAAGCAACATGAAAAAAATGGATATAAGCGATTTTCACATATTTTACTTGATACTAAGTGAAGGTCACCAAACAAGAAGACTGAGATCGTGCTCATACCTAATACATTGCTCTGTGTTTTGGAGGCACTTTCTTCATTATCTTTGGGACTTGTTTCCCTTGATTCTGAAAAGAGACGTCATGCTTTACAATAGTCAACAGATATAATAAACAAGTGCGATTACTGTAAACAAATTAACTGTGAAATGTTTTTCAAGAGCTAAAAGAAACAAACATGACAACATATTTTTTCAATTTTCGTGAATTATGGAAATCATTACCACTAACTCAAAATTGTACGCATGAAAACTTCATTGGAAATATAACTCCCATAAAGACACATATATGTACACTAAATTTTACATTACTTTCATATTCATGTACATTTTAAAGAGGACTGATCAGCACAAAATGATCTGAACAAAAAACGGCTCTTACTTTTAGAATCCACGGCAGCTTTCAGTTTCTTCAGCTGTTTAGCATGCTCATGTGGATCATTCAAAATCTCAAAGATTTTCCTGCGAAGGTCCTCTGGGTCTGACAGATCAGACATTGGGCTACTCGTCCCTTCCTTGCTCTCACCTGACTCTGTGTGGAAATACAGGGCAAACACTTAAATGGATATGAGCAAATACACAAAATTCTGGAAGGACGTATAAGTTGGCCTTTGATTTATTTACTTAACTGGATGTTCACGCTCTATCCAAGGAAATTTCAAGCCTTCAAATTTGAGCAGTGCTATCACATTCCCACACCATCACTCACCTAAAATAAAATCTAGGCTAATAAAACACGTCTTACTCAATCAAGTCTGGGAAGTGTAAATTTAGGTGTGCAAATTGAACTCCTACCCTTCTTCAAAGCGAGTGATAATCACAGACCTGCTCAACAGCAAATATGAAGGGCTGAAATTTCCAACACTGCTACATGCTGCCAGTAAGGTGTATCAGCCAAAGGTACCAGGAAGAACCAAAGAACAAAACTTCTGATCTTCATCAGCATAAGCTGATTTTAAAACCCCATAGATGTATAATTTATTATGAACTTGATCAGATAAAACTAAACTTTATATTAAAAGCATTCTTTTTTCATAAATGCATACGTAAGGCAGTCATAACGCCAGGGATTAGATTTTTATCATTCACCACAGATACACCATTATTCCAGAACACTCCACCTAATGCTGCCCTGTAATTTCTGAGGTGCCCGTCATCTCCCTACCATGCCTTTACCTTTCTCCTCTGTATGATCATCCAGCATGCGTGGTCGAGTGGTCTTTGGAATAGCCCCCTGGCTTTTGTCCAGGATTATCTCCCTTCCCATCTCCAGCATGGCTGTGGTCCCCATGGAGGAAGGCCTGTCCTCTGACGACTGGCATGGTTTCTCCTGGAACTTTGATGACTGGCCAGCAGTAAAATCTGTCCTGTGGTCTGCATTTGCTTCACCGAACATGCCACTGTCTTCATTTGTCAGGGTGCTGGAGGAGTCCATTGTGTCAGAATGCCATTCACCTGAGTATCAATCCAGTCAAAAGTTCATTAAAACATACATTCAAGATCAGAAGCGTATTTCACACACATGTTCAAGGGCAACATCAGTGTAAAAATCTCAGTGTCTTAAAAACAGAGCCGAGTGGCAAAAATCGAGGTAGTCCGAGTTGCTTTCCTAAATTGTACAAGAAGCCTTCAATCATATGGGAACCACTCATGTTACCTCTGTTCCATAGGGTTTCCTTCATATCCCTTTCATATTTCTACCTGGTATCTCTTGGAACTGAAGTAATGTATACTGATATATATTCTTTCTTCATACTTTAACTCCTGCATGTTATGAGGTGAAAACATGTCGACATGTACCACATAATTCCTCAATCTTTGCGCATATGACAGAGCAACTTTCAGTGCAACTTATGCACATTCTTAAATTGATTTGGGGGACAAAATGGGCAGAGAAAAATGCCTTCAAAATATGCTTGAATAAACGCCTTGCAAACAGGCAAAAAGGCTGAAGAATTACAGTAGAATTGAAATAATTGCAGGTTTGAAAACTTACACAGTTTGAACAGCTTTATATCTGACAGCTACATGTACCAATATCCTGCACTACACAGCCAGTGGTGGAGCATCACACACCAACTGCTCTATGCATGACTACAAACTGAAATATACCTGTACATACAACCATATGCACATTAAAAGTTATGTTATGTACCTGTATGTTTTACTGAACATCTTTTTTTTCTAATCTGCAATCTTAATACCCAACAGAAGGAGTTTTAGTCAAAGGTACAGTTAAAATGTTGAGACAGTTTCGAACATGCTGAAGATCCTTTAGATCACAACTCACTCATGATTTCATGCGCGTAATGTTTGACTCACCTGAAGTTACCGAATCACTGTCGCTGAACAGCCAATCCAGACCGACCACGCTGGTCTGGGACTGACTGTGAGGCGTCTTGCTCACATCCTGTTCACCTGTTCCGCCTCCTTTGAAAAATGTGGACAGCCTTAACATACTGAAGTCTTTACCATCAGGTAAGCTTTTACGGGTTGAGTTGGTATTGTGTTCAGTGAGAGTGTTACTGGAATGTGACATATCCATCCCGTCAGACGAGGAAAAGCTTGCAGTCTGAGAACTGTCCACTGTGCTGTGGCTGTTGTCCTTCTCACTACCATTACTACTGTCCAGTGTCCACACCTCCCCTACACTGACATCGGACTGGTCACTGATGCTGGACTGTGGGGTGTGGTAGATGCTGGGAGGTCTGTGACCAGGGGTGATGTACAGGGAGGAGGCCTTCTCCACATGCCCCTCCCTTTCTTCCTCATGGCTCATGTGCGAGGAGATACGCTCAGGCACACTACAAGCATGCACGCCCACTTTGTCTTTTAACTTTTCTAAAGATTTAGTACTTGGTGTCCGTAACCTTGCCCTGACACGGTCAAACTTTTCAGCTCTTCGTGATTTAGGGCTGGATTCAGCACTGGCTGTGGCTGGCCTGTTTGCCTCCTTGTCCCCAGAGCTGTGTCTGTGTGAGTCCCTTCCACTGGACACAGCACTATCATGGTTACCCTTCCTGGCGTTACACTCCTCATCCTGTACCGCCAGCAGGTTAGGCCTGTGTCTTAAGGGGAGTGACATTCTGACAGTGGACTGTGACGGCTTCTCCACAATGTTGCTTGACTCTAAGGCACTTTTTGTACGTCTGACAGCACGGCGGTGCTTCCTCGGCTTAATTCTGTGTCCCGGGGACAGGTCGGAGTCACTGTCCTCCTTAAGAGGCCTCTCTGTCCCACCGCCTCCCCCGCAGGCTCCCAGTTCGCTCTCAGACAACTCGGCATTGATCTCAGCTGTTGTCACCAATGTGTTAGAAGCTCGATTAGCATCACTATTACTTGACTCTGTGGCCACATCTGTTCTGTCTACAGCTGTGAATAAGAGAAGGAAAACTCAGTTAACCAATGAAGCTGTTCTAAACAAAACTTTAATATGCATATAACAGAGATGCTTTCAACATCATCTACATGTATCTTACCAAACATTAAACAAGGGCTGTGAAAAACGTAACAACTTAATCCTTTTTATACTGTACATGGCATCCAGTTGAGATACCATACTGAAACATACAACATGACCATCAGTTTCCAAATACACAAGCAAACAACTCCCAAAAATTTGAAAAAACAATAAACTTTAACAAAGAATTTATCCAAACATTAATGATCACAAATAAATCCTCAATTATGCCTAAACGTACATATAGTCTACACACCGTGCAATACTTTGTCTTTGTAGCCTTTGTGGTCAGCTTAAAAGCCAACTGTACATGCATGTAGGAAATACATATCATAGCTGAGAGTTATAATCTTTTTAAACATGGCCCTGGGCCCAAAAATCTGTCTTAGACTTAAGTAAAACTTGTGGTTTTACCTTGTGGTATTAATCCAGAAATTAGATTTAGTTATTTACTTACTTGATTGGTATTTATTTCACTGATACGACGGCAGCCAGTATCATAGTGTCAGGAAACCGGGCAGAGCCTGAGGGAAACCCACGGCCATCCACAGGTCGCTAGTAGACCTTTCCACATGCAGCCACAGAGGAAGCCAGCATGAGCTGGATTTGAACTCAGTGACCGCATTGGTGGGAGACTTCTGGGTCATTACACTGTGCTAGTGCGCTAACCAACTGAGCAGCCGAGGCCCCCGGAAATCAGATTTAGATTCAGATGTAAATGCTAATTTTCATTCTTGTCGTGAAGGTCAATGACAACTACCCTAAATCCTCAAATGATTCAATCAGCACAGTATAAATTTAGCTGTAATTTGAAGACATAATTTTTGATATTTTGAAGACCAAATTGTATTAATCAGGTTGGGGCATATCTGAACTTCAGAGAAATTATAAAACAGCCTGTCTAAATCAGACTACATTACTTTAACATCCCAAAACATGCACTGTGTCTGTGGTAGAATTTGTTGACGATTTATGGTATTAGTAGTGAAATAACTTTTTTCAGACAAATCACAAGTGCAGCTATGTGGACTGTTCGAAAGTTACGACAAGTCTGAATTAAGTCAAAGACAGCTTTGTGATTCCTAGGTTCTGGTGAACTGCGGACACTGACCTGCTGTATCTCGACACCTTTCCACAAAGATGTCATCACAACCATTTTGTCCCTTAGACATCGAGCCTGCAACACACGTATAATGTAATCATAAAATTTTTATACCATCTCAATAAAGCAATATCGCTGTCCCCTTGAGCTCTGAAGTTTGAACTGTAGCAACAGTTTGATTTAACAGTTGGATGTGTAACTTGGTTTAGTATTTTTCAAAGTGACACATTTTCATTTATTTATTTATTTGACTGGTGTTTTATGGCATGCTCAGGAAGATTTCACATGTATAGCAACAGCCAGCATTATGGTGGGAAGAAACCAGATAAATCCCTCAGAAAACCCATAACCATCCCCAGGTTGCTGGCGTACCTTCCCACATAAGAACGGAGAGGAAATCAGCATGAATAAGGCTTAAACTCACAGCGATCGCATTGGTAAGAGGCATGTGCCATTACACTGCACTAGCGTGCTAACCTCAGTGGCCACAGAGGCCCAGATATATTTTACTTGATTATGATTAATTTATACAACTTATATGGCTACTTTAGAATCTTTCGCAAAGTTTGATTATTTTTTATTTCTTAGCAGAAAAAATTAAGAGCTGGCATGTGCTTCTGAAAGGGCATTTTTAAATATTAAACTTCCACTGAAATACAGTCCTTGTCTTACCCTGGACTAATATCTGGATATTAATGACACCATGTCACAGATTTCAGGCCATGCTCTGGGGTAGTCTTGTTATATAATCTCACACTGACCTGATGTTTTGGTAGGGCAGATTACCTGAACCTTGTTACCTTCGTCAAAAGAGATTACATCTTTTCTAGCATTTATCTGTCAGCCACTTCTCAGAAAACGCTATGCAAGGATGACGTTTCGTGCACAGGTTGGTCTTGAGCTTACAGCCAATTCATTAAATTTTGGTCATCATCTAGAATCAGGAGTTCAGAACCATTTATTTGCCATCGTGAGATGCGGAAGTAATGCACACTGTTGTCCCTTTATCTGTAGCAAGGCAATTTCTATATTTGGGGCGAGGAAGACGTTTTAACTGTCTGAAAGCCTTTTAGATTAAATTTTTTTACTTTTGTTTAATTCCAAGCTTAAGGACTTTCCACGCCTACAATGAAAGTAAGTCTTAGTGGAGGAAACCAGAGTGCCTGGGGAAAACCAAAATCCTCTGGCAAGTCACTGTTTTCTTCAATGAAGGCAGGACCAAGCAAACAGCTGTAAGACCTATGTCAACTGCTCACTGTCATCAAGACCCCACCAACAATAATCCTAACCAATGCATGTGTACATGTAACTTTGGTTTTCTGCCTTACCCTGGCCAGATGTTTCCCTGTCCACAGACTTCCTGTTCTCCCCAACCTTTTCCGTGAGAGAGGTCCTGGAGCTACACTGCACAGGTGGAGTGACGCTGGATTCATTGGAACGGTTTATCACTGACAGCTCTATCCCTTCTATGGTATCACCCGGCCTAAACCCAGAGAACATCCACAAATCAACATCTAAAGGCATACGTAGTTATACCCTCATGTGAAGCACCATAGCTCCAGATTAGCATAATGATGGAAAAAAGTTGGCCAATGCTCCCTTCTGCTGACCACATTGTATTGTACTTATTTACACAACACCACAATTTTCAGCACACAGAAGGACAATCAAGTGCCCTTCTACTCACCGACTTTCAGCTTTACACCTATAAAAGTTGTATGTCACGTGACCTCCAAATTTGCAAAATTTCGAAAGATTTTTCGAAATTTGATCGTAATTTATGATAAAACTGTGTATATTAGGTGAAAAATGAAAGCAGATTTGCAATCAGGATGTCAAGTTTATTTCTACAATTTTTATGACATCAACCCAGTTTTTCCTACTTTTTGTTTGCCTCAACGTGGCATATCTGTCATTAAATTTTCAGCTCACAAGTGCTTCTTAAAAAAACAATGTTCACCAAAAATCCCTTACAACCAAAACTTGAGCCATGCTAGCTATGTTGGACCTCATTCCAAGACGGCCACCAAACCATGAGGTCTGTTATACAAGATTTTCAATATGCGCCAGTTCACGTCTGATCACATATTATCGGCTTGTAAGCCTAATTATGATCAGAGCAAAATGGTAAAGGTTTAACAAAATATTGGTTGACAACATCATTTGCAATAGACATCTTGCTCAACTTCACAATTTTGGTCAAGTTCACTGAGTGGTGGAACAACATCTGTATGCTTACAATGCATTATATCATAATGAGTACAATAATAAAAAAAAAAAATAATAAAACTAGTTCATAAATCCTTTCTGTGAATCTCTGAAGTTAATCAAAGCAACCCATGTACTGGCATCTAAAAGACTACATAATACTGAAGAATAAAATATGCACACATTTCAAACATTCTTAACACTAGCAAGGACAAAAGAATGACCTTCCCAATAGAGTCAAAGGTTACATGCTAGAAACAAGGTATGACTGAAGTGTTCAGACTCACTTGCTGTGACTTCGCTTGCTGCCCTGCTCCTCAGACAGGCCACTGCTGGCCATCTTGTCTGATTTTGTCTCCTCATTGGATTCCTCTATAATTTCTCCAGTATCGAACATATGGTGAAGACAGTAGTTGACAGTCTTAATGGATATGAACAAAAGAGCTATCACAGAACAATATATAGACCACAGCAGTAAAGATGGCGGCAGTGTCTGAAAAGAAGAAGAAAATAAATTGTTAGAAAAATCAGCCATGCAAAAATCAGATGTAAAATAAGGCCAAAGGCATTACCATGGTATAAATCCATTCACATTTCCTACACATTTTCATTCACTGTTACATATGCACATCATTTTACCTCCCCCTAATGGAATTCATTATTTAATTTTTTTCCCAGTAATTATCAGAAAAGGTGAGATTATCATAAAATACATCTGCATAGTGATAATGAAAAACGAACAGGACACTCTTTTAATGAATGTTTCAATTTGTGACACGTACAGGTGTGAACAACATTGCAAATTATTTCCAGACCATTGTGATGTGGTAGGTGTAAATTTCTATACGATTTCATGTTATAAATTTACATATATACTTAAGTTTCAGTCACAGCCCTAACAGTATACTTAATTCTCAGGTTATAAGAGTCTTCCGCACTTGGAAGAATTAGGTCACAGCCCATACAGAATGGGTGCTTTCATGCTAGTTGATGGAGTACAGTCAAATGTCAATTTCCGCTGTCGTTGCTGTCAGAAAAAACTTCTCTCCAGAAATAAACATAATATTGTAATAGTTGACAAACTTAATTTAGAACATGCACTGCCTTTCACTTTGGGTTAACAGGAGAAACTGACTTCTAAGGTTTCAATTCCATGTACTACACTGATGTGGCATCTTCGCTTTATCAAGCCAGACACTCTGTGTATCGCTAGGTGTTCATATCACTACATTTTCTGGCTGAACATGCCCATCAGCAGACTTTTATAGTTTTTCTTTTCTAACAGTGGTTTATTTACTAGTTCTTTGAATATTTCTGCAGCACAAGTTTGAATTTTTTTGGAATTGTATTATTCATGGTGTCATGGTTTTTCACTATCTGAAATAAAGTCAACTATGAAAACCAGTCCAAAAGTTTGACTGTTGCCAGTTAGTGACAAAAATGACCCGGTTAAACATCAAGGAATATGTGGGGTGTCTTGAAACCACTAGTGGCAACAGTATAGCCTGCAGGCTTCTCTGTGAGAAACAAAACTTCACTTTATTACCATTACATATTTGAGTGTGGCAATAGTAAGGGGAGATGTTACAATGTGGGTTTTATCAGCCAAGGGTAACTGGAGTGCTTATTTGTGCTGCAACATGCTCGTTGCCACTATGAAAAATGGTGAGGTTCTCAGTTTAAGACCGAGCAGTCATGCTTATAGCGTATCCATTTATTTCTCGCTTAGTCAGTGTAATCAGAATATTTCAAATATCTACAGTACTAGTTCTCTGTGACAACTTTTCGACAATCCTTGAAGAATTTAACCCCTGTTGCAGAAGAACAAGAACACCAGTCAATGACATGCAATAAAAGGGTAATACATGCATAAGGTTTTCAAGGCAAAGTCCATTTACTTTGGAAATTAAACACCATAGCTTTCAGAGGCAGCCATGAAGCAGTTATATTACCGGTAACTTTAAAATAATCACATGGTATGAGATGACTATAGTACGAGGTGACTATGGGTCATTTCACTTCGTTACGAAATCACGTGAAGTGTGCTGTGGTGATCATATACACTTGATGTTTACTCCTATGTTGGGTAAACTAATCATATATTTATCTGTACTCAACCCGAATGTGAGAAAATCAAGAGATTCCCATAAAAATCAAGCTGTTGGACAAGGACAGAACTTTTTGGTCAACCATGCATATTAATGACAGCTATTCAGTTCGACGACGGCATCCTGTGTAGAGATGACACACACTACACATGCCGTGGTGTACATTATGATTATCTTTTCAATGTCAGACAGGAGACACAGAAACAGGCGACTTTCGGTCAACGAGCGTTAGAACCTACCAAATGTAAGATCAATGGGAATATGAGGAGGAACATCCATAAATACAGATGAAAGGTGTTACAAAACACCCCCTGGCGAGGATCGTAGAACCATCCGCCCGTCAAGGAAGCCCAAAGGCCTTGTCGAAGGATGTCAAGCGTGTGTGATCCCATCTCCGATCGTCTCCTTCTAAACATTTGTTAGATTTCGTCAGGATCCCAAATCAGATCCCTTGCTCATGTCTGATACCATCAAGGCCACACCAGCAATATAATCCTTCATTCATGTCTGCTGAGTTTTCTCTATCTCTAGTAACATTTTGTGTTAAGATCGCTTGCTTTTTCTGGTAGCCATGTTGAAAATCTCGCAAGTTATCGTGCACCTGTTACGAGATTTCACCTCGTCAGCATTAAAACTGAACTTGAACGCGAGAGGTATTTACCTTTAAATATCCGATTTAAGGTTTTGATAAATTGCATTGGATTTTAAAGACGCAGCAGCTTGAGTAGGCGATATTTGGACACATGACCAGATGTAGCCAATAATATGGTTACCCCACCCCATTGGGGTCCCAAGGTCAAAGTACAATAATATGGCGGCGGGTACTAAGTTTAGCTGACAAAGATCGGGAATGATGGGAACAATTCGGGCAATAAGAGACCCGAGAGGAACCTACAGAGTTTTCAGACTTCTTCATACGAAGGCAAAAGGTGCAAAATTTACGTTGTCTATGGTATGTTAGCTAAGGTTATGGCGAATAGGACGAAACGGAGCCTTGATGCCCTGTATCCATAACTGTTCATGTTGGTTGATTTTGACGTCGCCGCCGAAAGGCGAGTGTTTGTTGTACACCCAACCTTTCGACGGATCGGCGTACGTGTATGCCTGACATACCGGCGTCCATGGAGCCAGTCAAGACACACCTTCGGAAGTCGAAGTACCAGGAGAATAAAGATAGGGTGTTCACAGCCATCTTCGATTATGAAGCGACTCGGGAAGACGAGTTGACACTTCGCAAGGGGACAGAAGTAGAGGTGCTCTCGAAAGATGCACGGATCTCTGGAGACGATGGGTGGTGGACGGGGCAGATACATGAGAAAGTTGGTATCTTCCCCAGTAATTTTGTTACACGAGATGTCAGTGTGCCCATCTCCTTTAGGTCGTTTGAAATCAATTTTGAGGAGCTTGAGCTGGAGGAGGTGATAGGGGCAGGAGGGTTTGGAAAGGTGTACAGGGGAATATGGAAGGGGGAGGAGGTGGCTGTTAAGGCAGCCAGGCAAGATCCGGACGAACCTATCAGTGTCACCATAGAGAATGTCCGCCAAGAAGCCAAAATGTTCTGGCTAATGAACCATCGGAACATAGCTGCATTAAAAGGTGTATGCTTGAAAGAACCCAATCTGTGTCTTGTGATGGAATATGCAAGAGGAGGATCCCTCAATAGAGTTTTAAATGGCCGCAGAATACCGCCTGATATTTTATTGGACTGGGCTATGCAAATTGCCCGTGGAATGCTCTACCTGCACGAAGAGGGACCTATTCACATTATTCATCGAGATTTGAAATCCAGCAACAGTAAGTATAATTCTGCTTGTACATTATGCAAATATAATGGCAACAACCTATGCAAATGATATGAACTTAGTTGTGTTCAGATCAAGTGTGTGCATCTTTCAACAGTTTGAGCAGCTACCTGTACACTGTGTACGTCATGTACATTTTTACTGGCATACAATCAATGTGGCCTTACAATAAGCTGAGTCAGCGTTTCAGGAGTTTGACGTTTGTTGAGGCGAGATGATGGGTTGTTCTCGCAGACTGATTCAGTTGAAGATGTGATTCTACCTTAATGGATGAGAGTTTGGGCCACAGAAACCCCCCATTGAAGGCCGACTGTGCAAGTGCTGCAAAATCCCATCTTCTGCTCCTTTAGTTTGTGAGATTACCCCCATGGTCTTGCCTCAAGCAGTGTGAACTCATGACACTCAGGAAATCCTGACTCAGTGTATACAAACCTCAAAGTCAATGTTAAATGCACATCAGTGATGATAGTATTGGCCGAATTGACAGATTGCAGTAGTGAAGATGTATCACAAGTAGCATGATGCCACTACTGAAAGTAGGCAACAGCCTTGTCTGACAGCATAATGGTGAATCCTAAATGCTTTGTACAGTTATGGTTTGGGAGTTATGGTGGTATTGTAGTGATCTCAAGGATAATAACTCAGGCCAGTACCTGTGCAATGCAAAAGTACATGCTCAAAGTAAATCTATGAGCTTTTTATGATTGTTTGAGCCTGCTGCTCTCACTGATAGTGCAACCTTGATCAACAGTACTTGCAGTCCATTTAGCATCTGCCAGTATTGTGTTCATTGCTTCATGTCACACATGGTCAAGTTTGTTAATAATTTTCTGTGGATCAAAGGCTTAAACCCAGAATCTTCTGTTTCCTCCTCATATGAAACTGACTGCCAGCATGTGAGAGAAAAAATTTTGATGTCCTGTGATGGAGTTAAACAGTGAGAAAAAAAAATTGTTTGATTGTAACCAAACCTTTGGTGTATGGATGTGTGCATTTTGATTTCTTTCATCGTTAAGATGTACATGTACATGCTTGTTAGGGTTATGTTCATAACTCAGCTGATCTCCCCAAGAGGGCCCTGCTCCCGTGTCAGTTGATTTTTGCTTGATGGAATGGTTTGTTTTTTTTCCCTCTAATGTTAATTCCTTTCCTGTTGTTTTCATTGACTGTAATTAAAAAAACAAAAACTTTCACTACCATCCAGAATTGTTTTTTCTGATAGGATGGTCTGGTGTATTTATGTATGCACGTGTTCAAAGGTATGTACTTCAGACATGCTTTGATCAGGACTACCTAATAAATATATAGGGCAAGGCCTGAGGAACATGACATTTTTTTGACTGGTATAAATTGCCTGTGTTTGGTGTCAATACATATACTAGGCCCCCTTTGGTAGGACGGTCCATGCTGCCAAAGTGCAGCCGCCAGTGGAACACCATGCCAAATATACCAGACATAACACCCTACCCAGTGGCATTGTACTAACACAGGGCCATTCATTCCTGTCTCCTTTTCTTATTCCAACCTCTCTAGTGACTTGTACTTGAGTCTGCTCTCAGCAGCATATGTGTATGAGGAATCCCAAACAAATAATCATTACATAAATGTAGAAATGGTGTACATTTTGTTTAAGTCAGTATGACACTTCCTGACCTACATAACTTCAGCATTGGCCATGTTGATTAATACATCTTCCTTGTTCAAATATATTGTAGACCTATTCAGAGCATCATAGCACTGAATGCATACAGTGTTTATGTGTATCTCTGTAATACCATTTTCTATAGATACAATCTGCTAATGAAGAGTTTTAATGGTCCGTTCTGAGAAGAATCACGGATTAACTGTATGGAAACAGATTTAACCGTTTGACATAAAGCTGCCAGAATACACATGGCATGATATGATTGGAAAATTCCCAACTTCTCTTCCTTTTAATCAGATGCTGTAAAAGTGTATTTTTATTTTATTGACTTCTGAATATCCAAGACTTTGAAATCTCTTAATGCGGTCTTTGTAGGCCCAGGTCACGTTTTCACCCCTGGCTGGTTGTATCATAGCCAGAGCGAGAACCAATGGTAGATTTTAGGTGCTTTCATCCCAAGTCAGATAAGTCCTTTCTGAACGATGTTTGCAGTCCAAAACAGATGTCATCTGTGGCTCTTACCTCTCAGCTCGGGCTGCACACATAACAACCCACATAAATTCCACTCTGTAATGACACGCCTGTGCCGAAATCGGGAAACGGTCATCACTGAAGCGGCAGCCATTTTGCCTTAACCATAATTATGGGTTTTGAAGAGTTCTCGTTCTGGTGACTGTATATGCACACTAAAAGCGAAAAGAAGCACATCATGGCTGGATACTTGTAAAATAGTTTACTTTTCGTGAGTCTTAATCATTCATTTAGACATCTATATATGTGATTAGTAGTAATAGTTGGTGAAGTGCTACATACTGGTACTACAGGTCTACGTGAAATTTTTCTTTTAATGCAAACAATCCAGTTCTTAGGAAAATTTCCATTTTTATGATGACTGTATGTTTATTGTATTTTTTGTAATTCATGCATGTACAGGTACTTTTTGTTTAAACTTTATCATACCTCTGGCCTCGTGCTGTTTAAGTTAGGTAACCTTGTGTCTGTGGATCTGCAGATGTGAGAGTGCCTGATAACGAAGTACAAACAAACAACTTAAATCAGTTAACTAAATTTTAGTGCAGAAACTGTTAAGGATTGTTTTATATATGTTATTTTGAGTTTGTATCTTAGATATACCTGTTGGGATGTGAAAATCAACCATAGAATGGGCTTTGCAGCCAAATGGGCCTGCATAGCTTGTATGCTAGTTTCTCTCAAAAGCGCCATTGTCCACAGTGTTTACCTAAGATAGGTGTTATTTGCATAGAACTGCAGAACTCACAAGTGTTTTCTGCCTTGTTCACATTATAGACGATGTACATGTGGATACATGTGAAGGGGATTGACAGAAAAATGTGTTTCTGTGCTTGTACATACATTCGGTTGAAGAAAGTTAAATGGATTCTTGTCGAGACTTGAGTGCTCTAGAAAAGACTAGCCCCAGGTGGCTATTTCACTCCTATACTGGGCTGGTCATATCATAGTCACAGATGCAAGCAATGCTAGGGCTTATCCACTTTTACGCCAAGTCAGATAAATCCTTTTTGAACAGCGTTTACAGTCCAAAACAGATGTCATCTGTGGCTCTTACCTCTCAGCTCGGCCACACACACAACAGCCCACGTAAATTCCACTCTGTAATGACACGCCTGTGCCGAAATCGGGAAACGGTCATCACTGAAGTGACAGCCATTTTGCCGTAACCACAGTTATGGGTTTTGAAGAATTCTCGTTCTTGTGACTACGCATGCACAGTAAACCCGAAAGGAAGCACATCATGGCCGGATACTTCCAAAATAGTTTGCCGTTTCGTGATTTCGGGGCTGGCACGTCATCCTGAGTGGAATTTATGTAAGCTGTTGTGTGTGCGACCAAGCTGAGAGGTAAGAGGCACAGACGACACCTGTTTTGAACTTCAAACATCGTTCAGAAAGGATTTATCTGATGTGGTATAAAAGCGTATAAGCTCTACCATTGCTTGCCTCTTTGGCTATGATACGACCAGCCAAGTATAGGAGTGAAATAGCCACCAGGGGCTAAGAAAAGACGAGACTCACCTGACATTACAGGTGATCTGAAGATTTGTGGGGTGAATGTAGCTGGTGTTTAGGAACTTGTATTCTTTAAGAATTCCACTGTTTCGTTTTTATCATTCAAACTAAAAGATCTGAAATTCTGAAGCCAAGTGAAATTCTCAAGCCTTCTTGACCCCATTTACGGTAAATGACCTAAAATTTGGATCATGACAACTCTGCATATTTTACTTGACTCTGAGAGTTCTGTTTGTCCCAGAATGGTGCTCTGCTGAAGAAAAATATGCATTTCAGCACCAAAACTAATATTTGGTAACATTGATTTGTCTCTAAAAGTGCAGTGTTATTTGAGCCAAATTTTAGTTGATTTACCATACCAGCTTTAGTGTTTGATCCTCCTACATCATGTAGGGAATGTACTGCTCTCTTTGTACATATCAAAGATTACCTGTATACTGCGTGACATCAGAACACCTGAATAGAACACACAACAGGTGTTGTGTGCATTGCCTTTACCTGGTCTTTGAACTTAAGTCTGAATCCGCACATATATGTATATATAACTTTCCTCTCTGATGTAAATTGATACAAGCAAGTCTGAACTGGTGAGGGATTTCTAATGTCAGTGATGATGTTTGACAAGTGACACCACTGGCAGTAGTGTGAAATCCTATGCAAGATGATGGGGACATTATGGCTACTTGGTGGTAGCCAGGGTTGAGAGCCTTCAAACATTAGAGTCCAAATGGAAATGTTATTGTAGTAAGGTTGCATTTAGGATGTTGTAGTTTGTCGCCCTAGATTGATGGGTTAAGTTTCATGACTCTGAGGAAAAAATTCATAACTAGTTTATAACATTAGGTAGGGATGTTTCATATTACCTTGTTCTTGTTGTTACGTACTTTAGCGTGGTCACTGTTAGATTAAAGCTGGGTTAATATCTGAGAAGTTATGATAGATTTAAAGTGGAATTTAATGTGACTGTGTTGTTTCTTAGGGATTAAATGTTGTGTAGTTAGGAAAGGAGAAATAGTAGATTTTGCGTATTTGCACAGTTTAGTTATGGTGGAAGGTTTTATATGTATGTATCAATTTGTCTGTAAATGCAATGTTTTTGTTGATAAGAAATGTTAACAAATCTCAGTTAGCCTTGTACTGATTAGGACTCACAGCTGGGAAATTAATTGTCCTCTGTGAGGTCCTCGCTGGGGCTATAAAAACCCTGCTCTAATGTGTGGTCAGTCATTAGTTAAAGTTAGTAACAGAGTTCCAGTTCCAGTGATTCTAGGATGTCTTCAGTCAGTCCAGGATGGCTAGAATACAAAGGATACCTCCACTTCAATGTCATATTCCTTCTGTCGACCCTACTAGGCTAGCCTCCCCCAAGTTCAGATAATCGGTGGTCAACACACACCAACACCCCCTTGGTTACATTATCTTATCACAAGATTGTGATGGTGCATGAAAATATAACACTATTGTTATCCACATGTTAATAAAATGTACTTTTGGATCAGTGCTAAAGATCATGTTTACTTTGGTATGATGATGTTCATGTATGGGATTTCAGAGTTGGGCATATTCTAGATCCAGTGGATGTGAGACTATTTACCGATGTAGACCTAACATTTACATGTATCACGTATATATTGCAATAAACGTTATTGTAAAGTTTACTTGATTTTGCCAGTTTGAGTTATTAACTAATGAGAATGAATATTGGTTAAATGTTTAAACGGAAAATGCTTGAATACAATTTTTTAATTATATTGCTTTCTCACAATGAAATTTCATCTTTACACCAGAAATAAAGTTTTCTTCATCTTTGCAATTATCTGTTTAATGAGCCTATATGTATTTTGAATGTGTAAAGGCACAAAATCACTGAAAGGCTTTTCTTTTTCATATCCACTGACCTTTGATGTGCTACTTAATATTTCATTATTTCAGATGAAAATAGCCTTAAGATGCTGCACATGTTGAGACCTGTCTATTTGTTGAGGAACACACTTGCGTCTCCTTTCATGCTTTACTCTCCAGGCCTCATGGTTTTATACTTTTAGGCTCTGCCTTTATTAATATGCCATAACGTGACAGCGTCCTCCCTGCTGAGTGTTTTAATATCTGAAGCTAACTGAAACCTTTCACAGGGTTACTATTTCAGGTGCTTGCAGCATGCTGAAAGGGGTGGGTTTTTTTGTGACATGCAGTTATAAGATTAGTATGGTGTTCTGTGTTCATGAGGTAAGGTGTGTGATTGGTGCTGTTTGTGCCCTGCAACTGCCCTATTCGGTGACTAACCTGCGGATGACTGGGTTCCTCCTGGGCAGTTTCCTCAGCATGATTCTGGGCACAGTCGTGTAGATGAAATATTCTTGAGTGCAGAATAAGACATCAATCAAGTAAATCAATAAATATTATCTAACGATCCCAACCTGAACAATAATGACATCAGAATTGTTACATGTGTGAAATTTTGACCAAATTGTCCCTTAATACTGTCACCAGGGGCTCTGGTCTTAGACTGTTGGTGACATCAAAGAAGACTCTGGACACTGGTCTTGAGAGTTGTGCTTCTGACACATTTTTGTTAATTTTCAAGAACAGGCTCTTTGATACTTTGTCATCTGTATTCTTCACTGACAGGAAGGCCTGGTCTATATATGTGTAGGATTTGGATGATAGCTTACCTTAATAACCTAACTTGATGTTAACATTGTTTCATTAATCCAGATGATTGTTAATACTTTATCAAATCTGACCGATTTTGGCCGGGTGTAAACTGGAGACAACGTGTGGTTAGTGTATGTGGAATGATTGACAACTGGAGGAATGTCAGCCCTTGATCCCAGCAGAAATCTGTCCAAACCTGATAGGACTGTGTAAGTCTGTGGGGTAATCGACTTCATGAACTACCTATTTGCATGATCACACATATTTCTTGAAAGTAGAGGAAATAAACATAGTATAGAAGACTACATTTGTGAAAATATGTTTTTTCTGTTCCTATTTCTGGCACTACATGATTTCTTATTTGCAATAGTTAAAGACTTCAAGTACTGTACTACATGAACATTACCAATGCTCACAACATTTATCAAATTTACTCACTTAAACAACACACACACAAGAAGCTGTGATTTGGATTCTCAAATGCATATGGAGTGAAGGGGAAGATTTTTGAAACATTGTAGTGCTGTAAATAAAACAACCCTTGTGACATTTCAGCTTGTTGACATTAACAAATTTAGATGATGAGGAACGCTCAGTTGTGTGTTTCATTTACAGCTTAAGCCGATAAACAGTCAACCCCTGACATCTTGGTAACTGAATTTACCTGTATTGTAATGCATGGTATAGCAAGTTACATGTACCCAGTTCTCATTTCTTGTGCAGTTTTGGGGAAAATAAGCAGTTCACTGCGCTCATGTGGCTGCTTGCAGTCTTATATTCATTGACGACCACTTGCTTTTCTCCAATATGACATACATGTATATCACATGTGGAATTGTTCATCAGGAATGTGCCATAGGCCAGTGGTTTATCCTGGCCACTCCATTTTCAAAGTATTAATCAAAGAAATGGGTAAATAAACATTACATTAACTTTTTACCTCACAAATAAGTGTATTTTCTCGCTGGGCAGTCATGTGTGTTTCACTACTTGCAAGAGCTGGCTACAAACCTCTCTCTGTAAGTGTATATATATGTACATGTATGTAAAACGCCAAACTAGTGACCCTCTGCCAGCTGTGCCTGCAGGCATACATACACACATGAAGGCCTTTTTAAAATAGATCTGTCTCGTTTATGACATTTGACTGGGTTCTGCGTTGCTACAGGCCTGTATGTATGTGTATGTTGAGTGACCTACTTACCCAGAGCAATGCTGCCTTTGTACTCAAAATAGCCTCTTGAATTTCTAATGATATTGTTTTGGTAAGGTTATAAGTCTTGTACAACTCAGGCTAGATATAGTAAATGTATATATAAAGTGCATGTATTTCTTCAAGTCAACCCTTGTTGCCTGTGTGTGTCGAGAATGGAAGCTCTGTCTGTAGGGTGTAGGTCAGTTCTGCACAGGCCTGTGTATGCTGTCCACAATGTAGGATGCATTGTATAAGTAAATACTCTGTCCTGGCTGGCTGTGCTACTGTTAATAAGATACATGTAAATACCTGTCCACTTAATACACTTGGGAATGTACGTGTAGGTATGGTTAGGTGCCATCAGTTCACTGTTAAGAGAGATGCACGCATGTAGATGTACACTGCAAAGTGTGAGCCATAGGTTAATTTCATAAAAAAATAAATAGGATTGGTTGATACTGGACCTGTTCAGCCATTACACAGATCAGTAAGTTTATAGCACGTCATGGTGTCTTGATCAGTAATAAGTTAACATTGTATTCATGCAAATACTTAGGGACAATTTTACTATGGTCTAATGCCAAGTAAATAAGAGACCATGATGGATTTTTGTATTAACAGCTGAGCACTACATTCATATCATTCATACCACCAAGTAATTACAGAGAGTGAAGATTGTCCAAATCAGTGTGGACTATTACATGGATCTGCTAGGCTCACAAAAGATAAAGGTACCCAGATACAATGTATGTAAATGTATGTTTGACTGCCAGTTAGCATACCAGGATCCTGGATATTAAAATACCTCATTGTTAAACCTTTTTCTGAAATTAAACAAATTTTACTACAGAGGGTTGTATATTCTTGCGGTTGAAGTTTGAACATTGCTACATAAAAAGTTGTTACGTAACTCATAGCAGACTGTGGATATAATTGCACCTGTACTTAGGTCAACCCTTGAATCATCGAAGCAGGAAAATCATGTTGACCCCTCCAACTCCATAACATGAGTCAAATAATTTAACCTGATCAGTCACTCAGCACTGGTTGGCCTTGCGTCAGTATAATGTGGCTGGGTTTGGAAGTCATGTCTGGTGTCTTGGGTATGATGTTCCAATGGCGACAGCACTTTTGTTGCATGGAGTCACCCTGCCACAAGCAGACACAGTGTATGTATACTTTCCAATGACTCCTCCTCGTCATATAACTGTAAAATTGTTGAGTATGACGTTAAACCTAATCATACATACATACATACGTATGTGGACATAGCTATGTTATGGCACAGATTTTTCCATCCACTTTTTGTTGCTGTAACCACGACGAGAAAGATCAGAAAATTGAGTTGTTGACAAATTTTGTATTGAGTTTTCATGAAATATGTGGACTTTTTGATATATTGGTGATGAAAATAGTTTTATGACTTGTTCAAATTGAGTTTCTGGAAAGAAATTGTTTAGAAAAGGTCATGCATGGCTCAATCATGGTTTTGAACAAAGACTCAAGACATTACATTTCCAGTTATTGCTATGATCTGTAACTACAACAAGGGGTTTTGTGAAGTCAAGATGGGCACATTCTGTTTGTATTCTGTTTGCACAGTTTTGTGCACAGTTCTACATTTAGTTATTTAAAGATAGTCATGCATCTTTTTATGACTATCATAGAAAGATTATTTATGAGATTATTTATTTATTTATTTATTTATTTATTTATGTCTTGTATGATGGCAGCAAGCATTATGGTGGGAGGAAACTCTGCCCAGTGGAAGGGTGAAATAATGTAGTAATACTGTAATACCTCTACAGGCGGTATATGTATGTCTAAATCGATGTGCCAGTATTTCAGTGTTTTGCAGTGTTGTGGACTGTTCCCATCCCTTTTCAAGGACATAGGTGAACTTCTTGAACTGTTAGTTGTTAATGTTTTTTCACCTGAAAAAAGTTTCAGAGTGTGTGAATGTAGTTTGGCATTGAAACAAATATTTGCACAAAAACTTGTACCTTGCTGAACATGTTTCCTTGTGGTGTAGAGTATGTTTAGCAAGAGTGGAGCTTAGGAGGGTAAGGTGCCAGGTTTCTGGCTGAGAGAGAATTTCTAGTATTATGTGGACTTGGTTTTTAGAGAGCATGTCTTAACGTGACCTAGTTCATGCTGTAGGCATGGAGCAGACCAGCTGAGCTTGGCTTAAATCAAACATAGTCACAACTACTGGTGTTGTGGTGGTGTAGGAAATGAACTCTAAATGAAGTTAGAGACTATATCAGGGCTGTCTGTCTGTCTGTCTGTTGCTCTGTCTTTCTGTTGCTCTTTCTGTTCCTTAAGCCCTAGAAGAGGCAATAGGATTGGCTTAAAGTGGCTTGGCTTACCCGGAGTCAGGACTCCTGTTGTTGTATGGTGTAGGAAATGAGCCCTTTGGGACTATTGAAAGACAAGACAACAAAAAATATAACCAAAGTTATTTCAGAAGAGGAGTCCATACAGCCCTAATCCGGCATAGGCATTTTTTTATGATGTACTTGGTAAATGTATAAATCACCTTTAATCTGGAATTCTTTAGAGGCCATAGGATACACCATTTTAGAGAAACTGGAAACCGGAAATGATGTTGCGTCATCCGTACCCTATCCAGGGTGAGACACTTTTTTTGTTTGTGAAATACAGTCCTGTTTATTATTACAATCAAAGGCCACACATTGTTGGGAATAACCCCATATATGGTATTCCTCTACCACTTTCTCCTTGAAAATGGCTTTAAAGTATATCACAGTTGTCTCATAATCACAAGGAAAACAGCTGATTTAACACTACTTCCATGTGGCAAAATGATGAATTAAGTACGGTGGACGTCACAGCAGAAACAGAAGTCTTCTCGGGTGGTGGAAATATCTCGCCCTTGATTGGTTAAACTTGGGAATGTGGTGGCCTGTTCGATTTTCCCCACGTGGGCATTTTGGCTTACTTTGAACTGAGATATCTTAGTTATCATACATTACAAAAATTAAAAGTGAGGTTTTTTGAACTATCAATAGGATTCTTTATCGATATGTATATACATTTGGTCTAGTGTTGTCTTTTCTTTTTCTTTTTGTGGGTGTCTATCTCACCCACACCCCCGATTTCTTCCCCAACCCTGTTCTCTTTCTTGATACAAAAATTGTTGTGGTAATATCAATGTTGATGGCAAAATGTGGCACTGTAATGTAAGGAGGCCCCCCCCCCCCGACTTCCTCCTAACAAATGCCCGATATGCATAGAGGAAAATAATATTCAAGAGCAGGGGGTAGTTTCTGATGGTTGTATTTACCTGGACATGTACTTCAACAGTGATAGTGAGAAATATCCTACATTACATGTACACAGCTGTACATTTGTGTTGTTCGTAAGGACTGGAGTCTCAGTGGTGTCTAACCCTTACCTCTCCCCTGAACAAAAAGTTCTCTTTTTTTAACCTGTAGTACCTCTGCATGCTCTGATAACCATTTATATGCCTCACCACACTTTACATGTGCAAACCTTGGTAAGACAGTACGGTATGTGAAATATTTTCCTCTACTCTTTTACCTTGGGTATTGATACCAGTTGACTGACTTCATGAACAGTCAACATTATCTTTTTAATTTTTTGGTGATATTCATTGTTCTCTCCAACAAGACAGACTTGCCATAATATCCTACTATCCTTATCTCTACATGTATGTCTACGCACCACCCTGATCTGCCAGTTTCAGTAGTGTCATGTGCCTGTGTGCAGCTTTTTTGTCATTATTGTCAGCATTCAGGTCTGTCAGCTTCATTTTCAAAGTTCATTCATGGCTGAACGTATGCGTGGTTTAATTTGCACTAGAATACATGTAGATTAGGTGCATGTCAGTATCCACTAATATTGATACACATTGGTACATGTAGATCTGGATGTGTAGAAGACTTACTGTGGACTACTAGGAGTCGTACCAGCGTGTTGCGTGGATATATGGGCTCATATTTCGTCAAGAAGATTAATATTGATCTTTGAGACAAATTTATCACAATAAAGAGCTTTTCAGACAACTTTTGTGGAATTAATAATGGTACTTCGACCAGAACACGTCGCATTTTCACTAACGCTTTGCCACTGACTGAGCGGCAGAGATGAACATCACGGCTCACATGATGAGAAGAGCACAGGTCAGATCAGCGCACGGGCGACGCAGACAAAAACATACTTGCCTAAAATATACTGCTAGGTAGTCATTTTCGATTCATTTTGCAAGGGTTTGCAATTTAATTGTCTCAGAAAAATGCTGCAAAAAGCTTCTCTACACGTTGTTGTTAACTAATGAATCATTAGAACTCTTTGGAAAATAAATGCAAGGAAAGTTACTCATACATTGCTGACAAGGGTGACCAGCCCGAGAATCCTTGACTTTGTAGGGATACAGGAAAAATATCAAAGGTGCGAGACTGTATCACTTGCCCGTTTTGCGAATATGGTTGCCTATTAAAAGCAGATAGACCAATCAGAGGCCTAGAATTGTCTATAAATTTTTCTAGAATACAATACACATCTTTTAATTTAAGAAGTTTTACTCATGAGAATCTGTTTATTTCAAAATATGAGTTTCTTGATAGATGTTAGTTTCCACCTTGTAAGGTAAGCATTCTTGTCCATTCTCCAGTATCTCAAGATGTGCCATATTCTTCAATGGTTCTACGAGAAGTGATTTACTGTCTATAGTTCTGGAAGTGATATAGTTGCATATACATGTGCTGGAAAGCACGTCAGCTCAGCTTTCTTCAGTAAACAAACCACAAACAGGGTATGTAGGTAAAGTGTCTATTCAGGTCACAAATTGTGAAATCTTCGGCTAAAGTGTGTTGTTACAATGCAGAGTGTATAGCCCTGATATATAAATGGCCATTTTTTCGAAAGCTGCACACACGGATTATTCTCTTTTGCTGGTCTTTTCATTGTCGTGGTCTGGAGAGGCAACATTGGCTTGAAACAGGAGAGTGTGGAATTTGTGTGTGCTGCCTGAATGCTTTATACACTTACCGGTGACCCCTTTATTGAGGCCTCTCAGTGAATACTGACTGTAGTCACACACACTACATGGCAAGGCTGACTGGCTGGCTTATCTAAGTCCACCAGAAATCACCTCATGATAAAAGCATAGAACAAAGTTGTGGCCTAAGGGTTTGTGGGTGCTGAGCTCAGGTCCTGGGGAGGTCAGTTAAGGACAGTTTGTGTCCCACCCGCCTATCCACCCACACTCTGTCAGCAAGGCTTGACCTTAGTGCTGCCTATCAACCTGCACATCCCTAGACTGTAAACTCTCCCATAGCAACACAAACATGGACCAAGCATATATGTAGTAGATCATGTACATGCTTTTAAATGTTTACATTTTCATATTTTGGGTGGGTGTGTGTTTTGAGCTAGTTATTATTAAAATCTACACTCTGATATCCAGATGAAAAATATGTTTTATGTAGTTTTGAGATTTATGTTATGATTTACTGTAATAATTTTTTTTCCTGTAGGGTATCCTCCTGTGAGGGTATCCAGTGATGAAAAACTTCATTGTTTACCTCAGATAAAAGTGCCCCTTGCCTACATTTTTTATCTATGGGACCCAGACACACTGTTGATATTTATGGAAAAGATATATATGGCTTAAAACCTATGCATTTGCAGATTAGTACCCTGATGTATTATGTAATCACGGGGGAAACAGGGTAGTACCTGACATATTGTCTCCCATTTGGTATTTGTTTATAAGATATGAGTGTAGAAGATAGTATGGTGTAAATATCTACCCCCTATTCATCAAGATAAGACAGTAGATTTACTGTTGGTAATCTTTTATAGAAGCAGGTTCTACCCTATGGCAATTTTCTGTGCTGACAGTTACGGGTGGGCCAAGCTTCTGTATTTGGAAAGCTTGTGGTAGGTAGAGGCAATAGCTTTGTTTTGCAAACTCTGTGGTAGGGATTTTCAGTAACGTGTGAAGAAATGGGTGTGTTGGCTGCAGCTGGGTTATGGAATGAAAGATATGTGCATGTAGTTCCCGGCAAAGGCGAGTATAGCATTAACTTATTTTATATAAAGAAGCAAAAGATGAACTTGATACTGATAATTTCAGTGAAATGCATGTGATGAAAAAGATTAATGTGATCAGATTATTATCACAGGTGTTAAAAATGGGCATACATTTAATCAGTGATCAATCTGATTTGATATTGGCACAACATGACTGGCCTGAAATATGGCGAACCATAAGATAAAATGGTCAGCTTTCACTGTCACAGCAAAACCAGCAGTTTTACACAGTTAGGAAAAAGAACGATACGTTGTCTATTTCAGAATGGAGAAAGGTGTTAGCACCAACAGAAAAATAGTCATGATTCCGTTGAAATATGAAAACTTGGGATCCATGAAACAGCAACATCGACAGTTGCAATGATGTGGTTGAAATATTGCCTGTGTTGTTAAATCAGAATCATTTGTTACCTGTCGTGCTCATTTTCTTATTCTGACTGCTCCTGATATCCCATCCAGCGGCATTCATTTTCTGTATAATGTCTTATTCTAAAAGTATATAGTAGTCAGGAGGTTTTTTTAATGTTTAAGAAGATAATTATTCAACCATACTCATAGAGTTTTTTCAGTTGCCTGTATGTGTCTTGTATGTGTATATCTGTGGTCACGTGTCAGTATTGCATAAATGTGCATGTCATGAAATACTATCTAACTTAGTACTGCGGCTGCCAGAGCATTATGCTGGGCCTTAACACCTCCATCAGATCCCAAGGCCGACTGGCATCAGCTGGGTTAATGCATGTGCAATTGTACACTGCTGGGGGAGTTTGCTACTATTGCTTACAGGGCCTAACCTCTACCAGTAACTTTAAGCATCATGCAAAGTACTTGACAGACATCTTGAAGACTTTCTTACATATTGCATCTATTTAAATGTATGTCTGCTGCACTGGCTGCATAATTCTGCATCAGCATGCAAATGATGTTCATGTCACTCTCCCTTGCACCTTCATACAGCCCATGTTAAGTTCTTACACTTTGTCAGTTGTGAAGTGTATTGACATGTACACCTACATACACACGTAAGTGTATTTTGTACATGTACACTATAATGTGTAGTAAATGTACTCTATAGTCTGTGTCCCAGCACGAGCAGAATCCCCTTGTACATTTGTACATCAGCCTTAAGCGACATGTTTGGCATCTAAATTTGAAGTTGACAGGTTAATGAAATGCCACATTTACATCTTGTGGGAGAGATCATGTGATGTACTGTTAGTATTGGTGGTGCATGGTTCTCCGCTATCTTGCTCAGTAACAGTTGCACTCATAGGGGGATCCTGGGCTGCTGGCTTGGAGTGGGAGGCAATGACTCCATGAAGCATGTAGACTGCTGCTTGTCATAATGAACCAAGGTTGTCCTGACCCCAGTGTAACTGATAACCCTCTTCTACTACAGTACTGTGTCTGCCAATTACAGGCTTGTCACAATCAGTTGAATGTCAAATTTACTGAATTACTTCATCCACAGATACTCACGAATATGAATGTGGACATGCAGGAAAATTTATCATGGTTCTGGATCTTTCATCCATTTTTGACAGAATTATGTCTGTGTTTATTTTTATTGGTTTTTTTGTTTGTTTTTTTTTTGCACAACGAACTTTAACATCTATACACACATATCAGTGGTTATTCTGTTGACTCAGACTGGTGGGGGGAATATTTTACTGCAGCAGTACATTTAGAATGCTCGTGTCAGTTATGTTGACACCCAGTGTTTGAAACTCAGTCAATGCATTGTCTTATTTTCTATCTTGTCATTAAAACTGCTTCACTTGAAATATATGGCATTGATCACAAAATGAAATACTGTAAAATGGTTCTTGTAGAAAACCAGGAGGTCGTGGCACAATGCTTACAGTCCTATAATCATTTTACAAAAGTAGATTTGTATCATCCATATGTAAACCTTAAGGTGTAGGAAATGTGGATATTCAAAAGAAGCTAGAAAATGCTGAAAATTTTCATATCAGAGAATAATCAAAATGTAGCAAATAGTGATAATTTCCAGCAACTTCTTGGCTATCATCAAAGGAATAATGAATCACCAAAATGAATGACTTTATATGAGGATCAAATACCCATGCTGCTTTGTGTATGTCAGTATTTTCATGTACAGGTATACAGTCATAATTCATCAGATTTGTAGCCTTTGATCCACTTGGTGTATAACAGGTATTCAAATTTCAATTACTGCTAGTCATGACGTTTAGGTTATGGTTGAAAGATTTGAAGATGCGTCGCTTACTGATTAGCAGATTTTAAGCCATAAATTTAAGTTTTGAAGATAAGATTTTAGTGGTAAGAAGGAAGTGTCACTAAAAACAGTGGTGACCTGAAAGATGACAACAGGGGATAAGGGAGTATTTATAGCTTGTGTCATGTAATAATGATGTGCTGCATCATAAAGAGACTTGCCTGGGTTGTTTTATATGTTAGGCTGATTAAAGCATGTGTCTATTAATAATTATGATTTACATATTATAAATGTACAGTGTATGGCTCAGTAAAGATCCCATTACGCTCCATCTGTTTTGCGTAACTGTTTATGGTCATACCAATTAAGACCTGTAAAACTTCACTGTGTACATGATAGACCTAATTTCTAGCACTTGGTGCAAACATGTAAGGCTGGCTGTACTAGGATATGTAACTGTTCCCTGTGTCCTGTGTAACTGTTCCCTGTGTCCTGTGTAACTATTCCCTGTATCTTGTGTAACTATTCCCTGTGTCCTGTGTAACTGTTCCCTGTGTCCGGTGTAACTGTTCCCTGTGTCCAGTGTATCTGTGTCGTGTGTAACTATTCCCTGTGTCCTGTGTAACTATCCCCTGTATCTTGTGTAACTATTCCCTGTGTCTGGTGTAACTGTTCCCTGTGTCCGGTGTAACTGTTCCCTGTGTCCAGTGTATCTGTGTCGTGTGTAACTATTCCCTGTATCTTGTGTAACTATTCCCTGTGTCCTGTGTAACTATTCCCTGTGTCCTGTGTAACTATCCCCTGTGTCTTGTGTAACTATTCCCTGTGTCCTGTGTAACTATCCCCTGTGTCCTGTGTAACTATTCCCTGTGTCCTGTGTAACTATTCCCTGTGTCCTGTGTAACTGTTCCCTGTGTCCGGTGTATCTGTGTCGTGTGTAACTATTCCCTGTGTCCGGTGTATCTGTGTCGTGTGTAACTATTCCCTGTGTCCTGTGTAACTACTCCCTGTGTCCTGTGTAACTGTTCCCTGTGTCCGGTGTATCTGTGTCGTGTGTAACTATTCCCTGTGTCCGGTGTATCTGTGTCCTGTGTATCTATCCTCTGTATCTTATGTAACTATTCCCTGTGTCCTGTATAACTTCCCTGTGTCCAGTGTATCTATTCCCTGTGTCTTGTGTAACTATTCCCTGTGTCCTGTATGACTGATCCCTGCGTAACTATTCACTGTGTCCTATGTAACTATTCCCTGTGTTGTGTATAACTGTTCCCTGTGTCCTATGTATTTATCCCCTGTGTCGTGTATAACTATTCCTTGTGTCCTATGTAACTATTCCCTGTGTCTTGTGTAACTATTCCCTGTGTCCTTTGTCACATTCCTGTTTCATTTTCATGTGAAAAGAACATGCATAGGTATACTGCTTGGACTTTTCCATGCTGATACTGCAGGACTTATCTTTGCTGACAAGATCGTTTTTTCTTGGAGGGATTCAAAATTGTCTACATGCATATAAGTGTACTCTAGGTCTGCCTTTTGAACCCACTCAATATAAATTTTATGCAGTAAGTAGTTACTAAGACCAGTTCATGTGCGAGTGTTTATGGCCTCGGAGCTGGCATAATCTAACCCACAGATGCCTCTGGTAAGCGCAGTCAATAAAGTTGTGCAGAATGGTGTTAAATGAAACCCCTGTGGACCTTATCAGACAGCTTGACTGTTAAACTAATTCAGGATACAGTAAGGTAATCATAGCCTGACACTGCCACAGGTTACTTGTATTTTAAATACTGGCTCTTTAACCCCTAATGACAATGTTAAAGACAACCAAATCTGAACTACATGTGAAGTAAACGTGGTATTCATCTGGAAACAAAATATTTTGAAATTCTGTGGCGCATATATAAAGGTAAGCTTACGACCTTTTTAACTTTTGTGCCAGCCACAATAATTTTTTTCTTGAATGTACAATGTACATGTAATATTTAGATCTAGTCAAGAAATATTCATCTCAAGCCTAAACACTTATTGTTCTTAACAATTATTGTTTACAATAATTTTCATTTGTCAGTTATGCCTCAAAATAGTTTTGATTGTTTAACATTTGACATACAGTTTATTTTGCATATTGATTTGTATCATTGAGAGGACCATATATGTGTTAACAGTGGTTAGCTGCATACCTGGACATAATCATATGTTCACAGTTCTCGTCAGATGATATAATTAGATTCTGTTCGTACAGCTTGGGGGCGTCTGATATATGGGCTGAGTTGAGAGTGCATAGCAGGAATACCAGAGCAGAAAGAGAGATATGTAGGAATACCTGTGTCAAGCCAAGCTGTCTTCACCCTGGCCACTTCTGATAAAGGCTAGCTCTGTTTTATCACATATACATGGGAACAAATCTCACAATGTAGTATTTTTGAGATTTTTCATAACAAATAAACATGCAAATGTGTTTTTTTTTAATTGCTCATGCATACTTGCAAAAATGTGTCTGGATTTTATTAAAAACAAACAGCTTGTATTATCCCTGGTGGTATTTATACGTCTACATTATTTCACTATAAAACATTGTACATTGTATTAATCAGTTACCTAACTGTATTTGGGATCCAGGGGAGAAGGTCTAATTGTTCTTTTGTTTGGGTATAAAAAAAGTGAATGTATTGTATTTGCATTTAAAAAATATGTACATGGTGTAGTCGATGCCTATTTTAGCAGTAGTCTAAAAAATACATGTGCAAAAATTGTGAGTACTTAATTATATGCACTGTACAAAATGCCTAGCTTATTATATTATATCCAGAGTATATATTGTATTAAGGTGTACATGCCAGGGCAGAAAGTTGTATCTGTAAGTTAAATTACATTTAGTGTATTTGTGGTAATAAAATATTATGATGTGGTAAGGAGAATGTTTTAGGTGAAAGTGGCCGTTCTTGTGATGCATGTAAATGTGTTGTCATGGGTATTGCACCATGTGCCTGGAGTTAGACCACACTGGCTTGTCCCGTCCTTGGTCTCCAGGAGATGGTGCCAGGAGAGATTGGACACGTTGTGCGTCCATTTACATGGATTATTCAGTTTGAATCCTGCTTAATTTATTTCTTTTTAATAACAGTAATGCAGTGGCCTAAATGTGAGATCAAAACTTGAAAAGAAAGTCCAGGGTAGATCAGCTGTTACATATTCACATTTCTACACAAGACTGGCTGAGGGACTTACACTTCAAAAACATGATAAATTGGCCACTTTGAAGTTGGTCCTGTGTGCCCTGTGTTATGCTGGAGTCATTAGGCCTGTATTAAGGGAGAGATCTGCTAGCCGAACCTTGGCCCCTCCCCTACTAAACCTGGTGTCCGGTTAACCACATAGCTGGATGGGGACATGTTCTAAGGTTCTGAAGGTTATGGTAAGGCCTGTTGACATACAGTAATTGACAGCTGCCTACCTGGTACCTGTGATAAGCCTTGGCTGTGACACTAGTGGTCCTATAGGTACCAGGTGTTCATATTGTACATCACCAGGTTAGGCCTGTAATAGCCATACTAATACAGCTAATAGCCAGAGTTGTTCATTGTTCACATCATGAGTTCTTGACACCATGTATGTGTAGAGCAATGAAACAATATGCCTTCATATGGGTGGGAAGACTGGAAAATTATTAATAGCTTATTGTTGTTGACGCCTTCTTTTTTTTTCGCAGTGATCTGTAATGTCTCCAAAACCATCACATCTACTCCTGCATGTCCATTTTTTTTTATCCATTCGGGTATTGATCTATTTGAAACAAAGAACTTTCTTAAATATAGCCTGGTTTCTGGTTGTAGTGGAAATGGGACAACATCCCGATAAAGCTTCTCTAAAAAAAAAAAACTGAAATAAATGAAGAAAGTCGTCTTAAAAAAAGCCTTTTTTCGCCAATGATTTGTTCAGAGACACAGGTAATGTATTCTTTGTATGTTGTTTCACGCTGTTGAGCATTGTGAAGTCATTAACCTCACCAGTATACATTTACATATGCAAGTACAATTGTTTATTCCCCTAATCAGATTATTCAGACCTGCGTAAATTGCAATTCACATTGGGTTATTCCTTTTCTTAGCTTAATGTTTTTTCTTGACTTACATGCAAACAACCTCAATTTTCATCATGCATTCTACAATATGTGGTATGTCAGTGTTTTGTGGGCTGAAGTTTGCTTGAGCGACCAGCAGATAATAAATGTACATTTTAATCTAGCTGATTTGCATGTCCTGTGAGGTGTAATTATAGCAGGTAGTGTTCCGTTTCTCTGTGTGTGCAGAACTCATCGGCCTCACTGGCCTGACAAACCAGTTTTGCAGGCACGTAGTTGTCTTAATATTCTCAGTCACAATGCCCCCCCCCCCCCCCCCCCACCTAACACACACTCTCACACACATAATGTTAAAGGTTTGTTGTGAAGGGCCTGGTTCTGTATCCCTCACGACAGTTCTCCACCTACATATCTCTTCGGGCACCACGACCAGGCTTAGCACCAACACCAAATACATAACATGTAAACTTAATTGTGATGCTCACCACTTCTGTATCCCCCTCCCCCACCCTTACAAGCAAGTATATGGCTCTGCTTTTGTGTCTTCCACAGTTCCCTCCCCCGATGAGCACGTGTAATGAGTTCCCCTCACCTCACCCAGATAATCCCATGACCATATTACACAATATATGCAATAACTTTATGCTGATGACCTCCCTCCCCGTCACCGTCTGTATTCTTCACCACGGTCCCCGCCTCAGGCCCCACGCCAGGCCCTGGCGCAGTCCCCAGCACGGTCCGAGCATGGTCCCCACCATGTCCCAGGCCCGCGACACAATATAAGGGATAATAATTGTACTATATGTTTCCTGTCCAGGCTCTGTATCCTCCAACAAGGCACCTCCAATAAGACTCGTATGTGTAAAATCAACGTTGAACTATGAAGTCCCCTGATTAATGGTTTGCAGCACAGTCTCTCCTCTCTCTCCCAAACTGAATAGATAAAAATTGTTCCAGGGTGTGTTCTGTTTTGTATCCTCCTACATACCATACACCCTCAGCCTCCCCCTTTGCCCCCTCCTCTCACTCACACACACGCCTAAACTCATAATATGTTAAATTGATAATTATGCTGATTATTTGAGAAATATAAACATGTGCCTGTATATTATAATTGTATCACATCCAGGCAAGGCAAGTTACTTGCCAAGTTGTTGAAATATTATATCTGGTGGGTGGTTTGTAATGAATGGTAGCAGGAACATGCACACAGGCTTCATTCGTACTGGCGTGCTGTATTACCTTACCCAGGGTTGACATAACAGGCCTTTACCTGGTGTCCTGAAGCTTACCTGTCATGCAGGGAGTGTAATGTTTACTGTGGGATTGCCTGCTAACAGCATGTCCAAGGGCTTTATGTAAAGACAGGTTGGTGGGAAAGCTGACAATCCTACAGTCTGTGGTTATCTAATACTGCGGGTTATGTAGTTACAGTGTCTACCTGAGATATCCTACTTACCTGGAGCACCTTAAGTTACGTGTACCTACGAGCAAGGATCCGTGGCTTACCTGCATACACCCAACATATCCTGCTTGCCTGGAGTGCCATAAGTTGCATGTACCTACAAGCAGGGATCCGTGGCATACCTGCATATACCTGAGATATCCTACTTACCTGGAGTGCCATAAGTTAGGTGTACCTACAAACAGTGATACGTGGCTTACCTGTATACACCTGAGATATCCCACTTACCTGGAGTGCCTTAAGTTACATGTACCTACCAGTAGAAATGCACAACTTACCTACATCTGCATATGTCAACCCTGAAAGTGCATATAAAAATGTATGAACATCCAAAGGAAATGGTTTAAACACAGATTTTTTGTGTGTATGTTTTGTTTTATGTGGTCTTTGTTACACACCACGCTATGGTCATTGTCACGTCTAGAGCCTGAGAACTCCACTGGAAACACACAGTTATAAAATCTAACGAACATGTTCTCAAAAAATTTCAGTCGTTGTTTGTAAAAAATGAAACAACCCTCCCCCTCCCCCTCCCCCTCCTTCTTGTATCTGCTGGATTAATTTTTTCACTTAACTACACAGTCATGAATTTCTGGATCTAACTCTGCTAGTATATGGGTGGAAGAGTCTGGTCAGAGCCTGATGGAAACCACGGCCTCAATCATGTTGTCAGCAATCCTCCTGATGTAAAGCCTCAATCAAGAATGTAGAGATCAGGATTGAACCGTTGAGGTTTTTGGCTGGGAGACTTACAATCATAGTCTTCATGGGCTGATTATAATGACAACATTCAAACTTTCTCATAATGTGTTGATATCAAAAGCACAGGTATGACAACATGTTGCCCATTTGGAAACAATATTATAAATGGGCCCCAAAACCTGCTGTCTTAGATCTGTTAAGTTTTTGTCTCTGCAGATCAAAAGCACTTTAGTGCTTAATCCAGGTACTGAGTGAAAGCCTTCTAGGTGTGAAGTTTTACCTATAGTATGGTGGTTACCTCAGAGCTCAGCTTGTTTCATGTAACCTAAGTGTAAAACCTTATGGCTGTAATGCCAGTGAGATAAGTTGGACAATAAGCAGAAGACAAGAATACATAAGGAAATAAGTAAATTATACTGACCAAAAATTGCTGACATACATGTTAATCCTGCTGTAATGTGATGGTTGACTTAAGAGTTGAGATGTACAAGTAGCAGTGTGTGTATGTGGTAGAGACAATGCTGAATTGATGTTTGCATAGGATTTTTACTTTGCATGCAACAAGCAGACGTACGTATACCAGATTGAGATATCTGCAGCTGTAGTTTTTCTAGTTGTCTTCATTATTTTGCTGTCAGCATGGATCTGTTCATGTAGCATGGTGCTAGAGACCAGCCCTTTCCACATGTGTAACGGTAGAAAAGCACAGTTGTATACTGAGAACCCCAGTAAGTCACAGATAAAGATGCTGGGTTATATACTCTAATTGCATTGATTATGCTTTAAGTATGCTATGTAATATCTATAATGGATCCCAGCACCTTATGTATGTTTTGGGTAGAATAGGTGTACAGCCGTTTGTAGGGTTATCACAGGGATCTCTGGCAGGGTGCAGCTGTAGCCCATTCATCTATACCAAATGTTTACCTTCACATTTGACAGAATTTGGGAAAGGGAAATGAGGGGTCCAGCTTTGGAGGTTCAATGTTAATAAGGCCTGACAAGTAAGACGTCTACAGTAGATTGCTGCTTCCCTGCACCCAGTCTGCCCAGTCTTCTCCCTCTGGTCTGCTCGCCTGAGTGATTGATGTTGGGGGCCTTCATGGCAGACAATGTTCAGAAAGAACAAGCTGCACTGGCCTGCTGATAATGGCATTCCAGCACTGATCATAGCAGCCTTTAGCCGCCATGTGCGCCATGGTAACCCTGTTCTGCTGCAATGGTTTTATTTTTAAAGTGGGAAATAAGCCAAAATTTTAATTTTCCTGAACAGGTCAAATCAGTTCTCGAAGACAGTTATGCAAGTGACGAGATTTTGTATTGACTTCCATGATTTTGTGATTTGCGTCATGTCATTGAAGAGGACAGTGGTCTGTTGTGTTCAAGTGTTCCTAAATACAACTCTGCATTATTTAATAACACTGAAATCTGAAGCGTCAAACCACTTAAGACAAACATGTTGCCAAGTTGTCCAGCAGGAAAATTGCACCTTTAAGGTAAAAGACAACTCATGACTCAGGAAAAAGATTATAAAGTTCTCTCTTGAACAGAAAAACTTGTTTGAATTTGTTTGAATTTGTTGCTGAATTTCCTTGTTTTGAAGTGAGGAGTATTTTGCCGCTGGCTGGGGACCTGAAGGCGTCCATTCTTTCAAGCTTATGATATAGACTGACCAATCAGAGACCTAGGAGATATCAGCTGATATAAAAAACTGTGATGTAAATCTTCTGAGTTGAATGTCAATGTAACATGTAATAATGTAGGGACAGGACACCGTTGTAATGTTACATGTTTTAATTGTAACAAGTGTAACATGTGTGAACAACATGGCAAAGTATTTCCAGACCATTGTGCTGTGGAGGGAGTAGTTTTCTTGATCAGTTCATGTTATAAATTTACATACATACTTAAGTAACAAACAGAACCCTATAAGCTTACTACAGTCTCAGTTGACGAGTGTTCCGTGCTTGGAAAAATTACGTCACAGCCTAGACAGAATGGCTGCATTTCATGCTAGTCAGTGGAGCACGGTCAAATGCCGTTAGAAAAAGTTCTTCACCGAAACAAGCATTAAATTGTCCATCCTTTCTGACAAACTTAACTTAGAACATGCGCTGTCTTTCACGTTAAGAAAAGTGAGATTTTCATACTTGGTGAGATAGGCACATGGGCTGGGCTCTGTCTACTAGTATAGTGTACAGCCCTTTTCAAGGAGCTGAAATCATGGTATGGCTTTTTCGGATTCAAGATTATTTTATTACATATTCAACTACTTTCCATCGCTTACACTTCATTTGGGGTCAAGGCAAAGTTGTATTATAGCACAACCACTTGTCATTTATTTCAGAGTTACATGATTTATATGTTTGTTGTATGCCGGAATTTTAATTCTTGACTTCGAATTAATATTGCTTTTGGGCCTAACATTTCAACATTTCATAACCCATCATTATCCTAAGATGCCTTGAAAGAATGGTCATGTATATCTGGATATGAGTAGGTGAATTTTTACAGCAGTAGCACATACATGGTGTTAATTTCAGTGTGGTTTTTTCTGTTTTCAGTTTTGTTGAAGGAAGCAATTGATGGAAATGATTTATTACAAAAGACATTGAAAATCACCGACTTCGGGCTGGCCCGAGAAGTCCACAAAACAACCCGCATGAGTGCAGCTGGAACCTATGCCTGGATGGCCCCGGAAGTGATCAAAAATTCCCGCTTTTCGCGGAAAAGTGATGTTTGGAGGTAAGTCTCTGGGATTAGCAGACCTCTGTGCTCTTTCGATAATTACAGTTGACTAAAGAGTTCTTTTTTGATCCTGACAAACATTGGTATAGGCTGGAATAACTCTTTAGGCTTTCTCACTAATTATCACTTTGATTTAAACTTTTGGCCATTATTCGCTTTAGGTTGCTGTAGAAGCATTCAAATTACGTTAAGCGTACGTATTTCCATGGGCCTCTGGGGCAGAAGGGGTTGGTGTACTAGCACAGCCCAAGAGCCTATCACCAATGCAGTCTCGAAGCTCAAGCCCAGTTTATGCTGGCTTCCTCTCTGGCAGTATGTGGGAATATCTGCCGGCATCTTACGAATGGTCGCATGCTTCTCCCCAGCCTCTACCCAGTTTTCTCCCTCCAAAATGCTGGCCAAGGTCATATATGTGAAATATTCCTGAGTATGCTGTTATAAAACACCAGTCGAATAAATCAAATTCCATCAATTGAATTGCTAAAGCCCAGGTTTAGTAAATTTTAAGCTTTTGAGCAAGATCAGAAAGTCACGTCCCTTTTATATCTTAACTGTAAGACAAACCCTATGAAAAGTTGTTGACGTATTTGACCTGTTTTTGAAAGGTCATTTTGCTTGTTTAGGTTAAGAAACCAGTAATGTAAGAACAGCTGATGCCATAAAAGCTGCATACTGTGTGTATCTCTTAGTTGAAATGATACAGGGTACATGCACTACCTGAACAACTGAAAGAGTTTTGTGCACATAAGATCGTCTTTTCCATGTATGCATGTACTAGCCATTACAAGGCCCAGTTGATGAGGTGTCTTCTTTGCCATTTCCTCAATTATCAAGTGCTACTCCCATGTTATCCAAAACTATAATCCTTTATGACATTAGTGTTGCCTTTTTCAGACGTTCAACTTGAGCATTTCTCAGAAGAATAGAAGTGGTCTTACAGTAAAGTCCATTAGAAATCCTTTTCCTTTCACCAATATTTCATACTCTTTGAACTTGCTGTGCAAATGGAAGTCCTTGCATCAGGTGTTGAAAGCTTTTCAGTTACTTACCGGATGAAAGTGATTTACTCAGTCCATTCCAGTTTTCTCTATCCATGGAAGTGACTGTATTGAAAAAGGCGAAACATTCCTGAATATGATATTAACCCTAATCAAATGAATAAATAAACAAATCCATGTTTATATTTAGGACAACAGATCTAGTGTCTTTCGAGCATACTTTTTATCTCAGAAGACTACCCTATTTCTTGTCATTTCTGGGACAGTTAGCAGTAGTGCTGGAAGCAAAAAATTGTCTTTCTCTCCCAGTTTTTCAGCAAAGTAAAGATATAGATATGTTGTTAATTAGATGGACTAGTTGTATGTGAGAAAATGAAACTGTGCATTCCTATTAAAATCACATGTATATTTGCTACAAAGGGTAGATCAGGTGTCCCAATGATTGGAAGAATTGGAGTACCTTGGTGTGTAGTGGTTTGTAATACATCAGGCACACACAGTTTTTTAATGAGGGAGAACTGATCTTTTTCCTTTGCAGAAATTGGTCTGACAGTCAAATATAAACAGGTATTATGCAGAATACTTCATTCAGACAGTTACGTGGTATTTGTTTAGTGAATGCATTCTATTTTGGTTTTCTGAAGTCAGTGATTGGTTTCTTGATTGGTTAACATTAATAATATAAGTATCTTTATGCATTATTTTGGGATTAGTGCACAGCACTTAGAGGCAGCCTGCATGGTCTATTTGCTGTGTTACTCTGGTATGGGTTAACACTGTGATGTCTGTCTGCAGAGTTTGACCACTTAGCTGTCAGGATTTGTTCCAGTAAAGCTGTTATATGGCAGTAAATCTGACAAAAGACTTCTGTTTTTGTGTTCATAAATTTTGTCAGAGCATTTACAGTTGAGTTTTATGTTCATTTTACCTTGCTATATGTTTGTATGACATACCTGATGTACCTGTATTCATCTCAACTTTGTCCTGTAATGATAACATTAATGTTTATTGAAGTAGGTGAAGAGCTTGGGAGGGGGAGGGGGGAGTAGGGGCCAAGATGCACCAGTGTAACCCCAGAAAAATAGGGACACATTAACAGGCTTTGTTTATCATATATTAAACATCAGGCAGCCATGGTTGTTTGGTGTTTTTGTTTTCTACTGAAGGAAGCCCTCTGGCTATGATCAGAGCAGTTCTCACCTCTGTTTATATTAGAGGCATGTACAGTTGAGAGTTGATGGAAGGTTTTCAGTATTAGAAGGAAATAGAAAGGCTGCGTTTTAGAAATGACACGCACTTGACATGGATAGTTATCATGTATATGTGAGGTAACGGGTTCAAGTGTTCATTCGGGTCTAAACCACGCAGGCAGGTTGTATATTCTAGGTGGAGTGACCCAGCAGATACGAGATCAGACCAGAGTCTGCCAATCACCTTTTTGGTTGCTACCAGTCATGCTCATATGTAGACCAGATACTTATAGGTATATGTACAGGTATATATCCGAATTGTATGAAAGTTAAAATCAGCGCTTGTCATTTATTGAATGATTTCATTCAGGTATGCTTTTAGAAATTGAATTAAAATTCAGAAATGATTTACATTTTGGATGTGAAGGGCAAATTCCTGTGTGATATATACTGGTATATAAGAAGGCACATGGCTTAATTTATGGCAGTGGAGATGCACAAATGTGCCAGCTTCACTCATGTACATGTACTTCTTATATCTCAGAATTCCCATCCCCTACTGAATAGTTAACAATCACTTCCAGCCATAAAGTGTTATGACTGCTTTAGTCTGTCTGGTCATTTTGTTATTTATTTATTTGATTGGTGTTTTACGCCGTACTCAAGAATATTTCACTTATAGGACAGCTGTCAGCATTTTGGTGGGAGGAAACCGGGCAGAACCGGATGGAAACCCACGACCATGCGCAGGTTGCTGGTCGACCTTCCCACGTACGGCCGTGATCATTTTGCCAATTGGGAATAAATTTTCTAAAAAGGAAAATGTATTACTAGTAGATGACACCAAGCTGATGGACAACTCCTAGATGGGAGCCAGATCTGGCAGGTGTCTCAATTTGCCAAAGCTTGATACAAATGATGTGCTGTCTTCTAGTTGATCAGTATCTTAAACCAGCCCGTCTAAAGAACAACCAGACTTGATCACAGGTGTTAGACACCTCTTAAATCCACCATTACTAGATTGTCAGTTGTGGCTTTTATTTAATATGATAGCTAGAACCATCTTTCCATATGCCTTGGAACCATATTGGTGGATTCTGTGTGAATTGTGGTATTCATGGCTTGTGTATGAATGGCCAAATTAATGGCTTCTGTATGAATGTCCATATCAGTGGTTTCTACATGAATGGTCATATTAATGGCTTCAATTCCATGGTAATTTCTGTATTTTCTTTTGGATATAAAGCCAAAACAAGTCGACCAGCATTGCTTCGGGTGGCTTTTTGACATACTGCAGTGTGTAAAATTTCTAAAGGTTACCAACAGTATATGCCTTGCTATTCAGGTATTGTGAAGTTATAGTTGTACTTACTATATCAGTTTTTAATATGTTCTGAACTTTATTGAAATTCAGTGTCAGTTACAGTTTACCCTAGAAATTGTTGCCGATGTATAAGGACAGGACAAGCTATTGCATTCCAGAAGGGATATTTCTTTAGAGACAGGAATGCACTGATGTGTGAATTGTCAAAGAAAATGTAGAGTTGAATTTATGTTCCACGTGACTGGCATTACTTATTACTTTGGCCGCTGGTGTTCACACAGCTAAAGGTGAATATATACTTTGCAATTTCCAAGTTGTCTCCTTTTTTTGAGGAAGTTCAGATATTATGCCTTGTGAACAAATTATGTAGGTCAGATGATGTATTTGCAACTGTTATATTTAGGTCAGATTATGTAACTGTAGGTGTGGTTTTAGAGAATTTTTATCAAGGTTTTAAGTTAGGTTGATATTCATTTGTACCCCTTCAGACTTGTACCCAGTGGCTGTAAGTCCAGAGGGTTATGGTGTACATGTAGCTAGTGAAGTATATTGGTTGACTGTGGCCACTCAGGCTACCCCTCCCACTGACTTCATAGCTATCATATGGGTGAAAAAATCTTGTTAACATTGTTAACGACATCAGCTGTTTATAAGAAAGAGCTATATTTGTTCCCAAACATTAGATGTACATCAGCATTTGTTGGAATTGACTTTAATGGGAAATACAGTTATTAGAATTACATGAATAAAGGCATTAATTGCAACTTGAATGGTTTTCCATTAGAGGCTAATCTTAGTTGTTTTCAGAGCATCATATGTGAGACTTATTGTACAGTGCTGTATCTCTGGGTTAAGACATAATGACAATCTCAGGGCACATTGTGGTGTTCACTAGGTTACAAGGCAGCATTTAGAGGCTTGTTGTAAATCACCTGCAAATCAGCTTTCTTGACAGGTTTTACGAGTACAGAAAAAAGCGATTAGCAGGGAAGTGGAATGTTTTCTACCTAATGAAGAATGAGCAGAGTTGTGGTTCTAGCATTTAGAACCCTTTTTCATGGGAATGGCCAGGAAATGTCCACTTTAGCGGTTATACGTGGACATGGATAGACCCTGTTTTGAATCTGCAGTTGGAATACAATATGCAGAAAATTGAGAAGAGTTTTTGGTGTTTTCTTCTTATCCATATCAGCAAAATTCAATATCTTAGGCCCCATTTTGTATGCACATTGTATACTGATACATGATAACAGGTCATGCAGGTTGTGAATATGGGTAAATCTCTTTGTTTTTAACCAGATGTAGATATTGTCCTTGTCAGAATATACATACAATTATACCTGTATTTCCAATTTGAATTACTGTCTCAGGTAACACTATACACTAAATCTAACAAATAAAATTGTCCTGAGAGCAACACTCATGTGTATTTTAAATACCTTTTGAGGTATAAACATGCCTGGTGTCGTGGTTGGGATGTTTTTGTTGGTGAAAGCTGAAGAGATGTGTAAGCGACACCTTGATTTCCTTTTAATCATGGCGGGGGTCACTCATCCATGTGTCAGCCTTGATCTGTCCACTGTACTGTTTATGTAAACAGTCAGGAATAACAGTATCAGGGTTGGGACACAGAGGAAATGTCAATTACAGAACAGGGCTGTAGCTGGCTATTTTTGGCCCTGTCAGATCATAGTTTACCTTATCCACATCTGATATACATGCAGTAATACAATACATGTACCCTACCCCTAACTAAAGGTAAAGGGAACATCCAAACGGTTGTGTTATATAGTTACTGTAAGTCGAGAAAGGTAAGGAACATATCCACTAGGTTCTTGCTTCAGTCTTAGTTTGTATTTATGACTTATCTATGTTCAAATTCCTGCAAGGGTAAGTAATAATTATGAAGTAAAATGTGTGCAAAACAATGTGTTGTTGCCCACGTCCTGCCATCCCCACTGCTGAACTCTCGTACATAAATCTGCGTCATGCATTTGTTGTGCGAGATTAGAATCAAAAAGAAAAAAAAAAAGTGCACAGACTTTGAGACGCCTGCTGGTTGGGAACATTTCTGTTCATTGCCCTACTATTGAAGCTGACCAGCAGTAAATACATATTAGATAGGTGATCCTTTCAGGCTTCCATAACAAAGCTGTGGAGGCCAAGGAGACAGTAGGACCCTGGCAAACAGCTGTTTGGAAAGTTCACCACTGCTCTGTCTGGTAGGGTGCAACCTTTACAACAACCCCCCTTGTCATCTTCTGTTGCACCTCAGATCAGGCTAGGCGTACTACTGTTTTTACAGTCGAAGTGATGCTATCTGTGCTCGCCTGAACAGTTTACACCACTGCTACTGTGGTTCTAGATGATGTGTTGTTGTTGTCACCATGGAATGTTTTCCTACAAGTATGTGTCACAAACAGCAAACAAGGCTGGTTTTGTTTTGGCCAGAAATACATGGACATGCATTGTGGAGAATAGTGTGTTGTGATAGGTTTGTTTCACATATTCTGTGCAGAATTGAACAGTGTTAGTGTTTATAGATCTATAAACATTGAGGAAAAGGTGAATCTATGGACAGTTGTATATACACATATATTCCACATCCATGTAGGTTTTGGTCTTGTATACATCGATGTAGGACATAAATTTTTACGATGGAAGTTATTGAAACAAGTGCAAATTTGCAATAGGCCTAACTGTGCAGTCTAACACTCAGATCCTCCATCAAATAAACAAGAAGATATATGTACATGTAGGATGATAAGAATATGACCCACCAGTCCATGGTGAAAAAGGAAGAAAGGGATGTCAAGAATTTGACCTACCAGTCCATGGTAAAAAAGGAAGGAAAGGATGTCAAGAATTTGGCCAACAGACAGACAGACAGACAGAGCATATTATAGAGCTGTTTGTCATAGCTAAAAAGAGGTATAGTTACTTTCAGGATCGCCTTTGCAGTTAGTACATATATGTGCATATCTATATGCTAGGCTTTCTATCATCTCTACTGGCTGCAGTAGGCTTGTATATACACCTGTAGAATGTCCTGGTATAGTTCATGAACTACTGGTCCTTGACCTGACCGAGAAGACTGGCAATTCTGTTTACTTGGTCAAGGTACTTGTGCCTCAACATGGGGTTTCTGGTCTATCCTTTTCCTTTCCATTTTATCAGTGAGTGCACAATTCACAGTTTTCCCAAGTAACTCAGAAATACAGTGTCCCATGTCCTGGAATAGTGACACTCTCATTGGAGGGGTTCTCTTGACAATAGATCTTGTGAGATAAGATTTCATGGCTGGCCGGTTAACCTTTGAACCCTCCTCGCTAACAATGCAGATGGCTGCTTGCCGAGTCAGTTAAAAGGTGATAATGTTACACCTGATGAAAAAACAAGTGTGTGTTACAAAGGCTTCATAAATTCTATCAGGTGTGTCTTACGGATATTGAGTGTGGGATTGTGCCCGTGATTTGCCTGTGTTATCTGAGGTCAGATCGGGTCACGTATCACACCTGACAACTTTTCAGACTACGTGAAGGTCGTCATTCTCCTGCTGGGAACACTTAACACACCACGCGTAGCACTGCTTACCTACATCCCTACAGTGTAACACTCATCTTTGATTGAGTATTCAAGGGTTCATGTGTTATGTAGGAAGCAGAAACAAGACAGGAAATTTTGAAAACTAGATAAAAACTTAATGCAGCATCTTAATTATTGTTGAATACTGGGTTCAAATCCCCAATTAAATAATAGAGCCTCTCTGCTAATTAGTGACTTCATAATTCTTTGTTTTGTATATTCTTGGGTACATGTGAAATGTATAACATCATTCAGATTAATAAGGGACCTTTACCTATATGTATGATGCAACTGTCATATATAGCTAGTTTATGTACACAGATACTGATCACATTTTTGTTTTAGAAAAGCTTCAGGTAGAATGGCCTTTGATTTTGGATGGGCCAAGAAAAACAACTTCCAGCCCAGCCTTATGGTAAATTTCAATCTGTATATTAGGCTGCCCATCATTTATTACTTAATGTTTGTCCTTTCAGTTATGGTGTTGTATTATGGGAACTGCTCACTGGAGAGACACCGTATAAAGGTATCGATGCTTTGGGTGTGGCTTACGGTGTGGCTGTCAATAAACTCACCCTCCCCATTCCAACCACATGCCCCTCCCTCTTCGCTCAACTTATGGAAGGTCAGTATAAACATATTCCCTTTTACATGTTTATATGAGTGTTACATGTCATCTTAATTTCATTTATCACATTTTGATTGCATTTTTAATTTAAATGATATACGTTGAATTATAAAGTAATTTTTTTTAAATTGAATAAAGTTTTTATTTTTAAATTTTCATTATACAGCTTAGAACAGAAATGTTATATTAATGTGTCGACATTGTGCTAAAATTTAAATTTTCTATGTAATTAATTTACAACAAAATTGGAATAAACTGGATTTGAATCCTGACGGCTAGAAAGAATGCACTGTTTTGAGATACCAGTATAAAGGTAATATACCTTTGTTCTACTTGTGATACTTGGCAGAAAGAAAACAATGTAGCACATTTGTTTCAGTCAACACCAGCTCCATTGGAATGTACTCTCATGTAAAATAAATAGTAGAATTCTAAATGTCATCTCTGTTAAGATAAGACTTCAAAGTTGAAAAGTTAACATTATTCATAAATCTGCAGAAAAAAAAAAAATAAAGATTACTTCTCCTATCTGTTTGAATGTCACATGTTGGGCAGTTCATGGGCTACAGTCTGGTAAACGTCCCATCATTCAAGCTTTAGTAATTTTCACTGTACATGGCTAAATGTAATTTCTTCAGAATGGTAGTTAATAAGGAAATAAATTGAAAACGATGCATTTCACAAACATATGACATCCATCTTGGCATGGCACCCTACATATAAACTGATCAGTCATCGGAGTTTTTTTCAGAAAAAAAAATTTCAGCAATTTCCGTAAATATCTTGAAACTTCGGGTAAATATTATTGCCATATTTGGACAAAACACAGAAAGTTACAACAGGTAAGGTCATAGTTGGAATGAAAAAAAAGGAAGCCAAAACAGAAAATGAGCCACATGATGGTTTGAAATGGAAACAGTGGCCTAATTTCCAAACAGAAATCAGAACAATTTCAGTGGTCCTTCTTGCTTGTTAACAGCATAAGAAAGTTCATATCCCTCGATACAGCAGTTATTAAGAAGATGGTTCCTTCAGGTTTTTAAAAAGATTATAAATGTCCAGTAATCCATAATCTGTACAGTGCCAGTAGGTATCTCGCCTGGATGGTGTGCCCGCTTCCTGACTTTAACGAAGCGGCGCCAAACTATCTGTCCTTTCGTTCTATGCTGTAGTAAATCCTGCTTTGGTGCATGTACGCTATGAAACATGTAGGTAGTGCTCAAGTGCTACAGCGTAACGGCAGGAAACAACGTGTTTCACTGCGATATGGACCCTTTTCTGTAGCTCATCAGTCTCTCATGAAAAAAAAAAAAAAACGGTCAAAATAAGTCATTTATCATTAACTGATCAAGTGAAACCATTGGGTGCAAGTATTCTTCAACAGATCATAGGGAGTGCTTCATGGCCGAGTGGTCATAATACCTACCATTCTCTCAGGATGTCTTGTGGTTTAGTCCTGTCCTTAGACAGAGAAATTTTATATTCACCGACTCTCATTGGTTACCAAGCTTTAATTGGTAGCAATAGATAGTCAGTGATGCTATTGTGGCTGTGTTGTTGTTGCATTGGCCAGTCTATCAATACAGCATACAAATCTATACATCAGAGCAAAGGTCAGTTGTTATTACACCAGACACTCTGGTTTCCTCTGCCAGTGAAACTGACCATCGTCTTATAAATCCAAAATTGACGTATATAAGACCTCAAACAACGATGGATCAATCAATCAACCAATTAGTCAGTCAGTCAGTCAGCAATCAGAATGTGAGTGTTTGATTACAGACTGCTGGCATCAGGAACCACATGAGCGCCCCACGTTTGGTGAGATTTTGACACGGCTCGATGAAATCGCATCTTCCGGCTTCATGAACACACCCCAAGACTCATTCCACACGATGCAAGAAGACTGGAAACAGGAAATTGAACAAATGTTTAACCAGCTACGTAGTATTGAAAAGGTGGGGAAACTTATACCTTTTCATGTTGTATCTTAATATTGTGCAGTGGGTTCTTTTAACAGGAAGCCTATGCGTTTCCCGTGTGCACAGTAACTCAAAATCTCTATTTAATGTCGTGGTGACATAAAGTTAACATTAGAGAAAGGCCACTTATACTGACGGAACTGTCAGTGATTTTTAAGATAGGAAAACAAGTGTATAAATGACATCCCACAATTTGAATTGATAAGATTAGGCACATATATATGTACCAAACATATTGTATACCTGTGTGTGATTTTTTTGATTTAACAATTCACTAATTTCTTGTGTGCTAAAGTTAGTTCAGGAAAGAACATCATCAAAATGTCCAAGGTCTTTTGCAAACTGCAATTTTGACACCCATGAATGTGACGACTAGTTTAGGGATAAATATTATCACCCAGGGTGTGGAGTGGGCTTTGTGTGTGTTATGACAGAGGGCTTCACTGTGGCACAGGACAGCCTGAAGCCCAGGGAGTTATGATACCTTAGCCACACAAGGATTTTACATCAGCAAGTGCAGTGCTGTATTAGTTCAAGTTGGTTATTGGTGTGAAGGTGAAGGGATTTGGGTACCCATTGTTTCTACATGTACAATGCAGACATTTAGTCCCATATACAGCGATGACCCATACTTAAAGCTGGAAACAGCTTTGACCCAGTTTTGAAATTCTTGAAATGTGACTGAGCAAAGGTTTAAATCTCACAAGCTGTTGAGTCATTGAAATTGAGCAGCGTTTATGTCAACCTTTTGGCCCTCCACTCTCCCACTGAACCTGCATGAAGTTTTAACAGACCACATAGCCTCAAAAGATAAGTACTAATTCACTGACTGATGTAAGGCCAGATGGAAATGATTCCGCAGGCTAAATATAGCTTGGAAATTAACACTGCGCCACTGACCTAATGACCCGGATTTTGAGTCATTACTGTTGTCATAGGGCAGGAATCAAGGAAGCTTTCTACAGGACAAATCCACATAAATAAACTAGGGTAATTCTGACACAAGTATCATGTAGTAAAGAGTAATATTACTGGTGCCTCTGAGTCCTCAACCTGTTACCCCTCCTACTAGGGTCTTGGTCCATTTCACAATTTCTTTTTGGGCCGAAGTCTGTGACTTTAGTCTTCTTTACTTAACAATGTATAATAAGTTGGATGGTAAAACTTGACTGAAATTTTACTAAGCAACATAGAATCATTGGTCAAAATTTTAGCAATTTGATTGCATGTATTGAACAGTTTATTTTACATTATCACTTCAGGTTTAATAGAGCCTTAAAAGCTGTTAGTCATGTATTGGCACAGATAGCAAGACTTCTCAAAGACTTCTCATTGTATGACATGTCTGTGAATGGGTGGATAGGAGCGGGGGGGGAGTGAGGGACAAGGGGTCCTGCTATGACCTTTCCAATCCCACTGTGTAGTCAGGATTGAACACACAAAAAATTGCTAAATGAAGGCTTATCTTTTTTTTGGTGGGGGCTAATTCTGTTTTGTGCTGGGTGTACATGTTGCTGTTTGCCCTGTGTCCTGTCATTCAGATTCCCCTACACAGGAAGTTTGGCCTCAGTGTTATCACCACACACATCTCTAATAGCTATTGTGTAAATGGTCCTGCGTGACTTGAGGGTGGGCCATTACACACCGACTACAGTGCCACAGCACTGTGACATTTGTCAATGCTCACCATGACTAGACAGACAAATTATCTGACATATATAGCTGGACTGTGGCGATCGTATCATAAAAAAACAACCAGGGAAATATCAGAGGTGTTTGCACTAATACCTGAAACTATATCATACGTGTACCATGTGACTAGTTGCGCCGCACTTGCCTGTTGTACACAGAGCCCAGTGTGAGCCGTCTGTAGACACTTCCTCACCTCCTGCCCATGCATGTCCCACACACACACACTGTTCATGTAATACGGATATGTTGGTTTGTCACGAGGAGCTCAAGGTTTGAATTTCCCTTGGGTGTATTTAGTTCTCATGAGATACCGTCTTTTCTGCACTTTCAAAAAAATCATTCCATGGTCATTCCATTTGTCTGTTGAAATTTATGAGCTACAAGTTGCTGAGATACCAAATGATAGCTAAATTCTATCATGACGTACAAAAAATATGTACACTTGTAAAACACCTGATGTATTCAGAAATCCTTTAAAAAGGAAATAAATTTATCAAAAAAAAAAAAAAAATTGAGGAAGTCCAAAAATTGCATGTTACCCCAGTAATGGATATGGCCTCTTATGGTCAACAGGACGGTGTGTCAGCCTGTTTTAAACAGATCCATTCTATTGTTATTGCAGGAATTACGTAGCCGGGAAGAAGAGCTGACCAAGGCAGCATTACAACAAAAACTACAGGAAGAGTTCCTGAAGAAACGAGAACAGGAGCTAGCTGAGAGGGAGATAGACTTGTTAGAAAGGGAACTGAACATTATGATCTTGCAGCAAATCATGAACAAACCCACACCAAAGAAACGCAAAGGAAAGTTTAAAAAGAACCGTCTCAATAAACAGAGGTCTGGGGGGAAAACAATCAGCGAACCATCAGGTCAGTGAGCTTTGCTAGTTCTTTTTGAGTAACAAGAGATAGGTTTGCTACGGCCCAAATATCATATCTCAAGCTAATCTGCCCAGATATTTGGTTGATTGTTTAAGAAACTACAGGTGCAGTACACATAATGTCTGATAAAAACTGTATTGGTCAGTATGTTAGCAATGAATGGATGAATGATGTAAGCTGTTAATGAAACGGTACTATGCTTGTAGTGGTAACACCTGGTTAAAGATTCTCCTTCCTTCCAAACTACCCTTAGCAGGGCTCAAAAGTAGTGTGGTCTGGTAATCTCCATGTAGAGCAGTACTGTACTGATGTTTGCCAAGGTGTAGATTCCGGCCGAAGTACTCTGTGAGATCATGAAAAAATGTGATGCTTTATTGATGAAATAAATAGGATTAAAGTGTTGGTAATTTTCGTTTTTTGATGGAAAGGTTAACTGTTGTGGACGTACAACTTGTCAATGCACTTAAAACATTCTCCTGAAGTCATATGGACGGGAAATTTTATTTTTGTGTATTAAGTAAGATCTTTATAAGATTAAATCAAGTCTTCGTGAAGTGATGTTATTTTTGTTGGGAAAATGTTTGCCATCTGTTTTTCACCTACAGTTTATGATCTGTGTAAATGGTTAGACACTGGTGGCATTCTGCTGAAGCCTGTTTATAGAAATGTGTTGATGTTGTTTCAGATTTTCGTCACAATATCACTGTACAGCATGACACTGGGCCGTATGATCGGCGGGGGATGTCTGCTAGTCCCGACAGCCCTCCCCCGGTCTCACCCTTCTCTCAGAACCACCCATTCCAGCCTCGCCTCAGAGCTATTGCATGTAAGAACACCAACAAAAGCAGGAGTAGCAGAAAAACCAACCAGCAATACAATTAACCTTATAAGTTAGGTATTATTTCTCCAGCAGCAAGAATTCGGTTTAAAAAGGACTAATAAACCAGAATACAACTGTTCATTTAAACATTTGAATGCTTCTGTGTCTGCCAAGTAATAGTTCTCATTATGCTAGGGAAATGGGTGACATGATACAATCCACATTTGCAAGAATATTTTAAAATGAACATAAAACAATGAGATAAGGCTAGTGCCATTCAAGGCCAAACTCTCTCCAAGACTATTTTTAGGTACTAATTTTTTTATTTTTTTTTTATTTCTTAAATTTTGCTTCTGCATAAAAAGCATGTAAATTAAGATAAATTACAGTACTTTTGGGGGGCCACACTTTCTTCGTAGGAATTTGCCGTATTTGTCAACAGGACTCTTTGAAAGTATTTATTTTCTATGAAGTTTTCCCTGATGAACTACATGTAGTTTGGATTTTTAGGTGCTGACATTTATGTGAAAAACCTAAAGTGGAATATAAAGTCTCAAAAACCCGCCTCAGAAATTAATTGCTACTGTGTGATTTCTTGGTAAGAAAAAAATAATTTAAAGTATTTATGGAAACAGGTCTCTGTTGCTTTTAATTTGTGGAACACATCATTATGACTTTATATACACTTAAGACACGCCAAGGAAAGTAATTAGCACAGTGAGTAGTGTCCCTTGGTTTGCTGTCCAAATGGAAATTTGGACATTGCAGAAATCATGAACATAGTATGGAGTTATGTCCCTTATTTTGCTTTTTAAGTGGAAATTGTTTTAGATGGATGATTTCTGTAGGCAGAGACTGGTGAAGCTAGTTAAAAGCTTGAACGCAACACTTATTCTTTCGGCATAACTCTGTTTTAGATGATCCTTCAAGTTTGATATTTTAAAGAGAAACTGAATTTGCTTTACATCACCACTAACAGTATTACTGAGTTTGTGATATGGATACAATTTTTGATCTGTTCCTAGACCCTGTGGGGGGAGTGAAGGGTTACACCTGGGGACCAAGTTCTGTCCAGAAAGACAGACATCAACGCTCCTCTGTCATTTTCGCCGATGGTCGCTGGTCTCATAGCGCACCAAATCTTGAGAAGACTCTGCGCAACATGAGTGGACATTCCAACATTGGACCTCTGAAGGAATTTTGTATGTATAATCTTTCGTGCATTATTTTGTATTGCTGTAGGAGGATTCAGTCATCATACTGTTGTCATAAGCTTTGTGTTGTTTCTGAATAGACATTATTGGTTCGTGATAGAGTTGCAGTGGAGATTACGACAGACAGTAACAGTACTGTGATCTGTTTTTTTTTATTTTTATGAGTTTTCTAGTTTTGTAGAAATTACAGTTAGCTCAGTCACTATGACAGATGTGAAATTAATATAAATACCAAGAAAGGAAAGCTGCCATATAAAGAATGTTTCTGAGTTATATGGTCTGAAGTCTCTTCCTTCATGTGTTCAGTTTGATTTTTCATGAGGATGCTTGTAAGATAGCTAGAGATGGCTTCCAGCATTTAAACATATGATTCAGTCACGTATCATATGAATCAATTTGATTTGAATGGTAAGCCTATATACAATGCTGTACTAGGAATGCCTTTAAATTTTACCACTGCAGAAATAGCCAGTCTGTATTTGTCATGAACGTAATGAAGTCTTATGTGGATGTTTCAGATGATGAAGAAGATGTGTGGCCAGAGGACATCACTGGAGAGCCGCGGAACAAAACACACATTCCTCAGAACAATGGAGATGCCATCAGCATGCGCGGAGCCAAGAAAAGTGAATCAGTGTTATACAACATGGCTGTGATTTTGGCCTCGGTGGCCGCAGGGTTTGACATCCGGCTGTCTAAGACCACGGCCATTCACCCGGACGTGCTGGGTGCCAGCGGGGAAGAGAAACCCCCGGCCAAACGAGACTCCTTCATTTTAAATCGGCGAGACGCCTACTTCTCAGCAGTGCGCGACTCGCTTATCGAACCAGAAGGAGACTTTAAGAACTACCCATTCACCAGCACGTCGGGCTATCATCATCACACATATCACGGGGTTCAAGCGCGCCACAGGCCCTCCACCTATTTCGACGGTGTTCCCATGCGCTTCACTGAGCAGACTGAACAGAATCATGCATTTACAGGTGAAGGGCTTCTAGGCTCTTCCAGCAATTCTACCTCCCCCCGTAGGTCAACAGAAAGTGACAGTCCTCTGATTTCTCTGTCTCCTTCCCAGGACAAAAGCTTCATGTTTCAGAGGCAGATGTCAGAAAGTAGCGCTTATGACACGGTGAAGCCTTCCGCCAAGCTCACTCCACAGAGACACTCTGTGACTTTCGAAGATGATTTCAACCCCGTAAGGCAAGCGTACAACTGTCATAAGCGCACGCCGTCAAATACCTCAAATTGCTCGGGACTGGCGTTTGACAACGACCCTTGGTCTCGCCCCGACACATCAGTAACGCCGGGGCAACCTCCCATTCCCCCACGCCGATACTATAGCCCTGAGCAGGCTGAGAGACCCAAAACACTTAATGTAGGGCCTAGACAGCGCCATATTGCTGCGCCCACTTCTATTTTAAAAAATGCTTCTCCGACGCCAACCACACATTTGTCTCGTGATACAGCGCGCCCATCAGCGGGCACCCCTACACCAGACTCTGTAGTGGAGAACACGCACTACTTTTCGGCCCGCTCTCGGCCCTCCCCGGGCAGCACTCCTCCACACATCGCCCACCACAAGACTCTTTTAGACATTGATGTGGAGGGGCAGAGTCAGGACAGCACCCAGCCCCTGGTACGACCAGACCCTAGCCAAATCTCACAAACTGCGTTCTTACATTTTGACAGAGAGTTCCTCCACTGACTGCAGCTGTTTGTTTAGTCACCTGTATTTATGTGTTTGATGTCGGTACAGGGTCCTGGAGGCCGGGCAGGGCTCAAGTGTCTAACCATGTGTAACCTTATCTACTCAGCTGTGTGATGACAAAGAAAAATGAGGCCAGTAAAGTGAATTCATTGGTCAGGAGAGAGATTTTTGTCCAAAAAGATCTACAATACTGAATGCAAGCATGAGATTGCGTCATTTAAACGGGAGGAAGTTTGGTGTAGTTTTTGATTTTCGTTTAAATTATTAATGGAACATTTTATATGAGGACTCAGAATGTGACAGCATTCTGGACAATAAATTCTCACTTATTGATGGATTAACTATATTGGCCGTTTGCTATTTTCAGATTATCTGAGACAGAATTATCCATGTATATTTAGTTTTATGTTGTAAATGGAAATGTTGTTATCCTGTTCTACCCAGTCTCTTGTACATGCCTATCTCATATAGAATACATGAAATGTATCACAATTCAGTGTATTTGACAGCGGTATAAGATGGTGGTGTTAATTATATTCCTTATAGCTGTACGTGTATTTATACCAGAAAGACCACTTAATGAACCAGTGTGTTTTGAGATAAAACAAACGTTTCCACTGTGCAATATATATATATAACTGCAGTCTAATATTAACGCTGAAAGACTGCCCAAACAAAAAACAGTACTTCTCTCTTTTTGACATCCTTAGGCTCTATGAAGCCACTGTGAATGTTACCCTGTGTTTTTGCAGTTTTTTGACAAACAGATATTCTTCATGCCACATTCCTGTTTAGAAGAAAAATTTTCAAATAGAAAAAATCATGATCTGTAAAATTGGAATTTGTAGTAATGGTCAAGAAATAAGTTGTGTTATTTAAGTTGATTTTAATTTCTAATATGAAGTTCAAGACTTTTTGAATGTCAAATTGTTGCAAGTTATCACACAGCTGTGGCATTTTGATGAAACTTCAGCTCTGCTCGTGCATACAATTGAGGGAAAACAACTCCACTCGTACACTCAACTGAGGGAAAACAACTCCACTCGTACACTCAACTGAGGGAAAACAACTCCACTCGTACACACAGCTGATGGAAAATGTCTGAAATTGAGTCCCAATTTACAAACAGCTATTTTCAAAATCTAGCAGAAAATGTTGTGAGAGTAAAAAAGACTGCCTCCTGTTTCAGAGCAAACCCAGTCAAGCACTAGCAAAATGCCAAAGATTAAGTGTCCTCTTGCGCTATGCACCTAAGCATTACCTGAGGTGTGTATCAGAGTCAGATAACATATCCTCACAACACCTGCTTCCATACCTGTAGCCATCAGAAAGATCAGTGGAATGACATGCATCTGATTACACTCTGCTTGCTCTTTAGGCACTCTTAGGATTCAAACTTGATAACATTACTAGAGAAAGGGCTAAATACATATGAAAGTTAACCTGGAGAAAAAATTGGTGTTATATATAACTGAAAATATATATTGTTACATCTTCTGAGAGTCCTCCCAGTAAGAATATTTATCTTTAGTGCTGATTGTCTTGATGAAATGTGGAACTAGACTGGCAGCTGTGACACATACTTGAAGAAAAAGCTACATGTGCATGCAATGTAGTTGACTGGCTTTTCAGAAAGCTAGAAATTTTTTTTTTTCACTTCAAGGAAAAAAACAACTGCATGGTTATTTCAGGATTGGTAGTAAGTTGTCTCCTGTTTTTGTCACCAGATTGGTTTCTTGATGTGGTGTCCGTTAGATTTAACAAAACTCCATTACTAAAATTGTAAGTTGGATGTTACTGCTTACACAACTTCAGGTATGCATGAAACAAAAATAAATGATGTGTTGACTTCATGACAGCAAAATTTGTTGTGGCAGATCAGGTGCTGTTAACAAAGACCTCTCACCACACTATTCACATAATTATAGTTATTGCTTCACCCCAAAAAGCACTGTCAAGAGAAATCATCATTCTTTTGATAATATGGAAAGCTCTTATTTCACAGCCTGCGCCATATCTGGCTCAAAACCTAACTGAAAAGGTTGTAGTGTTTCTCTTCCAAAATTAGTTGAAAACTGCTCAATGTATTTACCAACTAATGCCACTCAGTGACAAATTTTTAATGTTTATGGTATTAAAGTATATGAAAATTCAGAAATTATTTAGGGAAGAATCGAATTTTAAAGTAAGTTGAATCAATAAACCCTGACAATGAAACGTAGGTGTTTGCTAAGAAGCTAGTCAAGGAGGACAACTCTGGACTGTTCATGCCCATTCTATATATCATATCAAATGTGGTTTGATTTCGACAATTCCACAAATGTATCCAAAGTGCTCTTAATTTTGCTTGTTAGATGATATATTATTCACTTATTTGTATATAAGACAGATACAAGGTCTGGTCATGGACAGAGCTTATGAGTGCTGCCCAGCTGTGAAGTGTGATAGTTCTGTATGAACAAACTCAGCTGTGATTGGTCAGCTTATGTGAACACATGTTTCAATTACAGCCCTGAGACATTCAAGCCTAACACTCAAACCAACCACTTCTCCAAACTTTACATTTCGGCCTAATGAAATATTCGTTGTGGTTGTGAGGTAAGAGTTCACAGTGTCTTGTACAAAACTAAAAGCTTTTGCTTATAAAAAATGCTCAAAAGATTGGCCAACCTGTGAAGTTAATTTGGTTGAAGGAGGACTTCATAAAGCATCCTTACAGCTACCATAGTGATTCTACATCTTTTGAACAGGTAACTGTGGCAGTTTTCATGCTGGTAACAGTGATAGTTTTCATGCTGGTGACTACGGCAGTATTGAGAAGCACTCGGTGAAGCTGTCCCTATGTCTTGTTAGTCAATCTGCAACTGGTATCCCAGTGTATTGAGGATCTACAAACATGATGACAATAACATATGTATGTTTTACCTGGATACAACTTTTGTCTTTATTATAATGCTCTTTGAAGTTTGTAGACTACCATTTTATTGACCAAATTGCACATTCTTTTAACTGATATTGCATTGTTTTGAAACCGTGTCCTGCAGTTTCTTCACCTAAGCCTTTTAGTAGGTTTCCTTGATATAATGTTTTATGCCTATGATCAATTCCCTGGTTACTCCCCCTGCTTCCCGTGCATTGCAGTTTTGTCACTTAAGCTGTGGAATAGTTAACCCCTTGTAAGATGCTTGAGTGACTTTTTCTTAACTAGGTTATGTTCAAGCATAAACTGGTCTCAATTTCTACAAAGCGCACATGAAAACCAAAACCTTCTAGCTGCATTAAGCATCCCAAAAGTCCCATTTTTGACTCCAAAGAGTCTCTTTGGCATAGTTGCCTCATATCACAGAAGGTTTCACTTGGGGTTGACTTGGTTGACTTTCTGCACATGTACTATCTGTGGATGTGTTTGCGTTACCAGGACAACTGCAGGGCAGACACCATTGGCTCTTAACATATTTGTTTGGCATGACAACCCATAAGTCAAACATCCTTGGCTTCAGAGCAGAAGTTGTTTTCAGAGAAGAACAAGGACAGCAAAAGTTCTTTGCTCAAAACTTGTCCTGTTTAATGTTCACTTCCTTGGAGTTTGTTTATATGGCATGTTTTGTTAATATGGATAATTTATCTGGGTTAGTGTCTGCGATACACATTGTATGTGAAGTATGCAGTGGAGGCTGAAGACAGCTTGTCAGTAGATGTAGACGTAGTCATATTTGTCAGGTTCTTAGGGTGTTTTTATCTTTGTTATATGTGTGTGTTTACAGAGGTTAGTCTGTGAGAGAAAACGAAGCACTAGATCAAAATGCCTTGTTGAGGTGGTATGTTGACTAGCTCCTACATTATCCCTTTTTTGAGGTCGGTAACTAAGATAATCCAAGGTTGATATCACTGTGTATGTTCAGACTCTTTTTGTACTTTGTGAGCATAAACTCAGCTGTCCTTCCAAACAAATACCTAACATACTTGTTTGAAATGTTAACCAGAATAGATAATCCAACCAATCAGAAGACATATTACATATAACCTATGACAATGTGTTGTAGACTGTTGTTGGTCAATTTTGCTCTTTTCATCCAAACTGATTGGCAATTGTCGTGAGTGCCGCACGTTAAGTTGGTATAGTATTGTCAATCAAAAGGTTGCATTAGCTAATATTTACATGTTAATTCAGCACTTGCTTCTCAAGCTGACCTTTCAAGCATGTAAAAAGAGAAATCTTCAGAAAGGTGTGACTTATTTTACACAGTCAGACAATTATCCTACCATATCCCTGGTTTAACAAAGTCATGCCTCTCACAAATTGTAGAGATGCCTCGGACGATAGTGTGGACTTGGATGTTTGTGTTACTTGTCTGTGAATCAGCTCATGTGTGCTATTTTACATACAAAATATTGTTTGATCTAGATGGTGGGATACCTGATGCGCTGGTCGCTCAGTTAGTGATGTCCACTGTTTTATGAATCAGCATTTTTTTGGTTTAATGTTAATTCTACAAACCCACAAACTTTTTTTTCATTGCAGAATGAATAATGTTTTTCTTTTTCAAGATTCACACAGTATACTGTTTGGCACATTGGATGTTTTAGGCACCCTGTTGTCATACTTTGATGTGTGCTGTTATTTGAAAACTACGTCGTGCAGTGGCATGGATGTGTTTCATGCACCTTAAGAGGATTCATTGGATTTTAATTCAACTCCCTAATATTGTCATTTTCTTGGTCAACCTTAATACAACTTTCAGCTTTATCTGTTATCCACAATCATTACACGCACTAGTTTATCAGTGCTGTGGTCATCAGTACTGTGGTGTTCATCAGTGCTATGGTCATCAATGCTGTGGTGTTCATCAGTGCTGTAGTGTTCATCAGTGCTGTGGTGTTCATCAGTGCTGTGGTCATCAATGCTGTGGTGTTCATCAGTACTCAGTCTACCAGATCTGTACCTCCTGTTTTGGTAAATCTGCAAGTGCACCTCTGGGTAGACATATAGTTAGGGTTCTAGAATCTATGTGCTGTGCTTGGTGTAGTTTACACCATACTTGCTGCCATAGATCAGATGTACCATGTGTAGCGAGTACACTGTGATGACTGGGACCAGAGTGCACGATTAGGCTGACTGTGTGCACACACTGACTCGGGCTTCCATTGCATGACCAGAACTGATATTGTTAAGCACTGAGCCATGGTAATTGTTGCTGATAATATTGATTATTAGGGTGTATCTGTTTCTAAGCCACATCCACAGTATTGTGGCACAAATTAAAACCTGCGGGCCTGTACAGCCTGTTTTTGTGACGGAACCACAAGTTGACATAAGGTTTTTTGCCACAATCAGTTTGTTGGCTTCTTAAGTAACTTCCTGGGATAGGCTTTGGACGACAAAAAACTGTCATATTTTTGCTTTTTTATTTATTCGCTTGTGCTCTGCTGCCACTATTAAGCTTTCAACCAATAATGTGCCTTATACTTCTGATGATAGAACCGGTAGCACAAACTCTGCACTTCAGTGTGCGGACACTTACATGTAATGCATTTCTCTTTTGTTGTCACTATATACATATATATATTTTATATACCTCAGGAATTTTGTTCATATTAAGTATTATTGCTTTTCCTCATCCTCAGACCATGTTTTTTGTGTGTGGCTGTGGAACGTTGCCTGGTTTGCCATACATGTATTGAGTAACACTGTGGAGAAAGGGGGTAATCATGCTGGACTTGGATATTACACTGTTCAAATTCTGAAACATGAACAATAATCAGCCGAAGGTTTGTGTGTTTTCTTTCACGTTCATTTCTGGAACTTTTTTTTTTTTTTTTTTCCTGAACCCAGTAACCTCTGGCTCTGGTGGCAAGTATACTGAGATAGCCAGAAGAATTAAATTGTACCTTCATGATTTTATTATAGGAAATTGTTTTACTCTCCCTATAAGTATATAGCGGTGTATTATTGTTATGCAGTGATGCGCTGATAACCAGTGTGTTAGGCCCTTCCATTAATGATTTGTAAAGAAAATAAATAATATTTTTTTTAAATACTACTTCACTATTTTATGTATGTAGAATGGGAGGTTTGTACAAAAACAAAAAATCAAATAAACCATTGTAACAAAATTAAACCCTGTTTTCATGTTACTAGTGGTTTATGGATGCCTTGTGTTTGTATTCTTTACAAATGTGTCTTTAAAGTTTGAATCCTCAGATATTCCAGACTACTTCTGACTATATTTTGAATGATATCTTCATGTAGTGAGTGGATCATCAGTGTGGTAATCAGTAGAACATAAAAGCGGTATGGATTCAACTCCAGTCATGTACAGGGAATTTGTGGAATCCCTTCCTGTCACTGGTCATGAGGTCTGTGTGACACTGCATGTGGTGGTGACGTGTGCCAGACGCATGTGGTCCTGTGTGCAGGCGTAACATTGGTTGGATGACCATGTATACTTCACATGCATCCTGTGCCTGTCTGTAAGTTCCTGAGTAATTTGCCAAAGGTTGCCTTTGGGGCACTATTCTTTTCCCCCAAGCAAATAACAGTAAGTGTTCTGTGATAATACTAGTGACTGAGTCTTTGCCTTGGAGGTTATCTCTTACTTGGACACACAACATGTGAGTTCAGTCCCAGTCTTGTGCAGGGAATTTGTGCATTTCCCAACTTCTCACTCTTTGTGGTGACAAACAGGTCACCGTTTGTTCGTATGTACGCAGATGCTGAGCTTCTGGCGGATACATCGTTACAGAGGTGATGATGGACAGTTGTATATATACTTCAGTGGATGACATGACTAGTGCCCCCACTCTAAAAGCTTGTAGTAAGATGAGGACTGTCATTCGCACACACACATTTTTTAAACCATTTCTTTCCAAACTCATTGTTTTATGAGTACGTTTCACCAAAACCCATGAAGTACTTTCCCTCACAGTTCATACTCGTGACAGTGCTGCTGGTATTCCTTTATACATTTTGTTCGGGCGTATTTTGTGTTCACCTGAACGCTTGCTTTATTTAGTGCATACTGTGCTTGGAGAGCTCAAGCACTCTAGTTTTGGTGTTTGGTGTTTGGTTTTAGCTCGAGAGCTCAGCACTCCTGTTTAGGTGTTTGGTTGTACATCAAGAGTTCTAGCACTCCTGGTACCAACCTTTGGTTATACCTCAAGAGTTCAAGCACTCCTGTTTAGGTGTTTGGTTGTACAAGAGCTCAGCACTCCTGTTTAGGTGTTTGGTTATACCTTGAGAGTTCAAGCAATCCTGTTTAGGCTTTTGGTTAGATCGAGAGAGTTTAAGGATTCCTGTTTAGGTGTTTGGTGATATCTGGAGAGCTCTGCACTCCTGTGTGTTTGGTTAGACCTCGAGAGTTCAAGCAACCCTGTTTATGTGTGGTTATACCTGGAGAGTTCAGGACTGCTATGTAGGTGTTCGGTTAGGCCTCGTGAGTTCAAGCAACCCTGTTTATGTGTTTGGTTATACCTGGAGAGTTCAGGACTGCTATGTAGGTGTTCGGTTAGGCCTCGAGAGTTCAAGCAACCCTGTTTATGTGCTTGGTTATACCTGGAGAGTTCAGGACTGCTATGTAGGTGTTCGGTTAGGCCTCGTGAGTTCAAGCAACCCTGTTTATGTGTTTGGTTATACCTCGAGAGTTCAAACAACCCTGTTTACATATAAAATTAGACAGCAGTAAAATTAATTTGAAGACAGAATTTTCTCTATGCAATTGGTTACATACCCCACACTCTTAAGACGACAACATGAAGAGACAAGGATCACTTTAAATCCAAATGGAGGAGGGCCTCCATCACTCAGCTGGTAAGCACACTTATGCAACGTAATGACCAGAAGTCTCCTACCAAAGCAGTTGCTGTGAGCTCAGTCTGTTTACTTTATTCACTTAACCAGACTGGTTAGAGTCTTGGGGATGCACATAATGATATCCCGAAATCTTCCACTCTCCAAAGCAATGTTGCAGGCTATGTTGAGCATCACCAGGTTTGCCTTGTACTTCACAGATCACATTTCCTGAAACTTTGACAATACTTGGGAGGAGTCAGCTGAGACGAGATGCACAGAATTATTGTTGTAAATGTCATTATTATACCCTATGCGACCTATAAATTTCAAACCGAAATGTCCATTTTTAGAGGCAAATAAAAGATTATTTGGGGGATAGAATTTTACATCATTCCAGTAAGAAGCCTTTCTACCGCAGTAGATAAACCTCAGAACACCGTTCTACAATCAATGGAACTCTCAGAGCTAGGATGAATGGGCAACTCGGTCATGGATGAAATTTTAGGTCATTTACGGTAATCACTTTCCTTCATAACAAGAGACATTTGTGGATATAACTGCTGCAAGTTGTATCTGAACATGTGGTCTATGACCCTGGACATTGTGAAGATGTCTCAGTGTGACAATGCAGCCTCTACAGTTCACACACGTTCAAGCTCATCCCAACCCCTAACTAACAATGTTGTGTACTCAAATGTGCTGGTTTGGCTGGGACTTCATCAGGAGGTTTGTCAGGCTGCTGGTAGTTGTTATTTTCTGGTTCTGCCTAGTTTCCTCCACCCTTCAAACTCAATGCCATCATATATGTGACATATTCGTCTTTGGTACCTGCATCAGATAATAACCGGACTTGGATTGATTTCTATCCCAGTGCTCCCAACCAAGCCACAATTGGATAGACAGATGCTATACCTAAACCATTTCAGTGAGTGTGCAAGGGTATTTCTACAAATCAGACATCAGCTGTACAACACAGCCATTAACTGCTGTTGACAGCTTTTCCAATAATATACAACAACTATACATTGAAAAAATACTGAACATTTTTAATGGCTTTAAGTTTCAATGAAATGGAAAGCATGTCTTTAAGCAGGTTTGAGTCATGAACACAATATGGGGCATTTTGACATGTATCATACAAGAGAAGACAATGTGAAACTTTTTACACACTAGGGAAATCCTGTCCAAAGGTGATCAACTACACCAGTGACTATTTTACAAGTGCTCGCTAACTTTCAGACCAAACATGACTGCAGCTAGCTGTACTGAAAGGAAAGTACTATCTTTTGTTTCATAGTGACTTCTAGTCCTATATACATTGCCCTCACAGTCAAAATGGACTAAAATTCACTCTCTTAGCTTTCCCATGTTAAGGAAGTCTTTAGAACCAAATCCGTTATACACTATACAGACAAAATGGAATTAAATACATTGTCATCGTGATGAGAGGTAATGACCTGGATTTCACTGTGATCTACAATTACCTGTCTGGCAGCAGTTTGCATATTTGATGATCTAGTGGTCACTGGACACTTCAGGTCCCCAGCAAGGTCAAGATTAAAAATTAGTTACAATGCTGAAGTGACAGGTTAAGAATTTCTGAACAATTCGTGGTAATGTTTAGTCAATACTAACAATCATATCATTGGGTTCTGGCATTACTGTTGACTAAACTATAGTGCAACATGTGCGACAGACATTTAAACAAATGGGGTCCATGATCACTTTAGCCTGAAACAAGTGCTAATGTGTGAAAATGGGCATACCGGCAAATATACATACTACAGAGTTGAGACAGGAAATGAGTAAGCTATCCTTCGAACAAGATGCTGTCATCTACTAGAACCACAGTAAAAGGTTTAGACACGTTCTCTGTACTACATACCATGATCACAATGCACACAGACTAGAAATCATAATCTGATGAGAACACAGAGAAAAAACAAGCCCTTCATGTCCTCTACCAGTTTGAGCTATCAAGTCCAAAAACAGCCATTTTGTATCAATACGACAAACTATTAGGAAAAAACATCCAGAAAGCTATTTTCCAACAAACACAGAGATGAGGCGTAACCTTATAGTTCCTTGTAGGAACAAGATGGGAACTAACAACAATTATGATGTGACAAGCCCAGAACAAAAGTTATTACAACAGGAAATGGATTTGGGATTTGAGCACTTAAACAGCTATCACAGTGGCAAGGTACATCAGTTCCACAACGCTATTATAGGCCAAGTTGATTGTAACTACGTGGAAAATAGCTTTTTGGAGACAGGTCTGTATTTAGCTGTAACATTCAAACAATTCAAGCAGAGGACTAACAAAAGCCCCAGCCAGGAAACCACCCTATCTTATGTTCCAGAGTACTTACTAAGCAACCATCATCAAATGCACAACTGAAAACCACAGGGATACAATTTTCATTGAAAATATCCTACAGCTTCATTTTTATGATGTATGTTTGTTCACAAAAAATCATTAAGAGGTAATAATTCTAAGGCGATCTTTATAAGCCTTAATCAGATTTATCTCATAAATACGCATACTCATAATTCATACTTCGGTACACTGATGATTTCTCCAAGGACAAGCGTTGAGAGAAACCCAACATGCCAACAGAGGCGTCAGTTTAAACTGCAGTTGCTGACTATACAGCTGACCTGGACAGTGACATGAACACCCATGCCACTTTCCCCACTCTCACAAGACCTCACCTAACTTCCTGACAGCGAGCTAAAAATACTTCAAAAATATATGAACGTCCATACAGGGAGTGCTTTTTTTTCTTTCATGTAATTTTCAGCAGTGTGTCAATTGATAGTCAATTTTGAGCATCTTTTCTCATAAATACCTTGATTCATTGTAGACAACAGCCCAAATAAAGTAAACAATAGAGGACTTCAAGATTATCAACTTAAAATGCAGTTTACAAACACCATTTGGCTGAAGAAAATCACAAAAACAGCTGAGCCCTAGATTATAGTTGCGATTCTGACTTTCACGCCACCCAATCTTTACCTCTGCCTCAAACTTCAGCCCTTTTCAAGGGTGCTTCCCATCACCAGGCCCACTGGTGGCTAGTTACAGAGGGTTCCAAAAGGCCAGTGCCTTACACCCTATCACTCTATCACAATGGCTTCTCCAACATCTGACACTTTTAACTTACATCACTTAAGCCACATAATCTTCATTGTACACACCTGAAAACTGTTCTACCTGGGGTATCAAAAAGTCCACAATGATATTCTAGATACAGTGTTCTAAACTGGGTTGAGTGCATCCCTCTATAGCCACTGTACACGTCAATTCTCCAGCGAGCGTCAAGATTATGAACTCCTCACAAAGACGAACGCCATTTGCTTCTGGAGATGGGGCTGACATATCCAAAAATGGCTGGAGCTGCACAGACTGGGTTGTATCTGGAAGAGATACCACAGTTTGCGCTTCATACATGCAGATCTGTTCAATCATTCAGATGTACGAGCTAAGGCTGGTGGTTCCTCTGTCCCCAAAATTATACATGCCATTACAATGAAGCCGAAATCCATAGGTTGACAACAGACAGCCCATTCACAGTCCTTCTAAAGGCGACCAAGCTCGTGATTAGCTGCTCTCCAAACCCACTGATGTCCAGCTTCTAATGTGCACACAAAGAGGAGAGGTCTTCAACCGTATCGCTCCTTCTGAACCCGTATATAATCAGTGTGTTCAGCTTTGGCGAAAGGACTGAAAATAAACAGAAAGACAATCATACACAAAATTCAGTAGAAATCATCTTGTCATTATAAAAGGTAAGCCAACATCATAATTCGGTTCTCTGTGTCCTGTTATCTACACGGTGTCCCATCACCATTCTATTTCATAATAAGCCAATAGCTGGAGATTAGTGTCGGCGTGTTTACGAGTTTAAATTCGAATTAGAGAATACGCATCGATGGCTATCACAGTTTCCGGCGTAGTTTAGCGCATTTCAGTCAATCGGCGAGTTTTAAAACGAAATTAATCATGCAGCGGGTTTATCTACTGTTTTTTTTTTCAAGCTTTTAACAACATAGCGCAATTTTTGTATTGAATATTAGAATATTTCATGAATATTTACAATGTTGACGCAGGGCGGATCTTACCTGTCAACTGTTAGCTCACACTGTTTTCTTCGAAGGCCAGAACTCTTGATAATGTTCCACTAAATGAGTACATCAAAGGCAATCTTCTTTCCCCCTTACTTTTGGAGAACTTACATCAGTTCACCATCTAAAGTAACCTATACTGCACAAACTATTCTGAGGTGGAGCAGGGCAACAGTGGCATGCATAATTTCAATGAAAAGAGCTTTTATATTTTAAAAACTCTCTTTCCATCAATCAGGAGCTATAAACTAGCAGAGGGGTCACTCACATAAAATGAATTGGACAGCATTGCGGACTTTTTTTTTTTCGAAAATTTCAACAAGAATGACATAATTTGGCCAATAACACACAACAGGTCAACTAGATGTTCCACATTGGTTAAATATGCCCAGACTTTTTGCAACATGAAGAGTGTCACACTAGGGCCAATGAAATGCCACCTTTCTCCTGGAGCTTGCTAACGTTAGGTTTGGTGGGGAATCCGAAAATGGCTCAAAGCAAGTTTTGGTGTTCATCCAATCTCGTTAAAATCAGATCCCTAGTTCTGGCTGTGCTACGCCACTTGGATCTGACACTGGGCCATAGTTTATCGAGTTTTGAGGAATCCTGGAAGCCCTTCAAGAATACGTAATGTTTAGCCAATCAGCGCGCTCATACATGAATTGCCTCCTTCTTTTTAACTCTAAACCCCTGTACAAGCGCCCTTGTAACCTCATGTATACACTGGCGTTCATTTAGATTAACACCAGCTCATCTCGACGTAATGTTTACGCTGGGATCGGAAGTTCATGGTCTGTCAAAACGATCACTGGCCTTTTCTGAAGTTTTGGCCTCAGATCGATCAGCAGCCCACTGACTGGCTACTTGAATAAATCCCCAGAAAACATTTAGCACCGGCATCGAGTCAGATCGTCTTAGCATAGCAGCCTCATGATCTGATTTTAATGAGATTGGTGTTCATCCAGAATAAGTTAACGACCTTCCTACAGGTTATGATGTCAGTGTAATTAAGGAAAGCATTTCTACGATCTGCTCAACCAATGACCACCAAACAAATTGTGTAAATACTTGATATGCCAAATCACAATAAAATCGTATCAGTTTTAGTAAAGGAAGAAGCCAGTCTGGGGCTGTAGCTGGCCCATCCAGGATTTGCAGAGGACATGCAACAAACTGCCATCATGGGCATAAGCTTGGAACAAGCTGACAAGGCCATTTTTTCGGCAGATTTAAAATGTTATCACTAAACAACAGTAAACACAATTATAAAGTTCAGCTTTCCAGTGTAAAATACCTTGCACCTACGCCTTTTTGGGATGATCAATTCACACCAGCAAGGTGACAAACAGTGCACTCTCTGAGATTAACGAAAACAGAGGGACAAAATATTGAAGAACTGTTTCAAATGTGATAGGGGAAATGGTTGAGTATTAAAACAGCGAGGGTAGACCCTGACGGCGAGAAGAGATGGACAAGTATCTACAATGGCCACCTCATCAACGGCTAGCACTTACCACTCTGGTATAAGCCGCTGCACCCAACCACTGGCATAACAGTTGTATGAATCTTAACATTTATATGCCTTCATTTTCTCCCTCACCAAAGAGTCTATTTTGAGCATTAAATACCATAAATTCACAATATCGATACATGTATTTGAAATGTTCGTCTATATGTCCAATTTGACCTTTTTCAGAATGTACAAGTTGATACCATAACAAAGTTATAGTTTTGCCATTATCTCTCTTTTGCATTAACAGGCAGGTCATAATAGTGTGAACAACCCTGCGTTTGCTGGAATGCCTTCAAAATGTGTTGCTTAGGTGGCCTTTACTGCACACAACCATGACACGAAAGGACCATCAAACAAATTGGATACATGCACTTGTGGCTAATACAGTCAGCTACTGCCTAGTAGATTGTCTCCTTTTATTTACTGTCGCTTCGGCAAAGCCTATCAATTTGCTCAACATGACAAAGTCAGAGAATGTCAGATGATCATCTGTGTTGAAGCCATATATGATGATTTAAATCCCTGCGACATGTTGTCTACCGCGTGAATAACAGAAATTCTTCACAAAACTGAAATTAAAAAGTTCTTGTCCAGTGCCAGTCCGATGTTATGTCAAAAATCGTGCGCACGAAGACCAATCCAAGGAAGATTTATCCACGTTGAAAGCTTGACAAATCTGTTTTAATTCACCTCACATTCCTGACAAACCACCCACATGTAGATACAATGGTGTCACATATCATACAAAGGCTGTACTGACTGTTACGTGTAGCTCAGTGAGGCTCTTTGATGGGCAAGACAGCCCGAAGGGATCGCTACGTTTTGTTTTTAATAATACATATTTTATTTCAATCTCTTAAGTGACATACACGCAAATAAAATACTCAGCCAAAGCTGCTTATATCACACCTGTAAGTCCATATCTCTTACATCGTGTTGGCCCATTATTCATCAGAAGTACGTAGCCTGTCTCTCCTTTAAAATGGGTGAAATTCTAATTTTGTCTGCTCTGCTTCATGTTTGCCTCCAAACGCTGTCTGGTGATAACATGACACACAAGCTACCTGTACATATGCTTATTGTTTTGACTATGACTGCGCAGACTGAGAGGATTTTAATTCCCTTCAGGTGCATGTGTTTGACGGTCATCCATTTCTTTCCCGAAAGTTAGAGCTTAACTATCTAAAGACTAGAAAATCGGTAATTCTATCTGAAGAACATTTGGGACTAAGAGGCACTGAATGGGAATCTTGTGTCGGTAACTCTAGTATACTCTCTGAGTTGAGCGCCATAAAGATCACATGATGCTATTGTCAGGACACTCCTTGGGAAAGATCGGAGTAACAGATTTATCAGTTTGTGCCATTACAATCCAGAGCCGACTCACAAACAATTGTTTTGTTCACGCCAAATTTCCTAGCCTGCAGACAGACATTATCTGCCAAATATCCATCAATTATTCTGTACAGCACATGAATATTCTGTTACCCTGTCGCGTGGATCAAAGGCTCATGCTTTTGACATGAGTCTCCATGTAAAACGAATGACATTCGTCGTGCGCAACTACAACTGTTTACAATCAGTAAATTTTTATTACTGCTCGACTGACCAGTTAGCAAAAAGAAACTTGGACACCAAGAGCGGACTGTAAAAGTAACGGCTTGGCTTTGTCCCAAGATGGACAGCCTTACACGCTAACAGCTGGATGCTGGAATCACCTCTAGATGGTCTAAAATGGCAAAATTTTGAAGGATGATTTTTCATAATTTAAACACTGGCAAATGAGCCACTCCATGCAAAGATGTTTTACTTCCAACACTCAACAACACATGGCCCTGGTATAGTTAGCCACTGGGATATGATACATGTTGTTATCCCTGGTATTACAGTGATCAAGTGCTTTAGGGGATTTCAGTTTGTGGTTTTTTTGGAAGCAGTTACTCTCTTGGAGCATTTTTCTTCAATAACATGTTGTGAAAATGTTCAAACATTTGGTGTTTTTTTTTAACTTAACATTCAGCACACAAGATTTAGGACTTTTTTGTTTTCCATTTCCCCTATAACCCTAATGTTTGAATTAATGTAAATTTTTTTTCTTCATTTTAGAGCCATATCTTATATATTGACAATACAACAATGCTCTGATGTTTTCAAAAGTGAATTCAACAATAAGCTAACTGAGAACGCTGCTCCAGTTTAGAGCTCCAAATTCAGACTCCTCCCCTCCTAAGAGCTGTTGTTCACAGCTGCTATCACTGACATCACTGCTACTGGTTACTTAATTTCCATGGACAGACATCTAATCCAACACCATTCTGAGGTCGGTGTTTTGGGACAGATCCATTTCCTCGAAAGTATTCCATAGCTCATCTTTAATGCTGCTGGACTGAATATAATTCCACCATCAATTCTTTATGAAATGAGTTCAACTAAACCACTAAACACTATGTGGAAAAATTTTAATGTCTGAAAACAGGATGACATAGGACATAATTTTAAAAATAAACCATAAACGGAGCAGCACAAACATACGCATAATAACTGTGATAAAAGGAAAATCAGAAGTGCTCTCTAGCTGTTCTGCTAGGGCACAAAATTCACGGTTAAAAATAAAATTTAAAATATTCACTAACAATGAAGTAATACCAGTCAACGGGTAGGTATCACTTCAACGTAGATATTTCTTAACAAAAAACGAACATGTATGATTTGTTCGTAAAGCTTATACCGTACAAGAACACATGTTTACAACGGGGAGATGAAAGAGCCGATGAGAGAATATCAGGAATGACTGATAGAAACACACAGCAGTGCAAGGTGGTAATTTTTCTAACATGGCGGCTCTAAAACTGACTCGACTGTTTGGTCACTATATTTTGGCTGCACACTTTGACAGTTTCTCTGAAGGAGCTGCTCTGTTCCTGTGGTACTACGAGTGTAGACTGAAGCTCACACATGTGCGAGTTGAATAGTCCAGACTAGAACAGCAAAACCTACAACGTTCTTAATGATCAGAATCAGAGTCCAGAGAATAGCATCTCTCCTACCATTCGATCTGCAACCTCTACAAATAAACCGATTGTCAATTTCGGACCAACAAGGCTACAAACTAATTAAAATACAATGACAAAATCGATGGGATGATGACACAAAGACATGACGGAAGCCCTAAAGGCAGCATTGCTTAGAAGAATATCGGCCCTTTCGCCAGGAACGACTGATCCATTTTGGTAGTGCCAGATTGGGCCTGTGTAGCTGCTTGACCGTAGCTGTCTTGGGCCCCTCGCTGGGGCACGTACGGATCACGGAACCCTTCGTAACCTGTGGCACCACTGGAGCCATAGCCGGCGCTAGCACCAGTGGCACTGGAGCCATAACTTGTGGTGCTGGCCCCATAACCAGACTCCCCATAGCTACTGCGCTGATAATCTGGGTAAGCTGTCGACGGAGCTGAATCGTAACGCCTGTACTCTGAACGATAATCGTAACCATTTCCTGCTACTTCGCGTTCCCTGGCATATGGGTCTCGTGGTGCTATTGCCCGCATAGGGTCGCCACGGTCGGGTAAAGCATAGTCTCTTTCTCTGGCAAGGTACGGATCTCTTTCTCGGGCTGCTAGTTCTGCAAGGGCATGTTCTCTGGGCAACTGTCCGGGCATTTCTCTAGATAAAAAGGTAACGAAGTGAAAACATGCCAATTGTAAGACAAAAGTCGCACACTAAACGCTTCTATTCCACACTATACGAACAAAAATTCACTGAATACACAGACATGAGGGAACTGTACGTATCACGCAAAATTGTAAGTGTCTGAATTGCTGAACGCCATTAAATGTTTTTTTCACTGTATTGGTAGATTTCAGATTTACACCATTACAGACAAGTTTGGTTTTTCATTCCTCCGGACGAATTTGTACAATTACAGCAACGCAATTGTTCGGAAAGAAAAAGTCTCAAAACGCAGAAAATATAGAAAACGAAGGTGATATCTGGCAAGTGTCGAAAAATATCTGACTACAAATGAAGGCGAAATTTAAACGCTCGGTGTACACCCAAATTTTCACGCACTAACGGAGGTTACGCTTTTTTTTCGAAATAGATGAGCAAAGGCAAATTTTTTAAAACATATATATTCTCATCTGTGCTTTTACAGCTTATTTAGCCATGTTTTTTTAATTTGGGGAGAGGAACAGAGGCCAAATTTAGTACAAGTGCAGTGAAAACATTACCCCGTAGTTGGTGATGTAACTGGTACAGAATTTGATGACTTAACTTGCTAATTCGTAACATGCATTTTAAAGTGCTTCAGCTCTTTAAAACATTCCAGTTACCTCAACTACAGCAGTCATTTTGAAAATATCTGGAAATGTCTCGGGGAAAATAAAATGCTCAGCAATTTTCAGATTCCTTCTTATATTTATATCACATAATGTAAAAACCATTTAATTTTTTTTTTCTTGTAAATATATATGTCTCTTGAAAAGGCTGAAATGACATCCACATCACAAAATTGTGCAACTTACCGCCTGGTTTCATACCCAGCTCCATATCCACTGAAAATCAGATGAATTTCACAATGTAAGTTCTATGTATTAGTTACACTGAAACAAGGCATACGTTGTTCTGGTTGAGGTTTATGTCAGGAGTTAAATCAAGTGCCTTCACTGTGCTGTCTCATACTTTGCCCGGCTGTAAGCCATATTATGAAGACAATATTTTCACTTTTACAAGGTTCAATTGTGTCTAGTTTTTAAATGTTTGATAAGGCTCAAGTGTTACACATTACCTACAATATTAAACCCTGCTCTATCTCTTTGTTCTAAATAATTCAAAAGAATCACAGACCACCTACCATACTGCTTACTAAATTTTTAATTTTAGAGATCAAATCCTGAATGTCTCACTTTATCCAGTTTCACATATTGTATCCTTCAAGATTTGTATGTATTTCAATTCTGACCAATGCTTGACATCATAATCAAAAATACGATGTCAAACACTACTCAGTGATGGCTCAGGACCAAGGCAAGTAGAGTGGCATCTGGATATTGTCTAATGGAAGATAACACTGCGTTACAACACCCCATTACTCGGCATCATAACCCACTGGCCTATACCAGTGAGATATATATCTTCCCATAGGCCTATGCCACTTGATCCCTTGTTTCCCGTCATGCTATGTTGGAGTAGGCAATAGAACAATTTTTATTATCATTCTGCGACATTTTTTAGCCCCAGCAGGAGCCTAACTTGTGAACATGTGACCTCCTTGGGCAGGGGCGGATTCCTTGAGATTTCTATGAAGTAAGAGTAGATGTCTCACCTTCTGTCGTAATACTCTGGCGGGGGTCTCCTGTAAGGATCTGAGGGTGGTGTGAGCCGTGCCCCTGGGAGAGGTCGTCTGTCATACAGAGGTGGGAGAGGTCGTTCTGCTGGCAGCTGTCTCCGTTCTCTCTCATAGGGGTCGGGGTAGGGCCGGGCTCTTTCATACCTGTAGTAATCATCGTACCTGTCATAACGATCGTACCTGTCCATGGCAGGGTAAGGGTCATAGCTGGGTCTGCGTGGGCCACCTGGAGGACCCATCCCTCTTCCAGCACCTCCACGCCCACCACCTCGAGAGCTGAAACCACACGGCCACAGAATAAATAGCACATCAGAAAATCACAGGTCACAATCGTGGTAAATCGTCATTGTTTACATGAAAGGGAAAATCCTTGTGAAAACCTTGTGGTGAGTGAAAAAGATCCTTACACACTGTATTTGATAATACCTTCACTGAATTTTTCTGATTTCTTTTTCACCAAAAGATTCACAGTCAACTGTTTTGATTGTATGGTGGGTTTATGCACCATATTGATAAAGTTGTTCACCAGCGAAGTCACACAACTTTTTATACACCTTTATGTTCAGGTCTGAATAAAGTTCTTTTGAAGAGATATCCTCTATGTTTGCCTGTGTATGAAAACGCTAATATGACATAAAGCCACAGAAAAGTCTGCGTGACGTCACGTGTGAAACACTTTACCAATATGGTCTATAAAACCCACCATAAAATCAAAATATTTGACTGCATCTGTTTTGGTGAAAAAAAATCAAAAAAACTCAGTGAAGTCTTTCAGATACAGTTTTTAATGATCTTTTCACTCGCCATAAGTTCATTTTTACAAGGGCTTTCCCTTGTAAAAAGTTCATTTTTACAAGGGCCTTCCCTTTCACGAACAACACAAAATAGCTCAGGGTAAATCTTTACCTAAAAGCTCAAGCTGTGTTATCAGTTAACTTTAAAATACATCATGGCCTGAATAGATAGAACGATGAATCACTTTTGCATTAGTTCTGTTTCAGTCACAAGACATGTCAGCACAAATCTCTCTGGACAGACAGATGAAAATATAAAGTAGAAAGTCAAGTGTAAATAACAACTGTAACATGCACTTATAAGTGGACAAAAGTATTAATGGAATGATGTCACAACGATGAACAGTATATCTTTGAAATACAATATTTGGGAAGTAATGGTAACAACTTACCCTCCCCTGCCTCGACCCCGCCCACCAAATTCACGTCCACCCCCAAAGTCCCGTCCGCCAAAGTCCCTGCCACCTGGCTTACGGGGTTTGCTATGTGATAACTGAAAATAAGGCATGTGAGAGGGTCAGTAAAACTGAGTCTAACTGAAATATTCCACTGGTGTATTATGTAAAGAATGGTACAATAGGTTGATATTCCCAGTTAACATGCTTTAATTCAGTATACACATTTGTTACCTTCTATACATAGAACTTCTACTCCAAAAACAAGATGTACATCAGTTATAATTACGTCTTTTAATTTATGTTAGCTTCCATAAACAAGAGATTCAAGCCAAGAAGCCACCAACCTCTACATTTATTTTCGAGCCATGGACATCAAGTCCTGAAATGCCATCAATAGCTGCCATAGCCTCTTCCTCATTGTTCATGTGCTGTGTAAGAAACCATATCATGGTACTAATAAAAACGGTGATAAAATAATACAACATATACACACACATGTATATTTCTCAACAGAAACCTTCTGAAATTTACTATTTATCAAACATAACAAGATGACCATTGACATGTGCTTCTGCAAACACAAGAAAAGTATCTTTACAATCGTAAAGGACAGATACTCACCACAAAACCATATCTGTTGAGAACGTCACATTCCACCACTGACCCATACTTTTCAAACAATGCTCGGATGTCATCACTCTGGGTTTCAGCAGCCAAGTTACCAACAAATATTTTTGTCGGCATTTTGTTACCCTTCTGGAAAACAGACATACGCTCACTATTAGATACACGTCACACAGGTAGAATGAGTTGTGGGATCCTCACTGACAAGATGCTCTCTTCCAAAAAAAAATACCTGCCAGAAAACAAAATTTTGCCAATTCCTTTTAGAAAACTATTATCCTAAATCCTTTGACCTACATCACAACAAAGTTCCAGGTCTTGCCATGGGATCCTATGTTGTATGATACACATTAATTGCAGACATGATACACTGACAGTTCCAGAAAAAGGTAACAACAGTCATGCACATGTCAATACTCCAAAACTGAGACTGAGTTCCTTTATAGGAAGCTTCTTAATGCCTCACTGACGAGCAAGCTGACCAGTTTGTCAGCTTCCCTCAAAGACAAGCTAAAGCAGGGTCCAATACAAATCCTTTGTTCACCACTCAAGATTCTCCAGATGGTCAGTGTAAAGTCTACAGGAACATATATGGAATTACCCTGCTTATCACCTAAACATAATTCAATAAAACAATCCAGACTTCTCAGCAGTGCACTTATGCACAGTGGGGCCCCCAAGCTAATCACAGTGCTTTTGTCTGTCAGTCCCCACCCTACCCCACCTTCTGAAACCTGACTGGTAACTTTTTATACATTGTCTGATTTTATGACAGCTGTTGAGTAACAATTAACTATGACTGCAAATTCCCACAAACTGAGAATGTCATGGTGATTGCAACAGCAGTAACAACAACAACCTGAAGCGCATGTAGCTCATCAGGCTACATATTATACTCCCTCAGTCTGTGAACTTTTCAAAATCAATACTTAATGATATATGTGTAGCATCAGGAATGAAACTTATTATGCCCCAAAAAAGAACAAACCCAAATAACAAATACAAAGAAACGTCCACGAAGAACAACTATTTAGGCAGAATTACTTAAACAAGTAGAGGTCCTTGAGAAGACGAGTATGCTAGCAGGTCACTATCCTAAAACAATCCAGACTTCTCAGCAGTGCACTTATGCACAGTGGGGCCCCCAAGTTAATCACAGTGTTTAAGTCTGTCTGTCAGTCCCCACCCTACTCCACCTTTTGAAACCTGACTGGCAACTTTTCATACATTATCTGATTTAAGACATTTGTTGATTAACAATTAACTATGACTGCAAATTTCCATGAACTGAGAATGTCATGGTGATTTCCCCAACAACAACAACCTGAACCACATGTAGCTCATCAGGCTACATAGTATACTCCCTCAGTCTGTGAACTTTTCAAAATCAACACTTAATGATATATATATAGCATCAGGAATGAAACTTATTATGCCCCAAAAAAGAACAAATCCAAACAACAAATATAAAGAAACCTCCCAGGACAACAATTATTTCGAGAGGATTACTTAAACAAGTAGTGGTCCTCAATGAAGTTGAGTATGCTAGCATGTCACTAGCCTACAGTAACTGATGGTGTGGAATGTATGAATTAAAACTGTCCACTTGTCAGACAGTTTTCAGCAGTCCCTAGTAGGTCATTCCATAACTCGTTCCTACAAGGCTGATACTTTTCATAACACTTAATGTGTTTACTTGAAAATAGTGCATTGTTTTTAAGACATACTTTAAATTTCAACATTTGAACAGCGCTACCCATACATAAAATATGACTAACTTCATACTCAGTCTTGGTGCAGTTAATATTGATTGATCCATAGCTATGTCCATACTTTCCATATTATCAGCTTTAGAAATCTGTCAAGCTAATCAACATCACTGCAAATGGGCAAACATGTTTGGTTTGTTGTGCTTTGTTTTGGCCTTTTCATAGACAGAAGTTTCTTCTTCACCACTACGATTCTTCAGTTACATGTTCAGTGATAGTCAAATTAAATTCCATGTTGAGATCTACAGGTGTTTTTGTATGATGTCAAAATCGAACCTTTTCATTCCTTTTTATAAATAGAATTTAAAGGACACAAAGAAAACATAACTGAATGGCTTCAAAGGCCGGGCTGGCACCCAACATTCATCTCCTGGCCTCTAACCGATGTCTTCCTGCTCAACCCATGTGGCGGATAACCTGACCAAGGCCGAGCAAATTATTTGCTTCTTTTATTTTAAAAACATTTGTGTACATGGCCAGAATTATTATACCACAGGGTACCACGAGACCGCCTATTATTTATTAATTTGTCTGCTTGGTGTTTTACGCCGTACTCAAGAATATTTCACTTATACAATGGAGACCAGCATTATGGTGGGAGGAAACCGAGCAGAGAACGGGGCAAACCCAAGACCATCCGCAGGCTGCTGACAGACCACCTCATGTACAGCCGGGATTGCCTATTACAAACTGTGTTCATGCGAACAAAAATCCATACAGGCATGGCACTGTTCAGACCAATTGAGGTGAACTGAAAAGACAGTAGTTGGGTGGAAAAAGTATTAAGTTTTTCGGTCAGTAATTTTTATTATCGTGTGATTATTTGCAACGTAAACAACACATGTAACTTCAGTACGTATTTCCATATTTCATTTCACAACAGTACTTTCAGAGAGGACTTTTTCTTCTCGCAAAGACAAAGCACGTTTATTCATTTTTAAAAAATGTATTCATTCGCATCTGTCAGGCGAACCCCCCTCCCTCAGCAACAAACTAAGTCATTCTGCCATAATTGCATGAATAAAATATGACAGATCAAGTGAAAGGAATAAACGTATATTTAAATCACATTTCTCTATCAAATAACAGAAAAGATAAACACTCTCTTTATAGGGACGATCCAGTTATGAAACTTCTTTAAGGCACATTCAGAGTCTACAGTTAGAGTAACATAGCCCGAGACCACGCTCTAAGGGTGGTATATATACTGATACGAGGGGAACCGCTGGCCACCCTTAACCCGAGGCTGATTTATTAGGTCATGATGACCACAACGCATGTGTGCCTAAGTCACTAATGTGAATTATCTTGGATTTACTTGTTGCAAAGGCTGCACAACGTAAACAAAAAGAAATATGGCAAACTAACAAAGAATGTATTGGTGAACATAACTGATCTCCGTTTTACTTGATTCATGCATACTTTGGTTCATTTAGAACCGCTTTCTGTAGCATGGCGTTTCTCCAAGCTAAACTATTTTTAAATAGCAATATTTTAACTGGGAAGACTCTTAGGCTGTGATCTACGCCTAATCCCACATAAAAAGACCACAACCAAGAGCCTTGGCTAAGAGCAACAGCACAAGGTTTGTACATATGTAGAAAATCAGGAGTTATTATCTAGAGTTTTGAACCAGAATCACATTATATAGGACGACATACAAACCACATTGGTCCAGATAGTACGTGGTATCAACGTAAGGTGTGAATGGTTCATTTGTTGTAACAGCTAACATCAATCGTTACTTTTCTCCGAACAAAATCCAGGTAATATACCTTTCCATTACCAGGCTTCCAGTACCATTACAATAATATCACATCCCAGTATAAAACGACGATACAATCTTTAGCACACTGAAATCGGCGTTACCAAGATCATAGAAAGATCGACCGTGAGACGGCAAGGGCTTCAGGTCGCTTTGTAATTGTATCGACGGACTTGCATTGGAAATGACTCTCAACCAATACATATTTACTTCATATTCCTAAATTTTTTGGAACACCTGATGTCGCGACACAAAGATATCCACTAAAATACCAACTTACCTCACGTTAAATGTAACTTTGTAGCGAAAATTGATTGAAAATCTTGATGAACAACAACGTGCTTTAACAAAGCGCGAATTCCCAAGCGGATATTGTATTCAGCAGAGACGAATGATGAGGCTTCTCATTGGCTGGTTTTATATTTTAGACCAGTAAGCTTCAAGCTCGACAGATCAACAACATGGAAGGAAGCCGAAAACACGTGGGGCGTGCTGGAAAACGCAGAAGACAACAGGGTCGCAAGGAACAGTTCACTAAAACGCAGAAAAAGCATTTGAAAGAGTTTGGAGAAGCTCATCCAGCTGATGAAAGGTACTGATTCGTTCAAAGACATAAATCACAACCTCTAAATTCGCATTACATACATCTGCATACATTTACACCCTTCAAACCAGGCCAGGTCACAGAATATCCTACATGTATCCACACTCCCTGTCCAATATATATGGAGAATAAAGTGAAGTAGTGGATCATTGGAGTGTCGACCTCATAAACGATACATCCTGGGTTCACTCCTGAGTAATGTTAACACTACTTCACATGGTGCTCAGCATAAAAGGTCGGTCTGGTGTCAGTACATGTAACATGTTGTGATGTTGTGTCTGGTGCCTTTGACATGGCTGTCCAGTGCGGCAGCAAAACTAACAAGTATGATAGCCTTAAAGCATATGTTTCAATCATTGACAGAGAGAGCCGATACTTTGAGAGAGGTTTGAAGGAAGTTATAAGGGTGGAGGCCAAGAACCTCTCACTAAACAGGAACAGTGGCTTACTCTTTAGACGGTGGCAACAGTATGGAACAAAAACATGAAAGAACTATACAGTGGTCAGAAACTGAATTTACCCTGAATTCTGTACCAGTAGATAGACCATGGTTTACAGGTTACAGCCCCTGTTATGAGCTCTTTTCACTGATTGTTTCTATACATATATACACTTTTGTGTACACCCACCTTCCGATGAGTGTCGCAACATCAGAAGTTGTTCATTATATAGCCGGTGTTATACAGTCTATACTCTGCCTGGATGGCTCAAGATATCCATTCCTATATGATAATCTCAATGTACACTTCTCAACGATTTTTGTGCTGATTCTCAGTGTTCACTTCCCAACGATTTGTATGCTGATTCTCAATGTACACTTCTCAACGATTTGTATGCTGATTCTCAATGTACACTTCTCAACGATTTGTATGCTGATACTCAGTGTACACTTCTCAACGATTTGTATGCTGATTCTCAGTGTACACTTCTCAATGATTTGTATACTGATTCCTATGCAACATTGAATCATGCACTAAATCTACAGGTAGTAATCATCTTCGTTATGTCTACTATATCTCTTAGTTTATCCATGCTGAATCACTTTTGGTACAGGTGTGTCACATGAAAAAAAATCTTTGTCTAGGAGTTGTGACACATCTGCCATGTCAAACTAGTCAGTATATACAGTATTGTAACTGTTAATCTCTTAAAGTGAAATTGGTCAGTCAAATCATGGTAGGATACCATTCGAGCCACTAAGCAGAAATGTGTACATCAGTGGACATGAAGAGAACCCATTATGGCAGCTTTGTTCGTCCTCACATAATACAACAATGTCAAACTGAATACACAGCATTCCACTATAGGAGGAAAACACAGGGAATCTGCCTTGGTTGGGGACATTCTTGTCTTCTTGAAAGGGACCAAGACATCTATGTTTAATTATCACCGGCACAGAGGTCTACAGGATGCACAAACAGATTATACACAATCACGTGAAAAGTAAACGTGCCACAGCTTATGTTAAGAAAAATTGATAACCAATAAGTCACCCTCATTTAGTCTGCATGTGTATAATTGTCAAGGCTATCAAAGTTATCTCCCTTGGCAAGCACACCCGAGTTCATTATGTTGCATGTGATTTTGGAGACCAGGGTAAAATAACAAATGTTTGTAGCTGACACAAATAACTGTTTATTTACACATTGTTTGTGCCTTCATTTTGTTGTAAATTTTCTTGCAGTAATATTGGGAATATTCTGGTGTGAATGGTATGAGGAGATTTGAATATCATATTGAAAGTTATATGAAGGGTTATAATTGTGTTAAATAACATTATTTTTATAAGTTAGCCGAAAACATCCATTTCAAATATGGACATGATGATTTAATTTCAAGTTTATATCACAACTTTGAAATATAGTAAGCAAGGTTTTAATTATGTTGAATGTATTTTCATACTTACAGAGATAGTGTCAGGAAATACCACAAGGTGGAAGATTTACCAGATGAAGAAAGTGAGGTCTGTGCTGGTTGCATGTAAAATTTTATATCCAAGTTTGCTTTTTCCTTCCTTTATAAGATGATATTGCTAGAGTGATTTTGTATAGCAACCCACTCTAGCTCTTGTGCTATAGAGATTGGTTACCACCTAAAAATTCTTTCATTTATTTTTTCTTTTAGACTGTTTGAAAATATAGTTCAATGCTTTCAAATGTTTGAACATCAGGTATTGATAACATTAATGGTTTGCTGATGTGGTAGCAAATGTGTCTATGAAATGTTACGGTATTGATCAGGTGGAATCCGAGAGGTCTAGTGAGTCTGGAGAGGATACAGACTACCACAAGCTGGTGGCCACGATGTCACGGAGAACAAAATCATCTCACAGTCGGAGATCAGGTGAGATAGTGTTGATAGCAATAGGGAAGTGGCAATGGCAGTGATACTTGATTTTGTCTTCTCTCTGCTTTTTGCTATCTTTGCTTATCCTTGTTTCTGCTTATATCTCTCTGTGCTTTTTTAACTTTATGCTCCTTTCTCTTTCTGCCTATTTCTCTTTCTGCCTATTTCTCTGTTAAGTCTGCTGATGCTGGCTTCTTCTCCAAGGTATATGGAAAGAACTGCCAGCAACTTGCTGATGTCCATTTTTTTCGGTCTCTGGACCATTTCCTCCTACAATAATGTTGGCCATCATCATGCAAGTGACATATTCTTGAGTGGGATCTAAACCTTCAGTGAAATGGATAAATATGTATTTCTCAATCTGCTCATTATTCTTCGTGCTAATTTCTTGTCTGCTTACCTCTATATCTTCTTATTTCTCCATTTGCTCATTTCTCATTCTGCTTTTTCCTCTCTGAGCTCATCTTCCAACTTGTTACTCCGATTGTACTTGTATAATTTGATTGATTTCTCTTTCTGTTCATCTCTCTTCCTACCTATTTTTCTGTTTGCTCATTTCTTCTTGCTTATCTCTTTTAAGCTTTGCTTATTTCTCTATCTGTTGATCTCTGTATCTTACTGTATTCATACATTTCTCCTGCTGCTTATGTCTATCTGATCATCTGTCAATCTGCTTACCTCTCCATTCATTATGTTCCCGGCTGACTTTTGTATAAAGTTAGTGGCATTTCTTCTGTAGACCTGCAGATTCTTGAATATTATATTGTATCCTGAATATACCATATACCAAGTGTCCTCCCTGTTTTCAGTTTCAGATGAGTCTGCTGATGAGAGTGACTCAGGTTCTGATGACACTGATGATCATGATGTGAAAGATGACTCAGATGTGGAACAGGTAATGTCTATCATACAACCCTGTAACTATGCCAGCACTGATGAGTCTGCTGATGAGAGTGACTCAGGTTCTGATGACACTGATGATCATGATGTGAAAGATGACTCAGATGTGGAACAGGTAATGTCTATCATACAACCCTGCAACTATGGCAGCACTGATGAGTCTGCTGATGAGAGTGACTCAGGTTCTGATGACACTGATAATCATGATGTGAAAGATGACTCAGATGTGGAACAGGTAATGTCTATCATACAACCCTGCAACTATGGCAGCACTGATGAGTCTGCTGATGAGAGTGACTCAGGTTCTGATGACACTGATAATCATGATGTGAAAGATGACTCAGATGTGGAACAGGTAATGTCTATCATACAACCCTGCAACTATGGCAGCACTGATGAGTCTGCTGATGAGAGTGACTCAGGTTCTGATGACACTGATGATCATGATGTGAAAGATGACTCAGATGTGGAACAGGTAATGTCTATCATACAACTCCGAGAATCTGACAGGAGTGAAAGAGGCCAGAAAGTTGTCCTGCACTCTGTGAGATGTGGCTGTTTTCACAAGGGTTTCCTCAACTTAGTAACCTCATGACATGGGTGTAACAGAAATAATAGTCAGTGTTAACACAGTATCAGACATGGATCAAGTGCAAGGTGGGGTTATGTACCTTTTTAGAAGTCCTGTGTATACAAATTAGTTATTTGGTGGTTAACTTGGTGTTGTGGATTACTCAACTCATAACCTGAGTTAAAGGGATATAGCCCATAAAAATGAGCTTAAGGTGACTGAAAAGATCATTAAAAACTGTATCTGAAAATACCATCAGTGATTTTGTTAGATTGTCTTTCACCAAATGAGCGCAGTCAAATGTTTGAATTGTACGGTGGGTTTAATGGGTCATATTGAAGATGAGGTTCACCAGTGACTTCATACCGGCTTTTCTATGGCCTTAAAGCAGCAATTTATATATCTGAATTTCATATTAGCGTTTTCATACACAGGCAAACACTATAGGAGTACTCTTCATAAGACCCTTTTTCAGAGCTGAATATAAAGGTGTACACTATGTGGTATGACGTCACCGGTGAACCACATTATCAACATGGTCCATAAAACCCACCACACATTCAAAACATTTGACTGTGTTTATTGTGGAGGAAAAAAAATGCACCCCAAATCAGTGAGGGTATTTTCAATCCAGTTTCAAATGGTCTTTTCACTCAAATAGGTTCATTTTTATGAGATCTCTCCCTTTAATGTTATACAAGAGCAAGAATCCAATTTTTACATTGGAGATGCCAGCATACAGATTTCATTGACAAGATATCAGAAGAATGCATGTCTGTGAATGGTTTTCACTAAGTAAACACAAAGGAAATACATTCTTATTGCAGGATTTTCAAATTTCTGAGATGACTGCTGAAGGAGTGAAATAGATTATGTGGATTTATTGTATTGGTGTTCTGTTATACTGAAGACTGTTTGATTTTGTGAAGTTTTTCAGGTTTTTGGGTTGAGCAAAACAAACATTGATCATACAATGTTTCCTTGACCTTGCAGATTCCTGGGAATGATGATAAGTCACTGAATGATGATGGTAGCACAGAAGATGCTGAGGAAGGAGATGAAGAAGAGGATGATGGTAAATTTGCTGATGGAAATCCTCAGGAATTAAGCTTGAAGGAATCAGGTGACTTATTTTAGTTGTAACAATTTTGTTAGTTCTAGATTTTGCATTGTATTTTAAGTTTTTGGGTTTCATCTTTTAAAGTAAGTAATCCAAGTGCTCATCACACATTTTCTCTGCTTGTGAACCTTGATCCTACATTATGACAATATATATAATCTCAAATCAGGTGGAGCTTCTTTAACAAAGCAGTAACAACATACAGCAAAAATGAATGCATGTACATTCAAGGCCAATGGCTTACCTACAAGAATATTGTAACGAAGACAAGGAGATAAAGCTTGTGTAAAGCTGGCCCCAGTGGTGAAGTGATTTCCATCAAACATGGAATGTAAAGAGACTTCCAATGTAGGTATCATAATGGGAATCATACACTTTCATCAGATATGTAATTTCAATGTAAACATTAGGTACCTCTTGATTTTAGAATGACATCACCATAGTTAATACACTTTACCCAGCGTAGAACCAGATTTGTAAGATTTTCCCAGGGGAACAGCTAGATTCCAGTGTGTTTGGATTGGTCAAGCGAAACTTCAGTAAGGATAAGAGGTTATTTAGGTTTCCTCTGTAATCAGTGGCTTTAGAAAAACTGAACACTGGAAACATGTATTTCCTGTATTCACATTCAGTGATCTTGTAAAAAAGAAGATCATATTGACTTAAATCTCCCTGAATTTTTCTGAGATTTCATGTCCAAAATTTTGCTTGATAAGAGTGATGTGATAAATAAGGAGTCTTTCTCTTCCAGACCCATTCACGAAACATTTTGAATTTGATCTGCCAGACAAATTTGCTGAGGAACTTTCAACGACCAAAATTTGGAAGAAAGAAAATGTGAAGGTATTTGTAATACAGATTTATTGGGTTGGGGACAAAGTGGATGCAGCAGTTACGGTTACAGTGTATAAAATTCATTGTTTCATATTTTTGAAGTCAAAAGAAGTCACCAGATGTGAACAGTTCATCTGTACTGATTATCAGGTATACTTACAGTTTAAGAAGCAAATGATCTGCTTCTAACATGTTAGAGAGTTTGACCTGCCTGAATTTCTTTTAATAGCCTTGTTTTCTTTCTTCTGATTGGTCAGATCCTGCATGTAGGAAAGGCTGTCTGTTCCTGGCCTAGTGACGAATTTCGACACACTGTGGACAAAACAGAGAAAGACTTAAAAAGACTTCATGTGAGTCTATTCCACATAGCTATCCGATATTTACTTTATATGCACTAAACAGAGAAATTCATGGAAATATTACTCCTTGGCTTTTTATTTGACAGACATCCAGAGAAATGAAATCAATAGCGCAGACTTCCCAAAATGAGTTTCGTGCCCTGTATTTGCACAGATGACCCTGGCCATGAGTCAGGCTGAAATATTGAGTTTAACATGTATGGAATTCATGTTGATACAATATGCTTCAAGCCATGGTCCTGTAGCAATAGTAATTCTACCTTTTCCGCCAACCATGTCAATGCAACTCCTCTTACGAACCAGGCATGTTGATATTACTCAGCTAATGAGCCTGGTTCTTGCACTGTAGTGATACAGCTCACACTATGCACCAGGCTCCTTCAGCTATCCTGATGCAGCCCACACCATGAACCAGGCTCCTCCAGCTATCTTGATACAGCTCACACCATGAACCAGGCTTCCTTAGCTATACTGGTACAGCTCACCCTGTGAACCAGTCTCCTCCAGCTATCTTGATACAGCTCACACCATGAACCAGGCTCCCCCATCTATCTTGATACAGCTCACACCATGAACCAGGCTCCCCCATCTATCTTGATACAGCTCACTCCATGAACCAGGCTCCTCCTCCTATATTGATACAGCTCACTCCATGAACCAGGCTCCTCCACCTATATTGATACAGCTCACTCCATGAACCAGGCTCCTCCACCTATATTGATACAGCTCACACCATGAACCAGGCTCCTCCTCCTATATTGATACAGCCTCCTGATATATTGATACAGCTCACTCCATGAACTAGGCTCCTCCATCTATTTCGATACAGCTCACTCCATGAACCAGGCTCTTCCACCTATATTGATACAGCTCACTCCATAAACCAGGCTCCTCCATCTATCTTGATACAGCTCACTCCATGAACCAGGCTCCTCCACCTATATTGATACAGCTCACACCATGAACCAGGCTCCCCCATCTATCTTGATACAGCTCACTCCATGAACCAGGCTCCTCCACCTATATTGATACAGCTCACTCCATGAGCCAGGCTCCTGCTATATTGATACAGCCTCCTGATATATTGATACAGCTCACTCCATGAACCAGGCTCCCCCATCTATCTTGATACAGCTCACTCCATGAACCAGGCTCCTCCATCTATCTTGATACAGCTCACACCGTGAACCAGGCTCCCCCATCTATCTTGATACAGCTCACTCCATGAACCAGGCTCCTCCTGCTACATTGATACAGCTCACACCATGAACCAGGCTCCTCCTCCTATATTGATACAGCTCACACCATGAACCAGGCTCCTCCATCTATCTTGATACAGCTCACTCCATGAACCAGGCTCCTCCTGCTACATTGATACAGCTCACTCCATGAACCAGGCTCCTCCTCCTATATTGATACAGCTCACACCATGAACCAGGCTCCTCCAACTGTCTTGATACAGCTGGCACCAAGAACCAGGCTTCTCCGGCTATATTGATACAGCTCACTCCATGAACCAGGCTCCTCCTGCTATATGGATACAGCTCCTCCTTTAATATTGATACAGCTCATCCTGTGAGCCAGACTCCTAAAGCTATACAGCTCATCCTTTGAACCAGCCTCTTCCAGTCATATTGATACGGTTCGCCCAGCTACATTGATGTGACCTCGCAGTAATAATGCAGAGCCTGGTAGATTCAGGTCAAGCATTTTTTAATTGGGTTATACTGCAAAAAGTGATCAGACTGGTTGAATGTAATTTATCATCTAGCTGCTATGTAAAATGGAGGTAAAATAGAAGGAGGCACAACTCGGGTCCTTCAAAGTGATCAATGTACCATACGGACACAGAATGATTCGAGCTCTGTTTTGACAGCAGATTAACATGTCTGGCCTGTGGTTAGGATATCACACATGTGCTGTCAACACGAGTGGCTTTTGACACAAAGTTACTCAGCACCCAGTCGCGCCTTGGTCAGAGGCCGCTTTGTTTATGTGCCAAATAATTATAAGATATGTAAGACAGAATGTATGTCAGACCACCTTGATTCAGTTATATTTTATTTATTTATTTGATTGGTGTTTTACACCGTACTCAAGAATATTTCAGTTACATGACAGCGGCCAGCATTATGGTGGGAGGAAACCGGGCAGAGCCGGGAGGGAACCCAGGACCATCCGCTGGCAGACCTTCCCACTTACAGCCGGAAGAGGAAGCCAGCATGAGCTGGTCTTGAACTCACATCAACCGCATTGGTGGGACGCTTCAGGTCATTGTGCTGCAATAGCTCACTAACGGACTGAATCACGGAGACCCCACTGATTCAGTTATAACAAGGGGAAAAACAGAATGTTGCTGTTGAAAAGAGAATGGTTGCTTTTTGGGGGCTGTTATTACTAGGTGAATAGAAGATATATGTAAGCTCAGTTACTTATTTTATGAAAAGGGTTCCTTATAGTGACAGATCACTCTAAGGCCTGGTTGTACACTTGCTCTGGGGCACAGTATTGTACATGGTACATCAAACACTGTTCAGCCACGGGAGGTTCTAGTCAGAATACAAAGGCACAGCGGATGAATGAGGCGGTCTCCCAGGCTAGTTGTGCCTCCTTCTATTTTACCTCCATGGTAAAACCAATTACTTCAGACTTCATGTGTGTATAATATGTATGTGACATTCATTTTCAGGTGAAGCACAAGCTATGTCAACAAGTGTTAGGATGTAATCAGAAGTGGTGCAGAGTTACTCCCCCTTCAGGAGGTGAGTGTGGCATAAAATATATCTTTGGACTGGAAATGTTTCCTGATTCTCACCCATCACACCATATTTGTGGTATAGTAAGCTCATCAAACCGACAGTCTGGAGGTCTGGTCTTTGAGTTACTACTTACTCTCTTCAACGAGAAGTACTGAGAAAATGCATACAGTGTATGAACACCAAATTAATTAAATACATCTGCATATATTTTTAATCAGTGTCCATCTGTTTTCCTCTATTTCATTTCAGGTGTAATTTTTTATTACAAACACCAAAATGAGCCTTCTTCATAGAGCTGCATATGGAGGCATTCTGCCAATCTTCTGGCTTCTGCTGCAGTTAGATTGCAGTGTAATTTGTACTATAAAGTAACTGTCACTTTATCATTGTGTTAATTTGCTAATCAAGGTCCTCTTCTGTGTTTGCAGATCCTCTGACCAGCCACCAGGTAGAACTCTTCAAGGTTATCAACACTTACCAGGTAGGGTCTACTTGTGGCATCAAGGCTTAAAGTTAGCTTTTTGGATGACTTAAATCGTAGAACAATGTCTATAAAAAGAAGGAAGCTAGAGTATACACGATAATCGATGTGAAAGAATGTTCCATTTCCATTTTCTTTATAGCCTAAAATGAAAATCATTTATGCACAAGAACTGATACAGTGATGTTTAAAGACTAATCTTTTTTCCTTGTGTGTGTGTTTTTTTTTAAATTACAGGATTTATACTACCCAGAAAGAAGTGTCGAGAATGGGGAGCAGATCCGACTGGTCTATTGTCTTCATGCTCTGAACCATGTGCTTAAGTAAGTTTTGATAATAGTTACTAAATATGTATTTTCTACAAAAGAGATGTGCCCAAATATCACCCTGTGAATATGTCTTTTTGATATTTATGAAAAAATTTTAACATGAGATAAGTGCATATGTCCCAAATCACAGGTTCAAATCTAGCCCTCGTTGGTTTGGCATGTGGAGATTTTGCCAGGTGCTGTACCAGGTTGAGTGCTTTTACCCGATTTCCTCCGTCCGTAAATAAACCAGAATAAATATATATCTGCATATGTTTGAGTATGATGTATATCATTAAAATGATTAAGCGAGGTAGTATACTTAAATATGTAATGGACATTCTGAAAATGTAATGCCGAGAGCTGTGTGCATATTTCTTTGTACCATCAGGACAAGAGGTCGCATTGTGGCTCACAACTCCAAAATCAAGAGCAAAGTCAGCCTTACCCCAGACAACATGTAAGGTTTGCTGCGTGTAAATCTATATATCTGGAATTCATGACTTCTTATCATTACTGTGTGTTCTTATATCTGCATAGTCTAGACTCTGAAGCATATCTGTTCTGGACATTCACTGATTCTTGGAAATAGAAGTTCCAATTATGACATCTCAAAATCGGTTAATAAGCATCTGTGTTTAATTCAGACTTTTATGTACATGACCTTTCAATACCTTTTGGGTATAATTTAACTGTCAAAACCCTTTTTTCCTCCTACAATCTGTTCCCATGGTGATTCTGTAGTACTCTGTTTGTGCATGTGGTTTATTAATATTAGTTAATTTTTTCCACAGTGAGTGCAGAGACCAAGGCTTAACCCGACCCAAAGTCCTGATTGTGCTACCTTTTCGAGACTCTGCCCTGAAGGTTGTCAACATGTTTATTGACCTTCTCATGCCAAAGGATCAGGTGAGATGACATCCGGTTGCCATTTTGCTGGGCATTGTTATGAAACCCCAAAGATCCTGTTACTCTGTAGTTGGACATGCTATAATATGTAACAGTATTCCTGCAGATTAGTTAGGGCCTTTGTGTAAGGAAGTTTGTAACTCATAATTTTCTGTTAGATAGTGTGTATCGCGTGGGTTTCCTCTTTGGTTCCTGTCACATTCCCGCAATCTGTTTGTTGGGATTCTGTCAGCAGGTTTGTAAATCATGATTTCTGTCAGAAAATGTTACGTGTGTTTTTCCTTGGGCCCTGTTGGATTTTCTCTACTCTGGATAACGTATAATCAGGTTGCTGTCTACTGAGAAACTCCATGATTAAAATGTAGACCAGTAGTTCGTTAGGCTTTAAATGTATTTTTATTATGAACTATTATGTTATTCAGATATAGAAATCAATATTAGGTTTATATAAATCACTTGTTCTGTTTCAAAAAGAAAATGTTTCTCTTAATGTTTTAGAGTAATGATTTGGCAACCTAAATGTACATATTTCCAGTTATTGTGAACCTCCATTGCAGACATTTGTCAGTAACAAAAAGAGATTTCAATCAGAATACAGTGAGAGTGGAGAATCCAAAAAGAAAGGCCTCAAACCAGGTGAGCTAAATGTAACTGAGATTATCATAAAGTAGTACCTTTTAATCACCAAATTCCAGTGTTTCCATGGCAAAATTTGCTTGATAGTGTATACATGTATGATAAAAGTGGAGAGATTTATATTATTGTGAACATGTTTTTTTTCGTATATCACATTTGTTTGCCTAATGCTTTATTTATGTCATTCAATATTTTCAAACTTACACACCAAAACATTAAAACCCTGTATTAGCCACTAAAATCCCAGCATCATTACTCATGTTGAGAATGATGTTAATGTTTACTTGTCATTTTCCAGAGGATTATGAAGCCACATTTGCAGGGAACATAGATGACCACTTTAGGATAGGCTTGGGTGTGGCGAAGAAGACCCTCAAACTTTACACAGATTTCTACAGCTCTGACATTATCCTGGCCTCTCCCCTGGGGCTGAGGACCTTGATAGGAGGAGACGGGTGAGGCAAATGACACGATAATAGCTGATCTGATGAAGGGAACAGTGGTGCAAAGGTGCATTTAGTCTAAACTCACAAGAGAATGCATGCTTGGGAAGTTTCAAAGGCATATTAGATATGTGAATAGTATTTAGGTAGATGCATGTGGCATAATAAAACAGCCAACAACATGAAATGCAATAATTGGTGTTGCAGTGATGATGGAATATATGATGAATTGAACATGACTTACCTTCATTATGATCTTTGAAATTGTTTTCTATCTTAATCAAATGCTGTATAAAAGTATTTTTGACAGAAGAACCATAACTGTCCTTTTTAAGTGTAATAGTTTATTGAATATATTCTGCAGTGAGAAATTGGAAAGTGACTTCCTGTCTTCCATAGAAGTGCTCATACTTGACCAGGCTGATGTTTTTCTCATGCAAAACTGGGACCATATACTGGTAAGTAGTGTATCACTCATCCAGCTTATCACTGGTGCTTGCCTTGGCCTTACAGCTGAAGGTTATCAGCTACCTGTAGAATCTAAATTTCTCTTTAACTGGTTTCCTCCATAGATAATAATGAAATTGTGTTTTTTCTATATGTTCCTGCAACCAGAACAAGGTTGCCACATTTGAATTTTCATGTTTCTACCAAATTTTGTGACAAACTTTGCCGGGTTTTTAATTTTGAAAAATTTAATATATGCTGGATTCAGTAAAATAATAAGATCTTACTTTACTCTGAATTCTAGTCTATATTGAGGTACAGCAAGAAAGAAAATAATATTACAAATACAACACTTGACAGTGCTGTTGATGAGGATGGTTTATTTGGGTAAACACGAAATTCTGTGCTGTGTATTTGTTCTCTGATGGAACACATACAACTTTGGTAAACAAGAAATTCCTCGATGTGTATTTGTTCTCTGATGGAACACATACAACATACAAAACAAGAAATTCCTCGATGTGTATTTGACAGTTTTTGATGGAACATATGCACCTACAGCCAAAGGAAAGCCATGGTGTCGATTTCTCCCGTGTCAGAATGTGGACTCTCAATGGATGGTGAGTAGACATAGAAACTGTGGTCAATTCTGGCTGATGGGTACCAAGGGGAACAACTCTGATGGGCGATCCATTTGTGGAATTGATGGTTGGTAAAGTTCTATGAAGACAGCAACACATTTTGAATTCCATCATTGTCTCTGATAAGCAGAAATTCACAATTTTTAGTGATGCATCAGATCTTCAACAAGTTTCCTAATTTTAACCCAAGTGGTACTGGTCGAAAACCAGAAGAGGTTATGTATTAGCAAGTTGTTAGCAGCATCCATCCGTCTGTCTGTCTGGCGTCTGTTAACATTTCCTTCAAAACACTACTTCTACAGTTTTTGTTCGATTACAACGAAACTTGGGTCAAGTGTAGAGGGCATCAAGATGCATAATTTATGGTATCAATTTTTCATTTCAATGATTGGTTGTCCGTCTGAGTTTGTTTATACAGAATATGTTAACGCTTTCAAAATGCTACCCCTCATACACTTTTTGTCCTATTCAACGAAACTTAACTCAAGTCTAGATGCAAGATACATAAATTGTAGTATTGATTTACCATTTTGAGGTTCAGTTTTCTATTTGTCTGTCTGTCTGTTTGTATGGTATATGTTAACATTTCCTTCAAAATGCTACTAATTACTGTTCCAGTTTTCATTCAGTTTCAACAAAAATCAAGATACATATTTTGAAGTATTGATTTTCAGTTGTGGTTCTTCATTGTCCGGTATACATACATAATTTTGGTGAACAACTCAGTGCTAATTTTTTCCCAACCAGTAGAGCTATTGTCTCATCAGAGACTGTTTTTCTCTTCAAATTACTGTTAAATCCATACCCAGAAATGGTAGGTTAGAAAGTAAAGGGCCTTGAGATTACCCCCAACCCTCCTCAGGTATATTTTTCACACACAATAAAATTAACTGACCAAGTGTAAGTTAAACATTTGATATGAATGACCTATTTCCATTGCAGGGCCAAGTTTTACCGGCAGACTTTGGTGTTCAGCAGCTTAGTTTGTCCTGAACTTAACTCCATTTTGAATAAAAGGTGTCAAAGTATCCTTTGTAAGAGTTGGTGAGAAACGATAACAAACCTGCATGTACTGTTGTGAAATTTTTTTTGTTTCTCATGCTTCAAAGGGTTTCATCTAGAGGTTTACATACATGTCATATGCCTTCAAGCGTAAGTTTTACGAGTTGGTACATAAAAAAGCATAGGTAGTAGCAGTTAGGGAAAAGGTCATTTGTCATAAATATTAACTTCCGAATTTTAGTGGAACTGGGGCCTGTTGTTGATAATGCTTTTATGTGTAGCTAAGATAAGGGTGGTATACGTAGTTAAGATGTTGTGACATGGGGATGAGAGAAGGTGACAGTCATATCTGAATGGTATGGGGCTGTTATATCTGGATGAGATGAGGTTGTTATATTTGGATGAGGTGAGGTTATATTTGGATGAAGTGAGGTTGTCACATTTGAATGAGATGAGTTTATTGCTGGATGAGGTGAAGTTGCTGTATCTGGATAAGGAGGTAATAACTGGATGAGATGAGGTGGTTATATTTTATGAGTTGAGACTGTTACATTTGAAAGAGATGAGGTTGTGATGCCTGGATGAGGTGAGAGAGTTATACCTAGATGAATTGAGATTATTACATTTTGTTGACTTACAGTTGTTATACCCAGATGAGGTGAGGTTGCTGTACTTGGATGAGGTGAGGTGGTTATATCTGAATGAGATGAGGTTGTTATATACCAGGATGATTTGAGGTGGTTATACTTGGATGAGGCGAGGTTTTTATATCTTGGTGAGATGAGGTTGTTATATCTGGATGAGATGAGGTTGTTACATTTGGATGAGATGAGGTGGTTACAGCTGAATGAGGTGAGGTTGATATATACCAGGATGAGGTGAGCTTGTGAGGTGAGATAGTTACATTTGGATGACATAAAGTTGTTATATCTGGAAGAGATGAGGTTGTGTTATTTGGATAAGTTGAGCTTACAATTGGATGAGAATAGGGTTGTTATACCTGGATGGGGTGAGGTTGGTATACTTGGGTGAAGTGAGGTGGTTATATCTGGATGGAGTGAGATTGTTACATTTGGATGAGATATGGTTGGTATAACTGGATGAGGTGAGGTTGTTATATCTGGATCAGTTGAGGTTGTTATATCTGGATCAGTTGAGGTTGTTATACCTGGATGAGATGAGGTTGTTATGTCCGGGTGAGGTGAGATTGGATGAGATGAGATTGGTATACTTGGATGAGGTGATGTCAGATGTAAGGAGTACCTCAGTTACAGGACTTGAATGAAACTAGAATGAAGGAATGTGGTTCAGCGCCAGTTCAACAGTATGGCCATTGTCTTAATGAGAACATATGCAGCTCCTTGACATTGTCATCAGATTACGGAGGGAAGGTTTGTGTTTCCAAGTCCAGCCTGACAGGAACAATATGTCAGATCGTAGTCCAGCTGCCCCAGGTATGTATGTTGTTATTGTGTAAAATGGCATCTAGCAGACTCCCGTGAAGGGTAGCAGACTCCCGTGAAGGGTAGCACTCCCGTGAAGGGTAGCAGACTCCTATGAAAGGTAGCACTCCCGTGAAGGCTAGCAGACTCCCGTGAAGGCTAGCAGACTCCCATGAAGGGTAGCACTCCCGTGAAGGCGAGCAGACTCTAATGAAGGCTAGCAGACTCCCATGAAGGCTAGCATACTCCCTTGAAGGGTAGCACTCCCGTGAAGGCTAGCAGACTCCCATGAAGGCTAGCAGACTCCCATGAAGGCTAGCAGACTCCCGTGAATGGTAGCACTCCCGTGAAGGCAAGCAGACTCCCATGAAGGCTAGCAGACTCATATGAAGGCTAGCAGACTCCCATGAAGGCTAGCAGACTCCCATGAAGGCTAGCAGAAACTGCTTCATATTGAGATTCATGCACTCTATGATTTCTAAGCTTTCAAAACAGTTTATTTATGAAAATGACTAGAGTTTTACCTGACTAATCTTTAACCAACTGAAACATCAAACTGCTTTGATTTTCAGATTTTTCAGAGAATCGACTGTTCGAAGTTTACAGATTTGCCAGATGCTAGGTTTGAGTTCTTTATAAAGAAGGTAGGCATTTTCATTTTATCTCAAGTTGTGTGTGAAATGAATCTAGTATTTTTTTACATTTGCCATAATATCTTTTCACATATGAGCTCTGCGCTTATTTGTTTGAATTCAAATTCTTAAGGTACATGAGAACATCAAGTGGGTTTGGTTTTCCAGTTGTCTCAGATGGCTCATGGACTAGCCATAGGTCTCTCAAAAAGGCCCTGCATTTATTGAATGTCCTCTCAGGTTATCTTTTCAAAGGTACAGGTGTATGTGTATCTTAACTGAACACTGATCTAGACGACAGATAGCAAAGGTAAAGACCTCCAAGAAGACAAGTTCCTGCTGGATCCTGAAGACAGTGTGTGGTTTAGGCCCTTTGTTATATGACCCTAGGTTATATACCCCAGTGTTATACACCCTTGTGTTCTTGTAAATCTTCAACCTTTTCAAGCATTAAAACAGTTTTTAAAGGGAAATTTATGCATACAGTTGTTGTAAAAACAAATTCAAAAATGATTTGTTTATGTCACCATAGATATATGCTTCATAAAGCTATAAGAATTATATCACTATACCCTACAGTTCTACAGGAAAACATTGAAATATTGCTTTCAGCAGTGGTTGTAAGGGTTGAAGAATTAGGGTATATGGCCCTATGTTATTCAGTGTTGTGTTCTGTGCCATTGTGTTCTATGCCCTTAGGTCTTGCCTCATCATAAAGACCCAGTCATGTCCCAAACACTGATCTTCATCCCATCCTATTTTGATTATGTTCGTGTGAGGAACTACTTTGCCAAAGAAGATGTAGACTTTGTCAGCATATGCGAGTGAGTAATGTGGTTAAAATAGTCCACAGAATAACAACCTCTGTAAAAATCATGAAAATACATGTTTTATGAAGACATTGATTGAGGCCCACTGTTTTGGAAATAAGCAAGATGGAATGCTTCCATACCTTTATTGACATTTGCACTGGCCTGCATGCATTTGTTACCCCGAGTGAACAACAAATTAAATCCTAACTTGTGTGTTTCCAGTGATTTAAACGTTTGGAATAATAGTCCTCAGAGTAGTGCTTTATTATTGGGACTTTGTGTAAGAGTATAGGAGAAGATCCTGTTGACCCTCGTGTCAGTATACTTAAGGTGATAACAAGGTGATGTCCATGTCCTTGTGGCTGATTGATTGATGTCACATGTTGTGAATTCAGTAAGGCAACATAGAGATATTTGCCTCAAGGAGCCAGTGTCAGTTTACAGATCTGAAGGTCCCACCCATGAACGAAATGGAAAAGCCCCAGCCATGAACGAAACAAAAAGGATAATTAGATACGACAGTTGTTTATGATCATCTGCTTTCACAGGTACTCCAACAACAAGGTGATTTCCAAGTCCAGAAATACTTTCTTTCATGGGAAGACTCACTTCATGCTCTACACCGAGAGAATTCACTTCTTTAGAAGGTAAGATGCTGACAAAAAGTGAACAGTTTTTATTTTTTCATTGTGGCGGATCGTCTTGGGTTTCCCGTGTGCTCTGCATAGTTTCCTCCCATCATAATGCTAATTGTCATCATATAAGTGAAATATTCTTGAGTATGTCTTAAAACACCAACCAAACAAATAAATAAATATTTTAGTTCTTTTTTCTTGTCACATTTACACAAGGCTAGATGTTTAGAAGCACAGACCCAGTATGTTAAATTTCTGTTGTATGTCAGTATTTGTATCATTGTTCAGTTGTGTTTTCCTAGGTGAATCACCAACCTCTGATTGCATTCCTCTGACACATAAATGTAGAGCGTATTATCCTTTGGACAGATTCAAGTTACGAGGAATCAAGCACATCATATTCTATGCTCTGCCTCAGTATGCCCATTTCTACAGTGAGATATGTAACATGATGAAGGACCCGAGTGTGAAGACAGACAGTGACAACCTCAGCTGTACCATCCTCTACTCCAAGTATGAGGCGCAGACACTGGCGGTAGTTGTCGGAGCTGAGCGAGCTTCACACATGCTGAACACTGAGAAAGCTGTACATATGTTTGTCACAGGAGACAACAGCTAACCCAGGCTGTACAGTATATAGCAGTCAAAAAATGAGTGTGGGCAAAATGTTGACATTTGTGAGGAAATGTTCAGTTTTTATGTGATTCGGGAAAGGATGACTTGTTAAAACAACAAACTAATATGTACAGTGATGATATAGATAGTAGCGTACATGTGTACATACAATCATGGTAAGCCTAAGTCAAGCCTTGTATGAGACCTATTGCACGCTTGTCAATAGGCTTGTCATGAGAGACGAATCAGGGACGACTTTACATATACCCTAAATAACTCTCCAGACTCGGCTCAGTGTTGCTCTGAGACCCCTTAAGAAAGGAACACAAAGACGACTCGGACGGGAAACACAGATGGATTTGTCTATTTTATTACGAATCAAGTTCACCTTTTATACACATTTCATATGTTTACCAAAAATCTTTCTTGATTTCTTATCTTGAGATACACAGTCTACTTAGAAACAGGTGTAGTGAACATACCCGTTAGATGAGCGGCTTGTTCAGAAGATATTTGAACTTTTAACCTATAGTATTACTTCACTTCAGGTACTTTGATAATTTGTAGAGCATTAGAATGCAGATATCCTTGATAAACTTGATAAGTATAAGCGGGTTATATTCCATAACCAGTCATCCTTTGATGTGCTCTTCATCAGATTATATTTGGTGATGTCCCAAAGGAGTATTAAGATATTATCTGACTTCGACCAAGAATCACAATCTCTAGAGCAAATCTACTCTGAACACTGTTCCCTTTACCAAAATCTTCACTTAACACACATCACACTGGGAAAGGTCACTCTGACATTGTAACGGTATATATATGAGCTAACAACACATACCACAAAACTGCGGGAATAGAATCTTTCAAAATTCAATATAAATCCTACACTGTGTATAAATTAGAGCCGCACAGTACTGATAAACTGAGTTTGTTGGTCTTTATCTCTGTGTTTTGTGTCAGAAACATTCCCTACCCACATATATCCCACACAGAATAAGACGTTCTGAACTATTGCAAATCACCCTTCACTTCCTCACATCAACTGTGATACACTCAACTCAGAGTACACTATTTGTTTGGGGTTCTTAGTCCTTTCGCCTATCATATCATCCAGGTATGACATGTTCAGCTGTGGCTATACTTCAAGAAGCATGTGTGGTGCTTTCAGACTGTCTGAGTTGCTTTCTCGTAATCCTGACTAACACATTAGTTTTAGCTATTGGGTACCCTGGATATTGCTCTCTTAGCAAAGGCCATACCCATGAATGGGTTATTGGGTACCCAGGATACAGCTGTTTAATAGCAAAATCCATGTCCATGAATGAGGTATTGAGTACCCTGGATACAGCCCTCTGAGGAGGAGGCACGTTCATGAACAGGGTATTGGACACCCTAGATACAGATCTCTGGGCAAAAGCCATATCCATAAATAGGGTACTGGGTACCCTGGATACAGCTCTCTGAGCAAAAGCCATATCCAGGAACACAGTACTGGATACACTAGATACAGCTCTCTGGGCAAAAGCCATAACCAGGAACAGGGTATTGGGTACCCTGGATACAGCTGTCTTAGCAAAAGCCATGTCCATGAATGGGTTATTAGGTAACCTGGATGCAGTTTTCTTAGCAAAAGCCATACCCATGACCGTGCTGTTGGTTACACTGGATACAGCTCTCTTTACTAGCAAAAGCCATATCCATGAATAGGGGATTGGGTACCATCCATACAGCTCTGGGCAAACGCCATATCCATCAATGTGGCACTGGATACCCTAGATACAGCTGTCTGAGCAAAAGCCATATCCAAAAACAGGTTATTGAGTACCTTTGATACTGCTCTCTTTAATAGCAAAAGCCATGTCCATGAACGGTGTATTGGGTACCCTCGATACAGCTTTCTGAGCAAAAGCCATATCCATGAACAGGGTTCACCATGAATCAGTCGTGCTAAATCAGTGACAGTACAACCTATTTGGCATCTGAGCAAGAAACTTGAGGAACAGCTTATTAGGTGGGAGACTGGTGCTTATTTGGGGGTTATTACACAAAGCTATTTCTAACTTTCAATCATCTGAGTTACGATTTTAGAGCTTATTTTGGGGCATTCGATATTTAATTTTTGACCATGTCATAGATGTTATCGTAAGATAAATGTGTCAAAATTTCATCTTCCAAAACTAAAAACTAAGTATTGTGACAAAGATTTAAATTTTTGACTTAAGTGAGAAATAGCTTTGTGGAATCGGTCCCTGGTGGCTAAGACAGCTACACTTGAGAATAGCGTGGTGAGTGCTCTAGGCATGTTATGCTGGGAATAACCAGTTGGGTACCTCGGCATGGGCCTTTGAGGAATAGCCTATTTGTACCCTAAACACGGTATTATGGAAACCAGCTGATTCAGTACGGGTAACCTGGACATGGCTCACAAGGAGAACGGCCTTTTGAATACTCTTGGCGAAGCACTTGGGGGAAAGGCTGTTTGATACCGTACTATAGATACATTACTTTTAGGAGTACCTAAACATGGCTTTCCTGGCAACTGCCCTTTGAACATCCTAAACACGATACTTTTGAGAATAGCTTAACAGGTACCCTAGATAGAGAGAAGCTTATTGACATTCTGAAGAAGAGCCTACAGGTATATTTGGCACCCTACGCCTGGAACAGCCTGCAGGATATCCCACACACTTTAGGTATAACAGTGCACACTAGTGGGTTAAAACTTGCCTGAATTGTGCAATTTGTATCAAAACTCTTTGAGGTAACTTTAACCATACGTGAAAATTTGATGAATGCCGCCATGTGTATTTGGTAGTGGTGCACGTACCTGTTTTTTTTTTTATATAATAAATAAACGTCCTCTTCCTCTCAGAAGCTTGGATACAATTCTTCCATTATATGCAGCCCTATCCTTACCTATATCTCTGAATTTATGTCTACATGGTCAATACTTTCACATTTTTATCACATTTATTGTGATAAAGATTATACCCCATGACCGTATCTGTGAACGTATAGGTTACATCTGCTACACCTCGGTGCCGGTTGATTGACGCCCATCTGGTGATAGCCTAACAATCACGCACAGGAATCACCATCCTGTCATTGCTGACATCCGCCCTACTTTCCGACGTGAAAAGAACGAGATAACGGAGTTTTCTCCAAAGTAACCTGGACACGCCTGCCGCCATCTTGAAATGCGTTCATGGAACTTATCGCTTAAGAAGGGCAGCAGACGACAGCAAACCGTGAGCTCTTCGATGAAGTGACAAGCTTCGAGTACAAACACAGGGCCAGGCTACAGGCTGTATCTGATCAACGCATCTTCATCCCATTCCTCTCTTAATCTAAACATGCCAGGTTTTTCATCATTGTCAGGGATATGACAAAAATAATCTGACTGGAAAGATAACATGAAAAATTGAAATAGAGACCTGTTGATATTTTTGATATGTTGTGAATCCAGATATTTTGGTTAGAGCCTGAAACCTAATGTCTGATAAGGGATTAAAACTTCTTCATATCGTCAGATCCAAGTCGACGTCAAATCTAACGTAATCTGCATCCGGAAGTAGCAGGATTTGAACTTTTCATATCAGAACTCCCGTACCGGTAGATGTACATCGTTTGCATTAGTCCCTGTAATTATAGAGAATATGGGCCTATATATATCCAGCATGTAATCAATCTGGCATCGATATTTTTAGGGACACACAATGTTTGCTCGAATACTTGTGCTTGGGAGCCGGCTATTAGCTCGAACCTTCCATTTCCGGTTACGTAAAGAAATGTCCAAACGTGACCATGCCAAATTCCAGCCCTCTTTGAAAGGCTTTTTTGTGAATCCTTTTTCTTTATTTCAGATGACAATTTGACGAAAGCCAGATCATGCGCTGTAGCAACATATGGTGTGTTTTTCCAGTAAAATTTGTTGACAGTTTGGGCTACACAGATAAACATCTCTTTTCTGACTAAATTTACATCCAACTCCGTAGTTATATAAATGTGGTGATCTAAAAGTAGAACAACATCTCCTCGTGCCTTTTCGCAGCCAAGCTTCTGGTACATGTACTAACATTAATCAAATATACATCAAAAGGATGTAAAGTTTTAACTAAATCAACCCTGTAAATGTACATCAGGCACTTTTGCAAAATGCAGCAAAATATTGTGTATATATGTAGAAATTTTACACAGTACCGTATATTTTTGTGTTTAGTGTTTTACGCCTCACTTGATAATATTTTACTTTATTTTACGATGACGGCCGTCATTATAGTGTACCGTATGTAGCTGACAAGTAGTTTTTGTCAATTTCTGTTGGATATTCATTGTAAATGAGAGCCAGTGATATACCCTTGGATGTAAATTCCAGAAGGGAAGATATACTGGACAACAGTGGTGAAAATATTTTATCTCTGTGTGGACAGGCTTTGTACTAACAATGGATAACAGATTATATGACATCTTCACGAGTAGTTAATGGATGGCAAAGGTAAGAAGTTGTGTCGAATATTTCAACATTTTAAGTCTGTAGCAGCTGTTCCATTATATTATTTTAGATCAGCCAAGGGACTTGGACTAAAAGCAATGCAAGCTCAACTTGCGGGGATATGGTTGATATAGATTATACACAGATAGGCCTTAGGTGACACTTGGTTCGTCTGGTTATAGTCTGTCTTGCCTGGAGATGACCTAGGCTGAAAGTTGGACAAAGATAGTCACTGCCATCTAAGCAGCCATGATGGTAATGTCCTCGCCTTGGCAAACATTATCATTCTGCTTTCACGCAAAGGTTGTAACCCGAAATTGATACGTATTCTCAGTTGCATGTATTGTGTGACCTTACATAAAGCTCACAGCTGACCGCTTGACTTTCGCCAATGTGGCACGTCACATGGAAAACTTCGTCGGTAACTTGACTTAATGGATTGGTGTATTACTCCACGAGCACTCTGGTTTGCCCATCGTATACAAATGATAAAATCATGTTGAGTTTAATGACATACAATAAAACAGCTAAACAGAAAATAAATAAATGGAACACCTGTATCATCTCATTGTATATAAAAGAAATAAATCAGTTTTCAATATGTATGGCGGTATATCGTCAAAGAGCAATCAACCAAAAGACACATCTGTAGCTTATCAATGTGCAACTGATTAACGTCATTGTATATAGCAGATTCTGTGGCCATACCTGTCGTGAACATAATTATTTAGCTTTGTGATGATAAGCATTATCAGCCATTCTATGAGATAGGAAGGCTTTTATCACATAATCAAGACGATCCCAGTTACGGTATCTTTGAAATCCCAGCATGTGTTCCTTCTTATTTCGTGCTGCAATCTGACGGTGATGTATACATGGCCATTTTGTTGCCCCCCGACTCGGTACATATTCCGAGAACTGAATGTTCCAACTACACCTAATCTTATCAAGTGTCATATAATACATGAACAAATTCAGACTTATCTGGCATATGACACCTCAGTGAGTCGCAGTAACTTGTACATGTACCTGCACAATCGATAAGGTTTGTCTGACGTAGTCTAGCACAGCTTTGTTATCTAATAACTCTGTGTATACCGCGAACAACGTGTTACAGGCAATTGCAGAAACCGTCTTTTCGTCGAGGAACCGGCTTTTCATGATTCGATTTGCAGCTTCCGCATTCACACCCACTATACGGTACTCTAAATGATGGCAAAAGCCATTTGTGCGGGCTGTGTTCATGTTAAGTCCTTTGGAGACCGTGGCCCCTACAAGCACCACTTCCCCCGGTAAACACAGGGCCTGTTAACCAATGTGATAGAGTTGCTGGGAAAACAACGAGCTGTCTTGGAGCGTGCCTAGTCCAGATTGCCAGGAAATCGGATCGGTCAGAACCAGGGAAGCTTCAAACACTCTCTCACCATCTCCGGGATGGGATAAAAGAGGTAAAAATATAAACAGTCCGCTTGGGACCTAGGTGGTGCTAACGTGCTCTAACCTCCAACTGCCCCTGGGGCGAAACTGCATCTGTAATAGGCATTACATGTTTCCTTCCGCGTCTCAAAGGCACTTGGGGGAGTTTTGTGAACCTTCAAGATACCGCCAAATAATCCAAACCGGTAAAGCTTAATCACATTTTCCTTTTTACGGAGACGTACAGTATCACATAAAACGTCCTGGATGGGTTTTTGTGTGCAGAGACGAACCCGCCTCTGATCACTGTATCAGCTCTTGGCAGTTTTCCTTCCAAAATCGACAGCTTGTCTCCGACACAGTGTTTCAAGTCAGTAAGCTCGAAAGACGTCGTGACCCGCCCGGATAGCGCAGTTCGCAGTTCGCGTACGCTTTCGGACGGGGAGATCTGGGTTCAAACCTGGGTCGGGTCATACCAAAGGCTTTAAGAAATGGTACATCCTGTTTCCTCGCTAGGCGCTCAGCAATAAGAGGATAGAGGGTGGACTGGTCGGCCCGGTATCAATATAATGTGACTGGGTGAGGGGGCTTGTTGGGTGTCTTCGGCAAGGCGTCTCGGTGAGGCAGCACCAGATAAAAGATACGAAATCCGCCCTGCACCAAGGAGACACCGCCTTCGTATAAGTGAAATATTCTTGAGTAGGGCGTTAAACAATAAGCATTCATCGACCTTTTGATGTTGAATTTGTGGAATTTAAATAAAGGATGAAATAAACATAAGATGGGCCTTGTAACCTTGAGTTTCATCTGTAAGGAGAGCATGATGGATAGTTTCCGGTGGCGGTTTCCTTTGAACAGTAGGATGTGGTGACGCGAAGTAAATTATTGAACATTCCGCGTTGAATTCCCACTTGTAAAATGGGGGCGATGTGCTATCAGTTCATTGAGCGAGTGTTTTCCCTTACTGACTCCTTTGTCTTTTACTATACGTAAACTATAGTCGCCATGGAAACAGTGATGCATTTTGAAGCCGTAAATCTGAATACCACATTGGTTATGCGATTAAGGCCATGTCGGTATTCTTCCTTGCCTTTGATGTGGTGATATTTCCGAAGTCTCAGACGGACGCGACTCATACCTATTTACACGGCAAATGTATAGCTTAATCTTCCACGCTTGCATATGTAATTACAGATGTAAACATGTTAGTCTGATGATTGGATTTCCTATGCTTGTGTTTAAATGATGACTGCATCGTAAACGCCGAGCGTCACGAAGAGATGAACCACTGTAAGCTGGATTCTACTATGGGAGATTTTTGTAATTAAGTTCACAAGTCTTTCATTGAGTTAACAGTGTGATCACAATGGTGATACTGTACCAGGGGATACCGAAATGCGTTGGCTGAGAGATTAGAGAATTCTTTTTTTTTAAGCTGGGGACCACTGTTCAAATTGAACCCCCATTTTCAAGGGTGATCAGATGATCAAGGTGTCAGATGATAGGCGTCACCTTTTGTTGGTGACGAAGCTGATGTGCTTCTTAGTCATCATTTTAGGAAAAGATCACATTTTTATAACTTTCATTTAGGATTAGATATTAATATGAAGCTCCAACCAAACAAAGTGTGGACTGGCCGTATAAGAAATTAGTATTGTTAATTGATGCGCAGAATGTTGAACGAAAATAGCAAAGACATCACTTTCATTATAAATAGAATGTCCAGTGGGTGATATCAGAGCTGGCTTAGACGAGAGTGTTGCCCCAGTGCATTTTATACGAGGAGGCCACAAACTGATAATTACTGTACCGCAAACAAGTCACATTATATTATACCTGGTCTATGTATAACCTTAGTAAAAAGAAATTTAGACATTCATACACCTAGCTTAGGCTGTACATATGGGCACATGCATTCAACACATTGGCTCCTCATTATTGTTAATACTCAGTTTTCTTGGGATGAGCTTTTGCTTCTGTCTGAGGAGACGTATGTGGGCTTCGACCTTTATTATATACAAATGGATCTTCCCATAGACAACGATGATGCTTGTTTTCTGTGAATGAATTTGGGCACAAGTGATGATTGGGTCTCGTTAGCATTTTAAAGGTTAAGATCCCCGGAGATTTTGAAATTTCTACTTTTGGTCTGTGACATCTCTCTTTCTGGATTGGTTGAGTGCTACATTATATAAGGCGAGGAGAAGTAATCTAGAACAAACACCATGCACGTTGCAAAGCTAGTTAAATCAAAGCTGCTGCTCTGATGTTTGTTCCTTTCCCTGGGCAATTTCCAGTGTGGTCAGTCCACACAGACAGGCCTTACATCAGCTCGGACCGTAGACCAGATGATCCAGGCCACTAGGGCAGCCAATTTTTGGTCATAGGCAAACTTTGTCAGATTTTGTCGGTACCATTTTGGTGATTGATTCAGACTCTCTCAGAGACTGATGAAATGTGAGCTTTTCATTGTTATATGTATAACTGTCTGGGTGTTTGGACTTCTGGTTAGTAATTGTTTATACTAATAAATGAAGAGACCTTCCGAAGAAACTCTGACTAGTCACAAGCTTATCCATATTGTACTGTTCATTTTTTATAGTAATTATAGAAAACCTTTACTATCAATGAACCGTTGATCGAGATTAGTATAATGTGGAGCCCATGCTGGGACACAGTATGTAAACTGTTCACAGTTACATAGGACATATGTAACGCATGGTTCAGTTATTTTGTGTATACATTTTTCACGTATGTGACATTTTATATTCCTGTTGCCATCAATGTGTACAATCTCGTTTTCTCTGACTGTTGAAACTCCGTATGCGAAGGTATTATTAGGTGTATATAGATTGTTGTGAATTAACCGCCTCGGCAAAGGAATAGTAATTTACTATATAGGGCCTATGTACAGATCTATGTCACGAATAAACTAGTACTCATTTCGCGCCTTCCTCAAGCATGTATAACCACATGCACCGTGACCAAGGGGTAATCGTCTATAATCATGACTGCCTCAGTCCACGTGTTTTAATGTGCATGTACTGCACATGGACGTGACCAAGGGGTAATCGTCTATAATCATGGCTGCCTCAGTACACGTGTGTTAATGTGCATGTACTGCCACCTGCACAAGCATTGATTTTCTGGCCCAGCTCGATATAGCATTTAAATTTTTAAACGGTATCGTAGGTGAAACAGGATAATGACTGTGGTATAGAAAAGTAGGGTTAGCCCAGTAGTAACGTGCAATTTCATTTGATTTTATATTTCGCCATAAATAATTTTCACGGCAGTGAATTTTTAACAAAATAAGACTTTCCTATTAGGACGTACAAAATATGAAGAAAACACACCAAAACTTCAAATGAAATGCCAAGGCCCTAATAAACCACCGTCTGTAGTCCATGGGCTCTTCCCATGTACTCGTGTCCGTTTTTTTCATCCTTGTCGTTCATTCTCAAATCAACCACGGTATCGCGAATAGACGCACTGTAATGTCTTTCCTGTGTCCTGTTTGAAGATTATTACTATCAGATTCGTATTCATTATAATGGAGCCGCTTTGCAATCAAAAACATACCACCTTACAGATTCTTATTGGTACTATTATATGCACTAAGTCCAGCGAGCAAGTGTTCGAATGGTAGAAAGTCAGTGTTAGGTTGTCTTTCTCTTTTCGGCATTAAGTTCCAAATGCCCTTTCACATTAATTTTGACAAGGTCTCTTTCAGCAAACAAACAGGCATGGCTGCTTTCAAGTAACTCATGTTGGATCGATTCCAAATAACACTCATACATGCTGAGTATCTTGAGCCATAACACCGTATGTGACAACGCAAGAGCAGAAACACGAGACCAGTTCATCAGCGGAAGCTACACCATGATAATATTTGAACAAATAAGCATTGGATCTACACCAAAACATAACACCGAGTAAGTATAAGCTGGGCCAATGCTATGAAGCAATAATTTATTTTCATACAAGGTAATCATAAAACATTGATATGCGGACGTTTTGTGGTATATAGCAATCGTGAACGTATCGCGCTTTTGGGCCTTATCTATGTAGTCTCTTGTTCATTCCTGTCGTTGTAGTCAGGTTTTCTAGGCAAACTGGTAGCGTCGTACTCGTTCGTTACAAGAGAACAACCGTCTATTCAGCTTGAATAGCCACTGCGCGGGGAAAAGTACACCATTAGGATAAGTTCCATGGAATTATACAGCTTTTTTTCTCAAACTAAGAAGTAACATTTCTTTCTTTAGAATAATGGCACTGGTAAGACACGTTGATGACCTGTACAACATCACCACACGAAACTCAGACAAATCTGATAAGGAGATATATTCACTAAACATTGCACTCCAAAATATTATCCCAGACAAAAAATTTATTTTGAATAAATTATTTGCATAACTCACATAATATTGTGTAAAAGAATGCCAAGCAACCAAGCAGTCATGGCGTTTTTCCTTCCACATATCTAATTACACATTCTTTAAAGTTTCGCTGAAGTGCGTAAGTGACGTCAAACCAATTTCAACTAACAGAGACTTATCGATGTTAGCAAATAAAAAAACCGATCGATCGAGACATAAATGTAGCAAAATGTCAAAGAATGAAGAAAGCCAAGAGTGCCTCTCTCCATAAGCTCCCCAGTGTTGATAAGCTAATGGCCTTATGCTGCTACCGTCTGACAAAAGTTGCCTCGTCGTAAAAGCTATGACGTCATGGTTCCAAAACTAGCTCATGTCTCGTGAAGATAAAACGTCTAAGGTAAAATTCATTCAGAAAAAGGCCTCGATAGCTGGTTTACAACAGTTAACGCTGTCAGCTGTGTGATGATGGCACTATGGTAACTGGTTTCATAACAAGGGATTTTGCCTAAGAACAACCACGAACTCTGTTGAAACACAACGGTTAACATTTTTTAAGCTGTCTGATCATTTTTTTCTCTTTCTCACACATTGCTGAATCATACTTTCTCTCTCAACTGCATCATCAATGTAAAATTCAAAAAAAGTATCGTTATACATTGTATATACGGGAAAATATTGCAAATCGTGCGAATCTGCTCAGTATATCATTTCGCAAAAGTGCGGTAGATTACCGTGTTTTAATGCTTTCAAATATTTTCCAATTTCACAAACGATTAAAATGAAATGCGAGAAATCCAAAAAGATACACAGGATACTGTGTGGCTAAGAGAATAAACATGAAAACAAATATCCTATCTCTGTATCTTCCTTTTATATTACAGGGTAAGTACCGACTCATACATTGCTCAGCAACTACTAGCTCTCGTTAAATCTTGTGGAATGGAACAAAATGATAAACTTAATACCACCAAATAATTAATTAATTCCAAATTTTATGGATTCAAAACAGAAATCCAGTTCCAAAAACTTGTGTTCGTATCTGTTCACACACTCTCGTGCAAAAATATTCAAATTTGGTCCCATTGTAATCTCCTCTTTCAAAAAGCAAAATACTTTAAACAACATCAACAATCAACTCGACAAATTCAAATCCCACGTGTTTACAATGAGGACAAACCTCTCAAAACACTGCCCACGAAATCCACAGTTTACTGGAGCCATATCTCCACAGGGCATTCGAGAACGTCTGATCAACACCGCCATTCAAACATTCAAACAAAATGTGGCTGTCTGATAAAACACCTTACCCAAACCTGATACGCTGACTCGGTAAAACAAATGCAGTGTCTGACTTACGTTCAAATGTCCATATCGAACAATGCACGTACGACTTTGGTCACACTCTCCAAACCTCGGTGTAAAACATCTGACCAAAACTGGTGTACATCAGATCAAAAAATATTACCAAATTTTGGGTCAAAATCTACGTTTAAACATATCCTCCTTTTCCGTAGCCTCCAAAACGTTTTAATAACCTCATTTAACCCAACACTTTGGTTAACTTCAACAAAACCTTTCCACAAAAGATTCTTTTGATCAACATTCTTAGCAGCTTTAAATGACTACAAGGACTCTCAGCGGGTAGGACTCAACGGATTGGATCGCCTCAACTCGACCGACGCCTTGACAGGAATTGGCTTCCTTGTCGCCACACCCTGCTGGACAAATGCTTACCAACGATGCGTGTGGTACACGATCTAACACGATCGGATTCGATTTAAAACTCAGGAGGAATCCTGGTATCCCCTCATTTTGGCTTACTTGGCCACAAAGCTTCCACAGAAAACAAAATGTCAGCCATGTTTTGATCCAAAAGAACATCATCGAGAACGCAGCTATCCACGGCACTATCTGGTGTGTCTACTTCAGAAACGTTCTGGATCGGAGGACCTCGAAAACGAGGTATGTCCCAGGAGCTAAGGCTTCGCTTTCTGCCGTCGTCTTTTGCACCGTCAAAAGTATCTGGGATACCGAGAATGTTGCTGGTGCTTGAGCTAAAAGGCTTGGAGTATTTTTGTTGGAATTCAGCGCTCTGTTGAAGCAATGCGTCACTAATTGTGGAGAATTTTCGCTCTGAGAGTCCTTCCTCGTCCAGTGTCATCGTGGACAGATCTAAGTCTCTCTCGGAATCATTACACAGACTTTCCACAGAGGCGTTGGCGGTGTCTGCCGCTGACCGGTCATCCACCTCGTCACTGACCGTGTCCTGACGTCCGAACGACGCCCGGGTGTAGCGGCCTCCCCTGAGGGCACTGAGTGGGTGAAGGTGAGGGGAGCGGGTGAAAGCAGGGGTACTGGACCCTGCCGCGGAACTCGTGTTAGATTCACAGGACGCTGAGTTCTGACGGAATGACTGGTTTGTCGAGTCCTTGCTCCGTGAACGTTGAGCCAGACGGTTGACCTGACGTAAGAACAACTGCGTGTCGAGGTCGACGTTCTCGTGTTCGGCCATTTCCGCCATCCAGGCCACGAGCTTGTCGTAGGAATCCAGCGGAGGGTCACCAAGGTCATTCATACTGCTCAGGAGCCGAACTGAAAAGAAAAAATTAGGGATTTTTTGATTTGATTGGTGTTGTACGCCGTACTCAAAAATATTTCACTTATACGACAGCGGCAAAAAATTAGGGAACTTCTATAGCATACTAGTTTAATGATTACAACATAGTACTAATTTTCGCATAAAGCTGACTCCGTTTTACTACTGTCGACATTATTATGTCACAAAAAATGAAAATATGCTATATCAACATTAACTGAGCGTAATTTATTCAAAGCAGTGTAGGAAAAATGCCGTTATTCATCAGGTATGGTTTGCCCCGTTTTGTAATCTAATAGTGATAGTACCCAGAGAATATAGGCTTTGCTAGGAGATAATACATCTGTTTGTCAGTAGTCAAGATTCGCTGGCCTCTCATATAATTCTTGTAATCTAAGACATCAGTATTTCATCTGTACATTTTTAACTTGAAGCGTTAGGTGACATTCTATTCATCATGTTCACAGTGTTTATATATGCATGTATATACATATTGTTGACAATGGCTGCTCATTGGGATGTTCATACAATGCCATTCTCGTTTATGTATAGCATTCAGTAACAAAACAAAGCTGGGACCAGTTTCATAAAACTTTGGAGGACCGGATTCCCTCACGACGCCACCTTATTAAACTATTGGCACAGACAGTGTATATTCACTACAAAAACATCCGTATGAAGTTTTGTGAAATTTGCTCCTGGTCATTCCATCTCTCACTAACGTCAAATCCAAACTTCCCATAACGAATGTCCTTGTTTATTTCTCATTCCGATTTACATTTAAAAGATCACATTAACGAATTAAAAGCTGAAATAAAATGGTTTTCCGAATTTTCATAGAGGAACCAATTTTTCATCCAAAATATTCTTTCGACTAAATCAACTTTGAGATGTCTGTTCTGCTAATGGCCAAATTTCGTTAGTGACTCAGATATGATGCGGAGCACCATGGAGTCGTACATGCTGGATTTGTTCATTCCAGTTTTTTTCACTACACAGAACATGTCCATTGAATGTATTGTATGGCATCGCAGATTTTGTCAACAAGGTGACCATATAACCAGTCTTCCAATTTGAGGACAGATTACTCAAGTTTCTGGTTATCTTGCCAAAACTCGAAGGAACACATGTTCCGGGCAATGTCCATTTTCTTTTCTTTCGCCATGGTTCAGAACTCGATTCGAAGTACTGTTGACGAGTGGATTTAAACTAAATTCTCACCACGGTATAGCCTATCTTTGCATCTGGTCAATTTTTCAGTCCCGAGCTGATGTTTGCATTCCACTACCGACGACGCGGGCGGTCGCATTCAACCCCTCTTCGATTATGCGAATCCTACCAACTACTGGCCAGCGCCATAGGTCTAATCTTGCAAGTGGGAATCTGCGGCGAACTGTGAGAAGTCTAGTCGGGATTAAGCTTTTCATGGAAAATATCCGCGGGCTAAGCCTCTGAGTGGTGGGAAGGGATTTATAGAGTGAATCGAAATCAATGAAACTGATTGACACTGGCTGTTCTTGAAGGACTAGTGCCTTGAGTCCTAAAAATCGTGATGCCATTAGGTGACATGAACTCATCACATTCTTGCCCAATTAAGATATCGAGGATTCCTCAACTAGACCGGAGACATTTTAACCTATGGGAACAATTGCATCGATACATGCAACCGGGGCGATCCATTTGAGGTATAGCTAGGGCCTTAGTGAAGGGAAAAACAAGACACTCGTCTCCGGGTTTATGTTCGTGGCCTTCCAATCTCTCCATATTGCCTGTTGTATATTCTTGATACATATTGCCTGTTGTATATACTTGATTCGATACATGCAACCGTGGCGATCCATTTGAAGTACAGTTAGAGCCTTAGTGAAGAAAAAAGACAAGACACTCGTCTACGGGTTTATGTTTCGTGGTCTTCCAGTCTCTCCATATTGCCTGTTGTATATACTTGATTCTGCCGTTTCAGTCACTCGGACTGACCACTATCAACACGACTCGTGTCAGAGTGTTGTCTGGCTGTGAACAGTGAATCAGATGTCTGTACCAGAAGGCTGTAAATAATCGGACAGCAAGTATATCATGGGAACAATGTATATAAGTTGGCATGTTTTTGTCAGAGTTATGTATATAGGGTCTCTAATTATCAGACGCTTAATTTTAAAAGCAGGCTTGGATGATTTTCCTTTTCTTTAAACATCGTGGCCATATGGACCTCGCTCTATGCAACATCAGCCTATTTTTGTCTGCGTTGCTTCATGTTTACTAACTTAAATGTTAATTTATTTGTTAACTCTATTTCGGGTTTTATTATCTTGTTCACAGGCTGCAATGTAGCGAAAGCGAGCGTAGGCCCTTTCAACACTGGCTGACATAATCAACTTTGTCTAACTATCGTTGTTTTGTTGCACGGAGTTATGAACTAATCTCTGAGTTATTAGAATGGCCAGTATAATAATGTAGTAACAAAGGAGACATATACTGCATCCACTAACCGGATGGACAATGGAGCAGGGTAACAGTGGAGAGGTATAATACATCCACTAAAAGGATGGACAATGGAGCAGGGTAACAGTGGAGAGGTATAATACATCCACTAACATCTGGTCTTTACAAATGAATCATGGGTAACAGTGGAGAGGTATAATACATCAACTAACATCTGGTCTTTACGAATGTATCATGGGTAACAATGGAGAGGTATGCTTTAAAAGTATGAGCTGTAAAGATGGCTCATATACAAAAGGGCAGCAGTGGGAAAGTATATCACACCCACCAATCTGTTGTAAGGATGAGCAATGGAGTACATTAACAGCAGACATACAGCATCTACAAGAGACGGATTTGAGAGACTTTCTCGTACAGGAATCTGTATCCATATTTTACTGACATCACAGCTGACAGATCTTTTTCTTACTATGTTATCTTAGTTTTTTTCCTATGAATAACTTCTTGCTATTATATCTTGTTTATCGACATGATGGGTTATGGGCTTGCTTCCTAACGACAGAGATGTTTACACATCCAGTGTCCCTGCATATCTCACTGTTTGCTATGGGCTGACTACTTCATTGACATGTGATCAATATTTTTTTAGTCTTGTTTAGGGTAAAGTGCTCAGTGCAGGCACATGTTAACATAACACCCCCACTGTGGATGTGCGCTTCGGAAAAGCACGACTTTTGGGATACTTACTGGACAATAAAAGTGGCTGAATGTTTGTTTGTTAAGGAGGTTCAAGCGTCATTTAAGCCTTAGTTTATCTTACCAATGCCAGATTTACTGGGAATACTAATGACCTCTCTGGCCAGACACCTGCTGTTACACGTACGACTCCACTGGATAGATACGATAGTTAGAGGTCGGTGTTATCTAGGATAGGTATATTTAGACAGTCTAGTGTATCTTTTTTCAACAAACTGTTCAACAAGAACTTTTTTAGGTAGCCCCAACTCTGTGGTCTCTGCGTACACGGCGGGATTGGTATATCCTGACAATCACTGCACTCTAGCAGTTTGTCCCAGTGGTTGTGTAATTTAAACTATGAAAACAAAGTAAGACACAAAAGGCTGTAAAATGATAAACATATGGTTTCAGATAATTCTATTTATATAGTTCTAAAAATTGAGCTGGTAAGAAAAAGCAGAGGGGATTTTTGACGAATATTCAGGCCGTCAAGAATGACGAGAATGCATGATCATAAAACAGTATATATCTGGGAGTGGGGGGGGGGTGCCTTTCCTGTAATAACCGAACAGAAAGAAAGAAATTGTCAGTGGAACTGAAGGCGTGTTATAACATAGGCTTGCATACGTCATTGCTCTATGTAGTATGACAGCGGAAGAGGGAATTCATGTTGAAGAAACATGCTGATAAAATGTCCTTAAAATGCAGCTGTTATTTAACACGCACTGGCCAGCCGATTAATATCTTCTTTGGAAGTTCAACAGACATTGGCTCACTTCGAATCAACCTTAATTCCATCAGTCTGTCCACAACTTTAAATCAGGAGTGTGCCGGGTGCTTTGTGGGGTGCGGTGTGGTGTGGGGTGTTGGTGTTGGGGGTGGGGTGTTGGGGTTGGGGTTGGGGTGTTGGGGTTGGGGTGTGGTGTTGGGGGTGGGGTGTTGGGGTTGGGGTGTGGTGTTGGGGGTGGGGTGTTGGGGTTGGGGGTGTTGGGGTGGGGTGTTGGGGTTGGGGTGTTGGGGTTGGGGGTGGGGGTCGTTCATGCACATAAACATGTACAAACATTTACAACACGAAACCTTATGCATGAGCAATGCAGCACACAGAATGAACCACGCTGTGAACAAATTCGCCTATATATTCGCCTGTAAATATAAGTGTAACATTAATAATGTTAAATCCAAAATTTTGGCAGTGGTGGAAGAGGGCAAACATTTATAATGTTAGTTTAATACTTTGTAATGTAGTAGAAATTTAACACTTTACAAAATAATTACAAAATGTTGTAAATTAACATTATCTTAATAAGTTGTGTTCCGCATTCTAAATGCTAAAGTTCATGTCCTCTCCGGCCGTACGTGGAAAGGTCCGCCAGCAGTCTGTGGATGGTGGTGGGTATCCCTCGGGATCTGCCCAGTTTCATCTCATCATAATGCTGGCCGCCGTCGTGTAAGTGAAATATTCTTGAGTATGCTAGGACTAAAGCACCAATCACATCAGCCAAACCATTATTACTCGGCTTAGCGTTTTAAGATGTTGGCGTTCATATATTACAGCATTTATTATGTTGTGTCATTTGAACATTTAACAACCCTGACACGTCAACATTTGCGTTGTAAGAAGACTGTCAGCGCTATGTCGTCATACTCCTGAATGGAGCATGTGCCTGTGACATCTGATGGGATCGGCCGTTTAAAACAACCACGCCTGTATGAGCAAAACATCGGTTCACCCTAACATAGACGAGGCTTCATTATCCCACTTACCCTCCCACGACCACAACGATGTCCCCGCTGGCAGTAATTTGTAATGTTTTTCTATACGTAGGCGACTTTACCGAAGACCGGTCAGATACTGTGGATGTTTATTTTTGTCTCATAGTGATGTTGACACACTTGTATTCCTTCACAGAACATGGACGATCCGCCCATACATTCCCTGCATGAGTTATTGATTTATTGCAGAATGCCCGGCTTTAACAAATGTCTCTGTAATACGAAAGTTAAATTAATTCTTCTTCAACAAACGGAGGATTCATCTCACTAATTGCTTGTTTACCAGTTTGCTTGCTTGGAGTTTAACGCCACCTTTAACAATATTACACGCCGGTGTCTTGTACGCCATGCACTATGCATTCTGATATACGATCTACGGTGCTGTCTCACTGAAAAGTTATGCTGAAGACACCCAAAGCCTGTCTATGATAGGGTTCCATTCCTAAGACACAACAATGTAAATTCGCACTTTATTGTAGATATGATAAGACAAAAGTGCCATAACATGAAAAAACCTGTGGTCTTTTCGACATCGATACACTCTGACCTTACAACATTACTGTGTCCGCCAGAAATCTGCGGATTGTCGTGGGTTTCTCTGGACTCTGTCCGGTTTCTTCCCACTGTAATGCTGGCCGCCGTCGTATTAGTGAAATACTCTTGAGCATGGCGTAAAACACCAATCAAATAAATAAATAAATAAATACAACATTACTGACGAATAATTTCACCCTGAAATAAAGATACGAGACAGAAGGCATAAAGTAGATTTATGGATCGAAGTTCTGCCACCATGCATTAAGGTTTACTACTATACGACAATCCTCAAAGCGGAAAGATTTACGAGCAGAATTTTGCTGAAATATTTATTCCACCGTGCGCTATCCTACAATGATGAACGATTCGCGATTCCTTTTAACAATTCCCACAATATTCGATAAGTTTTATAACTGGTGACAGAAAAAAAAGCTCATTATCAACATTTATTACATAACTCAAAACTAAAAATAGACAAATGTGTCGTTCACATCCTTTGCGTTGAATGAAGGTTACAACTGACGTCCTTATGTTTCGCATTGTTACAGTAGTGACAGCCTAGGTCTACCAAAGTGAAAGGCATCCAAACAGCAAATGATAGCAATGACGCAACCGCAATAATATTGTCACAGACATATCTGGTAATGGCCCTAATACACGTTTTTTTAACAATTTCATAGTTTGCACCATTGTTCTCTGTGTCAGATAACCGCATTACTTTTGCAGATATATCTGCTAAATTCAGAATTTGTCGCACTTCAAAGCACTCTGCCGTGTCTACTCTGCTGTTTTTAACAGTTACGTTACTTACGAAGCAGATACGGCAAATCCTCAGCGGAAGTGTCTTTTGGTTTACAGAGGGGGAAAAATGGAGCACGTGGTATGTACGGTTATCTCTATTGGCATCGCGCAATTATTCATTTCCCATCGGGCGACAGATAATTAAGTCTGAATATTTCAACAAAATCGATATTTCATATTGCGTGTCTGGCTCCGACCTTGATGTTACATTTGGCGGTATATGGGTCATGGCGGTCGGTCAGCACAGTGTTACAAGTCCTGCTGTATACGGGTCATCAACCTTTATATAAGTTGTAACCTTCTGTAAATATTTTGTTATCAAGCAATAAATAAAACAATTCCACAACTGTTTACATCTGCGGCTGACAGCCTTAGGAGGTAACAAAAACCTGACACTTTTATCATAATGATGTCAAGTGTTCAAGGTTGAGTTCATGAGTCCGCATAGCTCACTAACATTTCTAAGAGATCCTACACAATGGCACAACGGCACAGCGGAATTCACTGATGTTGTAAAAGTCTCACGACTCGATGGCAGACTTCTTGGAGTCATCATAACGATGACTGACTGTCAGATAACACACTCTTGCGCAAATCACAATGGTGACACAGTCATATAGCATAGTCCATTAAAGAGATTTGAATGGCCATTTGCACATGTAAGATGTCTCTCAGCCGAAGCGTTGAGCAAAAGTCTTCGTTCAACACGGAGATGCGAATAGTTCACATAGTTCTTAACAAACTAATCCACCAGGGGAGAAGAATACTCACTGATCCACTAAAAGAGATGAATACTCTATAAATGGACAAACACACTAATCCACAAAGAGGGGCAAATATTCTAAAGATGGGCCAAACATACTAATACATAACAGTGGGCGAATACTCTATACAACATCTCAATTCACTAAAGGGCAGGAATACTCCATTGACGGGGTCGTAAAATACTTATCCACTAAAGTGGACGAATACTGTACAAATGGACATACTCAGTTATTCACAAAAGGAACGAAAACTCAACAAACTGGCAACACACTAAAAGGGCGAATACCCGACAAATGGGCAAACATAGTAATCCACTAGAGGAGAGGAATACTCTATAAATGTGCTAAGACACTAGTCCACTAAAGGAGGTGTATACTCAATGGGCAAACACACTAATCCACAACAGGGGACGGATACTCTGCAACTCGGTAAACACTTTCATCCACTAAAGAGGAATACTCTATGAACGGGTTCCAAGACGAGGTTCCACAAGGCACTAACGCACTAAAGGGGACGAATTCTCTAAAAATTAGGCTCCTATAAGGCTCCTATAAATGGTGTCATAAACAAACGAGGCCTATTCCAAAACGGGTTTTCAGATGTAGTCATAAACAGACTACTCCACAAATGCGCTCCCCGATGCGGTTTTGAAACACTTTAGTCCACAAAAGAGCGAACATAGGCGTGGAAATCGACATTCGTATACCAACCGTTAACCAAAATGGGCGTTCCCGGTGAATAATCGCAAGACCATTTTCCAGAAAATTTCCCACAAAATATCTTATAAATGGTGTCATAAGCAAATTATTCATGAACAGAATATTCCACAAGTGAGCTCCTACACGGAAGCTGATCTTCCGGACACACTGACCCGGAATGTCAAGTATGGTTTAAGGCTGACATACGGTTTAAGCCTGTTTATATGCTCAGGCACCTCAGGCTACAAGTACTCGATCATTTTGGTATAGTGATGAATACAGTGTACTAATGAATACAGGTAGTCGGTCATCTAGGCATACTGATGAATACGGGTACTCAGCCATATATGTATACTGATGAATACAGGTACTCTGTCATATAGGTACACTGATGAATACAGGTACTCGGCCATATAGGTGTACTGATGAATACAGGTACTCTGTCACACAGGCATACTGATGAATACGGGTACTCAGCCATATAGGTATACGGATGAATACAGGTACTCGGTCATATAGGTATACTGATGAATACAGGTACTCGGTCATATAGGTGTACTGATGAATACAGGTACTCGGCCATGTATGTATATTGATGAACAGAAACTACTTGATATTTTCGCCCTAAACCTTTACTTTTAGCCCATCATGACAACACGTTTAATGCGGCTTTGAAAAGGCCTTTGAGAAAGTCCAAGGTTGGCAGAATTAATGACTCTTAAGAAATAATCTTCGACCCAAACACATTTCCACTGGCTATACGCTCGTCTCCTAGGCAGTTTCCTGATATACAAACAAGTGCCTAAACATTAGCTCATCGGTGGCGTGGAGATTACATCAGTGTGGCGTCATGCTACTGTTTGTCAGAGCTGATGGATCAAAGCGTTTGCCATGTATGATCTCCTGGGACTAACCCTGGCCTCCAGGCATCAACGTGTGCCGTGGGTCATGCACTCAGCGCATTAACGGTCCTTATATAGGCTATGTGACATCAAAGCTAAACTCGAATCAGGTTTGCCAAATACTGAATACCTTGTAGTGCCAGCTCTTATGGGGATTCTCTACCGCTCCTCGGCAAGACGTGTTTAACTCAGTCCTGTAATAGATTTCCAGATGGGAATACTGACTTGGTTAATGGATCGCCCGGTGCCCTCTGAAAGAAGTTTTCAGAGTCATCGTAAACATTTTCGCAAGTCACGAATGGATGTGGGGTTTAATTAACCACCAAAAATGCCACACTTGCTATAAATATTCAATATTCAAGTTTACAATACTAGCCTACGCAGTGCCTTATCTGTAGTAAAGTAAGGATGACAGGAAAGCATCCGGGATAATACGTATCAAATCGAACAGTGGAACAACAAAGTTAACATCAGAATTAAAATGTTAACGCTCCAGCATCTGGTCGATTTCTGACTCCTTGTTCGTATTTCATGTTCCCCTGGGGAAACTCCAGGTTGGTTTTCCACATAACGGTCAGAGTGATCTAAGTCAGAGCTATAAACATACCAGATTCACAAAGATGAGCCTAGGGATGTACTTATCACCGCGCGGACAGAATAACTGAAGAGGGGCAGACTACTCACGAATACCATGTGCACTTAGTGCAAGTGAGGAATTTAACTTGATCAATGTTCGACGCAGTGGGTTAATAAAACGGCCACTGTTGGATGCTTTGCATACAGTAAAATCTAGATTTTGTTCCGGCACGATCAGACGTCTCGCTCCTCGGGTAAAGACAAACAAGCACCTGAACCTGATAATGAATTATGCAGATGACGGCTCGCGCCACTACACGTCTTTGAAGGAATCGTGGGCGTAATTACCGTTCTGTGGGCGGATGAACAAAATTTACGGTCGAATAACATCCAGACCTTATCCTGCAGAGCAGTCCTGTGTGCTGTTAACAAATCATTAAACTCATCTGTTACCACGGGACATCAGTAAAATATACAGGCGTAATGGCCAAGTCATCTAATCAAAACAGGCATTTATGTGCAGCGCAAAACATGAAAAGTCCAGGTTGTATGTATATACTGTTCATACAATAGAACAAATAAACGATCTTGAGATAGGCGTGTTTACATAACTCATAGACCTGGAGGATCACGACATGGAAAAACAAAACATTTGCAAAAGTCAAAGGATTTCCTCGAATTAAATACATATGACGGGTTGCACAAACGACACACCCGTACGTGGCAAACGAAGCCTCCAGTGAATATCTTTGTTTTGCAGTGCCACAAGACACAATCGATCTGGCACTCTCGTAATGCTGGATGCCAGGCGTCTCGAAACATGCAATGTCCCCAGCGGCTCCTGCCTCGATATGCACAGACATCAAGGTCTGCACTATTTCACGAATATTTACTTAATGTTTGCAATTAATTTTCGTTCTCTCCTCATTCCTTGCTGAAGACTTTAAAAATTATTTCCTAGTGTGTTGTCTTTTCATTTACGCTTGGAAACAAGAAATGCGTCATCTTAATTTCCCCAAGATAATGTCCTTCGATCACCAGGTGTTTCATATTTCCTACATTTACAACTCTTTATTTCCTTTGGAGCAGAAATTATGCGTAATGTGGACATTTAATGATGACACTGGATGCATATACAAAAAGTAACCCAACACCTTAATTACAATGGAGCATAGACAGAATTGACATGTAGAAAGTAAACAATCAAAATCTAATTATTTGCCTGCAAAATTCTAATTTAACCTGATAATTACACCAAGTCACTGGGTGCAAGAAGTTGGTCAATAATTTTGCCCTGGTTAGGTTCACGATATGGGTGCGGACGGACACGGCCGAGGGAATGGAGTGGGCCCATCATTCAGTGCACCAATGCTGTGCATAACACGCGCTTCACTCAAAAAGCCGCTGGTACACTCGTGTCAGCTTTAACAGAAGAATCGATTTACTGCGCTGATCTCGGAGATGCCGAAGCCTGGGATTTGGAGTTATCTTTCTTCACCGGCAACTTCTGTCAGTCATGCTCCTGTCTAACATCACCAGAACAAAGGCATTTGGCTGGCCTGTGTTGGCGTGCCTGCCATTTCAGCTTAATGCGCTCTGAGATTTTAATGCAGCTACGCATGCGATGTCAGTCATCTGGAGAATGATAAAAACTGATTTTTTGTGTACAGCGCTTTCTGAATTATGAAATCAAGTTTTGTCTTTGTACATGTCTAGCATAAGAAATACACGCTTTAAGTAATAATAAGAGGTCCATGACCATATTCATTAAATTTTAATAAAGGCATTAGGAATTATGGAACATACGTGCACGCTGGTATACAAAGCCACACGGTCATGGTTTCCTCGATGCCCTCGATCTGTCAAATAGACTAGCCTTTTGAAGTTTAAAGTTGGTGAAACAAAAACCACTGACCAGCGCATGTGTGTAATCATAAGAGTTTTTGAATAACGGCCATATTGAATTATGCTTTCAACTGAGCCACAGAAAGCGTTTATACAACGAAACACGAGTAGACTGAAACCTTGAATGTGTATGTGTTGGCAAACACAATTAAAGCGTCTAATCTATGCAGACGATGTATATAAATACATCAATCCATCCATAGATACAACTGCCACTGTGTATATGTCAGTAATAGAGAATAGATGTGTCTATAGACCTAGAATTAAACCTCCGCTGACTCATAGTTACACGAGGTATCATCCTCGGTATTGCCATCATCGGTTGTGGGTCAGAAATATGATAACGGTAACCACTGGAACGCCATTCTAGATTAAGTGTCTAAGAGTTGTTAGCAAATGTTGAATAACGTTGTGAAGACTATATCATTAGAGTGATAGCTGGCAAATGATCGCACACAAGGACCGTGAAGCCGTCCTCTTGACAACTCACCTCAGTTATCGCTATATTCTGTTCATGTAAATTATTGAACGGTATCAACTTACACCATCCCTGCCATCATGGCTTAAGTAGATATCCAAATGTTAGCAACAAGCTCGTTAGAATGTGTATGTATTGGTAAATCTGAAACAAAAACATCACCGTTGTTTTTCCTGACGGCCCTACAATAAGGACGCTCATGCAGGAAAACCCAACGTTTTACAGGAAAGACATATAGGAACCACCGACCTGCTTTACTGTCCAACATCTTGCGACCACGTCCGTCTTTCTTCTGGGTCAGATTATTTCCCATGTTCTACTGCCACAAAAGCCTTTAATTCCAACACAATGGTTAGGGTTCCGATCGGACCGGTTGCAGTCTAGCGTTGGTCAGCACATCTTGAAGTTTTAAGCACTGGCTTTGGGTGGTACGGCTGCTGTGCGTGATGATGGTGGGTCAAACTCCGGCTCTTTTAGCTTCGTTACGTCTTCACTCTAGCGCCGGTCTCTCCACAACTGATGCATACTGCGGCTCAACTGCCGGCTCGCGGAGATCAGCGCGCCTTGCCTCAGTTCCACGCTGTGTGCTCAGTGCAATGCGAGGCTAATCACTCCACTGGGAACCGCGGCCGGCAGTAGCTCTTTCTGAATGAGCAATAACGCAGACAGTCTCCACAGGCTTTGATAGCTTCGTTGGCAGTGGATGCTCGACTGGCCTTACCGATGCCAACGTATGTGCAGTGATATCTGAAGACTCCGATGTCAGCCCAGAGAAGGGAGGAGTCTGCAGTGCTGTGAAGTACAACACGGTCTGTAAGATCCGCATCACCACCAGCCTAGACAGAGAACACTGATGGGAAGCCAGAAACCGGTGTGTGTATAAAAATAACCGACCACGTGGGGATATCTATAGGTCCTACAACTGTGCAGTGCTATCGAACCAACCGTGCTGCTGTGCAGTACAGTTTCTAGCATTTCGGATTTTCTGCATGCAGTCAGTTGATACCTTGGGGCGACTATTTACAGTCCGTGTAATGTTGTCTGATTGAGTGAGATCGAGCACTTTCACCACGACCTTCAAACGGCCCACAGGCTGGGCATACTGGTGTTTGCATGTTCCAATTAGGAATCCATCTAAAGGTAGTGTTTACCCAACTCGGCCTGCCTCGCGCCGGTTGGAATCTGACCTTATTATTGTCAAACATGGAAAATATTTATGTCTGGACAACGTATTTGTTTAACATGGTCCCAGTCTTTCCGTGATGATTTTAACTCTAGACTCATCATCTGCTGACCTCGTATATTATTGTCTTTTGAACTGTGCTCAGGCCACTCTGTCAGTGGAAATAGCTTTGGCAGTAGGCACTGTAGCCTACGGCACACACCACATGGTACATTGCGTAGGTCGTTGATAGTACTCTATGGTCACACATATATACCACATACCAAATTGCACTTTTCTGAAAGTTGCTGATATAGCCCAGTATCTATAATCGTGGGTTCTCATCCAGTCGCCTTGAAATAAGGTTTGTAAAATGCAATTGCCAGTGTGACATTATTGTTTTCTACTATTGATACACAGGCGGACTGTTTGGGAGCTATAAAAAGACTACAGCACGGAGATTAAAACAGAGTAGTGTGGTTGTTGGCAAATGGTCACATGTAAGAGATGAAACCCACTGTCAGTCCACCCTAGACAGGATTTTATTCTGTCAACAGTTGCAATCATAGCGCAACCGAGATACATCTTTGATTATCTGTATTAAATTGATCTGCGAATTGGATTCTGATTTCATTCATCAGAACATTCACTGCGTCTGGTCATCAGTGAAAACTGTTGGCTGCTTCTTTTTGCATGAATTCGTCCTAATTTTTTATATTTTATACACTTTCTGAGTTTTTGGGCGGCTTGTGTTATTTGTCGTTTTTTGGAAGCTGGATTTACGATTATTGACCCGGAACGCCCAGTTTGGTGAACAGTTGGCATAGGAATATTCGGCGCCTAGGTCCGTCCTAATGTTTTATATTTTATATACATTCTTAGTGTTTTGTTCAGTGGTTTGTGTTACTTGTCGTTTTTGGAAGCTGTTCATGTGATTACTGACCCGGAACACCCATTTTGATTGACGGCTGGTAATCGAATGTCGGTTTCGATGCCTAGTTTATTCTAAGTGTTCATATAAATGCTGACATATAGTAGCAGATTAGACGTCGTCCAGCAGCTTGGCCCCATCAGAGCTTGGTGAAATATCCGGTAATGTTATGTGCAATTCCTTGGACATTAGGAGTCCAAACTTACTCAAAATACTGTGTTGTCATCATATTTAATAAACAATCAAATGAAAACAATGCAAGGGGACATAGAAACAAAGCAAAGTACCATGAAAAAAATGCAAAGGGACAAGAAAACAGAACAAAGGGACATGGAAACAAAGCAAAGTGACATGAAAACAGTGCAAAGGGACAAAAAAAAAACAGAACAAAGGGACATGGAAACAAAGCAAAGTGACATGAAAACAGTGCAAAGGGACAAAAAAAAAGCAGAACAAAGGGACATGGAAACAAAGTTAACGGACAAGAAAACAGTGTAAAAGGACATGAAATCAAAGCAAACGGACAAAAAACAAAGCTAAGGTACATGGAAACAAAGCAAAGGGACATGGAGAAAAAGCAAAGGAACGTGAAAACAATGCAAACGGACATGGCAACAAAGTAAAGGGACATGGAAACAATACAAAGGGATATGAAAACAATTCAAAAGAACATGAAAACAAAGTAAAGCGACATGAAATAAAAAACAAAGGGGCATGGAAACAAAACAAAGGGACATGAAAACAAAGCAAAGGGACGTGAAAACAAAGCAAAGGAGCTAGGCCTTGGTAATGCGTACTTTATCAACAGAATCTGAAGAAATCATTGTAATTCAAGTTGGAAGCTGCATAAATATCCATGTGTATTTAGTCGGCACGGTACTGACTAGTTTATAGGTTGGACAGATTCGGCGGCACTTCTAAACTGACGATAACAAACTTTTTACTGAATAACCATTTGCCAACTATCACACTGTCGTCACTGCCCTGGTTTTGCTCTCTATGCTGCAGTATTTTATGTAGTGTTCCTGCATAAAACGGGATCCTACTGGTGAACTCAGCATAACCGAGACCTGGTTCCTTTACATTGCTTTCATGTTATCGTGTGACAACACAGAATTTTGACCTATTCTAGACCAGGGTCGTCCAGCACATCGCATTTAACATCGCTGCAATATTTGTAACGTAATTCTGCTTAAGACATGGTGCTAGGGGGAGTATAAGTTGTTACGCCATAAGGACTTACATGAACAGTCAGAATTAAACCCTAAATGAGGTAAACTGACACAGGACCGGGTTTCACTGGTAACGTGTGACTATTTGCCAACTATCGCGCTGCTGTCGCTGGTTTTACTCTCTATGCTGTAGTCTTTTATATTCCAACCATGGCACTTGTTCGTCTTAACTGAACTAAAGAACAGATCCAGAATGTAATTTTTGCAGTTAGGAGAATGTCCTAACCCTGCGCACTACCGAAAACGGTCAGTGACTATCGAAACACGGTGATGGTTTATGTATGCATTTCCCACCGGTGATATATTTCAGATATCGGACAATCAGTAAACTTTTCAATCAATGATGTATCAAACAATAAATAACGATTACTCTCTAAATCGACCATTCTTTTATTAGCCAAGAATGTCCCTTCATCGTTTTAGCAAACCGATAGCAGAGAGAAGTAGGGAGTTTGAGCTATGATTCACAAATTATCTGGATTCTTCTTGGAATAACAAACCCGTAAATATCAGGCTGCAAACCAGGATATCCTAGCTGACAGAGAATAAACTGAGAGAGAATCCCAGCTCACTCAGCAGGAAGAAGAAATTCCCACTCTCGCCTTGCCAGACGAACACGGTGGGCCTCCGTATGGCCGACAGAACAGGTGGTGTATATACCGTACATGCGGAAACAACCTAACCATGAGCAAGGCAGATCACACTATAATGACGCTGAGTTTACCTCAAGCCTTCAAAACCTTGCTGACGTCCAAATATTTGAATCTGTTGGCATGGCATCTTGAGTCATAATTACTGTAAGTAACCTAATTTTTAGACATCGAATGTATGACTGTTAGGGGGAAAAGCGGGAAATAGTGCCAACATATTATCCAAATATTGTTTTCTCAGGTATCATGTGAGAATACATAACTGCAACTAATTTTGATGACGATGGTAAACACGTACTGTAACGTATAATCCGGTTATATTACTATCCACGGTATTAGAACCTGTAAGGCACGTGTCATGTCACCTGTAAGTTGTCATATTGTTGCATGTAATTACGCCTTACCCATAACAAGAGGCAGTAAGCATTAACCTGTTGTTTTTATGAACAGTTGAAATTAAAGTGAGCCTGAGATACCTATATTTGTATTCGAACTGGGAATCATTATCTTTTGCGAAAATTTGAATCGCATATCATGGCTAGAATATTGACTGTCTTTCCTCTTATATGTTGCCAGCATGTTTGTCTACTATTAATACATTATTTTTGACACATTTTCTCTGGGAACTCATGTTTTAGGTTGTTTTCGAAATGAGTCTTTCGATTATCGACTTGAAATGCCCCTTCGTGTAGTCTTCCACTGATGTATTGAAATAAAAGACGGCTCATGACTGAGGTACTGACCATTAAAAAGATTATAAAATTCTCTCTTGAATATAAAAACATGTTTGAAATTGTATGAATTCGTTACTGAATTATCTTCGGTTGAAGTGTAGAGGATTGTACTTCCGACTACATGGGGATCTGGGAGCTAGGAGATATCAGCTGTTCTGAATTGTCTGTCAATGTAACATGTAATAACATTGAGAAAGCACACTGTTTTAATGTGATATGTTTTCATTATAACAAGTCCATGAAGTGATAAACAACACTGCAAAGTATTTCCAGGCCATTGTGTTTTGGCGGACAAGTGTTGTGTCAAGTTTCTTGACCATTTCATGCTATAAACTGACATATATAATTAAGTTACAAACACATCCCTAGCAGCTTACTACAGTCTCAGGTGACAAGAGTGTTCCGCGCTTGGAACAATTACGTCAGAGCCTATATAGAATGGCGGCGTTTCATGCTATTCCATGAAGCACGGTCAGATGTAAGTTTCCGCTGTCGCAGTAGCTGTTAGAAAAGATACTTTACCGAAATGAACATAATACTGTGCAATCTTTACGGCAAACTTAACTTAGAGCATAGGCTGTCGTTCACTTGTAATTAATGTTGGATTTAACGCCTTGATATCTGTCTTGTCGGCATTCAAGCCCACACCGTTTTGCAGGATATCAGAAATGTTGGTGGTTTTTACACACTGTACTTCAGGCTTCAAGTTGCACATTTTGCAGGTTGTTGATGGGGATGACTATGTGGACATATATTTTACTTGTCTCACTTAACCCACGACTGAATAAAGCTAGTTTAGCATCATAATGACTTGCTTCAATCGGGGGTTTCTCTATGGCTATATCTGTCTCACATAATGTTAATCGGAGGAGGCTGTCCTAAATACGGTAGGATATGCTCACTACGGTGTTGTTGTTTTGTATTTTTAGTACACATGTAATAAGTTTTGTTTTATTTTCTCAATATAAACAAACAATGTTCAAGCTCAAACAGTTGTAAAATTTGCCGATAGAACAACTGTGTCTTTCTCTCATTGATGTCTTCTTACTGCTTGCGTGTTTTTTTTTTTGTGCTCATTTATTTTTTGTTTTATTTTTAATTTTCTCCATCAGATAACCTATTCAGGGACAGTCGGAGGCGGAAACAACCGGAGGGGTTTAGTTCCGCCTTCCGGCCAGGGGATAACCGTCCAATCAGGAGCAGCAGACGATACAACGTCACCAACATACCTACGGTATTAACTGGCCAACTTGGGGAGGTAATTGATATTATTGATTCGGAATATCCATTTTGCAGTTCAGGATATTACACGAGTCCCGGCTGTGACGCCAGAGGGTTTAGTTCTCCGCCACACTGACCTTTTTACGGTTGAACCATTAAGCCACACCTCGGACAGACAGCATGATGATTCACAGCTCGGTTACTGATTGGGTCCAATCTCAGTATAAAATGACAGGACACACCTGCTGAACAGACCAAACATCCAGGCTACGGACAGATGATGCCCGTCACAAACCTGACCATTGTTAATCAACAAGCGGCGCAATAAACTGTGGAATGAAAGTGTCCGGGGATGCTTACAGTTCCTGGTTTTACTCGTATCAGATTTGATCGACAGGGATATGTACAGGTAGTGACTGACGACATAGTACATTCTAAGTTTTCAGCTTGGAATAATAATAATAAGAAGAAGAAGAAGAAGAAGAAGAAGAAGAAGACGAAGAAAAAGAAGAAGAAGAAGAAGAAGAAGAACAACAACAACAACAACAACAACAATGTAATAATAATGTAATTGTCAGTGAGGTCATGAGATCCAATCCATGTTATGTCAACCTGTCTCTGAGCAATTTGGGTTATCTCTGGCATCACATGATGCCAAGAAGGGCGAGTACATTTATTCAAACTCTAAATACAAATAATAATAATAACAACCAGCAAATCAAAATGTTAAAATTTACAATACGGAGACACTATTAACCATGGTTCGAAATAAGGTGAAGAGCAAATGTCAGTGACAGTTTCATGTATAGCGGTAGACGATGCTCGGTGCAGATATTTTCTCCACGTTTACAGCACTGGTATTTTGACCACATATATAAATCAATGTCGAACACCTACCACCACTCTCCTCCCCCCGTAAATCACGATTTTCTTTGTGAGAAAGTAAAAACAAAAGATACCTTTGTATGCAATGTATATATGAATCGCGCCAGTTATGACTTCACATGACTGGGATCAACAGACTGGGTATTTGACGTCAATAAAGTCTGCAGGAGAGCTGAAGAGAGCTGGAAATCGAAATGTCGTGGCATTTTTACCCTGCCAAAAACACGTTCATGAGCTGTTCTGGAAATTACCTGCAAATGTGGGAATTTGTGTGGGAGTTCGATTCCATTCATGAATCCATATATCCCATATACCTGCAAGCGTCGGTGTTTTGCGAAACAGAGGGCCTTATCATGTGTCAATACCTATGACCTTCTACAATCCAGTCCAGCCGTGCCTCTTCCACGTGGGACGCTACCATACCGGAAAAAAAAAACCCAGCAACGTTAACGTGGCTGACAGGCCAAGAACGTCAGTGAAACAGCTGAGTAGGACGTTTACATTCGCTCTACTTGGCAGTTAACTCACACATATACAAACAGGCACTACTCTGACGTGGGCTGACGATACAACCACTCATCAGTAAACATTTATATATATATGGTTATGCAAGAAGTACGTCCTGCGCAGTTTCGTAGCAAGTCTAGTTATTGGAAAAGATTAACAGAGATGATTACATTGCATATTTAAAACGAACAGGTAATTAACACGTAAGACAAGAACATACAGTCATCCTGTCCGACACAGTTTCCAGAACGCCCGCACGTCATTATGGCACGTGTTATTTTCATAGCGAAATTTCAGTTCAACTAATGAACATTATTTAATTCACTGAAAGATCTATCCCCTTTGGTTAGTTCAGTGATATGTCAGTTTTGCTGACTGCTTTTCAAGTTCAATTATGAATAACATTACAGTATATCTATATTTTAGCCCGATTGTCCTTTCGCGATTTCTAGAAGTTTCCGAAAAGAAAAGACAGATGGTGAATCGATTTCCTTGCCACTCAGAGCAGACAATATGCCTCTCTCCATTGTGTAAATCTGGGCAAGTGTATTATTGCCCGCGCCCCTGGGAACATCTAAGAAAGCATGGATACCACGTGGTGAGATTTACAGGAGGACTCAAGTCCCTAAGGTACAAATTGTAAGAAGATTCTGCCAGATGGACCGGCTGAACTTGGCAAACCACTGACTGAGGTAAGAACCCATACCGGCGACGTTAGCTGCCTGATTCTTCTCACACTGTGTACAGCTGTGATGGAACACAACTGCGAACATGAATGAAGCCTGCGTGTGATCTTCACGCGAAACAACACAGATGGTGTAGCCTCGAACGATAATACAGTTCTCTTCTACATGGTAATAAATGGTAGTTCTACAATGTACCACACATTTCTTTCGCATGTTTATTTATTTGATTGGTGTTCTACGCCGCACTCAAGAATATTTCATTTATACGGCGGCCAGCATTACGATGGTAGGGAACCCAGCAGAGTCCGGGGGACACACAGGACCATCCGCAGGTTGCTGGCGGACCTTCTCCGGAGAGGAAGCCAGCATGAGCTGTACTTGAACCTAAAGCGACCGCATTGATGAGAGGCACCTGAGTGATTACGCCGCACTGGCGTGCTAACCTTCTCGGACACGGAGGCCCCGACAGTATTCAGCAGGAGAATACAGTACCATTCTGTATGGTTAGAAATGGTAATTCTACAATGCACCATAATTTTCTTTTGCATTAATTCCTTACAATGACACATACTTATTTATGAAAGATAATAATTAAATATATTATTTAATTATTTCATTCTTAATTAGTTTAACACTGTTATCACTTTTATTGTGGACTGTGTTATCCGTGGAAGGAACTGGATTGCTTTCCGCAAACCACTGCCCCTTTCCAGGCAACTGAAAAATCTCCTCAGTTAAATTCATTGATGGAAGAGAGATGACTGGATTCGAACTCACGACCTCATTGGTCAGGCTGAGTACCCTGTCGGATGACACTGACGAAGTCACCTGGGAAGACCCCATCTGTATTATTGTACCGGTATATGTGTTTAAAACCCTGGGTATTGAGAACATATCTGGATGAAAGTTCGCCTTTAGGAATTCAAGCAAATGACCGTTACAAACAGACATGTAGACCTACATCTTGTGAATATATATCTACTGGAAATGACAATTTTTGGTTTATGATTGATAATACAGGACTGTTTGGAGTTGCTATCATAACTGGGTCAAAGAATGCAGAGAGGTTGGCCCCAACAATAAACAAATAGACGTACTTGGGTTTGCGCTACACGTTCAAGAGATGCCAACTTCTTTAGAATAATACAAGAAAACATGAGATGTATCCTATAAGCAACTTCTATAACACTGAAGTAAAGAACAACACTTTTTTAAGTTTATTAATAATCCATTCAATAACAAAGCAGCTGTCAGAAATACACAGGATGTTTTCGTTGGTCATTTAGCTTTTTGATAAGGTTATAATCGAGCATATTCAGTTTCTGGGTATTATGGCCTCCTGAATACCACACGGATATCTCATTGCAAATAAAGCAACACAGATTAACTACCATTACTCATCATCATGTTGTAATTCTGAATAATAATATCTCAGTTTCTCTTTTATCAGAAAGGAGGTATTGATAGCTATATGAACAAAGAATGTTTCATCCTTACTGAATAGCTTCTGTTGTGCTAATAATTCATCAAGTAGCATCAAAAAATTTCTTGGAATGGAAAGAACAACAAAAGACAAACAAAGTACATGAAATATTTCATTTGGAACGCCTGAATGCACACTGAATTACATATCTATCAAGCACAGGGTAATATTTCTCATCCCTTAATCAATGTCGGCTACGGTTCAAATGGGTGTTACAATTACCACAATATATGGGTCTGTTTCAAAGGCAGTCAAAAAGACTAAACTCTTGCATTTGGACCATTTCTTCTACGCCTCACCTCACCTTTAGCATGTTTGATTGTAAGGTAATCAAAAAGACTAAAACATTTTGATTTGTGCCATCTCCCCTGTACCTCACCTCGCCTCGCTTCAGTGACATATAATCATTAGAACAGAGGAACTCATCAATACAATGAACCACTAACATAAAATGCCATCAAATAAAATGAAGACACATGTGTAAAAGTATGTCTAAAGCATCTGGATAGTATGGGATAACACGCTGGCAACCTCCATGGCTCGCAGGCGAGGAGATATTTTATGTTACACATCCAAACTTCAGAACAAACCCCATAATGCTTTAAATGTGAAACTGCGAGTACAAATAGTTAATCGGTCTCTGAGTTTGGTTCCATGCCCAGGTAACTCGATATCATGCCTACATAAATGAAGTCTGACGATGGCAGAGCCATTAAGCCTTTGAGATTATCCATCATGGGTGAGTATAGTCCGACAATGGTTCTCGTTCAGGACACACTAACACAATAACCACCAAGCGTAGTTATTTTACGACCGCTGTGACTGCACTATAGCTTCATAATTGGCGTATCACATTTACAGTTATATCTATAATGGAGATTTTATGTATTTTCATACTACAATATATATGAACAGAATTACCAAGGCTTGGTGTTCTGCTATATACTTATGACCTGCTAGACAATAAACATAGCATAAATACCTGGCAATCTGTTGTAAGATTAAACACTTACCCTTATCAGTGCTACAACCTTTTATATTTATGTTTGTGTACAGTATAGTTTTAGTTTTTCTAATTTCACAGCCACATTTGCTGACCAATCTCCCCATAGGATAACCACTCGACATAATAAAACGATCATAAAAGGAACATTTATGACAACATGTTTGTGTTACACAACCAAAACTTGTAGTACATGCTATCCGACTCCAGGCTTCTATCACACTAAGCGAAAGAAGAAATGTACATCTCTTCCCCTAGTAATGCTGGTACGCATAGAATTTGTACATGTTGGTTATTAATTGCATATACATGTTGGTTCTTAATTGCATATACATGTATTTGGTATATCACATTGTATCTCAGCTGTATGCAACGCCTTTTTGAACTTCTTGTCAAGGAGCAAGTGTAATCCCGTATGATTTTGGTGGTGAAAGCAAATCACCACTTTGGCTGAACCACAAAGAAGCCCCAAAGAAAAAGAAAACACACGTTGACGGTCATGAAACTTGTTTGGTTATATTCTGTGAATGATACAAGAGAGTGGACAAAAACGTTTTTAGACGGACATAAGCGTGATTCAGTGATTGGGAGAGTTCTTTTATACTTTTTAAAAAATTTTTTTTTGATTTCTATTTTTGAAATCAAGTACTAACAAGAAATGATTCTTACACCTTCAATATACTTTTAATCTGGTTAATCTGTCAAAAAAAATTATAACTAGCTGTCAAAGAAACAACTTAGTGACCTTTCGGTTTCGCCTTTGTTGAAATGTTTCACATGACAAGAACTTGAAACAGACAAACCAGTTTTCCCTTGTAGCTCATGTAGATGAAATTGAACATGTATAAAAAAATCATTCAAGACTATACTGAACAACTATAACATATCATCGCTGCGCATAGTGAACAATTCGAGAAGGGCATTAACTTTACATATCAGCAGTTTTTGTCTCGCACAGGTGTATGGCGCAGACTACTACGATGTTTCCCATCCTGTCCTACTAGCCCCCTTCATTTTCCTCTTCATCGTCATCACTTTCAACAGTTATGTTCTCACATGGCCCTTGTTCATTTGAGCAGGTGAAAATTTCTGCGCAGCCAAGTCCTGCTCGTCGACAAGAACATCTCTCAGACTGACATTGTGTTTTGCATCCATATTTGACCAGCTGCAGCACTGCTTGTGGTGCTGGTAGCTCTGTTCTCATGATGAGTGTCCACACATCTGTGTTTAGTTTCCAGCCCAACTCTTCTGCAGATGGGATGGCTGGACATGCAACGGTGCCGTTATTCCAGACAATTGTGTGGTGATGGCTGCGCAAAATGGCCTGTCCCATTGCATCATACACTTGGTTGATATTAATCACTTGGCGATTTTTTCCTGTTCCAGAGACAAGGTGTGTAATTTTGCTCAATACTGGGTAGCAGCGAATAGCCAAAAATAAGACATCTGTGTCGGGGGAACATATGTCAATACTTGCTGCACCACCTGTTTTTGCATCAGTAGCATACAGTATCAACTTTCCATCGGCCTCTTCCTTGTCACTGTTCATAAAACTATTATCAGTATAGGTTGCCTATCCCGTGCAACAACGACATGGCGCTCTTCTGCCGCTTTATGCTCCAGTAATTTCTGTTCGAGATAACCCGTCAGCTCCATCTTATCTGAGAGTGTGACAACAGCCTCTTCACTGACACGTTGGTTATATTGGTGATGTCAGTTATATGATAAGCCACAGGAGTCTGCGTTCCTTGCCTTCCGTTACGAGTTACCAGCTTCGGGTAGTGCCGAACATCGAGCCGATCAAAAACTATACGTACTTCTTCCATGTGATTGCATTTCTCTTGAATACGAGAGTAAAAGTGATCAGCCAACTGAAAACAATTTCTGATCCAGTCAAGTTTAGTCAATGACAGAAGTTCTGCCACCCAATCAACAAGTGCCACTCGATAAACACCATTTCTTGTCACATCTTCTGTCCGGAGATTAATACACTGCTCCCCTAATCTACTTCAGTTGCCCCAGGCAGATTTGTAATGATGGCCATCAGACTGTTCTTTGTTCAGCAATGTAGCATCTGTACATCAGCAGCAAAGAAGGAACTAGGTACCACTGAGACCTGATGTTTGCCAACAGCCTCTTCTAGGTCGATGTTTGGTCTCGATTTGGCCACAACCACCAAGCGGGCAAACAGGTTCCTGTTTTCTTTCAGCTCCACTAGGTTCGCACCCATTCGGAGCTGTACATGTTTTCCCGTGCTTTTCCAGGGCTGGAGTTGGCAGTTCTTCATCGGAGCCCATACGTTGATTCTGTTTGTCTTGATGCGATTCTAGACATATTCGTCAAAGAAGCTGATTGCCGAATGTACTTTGTTCATATATACTGAACAAAAACATAAACGCAATACCAAACATTTGGATAAAATTAACTGCGTTATCAAATTCCTTTCAATACCGTTTTTCACGGGGGCATAAAATGGACTCTTAGTAATACATTTCCATAACCGATGGAAACGGACAACCTATGGTAACGCTGAGGCAGATTAGGAAACAGGGGTGGGATCAGTTTGGGAAATTCCGAATTTCAGTACCGAGAATGTACGCCGTTTGCCTGCTTCACTGCTACACATCGTCGACGCACAGAACTGACGAGATGGTCGGTTGTGACTTGCGGAATGTTTTCCAACTCATATGTGAGGACCACACGTAACTCCACGACGTTACCCGGAACTGGAATTCGCCGACGAACACGCCGGCCGAGGACATCCCACAGGTGTTCATCTGGGGACAGATCAGGTGAATACGCTGCCCAGTCCAGCACTTCGTTTTCGGCCTGCAGAAATGCTCTACACACAGCAGCAATATGGGGACGGGCATTGTTGTGCTGAAATGTACCCAAGGGCGCCGAATAAATGAGAAGACTATTGGGCGCAGGATTTCATCAGGTATCTTACCGCATTCAAGTTACCGTCGATGAAATGAAGTTGAGTGCGATGGCCATGACTTGTCCCACACAAGTACCCTACCACAACTGTACTGCACCCTACGCCGGACGGGGGCGCCCACATAGTGCTCACAGTGCCGCCGCCAAACCCGCTGCCTCCCATTGTCTCTGTGAGCGAAAACGAGATTCATCTGAAAACCTAACCCGCCGCCATCGCGAGAAAGGCCACCGAACATGAATGTTAACCCAATCGTGCCGACTCTGACGTCGAGGTGGGTAAGGTCTATACCCTGGTGTGGTCTATGGGCTCGCACATTCCTTTCCCTGAGGGAATTCCAAACCGTTTGATGGTTATTATGCAGCTCGACTGTTTCATTAGCTGTGACAGTGGCTGGACTGAAACGGTCACGGAGGTGGAGCAGGCGAATATGGTGGCCTTGATTGGGGGTCGTTACACGCGGTAGGCGGGCATGCGGACGATTACCTGTTGTGCCGAATTCTTCTTGACATTTTCTGAGACAACTAATCACATTAACGATAAGGGCTCTGGCAACAGCTCTAAGCGTCATGCCAGGGTCGAGCATGCCGATGGCGCGCTCTCGTTGGCTTTATGTCATATGTGGCATCGTGCCTTTTGACAGAACTTGTACTGTACAGGTGGCATTTTGCACACCTGAGGGTAAGGAGGGGAAGGGAAGGCCTTACAGATCGGATCTGTTGCATCATACACACGTGTGCTTTATGTATGTCCTTACCATCATCACATGACCGTTTGAGGTTTTCAACAGCCTCTATGCGAACTGTAGCCCTGGATAATCTTCGTAGAAGGCATCTTGGTACATACGGAACAGAGCCTACAATGTCACCAAATGGACCTCAACTCCTCTTCTCACAAGTTTGCCTTGCAGAATTTGTTTAACAATTGCTGGTCCATACAGGTCTGCTTCTGTCCAACAGAAGTCCAGCCCACTGTTTTCGATGTAAGAACCGAGGGTGCGTAACTGTGCCATAACCTAATGCCGCTCACTAGGGCGGAGTATCAGGTGATCCTGATCTGACCGAGCCACTTGAAGCTGCTCTGCATGTTTGTAACGATTCCTATCCAAAGAGATCACTGTCTTTCGTCCAGGTCCCACTACCTCAGCATAAATGCCTTGAGTCTGCATTAGGATTGTCAGTAAAGTGTTCCATTCATTGACAGGTGCAGCCAGGATCGGCGGTGCACTAACTCTGGTCAAAGGTAATGCCTTGCTTATCAGCGAGTGGTAGCCCGACCATTGTGGAACCATGGTTCGCATTTTTTCTACGTGGATGATCTCCTTGTTGATTTTCAGATATATTAGCTGCCATTAACCAACATTCCACAACGGTTCGTACCGAGCCATGCGGTATCTGGAAGGCAAAGTTTTTCCATTGTAGAGATTACAGAGCACATGCAGCATGGGGGCTAATTTGCTGGTTTAAGGCATTCCAGTAGTGAAACATTAAGTACTTCATTCAGTGAACGGTGGGTGGTTGGTGTGGATAACCCCAGCGTTGTACCGACAGCTTCACATCTTTGGTAGATGGCCATTGAGAGTGTGTTTCCCGTCAGGTATATCCTCAGCAAAGTCAACATTGTCAACAGCAAAGAAAATGAACCTCCCTTCAGTGCTATCAGGTGGTAAATATATGTTGTTATTTTCCAGTATACATTGTAGCACACTTTTGGTAATCTGTGATTCTATCCGCAAAACACTGTTGGACTCAACAGACATGTCCAGACCATGCAAAATGTTAACAATTTTCTTGCTTCTGGTGGCTTGACGAATGGCTAAGCCAACAGCCAGCTGCTGAGGCATTTCCCTGATAGCTCTCAGGCTCTCGGTTTTCTTTCTACTGACCTGATGCTTTGATAAAAACATTGACACTGTGGTTTGTGCCACACCCAGGACATTCCTGTTCACAGCCGTAGATGTAGTCTCGGTGGACAGTGTCGTCTTGGGTCCCTGGATTACCAACCTAAAGAAACTGTAGAGCTGTGTGGGTATATGTTCGTGATTGGTATCCGTCAGTAATCCTGAAAATGTCCACACTCTGGACTTTCTTATTGCCTTCGTCAGAATGGTTGTAGAATATCGTCGTCTTGGTTTTCATTTTCTAGAAGCTGAATACCAACATACCTTGCACACTTGATGCTCACTCGTTCAGGTTCGCTCACTCGTGTGAGTTTGTGTAATTCCACGTCTGTGATTTCCCTCTGCAAGAGTTTCTTTAGTGTCTTGCGACTGCAACTTGGAGTCATCACATTGTTTTCAGTACAGATATTTGTGTATGCTTCCTGAAGTGTTGTCATGCCGATAATATGGCCATCGAGCAGTTTCCCTTGAACCAGACTGAGGAACTCCACCTCTGCAGTATACTCATCAACTGCACTTGTCTTGTCACTCGTCATTTAAAGCTGAGCTCTACGTAACGCCTCTGTGACGTGAGTGGTCCAGCAACGTTTGTGATGCCAGTGGCGTGAGCATCTTCTGGGTGGATGGTGGTGCAGACCTCAACAAGGAAATTCTCATTTTCTCTCTTCTCTACATCTTCTTTGAGTGCTCGGCCGGAATTTTCGGTCACAACTTTCTGCAGAGGACTTATACACTGCTCCTTGTTGACAGAAAAAGCAAACTCTCAGGAGATCCTCTTCTGTTAACTCTTGCTGCGACCTGCTTCTCAAATCTTTCCTAGGCCGTTTTGGTCGTTCCAGCATGACCAGTGTCCTGGTAACATTTTCTAGGCCATGTCGCATTTTTTTATGCAAGATCTTGGCCTGCACATATGCTCCTTCATGGACATATTTAAGAACTTTCTCGTGTGTAATTGGCTTCTCAACCAGCACAGACCCACGTCTCTGACAAATGATGCAAATATTATAGTAATACAGTTTACAAACACCAACACCACAAGGATTGTCAAAGACCTACATGGACCAGAAATCGAGTGTTAAAAGGTAGGTCATCTGCAGCACACAGATAGAAAGATTATTCATGTAAGGAACATATTGGTCAGTCTAAATAAGAAGGATCATATAGGAATCCAATGGTCAGCCACAAATGCTATCTGTACCAAATTGTTAAGCCTAATCATGATTTATTTTTTGTGCGTGCATTTCTTGTGTTTTCCTTCGCTTGAGGAATATTGTTATTTCTTTACCTTGCACTGCACGTTTGATGAAATGTATTGATGTTTGCTACTTATATGAAGACGTACACAACATAACCTTCGACTTTAAGAGTATTCAATAAACCACATGATAAAAGAAACGTGATACACATCTAAAAATGTTGATTTTTTTGCTTTGGTCAAACTGTCTATACATCGAGTCTTCTAGCCTGTTTTCAGAAGAAAGAAAAACTAACCTAGACGTGCAAACTTTGAAAAATGAGATCACACAATAGTGAACTCTCGGTGACAGTTTGTCATAATTCATGTGAAATTGCACACTGCTTTCTGTGGTTAAATATATCTCAACACAACAAAATCCCAGGCTGCCAACATATATTTTATATTTATTTGGGATCTCATGCTGGCTTCCTCTCCGACCGTACGTGGAAAGGTCTGCCAGCAACCTGCGGATGGTCGTGGGTTTCCACCGGGTTCTGCCCGGTTTCCTCCAACCATAATGATGACCGCCGTTGTATAAGTGAAATATTCTTGAGTACTACGTAAAACAGCAATTAAATAAATAAACAAACTATTTGGGGTCTTTTCAAGGTATTCAGAATGGTGGTTTGCTTTCACCACCAAAGTTCCACCTGATTGTATTTGGCTGCACATGCTCCCTGACTATTCCAGACAAAATAAAGTCTGGCGCACGTCTTTTGTTGGTGATGACAAGATAATTTATTGCCCCGTATCAACATGTGCACATTTCACCTTCATCCCCGCAGAAACATTACGATGGATATGGATGCTTTTGCTTTACGCCATAGTCAAGAATATTCCACTTACACGACGGCGGCCAGCATTTTGGTTAAAGAAAGCCGGGCTGAGCCTGGTGGAAACACACTTGGTTAAAAATAAGTTGCATGTTTAGTACTTTGGGACGAAAATTCGGACCAGGCCTGCTCTTTTTGGTCTGAGGCAATCTAGTGTATAATTAGCTAAGTGAGAAGGACAGCTTCTTCTCACGTGGTATTTACAATCATAAAGCAAAATTTTCTGGGCCTAAACTGTCGACACAAAATGTCCGGTGGTGCCGAAGTCCTTCAGGGATAGTTAATTGCAAGCAACAAATGGTCTCTTTTCCAGAAACAAATAAGGGCTATTCTCCTCACATTAAATAAAACTCGAAATATCAGTATCTTGCATAGTTTTGTGTATAAAACGGTAACACTAACCGGTAATTACTGAAGTGCATACATAAGTAGGAAGGGATAATCAAATACAAGTTTATGCAACCATCACTGTATCTCTGAAAAAAGATTGTACAAAGTCATAAACAAAATGACAACATTTTCATATACATGTATATGTGAGTATAAAAACATAATGGTATTTCATTAGTACTAGAAATGTTTCAAAAATATGTAATATGTAAGCTTTAAGCTTTTACAAAACTCACTCCATGCTCTGTAACAATACTGTGTGACACCATCGACTGCTTATAATGTTGTCACGAAGGCCTCGATTAAATGGGAGGCCTGAAATCCTGAAATTTCACTTCTGGAGTGGACGAAACACTTAAGATTTCATTTGTAAAGAAAGTCAATGTACATACACACCAGCAGCCTTATAAAAGTTTAAAAGAGATATCAACATATACACGTACTTATGCGTGTTTAACACGTCGTACCTATGATACTGTATTCCTCAATCTGTACAATAAAACCGGATGTACACAATCTCATGTTTATATTTTCATACAGATGAACAGTTTGTGTCTAAGACATTACAAAGTCAAATTTTAATTTCAAGAAGATTCCAGCAAATCTATTTTCAAACCATTCATCACATTTAAGCATTACTCGAGTGGAATGCTGTCTGTCCTCTTTCCATATGAACATAATTACATGGTACTCAGTACTGATAACACTATTCCAATACATACTCCCATCATCAGTGTAAAAAAAGACACTTCTGTATATATATTACAAATGACTTATGAAGAACTTAATAGCAAACATAACTTTGCAGTAAAACTGTATACACTTATCACATGAATTCTGCATACCTCACACAGAAAACTTACAAAAATACAAGCACCTAATACAATTCTTCATATACCTGAGACATTCCAGTATTATTGAAAATAACAATTTTGAAGTTACCAGGTACTTGAGAAACCAATTTCCAAGTTACTGGGGACTACTATTTTGAGGTTTAACACTAGATTGCTATCTTTAGGTTTTTGGGAACTCTTATTTCCAGGTTACTGAAAACTCCTATTTCCAGGTTACTGAAAACTCTAATTTCCAAGTTGCTATTAACTAGGCTACTGCCTACAGGTTTAACACTAGATTTTCTTTGGGTTGATGTTAACTTCTCTTTTCAGGTTATTGGAGATTCCTATTTCCAAGTTACCAGAGACTCTTATTTTCTGGCCACAGGACGTATTTTCAGGTTACTGGAGACTGGCTACTGGATACTGTTACTTTCAGGTTACTGGAAACTGGTTACTGGGGACTGCTACAGGTATCTTCTTGTTACTGGAAGTCTATTTCCAAGTTAATGTGAGCTTTGTCAACAGATCACCAGCTAAGTTTCCCACTCGAAGAATCTGAAATACAAGACAAATGGTTGACACTCATGCTACTCAATCGTGACAGCATATCACACATTCATGACATCATTGTAACTATGTCACTGAATTCCTTCCTTACTCACACCATGCATGTATTTGCCTTTCATTTTTCAGTAGGATTTCCTTCACAAATGTTAAATGGGATGTCTTATAGTAAAACTTATTGTTATAATTGGTCAGATGCACTTGTTACATAATAGCGGTTGAAAGAAATGAAAAAAATATCAAGAAATTGACAACTTCGTTTTGAAAACCGCAGACATGAAGTTACCATGCAACTATGTTATACTAGTATATTGTACTCAGTTGTCCTACTACCATGTACATATATATATATATGTGTGCCCCTGACGAGGTTATCTGTGCTACCCAGGCTACTTCTAGGCTAACCTTATTGATGTCACTCACACATTAATACCAGTCACACAGGAGGGAAATAGAGTGGTAAGCCAGTTGTGCCCACCCCCTGACTGTAGCTTGAGGCCATGTCAAGGAGTTATAACATGACCAGCTGTTCAGTTGCTGTCTGAATATAACTTCATACATGTATTCTGATCAGTACTAGTCGCATATGGAATGTCTGTCAGCAACCTGCACATGGTCGTGGGTTTCCCCCAGGCTCTGCCAGGTTTCCTCCCATTGTAATGGTGGTAGTCATCTAATAATTGAAACATTCTTGATTATGGTGTAAAAATACCAATCAAATAAATGAATTAATCAGTTCTAGTGTTGGTCCAGTGTTGTCCAACTCTACCGTAAATCTCAATGCCACTACGCCCTAGCTGTTTCTGATTTGTAATTATTCAGTTCTTTATTTTTTTTAGACTAGTGGTGTTGAGACTGGGTATTTGCTGGGGATTTGAACCAATGATCTCTTGGCTTCGAGTTCACGTCTCTGCTGCTAGACTACAAGGAAATTCCCTCCAGCCCAGGGATACAGCATGATGAAGAATATTTAACTTACACCAGGCTAGTGGACAGTTTTTATATGTGTAGGGAACCTGGGAGGACGAGAAGTAAACTGCTTTATCCTGTCCTGTAAATGATAAACTCTGAAGAAGAACTTGTAACCTCTAACTAATAGACTAAAGACCCGCATTTCTGACCACAATGATGTGACTACCTGCAATGTATGGAAGAAGCAACTTCTCTCACATACATGTAAATAGTGAACTGCAGTGGGAGGTACATGTTCACTGCTATACACCTTTCTGTGTGGGTATTTTCACATGTACCTTATAGTCATATGTAAACCGATGAGGAGAGCCATTGAATGTCACAGCTGTCGGTTGTTTGGGTACACCATAGACAGTTATGGATTCTAGCTGAGGCATGCTTGGATATCCAGCTTTCTCGGGCTCACTGATAAATACGCCCTGGAAATAGAAGAGTAATAAACTGTATCAATACTTGATATGCTAGAAACATCCTTATGCAATACACTGGCACTGGAAGACGTAGATACTAGTAGTCCCAAGATAAAATTAATTTTTACAATGACGCCCAGATGTATCCTAAGTAAAATAAAATAAGGATGCCATAAGTTAGGGGCTGACACGAGATTTCTTTTCTCAGTTAACCCAGCTTCATAATCTGAGGTGATTACACAGAGCATTTCCCAAATATGAATTATTTAAAGTACACTGTAAGCAACCATATCTCATCATTGCCATATAACCTCAGTATACATGAAGCTGTGTAAAGACTACAACAATTCAATTTGATACTCTGTTGTGTACACAATCCTCTAGTTCCACAAACAAGTTCTGCATTAAACCCAAGCAGTGTAAGGCTAGTAACATTGCAGTAATATTCAATGCCAGCAAAATAAACCTTTTCTATATTTTGTTTTGCATCTTAAGTATCGTTAATGGTAAAATTATTGTCATATCGCTAGATCTGAGTTTAAATACTTGCATCTTTGGCAGTAAAACGCAGAAAAGTATAAATTCCTGTCTCATAAGTACCTGGAAAGAAAAAAAAAATTGAAATATATCTGAACAATTAATTAAAAGAAGAAACTTACACATGTACTATTAAATTACATAGAACTGATTATAACTGTACTTCTACAGGTGACATCATGTACAGCCCAAGGATGATCATGCTATGTATACACTACGATAATGTCTGCACTAAAAGTCATCAAACTTTCAAATTATTCACTGAACTGTACTCTGCCATGATATGTTTGAAAACTGCCGATGTGGCATAAAGCCGTAATCATTCATTCTGAACTGTACTGATTCACAAATCTGAATAAGATGGAATGTTGTGCCACAGATCTGTAATTGAGTACCATATAAAAATTTTTTATGTTAAGTCATGCATAAAGTAATGTTTATGCAATATGTACATGGCTATTGGACTATTGAGATATTTCTGTTATCATTTGCTTTAACTGGTACATTTGATTGATGTTTTACATTATACTCAAGAATATTTCACTTATACGACAGTGGCTAGCACTGAGGAAACCCATGACAGGTTGCTGGCCGACCTCCTCATGTACGACCGGGGAGGTAGCCAGCATGACCTGGGCTTGGACTCACTGCGACTGCAGTGGTGAGAGGCACCTGGGTCATTACTCTGCTCTATTGAGCTAACCCCCACGGAGGCCCCACTGTGTCATCATTGTAACTTTCATTCAACCATGCAGAGAATATCAAATTGCCCTCTCATTTAGGTTTGCCTATTTATGTGGACACGGTTCCTAGTAAAAAGTTATGGCAGGCGTAAGTCAGTAGTACACACCCAGAGAGTCTCCATCATCCCAGAACATATCCCCAGACGCCTGCCCACTGCTGTGTAAATACACCCTCACTCCTACAGGATTCTTCCGACTTGGTCAAACACAGAACAAAATGGTTACACCATGGAAAAAGGCTAGGCAACATGCAACAGTTTCGTGTAAACTAAAACGACAAATAACTTTGTATTCTGTTACCCACTGGCTTACACAAAGCCAGTTTTCATTTGAAATGAAGCAACCTGCATCCATTTTATATGTTTCATGCCTAATAGTATTCTATTACATTCAACATAAATGACTACTCCTTGAAAAATACACCCACAAGTAAATTATTAAGCATTGAACACATTATATAATGTCCTACTGCACCAAGCAGATGAAAACATTTAGTCTGAGACCAGCTGAACAGTGCTGACTTCCCATAAAACAATTTTTTTCTACATGCTCCCACCGTTGTTGGTGTTGAAAATAATTGAAAGCTTAGTGAAAACAAATAAAAAGTCTTTCAATTTTCTTGAGATCACAAAAGGCTAACGGAGCTGTTTTTATAATGAACTGGCCAAAACCATTCCAAATAGTAAAATGAAAATAACTTTTGGGACAGTTAGGTTATGTCTTTTCAAAGAATGTTACTTTGTGCGATCATTAATGTTTACATACCACACAGAACAAGGACATTACCTTTCTGTGGTAGAAAGAGCTGGCTGTTGGGTAGGCAATATAAATCCTCCTCTGACATGGACATTGATAACATCTAGAGGGGCATCTAGAGTTACTATCTGGCCTGCAGAGTTAAGTTCTTGCCCTGTGTGGAAATTGTACCAGAGACCTTTGGGGAAGTATGCATCCACAGAGGGGCGACTCTACAGGACAAATATGAGCCAAGTGTTAGCCTCCACACTTGCAGATGCAAATGATAATGATCAAATGAGTGATCCAATATGGTAACTTCAATAAAACAGGACAAATTCAATCAAAAATATGGGAGTCCAAAATCACATTACACATCAATCACACTGTCCAGAGTACCTGATGCACTACACTGACTAGATTCAAGCTCTCAATACTCATGGAAATTACTGCTAACAACAGTTTATACAGATTACATCATACACCTACATTATAATGTGTAATCCAAACCAAGGCTTTAATGCATAAGGTTTCTGTGTGTAACTTTCAACATCCTTTAAATATTATTGTGAATGTTATACACGATCTGTTATCACGTTTTAACTGAAATGCAATTCTTAAAAGTTTAATTATGTCTTAAAAAATTATTAATATACCCTAATTCATCTAATTTTTGAGACAGATACTGGTATTGCTATAAGTACAACATTACATTTCTACCCCAGTTTATTTGAGAATGTAAAGATATGGACATGTTGTTCACCATATGAGAAAAAAGGAAACTTTCTTCCAGTTACAATTATATTTTCATTGGCTACAAATGGCAGGCCAGATGTCCCCAATTATAGATGGGTAAGGGTCATACACAAGAGTATGTCCAACTGTTTGTTGTCTGAGAAAAAGTGAACTGCGCATACCTGTAGAAGGACAGGGGATATAAGCAATGAAGAACCCCATAGGAACTGCCTGTCAATGTTATATGTGGACTTGTCTTGAGAGAATCTGAAATAACACAATATTAAAGAAAAACTCATACATGTTACATGTATATTAAGTCTAGTATTGTATTTGTTTACTGTACAATGTTCACACTGATCAATGCTCCACTTCGCTTTTTTGGGTGGGGGGGGCTTTTCTCTCTATGGGCAGGGTGGGGGAGAATTTTTTTTTTTCAAGATTTATTTATAATTTATTTATTTTATTTATTTATTGCACAATGCAACCCAGAAAATTCAGAAGGTTACTGAAACATGCTGTGCTTAAATTAAAATATAGTTGTTAATTTAATCTCCATCCAATCCTTAGTGTGCCACAATGTGTCCTTCTGAGTAACAAATAATCATCGTACTCAAAGAAGAGGGGCCGAGCCACTGTGGTTCCTCTGACATGGCTGTGATGGAATAGTGTATACAAGTATGGTAGTAACAGGTATCTGGTCTCCAGGGCCTTCCGTGAGGACGCAGCCACAGAGTCTCCGAATGAAGCAGGATCCTGGTCCTGTGAATATGTCAGAACACAAGCTTAGAATGTTCACTGTAAAGTCATGTTCACCAATCTATCAAATTAACTCCTCAATTTCGACAAGTCAAATGAAAAAAAAAATAAACACTACTTGATACGTCTTATAGAATTCAACAAATCGCATCACGTGAACACAGCTTACAACACAGAGCTTGGTCCAATTTCATTTGACTAATGCAATTTGAAGTGTGAATGTGACTGCAGATTAATACAGGCTCGTCTATGAATTATGAAACTCAACATACATTGTTACAAATTGCAACAGCTATCAATAACATGTCATGTGACCTGTGCAATTAGTACAAAATAAATCTTACCCTTTCCCATGCTTACTTTGAACTTCAACTTTGTTTTCAAAATTGTTAAACATTATGTCAAATTTAGCTCATTAAAGGTATCTGTAGTTTGGCTATAAAATTCATAAAAAGTTTGAAATATTTCATAAACACTCACTCTGTTATATTTGTTATTGTGGTTTCTAGCAAATGGATAAAATGCACCTATTTGCTGCCAGCGACGACAGAGCTCAGCAGTGGCATTTCCACGAAAACCACAGATATCAGATCCAACCATGGGAATACCAAAGAGGTTCATATTCAAGACAGCTGGAAACAAAAACTCCCTTCATCAAATATAAAACAGCACTATGCAATATTTCCTTTTTTATTCATTTATTTGACTTGTGTTACCCCATAATCAAGAATATTTCACCAATGTGACAGTGGGACATGAATTCATATCAATCGCATTGATGAGAGGCTCCTGGGTCACTGTACAGCACTTGAAGGCTAATCACGAGGCCAAGGAGGCCTTGAGCAATCTTTATTTTTATAAATGAAAAGTAATGCACATAAAATTTTAGCTCTCTCCTTGAATTTAAGATATTTATTTAAATGTTCAGATATATTTCACAATAATATTCAATAAATTTCGTGAATTTCTTGTTTCAATCATTTTAGTTCAAAATATAATTACATTACAAGATTTGCTGATCTCAGAAATACATCCTTGCCTGAAATTGACTTGTACATGTCGTAAAATGTGGAATTATTATCACCGTTCCAATGACCTCCATAATGACCTTGACCTGGAAATGTTGACCTTGAAATTATGAATGGTCGCTTTCCACGCACTGTCTTCAATGCACTAACGAATAAAAAAAAAATAGTTTAAACAAATGGTTATAAGACGACCTAATTATGACCCACTAATTCCTCTGGGTCAAAGAGGGTACTAATTATCCATGCACTAGGAATTGTAACAATTGTGCTGATATGATGATTAACTATATTACCTGTATTTACACAATATTCTTGAGTACAGCGTAAAACAGCAATCAAATAAATAAATAAATATATTTACACATATCATTCTGGGATACATTTGAGTAAAGAGAAAAAATGCTGTGACAAACTTTATAGTTCAAAATAACACAACAGCAATCATCTAGGATGATTTTTAGAATTGCATGTATCACAAATATGATATGGTATAGGATGTTCACTTGTACTCCCAAAAATTCTTGAGATCAATCAACAAATCAACCAATCTGAATGTGTTCTATGAGCCATAGCTCACCTGTATGTAGCGTTTGTCTCTGTCAGGCCATACAGGCTGTGGACATTGTAGTGGAGCCCCCAGTGCTGCTGAGCTGTAGCACAGAGTGTGTAGGAGCGCAGGGTCCCACCTCTCACAGCTATAACATGCATAGGAGCGAAGTCAAAGTTAACCACAAATGAGGTCGGTTATCCTACCCATCAATGTTGTGTACAATAGTAGCTACCATTTGTAATGCAAAAAAAGAATGGAGAGATAATTATTCAGGTCACACAGTGTGTGTGAATTTGTGATGAATTCTTGACTGTCTATTAAGATGTGGTGTGAATATCACAACATCACTGTTATCCTACAATGTAATAAAAGTGGTGTGTCATGGAAACCTCATGCCAAAGTCTTCATGCCTTGTCATTTATTTATTTATTTATTTGATGGGTGTTTTATGCTGTACTCAAGAATATTTCACTTATACGACAGCAACCAGCACTATGGTGGGAGGAAACCCGGCAGAGCGCGGGGGAAACCCACTTCTTGTCTTCTAAATTGAGACCTAAGCAGTATATGAATAACAGTGTAGCCTTGTAAGCATCCACGAGGAATACCATACATGGTAAATTGACTAAATGATGCAAAAGTACAAAAAAAAATACACATCAAACAAAGTTATTTGAGAGTTGATATAAACCTGAAGTTCCTGTCATGAATGTCATATTCCAAAGAATTGATGTCTTGTTATTTACTGATGTTTAAATGCTATCATCTTGTTTCCAGAAATGTAAAAACATGGCAATAATGTATGATTACAAACTTATATCGAGTAAATACCTGGAACATAAGGTGGATTTTCTATGGAGGATTGGCTGGGACAACCCTCTGTGGCTCCATTGACAAAATTCACTGGCTCATTCATGTCCTGAAATGTGCAACACACAGGAACACATATACATCATGCAAGGAACAATAACTAATTTTCCAAACCTTCAAGCCTTTTATTAACCAAAAGAAAGACAAGTGTATATTTCCAAATCTGTGGAGAAAAGTACATGTAAGCCATGAATGACTGATTTGTGTCAGCGCTGTTGTCAAGTTGGTAACTTATTCAACAATGGTTTAATTCATGGGTTGAAGGAGGATAAGGATTTTCCAGCTTATCAGGGGTCAAAATTCACATAATTTTTTTTTTGCTCTCTCCTTGTATTCCTCTCTTCTTTTTCCACAATGTTTGATCCCCTGTGTGGCAGAAAAAAAGGAAATTACTTACAAAGAGACTGGTCAAACACTGATGCAACAACTCCTTCCCTGCTAACACTTACAATCCACATGCCATCAAACTTGACTGTGCTGTGAAATTGCTTCACCATGTCTGTCCAGTAGATGTGGGTTTGAGGGTTAGAGAAATCAGGCCACACTGTCACCCCAGGCCACATCTACACACATGAAACAGACAACAAAAACCTATAAGACTTACATGTACAACTAGCTTTATGCCACATCTGCACATTAAGATGAGAATTGACAGTACCAGCATATCCATATGTTTTCAAGCCAGTAAAAACACAAATTACATACAAACATTATGACTCTTTAAGTATATTCCAAACAATTTCTAAACACTGTAGCTGATGCCTTTCAATATACAGTACAAGGTATCATCTGGTTTAGGGTACAGAGTGTTCCCTCTATAAATTAGTTACATGTAGTTTCACACAGAAACCTCTACATGTTTGATCAAAAAGCTTTATACGTTTTAGATTTTAGAGTGTTAAGGCCTATGAAACTTGATCGCTTGTTACCAGTCCTAATATTGTGGAAAACTGGTGCATTTGGCAAAACAATTTTCATCACCCATTGTCATTATTCAGCTAGAATTTATGAAAATCTCATCTTTTATGACAGTTGTTGGCAAAAAATGACATTATGAATTCACATGCAGGGGTAAAAATGACATGTGAGCAGTGATAGGAAACAAGGGATCAAGTGTCAATAGCCCAATGATGAGCTCCTCTCGCTGACCTGCCCTTTGAGTGGTCTTCCCTGACTGTCCTTGACAAACACATCCATCTGTAGGCCCACATCATAGGGGGCATAAGATCCTGGTGTTTGTGTGGCACTGATGGCCGGGTCCTGAAAGTGGAAGACATCAGTTAATCCAGTCATCTTGGTCAAATGCACCTGATGAAATGAATTCATAGGAATAATGAAGACTTCTTCTATGTAAGTCAGCACAATCATGATGTCATGAAGACTTTTTCTATGTAACTCACCACAATCATGATGTAATAAAGACCTCTTCAATGTAACTCACCACAATCATGATATAATGAAGCCCTCTCCGGTGAAGTTCCTCCACCATTGCTCCCTGATCCCCAAACGTGTTGATGCCAGTGGTAAAATCCAGCATGTTACGAGCATAATCTATATCATTCCACTGAACATCCTAAAAGGAAAAAAAAAATTGGTATAACTTAAAGGATGTGTTGGTGCCCTAAGGCATGGTCTATACTACATTTCAAGAGCTTATAAACAGGTAGAATGAAAAGGGCACTCCACCTTGCCAAATATTTTTGTCCAGTTTTAACAAATGTATATAATTATGTGAAACCTACACACTTCTGCACTGGGCATATGTTATAATCTTCAACTTCTTCATATGATAATATATATAATTATATAAACTAAAACTTCATTCTCTGTTGCTAGATGCTTCATGCAACATTACTTTTGATTCTAACTGTCCCATTTTTTATGTCAAAAAGCAGCAAACCACTCTGGATTGTATGTCAGATGCAGAATATCCAGACACAGAATATCCATTTATACCCTATTATATGGTCAATGATTACATTTTAGTAGATCATGTACAAGTTAATCTGTTTCCATGTAAAGAGCACTACAGATACAAAATTAAACTTCAGTACTTTAACTACCGTAATACTTCAAATTTTTCGGACAGGATTTAAGGCTTTACTCCTGGGGGCCGGCGCCTGTTTGGGTCAAACACCAGGGTTAGAAAATGGGGGAAAGGCGAAATCCTTGAGACTAAGTATACAAAATGTTTGCTGGCACATGCAGGTGCAAATTAATTTGTATGTGTTTTCATGCAGCTGTACAGCTAACCATGCATGTGCATTTCCACTAACTACATGTACAGATGACACATGTATATTTTATTGTACAAAACACCAACATATGTGTGACTTCAGACTGTGCAAAAAACAGTCAAAAAAACATATAAGGACAATTATGTAATACATGCTGGCACATCAACATTTAACTTGAGTTTAATTAATTCTTCTCTGTATCCATATTCACCTTATAATTGGTATCTACTGTGGGCCCTACATATATGTAAATGTTTCAAACTGTTAACATTCTGAAATTGTGTGCCTCTCATTCGCTGTCGCACGAGTCGTCTCCAACAATGGTCATGATGCCAGTCATGTCCTCTTCTCTGATGCCCTCAGAGCCCTCGTCGTTCGTCTTCATCTTCGATTCACGGGTGTGTTGCTCAGGTTCTCTCCTCAATATCGACAGGCAAGCATTGGGCTACAGTGGTTTATGCTCTCAGGACCAGCTTTCTAAAGTTATGGCTTTGGAGCCTTGGCAAATTTGTTGGCGATGTTAGCAATTCAAAGTCTGGTAATGAGTAAACGCTGTTCCAACTGATCCAGGCACATATCTGCTGCTCAGTATCATCCAGATAAGATACCGGTCTCTTCCCTATCTAAGGTATAATTTGGCAGAAGAGCTGTTCCGAACTATCATTCATGGAGATGGACTAGTATTTTAACAAAACATGTATCAAGTACATCTACTGGGCCCTGATGGGAAGTGATGTTATTAATATTAGGAACATTGTTAACTCATGTAGCGCAGTAAAATTAGGCAACGTAAGACAACTGTTATTGTTCCTCTTCAACAAGGACAGGGCGAAAATGTCGTCAAGAACGGTCAGTTAACTGCAACCGTACCAAATATTCATGCACACGCTCACCCACTACTGCAAGGGATTGATGTCTTGATGAAAGTTAGCTGCTCTCTTTCGTCCTTTTGTCGGCAGAGAAATTGTCTTTAAGTATCAGGTTTTTTCTTCCTTTCCTTTGTTTTTTATTTTGGAACTGTTACTACCACTTTAAAAAAAAAAGCAGCCATCAATCTGATACGAACATCAGCTTTGGAGAAACGGGGATTGGGCCAGCCCTCAGGGCGAACAGGCGTAACAGCAGGCACAGCAAGATGGACAGGTTAAGTGTTGGGGATGGTAACTACAATAGCCTTGGTTTGTGTAAACACCAATAGGCCTCCCCCTTAGGCGACGTTCTCAGAAGTTGGAACATTTAGTGATTGGGTGGGGAATATTTGAGACTGTCCTAATTATTGGAGTATCCAAATAATTAGAAGAATTATGGGAATTACTAATGAAAGGATGTAAAAGTTAGGTAACTACAGTTGAAGGTTTTAAAGACTCACTTGTGGAATTCTGTATGCTTTTATCCGATCTACGACACCCAGTGTCTCCTGCACTGTGGCATATCCCCAGCGACACTGATGGAAGCCTAAGCTCCAGTACGGAGGCATGAAGGGACGACCTATCACATCAGTGTACTGCCGAATAACGTCCTCTGGTGTTGGGCCCAGGTACATGTACAAGTCTATCACCCCTCCGATAGTCCTCCATGTAAGCGCCGGAGCAGGCTGAAGAAGTACATCTGTGCAGATCAGACAGAAGAGTAAGAAACATGTCAGTAGTACTTTCAGTCATAATAATGAAAACTCAAGGCATCGCCATGTAACATTTCACAGATCCACTAGCTTTCAACCTTCTTGCTGAGGTCTTTTTCAAGTGAATGTATTTTTACTGCCTATAAATTAACACAATAAATGCAATATTAACCTTTCCAGACCATAGCAGCAAATGTCAACTGCCAGATGTATACAACAGTAAATGTTTGTCTATACACATTATCAAATTAAAGCTTGGATATGAAAATGAGCATATGAAATGACTAAATGACTCTAATCTAAATATCAACTGTATGTTTATTCTGTTTTGCTTCCATACTGCCACACTATGTATAATTTGTTTATTTACAGGACCCCCTTACCAAAAGAATTTGTAAAAATCTGCCATCGTATGATTTTTATATTTCTTCGATCATGATAGAACAAGCTCTCTGGAGCTTGAATCTCGCCAGTGTACTAACTCCTTCATATATGTAAAATTTATTGTGTTGTCAGTGTCTATAAAGTTGGCTATTTGTACTTCATTGGTGAATAAACAAATCAAATCAAATCAGTTTCTACCTATCAGTAAAACCGTTACTTCAGTAAACCATTTGACATCACTGTCATATTCTTGTAAGCTCACTGTCATGACTGTGATTTCCTTCACCAGAAATCTGACCCCTGTAGTGTGAGTGAAAAATTCCTGACTGCAGTTCCTAACACCAATCAAATAAGAAATAAAATATTTATCTTACCCATGGCATTGCTGTTGAGGAGGAACACCCCATGACTCTGGCCATCTTCCTCCATGACCAGGTAAAATGGGTGGTCCCCGTACAGGTTATCCCCTTCCTAAACACAACACAAACATAGGTCATCTTGACAGAAAATCTGACATGTACCCATCAGTGTAGAATACACAATTAGGAGAAATACTTCTTTTCTAATTAAAGAGCCACTGACATCATGTCTTTCAGATTCCAAATACAATGTCTTAGCACTGTAGATTTTACAGAATAAAACATTAACATACACCTTGACAAGTAAACACATGAAAAGACTTACATGTACTCTAGTAATGTAAATAGTAAGGCTGAATCAACCTTGTACGTCAAACAGAACATTTGTATACATATTACCCACAGTAACAGCAAAGCAAAACATAGAATACCATACTCATTTTTAATAGCTAACATCTGCACTTTTTCAAAAGAGCAAACTTGACCAGGGTTGTTAAAGATCAATAAATGTCTCTTAACATGTGCTTGTTGTGGCAAAGCTTTTTTAACTGAAAATGAAAAGAGCTGACACATACACATACATGTAACAATGTGATTGAAGCACTTGTGTTTGCATGAGTTATGTCCCTTGTTCTCAATGCCACTCAAAGAAAAAAATCAGTTCCAGATACTTGAACATGTACGTATTCCTGGGTTTTACATCATACTCAACAATTTTCATTTCATATGATGACAAGGAGTCATTAGAATGTATATGTGTACACTGTGTCTTCTTGTGGCAGGATGAGTCTATGCTGTCGAAGTGCTGCCGCCACTGGAACATCATGCCGTAGACACCAGACATGAGACACCACCCAGTCACATAATACTCATACAGGGCCAACCAGTCCAGTTTCCTTGCTCTATTAACCTTTCAGTGCTGTGCGCCATTCAAGGAGGCAACAATCACCATTTCTGGTACGACCCGGCTCGGGAGTGATCCCGGATCTCCCAAATCTGAGGCGGACATTCCCAACCCTCAGGCCACCAAGGTGGTCCAGTTCTAGATGTACCTGATCCAGGATTGAACCTTAGTCTTAGGTATGGCATAAGTCAAAAGTAAGCCAATGTCTAAGATGTCTAATAAGCCATAGGTACTGCATGACGTGACAGACTCATTGATAAAGTCATGGCCTTAGGAATGGCAAGACTAACAAGTGAACTCTAATCTTAGGAATTCCACGCCTATAGAGTGAACTCTGATGTTATACATTAAATGTCTCAGAAATGAATCCTCGTCTCCATCTAGCTCCAGGAAGCTCGGAATCTCCTGCACTCATCACGCTGACAGCATACGTGGAGCTATATCGCAAAATCATTTAGTAAGTCCAGAGTTTTTGCCCGCTGCCTGTCTGGTACACATAACAGGTATGTAACGATACTTCTGACCCACAGCAACTACAAAACGACAAACACAGACGTCTAACCTTCGTCCTTTATCCTCCAGCCAGCCTCAATGTACAATGCCCCATGTTGAAACATCCAAATCCAGATCGCTGTCGCAACACAACACACAATAATCCAGTAGTGGCGAGTGTAATGGCCATGGCAACGGATTTGTATGTATTAACATGGGGCTTCGTACTTTGAGGCTGGTTAGTGGGTAAAGGACTAAGGTAAGGCCACCATGTTTGTGATTTTCTAGTAGCGATGGTTCTGAAATGTCGCTACATGCTCGCTATGTATATCAAAAAGGCAGTGATTTTGCAATGTCAGCCCCTGTAGCTCCAAGCATGCTGTCAACGTAATGAGTGCCAGAGCCTCAGAGCTACCTGGTGCAACGTTTCCATTCAAGTCAGACACGGTAACGCCTTCACCAGCCCTGTGTGGTTTTACCTTTGGCTTCCTGTCCCGTGTCCACATTGTAAAGCGGGTCCAGTTGACACTGTGTAGCAGGGAGTCCCTGTGCTCCCCCAAACCATAGATGTAAGAGGAAGGCAGGTAATAAGACAGCTGTATAAACTGATCAGTAAACATAAAGGCTCCTGTCGTGTTTAACCTAAAGAAAAAACAAAAACAAAGCAATATGTGATTTGTGATATTCAACATGTGGCCCTACTGACAGTCAGGTATAAACTAATATCACTTGATGTAGTAGAAGAGCTTTACCAAACACTTCAGCACTTTTTGCACAATTCCAATTCATTTTCGGAAGCATAGGTCTCTCTCCGAGAAGACTTTACATATTCCACAAATGACAGGAGTAGCCAAGCCGTCTCTTACAGAACAGAGCCTGTGGACTTCCTCTTGACCACCACACCAAACGGATCCCCAGCTGCAGGCAGACTGACATCATAATCCTGACTGGCAGCTTTACTCGACACCCTGGGGGTTGATAAGGGAACTTCAAACCTCTGTGCAGACGGATCATATATCTGAAAAACATGCAGTTATTTCTTTACTTGAACAATGTCTTATGTCATCTTGTACTCAAAAATACTTCACACAAAAATGTCACTGCTCATGTTTATGAGCCGAAGAATCTGAAGCTTGCAGCTGAACTCTCAAGAGCTGTTGTACATGTCTGCTATCCTTGGTCAATTTCCACCTCCTTACCTTCATGTGTAGTCGTTCCTTGGTTTCAAACATGATGTCCATCCACAAAGTGGTTATATCCTCTGGATAGTAAGATTTGGTCTCCCTGGATAAGGTAGCCCGCAGTCCATTTTCTGTGTCCTGTAGATGTGTGATTTTGTAGCCGGGATACTTCTTGGGGTAGTAGCAAAATGGAATATCGACAGGGGCTTGTGTTATGAACGGATCTGGGTAAGACGTTGGCTTTTCTCGTGTGGATACTGGTTTCCAGCAGCATCCTCTGGCTTGGCATTTTGCCTCTGTAGGATTATTTTCAGGGTGACAGTCAAACTTACGACCATCTGCTATATCATCACAGTACTGGATGACAATGGATTGTTGAACTGGGTCTGGGCCAGAATCCATCGAATAAACATTGCTGAGTGAAGGATCGGCAGGACCTTTAATAGATTCTGAGATGTCTTCGTTATCAACCTTTTCACCATTTTGGGGTTCAAATATGAGATCGTCTGAATGGAATCCATATGCCATTTTTAAGTACACTAAATAGGGTCCACAGAAATTTACAACTGACAGCACTACTGTGATTAACACCAACCAATAAGACAGTTTTTCAAACAAATGGGGCTGGCGAGGCTGATTCATTATTTCATCAATATCTACTTCTGGAGGCTCAGCTTCTCCTCCCACAGTTTCATTCAGTCGCTCATTGGCCAAATATTGTTGAACCTCCCCTCTCCTTCGAATTTCACCTTCCTGATTCTCCATAATTCGAATGATTCAGCCTTCCTGGAAATGTAAAAAAAAAAGCAAACAAAAAATGTCATTGCCAGTAACAAATCTACATCTTCAAAGTATTGATATTTCATACCTCAAACCTCATAATTTTTAGGTGTAATATGACCATGCATGAAATGTCAAGTTTATGTTTATATGTATCTGCAATATAAAACATTGGCAAAACTGAATATTACTTGTAATTGTATGCCTAAGTCTGCTTGAACTCTTCCTGTATCAGCAGTCTGAGTTCATCATTACTATCACAGGATGAAATACAAGCGTTATCTACTTCCAGGCTGGGGGGAATTTCCATTTAGTCTAGTGGTAGAAGCGTGGACTCAAAGATCACTGGTTCAAATTCCCAGCTGGTTGGCCCGGTCACACTTGGCGTTGCGAGCAGGGTTGCCGGGGTGGCTTATATCGCAGGCTGCAATGCTTTGGTGGATTCTGTGTATATTCTACTCTCCTTTCCTGGGAAGTCATGAGGACATGGCTTGGAAAATGAGGGGGTGAATGTAACAGGGTGAAGTATAAGCCCTATCTACTCCCATGCTGTGAGGAATTTCCCTTTAGTCTAGTGGTAGAAGCGTGGACTTGAAAATGCAAAGATCACTGGTTCAAATCCCCAGCTGGTTAGCCTGGTCACAATTACACTTGTCCTGCATGTCATTCTTTGATATAGTAAACAAATGAATATATAATTACGGTTATAGTAAAGATGAGGTTGGTGGTCCTGTTGTTTTTCAAGCAGCATGTGACGTCAGTTCATTCATGCTTCCCTGAATGAGTCTTGTTGAACGCTGACTGTAGCATAGAGGGTCACCTTTTCAGATGTTGTCCAAGTGACAAAACCATTTGACATGCGCACTGAATGCTTCCTAAATTCATCTATCTTAAACACGTCTAAAAAACATTTTTTGACACAACACAATGGTGTAGTTCTACAGACGTCTCCCTACGGATCCAACACTGATGTGTGGTGGGAGTTCAAAACCAGCGATTGTCTCCAGAAATTTTAAAGTAACAGTCACTTTACATATACCTATTTGTGATCGGCGCGATATGTGACAATATCACGTAAAACTTCCAGCACTGAACAAACTATATGTTATGTTCAATATTTTTTCTCGTAAAGTCACAACTTCCATGTTTTAACCAATGAAAACACAGCACAAGCACAGTACCATGGGAAAATAATGACATCATACAGAAGCGACAGGCCCAGCAACCTCAACTTTACGAAGCCCTATACTTACCAATATGGTGGTTAAATGGAAAAAGTGAGATAACTGCATGGATGTATTTTTTTCTCAACACATTAATTTCTTTGCCATTTGAAGAATTCAGAATTGGTACAATTATGTGGAGCAGTGAGTGAGTTGATGAAATTCCACACTTGGAATCAGGTATCTGATACTTACAACGTATTAATGTACACTGCATGCCTATGAAAGACACACATTTGTTAGGCAACATTGTTAGTACCTGTATTTGTCTGTACAATGTAGGTCTGATGGTTTGACGTCATGATATATGCACGGAGAAGAGAGAAAGCCACATAATGCACACACTGCAGGTTCCAATACGTAAAAAATTAATTGATAACAATTCTACTTTCCGCTAACATGGAACTTTTCAGGACTAAGCAAGGCACTGGAATAACCCTGGAGCTGACTATTTGGGAAACATTGGCTAATAATTTGTCATTTGTTTCTTTCCTTAGTATGACCAGAAATATATTATAATAAACTTTACAAAGCAGCAGCTTACAGACACTTATTCATGGTCCCATTATTTACACATAACGAAATTTGGGGTCACAGTAGTATCACATTCAGCAAAAGGTGTCGGCTGCTTAGAAGTTGAAAGAGGTGCGAAAGCTCTGAAGCCATATACTGTGTCACACAGAGGAGAGAAAAAAAGGCACATCAAACATGTCCATATCAAATTACTATTCATTATGATTAAGTTTACATAAAACTTTACCATTTACACAATGCCTATGTCCTGTTGAGAACTTTGCAGCTGCTGCCGATTGGTTTATCTCGGGGATCCACGGAAAGAGCCGAAGTTAACTACCGACTGCTTCAGGTGGGTCAAGCCGACCTTGGTAGCCGTCGGCTTGTCACAGTTACAACGTATATATATATATATATATGGCCTTACATTTATTTATTTGTCTGATTGGGGTTTAGCGCCGTAATCAATAATATTTCGCCTATATACGGCCTTTTTTGGCCGATAGGCCATTACAGTAAACCGGGAAATGCGAAATACCATATAGGCCTAGGCCTACCTGTACTGGCCTAACATTTAAATAAATTAGTTACCAGTTGGGCCTATTGATGAAAAGACAGACAGAAAGAAAGAGTGACAGAAAGAAAGGAGGAAAAGGCACAAACATAAGGAGCTGATTTATTCCGCCTTCTTAACATCATTTTGCCCAGATGAACAGGATCAAAGCGTGATTCTGGCTAGGCTAATCCGTATCTGAAAGCAATATATAGGGGCGTATGCGCCTATATAGCCTTGCCGGGGCCCGTTTCACAAACCCATTTCGGCCTAGCTTTAGCCTAAAATTGTAGTTCAGATCAAACTTTGAAATATATGCTTGCATCAAATGGATACAATTTTGAACGCCGATTCTGTGCTGAAGGCGTATGTTGTAGTCTATGTTTTTAAAGAAGATTAAAGTTTTGGACTGCGGACAAAATTGGTAAGATAGTGAAACAAGCCTTATAGCTTTATTCGATAGGCTTTATAACAGGCATATAATAACCCGAGATTGCTCAGGCATTGAAATTTGCACGCTCAAACACCGAATGGTAGCTGGCCTATATTTAGGCGTCACTGGCGACTGCGTCATTTCTAATGCAAATTCGATTGTCTGAGCAATCTCGGAATAGACTCATACATGTAGTTCCGCTAATTTAATTATATAACATCCCAAAATTATGACCATCCTTAAATTAAGCCTAAAAGACCAAATTTTAAAGTTATCAACTATACCTGTATCTGTAAGGTCAGAACTTCGAGGTCTTGGAACATGAAAAGGAAATAAATCGTTACTTCTTTGTCATCCGTGGACTTCGTCTCGAAACCAAGCTTAGGCCCCTATGCATGTAGTTTAACATCATGAATATCTTGGCAATAATATGAACCTCCAACATATGCATGCCGTGGGATAACTACTGCCTATGGCGTTAGGCTACACATCACTGATACAACAAAGACACTACTGGTAGGGAGAATTCTAGTGATTTTATACAGATATCTGTACGTAGGCCCCTATGCATGTCTGTATGCTTGGGGTTTATATATATACTGTGTCTTCTAGTGGCAGAGCGAGCCCATGCCGCCAAAGTGCTGCCGCCAACATCACGTCGACGACACTAGACGTGACACTCACCAGTCACATTACTCTGACACAGAGCCGATCAGTTCTGCTTCCAGACTCTAACCTGCCACTGCTGAGCACCAAGCGAGGCAGCAACATGTACCATTTTGTAAAGTATTTAGCATGATCCGACTCGGGATTGATCCGGGATCTCCTGATCTCGAGGCGGATGCTCTATAACCACCAGGTTAACAAGGCGATATACAGATATCTGGATACAGGTAACAATTACTATGTTATAAATTCTCTCTATGATACGTAGTAAGCAAAACAGTCATCAGATTTTGCATGGGTAAGAAAATTACTGGTGCGGAAACGACATTTGTTGTAGGCCTACCCGGCGTGCGACTTTTAGCCCACGATGGAAACAGGCCACGTTCGACAGCATAATTATAGGCCTACCAGTATATTTCCGAGATACGATTTGTACCTTTGGGTTAAAACAGATTGGCAGTTCACAATTTTCCATTTTGTGGAAGACGGCTAGTATAATTAAAATCATATGTGGGCTTACATCCTTTTAGTAATTAGCACACGACAAAGAGAGACCAATACAACATCTTCTAAAATACATATATTGTAATATTGCCGGCTTTGTAGTCTACGGAACGGGTGGGCTTGGCAAGTAACGTGTGTGGAGTGTTTTCTCCCACAGGAGGTCCGAGAGGGACACGTTCTTGTTATCCATGTGGAACTGACTAATCAATATTATCTTCACATGCATATATAATAAAATAAAATAAATAATGCACTTAAAACCCCTCGGCCTTAAGCACGTGTAGGCCCTACAATGTAACGAACAGATAAAATTCCAAGAGATATTATGTATAAAACCAGCCATTCATAAAATTTAACTTAAATGACTTTAATGACCTTGAAAAGAGTTCTTAATTATTATGCCGGAGTGTAGCTGTGGTATAAGTTTGGTGAACTTTGGATTATGCAGATGACCTTAAAGAAAATGGTCAATGTCGCTTAAAATGAATAGGGTTCTTCCTCATGCCATTGTGTACATGTGGTGTAAGTTTCGTGAACTTGGGCTAAATGTGTTTAGAGAGAGATCGTTTACAAGAATTTAACTTTAATGACTCCAATGACCTTGAAGAAAAAGAACTAGGTTACCGAAAATCATTAGGGTGCTTCCTCATGTCGAAGAAAGTGTGAAGTAAGTCTGGTGAACTTGAGCTAAACCGGTCTAAGAGATAAAACGTTTACAAGAATTTGAATTAAATGCCCTCAATAACCTTGAAGAAAAACGTCAAGGTGGCTGAAAATCAATAGGGTTCTTCCTCAGACTAATGTGGAAGAGTGGTGAAAGTTTGGTGAACATCGGGTACACTGTTCTAGAGATAGAGCGTTTACGAAGATAAGGACAGACAGACGGCCGGACGCCCCCGACACCTCACAAACCTTTGATTGAGGGTTAAAACCGTGCTCCAGCATATTCCACTTTTCAACTTAACTACTCGGCGTGTAAGTGGGGTACAATGCAGTAGCCTCCCCGGTCGCTCTGAGTTCAGGCCCAGCTCATGCTCCGGTCGTAGATATAGGAAGATCTGCCAGCAACCTGCACATGGTCGGGGGTTTCCTTCCGCCATAATGCTAGCCGCCTTCCAATAAGTGAAATATTTTTGAGCAGGGTTTGAAACTTCTTGTGAGTCATACCCTACTTTCCAACAGAACTAGAGATATCTATTCATCAAGTAATCTTGTCCTCTTGGGACCGACGCCATGCTTTTCCACCAATGATAATAGACATGCACATCAAAGTTCAGATTTTGTCTGCTTGTGCATGATGCCGTGCTTTCACACAAAAAACTACAGATATACACATGACGCAAAGGTTTTGGCTGATTGTGAATGATGGCCGTGGCTTCCATATAAACTAGATAAACATTTCAAGCACCAGATTTTGGCAGCTTGTGATCGATGCCAGGCTTTCCATCAAACCTAGATATACACCACAAGCACCAGGTTTTGGATGCCAAACTTTCCATGAAGACTACATGTATATAAAAGCATCACTCCAGTGCGTTTTTGCTGCTCAGAATTTATGCCCTGTTTTCAGTCAAAGTTAGATACATAACTCAACCACCAGGTTTTGGCAACATTGATGTGTTATAACTGAAATGAATACGTACCATTTCATCTAAACTTTTGCATTCTCCCAGATGTCCTAAGCAATAGTCCTGTCAGTAAATCATAATTCATTACCTGGCTAAACTAGAAATACCAGCACAATTCTGTTACGTTAAATTTACCCAATAAAACAGAACTCTGATAACCTGCGTTTCTGTGCATTTCCAATGTATTTATGTAAAAAGAGCAACTGTAACAGGATCATTTGCTTTAATATAAGATTACTTCAAATTTCTGTACGACTAAATAAACAGTACAAGTAGAGGCTGTCATTCTTTTCATCTCTTTATTTTTAGCATTGCCAGAAATAGCTGGTTACATTATGCATGTATGAAAATGCAAAGAACAAAGAGACAAAGCTGTAGACAAAAAGAAAACAGTTGTAGAATACATCAGCTAATTTTCAATTAATGAGATGCATGACTTTACTGTCGACGTTCAACAGATTAGGACTATTCATTCATTTTTTGCAATAAAATTGACCCTAAAATATTCTCATTATATATTCAGGAATATAGAAATTGAAGAAAACAAGTTAAATAAACATGATTCTACATTTCGAACAACTGTGTTCATTCACAGCAAATAAATGCCTAGACAACAGGACCACAATTCCATAAGAAACCTTACGGCAGACTAAGGGTAGCAGAGTAGCTGCAGCTCCCAGGCCCAGACTCATGAAGCGTACTGAGTGTTAAGTAGTCCTTAGCTAAGAGCAGTTCACATCTGTACAACATACCTTGTAATGGTAATTAAGGGTTTACTTATCTAAATGCCCTTCATCAAACTGGTCCCTCGCCTGGGGAGGTGGGACAAACAAGGGAGGCTGGGTGAAGATCACACCACTTCAGCCAGAAGTTTGGATGCCAATTGCTGGGTGAAGGCCAAACCGCTTCAGCCAGAAGTTTGGATGCCAATTTGTGGATTTCACCTCAAATACGAACATCAAAAATTCTTAAGATTATTCACGGCCTCACAAGCTGGTCCCCATTCAGATATATCATATTTATCATAATGCATACTTTTCTCATTTATCATAACAATTACATGTATTTATGCAATACCGTAAAGTCACTGAAATTTGCTTTACAACATGACAGATTAAGTGTAGAAGATGTACATTCAAGCATGTAAAAGAAAATAATATGACAATATCATGAAGAACATTCATAAACTAATTAATTAAGGCGAGCTTAATATTGTAATTACTGTAAAATTTACAAAAACACTAACATTAATTTCTTCTATAATAAGAAAAGGCACTTTGCATCAAGCTGATGAATAAAACTTTCTTCAATCATTTGGAAATTATAATTCGAAAAAAAAAATTGAAGTACCATACATGGTACATATATTAAAAATACACACAGAGCATAAAGGTTTGATCCCCACATGTCCCCACTTGACAAATTAAACTGTAGCGAAAAATAATATCTTCATCATACAGTTAAAAGAAAATGTGAAGATTTATTTTAAAGAACAATGAGCCATTTTTGATACACTGAATACAGGTATTAGTAGAAGCTGAACATTTCAGCATAACAGAACAAGAACTTTGGTCAACACAAACAAGCTTTGCAAGAATTCAGCAGATGAGGCCTGAAAAACAGGAGTCTTTACTGCAACTCACAACACATGTTTTCATTTTCATTGTACAACAATTAGCAGATCCACTGTAAATCTAATGAGCAAATTTCACACAGAAAGTTTTAAGATTCAGCCCAGGTAATGAAACCTTCAAACAGCATTGTTTGGAAGGCACAGAGCAGTTTAATAATGCAGAATGGTTATAATGCCTCTACGTACTTGTTACCAATATCTACATTCTGAATGCAGGGTGCAATCACATTAAACTACTTGAGATACAAAGATAAATTAACAACTATGTCACTATGAGATACATAATGCTAAAACAAGACTCCTATGATCTGGTTGTATTCACTATTACTCCACAGTTTGGAACTTCACCTGGTGTTTGTCAAGGCGCTCAATCAAGGTCGTCTCGGCAAAGGCAGCACCTGGGCTAAACACTCCACCACTGAAAAGAACAAAAAATGTGCAGATCATGTAAAATTCAACTGTAAGAAAAGGTAAATATATCTATTATTAACACAGGGAACACCTAAGGTTTTTCAAATTCTTATAAAAATTTGTATTAAAAAAAAGTGTTTCAGTATGAGGATTGACAGGAACCAGACCCATGGGTATATGATTCTATGTATCCCTCTTCTCTGATGATATGTGAACCCAGAGCAGCGCACTACTAAAGGCTGTAGTACTACTACTACCTACTCCTATCCCAATTGACAACTTATCACATTTGGCAGAGCTCTTCACTATGCATATTACATTAATTGCAAATATTTCAACTTCCGTACTGATTTTGATAAAAAAAAAAGAAAGATACAAACAAAACCTATTAACTTGGGTCTAAATAACATAAACTGAAACAGACTGAAGTATATTGCCAGAGAGACAAAGAAAAAATGCCCCCTACTAACCCAACTGGGAGCTTATTCCTCTCCTTCAGAACCACCAGGCCAGCCTGCACCATACAAATCGGGGTGGTCACATAACCCGGCTCTGTGCCAACAGATATTAGCATTCAGTGTTGTGTATTTGACATAAATGACTAAATGTAGAAAAATGTTTCTGAAAAAGTGCATTTTTGGAAGCAAACAGACGACATTATTTTTTGGTGCATCAAAATGCATGTACAATCTAGAATCAATGCAACTCTGAGAATGATCTGGGCAAACTTAACTTAATCATCTACTATACTTTAGGTCATTTACCATAGCTACATACAAAGAATATGAAGTTCACCTACAGAACATACTAGAATGTAAACTTACTCCTGCTCCTACCAAAAATATTAGCATCATCCAAGATTTTGGCAATTTATTAACCTCTTTCATTGTTTGTTAGGAAACAAAGGGAGGCAATCTATACAAAGTAATAATTCTAGTTGTGACATACGTCATCCCATTGCCATGCCAACTGGACCTCTAAACTAAGATAGCTTAGCTGTTAGTCTTGTGGCCACAAACTGTGTTGTAGCTCAATAAAGGATGGCCTCATTTATGGGGGAATATGTCTGATACAGTTTTTGAAATTGACTTCAGACCATAGTTTCTCATAAGAGTCCGTATGTAAGTTACAAACAAGAGCTTATGGATATCGGGATGTCATACCTGGACCCACAACCTTAGTGATGATCTTCTTGTCAGGGGCCTCCTCATGCTGTACATCAGGGTCAGCGATCTCCTTACTGAACCCTTCGCCCACAAATGTCATGGAGAACGAGGTCTCTTCAATCTGTCAATCATTCAAGATAAGAGGCTAGGACATTCCACAGAAGTCAACCCTAGCTGATTTGTGAGGGCACATATCATCAACCTCTTGGTTGTCATCCAACTTTGAGTCTTAACATTCAGGAGCTTTGCCTTCTCTTGCTTTGCAATTTACAAATGTGATGAAATCAGGCTGTAATTTTGGGCGTAAACGATCATTTTGGTTTTGTGGAGGTTACGCAACATCATTTTGACGCGAACGGCCACCATTCGCGTAGGCAAACTATGGCAGATGTTGCTACTTACCCTGTGACTTACTTCCCATTACGTCAAAGAAAGAGATAATAAATGTCTGAAAACATGAGGAGATCAAACACTTATGGTATATTTTAAAGCAAAATTAAGCCTCACTCCATCGTGGAATGTCATTTCCGTATAACCAAACTGAAAGCACTTATGTGTTCACAGACAATGGTTTCACATACACGTATCCTGCAAAAGCCGCACTGACACATTTACGCCATCAATGTGGACAGCTTCAGGAAATTATTTTAAAATTCCGACATTCATCACAACCCTGAGTCCTTCACCTTCACGGACACGACATTGATGAAACCGCTGTCGACGAGGTCACCCAAACCTACGTGTGCTCAAAACTGACTCTCCAAAAAATTTATTCCCTTCTAGGTTGTATTATGAAGTGGAACCTACAGATGACAATGAAAACATCCAAATGTTTTTGATGGCAGAACTTTCAGGATCAGGAGTAGGTTGCCAGACTTTTCAAAATGGCTGCCAACGGTGAGCTGGTTGACATGTATGAAGTTCTCTCAGCTACTGTGTCAGCAAGACAATGTAATCAGTCAAGTTAGTGAACTGAGAAGATAAGATTCAATATTCAACCGGAAAAAGACAAAGAAAAGGACAAAAGTGGTGCCATCTAGATGAACTAAATTATGTGTAGGTCAATGAGGCTCTTTGAAGGGCCGGGCAGCCTGAAGCGGTTGCTATGTTTTGTTGAGCGCTGCGTAGTTCAAGTGCTGTATTTGTGGTTATGTTCCTGGGGACGGATAGGCAAAACCAATTTATCTGTCTGCACAATTATACTCCATGTAAAAGAAGTGCGAATGATTATTTCGTTCGTGCCAAATTTCGTGCCCTGCATGTTGTATATAGCCCATCAAACTGCGACTGGCACATGCGCTTTCTCACTGAACTTGCTAGTTTTCGGCACAAAGTGTGACTTTCGCAACCAGTGCGTAACCTACATTCACGCAGAGACAAAACGACCTGACTGACCCATGGGATACGTAGGTCTGTTTTCACACGAATGGCATTTCTTTTACGTAGGGTTTTGAAAAATTACAGCCTGAAATTATAAATGTAAGGCAAAAATGGTAAACTTCAATGAAATTATTTGCCATGCCAAACTGCAATATAATGTTTTAATCTCAGTGAGTCAGGAGAAGAAAGTCATTATATACTGTAGATCATTTCCAGTTTATGAAAATCATATGTTTTTACACTTGACAGATTCATAAACATGGAAATATTCTTCTACTAGGCATAAGGACTGTTTTCTTTGACACTATAAATTGTATTAAAATAAAACCTTCTTTTTATCCAATTCATGTTTTAAAAGTTAATGCGTAATTATAAAATTACCTGTTTCTTGGTTGGCCCTTGATGACTGAAAATCCCAAATGAAAACAAAGTTGGGAACTACAAGACAAAAGAACAAATGCTCACAACAAAAAGGTATGTATCTGGAACCCTTGAGTTCATGTACATTGTAAGATGATGAATTTTTCACAGTAATTATTAATGAACTGTCTCTCTGTTCTTGGAATTTATAAAGCCTCGTTCATATGGTGTGATTTGTCATACTAATTCACAGAATTGAACAGTCATACTTGGTAATTTGTCATTTGATTCTGGTCAAATGCTGACACTGTTTTATGTCTCTTAGTGAATGACTGATCGACTGCCTTAATTACGGTAGTTCACCCTCACAGAAGCACCACAGGAAAGACATCAAAATCAATTATACTTCTGTACATTGTAAAATATTTCTCATCTTATGAAAGAAATCCGCATTTCTGTTTAGAAGCCATGTACCACTGACTTCTCATGTTAGCACACTACTTCAGCATCATCAGAAATGTCTGAGCTAAGATAGATCAATTAATGGGTATCAACTGTGAACTGTTTTACACTTATGGAAGCTGACCTTTAGAAGCAGAGTTCTACCAAGGCTGAAGGAGGCAAGTACACCAAAGATGACTCCGGCAATAAGTGTCAACACAGCACTCATGTAGCTCGGTCTGCAGAAGTAGGCATTGAACTGGACCTGAAATCATGTCATGTATGTTTTTAGTGGCACACACACACTCCATCCTAAAAAAAACAACTCATAACACACATAAATACATGTAGGTCTCGCGAGCACTGAAAAGAATTAACAACCATTAAATCTACATCACCTATCTTATGTGCTGGCAATAGGCAAAGGACTCTTTGATGAAAAAACGACCAAGGTAGGCTTGAAAAACTAGTTTGGTGAATCAATATAACATGTACACTATATTGGGAAAGATATTAATGACAAAAGAAATATAATAAACACTAATTTGCTATTATGATTTTGGCTGGGATCCACATCAACGATATATCAGCCATGCAAATGAGAGCTTACAAATCTCAGACAGTATGGAACATTATTGGCACCTTACATAAACCCAAATCAGTTACTACTGTGTATTCAATTGCCAGAAAGACCATAACTTTAACACAATCTCATCTATCTTGCCAGTCAGCCAATCAGCATTGATTCATTGTGGCATACTTACAGGCCTTAGTTTTTTCTTCTCATAGAAGTATCTCTGTGATCGGTTGACCACCGACCGGTCACTGCCAGGAAACGGCACACAATAACTGCTGGCCTCCTTGTTCTCAAATATCGTTGATCTGTGGAAAAAGTGGTATAGAAACTCTGAACATATACTCAAATTGTAAATCATTATGCAGCAGGAAAGTTATTGAGATCATGAGCACATGCAGCCTTGGGGTTCATGTCAACCTTTGTACAGCATGTTGAGGGTAGTGGAGCAATCCACTGAGGATCTGGAGAGGATAATGGGGAAGTCCACTGAGGATCTGCCGAGGATAACAGAGCAATCCACAGACGCTCTGTGAAGGACAATGGATAGTCCACAGAGGATTTGTGGAGGAGAATGGAACAGTCCACAGAGGATTTGTGGAGGAGAATGGAACAGTCCACAGATGATCTGCGCGGGATAATCAGACGGAGGTGCAAGGGCCCCATAGCTACAATATCCAAAACGGTAGCCATTTTGACAAATAAATGAGAGCCTGTTATCAGCAAAAATTTGATCCATCAACATCACGATGTTTACAATCAAGCCTACCTTTTGGGCATCTTGTGATGGCTTCGTGGCACTGGTTTCGGGTGGAGTTGTTTACGCAATTCTTTCAATTCAGATGAATGAGCAAATCCATGTACTGCTGATTCAAATGTTGCAAAATGACCTGCTATTCCCTATATCAAGAAAAATCTTAATAAATGGTAGCGTAATAAATTGACAGATTGACAGCCACGATTGCAACTTACCCTTGACCTATTGGGAAATATCATATAAACAACTTTGAAAGGACAACACAGAGGACATGATATATCCCAGCTAACACAGCCCTCAGCATGGAGGATTTAATGAGGGTGAAACTTTGCTGCTGGGGAGCCTAATATCATCCAGTGGATTATTTTTTCTATTCCCAAAACCTGACAAAATTGTAAAGGGCCAAAAATCAGGGGAAGAGGATGGCATTTAATCCAATAGTTACCAATACTGAGACACCCTTTATCAATGCCCTAAACTTTTTAATACCAATACTAACAAACCATCAATTGATATTCAAACTTCATTCATTGATATCCAAAATTCATTTATTATTGATACTCAAAATTCATTATTTCATATTCTAAGTCAATAAATACGTGAATTTGTCAACGGAGATAAACAATAGTAAAACTTGTATAAATTCATTTGAGAATTTGTATCCAAAACATTGAAAAAAAAACAAAAAACAACAACTGTGAGGACAGTTTATAAAACTGGAGCTATAGTTGTAGGCCTACACATTGGGGCACACAGACATGAGCTTTCATATCCTTCTGACAGAGTCCATAAACAATCATTTCTCTCACCTGTGGGCCCCCATGAACGTTCACAAAACTTTCCACATGGTTCAGATCACCTGAAAACATGATATAAACTAGAGGGAATCTGATTCTAAACAGATATCAATACTGTCATAAATGATCCTACATTGTTCTGAACATTTTGCTCAAAACGTTGAGAAAATAAACATTGGTTTAAACAAACATTCCTAAAGTGTTGCTTTAGCTATACATGTCCAGTAGCTGTATCAAAACTGTTTGTCAAAACTGTTTTGGAATGATTTGAAACTTGAATATGATCTATAACTTGGCATGGTGAAGATGTGCATGTAGTTGTATCGTCATTTCAATTCAGCTGGAAAACGGTTTTGAAAAAATAAAATCTGGAACCTGTTTTGTGACAGAATAGCTAACTGACAAACTCACAGAGAGGTGCAAACAAGGGACAGGGCAAGAAAACAATGCATTTTACTGTACTTTCACGGAAATATGCTGAATGAACTTCAACACTTTCAGATTTTTGAGGCCTATATAATATTCTGCCTATATAATTCAGAAATTACCTTCAAACTTCTGCTGTGTGTAGACTGTGCCCATGTCAGCTGGGATACTGTCAAAGCCACAAGCTCCAACAATATAAATGCCAACTTCCTTTGCTTTGCTGTTGTACAGCAATTGCGTCTTTTCCAGAAACTAAAAAAAAACAATCACACAAAGATTTACAATCTCTAAACCAGACCATGTATTTTTTTTTTTAATGTAAAAATCTTTACTTGCTCTGATCGCCTCTTTTTTTTTCACATACAATTATCTTTCAGACTATGATTTCTTACTTTTTTTTTTTGGTTTACCACATAGAATAAATAATAATAAGAATTTCTGGTGACTGAACCAATTTTTGATGCCTACATTTTGTTTCATGTTTGAAATTACATGTAGATGTAAGCAGACAGCACTGATATTTCTGAAGGCATAGTTAATAGTCTTATGACCTGGCCACACTAATCTAATCAGAAATCTCTGACCTACGTATTATGACAGAACAGTACAAATGTGTGCAGTATATATGACTCAAATGCATGACAAACAGGCTTGCACAAAAACTCTAATGACCCATGACCTATATTATGCAATTAAGTCTTCCTTTGTATCTATTTATTCAGCCATACATGTTAATTTTTTTTATCTGCAGTCAATTTTAACTTTAACAAAGAGAACATCTTAATGAATGTATATGTCTGCACATGTAATCCATGCAGATATTGAGCTATTCTAGGCAGGTCTTTGAATGGCTCACGACGTCACAACTGCCTTCAAGAAGAATGAAATGAAAAGTAAAGCATCCATTTTGTGTGAACTTTTCTGAATTTTTCTCCTACATCCATTTGTCTTATCAGACTTATCATGACTAAGCAAACCGATTATCAAGCCGGGATAAGGTTTTAAATTTCATACTAAAAATGCTGTGTAGTCAGTGTAGTCGTTTTTGCCAAAGAGAATATTTTCTTGAGGATGGATCATGAGAACTATTCTATTCACAGGTCACCATAATCTCTTTCACTGGCACCAAGTCGAGGCCTCTTCTCACCAAAACTCATGGCGGACTGAGCCACCTACCTGAGGCTCTCCACTGATGTCAATGTGATTGGCCCCGGTCTCAATACATGCACGAACCACCTGATCACCATAGAAACGGTACTGAAAGAGACAAAACAGATGACACAGGTAATACATCTGCTGGGTCCTTTGTCAAAAGAGATACATAATGACAATGTGATCAGCACACACACAAAACACTCTTTGGTCAGCCATCGTGTAAGTGAAATATTCCTGGGTATGGGGTAAAACAACCAATTAAATAAAAAAAAATAATAAATAAATAAATCTAAGGCCAGCCAAAACCTTGGGGTAGCCTCTATATGAATTAAATATCATCATCAGTTTGTAACCTACATGTAAGTGTAAAATCAACGTTTCTTCATCACATTCTACTTTAATACAACAAAATGTTTATGTTACTTTTACTGTCATCCCTCAACTTTCTTTAACTTTACACTTAAGAATCTGTTTTCACTTTGTCACGTATACATGTAGTTCCATGTTCTGAATGTGGCAGAAAACTCTGCCTGCATGCTTCAGCTAACAAAATAGTTTTCAGGTTTGTTTTGAAAGAAGGATAATATTAAAAGGTTACTGGGAAAATGTGAGTCTCATCACTGTGCAAAGTCATTTATTATGATTTTCAATTGCCTGTAGAAATGTATTTTGTTCATTTGAATACTTAGGGCAAACACAGTGTTCGTGATACTGACCGGCCCCACACAGTTCAGCAGCACCCTGGCCTGACGACACATGGCTAACAATGACTGCTCGCTATTGATGTCAGCAATCAGGATGGGCACCTGGTACAGGTTCTTCTCTGTAACAATAAAACATAGGTACAATAATTACCTGTAGTATGCACAGTCTAAATGTGTATTTGGGTATACAAAGAAACAAATTATTACAAGTAATTGCACCAGAATGATTAAATTTATATTTGACTGGTGTTTTATGCCATACTCTAAAATATTTGACTTATATGACAGCGGCCAATATTATAGTGGAAGGAAACCGGGTAGAGCCTGGGTGAAACCGACAGCCATCCACAGGTTGAAGGTAGACCTTCCCACATGACTGGAGAGAAAATTCAAATGGAGTTTGCCTAAAAAAAATTAAATAACTTGGTAACACAAGCTCAAAATCTTTGGAACATTGCTTTGTACTTGTCTTTTGCCCAGAATGCATTGCACAATGAAATTTGAATTTGAGACAAAGAAAGAATGAATAAATCAATGATTAGGGTTTAAAGTGTCACTGGCAGTATTCCAGCCATGTTACACTGATACATGGAAGGGAAAGGCAAGTATATTAATGGCTGGATATAATGTATACATCTTCTGCCTTGGCTCCGGTTAGCACATATATATACACATATGCTGACATGTGCCCGACTCAGCTGAAATTCAAGGGATTATAAGGACAGACAGATTATTTATTCGTTTGTTTAAGTTTTAATATCTGCAGTAAAACCTCGAGAGGGAAAGATGGAGTTTTTTTCTGCGTCCTTTAGCACATGCATATTTCACCTCAGCCAAGCACCCACACTCTGCTCACCCTGCTGTCCCACTCACTCGAACAATTGCATTCTATCATCTCACTCAAACTGAAATTAAAACTTCTCATTAATATGGTCACTTGAGCATTAGCAATCGGGATACAGTGGGACATAATACAAGGACAAGTTGCAGATAACCTTTCCTACAGAAGGTTAGAATTGACAAACAGCAATAGAGGAGTTTTGAGTTCAAACTCTTTTGTCGCAGAAGGTAAAAAGAGTTCAACTGTGTCATGTGGCTTGTCAAAAATGTCAGGCAATTTTGTTGATTTCAATTTCCCGATCACCTGTCTCATCGTGTTAGGGAAGCACAAACAACCTCTCCTTCAATCAGGAGCCCCTTAATTCTTGCTATTGCACGACTAGTCTAAATAACCTCTATTGAAACTTATCTTAGATGCCTATTTATAGTCAATGAAATGAGAAATAGTTGCCTGACATTTTTGATAGGTTACATGGTACAGTAGGGCTTTTCTTGCCTTCAGCGACAGAAGAGTTCTAACTCAAAACTTCCCTATTGGATTAAATTACAGCTGTGGCCTTAGCAGACTGAGCACTTCACATGCATATTGTTAACCTCCAAGTACATAGATGTTTTATTGGTTCTTAGATTAAAGAACCAGGCCAACAGAGATGAGCAATTGTTCCAACATTATTTACTGTTTGAATAACGTGCATTTTTATACAAGTATTTATTCATCTCGAACAAAATACATGCAGATTAATGTTATCTACAACAAAATGTTTCCTTCTCCCTGTCTATGTGCTTGGCTGAAGGACGAATTCAGTAGCTTAATACTGATGTGCTTCAAAGAGAGAAAAGCAGTGCACTTACGCAGGTATGAAGTAAGCTCAGGAAACATCAGTAAAGAAATGTGCACGGACACACAGACAGACATCAGCCACAACAACACTCCTCGGGAAGTTCATCAAGAAATCATATGTATTCATGAAGTGACTGACTTTCCCATACTAGACATGTAACATATATGTATAATGATACACTTTGATCAAGATTAATGCTCAGTAAAGCACAAAACATGATAATGAAACATAACAAGTAAAGAAGGGCCACAACAGACCCTACTGATTTACAATATGCTAGCTGGTGGATGATCCTTCTGATATTGTGTTCTACTAAGATAATGATCCCTCTGAATAATGACAGATAAGTAAATTCTAAATAAAACATCATAATCTAGTTTGATCCGTTTCTACGTTAATACTATAAGAGCTGACTGGAAGCACATCTGATATGACACATGAGAGACCCTGAATGTTTACAAATGTCCATGTGATCTGACTGTAGCTGCACATGATGCACTGATGCAGATGAAGACGCACCCCAGTCACATAAAGCCTCTTCAAATATTTCTTCACACATGTATATTAACACTGACTTGATTTTTTAATCTGACTGTTATTTATCACCATATTCAAGAATTTTTCACTTTAACAATGACAGTTAGTTTTTGCACTGAAGGAACACGGAGTGTCTGCGGCGTAAACACACCCAACTCTGGAAAGTTACTGAATCATGCGTGCCACACTGATTGTCTTGTGATTTAAAACAAGAGCAGCACTGTGCTAACGGTTCAATGACTGCTTATTGCCTGATGTCAGCTACACCAAGCTCACATATACCTTACCACTGAGTTACACCACTTCCCTGTTTATTCAGATGTCATTCAAGTGTAATGCTAAATGTACACGACGCATTAATTGGATGAAATGTAACCACCAGTGAACCAAATGAATAAAAATCTTTAAGATCATGGTGTAGTTTGGAATATAATTAAGTCAAGGAACCTGGTCCAGCCATAAGTTCCATCAGAAGCATATTACACATCCTTAATTATAGGCTTTGGGTTTTACTTTTCCTGAGAAGTATTTAACACACCTGGTGTGTGCCACACATCATGGTGGGAAGTGGTATATGTCAAAAAGACACTTATGGATCTGCAACATAGCAGTAATGTAAGTAACTCAATATAAGGCTCTGCAGTACTTAATCTGTTACAGATATGACCTGATTAGCTGGTGTCCTGCCTTGATGAGTCAGATTTACTCCCAGACATGAACAACTGTCTGGCTGCTGAACTACAGCCTCCTCAGCTACACCATATGGTGTGTCAGAGCCTGTCTGGTCAGAAAATACAGCACACAGCCTTACGTTCATCATGCCATGTATATACGATAGAACTCTAGGCTAGATATATGTGCCAGGTATAAGGAAGTTAAGCAGATAAAACAATGAACTTCAAAATACCATCTTCAACATATAAAAGCACTGCTATAACTCTTAAGGCTCACTTTTAATACCAGGTTTCTCTTAATTTTTTTCTGGGGGACGGGGGGCTTTTATTCTCAGTAATGGAAGGGATAGGGATTAAAAAAAAAATTAACATGGAAAGAAAAGACTTCTAATTGAGTCTTGGAGATATATACATATATGTAATTACCATCGTATGAGGAAGGTACATGTAGCTCAATTCAGACAAACGTTGATCAACCACGGGAATTACTTCCTAGTATATATTAAAAAAAGATTTAAAATGCTCAAAATTCTTCATTATTAAGAGCCTTGATCACATCGTGTATTATACCATTTCCCAGTTCACACAACTGAATTATACTTTTATTTATCTTCCATGTTTCCAGAAATGATCAGCAGGGACTGTTATACGTAAGATTGACAACAGCTGAAATTCTCTACCATATTTTATGCAGCAATGTCTTTATTCTGAGTTCACCTTGTCTTCAAACAATACAAACCTTCGCGAACTGTGATGTTTTGGCATTCATGTATTCATAGCCACATGTAGATCATGATCCAAAATGAATTACTTGAACAATAAGCTTTAGCAGAGAATGCTAACTTTCAGCTGGATGTGCATTTATGGTGCATTTCAAAAATAAAACATCAATTATCTTTGTTCAACTGGAAAATCAGTTTACTTGTATAAGATGATACATGTGTTATAATTGTATGTTTAACTACCACATATGTTATACTTGCATTTTTCACAGTATGCCAGGTTGTCATGTTCACAAACAACACACTCTGGTTGCAATATTCAACAAGGATAAATATCGTAAAGGTTTTCAGGCTAACAATCAGCAAAGCTGACATTTAAATAGTTTGGTTGATCTCACATCACGTGACCTACTTATAGGAGACTTGTTACCATAGCGATATCCACCTACTCCACATTCCAGTATTCCTACGTGTACATATAGCGACAGTGCATAGGGCTGAATCGCCTTACATATCTGCTCTGATTAGCTCTTTTGTTTGATTATGTGCTCTGAAGTCAACTGTGTCTCATATTCATATTATACATGTACATATTGCTTGAGAACTGGCTGCACTTTTGTTAGTGGATCACACAAATGCAAACATCTAAGTAAGTGGTTACAGCTGGGCTGGGCTAACAAAAAAAAACCAAACAACTGTTACAAGCAAAATAACCGGAGGGGCAAGTTTTTATGAATTATATGCACATACTTTTCTTATCTATTACATGCAACACCCAGGAAAATATCATAAATCTGCAGAAAAAATTAATTATTAATCAATATAACCATGTGTTCTGTTCTTGGAGTTTTCTCTTTCAGATCAATGCCACAACTATATTTATTTAATTCAAATGCTGTTTGATGACATACTTTAACTTTACAAAAGGCATTGCCAGTATTGCAGTCTCTCATAACAACGGACAGTAATGCACCTCAATGTACTAATGACACCAACACAGTACAATAACAAACAATGGCTGGCCCTCTTGTGAGGGCAGCTGTTATGAATATGATTGTGTTCATACATTTTTTCACAGGCTGGTTTAATTAAGCTAAGTCTCGTGCGTGGCTACAATTCGCTTGGGGAACAGACTGCCAATATAGTCTGTGTAGGCTTGGCCTACATGTTATCATTCATGCACTCGTACACTACAGGCTACAGCGGTCAAAGTGTCTGCCTCAGACAGCAACAAGCGTTTGGACTCCGGGTTATGTCACTCTGACATTAAAGGTGCTGACATGTACATTATACCATGCCCTGTCAGACATACTGGAAATGTACTTTGATCTTTATTACGCAGTCCAGAATAAGATGCCGCACGCGTGCAGACTATCCCCGTTACCACGCTGCTGACTTACCCGTGTGTTTTGACGCCGCCTCTAGGACAGCCTGCAGTTTTTCCATGCTTCTGCCGGCGATAGCCCATGTCAAGCCTTGCTCTTCATCTGCGATTCTAGCCACCTCTTCCACAACATATTTTCCAGTAAAACCGGTAGCTCCAAATATTACAAAGTCGTATTTCTCCACAGTTGAGCTCGTCACTTCGCCCTCTGCCATTTTTGCGTGTCAGATTGATCCTCGCTCCGATGAGAGTGGAGCTATTTCTAGCGAGTACTCGCGTGTAATTCAGCCGGCAAGTCCATTAAATGAATTGGGTGAGGTGGTGTATCCACTCCCTAGTTTACACCCATAATACATCGGTATGCCACATGGGTAAACCTATCAAAGCTCATTAACATTGTTTACGCGTAACACTGTTTTGGAATCTTGGAAGTTAAGCTTTAATATCGCTATCCACCATTCACACATTGCATATGAGCTACCTGCATTTGGAATAGATTGTCCTCGTGTCCACAACATGACGTGTATGAATGTAAGCCTCACAAGTGAAACAATGTAAGCTTGTCTCGTCCAGTGCAATGCAGAACATGTATATGTGGAAAATAACATGGTATAACAATATAAGACACATTGTTGCATGGAACTAACACAGTACAGCCTCAATAAATTTCACAAACTGTCTACAATATCCTTCATGAAAGAATTGGATGTTTGTGTTGCGGGCTGGATGAAGCAGACGGATATTGCCTTCCAACTGGGAGCAATATATATATATACTGGTTCCATCTTTCAGTTTACTGTTTGGATGACTTTAGAGGGGGAGTGTGAGAATGAATGATCCAACAATGCGTCCTCATCCAACTCATGTCATAAATAGAGACTCATACAAGTTACGGTACTTGATGCTGATGATATGTTTTCAGAGATATAGGTATATGGCTGTCTAACTGAACAAGACAGACAAACCTCATAAATGCACGGACAAAGCAATGGGTTTATTGTGCTGTCCCAACCTCATACAACTTTGGTTACATTTCAGTTTCCTTGCTGTTCAAGGATGGAATAACTCTTGAACATGTTCAGTGTTGACATTCAGACAAATTAAACAGTTGTATTGTCTCAAGATGATGGCAAATACCAAACAGATGTTACTGATTTACAGGTACATCAGCATCTGATCAGCATTACACCACCCAGCCCCTGTAGATAAATCCTGACACTAATAACTACATAAGAGAAATCACTAGGATGAACAAACAACTAAAGACTGTATTCATTTACACAGACATCTTTATCATAATGACCAGACTGTAAAAATAACATTCTTGTATAAGAGCACTGGATGTGGCAATCTAAAAATAAACACTTCCATGGTTTCTTTTTATAATAAAGATGTTCCATCCAGATAAGAAAGAAATAAAAAATCAGAATCAAAAATCTTTACAACGCTGGGCACTGAATTTTACATTAAGTTGTGCAACACATAAAATATAATTGAGAACATTTTTCAGCATATTTACTTTGCCCTTTCTTTTTGTGCATCCTAATGGAGATTCTAATAGGAAAGGCAAAACTTTGTCAAAAAACCTCTCATGTTTTCTTACTACTAAATTTACTTCATTGTTTCTATTTCCTATTTCCAAAGAAATAAAAAAATTTACCAGAACATTCAAAAACATGTTTAAGGACAAATATTCTCTACAGTCTTTGTATTCTCCTTCATACTGGTGCTAGACTGTTTTCCTTGTTGGATTCTCAAGTATTTGATATCTTACAATCACTACTCTTCTACACAGATTATGAATATATGGTTGACAAATGAGTGTTCTCACTGGTTGCTTTAAATAACTGTGATGTTTAACACACACACATACATAATACAAACATGCACACTGTATATTCAATACCACTGCACATCGCAAAAAAGATACTCTAAAAATTATTGCACAACATTATGCTGCCTTCTGAGAGGATTAAAATCCTGTACATCTGTTTTCTAGTCAGTTTTCAAGACAGAGAACTTAACATTGTCAGCATTTAGCCTATGGATTAATCTGGTGTTACAGAAAACTGCTCCTGGAGGGTAAACTCCACCTCTGAAAATATCAAAGAAAAATATTTTACATATATGTAACACCAATGTTGTCATATTTCTGCTTATTTTTCAGAGTAATTTAGTGATTAATTTGTATTATATTAATCTGTTACACTGTCCCATACATCATTTCTCCTACCACCCACTGGAGAGGTGAAACAGTGCTGGGTTGAGTTCAGGAGAACCACTCTTAGTCTTCATGTATCCTGTTAAACCTCCTGAGGCACAATACTAAGTGTGCAGGCTGAGGTTTTATGAGTGGAGGATCATACTGGCTTCCTCTTCAGCGTTACGTGGGAAGGTCTGCCAGCAACTTGCAGACGGTCACGAGTTTCTCCCAGGCACTGCCCGGTTTCCTCACACCATAATGCTGGCTGTGGCAGTATAAGTGAAATATTCTTGAGTAAGGCATAATACACCAATGAAGTAAATAAATAAATGTGAGCGGAGGCAGCCAGACAAAGTTCAGAGTAAACCAGTGTAACCCACTGTGCATCCTGTCAAACCTCCTCACGCATAACAGACCAAGTATGTAAACTGAGGATTTACAAGTGGAGGAAACCAGACAGAGCTTAGAGTAAATCACTGTTTCTGGTCATGCAATAAAGACACCGTCACAGATGATCTGCTCTAACATAACAACTTAAGTTTATGTATTCAGTCTGGCAGGTTTTTATTTGGAGAAACCCGTGCTTTTTCATCATGTTTTAATAAAATGGTCACTTACTCAGGTGGAAGTTTGTCTCTCTCTTTCAGGAGCAGCACTGCTGCCTGAACCAAGCAGGTGGGAGTTGTCACACATATCTGTAATGACACACGATGTACGTGGTGGATGTTGAACTAAATGTATTGGGAAACAAAAAGAGCTTGGCCTGATGATCACTGGTAGGTGGAAAAGTGTTTGGACAATCTTGACAACAAAGGTAAACCAGCTGTTTGTACTAATTAAAAAAAAAAGAAAAAGAAAAAAAAATTTGAAAAAGAGCCCCAACAACAATCTGTGCAATCACATGTTTGAAACATGTACATGTATATACAAAAGAAATGGTGGAAACTGAAATGTCAGTCATAAATCTGACAACCTGACATCTCAACTGATATCCGGTGACATAACACACACAGGAGTTAAAATCACTCCTGACAAACACTGCTGTTCTCACCTGGCCCAGTTACACATTATAATCACTCCTGACAAACACTGCTGTTCTCACCTAGGTCAGTCACAAGTTATAATCACTCCTGACAAACACTGCTATTCTCATCTGGGTCAGTTGAATGTTATAATCACTCCTGACAAACACTGTTGTTCTCACCTAGGTCAGTCACAAGTTATAATCACTCCTGACAAACACTGCTGTTATCACCTGGGTCAGTCATATGTTATAATCACTCATGACAAACACTGCTGTTCTCACCTGGGTCAGTCACACGTTATAATCACTCATGACAAACACTGCTGTTCTCACCTGGGCCAGTAACAGGTTATAATCACTCCTGACAAACACTGCTGTTCTCACCTGGGTCAGTCACATGTTATAATCACTCCTGACAAACATTGCTGTTCTCACCTGGGCTAGTCACACGTTATAATCATTCCTGACAAATACTGTTGTTCTCACCTGGGCCAATAACACATGTTACCTAGGTGAGTCACACATGTTATAATCACTCCTGACAAACAATGCTGTTCTCACCTGGGCCAGTAACACATGTTACCTGAATGAGTCACACATGTTATAATCACTCCTGACAAATACTGCTGTTCTCACCTGGGCCAGTAACACATGTTACCTGGGTGAGTCATACATGTTATAATCACTCCTGACAAACACTGCTGTTCTCACCTGGGCCAGTAACACATGTTACCTGAGTGAGTCACACATGTTATAATCACTCCTGACAAATACTGCTGTTCTCACCTGGGCCAGTCACACAGGTTACAATTTTTTTATCCAGCTTGAGATCTTGCTGATGACTCCCATCATCTGTCATAACACTATAACCCGATCCTTCCATTTTCATCACAAAAGAAGTGCCACTGATATGAAAAAGAAAGACATTGGCATCTGAGAGTATTTTATTTCTAAAGCCACCAAATTACGTCTTTGTCTTTTGATATAACACTGTTTGTGTACTAGAATAATCCAATAAAATAAGTAATATTATGAATATTAAACATAAAGCCATGTCTAGTCTTCAATCATACCTCTGTCTACTATAATGGTGTATGTATGTATGATACTTTTAAGCTGACTATGGATGCACCTGATTCAATCATCAGCCATGTGGTAAAAGTATTTTGTTACCACTATTAAAATATACATACCTGTTCTCTGGTAGATCCTTGATTTGAAAAAAAACCAAGCAGTGAAAAACCTTGGAAACTGCAAATAACAGGATGATATAAAACTTATTAATAGGAGTGTTGCATTGACATATATAAAATTCATTTAAAACACATTCAAGAATTTCAAAAACCTATCCCTGCCCTGTTCAATAACCTCTGACCTACTTTATCTGTCAAACAGAACAATCTGAGAGAATGAGAGACAAATCATATACAGGTTTATCTAGGATAGTATCACATAAATACAGGATTCCGTATCAACATTTTTTACTCCATATTTATAGTGATGCAAATCGGTTCTGTCTGTCATAAACGTTAGCAAAGCATGTATAGGAGTATCAGATCATACCACACACAGGAGTTTGTGCCCCCAGCAGAACAGTCCAAACATGCCCCACACCAGACCAATTCCCATAATCCCCAGGATGTGAGTATCAGATCTTTCCACACACAAGAGTTTGCACCCCCAGCAGAACGGTCCAAACATGCCCCACACCAGACCAATCCCCATAATCCCCTGGATGTGAGTATCAGATCTTTCCACACACAAGAGTTTGCACCGCAAGGAGAGCAGCCCTAACATGCCCTACACCAGACCCAGGATGTGAGTATCAGATCTTTCCAAACACAAGAGTTTGCACCGCAAGGAGAGCAGCCCTAACATGCCCTACACCAGACCCAGAATGTGAGTATCAGATCTTACCATACACAGGAGTTTGTGTCCCCAGAAGAGCAGTCCAAATATGCCCCATACCAGACCAAACTCCAGACCAGACCCAGGATGTGAGTATCAGATCTTTCCACACACAAGAGTTTGCACCGCAAGGAGAGCAGCCCTAACATGCCCTACACCAGACCCAAGATGTGAGTATCAGATCTTACCGCACACAGGAGTTTGCGCCCCCAGGAGAACAGTCCAAACATGCCCTACACCAGACCAATCCCCATAATCCCCAGGATGTGAGTATCAGATCTTTCCACACACAAGAGTTTGCACCGCAAGGAGAGCAGCCCTAACATGCCCTACACCAGACCCAGGATGTGAGTATCAGATCTTACCACACACAGGAGTTTGTGCCCCCAGGAGAACAGTCCAAACATGCCCCATACCAGACCAAACTCCACACCAGACCCAGGATGTGAGCATCAGATCTTTCCACACACAAGAGTTTGCACCGCAAGGAGAGCAGCCCTAACATGCCCTACACCAGACCCAGGATGTGAGTATCAGATCTTACCGCTCACAGGAGTTTGCGCCCCCAGGAGAACAGTCCAAACATGCCCTACACCAGACCAAACCCAAGAATCCTCAGGATCCACAGGACATTTGGTAGGCACAGATATGCCCGGAACTCAACCTGTAAATAAATGTTTTCATAACTTACCTGCTGTATAAAGTTACTTGTCAGCTCAGAAAGCTAAAGCACAAAGCCATGAACAAATTACAATTCAGAACGACCAAATGTCTGGAAAAATGCAAGTTTCCGTGACATGACAAAACGACCATACATGTAACTGAAAATGAAGAAAACAGAGTAAACCTTAAAGCTGATCTGTAACTTGTTAGGGTGAAGCAACACACCAAGTTACAATTCAACACAACCATTTTGAAAGTCTGGCAAACTCAAGTCCAAAACAGGTAAAAACTGGCCATCGTTAGGTTCAAAACTCTAACATGATCTGTAACTCTTCATTCTGAAGCTATGCACCAAGTTTCAATGCTATATGATGAACTGTTGTGAACAAGTCCCCAAAACAGATTTGCGACACACTGACAGACAAGTGTTGTGAACAAGTCCCCAAAACAGATTTGCGACACACTGACAGACAAGTGGTAAACCTATTGTGCCCTCTGGCACTTACAAAGGGACTAATGAACAAATAACAATGCTACTACATATGTATGTTGTTTCAACTTGAACAGTTTAAGCCTCGTATAAGCTCATAACTAACTGCTGTTTGTCAGAACTGGGCAGTGAAAGCACATTACACACCATCCAGTATATGGAAATGTCGGCAGTCATGGTGGAACTTATTGGCATCTTCTTTGTTTTCTGATGAAAGTAACTCTGTGACCTTTCCAGACAAGAGATGTCAGCATTGATTAGCGAAATGTCACCTGGAACTCGCAGGTTTCTGGTAAAACACAGGCAGCCTACAAAGTCGAGATCTAGCTGTGTACTTACTTGCTTCAGATTATGCCAGGTGGATGACGGCTATTATGTTAAAGGTGAACCTTGGACATAAATGAGGAAAAACGAATTGGCCCATGAGTCTGAGCTAGATCACCAAATGTATTTATGTATTTATATAGTTATCTCATTTGCTGTTTAAGGGCAGACACCAGAATTCCCAGTCACACTTAGAAGGGCGGTCAGTTTTATGGGTGGAGGCCCACGGTCAACTACCAACATCTGGCAAGTTACTAACAAACTTTCCCATGTGTAACCTACAAACACGTACACCATGTTGGTAACAGACAAATGGTCTTTAACTAATGTCAACCCTTTGCAAATAGCCCATCAGCTTAGTGGAGCTCTCAGCTTCCTCACAGTTCCAGATACATGTTTGTAGACACCGAGGGCAGAAGAATCTCACTTAATATATAATACTATAGTTCACCTGGAGTTTAACATTTTTAAACTGACACATTTTTTTTCCATTTTGATTGATTCATCCACCTGAGAGGGCCACTTAGAGGGTTTGTCTTAGGAAGTTTGAATAATTTCTCATCAGCAAACCTTAAGTATTGGCATGAAAAGTATCTTTATGTGCTTCTGAAAAATTTTTTATTTTCCAAACTTTAGGTGAAAACGGGGTCTCACTATCATTAAAGTAACCTTGACAATTTGATTACACACAGCCTATGCATCAACTCTTTATTATCTTGTCTGCTGATTCTGCAAACAATAACTGAATAAATGAAATGTGCTTTAAGGGACATTGCATGTACATTTCAAAAATGCAGCAAAGCAATTATCTGCTTAAGTCTTAAAATAAATGATTTCTTCTGCAGTATATGCCTGGTACATGAACATTCCTAAGTCAAGGTCAATTTTGATGTTCCTTGTAAAGGCAATGAAACCTTAGTGAAGTCACATTCAATGTTTGCCATATATACATGGACTTACACTCTAAAGTTGTTTTAACCAGCAGTATTTCTCAAATTAAATGGACATGATTAGATATAAAAAACATTTGCCACTATAAATCCGCTTTAAATTTACATCTTGTCAGTTAAACCCCATTATTATTTAAATCACTGTGTGTTTGTCAGTGAGAGTTTATGTAATGTAATGTCAAATGCTCATACCTAAGTTACATTATGGCCTGTCGGTATAAAAGGTGGTGAAAACTACTTACAGTGTGACCACAATGTGCAACGTATGCAGACCCCTAGCTTTAGTGAGCAAGTCAGGTGAACACTACTTACAGTGTGACCACAAGGTGCAACGTATGCAGACCCCTAGCTTTAGTGAGCAAGTCAGGTGAACACTACTTACAGTGTGACCACAAGGTGCAACGTATGCAGACCCCTAGCTTTAGTGAGCAAGTCAGGTGAACACTACTTACAGTGTGACCACAAGGTGCAACGTATGCAGACCCCTAGCTTTAGTGAGCAAGTCAGGTGAACACTACTTACAGTGTGACCACAAGGTGCAACGTATGCAGACCCCTAGCTTTAGTGAGCAAGTCAGGTGAACACTACTTACAGTGTGACCACAAGGTGCAGCGTATGCAGGTCCCTAGCTTTAGTGAGCAAGTCAGGTGAACACTACTTACAGTGTGACCACAAGGTGCAGCGTATGCAGGTCCCTAGCTTTAGTGAGCAAGTCAGGTGAAAACTACTTACAGTGTGACCACAAGGTGCAACGTATGCAGACCCCTAGCTTTAGTGAGCAAGTCAGGTGAACACTACTTACAGTGTGACCACAAGGTGCAACGTATGCAGACCCCTAGCTTTAGTGAGCAAGTCAGGTGAACACTACTTACAGTGTGACCACAAGGTGCAACGTATGCAGACCCCTAGCTTTAGTGAGCAAGTCAGGTGAACACTACTTACAGTGTGACCACAAGGTGCAACGTATGCAGGCCCCTAGCTTTAGTGAGCAAGTCAGGTGAACACTACTTACAGTGTGACCACAAGGTGCAACGTATGCAGACCCCTAGCTTTAGTGAGCAAGTCAGGTGAACACTACTTACAGTGTGACCACAAGGTGCAACGTATGCAGACCCCTAGCTTTAGTGAGCAAGTCAGGTGAACACTACTTACAGTGTGACCACAAGGTGCAACGTATGCAGACCCCTAGCTTTAGTGAGCAAGTCAGGTGAACACTACTTACAGTGTGACCACAAGGTGCAACGTATGCAGACCCCTAGCTTTAGTGAGCAAGTCAGGTGAACACTACTTACAGTGTGACCACAAGGTGCAACGTATGCAGACCCCTAGCTTTAGTGAGCAAGTCAGGTGAACGCTACTTACAGTGTGACCACAAGGTGCAGCGTATGCAGACCCCTAGCTTTAGTGAGCAAGTCAGGTGAACGCTACTTACAGTGTGACCACAAGGTGCAGCGTATGCAGACCCCTAGCTTTAGTGAGCAAGTCAGGTGAACGCTACTTACAGTTTGACCACAAGGTGCAACGTATGCAGGCCCCTAGCTTTAGTGAGCAAGTCAGGTGAACGCTACTTACAGTGTGACCACAAGGTGCAACGTATGCAGACCCCTAGCTTTAGTGAGCAAGTCAGGTGAACGCTACTTACAGTGTGACCACAAGGTGCAACGTATGCAGACCCCTAGCTTTAGTGAGCAAGTCAGGTGAACACTACTTACAGTGTGACCACAAGGTGCAACGTATGCAGACCCCTAGCTTTAGTGAGCAAGTCAGGTGAACACTACTTACAGTTGGACCACAAGGTGCAGCGTATGCAGACCCCTAGCTTTAGTGAGCAAGTCAGGTGAACACTACTTACAGTTGGACCACAAGGTGCAACGTATGCAGGCCCCTAGCTTTAGTGAGCAAGTCAGGTGAACACTACTTACAGTGTGACCACAAGGTGCAACGTATGCAGGCCCCTAGCTTTAGTGAGCAAGTCAGGTGAACACTACTTACAGTGTGACCACAAGGTGCAACGTATGCAGACCCCTAGCTTTAGTGAGCAAGTCAGGTGAACACTACTTACAGTGTGACCACAAGGTGCAACGTATGCAGACCCCTAGCTTTAGTGAACAAGTCAGGTGAACACAATATACAACCACACAAATACAATCGTTTGAAACTTGTAAATGAATACCAGCAGCATCATGATGAGAATAAACTGTGAGGGAAAGTGCTTCATAGGTTTTGATGAAAAGTACATATAAAACGATGAGTTTGGAAAGAAATGGTTTCAAAAATATGTGTATGTGAATAACAGTTCTCATCCTGTTACAAGGTTCTGAGGAGCGGGCACTGTATATGGAAACTAATTGGAATCGTAGCCCTGACAAAAAATGATATGAATTAATGAAGTATATCACTATATGTATGATAATGGCAATCTGGTTACCATGGCAACAGTGAAAATCAACAAGGTTGAGTCGCAACTCATCATCACCAAGAATTAAAATTGAATATGAAAAACAACTGGAGCTTCAGCCAGGACACTCCATCACCATCAAGTCACATCTACTAATACTGCATATATTGGAAAAAATATTGATTTACTTACTTCTTGATTTGATGACTATCACAGAAAAAGAACAATTGTGAGTTGCGACTCATCGTCACATCTGTATCTTTGCTTCCACCAAAATGCATCCATTTGCAAAACAACTGTAGTTGTGGTATTTACTTACAAAGTTTATGTAAGGATAAGGGCAATGTGGTTACCATGGCAACAGTGAAAACTGACACATATGAGTCACGACATATTTTGTCTTATCTGTCACCTAAGTTCTCAACAAGGATTAAAACTAAACATGGTCCAGACACGAAGTTCATACCTAACTATATAGTATATATAAGGGAAATAGCAATCTGGTTATCATGGCAACCCTGGAAATGGACAAATGTGAATCACAACACCTCGTCATCTGTGTATCTACATATCTACCAAAAATAAAAACAGTACTCGGAAAGCAATGGGAGTTGTGGCCCAGACACCAGATCAAGTCTATTAATACAGTATATGTAGAGAAAACGGTGAGCCGGTTATCATAGCAACCAAGGAAATCAACAACAGTGAGTTACAACACATGAGCACATCCATACATCCACCAAAAATTAAAACTGCACATGGAAAACAACTGGAGTTGTAGACTGGACAAGAAAATCATATGTATTTACATGTATATAGTTTATGTAGTGATAATGGCAGTCTTATTACCATGGCAACCATGAAAATAGCCAAATGCCAGTTGTGACACATCGCCTCATCTATATCTAAGTATCCACCAAGAATCAAAACTGAATATGGAAAACAATTGTAGTTGTAGCCCTGACACAATGTCAAATGTATTTATATAGTATATATAGGGGAAATCTGGTTACCATCTGGTTACCATGCCATCCACAGAAATGGAAAAATGTGAATTGCAACATATCATCACATCTATATCGGTGTATCCACCAAAAATGAAAAGTACATGTGGAAAACTATTTGAAATATAGCCCGGACACGAACCCATATGTATTTATACAGTAAGTACAGGGAACATGGTGATCTGGTTACCAAGGTAACCGCAGAAATGGACAAGTCCCGAGACATCATCATATCTGTATCTATGTATTCACCAAAAATTAAAACTGCATGTTGAAAAAATTTTGAGAACGAATACAGACGGAAAAAATCACTATACCATGCCATTACCTGCAGGCACCAGAAAGGGGCGCTTTTCAAGTGGTTTTACAAGGCAATTCAACCCATTATGTTGCCATTAATGGTTTTATTATTAAGGTATATGTGATTTATCCAATCACATGAACTTATACTAGAGTCATATTTAAGTGAAATACTTGATCACGGCTTTTATACCCAATTACATAAATAACTTATTGCTCATTATTTTCTTACCAATAAGTACTGTCAAACACATAAACCAACAATCAATTAATGCCTCTATTATTTTTGAAAATCCTGTTTTCTATACAGCCAATGGCAGAAGAGGATGTCACTAGTATCTGTCTCTTTCTAATAGAAATATATTTATCCACAGAACTGTGTCACTTTCTAATAGAAATATATTTATCCAGAAAACTGTTTTTTGGCTACAAACAGCACACAATAATAATAAAATTATAGGAATACCAAATACATGTATATGCAACATAAATGTATATGATGTATGAAGAGTATTTCACTGAGGGGGCCCAAAGTACTTTGAATAATAGATAAAATTAATCAGTAAAATAATGCTTACATACTGGGATAAACACAGCTGGCCAACACAGCAAGGGAAATGCTTACAATCAAGGATGAGAATGGTGAAAAAAGAAAAATATAAATTTTTACAGTACACAATCGCCTCTTTTGTCAGCATTAGTGAGCATGTAGGCAACTGCCCACTCCACCACCCCCTATACATTTATATTTTCAAATAAATTTACATGAATACAGACGGTAACAAAATAAACATATTATCCCACCCAGAGTTTAGTATGAAAAAATGCACTATCAGAAACATATATGGGCCTTAAAATGCTCCTTTTGACGTCAGTGCTCAATTTTTTCTATTAAGAAAATAATGAAACTTCGCAAAAAAAAAACATCTCTCAATTGGCCTTACAAGGCATTTGGATCAATAATAATCAAGCAAAGTTAGTCACTTGATAAATGCTCAATTTTTGTTAAAATACAGTATCTCAGTGCACTGTTGGTAATTTCTGCTCTTTCCCTTAAGCCATATAGAAACATCCACTTCCTCAATGTCTTCCCATATGTAGTCTTCTTGGTTGATGTTAAGTGGTTGGGTTAAGTCTCTTATTGGAAAGTTTCGCTCTCCTCTCCGATTTCACCAGCTTTAAGTGGATGATTAAACGCTCCACCTCAGCTCAGGAAGGGGACAAAGTCACAGCAACAGAGTACAAGAATGCTATGTCAGGATATATTTCTCACCAGGATGCAGACTTTACTGGTGTTCTGTAGTTTTGACAGAAATGGCAGAGTTGAAGATCATTGTGGCAAAACGGTACTTCCACCTCTTTAAGCCAGTCTATCCATACACGCAGCTCCTCACTTGTTTTTTTTTTGTTCAGTCTCTCTCTTTGTAAATCATAGGTAGAGCTTCCAAAGGATCACTGTCCTGAACAGAGAGACCCAACACTGCCAGTTTGCTGATAATGTCCATGATTGTAAACGACCTGTTATACTCAATTACAATGCAATACTCAGATATATGTCCTGTTCAAATGTTCTCTCATTTCATGTGCTTCAGTAAGAACTTTCCTTTCAATACCTTCTTCCCCACATGGTCCCAGTATATGGACACAGTCTGGCTGACCTGGGGCTCTATAGCTGACAAGTCCACTTCTCGTTTTTGAAAAAGTATAATGACAGTTCAGTGAGGTGAGGCAGAACATCTCCAAGCAGAGCAAAAGTTCTAGCTATCAGCTATGATTGCATCCATTATATCAGCCCACTGGCTTCCTGCTATCTCTGTTTACACTCGGCACAGCTGCATTCTTCAAGTCCTGCAGAAGTATGCCACAGTCTTTCAGGACAGTTGCCAACTCCATCGTAAGGCAACCAGCGATGGTGTTTGGCCTGCTGCACTCTCCAGTGGCTCTTTTGGTTGAGATTTTGAAGTTTGTGTAGTGTTAGACCGTTGAATGCCAGTAACAATAAATGTGCGATGCATCTAGATCTTCAGACACTTTATCAAGTTTGAGAATAGCTTTGAACGCATCCCTGTGAGCTAAGGCTAGGCAGTGATCATGACAGTGCATCAACAGTTCAATCTCACTTTACATAAGAGTTCCTGCTCCAGAAATATGACCCAAAAAGCTGAAAATACCTCTGATGTCAGGCAGGAGGATGTATGCAGATCAAGTCCTTTGGTTTCCAAGACTTTCATTGTTTCCCCTTGAATTATGTGACCAGTGGACCTTGCCATCTCTTGATCTGCCATAAACTTCACTTGGCTGTACCATCCTCACTCACAAATTTCACTATCATGCCAAGGTTTTTCTTGACTGAAATGTCAGATGCTTAGTCGATCATAAGGCTGTAGGTTTGGGTTGGCTGAATATCATTCAGTATAACCTCATCCATGCTATCACTAAGTGCTTCCAGCAGCTCACGGATTGCTTGTGAACTAGAGTATAATGTAGCACTTGGGCATTGTCTTATCAATCTTAACTAAGAGTCAGCACCACCTATACACCTAAGGAGATCCACTGAGGAAGAGAACTCTTCTAAGGCATGGCTTTTTTCAGGCTATGTATCTTATAATTTTGACCACAGCAGACATGCATTGCTTTCGCTCACTGGTGTGTTTGTTTACATTTGAACACTATCTTGATGACTGACCAATTCAACAGCCCTCCCTCAAAGCCTCCAGTGTTTCATGTTCCTTTGCTGTCTGCACTATTGACAATGTGTAGTTTGCACTAAGTGCAACACAGAACACCCTCTGTGGTGTTCTTGGCCAGTATTTCAGTTTCTTTCAAAACCCACGGAAAATTTAATTCAAGAATAGCCCTCACGTCGTGTTAATGTTTTCCACTGCGTTTGGGATGTGGGAATGTCTCTTCCTTGTCTCCATCTTCATCAGAAGAAGAGATTAATTCTTCCTTTTTTCAAAACTTCCGTGTGTATCACTATTTGTTTTAGGCTGGACAGGGATGTGACTGGTTCTCTCACTTACATCAGTACATTCTTTAGCGAGTGGAGAATGTGTCACCAAGCCTCTGTGCTCTGGCACAGGTAACGGCACAGGTAACTGTAATCCGTCATCTTGGGAATCAACTGGATCCGTGTCAGTTTGTTCTCAATATAACTGAAGCATGTGAACTTAAGGGAAATATATTTGATGATAAATTTTCTAGAGGACATGGTCAAAAAAATCAGCCTGTCCCAATTATGCTTTGGCAAACAACATCCACTGATATCTTCCAAAAGCGTTTCAGAGTCTGTCAAATTGTGTATGGCTTTCAGGCAATGGGGCACAGTTCAGTAACACAGTTGAACAACAAACAGATGGCGAAACATTCGATAGGATTATTCTTGTGAATCTAGTTTTTGTTAGCGAGGGGTCTGACATTCATGTTATAAAATGCATCCCATGATAAACAACAAGATGTATAGGGTAGGGCATAGAATTTCACAGCTTTAGGCCCTGGTCTAAAATTTTATTAAACTGCATTTGTGAGGTTTGATCACACAGGTGGACTAGTTTTTTGCCCCGTAGCTCATATCTGTGTTTATGATGTACTGCAGTGGTGCTAAGCTTCAAAATAAACAATGCTGAAATGTTCAAAATACGGCCAAGGCGGCTCTGCAGGGGAACTGAACATGCCTGACAGGGTGCATAAACAGTTACTGGATGTTGTCGTTGTAGAGGCTAGGCTGGCCTGTCCTTGTGGGAGAATTGACAGAAAACTGGTAGGTTGACCTATCCGTACTATGATTTTTTTTTTGAGTGCTGATAAATGAGCATTTGAGAACGGGACAGAAAAGAATATGTGCAAGCGTATAAATTGGGTCAATATTGGGGAAAATGTAACTGTTTTAAACAAACATGCCAAATTGGCATTACAGCGGTGTCTTGAGATCATGCTCATTTGCACGAGACAGGGTTGAGGTTCTAGCGAACTACCATGATTTTATGGAGGTTAACAATGTTGTAGTTGTTGTCAGCTCGTCTTTTAGCATTAGTTTGCGAGAGCCCCCACCCTGTCTCGTCCAAATTCAGTGTCGCCTCTCCAGACGGCTGCAACGCTGATTCAGCCTCTTTTGAACATTTTAGTGCAAAAAGTGTACTTTTTGAAGAATAGCTAGCACATAGTTGGAGGTGTGATATAACAAGTTGCATTAGATTATTTTATACAGTTTATGACAGATTTCTATCATTTTGGGGATATGTGCAGTCAGTGCATTTTGTGAAGCAGTCAGTGAAGAAGCTGAGACCTGACATGTCATCTGTCCCACACATGAGCCAAGTCCACCAAGAAGGGCTCTATAGATGCTGCATGGGCCATTATTCCCTGCAATGAAAAGCCCCTGTAACATGCTTACTTGTCTCATTTTTCTTTACAACAAATAATAGCACTAACAGAGCATTCAGTTTTATATTAGTTGTACATTACAAAGGTGTAATACGCACTAATATTTACTTTCTACCTATTGGAAACGGGTTTGTTTTGACGCTGTGTATACTTACTGCCCCTTGATGGTGAAATTTGATGAAGTTGTTAATTGACACAAGCTCCCCTAATACAAGAAAAGCAAAAATGAAAAATTATAAATCCATATTTATATTTATTTTTGGAATGTTTAATAAAGCTGTATAAGCCTGTATGAACACTTACACAAAATATAAACAAATTCAAAATACATTTCTAAATTTACAGGAAGTGTTCACTAATCTACAAACTATACACATCAATATGGATAAAATTAAAAGTATGCACTATTATGGTCCATCTAGTGTGTTATTTTAAAATTCTGGCATTCATCGCAACACCGCGTCCATCACCCAAACTAAAAAAATTGCCATAGAGTTTTGAACTTCAAGTCAAGGGATGCAAATGGCTCCCCAACTCACCTCTTTTGCCCTTTCTTATGTAACTGTTCCTCTATCTTGAATACTACCTTCTTAATTTACTACCCTTTTTGATGAAAGTCACTATCCTGCGATCATATGAACCGTGAGAACTTTCAAAGCACCAAATGGTTCACCATTTGCGGCGATCTTGAAAAGTCGCGTGACCAACTCTTAGTCCTGAAATGCAACTGAGTTCTGGCATTGAAAACATCTTGAAAGCTATGATGTTTTCATTATCGTCTGTAGCCCAACGTCAATGTTTATACTACAACCAAGAAGGAAATAAAATTGAATTTCCTTCTTGAAAAGAGTTAAGTCTGCATGACACCAGTGCGGACACTGCTGAGAGCAGTTCCATCAATGATGAGTTCAGAAATCTACAGTAATTTTTTGGTATTTCAGGCCATGAACTTAGTGTTGCAATGAATGCCAGATGGACTAGCATTATTATTATCAACGTGACAAAGCATTAAATCTTCACTACAAGCAGTTAAGTCCCATTAAAAACCTTTTATGTTTGTTGTGCTGAAAAGTAACAGATGTTGAACCCATCTTGGTTACGCTGAATTATTTCATGGGGGTTTCATACCGTACCATATTACATGTACATACTAACATTATGATAAGAATACTTCATACGTTTTTCAGCAGACAGGTTTATTGATGGAGTAAACAGGGCAGAGCCCAGACAAAACCATAGCAGTGAGAGCAGGATTTAAACAGGTGACCAGATTTCTCAAGGGCAGAATGGCTAGTTGGTAAGTCACCAGTTAGCCAACTGAACCAGTGAGGGCTTTATCATGGTTATAACCAAATGATAAATAATTGAGTAAGTGAGAAATATACAAAAGTTTCTCCACAGATATCCACTTGATCTGTTTTCTCTGTGATACAAGCCTTCATGACAGCATCACCATAGTAATTATACTGCAAAAATAAAAAATAAAAGACAACAACACGTAGATAAGTCAAGACAAATAAGTTATTTAAATCACCACAAAAGGTAGTAATGTGTTCATTTATGTATATTCATTGTTTGATTTATTACGCAGTCAAACTGAGAGGTGGAAGGATCTATCTATATAAGTTGCTATAACTTAGTATCACTGCAGGAAAAGTAAAAATTAACCAGATCATCCAAATGATGTGAAGCAGGCAGTAGTTATATATCTGGGTATCTTAAAACATTAGCAACTTTATGTTTATTTGCAACTGTTACAAACACTGTTATGCTCTGGAACTGATCACAGAAGCAACAATCCATTTGTAATGGCTGAATGGATGCTGTTTAACTGCAAGCAGTTCTCGTTTATTTATTGGTGTTTTACATCATACTCAAGCAGACTGTAATGATATGACAGTGGCCAGCATTACAGTGTACTGAAACTGGGCAAACCCTGAGGAAAACCACTGCCATCAGTGCTAGACCTTTCCACATACAATTGAACAGGAAACCAGCTTGAAATGGCCTAAAGCTAACCACTTGGCCACGGAGCCCCCCCACCCCACCCCAGCAGTAATCAAGAATAAAACAGTATTAGATCATATAAAGTCATTCATAAATGACACCTCAGTACTTACTGGGCCAACACAATTGATCAAAACCTTTCTTTTAGTGATGTTTCACTGAAGACATCAGCTATGATGATTGGTGTGTTGTCTAAATCCCTCCCTGACAACAAAAAATTACAATGCTGAAAAAAGGTAAAAAAGGGTATGGCTGGAAATGCATGCTACATCAATTGTATTACTACAAAGGTATAACACTTCTGGAGCTGCATGAAGGCTACTTATTCCATCCAAACAAATTGGATATCTTTATCTTATAGTGGCACACTTGTAATACAACATATTAAAATATACTGATGACTAAAATGAATAAATGAATAAATGACTCCATTGAACTGGCCTCCACACTCTAACTCCATGCCTTGACACTGACCACGAAACAAACTCACTTCCCTGTTTTATGTCACTGCCTGCACGCCATTTTAACGCCTGCTTCAGAACTCATTATTTTGTGCCAGAAATTGTCACAAAAACTGAATTATCATAAAATCGAATCAAACTTATGTCACTGAACACTGAAAATTGTTCTATTCCCCTCTTTCCCTTCCCAAATCAAGTTTTCAAAACATTGTGACAAGAATCAAGGAATCAAGTGTCATTGGCACTGATATTTCCATAAGCTAGGGTGAACATTATGCTAAACAGAATATGTAACTAAACATTTTAAGTTTTGAAACTCATACTCTAACCTACATGTCTTCCGGTTTTATCCAACATGTTTTGAATTTTGTGCATTTTTCTACCAGCAACACCCCAGGACAAATTTTCTTCGTCTGCTACACGGGCTAGTTCCTCTACAACAAAATGTCCTGTAAACCCCGTTGCCCCAAACACAACAATATCCCACTGTTTGAAGTTTGTTTCTATTCTAAAGCCTAACTGAAAACAGATCTGATCTCGTTAAACTTCTCAAAACGTACAGTTCGAGGCGTGACTGTCAGCGGGTAAAAACAATACATATTCTGGACAATGATAGACGCGAGTATCGCGCTGTAGACAGCACCTCGGGACAGTCCACTTAGTAGGTTAAAAAAGTTGGATTTGCGGTTATTTTTCATGTTAATGTCAGTTTCAAATACAACGTAACATACAATCATATGGCTGCATGAAATTTGAACTTACATTTACAAACATTCTATTTTCAATTCTACGAACGAGCCACAGTATTTTCTAACACATCCATATTCTCCCTTTAGGGTCATCCCCCTTCCATGCCATGTAATAGCACGTCCATAGACCGGAATCAGTTTGTATTTAACTTCCGGTGGTGAAAGCGAAGGAACACAATTATTCGATAAAGAAATGGAATTCTACGAGCCGCATCCGAGTGAAGGCCCTGGGTTTGTGGGAATCAAATTTTGTAAAGAATGGTTAGTACTGTCGTAGTGTTTTGTGATAGAAAATCGGTTTCCCCTCAGCAATGAAGACTAAAATGAGCGGATGTTACAGAGAGGCTTTTCACTCTCAACAACAACAACATCACTCACTATCACAAAAATCTTGTTTGGGAATTTGTAAAGAATAGGTTGAGCTGTTGTTCGTCGCTGACCCACTTTTCTGATATTCATTGAGAAAAGGACATTTTTCAATGAATTGACGTCACCCTTATCCTTACTACTGCCCTTGTTTGGCCTGTCTGTTAACATCGCATACCAGAATCTTGTTCATCCTGTGGTCATTGAGCTCTTAATAGTCATATAAATACATCTGACTGCACCAAACTTCTGGGAATGACAGGACGTGACATAATTGGGAAGGTGGTGATTTATCGGAATTCGATGAGGTTGTGTGTTACACGGTAGATTAACGTCATTTCGTCACAAAAGGTTAGTTACACTTCTTACTTGACTGAAGAACGGCAGTGGAACCTTTAATGTGGTGAACTAGTCCAAGAATCTGCTTTTTACTATGAACATCTGAAAAGTGGAACCACAACTAACATAGCATCAACTTTGTCTTCACAACAGCTCCATTATCAGCTTATTCAACATTCGGAAATTATTTTGCTGATGGTTGGCCATTATAGTTGCAGACCCATTCATACCACTGTAAACAGCCAGATCCTTGATGTCATCAAAGCATTTTGCTTCCAATCAGGGACGGCCTAGGCACCAAAATGATGAATTGAATGGGTATAAAGAGTGGACTGGAAAGGGGTCGGCTTACACAAGTGGCTGTAACTCAAAAACTGCAAAGGGTACAGTTATCAAAGTAACAGTTTCAAAGAAAACACACTTCAGTCTATCCAGAAATATATAATATGTAATGATTTGGTTTAATTTCAGACCTATTTCTTGGACATAACAAATGAAACACAAAGCCATGAAAGCTGACCTGGGAAGCCATTTTAATGGGTTGTTTATCGTGTTTGATATTTCAGTTTTGGTCACGTGACTCAAGCAGCATGGCTCTTGTGTAGAAATAGACCTCAAAACAGAGCAGTTCTTCGTGTAACAAACATTTTTGTATAGCTTGTTGCTTTCATAGATTTCTAAGCACCAGCCTCTGTGTTATGGGTCATTTATGTGTGCCATACACCTCACAGATTCGGCCTTTACACTCATCCTGTTCATCAGTCTGGTCTTTAGGCCTACCTCTCCATTTCAATCATTTGTGACCCACTTCACCTGTTTTCGGGTTTAAGTCAGGAATGGCAGAATCTAGACTTCAGTGTTTTGAATGGCCATCTTCCCTAAATAAGTGGGCTCAGTGTTATTTTCAAAATCTGAGTAAAATATTTTCAATGCAAATGGGAAAACATGGCTAATTATGCATGCATTGTTAATTTTGAACTTCCTGGATTTTTTCAATTTGACAAATCATTTCTGACGTGAGGTCATTAGTATTCAACATGGCTGCCCATATAGAACTTTGATTCGAAGATGTCTTGTTATACGCCAAATATTCTCTAAGAGTGACAAACATATAGCCCTGAGAAAAGCATGTCAAAACATTATTCAATGCATATCAAGGCTGGACTCGATTAATGTTCTGCCAACAGGACTAGAGAAAAGTGTGACATTTCAGGTCTTACCATGAAGCTGTTTGCCATCACATACCTTTTTAAATCTTCGTGCTCCCTGCTTGTTTCCCGACATACGGAAACCAGGAAAATGACATCGGAAAATGGCAACACAATATATCAGAGGTTAAAATCTCTGAGTTTAGATTGGTCATACCTACAGGTATCACAACAAAAACTGCTCTCTCATCAGCTTTAATATCTTACCTTAGCAACGCAGTTGTGTCAGTCTCTGATGGTATGCGTTATTGTTGTTAATCCACATGTAAACCAACCTTTATGAGGTGATCATTCTTAAATATTCTTTGTTATGGGTAACACAACCTTAGTACATAAAATATACAGTATTAAAGAAATTAACATGGAGAGAAATTTAAAAAAAAAAAAAAGAAATCTCTGTAAAGCCTAAGAAAAACGTTATGCACAACATAATTGTAATGATGACCTATATTGTCAAAAAACGCCTTGGGAGTAACCTTTCCTCACCTGCCTAAATCATTTGAAATGAGACTTTTTTCCTAAAGTACTGAATGACAGTTTTTATAAACCAAATAGTGAATAAAATCTGGTTGATACTGGTTTTTTTGGAATGAACAAAAATTCGATGTCACAATATTGGAAACTTATTTTCTAGAAGAGTCATGTTTTCACCATCAGTTTTTCTTGCCTTCTAATATATATGTAAACGGCATATTCTTATAAATATTAACATGAAGTTCTGGGTAACAATACTCATGATTGTGCCAAACATTATTTATTTGGGTGCATTGATAAATGATGTACATTGTCAACATTTTGTATTTTCAGCAATAATATGTTGTACCCAAAGGAGGACAAAGAAACAAAAGTGTTATTGTATGCTGTAAGTATAAAACTATTTAAACAAGTATCTTTTGATCAGAATATAAACAATAATGTTGTATGTTCTTCAGATATTTCTTGTTTTTGTGTTGTGAAATATAAATACTCTGATATTTGCATCGAATTAGATGTGCTCAGTTTTGCAGTGTCTGATAACCGTGTCATTATTATTGAACTTATTGTAGTGTCGGAACTGTGATTACCAGCAGGTGTCTGACAACCCCTGCATTTATGTCAACAAGATTCAGCATGAAGTCGAGTAAGTCCTTTCTACTTTTGATTTGCAAGGATGCCATGTTGGTTACCTCTTTTTAGGCATATATAAGCCTTCATGTACACATTGCGAAAATGACTTTCATTTAAAGTGCTGTTAATGTGAGGATCTTCAGTGACATATTGTTAAAATATCTTTGGTAGCAGTAAGAAGCGGCTGGCACTGTTGAGGCAGTGTTACTGTTGCATCCATGTTTAATCAAAACCACTTGGCTTTCACCAAGTGTAGGTCTCTATAATAATGTTGAGAAAGTTTGTCAGTAATATGCTAAATGTTGGTGGGTCAACTAGGCACCCCACTTTCCCCCACCCATAAACTTGACTGCATTGTGTAAGTAAAAATTCTAAAATAATGACATTTTATTTTTTCTGTACCTGTTAATCTGGTTATGAATATTTTGCATGTTGCAGTGAAATCACACAGATTATAGGTGATGTGATAGCAGATCCGACTTTGCCTAGAACAGAAGACCACCCATGTCCAAAATGTTCTCACAGGGAAGCTGTGTTCTTTCAGTCTCACAGCACAAAGGCTGAGGTAATCTCACTCATAATTTGAATTATGTGTGCATGACTGTCATTTTGTTGAATTAAAACAGTGAAAGGGTAGTTTCGAAGGAATGTAGGATTCCCTTATGTTAAAAGCGTGGTTGTCATAACTGATTAACCTTTCCAATAACGAATTAGAATACAAGCTTTCTTCGTGTGAACAGAATTCTTTGGTCAGATTCATGTATTGTTCTTAAAATGTCAACCAATATGCTAAGTTGCCATGTATCCAGGATTAGTGTCATACCAAACAGAATAACTCCTCACATGCTCTACTGTAATATCTAGTGCCATCCAAATCTTCTAGTGTGATACATATACAGGAGTGATTGGTACATGTACATGTAGAACTGCTTTGTTTAACAAGCTAATATGTGATATTTATTTTTGTTGTTGTCAAATTTCAGGAAGGAATGAGACTGTATTACGTGTGCACCAACCAGCAGTGTGTACATCGCTGGACAGAGTGAATGAGGACCGTTTTCACAATCATTGTGATTCATCTTCACTAAACAATGACTTGTCTTACGTGGTTGTCTTCATTTCATGGATATGAAGTGGTAACCAGAACATTCCTTCTATAGATTTCTATCCAGAAATCAGACATCGGCCATATTGAGTGGATAATGTACATGATTAGTAATCTAATCTGGACCGACATCTGATGCAGAGCTGCAAAACTGAAAGCTGTCACACATAAGCTGTGATCACCTTACTCATCCATTTAGCATTTCATAGTACATTGTATTTTATTGTTTAAAGACTTTAAAGGTTTTGTATTTTATCGTTTAAAGACTTTAAAGGTTTACCATCCCTCTATGAGTTCAAGCCCAGCATGCACTGTCTTTGTCACTGGTCTTAGGTGGGAAGGTCAGCCAGCAACCTGCCGATGGTCGTAAAAGTGAAATACTCTTGAGTGTGGCGTAAAACACCAATCAAATAAATAAAGGAAGGTTTATCTGACATACAGCGACAGCTGAATACCATGATAGGAGAATTGAATCCATGGGAATTTTTGTAAATGAGCTATATTGTGATGAAGTGTTCACTTTGTGCTACACTTCTTCATGATATGATGCTACATGCTTTTATTACTTTGTCATTTTCATGATGTAAATAAAGCAAACGAGAGAAAAAAAAATAAATGATATAAAGAGTATGGCATAAAACTATTTTTGTGTCTTGATGTTTACTCCAAAATATTTCAGGTATGTGGAGTAGTCAGGTTTATTTTGTGAGGAAACAGTGCTTTGACAGGCCCTTGACAAAACCCTGTGATGCCAAGACAGAGGCAAGCTTATGAAACCCTACATTCACAGCCCCATTAGTGGAGGCCCAGAGGCCCACATTCAGAACCGAACTGACCTCTGTATAGATTGGTAGAACAGTCTTGGAGATACAACAAGGGGTAACGGATAAATGATCAAGCCAGTCTGCCTATAAAGTCTGCTCATAATCGAATCATGACTGGAGATTCATATAAAAGGCATGCCCTACACATGTATGATATACTCTGATGTCTGCGGGTCTATGAATTTAATTCTCATCTGTGGCCTTATGATTCCTACATGTGTGGGTTTGACACGAAGTTTCATTGTTCTCAACTGGGGCCTTATGACACCTACATTTTTGCTTTTGACAGAAGGCTTCGCTCTCTTCTTTGACCTTGTAATTTGTATGTAATTTTGACGTGGATTTTCGTTGTTCTCTTCTGCAACCTTATGATTCCTATGTTATTTTGACATGGAGTTTCATTGCTCTCTTAATTCTAGGACCCTATAACCCCTTGCACTTTTGGCAGAGAGTTTCATTGTTTTCTGCGACCATATAGAAGTCCTATATACTTTGACATGGCGTATCTTTGCTGTATTTTTCTACCTTGCCATTCCTGTGTAATTCTGACGTGGAATTTCATTGTTCTATATTCTGCTATGCCTTATAATTCCTGTGTGCATTTGACATCTCGTTGCCTCGACTGCGGCTTGAAATCAGCAGGTTCCTCTGGGACCTACATCAGGGGTGATTTACACTGGTTTCCTCCACCTATTCAAATGAACACCGCCACATAAGTAAAATGTCTTATCTACGACGTTACACACTAATGGAATGAATAAGTAGTTCCACTTTAATGTCAGCTGGCTTACATTCCTGCAAAAAAAATAACCAGTTCATGTTTAACATACAAAATACTGGATGGAAATAGTGAGCGGAACACCCAAGGCTTCACAGATAGTAGAGCATGTGCATATTGAATCTATATACACTATTAGAAATAATCCCACAGAAATGGTTTTCGATTTGTGTAGCATAAACAGATATAAATGGTTTTAAATTCTAAAAAGTATGAGGGAATGGTGCAAAATATTAGGTATGGAGAAAATCAGGATTTGTTTTGTGACCTTGACCCCTCCCGTTTTGATGACCTGCGTGTTCCCAAGAATTAATGCAATGTGTGTCATCATGCGGTACATGTATTCTATGAATGTTGTTATGTCGTTACATACCTATATTAATATCTGCCACATTTTACTCTAACAGGGGTTTCTTGTCGTGCGTGTGTACTCTTTTATTACTGTTTCCCGGGGTTACATTCAATCATAGGTCCGGCAGGGACAGTGAAACTTCACATGCTATATACTCCTGCTCGTAATAGTTACAGTATGCAACAGTCTGTCGTATCATACCAAGTGGTAAGTAGGCAAGCTTGGATATTCATTTGACGCTACAACATGCATATGATTGGCATACCGCGGTACACCATATTCACATATTCGCTCGACCAGTTGAGGAAAGCTCAGCACTGACCTTTATTCCAAAATCCGTAAAGGTTTAGAATATTGTGTCACCGGCCCGTCAAGCTTTTTTTTTTGTTTTTGTTTTTTCTTAAGAGAAAACAACTTGCCCTATATAGTGCAAGGTGCACGCTGTTAATTATCGATATAATTATTTAATACTGCATTTTCGTCAAGAATAAGCACTACAAATGTTGGCACGGCATGTGAAGAGCTTGTCAAGCTGTATTTAACCCACAGGCACCACATGTTCAAGGACGCTGTGGTAAGACAAGCAACACATGAGCATTAATGGACCCCGTTTGGATCACTGCCATGCCAGCCGATCACTCCATGCAGAGATCGGCTGGCAGGATCATATCTATATCCACGAGCACCAGTCATATTAAAATTTGTTACGTTATCTCGGTCTGATCAAACCTTACTCAGGCCCACGCACACATACTATGGTTAACGTCGCCAGAACGAGATATTGGGATAGGTTTAAATGAAGGAAGTAGAGTCAATCCTCTTAGGATGTGTTATCTCTAAGTTATCATGCACGCTATTGACCGTTCCGTGTACGTCTATACTCAAGATAATTTCACCCATCATCTATAGAGGCCTGTAGCGACGAGGCTTACAAGTGGAGGAAACTGAGGATGTATTTCACGGAAACACACACTTGAAAAACTTCCAGATATATGTAGCTATATACGGGTGCATTTTCGACAGGCGTACATATGGCATAAGGCTTGATCCATGAACACGTCTTACAACCAACGCTAAAAGATGAAACTTTAAATCTGAATGTAAAGTATGTATGTATAAATGGTTAGTCATACTTGACAAATTTTCAACTATGTGACGACGAGGAGTCCTGTGTCTCCTTGTGACAGGGCGAATCCATGACGCCGAAGTGCTGCTACTAATGGAACATCATGTCGATACGCCAGGCATGATAGCCCGGTATACCCTGTCATATTATACTGACACCGTTCCGGCCAGTCATATTTTCATGCTCTAATCTATCAGCGCTCTAACCTCTTAAGCCAAGCAGCAATAAGTACCATTTTTATAGTCTTTGGTATGACCCGACCCGAGATTGATCCCGGATCTCCTGACGTCAAGGCGGACACGGCTAAATATAAATGTAGGCCTCAACGCCAAAGTAAAAACAATGTAACGCTACATGTAAAATTTTGTAAATCATATTTGATTGTTCCTGTAAGCGTTCATTACGGCTTTTATCTCTGTGTGTTGCCATTGACTGTCTGTACACTCATTTGTATAAGGCAAATATTGAGATTTGATTGATTAACGTGATAAAATCCTGTCTGGTCGACGAGAAAAAAAAATGGGTATGTTTTATTAAAGACTTTGATCATGGCAGTTATAACAAGTTCTAATTAATTATAAAAACAACAAACAAACAAACGGAAAAGAGGGTGGAATGTCCACAATTATTTTCTGTATAAAGAACTGTACGTATTTGGTGGATTAATCTGGGGAAGTATGGAATATGAATGTTTGCAGTGGCTTTATCATTTTCAAAGACAGTAGAAAGGTAATGTGCACAGAAGATTAAGGCTCAAAATGATTATATGACCAATTGTTTATAAATAGGATGTGCGGATATACATCTTCGCCTATGTACAGTTTATCAGTCATCCTGTTGGTGAAGTGAGTGCAATAGTTTTCAGTTATTTGGGACTGTCATCGCTATTGTGCGTCGCACATTTCCCATATATGCATATGATGTTATGACCATGCTTATAATATTACAATGGCGGGGAAGTCATGTTCTTCCTGATGGCGGGCAATACACACATCAGCATGTCACTCACCTCGTATTCTCATATCCGTCATCTGGATAACCACACAATATAAATATTATATGTATATACACATATGAATATGCGTATACGACATCATCATCAAGGCACAGTAGGCCGAAGAGGTTATGTAATTAAATCTGTCTGGGGAATAGGAGCAACTGCATCACATGCGGTGGCCGGAAACTCGGCCGTTATATACGTCTTATCAGAATTGTATTAACCAATACACTTCTGGTCTTATATATAGATGCCAAACTTTGTATACATTCAGACTCGTTTAAAACCATCCGTAATATTGATTTCCTGCTTATTGAACACACTTCACCCTTCAGTTGCACTATCATTATACACGCACCACGTGAACCTATGCACCAGTCGTGAAAGATCGGAGTATTCAAGAAACTTCAAGAAATGGAAATTATCTTCTTTAGGCACCGTGACAATATACCGTTACATGTACATAACAGATCGGGTCGTACAGACAAAAACATATGTAAAGCATAAATAAGCCAGTTTCACCGGTAGCGTGTGATCAATTGCCAACTATCACTTTTCAGTGCAAGGTCTCGAATGAAGGTTATGAAGTTATATCATCTTCCAAGGTATTTTCCCGTAGCTTTGAAACGAATGAATGGGTCTTCGCTTCACATTGGCAGTATTTCGTCATGCATTGCTCATTGTCATACAATTGGGCTTTTGGGAGTCACGTTGGTGAATTCTCAGACCAGTTTCTCTGGCGTTGGAAATCATATCGACTTGAACTATATTTGTTTTAAATTTATCTGATTGTGTCTAACTCCATACCTAAGATTTTTTTCATTGACTTTGGCCTATATGTACGAGATGGGTGGAGGAAATTCTAGTGCAGGGAAGTATACTACCTACTATTTAGTTACGAAACTAGCGTGAGCTTTGGCAATTTATAGAGAGCAATGGAAACATGGAATCTTGAGATTTCCCTCGGAATGCTATTGAACCCCCCTCTCTCGGTCACCTACGGCAATTGATAGGCAACTTAAGCACCCGCTCCCACTCAAATATATGCACACGTAATCAAGTATATAAACCTGCGGTGAAACCGAAATGTGTATGTTTTGTATGCCAGGCCTAGAATGAAACGGAAACCCAATACTGAAGATATACTACAGAGTAAAACGTCAACAATACCGTTAAGATAATAAATAGAATATTTTAATACTGCTCTGCTTACAAACTGTGAATCAATACTCGCTGCAGTCGTAAAGGAAGCAAATAATAAACATCCAGTCTGGCGACTTCACCTTAAAACACTTATTACACTGTAATAATATAAAGCATATTTCCCTACACACTTAAAACTGGTTGAAAACCATAAAATAGGTTAGTGCAAGGTTCAGTCACCGACTGTATACATGCAAAATACATGTGTAAAATACCTTTCAGATCAGTTCTAGGACATAAATTCAGTCTTCCAGTCATTTGATCACCTCAGTCATTATAACTTCACGTGAACCAAGAATTGTTCTCCGTCAACATAGCTAAAGTTTTACAATAACCTTGACTAAAGTCAGTAAAAATCCACAGGTCTAAAAACGTGTAAAAGCTAAAGCACCAAAAGCATACATATATTTTTAAAAAGTTCTTCATTTGACATTTTGTGTTAATGAAGGCAATTATGGATGAGTGGGGCATGGGGTTGAGTATGTGGTAGGATGTCATGCAAATCTGCCGAAGGTAACGCACCATTTGTCTGTTGTCATGCCACTGTCCCACCTTAGCGTATATGTCCATTAGCCTTTTGGCATGCCACTGCCGGGCCTTGGCGTATATATGTCCACTAGTGTGTTGTCATGCCATTGTCCATTCTTGATGTCTATGTCCACCTGTCTGTTGTCATGCCACTGTGATAACATAGTGTTTGTCCACTTGTCTATTTTCATGCCACTGCCGGACCTTAGCGTATATGTCCATTTGTCTGGTGTCATGCCACTGTCCGTTCTCAGCGTGTGACCACTTGTCTGGTGTCATGCCACTGTCTGATCTTAGTGTATATGTCCATTTGTCTGTTGTCATACCAATGTCCGACCTTAGCGTACATGTTCATTTGTCTGCTGTCACACAACTGTCCGACTTTGGCGTGTCCATTTGTCCTTGTAACCATAACGGCCTACATGAAGTGATTCCGTACTGTAGCCAATATGCGTGTATTTTAGGGGGTGTGAGATAACTCAAAGCATTAAGTAGAAGGCGCTCAGCTGATGCGCATGAACCAGGGATGTAGTCTTCGGTAATAAGCCTATGAACCAATGCTGGGAGGAATGTGAAAGTGAAAGTGAGAAATGTTGATATAGGAAAATATATGGTTGGATACGTTACACCATCCTTCTAAATAGAAACCATTCACACAAATATATCAAAAACTCATTGGCAGTCTACATGATCGCCACAACACCTTGGTGAAATAATTGAAAGGAACTGGAATGTTGGCGGATTCAAAACTACGTTTTACATTAAAGCGAAAAGAACAAAAGACATTCAATGACGTATATAACAGAAAACGTCTTATAAGCTGGGCTTCAGTATATACTATATACTATACTAAGCATCACATACTAAGGCATACGTTGTCTGACATTTACCAAACCTTCAACGAATCCACATAATGTCGACAATTTACAGATCGTTTTTTGTAGACAAGAGATTCAGAGACAAGGTAAATTCTCAACTTAACATAAACTACTATAAACTGCTATGAACTATGCTGTCTAACATCTGAATATTAAAATGGAATAACCAGAAAGATCAGCCAAATGCAAGCTCTCAGCTGGACTACTTTGTTGATCCACCAGTACGCATAACACAATGCAATCGCGTAGACACTCCAAATATACACACCGGTAAGTCACATATTTGAAGTCTAAATATTTGTAGCATAAATTTATCGCGTTTAAAGTTTTGCCACGTCTCCTGAAGAGGACAAATAAAACATTGGCAAAATATTGAAAGGTTAAATATGCAATTTCTCAGTTTATTAGGAGTGTCTATACATTTGCATTATGCTGAGCTGGAATATACTATGCAAATTTATATCTGTGTACTTCGTAATACTCATCTATTTGGGCTTTGCCAATGGGAATGTAGAGACAAGTGTTTCTCAGAAAACAATGAAACGGTCAAAACTCCTAAAATATATAAACATCAGATTTAAAAATCCATACAGCTTCTACACACAGTCGTATAGACTCATCTGTACAATATTAGACGGGAAATTATTATACAAGTACTATTTACACAGAAAAGCGATCGATGAACTCCATGTTCACATCAACACTATACAACCAAGGTCGTCCAATGTTTCCATTCATGCACTATACAATGAAGACCCCTTTCTGTCTTCCGTGAGCGCCACAATGCTTTAACAAATCCGATGGGCGTATGCTACGATACCTCTGATTGGGTGAGCCTACGGATGAAGAGGGCGAAGATTGTTTGTGAGATCACTAGGCTGATTGGTTTTGTGAATTTTACACCCTTAGGTTCTAACGATTCAAGTAACACCCGAGCAAAACTCTACTCGCATAAACATGCATACATTTCTCGCTTCTTATAAGACATACATTTCTGCACAGTATTTCATAATTTCTTAATCTGTATCCAAGCTCTCCACGGGCCAGCTGGTTGCGGAGTATTGGCAAATGGAGAAGTCGCCAGCATGTTTGCCGCAAGGCCATTGATGCTAAGTGCCTACATTATTTTTTATCTTTCCGCGTGGTTTGACTATGGTTGTGCGTATGTCACAGTTTATTGGTCTGATTGGGGAGTATAAGGCCACACAAGAGAAATGAGCAAGATACAGCACTCAGTACTCATTTCAACGAATCGCTATGCACATTATCACACGTGGCAAGGATATATAAAGAAACTCCTTTTAACAACTGTATTAGTGAACTTTGCAGTGACGCTATTTTAAAGCCATCTCCAAGTTGTGAGAGAGATAACTCTTATGTATGACATATCTACATGTAATACCCGAGGCCTTATCAACACCATGTCTGAGCAGCCTACAAACTGACACAACTATAGTCTCAGCATTTCGCCAGATCCAGTGACATGAACTCCAACACTGAAGTGGAATGGAAGGATAGCAGTTCACAACACACAGGTAGACAAAATATCACAACAACAGACATTTGCCACATGATTTGCTCTTCTGAGGCTTGTCGTTTTTGGGTTCCAACACTGCTAGCAAGGCTTCATCAAAAACGTCCTTGAGCCCTTCTTGTGTCAGGGACGAACACTCTGTATAAACAACAGCTCCGAGTCTTTTGGCTAATTTCAAGCCCATTTCCTTTGAGACAGGTTTGTGCAGTTTTTTCTGTAGTTTCTGTAAAGTAGCTTCGTCTGTTCGCAAATCCATCTGTGTCCCACATAGCACGAACGGCGTATGTGGCATGTGATGCCGTATTTCCGGGACCCACACCTGTTCCACATTTTGGTACGACTCCGGATTTACAATGGAGAAGCAGACAACAAAAACATTTGTTGACGGATAAGATAACATTCTTAAGCCTTGATACTCTTCCTGCAAAACAAAACACAGGAATCATTTAACTTCCGTTGGAAGTTGTATTACATGTCAAAACAAGCTGTAAATGGTTGGAATGTAAATACAGACATTTAGGTGAGTTCTTAGCTAACTGACTGAAAGGCTGGCACGAAGCAATGCATGTGCTATGGTACCATTTGGTGTTTGCACTATAAGTGGTTATAGAGTTCGGCTTTAAAACTGATGCCTGAACTAAACGGAAAGGGGAATTATTTTCAGGAGGAGGTCTTCTTGTCCTATTAACCTACAAAAGGTTTGTTTAACACTGTATGGCCTTTCATGTAACCTAGGAGATAATAAAGAGTCTGAGAAAACCCTCTGTATGCGGAGGTTAGGCCTATGGTTATTCGACAGGAGAACAACCACATTTGCTGCTGAACGAAAGAATAATTGTGGCGAAAACTACATGTCCCTACATATTTTTGTTTTCTGCAGCAACATAAGAAAGTTTAAAATACCGTAATTTAAATAAGCTGTTATTCTAAAATAAAACGTAGAGAGATATTGCGTGAAAAAAAACAACAACAGACAAACAGATCTACAAACAGGCCCCATCAGGAGGTGCAAATACTGACCTGGCCTGCCGTATCAAACAGTCCCAGCTGATAAGGGTTCCCAGCTATCGACACAGAAACTGAAAATAAAGAATGTTATGTGAAGTTAGGCGTCAAGGACTAATATCGCTATGCTGATCCAATAGTGGAGAGAACTTTGTGGCTACGTACTGACCTACATATCGTCACCTTCAAACAACATTATCTGTCCCTTCATGGTGAACAAGCACTTTACTGCCACGAATTATTTTAATATTGTAGTATTTCCTGTCCCAGATTGTATTCAATTTCTCTTTGCACATCTATGGTTGAAAATTTGCCTTTTCATGGACATGTGAAAGGCCGGTTCGACAGCCCCTCATTAAATTTTCTTCACGTTGTAAATTCATCAACTCAAAACCCCAATTCTACATTCTCTAGACACGTATTGTGTATTTCTGAATAAACCTGTAATACAAGTGTAATACACGTATAAGAAAATATACCAATCTGAGTCACTTTCAGGATAAAAAAATCACGCAACCTTTGGAATTTCTCCTCTCTGACAGTAGTATGAAATCTAGGCCTATAAAAAGACAGGTGTGTTGGGAAATTTCTTGCCGCCACACTGGTCCTTCAGAAACTTTGGGTGGCTATATGTGGATTTACGGGTATTACCTTATAGGCTTCTGGGATGGGTCGGTTATAGGCTCGGAGAAATAGTTTTTCTAACATAGATTTGCCGCCTTTCCATTATAAAAGAAAATCAAAAGGCATACGTGGTCGAATGGTAATAAAAAATCAAACAAGAAAAAGATAATAGCATTTCAAACAACACAATACAAACAGTAATTAACCGATTTTTTTCCTTTGAAGCAGATTACATATAAAGATCTACACGAGGTACTGCTTTTCTTCAACCCAATGACCTTGAAAAGAAAAATGAGGACACCAGATTGACATACTCGAGTATTTCTGAGAAAAAACACTCCGGTCATCATTGTGTTTTATACAATGAACCGAAAGGTTATAATGGTACAATTACATACACCTGTCTGAACGGCTGTACATCAAAATTTCTCTCTGTTTCTATATAAACATACAGTTCTGCTTTAAGGTCAAAAATAACAGCGCAAATCACAGTATACGTGTCAGTGCACTCAATCTAGATATGTACTATATAGGTCACTGGTTGATCTACTACAGGCCTGTACATTTACAGGCTATTTTTTGGTTAAATATACAAAAGGCTGATAAATAAAGTTATCAGTGCTCTTGCCCACAGAAAACAAAAACGTCCAGTTCAGGCAGGGTTATCGTGTTCTTTCACTTGACCGGACATAGTGACCACAGGTTCCTCTAGTTTTGCTGATAAAAGCATTATTCTCCTTTTTGTGTCTTGAACAAGTCGCAAGGACAGTGTTTAGGTAAAGTGTCGTCCACTTACGTTGCAGGGAAAAACTAGAAGCGCTTTAATGAGGACGGAAAATTAAGTTTCATATTTGATTCAGCTCACCACGCAGAGAAGAACTATAAGCGCTTTAATGAACTTTGAAGATATAGTTTCATATTTGATTACCATTAAAATGAGCCTGCATCGAATATCTCATTTATAATCTTATGTGCATTGGAGTCGCCTTAAATTGGTTTGTCCATGGATATTTATATATATGCACTGGATTCTAAAGAATTATACAACAGGCTAACCATTAGATATATATATATATATTCATGCAGAAAGTTTTGCATATTCTCCCGAAAATAAATGCTGAATACATGTTCCCTATTATTAAAGCATTATTTTATACAAGGCATAATTTCTTCAGCACTGTATATGGTGGTCTGAAATTTCACAGGTGCGTGTTAATGTGTTTGAGCGAAATAAGATTACTGTTTAAGGCCACTCAAGAGGCTTGGGTAATTAATTCAGTAGATCAGGCGATTAAGTTTTCATTGCGATGATAGCATCCTATATGGCTCACAGCTGCATCTGAAAGTGCATTTAAAATGGCTATACAGACATTTGTAACTGATATAAAGTGTGCATGCGTCAGAGCTCTGCAGATCGTTATCACAGTCATCCACAAGCCACATTCAGCGATTCGTTTTTGTATGAAAATTATGCATGGCCATTAATTGTTGACTATGTTATACACGACTTTGCATATGTTTGATATTGTCTATAACATTCAATGATGACGGCGTTGATTTCATAGTATACAGACCCATGCAGTGTGAACGACAGTCAGGCCTTCGGTGTTGGAAAAGTATTTTACCGCGAACTCCAATATATACGCACCTTAACAAAAATTGAAAGGTGCGTATAAGATAAAGATACAGAACTGCAGCTCTCATTTTCAGCTATGGTAATACACGTAGAGTTATAGAGCGAGACGTGACTAAATGGGACAGGAGACTGATAGCTGCTGATAAACGGATCCTTGTCTAAACATTATGGAAAGAAAGCATGGGCCTATACAGTTCAATAACAACGCCTGGTTTCATTAAAGCTTTATCTGGCTCCGCCTTTCAGTGTATAGTTAATCACAATCAAATGCTACTAATATTTGTCTTCCACGCGAGGTGCACCCTCGCCAATTTCGATCCGCCATGTCTTCATAAAACCAATCAAGCTCTCCGTCAAGGGATATGGCACAAGGTACGGTCACATTTGAAGTTTGTGCTCCTAATATTTGGACTTGGTGGTGCATTTAACTTTAATACAGCATACAACTTTTGTACTAGTTAATGTGACTTCTAGCACTGTAGGCATACCGAGAGAAAAAATCGCAGTCACGAACTCTGGTAAACTGTAGAAAGTATATGTAGAAGGAAGTCATTGTATAACAAACTTCCCTGTTCACACTGAAGACCTAGCCACAAGGATTCATTTCAGCCCATGTCCTCGACAGAATGCTCGATTTTAACACTTTAAGCCGTTTGGATACGACGTGTACTGACTCCCAATAACCAATGCCTTTCGTTTATATTGCATTTGATCCCTACCGGTTTATCATACACATAAATGTGTATCAGAAAATAGACAGACCTGCAGTTATGTATGTAAGGTTTCAGATCTACTAAATATAAGCTCTATACAAAAATAAAAACTGTTGGCGCTTATACTCGTGAAGCATGTCAAACGTTCAATCTTTCCATGTACTCACAGACACAGACTCAAATTACAGGGAAATAGTTAATATGCACAACTCTTGATTACTTGGCTAATAAAACTGCAGTTTAATGCTTCCAGGGTTCAAATCCAACACAATCTGGCACTGAGTGGCAATTAACACAGTTATGGTGTTATCAATGCCTGCTTTCGATTGTTCATATCCTGTTATACATGTAAGCGAACACAGCAGCTAATTACGTGCATGCAGATAAGCATGTAGCTTCCACGATGCTCACTGCACCATCCAAAACACATAGCTTTGAAATTTCCACAATCCATAATATTCACAATGACTGTTAGTTGTTGGTATATTGCGTATATTGGCCTCAATATAAAAGACAATAGCACAGAAAATGAAACCAGACCAGCGACGACAGTATAATACATGTGTATATATAGTTGGCAAATGGTCACAAGTTACCCGTGAAATGAAGTTTCTACTCGGTTTACCTCAGGGTTTTATTCTAACTGTTCACATTAGTGTTAAAGAGTTGTCAGCTTACACTCTCCTAGCACCATGGCCTAAGCAGAAGTAGGTAAAAAAAACAAAAAAAACGCAATTTATTAGACGTCACCGGTATACTCAAATGACTGTGTTGTCATCACATCTATTGCATGCACATAATAACACAGCGCATAGCATCTACGTCTGGCACATATCATCAGTAAGCTCTCTTCCGATCTTCATAACAATGTATGCCAAAATTAAAATTCTTGGTTGGATCCTGAACGCTGGTACAGTGCAACTGGCAGCGAAGTTTAATGCATAGTAATTGTGACAGTTTCGCAAACCTGTAAAATGACACCACTGACAGATATGACATGGCACCACTTACACGACCTATATTCCCGTAATGTCACCCGGACGTATGTGCACATACAGAAGATGGAGCATCACCATACAATGTACGTCACCTGGTCAGTAACAAGCGACCAGTCACGAGTGAAATCTAGGTCCGCATTGCATTCGCTCCAGCCGGAAACCGGTCTTCAGTGAAAGTGGCAACTGCCTGGCAGTAGTGTGACCAGAGAATAATTCCACTTCCACAACTACACATACAACACATATAAGTCTACAGAATGGTGCCGTGTACGCACAAATGGCAGTGGAGAAATCTGTCATAGCATGTTGACAAATGGGATGTTGTTCCATTAGATCTACTCGAGAAGATGATACTGGCAATACGGACCGCCTATGCTTTTGCTTTCATGTACATACATGTTCACGTGAACAATTTTTTCAGGCCTCGATACTATAGCGTGCACCCTGACGCTCGCGTCACAGAGTCCCTAATACGAGGTAACCTTACGTAGTACAGCATGTTTCTATTCGCAACAATAAAGTAATTTCTCATAGGGTCAACTACAAAGCTTAATACGACTTCTGATAACATGAACCTAGGCTTCATACCCAGCGTTGTATAAAACTACCATGTATTATGTAGATGTAAGATGTAGGTCGTTAAACATGCCGTGTAACAATACTGGGTCCATAAGGTCGATCCTGCTTCACGATCTCGTGGTTCACACTTAAATATGCCCGTGAATGCAAAATTTATCCAGCCACTTAACACAGCCAGCCACATGTTTACTGAAACACATACCACTGCAGGCTGCAGTAGATAGCTGTGGGACAAATCCCACACGAACGAATACTGACATGCCTCAGTAACTGGTCAATAAACACAACAGCGTTGAGAATTGGAATTATATGTCAGGATGAAATGATGGACTATACCTATATACACAGGTCCGGTGTGAAAACAGAACACGGGCAATTAAGGATACAGAGCTAAGGGCGGAACAGAGTGGTTTACCTCTGTCAGGCGTCTATCAGCAGTTGGGAATTTCTGATGACAAACACCTCAAATCTGTTTCTGCTAAACAATAGGAGGGGCGAATCCGGTATAAATGTATAGGATTGTAAGCACTAATTGTCAAGTTGTTTCGACACGAATTCACCAGTTACCATGTGAATTAACTCTTATACACAAGCCATTGTTTACATTTGCTCAACCGTATACTTGCGATTGTAGGTATACGTCAGCAGTCATCATACCAAGCAGACATTACACAGCACATATGCACATGACGATTACGTAAACGGTACACAATTGTTGCCAAGGTAACAGGTGAAGCCATAAAATACCACGGAACACCTTTCAGGAATATAGTCTCTAGCTACACCATTAATTGTAGTGTACACATTCATGTCGGAAATGGATGTCAAAAATTACCATGGAATGAAATTTCTGGGGCACTCACTTTCACGAACTAATGTGCTAAATTCCGCGCGCAGACAATGAACGTTAATTGTTTACAAGTATTCTATAGCCGCTTGAGTAGCTGTCAAAACGTTAAAATCACATGTGTAATAATAAGTACAGGTGTAGTTGTCAAAATGTTTGAACTTATGCCCAACTGTAAGATTTTCATTCAAGCCATACTGGCGAAAGTCGGAAACCTAGTATAGTATATACACTCAGTGTTTCACATATTCATCTATGCACAGACGTCGATATCTCACACATGCCGTGACAAACGTCAATCCATATTTGTTTAAAGATTACACATGTACTAGTGCCAGCTGAGTGAAATGTGCACGACCATGTTAAAGTAGACGAATCCATGTGATAACGTCATACAGGTGTACATAAAACCACAGCATGGCGGCGATACGATGTTACAACATGTACCATCTCAACGCTGGAAGTCTAATTGGCGGGTATCATTGTTATTGTGCAAAGCGTGTCAGCTCGCATTCGGCTGCTAAGTGTAGAATTGAGTAGAGGTATATACGGGCTACATTTTCCATGGTTTGTTAAGCAGAGTACAACGAGAAGTTAAGCGGCGGCTGTTTTCTGCACTATACCATACCATGTGTATGTATAACTGCATGCGGTTTGCACACGTGCCCCGTAGACCAAGGACTAGTGCGATAAGTTGTCATACGATATGCATAATCAGGAAATATTCAATATTACGCATGAGTCACGGCCTGTCGGTGGCCAATACCCCAGTAAACAGTTCCGGGGGCAAAGCCTAATCAAAGTTGTAGCGTGTACAGGACATTTAGCTGCTTGTATAACATTGCTTAGACTGGAACCCAGCTGTTTATATATCGGCAAGTCATGTTGAACAGTAGAACTGAACATGAACAATTCGGAACAAAATGCTGTTTATACAACTCTCAAGGTGTTCAGACAAAATAATACATCTGCCTTCAATCTGCTGTGTAACACCAGATTATCAACATGCAAATTAAACAGGCAGACGTTTCTGTGAAACGTCCCTCTCACCCAACAGTCAGTTTACCTCGTGAATTCGTGCATGCTCAAGTTATTTTACATAAAACAATAATTCCCTGTCTCTGTTTCTAAGTGCTTATTCACAACACTAACGTGTATCTACGGACGATAATATCTTTTATCGGATTTTCCATCAAACTAGTGACTATGTGAGGCATGTATATATATATATAGTTATAGTTATAGTTATCTACGTATATATCGACTTTTATCACGGGGCACTGCTAAACGCCTGTAATATTCAAGGATGAGACATATATAAAAGACAAAAGCACAGAGAGTAAACCAAGAGCAACAACAGCTTAGGGACATGTGGCAACTGGTAACATGTAACGGGCGAAGTACGGCTCCTTATGAATTTACTTCAGTTAGGGGTTTTATTCCAACTGTTCATGTAAATGCCAAAACAGCAACTTACAATCCCACCCAGCACCATGGCTTAAGCAGAATTAGGTAAACAAATGCAGTGATGTGAATTGCAATATATTAGATCCCTGGTCTAGAATTACTTGAAATGCTGTGTTGTCAGTTTAATAGACAGGAAATAGAATACAAAAGACAACAGCATATACAGAGTATGAAACAAGAGCAGCGACGACAGTGTGATATTTGGCAAGTGTGATCATAGGCAGCTTACACTCAACACAGCTGTTGAGTCAGGTGGGAGGGCTGCGGTCCTGCATACATATGTTGAGTCAGGTGGACTCTCGTTCTTCATTCAGGTGCGATATAGCTGTTCAGACAGATGCACAGGCTAGTTGTTGACACTGCATGGTGAATTACACATTGAGTCGCAAACCGGCAAATAGGTGCCTGACATTTTTGAAAATACCCCTTTGGTGAAAGTGGTATGCTCCAAGAGACCTTTGTCCACTAATAAATAACATGGACAACATGGCCATAGCACTTTGTCCAAAGGGATGTTTTCAAAAATGTCAGGCACCTATTTGAAGGCCTGGAGTCGAATGGCATCCAGGTTGATATATGTTCTATTAGTACCCCAAGAGGTACTAATAAAACAGTGATTTAATGGATACAACTGGATATGCCTGGATACAAAGGCAAACAGCGTATTGGTTTGAGCCCAAGACTGGTAGGCTATAAGAGTGAATTAGAGGTTGGAGCAAATTTAGTACAGGAGAATGTGGAATGAAGAATAGAGCAGTCCTTTCGGTTACCGCTTGAGATGAGGACCGGTAGACTAAACAGAGCTAGGTTCAGAGTGATTGGGTTGAAATTGGAACATACTGTTTTGGTGGATGTAGGGATGTAGGTAAAGGTTGAGACATACGGGTATAGCATATATCCGCCACAGTGTGAGAAAGGTATAAATCTGAAGGTTGATACAGTGTACTTGCACCGCACATCTAAATCATAGCACAGCCAGGTGGTCACCTACCGGTACGTACGTTACCGTAACGCCAAGCACAGGACCGGTACCGTAGAAGTGAACGGTGACAATTTCACTACAAATAACAACTCGAACCCTACCTTTCAATTGGTAGGAGCTGATTCCTGGAGTCAAACGGAACGTAAACATGGCAAAGCCGAAAATTTTATCCCACCCTACACATACTCTGTAGAGCGCATGAGAATGTGTAGGGTGGAATAAAATTCTCGCGGCCCCTCGCCTACCAGAAGATTGAATGCAAGACAAGGGGACGTTGGCTCGAAAAGTTCGGTTCAAAGGTTTAACCGGCTGGATTACTGTTGAAAGATGGTTTGCTAGCTTTGCTAGTTTTACAAACCGACTGACTAAAGGAATCATACCAAATGTAAGGTAGGTTCGAGCTGTTATTTGTAGTGAACTTTTCACCGTGGACTTCTGTAGGGCCAGTGCTGGGCGCTACGGTAACATACGTAGGCGACTAGCTAGCTGTGCTAGGTAGAATTATACAGGTGATTAGAAACTATGGCTGATAAATTCGTTGTAGATACGCGTATATAGACTTAGTACACACAGGGTTCAGACAGGCATGGGTTAAATGCTGAAGACGTCACAGCTGCAGCGTTGTCGTGTGGGACACAGGCTTCAGAACATATAGGTTCTGACGTTGTCATGGCTGTCATGGGCCTGTAGCCCAGTTATTTTTGGCACCCCATTGAATGGTTAAAGACTAAAAAAGATCATTTTATACAGATCTCTCTTCATCCGGAATGTGTCAATCCCCAACCTTGATAAATGTGTCAGCGTTGAAAATGGCTGCTTATTTACAAGTAGGGATATTGACCGGCGTCACAACCTGTGGTATATGTAGTGGGTTTCAATCAGGTCCGCGACGGTCAGGGACATGGTGCCCTTCCCCCTATTCCATCACACCCTGGCCTCGGGACATAGAGGCCTAAATCAACCAGGCTCGAGGTATAATGACAAAGAAATGCGAAGCCCCTGCTTGTGGACACACTCACCCGAATAATTATCAAAAACTGTCGGCACATATTCCGTGGGAAACTTGTTGGTGGCATAACTCATGAGCAGACAGGTCTTCCCCACTGCCCCATCACCGACCACCACACATTTGATAAAGTTAATGTCTTTCCGTTCTCCCACCGTGTTAGATGTGTCTGCCTCCATAACTGCTTTTTCAAAATACACACTGTTCGATCTGTTCCGTGTGTTAACGCCTAGCCCCTAAAATATTTGCTAACAGTACCTGTGTACAGCGGATATTTTAAAGTCTCGTCGTTGGGCATGCGCTTTACTCTTATAGCCAAGGAATGAGGCAATGCGTTCTATATTTAGCAGATCCTTATACGAACTGGGCGCGGCATACACCGCCAATCAAATCACCGGATTCCCTGAAATACTCGGTGATTGACATCGGTATTCATGATTGACCGATGACGTTTCTCGGCACAGTTTTCCCCGATTATTAATGTGTGAAAGTTTCAAGAGGTGTAATTCCTAAGAGGACACACGGTGTTCTGATCGCATTTCCCAATATATACCATACTAGAAATCTGTTCAGATTATGAGCGTGTTATACCGGTGCAGATCAACTAAAAGGCTTTGGTTATACTTCAATTCATTGAACAAGTCCAATGGAAACAATGTAACCGCCTTCTTCCCTTTCCCCTTGTTACTTACTGTACCGGTATCTTGTTTCCTCTTATGGGTCATCTCTTGTTTCATCTTGTTTCTGAATTGTTTTACTGTTTCATCCAAAACAGGTAATGTATGGTGGTGGCTTATCTTTACAACAACCCATTCCCCTGTCAAACCTTAAACATCGATTTTTCCATGTTAATCATCAAAAATAAGTTCCATGTCTGGTCAACTACTTCCCAAAGGCCCACATTATAAGTCTAAATGAAAACTAGTTCACGCTGTTGGTAAAATATATAACAAGCATAATCAGCAAAAATTGTTTTCTTCTTTCTGCATGTTAACCTAAGGATATAGCTGCAGCAACCATGAACATTTGCTATGGTGTATTATGTGAACTGTAAGATACAACACAAATTGAAATTTCTGTTTTCTGTCAACACAGAAATTTATAATTCACATGAAGATATTTAACTGGGCATGAGAGCGTTCAGTTCCTGGTAGGCCATTGTCTGTAGACTTACAGTATTTCATCTAATGTATTACCTGTAAAAATGTGCTTTCAGATGTACATGTAGGCCTTAAAATGATACTTTTGATGCCAAGACTTAAGTATCTCCTGACGTGAAATTAACCGAACTTCAGTAAGAACTCTTGATAAGTCCAGTCCTGTAGGCTGGATGTATCAGTTTAATGTGTAAACCAGTATGTGCACACACCAAAGCTTACATTACCAGTCAGTTTATACACTGTTTATACATATATTTAGGTAGGCCTGTCGTCATATTCATTATGTTCTGTAATTAGCTTCAAATGCATCATATTAAATCATGAGATGCATACTAATCAAGCTATGTAACAGTGCAGAATATTTTTATGGTACTTGTATAAGCATGCCCCAAATAGATCTGTCATCTACATGTAATGTACTTTTAATTGAAAATATTTCCTCATCTTCAAACGTGTGTTTACCTACATGTGGACTTTGTCAGTCACAAGGTGATGAAGGAGAAATTTAAAGCATATTATTATTTTTTTTTTCTTTATTTGGCCAAAATGACTGTAATGAGGAACCTTTTATGCTATGTATTGCACCAAATTGCTAACAGTCACCCTCTGATTTTATGTGTTATGTTCTCTTTTCTTTGAAGTCGTTGAACATTTAACAGTTGTGTGTGAAACCTTTTCCCTATAGAATGTAAAAATGTCAGCTCTTTCAAACTAACAACTATCATAATGACAATGAGATTTTGGTGTACCCTTGCATCTTTATTTCACTTATATCTGACAATGGGTACACTTTTAATTCATAATGTCCCATTGTTCTTGACATCAATGGCTATTTGTGGCTATTTGTTACCCTTGTCTCATAAAATTTGCATATTTAAAAGAAAAGACCACATCAGATCAAATGTATATATGCATTGATAAAGAACCCCATTAAAAATTCTAAAACTGTCACTTATCACTTTTATGACGTGGAATAATTGAGATAACGCAGTTTACACTAAGCAAACAAGCCCATGTAGGGAAAATTTTTTAGGACCGCCAAGCTCTCAGTTTTAACCAAAGGCGAAATATATGCAGGAGGCATATATTTTCCCTGTGTCATCATCCCTTTCTAGTACAAAACTTTGCCATGCAGAAGTTGCGTTAATTCAGCTGTTTTCCTTTTTATTACGAGATAATTCCAATGTATTTTAAAGCCATTTTCAGTGAGCAAGTGGTACTGGAATACGTCTGACAAAGGAGTGTCTCACCGACAGAACTAGAGAGAATAGGGTACGGATGATGTGACACTGTGTTTCCGGTTTCTCTAAAATGTCTCTTACAATGCCTTGTAAGAATCCTCGATTAAAACACAGTTTGTAGAGTTACCAAGCATGTCATAGATCTCCTATTCTGAAATAACTTCGGATATATTTTTTGTTGTCTTTCTTTTTCACACAACTTTGCAAACTCGTTTTTCTCCCCGTAAACATGTCAGATCAAATACTTGTCAAATCCTGATTTGTTTACCCAGTGCTCTAAAATTTCATAGCATTTGAATTCCTATAATACTGCATTAAATTTCAACAAGGTTCAAAGAACTATGAATTCAGCTATCCTTTGATAATTTTACTTATTATTTAATCAAAATGATTGGAATAACGAACTTTTCATACCATCTATTTACTGCTTATATAAAAGTGAACCACCAGGACTTGCTTTATAGATTCCACTGATATTTCACACTTTACTCCATGTATCAGACTTTTTGAGAAGGCTGATGACTGTTTTGAGTAGTGCATTAGTATGCATGATCAGAATGGGTCGTACGTGAGATAAACAATAGCACATGGTCATCATGGCCATGTTACAACATCACAGGCTTTTGTGACAGCCAACATTCAGTTGTAATTTGTTCTGTGTACTTTTTAAAGTTTTCGACTGGACACTTTGCTGGAACCCATACAAAATTCTTGTCAGACTTGTATAAAATGCATGAAATTTGCTGAATTGTGTGTAACTGCCCAGTATTACAATACTTTGGCCACATGGGTCTGTTTGGCCATAGGGAAAAATCTGTCATGTGCACTGAAAACAGCTATCTAGCTTATCCACTGTAGTTACTACAGGCCAAGGTAATATAACCATTGTTCTGTTCCATATTATGCTGCAGTCAGAGGAAGCAGGGTGCAATGACATTTGACCCAGGCTGTATTACCTACAGACCAGGGTACAATGACGTTTGACCCATGCTGTATTACCTACAGACCAGTGTACAATGACGTTTGACCCATGTCATATTCTTATTATTCAGGAAAAAATGTTGATTCAAATCATACACTATTGCAAAGTGAAATGAAGTTTGAATACTATAAATGTCTAAAAATGATTTAATAGAAGAATTACTGTTAAAAGTTAAAACTTCCCTCTGCAATATTCTCCATTTATACTTCCTTCACCCACCACCACTCACCCGTCCCTCCCAGCTCCTGCTGTGACCCAAACATCCCTTAACTTCTACATGGTTCTGAGACCACAGAGTAATAAAGAGCTAAAAGTGAAAGACATCATGGCTGAGGCACTGTTCATTAAAAGATTTAAAAAATTCTCTCTCAAATGCAAAAAACTTTTTGAATTTATATGAATTTATTGCTGAATTATCTTCATTTGAAGTGAAGAGTATTTAGCTGACAGCTTAAGGCGCCCGTACTTTCAAGCTTTTAAGAGATTAACCCAAGATTGAGGCTGATCAGGTCAGCTGTTCATAAGCTATGACGTAAATCTTCTGAGCTGAGTGTCAATGTAACATGTAATAACAAAGGGACAGCACACTGATTTAATGTTAATTGTTTTAATTATAAGAAGTACAGGTATGAACAACACTGCAAAGTTTATCCAGACCGCAGTACTGTGGCAGGAGTAAGTTTCTGGATCATTTTATGTTGTAAATTTACAGATACTTATGTTTCAAACACAGCCCTAGCAGCTTACTACAGTCTCGGGTGACAGGATTGTTTTGGAAGAATTACGTCACAGCCCAGACAGAATGGCTGCGTTTCTTGCAAGACGACAGAATATGGTCAAATGTCAGTTTCCAGCATTTAGAAAAAATTCTTTTCCAACCTCTTTGGCAAACTTAACTTCGAACATGTGATGTCTTTCACTTTAAAGAGCTAGCAAAGTAACCAAAGCATGTACACTGTAAGACAAGTATTGATATATATGCACAGGTTATATTTTTCTTCTCCACCAGTTGGTGGTATTTCCTTCCTTATATTTTCGTACAATAAATAAAATATACATCTTAATATCTGTGATCACGTGTGTATATACTTGGTCATCTGGGTCACATATTGAGTACGTCATTCATAACAAAGAGACTTAACTGCTGATGCACAGGTGACCTTCCCAGCATTTCACATCTGTACACTGATTACCTCCCCTTTGTAGTAAGTATATACATAGCTATTAACACTGGTAAAACATCTCATTCTGTAATACATGATTTACCTTCAGATGAAAATCCAGGATGGGAGTCATGACTTCGTCAACATGTACATTTTCAAGAAGCATAAATTGGCACATTCCTGGGATTGAGAAGTTCCTCAGGCCACATTCTTGGCAAGAGAATGATACCCAACAAATGTTGACATCTGTCATGCAACAAGAAGTTTGAACTGTAACACAGCCCTGTGTAAATTTTCAGAAATCAACATTTTCACCTTATACAACACTATACCCAACATCAAGAAAGTGTTAAAAGAAAGAGAAAGGATATAAATATGTATATTCCAAGCTTCAATGACTTTCAAATTCACACAATAAAATTTTATTTATTGAACTCCAGAGCCCTATTGCTTCATTTCCGCTCATCATACAATGCCTTCATTGTTTATGTATGTCAGTGATGTTAAATTACTGACTCAATATTAAAATGACATCACAAACGGGCACCGGAACTCCTAAACACATCTTAACAACTGCAGAGTGACATGAAATCTGTATGCCAGGCCTTTCACCCATCAGACAGTCCTAAATGTAAGTATTTTCATCATTGGACACCAGCTGTATCTCAGACCCCATCTAATACACATCACAGGGGGGTAGAGAGCATCGCAAGGTCATTGGCATCACTCACTAGCATCCCAGACATGCCCGGCCAAGGTATGCACTGCATCATGGGAGCTTATCCTAGGCCATAAATACCACAAATATAACGAAGAATACGATGAGGACAGCAAATATCTTAATCATGAGCCATCGGTTGTTTGTCACTGACTGGAAGTACTTGAGAAGTTCACTGTGCGCTCCTTCCACATTCAACTGGGTATCCTCAACATTGTGGTCGATTCTGTAAATTATAAGCAAATGGTGTAATTTACAAAACAATGCACAAAATCACTAAAACCATATACATGAAGTCATTTGTTTCGCTTTCAGTCAGTGAAGAGCAGAGAAGACCTGCAGTTTTATTTTGCCCAGTAACACAAAGGTGTAACCACCTGCATGACTGTCCTCTGGGGTTTTTCTAGCCACTTTCTCATCGTCGTGACCACTACAAAAAATACTGGAAAACTGAGTTTTAGACAAATTTTGTATTAAGTTTTCTCATTTGTCCAAACTAAGTTTCTAAAATGAAATCAGCTAGAAAAACCCCTGACCTTGTAAGAACAGTAGCGTAACTGTTACATTCCCGACAGCCACAACAGCAATCACATGTGGAGGAACCTGTCTGCAACATATTCTACCAAAGCCAGCTGGTGATTTAGAACAATGTTAAGTGTTCTGGTTTCCTACATTTAACACGAGACCTGTCTCTGTTTTTGTTTGATTGCTGTCTTTCATGGCACAGTTCTGAAAAACAGATCATACACACCAGGAGATGAACCACAACGTAATTTGCTAAGGGGGCATAACTCTTACCGTTGCACCATTTCCTCCTGTTCCTTGACCATGTGTGCGAGTTGCTGAAATATAGATCCCAGCTCAACGATTGTCGACTCAATGTTCTGCATGGTGTTAGCTCGGTCCTGAATGTAGGAGTCCTGGTGAAAGCAAGAAACAGCTTGTAACTCACAGTATTTTTTTGATTGATGTTTTATGCCATCAAGAATATTTCACTTATACAATGGCATATTATAATGGGAGGAAATTGGAAGTCATCGACCATCCGCAGGTTGCTCGCAGACCTTCCCAGGTTCGACTGGTGAGGATATGTGCATGAGCTGGATTTGAACAAACCTTGACTGCGTTAATGAGGAGCCTCCGAGTCACTGTGTTCTAACACGCCAGGCACTCAGCCATGGAGGTCTTAGTAACCAAAAGCAACACAAACACTTGTGATATTACTGTCATGTCACCATATTCCAGAGAGACACATCATAAACGAAATCCACAAGCTCTTATCCTCCACAAAATGCCTTATGAACATTTAACACTGTTATAAACAGATATTAAACACATTAAACAGATACTACACTTTCCAGATCAGTTCACAAAACTGAAATCTGTTATGAACATAGGTTTTCAAATAGCTTATGCAACTTTATTACTGAAACTTCCACCTAACTGCAGCTTCTAAAATGTGCCCTTTTAATGTGAGTGAAGTTCAGTGTGTTAATCTTAATAATGACAAAAGACTGTACCATTAACTTGAGTGGAGGTACAAACCTGATCTTCAATGAGCTGTACTTGTTGCTGGAATCTGTGACCCTCCCCATCCATGTTGATTGCTACATCCCCACCAGAGTGACCATTCTTAGCCTCATCTTGTAACAGGACTGAACCAGCTGGAGAAGAGAGAGTGGAGAGCAGTTCATCTGCATTCAGCTGTCAGGTATAATAGCATTATTGCAGGTCATTTAGAAAGTAGTTTACTATTACACTATTATCAGAAATGCAGTTTATGAATACAGCAATTTACAACAACAGAATCTGGGTTGTTTTCACAAAGCACAATGCCAAACAATGATAATACTGCATCAAATATTACAGGTGTCAAATCAAACCTGAACATAGCAAGAGTTATTCCCCTGCTGCCTGTGATATAAACTACATATCATCTAAAAGCCCAAACTGTGCTGAATCCAAATATGACCATTATGATTTTTCTTTTACCATGAATGAAATACAAATAAAGACTTAGTTTCTGCGATAGTCTCCTGTCAATTATAAGAAAAATGCGTGAATAATACCATACACACTAATTCATTTGTTTGGCTTTCACTAAGTAATGTGCGTACAGCAGCAATTATATTCTGCCTGGTAACACCAAAGTACATGCACCTGCATGACTGTCTTGTAAGTACAGTGGAGTATTTGTTTAATGATTCTGGACATTCCAGATAGTCACAACAGCAATCACATCTGGAACATGTTACTACCTGTGCCAGATGTACAGGTGGTGCTTTGGAACAATGTCAAGCACAGTGACATCACTGTGGTGCATGATATGGTCCATAAAGCCCACCATGGGAACTAAACCTTTACTCGTAGTTTACTCACTGCAAATAAATATGTAGGAAATTATGATGGCCATATTTGGAATTATATGCATTTTTAGATGATGTGCAATTTATCTAAAGATTGTCTTTTTGGTTGTCAGTAGGAACATCTGACAGCAACCTGCAGCTGGTCATGGGTTTACCCTGGGCTCTGCCCAGATTCTTCCAACCATAATACTGGCCGTCATCGTATAAGTGAAATATTAATGATATAAATAAAGAGTGTCTGTTCTTTTAAATAAGGCAAACCTTTCCCTGTACCTTTACACATCTGTCTATTGGTGTGTACTCCAAGTCAGACACTCAGGAGAAAAACTGGTCTTACTGCTTCATTCACTTGATTTCGAGCATGACTAAACTGTCAGATTTAATTCAACTGAGGGCCATCTGAAGCCAGAGTGTTGCACTCTAAATGTGAGCTGTCTTGAAAGTAGTCATATTAGTTTTAGTTTATCATTACCACGTCCATTAAACGCTGAGGGAGGCATGGAGGATGACACAGGAGATTGGGAAAAGTGATCACGTCTCGATTTTTGCTGTTTCAAATTCTGCAAGGACAATGTAGCACATTTAATGAATGAATCTGTCAATCTGATCTTAACACACAATTAAATGAAGAAGGGAGTAGACTTATTATCCAACAACAGTGCTGATGTCACTTGTACATTTGGATATCATGAGGAGAAAATGAAACGAGGAAGGGAGTGGTTTGTAAATTGTATCAACAATACCATTTGCAGCAACCTTATATAATTAAATGCATTCTATAATTTGCTAAGAGAAAATAATGAACATAAGCTCCAACTCCAAGTTAATCATACATATTAACAGCTTTTACCTCTGTTCTCACTTCCAATACTTGCTTGAATTCATTGGACATGGTTGCCAGCTTAGACTACAACAAAAATCCCATACCAATATATAAATAGAAAATGGTATGAAAAGCAGCACATCAATATTCAAAATGCAATCTTTCATATTTATCTTCCTTATCTTCTAGACATGTCAATCAATTTTACACTTGTTAATGGCAGGCTTCATTCAATCAAGATTAGCGTGAATTGTACCAAACAATTGAATACTGCAACTGAATACTTCAAGAAATGTATGAAAAAACACAGCATATTCAGCATATCCAAACTGCTGTAGGCAAGAAAATTCCCAGCATACATGTCATTTAGTGTTCTGTAGTAAAATATCCACATAAATCCAAACAACTTACCTGTAAAGCAACCACAACAGAATTGGAATGTGTCTGTACATGTTGTCTGATACTATGTGTCTTTTGGGACTTAGCCAACTGAAGTAAAAGAAAGCATACACCACATTTTCAGTTCTATCTATATTAACACAACAGAGTGGCAGAACTATCTTTAATCCCATGAGGTGCCACTAGTGTGAAATAAGACTCCAAGCCATTATTATGCCAGAAATTGTTAGAAGAGAAATGTTTACACAGTCATAATGCATGAATTTCTATTGTAACATCATTCTGTCTTTTAACAATGTAACATCATTATATAAGCTGGGAAATGAATGCTTGGCATCAATAAAAGTCCTGAAGCTGTACACTGGCCGGGTACATATTATTTGCAAGTAAAACGTGAAAACACTGGGCAAACCTTATTATATCTCACTTCTTTTAACTCAGAAGAATGTTACACATATTTTTAATGAGCACACTGCGTTTGCAAAATTAAATTGTACGTGTTGCACCAAACAGCTGTATAGAGCAAAACCCAAAGAGCCACTGCACACTGTAAATACAGATCCCCCACACACCTGTTGTAACTGTGCGATCTGCTTGTTCAGGTTACCAATGTCTTGTTTTATGATATAAGTCAATTCCTGAATCTCCACTGTGTTGTCATCAAACAGGGACTTCCTCTTGGCCACTTCAAACATGAAGATAAACAGTCAAAATCAACTCATAAGACAGCACTCTATTACTACTTGTTTGTGCATCTGTGTTCTGATATTATGCTGCTTAGAAACTGGCTTCAGTTTTGCCAAAATACCATCAATGACACAATATGTACATTCCACATCATTCTTAGAAAATCCATTAGCTTATCATTCATTGAATGGTGAATATCTTAAACAGTGAAGAAGAGAAGTGAAACTAACATGAAATAGTCGCTGACCAAACTCTTATGGTGACTGTATTTACATCACATACTGAACTTAATTTTACACTACACTGTTAATGTATCAACACTCACATATTGTTAGCTTTTCCAATTTGGCAAATGTATTGGCTAAATCCTTCCCAATGTGTCTGAAAGGAACAAGAAAGTAACACAATTAGACATCCGTTGTGCAGTCAACTTTTCTTTAATACAGAGTTTTAATTACACTTTGCCTTCCAATTGAAACCATAAAACAACCTTTTTGAAGAAAAAATATCTTAAAATCTGTATATCTAATGTACCACATAGCAACAACATAAAATCACAAAGGGATGTCAATTTGTTGGTGTAGCCAGCATGAAATCTGTATGTTGATGCCAGAAAATTTGTAGTTTCAATGAAAATCTAAAAGAGTAACTCAGAAAAAGAAGTTTCATATGGACATATTAAATTGCAAATCACAAATATTACTCATGGCAGTGCAGGCAAGTTCTCTGCAAGCGCAACATGTGGTCGGTGATTACTGTAGCAGCCTAGATGAAAGCTTCTCTCATAAATCAGATTTTCCGGTTGTTATAGCTGCTCGATCAACTGTTATGGTCAGCACACAGTGTCGCATGTATATTACCAGCTAGATCTGTTACTTTGAGGCTCTGACTGATTGTGGAATCACCCTGTGTTTGGTTCTTGTGTACAGTGATAGCACATATGCACGCATAGCTTTGCAGCATGGTTTCATTTGTGAAATAAATTTAGACATCAATAGGTTTTACTTACAGAAACCTATGTTTCACTGGCAGTTTTTAGTAACTGCCGACAGCCTATGAGGTGTTTGAAAGTGCAACCTCCTGTGATTTTATAGTTTTCATGTTGTTTGCTCACTGCCTGCATCAGTGCTCAGACAGAATGCCTTAGACTTGCACTCTGTGACCTATACCTTGCCTAATACTTGCATAATGGTCTGTAATTCACAGGCTGTGGAGTCTGTTAATGGTGTTGGACTCTGTATTGGTTTATTTATGGATAAGAACTCTCCGTCCATTTCTGTTTTTGTCGGTGTTTACTGTTAGTTTTTGTATTTTCTTCATGTTTTGCTACAGTAGCAGACAATTGGTGGGAAAGTTCTGAAAATTTGTTTATTATTTGTTCATGGTTCGTATCATGCTAAATACCTACATGTACATGCAGCTGTTGTATGATACGCAGCTTATAGCAGACTATCAATTACTTGTTCACAGGCCTGGTAGGTTAAGTATGATCCATCCATATGAACACCTGCTGACAGTTTGGACCATTCTTTGGCGGAATGGGGGTAAATATTATTGCTCAACAGTAATAAAGCTATTTGTATGTACTGAGCATCTACCTCGTATGTGACAGTAATATGTACATTATAGGCTTTGTGTAGTACTATAGATGTAGATGAGAACCTGACTACACTAAAATCACCGAAGTATATATTGCTATTAGGCTACTTTGGTATAGATATATGGTGTGTTTGATGTGACATAATAGAGGAGTGCGTATTCGAGAGTATCCGTGGAATATTCGTAAAATATACATGTGTATTGAAAGTTGTACTTGCACTACAAGGAATTGTTGCCTGAATTGATGTATGATTATTCACACAAGCTCGGGTTTGTTTAGTTGTTTTATATGCCGTAGGTTTTCAATAACCATGTATGTATACATACACATAAGAAATAACACTGACATACATTATGGGCTTGAATCAGTGGTGCATAATGTGTGTGTATGGATGGACAAAGAGCTATCACATTTACAAACATGCAGACAAGTAGTAAACAACTAAACCAGGCTGGTTGTAAATATGAAAAACAAGGAGGCAACATACCATGTTGCATCCAATGTAATTAATGTATATTGCCTTTGTTTCTTTCATTCTTTTGGTGTTTTTCTAACAAAGGCTGCAGGTCTCAAACAGACTGGCTTCTGCTTTGCCCTGTTACATTACATAAAAATCATTTTACCTTGCGATTTGTGTAAATTCACTTCTGTTTCTTAAATTCTTGTTTGTTGTTCTAGCTATGACTCCACTGCCCTAAAAGAAAAAAAACAACAGGAAAAACATACAATAAAATTGATTAAACTGATTACTTCACAAAACTATTAGAGGAGAAGAAAACATAAAAATCATGCCGAACTCAGATGAAAGAGCGTCAAAACTTATTTGCAAATATGGTCTGTAATATTTTTGGATTTTTTTTCTGGACAAAAGGGCATTTGAAAATAGTTTTGTATAGAGGGCATTTGGGACCAACTTTGGGTATTTATCATTTTTGCATAATAATGTTCTAAATAAGGGAGTGATGCTGTCTAATAAATTTCTTGGAAAGTAAATTTGTTGTTTATATCAAACACATGCATTTAACTTAAATAATGATAATATTTCATGAATACATTAAAAATATATGATCAACATCCAGGTTGAACACATTTTTAGCTGAAAAGGACGAATTCTAGGGCAAAAATATTTATTAAACGTGTTACACCCTTATTTATAACAGTACAGAAAGATTGTATATATAATGTGGTCCCAAATACCCACCATACAAAAATAATTTTCAAGTGTCTTTTTCTCTTGAAAGAAAAATCGAAAAAAATATGGAAGACCACATCTGCAACTAACTTTTTGCACTCTTTCATCGGAACTTTATCATTTTTATGTTTTCTCAGCCTTTAAAGCTCTCATAATGTACATGTAGAATTCCTTTCTATACACACACCAAAAAAACATAAAACATATTTAGCCTCAAAAGTGAAATGCAGATGTTTTGATACAAAACAAAGCTATTAAAGTGTTGGCTGCGTTACACTGTTCTATTATTTTGCTCATGTGCTAGCAACTTGTAGCTTAAGTTTGGTCAGAAATAAACCAGATCAATCTAAACAGTCTGTACTTTGCTAAAGATGCCTTGGCTGGTTCCCTCAGATTTTGGAGCATGAGAGCATCAAGTGGCTCTGGTTCAATCATTTGACAATCAACAAAGTCACAAAACTGTTGCATTTTTGTCAACCTGCATGAGAGGCACCACCAAAGACCTAAAATTAGTCAAGCACTAAGCATTTTCCACATAACCTTCCCCTCAGTTATTCAGTTTAAAAAGATTTATATAAAAATACATTCATTATTTTTTTTTCTCACAAAGATTCATTCACAGTCTCATACAACAACAGAAGAAACCTGTTGATTTTTTCAAAACCTGAAAGCATTAACTTTCACTCTTAACTTCAACTTAGGATGTAGACAAGCCCATCCCTCCTCAATATCTCATATTTTACCTGAAGGAGGTTTTTGAACCAAGCACAAATCAGAAATAGGATTAAACAGAAAAACCAAACATCAAACCTAGGGCTTGGACTTTAAACATATGTAGTGATAATGATCTAGTTATAGTGACCATGAAAAATACTCTGGGTGTGTGTGCACATTAATGCCCTCTATAACCCAAGTTAAACATGGTCTTACTTGTCTGGATTGAAGAGACTTGACAACAGACATAAACTCTGTGGTTCTGTCTCGACATGTCATGTTTGGGTCGCGATGTGAAGCCCTTGGGGGCGTGGCCGAGCGAGATGAACCAGTCCCGTATCCTGCTCCCGACCTTACTCCGGGACTGTAATCTTTGGTTTGGTCTTCAGAGCCAGAGTTGGTTCGGCGCCTCCGAGCTATCATTTATAACAGTATTCAAACATTCCCCACAAGAGAGCCTCTACCACAGCCGCTCACACCCTGCAAAAACAAAATGTATCTGTCAGTCCTAAGAAAAATCATCACTTAATATCATTAACTTACAGTCTTACCATCAAATCTTATTCATAGTACTCACTTAGATCATATGTGTTTCTGTTCCTTTGGGTGACTGCCCTCTACCTCACAAAATCAATTTTGAGTGTTATATAGGCTTGTGTGATTAAAACTTGACACACTGTTTCGTGACTTGACAAAGAGTCACATCCCAGCCCTTCTCACACAAATCTGAAGATACTTTATTTCAGAGCAAGGAACACTTTGTGTGGATATATCTATATAGTGTTCAAATCTTTCACAGAACTGAAGTTCAAACACTTTCCTACTTTGATTACTTGAACAATTTCAAAGACAGCCGTTGTGTTCAGTATGTAAAAATTCAAATGACAATGACCCATGTTTGTTGAATTATACAATTACAAATGCATATGGTTCTGCACTACTCCTATGTTGTTGTGCACTCACATGAGAATGTGATCAATTTAAAAATATATTAGCCTCATAAATTTTTATGCAATATTTAACCTATACCAAAAAGTTTCAAATGTATTTCTGCATGTTGTTGTCCTAAGCTGACATCCTTCATCATTCATGCTGAGCCTGGGTGCATATTCGATCCTGCACATCCACAACTCTAGAGTTTTCAAACAGCTAATCTTTATTTTCTTTATTACTCTAAAGATGCCAAATTTCACCTACCTACCAAAGTTATCTTTCAAGTAGGTCAGATTTGTTTCATCACTATGTTAACACAAGGATAGCTGACACAACAAAAATAATAAATACATTTATATCTGTTCTGCTTTGGTCATACAACATGTAGTCATGTTTTAGATCTAGTTTAATTAAACTAAATGTTGACGTCTATTTTGAATAAGTAAGGACATTTACCTCCCTCAAAGGATAGTTAGAGGAATTTACTGACATTTACCTTTCTCAAAGGAAGTTAAACAACAGACCTCAATGTTTAATTTAACTGAGCTAGTTCAGACCTAATTTAAATCTTCAAAACCAGGAGAAAAAGTATTTTTAACTGACATTTACTCCTACAAACAGTACCAAAAAAAAAAAAAAAAAAAAAAATTAAATAATCCATAGGAAAAGATTTGCTGCATGTCAGCCATACCGCTAAAATGATGGAATATCACAGTATGGTTTAAACTCCGGTTGCATGCTGTGTCATATGATGATGCCGGCGATGTCGCGGTTGACACTGACAGGCTTGTATAAACAACGCACAACCGAGATACGGCAATAGGTACCCCTCTCTAGAATAAGTGAATGGCACAGATTTACGCGGTACAAACTTACCCAGTTAAGCAGTTCAACAGTCCTCTAGGTGGTCTTCATACGACTGTCAACTGATTCGTTCAAAACTTCAAATAAATGAGATAAACGGGAACAAAACCGAGTAGAAAATAAACAGATCAGGCTGTTCTTCGAAACTTGTCCACGAAGGCTTTTCCTGACGTCACTTCCTTATTAATTGCGCATGTGTGATAATGCGTATAAAAAGGGAGGTTTCCCAGAGTTCAGTCATTTGGATGGCTCGGCCACAAGTGGGTTGTGGTGATACGTGCCGTCATTTCTAGTGTCAGGAATAGTACCGAAAGTTTAAACATGCCTCCCGCAAGTAAGGACGATGTAACTGGGACGGGTACTAATACAGGTAATCGTTATGCATTTTCCAGCTGATACTGGTGCACTGTACCATGACCTTATGTTTATAAATTGGCGCTTTTGTGGTTAGATAACAAATCACGTGACACATCTGACAGGCGTTAATAATTCGTCTGCTTTGCTGAATGGTACTTGTTTGTCACTCAGAATCCTTCTCTTTACCCCAGCTGTCAATAGCATTGGTTTTGAAGTTAGAACTTCCTTCATTCATAATAATTTTGCAATGAATTGATAAAATAAATTATTATATAAGCACTGGCAACGGAAACAGGCAAACACTTGTACTAAGTTACGAGCATGTAATTATCATGGCAACATAATGCTTACAGTGCTAGTTGCAATGGTAGTTATGTACTTGTTAGGTATGAGGGCTCTGTGCTAGTGCACCTCGCAGCTATGGTGAAGGGGGAGATATAGGGTCTGAGTCTTCAAAGCCCTAAGGTTTTTGAAAAGGAGACGGCTATAAAAGTCTCCTCTAAGACATTCAAGGTGAGGTTCCAGGGTCCGAGGCACTGGAAGCTGTGCAACATTGTGTAGCTTGCCACAGGTCATTCTCAGCCTTTCAAAGTTGTGGCACGGACACCGGAGATCCAAAGAACATAGAGCCATAGAAGTGACATGGGAATGGGGGAGGGGGCCGCAGTGATGTGAAACGATTAAAAATGATGACCCTGGGAGTTTTGATGTCATTTTGTGGTCCAAGAGATGTTTTGCCAGGAGTGGGCTGAATATCCCCTGCCTATCTGCTGGTGGCAGTTACTTTCCAAGTGGCAAGTACAAAATAATCCACTCCATTTCTACTGAAGTTTTAACTCTGGCAAATCGTGTTGAGGATGTGCAGTTTTCTTGAACCTTCTTGTTACAACATAACTGTAAAAATGGCAAATGTCTGTGCCCAGCTTAGAAGTTACCTCCCTTGACTGTATGTACAGCTGTGCGTGGTAAATAGCAAATTGACCACCCATGTCAGAAAACTGTCGCTGTGATCAGCATAAAATACAGGAGGCAACATGGAACGATTTTCATAATGTCAAGTAAAATAAAAATGTTCGTCTTTCTGCACTTTCCAGTCTACTTATTTGACTCAGAAAACTGACATGTAGAGTGCCTGGAATGGTGGTTCAAAGCCACATGAGGCTCCTGTACGCTGATGATGATGATGATGTACATGTATATGTGTTTGACATGAAGTTGGCCTACTGTCATCTGGAGTTGGAAAGTCACTGCATGATACATAACTTTTTCCTTGGGCCTCCATGGCTCAGATGGTTAGTGTGCTAGCTTAGCATATTGACAAAGTAGTCTTCCACCAATGCAGTCGCTGTGAGTTCAAGTCCAGCTCATGCTGGCTTTCCCTCTGGCTGTATGTGAGAAGGTCTGCCAGCAACACAAGGATGGCCATGGGTTTACTGTGGGTTTTGCCCTGGTTTCCTCCCACCATAATGTTGGCTGCCGTCCGATAACTGAAATATTTTTGAGTACGGCATAAAAAACCAATCAAATAAATCAGTAAGTAAATACCTTTTTCTGTAAAATTCAGTAGGCTGCTTTCTGTTGGAAGCTTAGTCAGTGATCATATTTAAGACTGTAGTGCGTTTACCCTGTGGCAGCAAGCTACTAAAATGTCTTCCCTACTTGATTATTGATTCTGAAATTTATCTGCCAGTGGTCAGTCAATACATTCAAAAGCAAACTTGTTCAGCTATCCGAGCACAAAGATTTCACCATTAATTACTTTATATCTAATACACTAGCTGATGAATTTTAGATTTAATTTTGCTTTTGGTAGAGGGCCAGTTATAAATATACATTCAGAAGTCAAGAAAAATTGTGGACAAGTGAAACTTTGTCCGTACAAGTAAACTTTTATTTTATTCCCATCTGCCTCACAATTTACATTTCGACATCCTAATGGAGAAGTATTTCTGAATGCCTAGTGCTGAAGATTCATGGAAAAATTGAGCTATAAAGTTTCCGAAGCTGAAAGGTATGAGGACAGTTGTTTTATTCATTGTTAACTGTACATGCAAGTTTGGAATAAAACCAATGAAAGGTTAAAAAAAAATTCAATTCATCGGTGTGTGTAGCATAGCTGAGGGTTTTATCGCCACCCTTGGATGCTGTGGATACTGCAATTAGCAATCATTAATGTAATATTATAGATAGCCTAAAAAGGTTAATGTAATGTTTTCAGTCAATTTGTTCCTGATGAAATGTTTTGTAATTGGTCCATATAATGTGTATACATTGTTTTGTGGCGAGGCTGTGATGATTTCACTTAGTGACAAGCCCGTATACATGTGAACCCCAATGTTAACCTAGTCCCATATTCTTATCTGTATAATCTGATGTTTAAACTATGCAGTGCACAGCTGATTGGAATTTTCCACAAAGGGTATGGAAAGTTTTAAAATTAAATACGTATACTAAGTACATGTACATTATACATATGTACTAAATATTCATATAGTTTTCCAAAAGGCATATAAAGGCATGTGCTCTTTGCTATACCAACAGTTTGAACAGGGCATGGTATTTTTTTTTTTTTATGACATCAAAAGCAATGCTGTATGTGTACTTTGATGTTTATATTGTTGTAAATTTTTATGGTAAAACTGTGTTAAGGTATCATGGTGATTACAACCTGGTATTCACTAACCAGTATAAGCCTTGTTAATTTTGTTGTTAAGTGAAGTAGTCATAAATGTGACATTATACACCTACATTAATCAATAAATACTGAATGCAGCTTAGTGTAAATAAAGAATCAAATATTTGAGACCATGTTTTATGTCCAAGAGAAAATGTGCATGCACATAATATCCCTAATGTTGATTCAAAGTAAGAATTCCCTGAAAGCTGACCACATACATTTACTTCATATATTAACATGACATTGTTATGGAAAGGGGAGCAAATTTATGAAAACCTGGCATTTGACCACAGGAAAAGAATAAATCAGAATTATTCAAGCATATGTTGAATACATATGAATACATATATGTTGAATACATATGAACTTCAATGAACATAAGAATAATAATATAATATCGCTGGTTATGAGCTAATTTGAATTAAAAAATGGTTGAATTTTCAGGAACATTTATCAAAGACAGTTATCAGTTCACTTCCTCTGAACCATTGTAAATCGTGTAATTTTTTAACACCTGTTGAACACGGGCCAATTTTCTTGATGTCAGAATTCTGTTTATGTCAGTGGCCGTGGAGCTGGCAGCCATCATGAGGGAAAGGATCATGATCATGGATGGAGGGATGGGAACCATGATCCAGCAGTGCCGCTTTGACGAGGAGCAGTTCAGAGGTCAAGAGTTCAAGAGTCATTCCAAAAGCCTCAAGGGAAATAATGATCTGCTCTCTTTGACGCAGCCTGCCAGGATAGTACAGATACACAAGGTAATAGTTGCAGTCAGGATGACCAGTCTTTTTGGCCACAAAATCAGGTAACAAACTTCGACACATGATCATTCTATACTAGTATGTAAGATGGCACAGTACTCACCAGCCTGGAAGTTTTGCTGGCAACACATCAGTTTAGATCATAAATATTTCAGAACACTTGAGACCAGGTGTGAAATTCTTCATAGGTTTAGGTATTAAATGGAGATTCTAGCTGTCATCCAGGTATAAGAAAAGCAACTATGCCTACTTTAACAAATTTTACATCAATTTTTTAAAAATTTTCTTGTATCCGAAGTCACTTTGTACCATTGTAAACTAGAGAAAGTGTAAGTTATAAAAAAGATATGAAATTTAGTTTTCAGAGTTTCATTATGGTGGCTCAAGAACTGTAAATAAGTTTAGCTTGACTTTGGTTATGTTGCATGGCTATGTTATGGTCGTAACATAATGTCTTCCCACAAAATGGCTTGATTCAGGTATCACTAAATCCAATTCAAGTGATCGACACTCTTTGCTGGGGTGTCTGAGCAGGTCAGCACGCTACGGCAGCGCAGTGACCCAGGAGCCTCTCAGTAAAGTGGTCGCTGTAGTCTAGCTCCCCTAGCCATATATGAAAAAGTCTGCCAGCAGCCTGAGGATGGTCGTGGGTTGCCTCCGAACCCTGTCAGGTATCCTTTTACCCTGATGTAAGCTGCTGTCATTCAAGTAAAATATTCTTGAGCACAGTGTGAAATAGCAGTCAAATAAATAAAAAAAAATGAATGTTTTTGTTGTTTTTCTTGATTTTTTTCTCTTGTTTTTGTTTTATTTTCTATTTAGGACTATCTGGAAGCTGGGGCAGATTTTGTTGAAACAAACACTTTTAGTGGAACTAGTATAGCTCAGGCTGACTACGGAACAGAACATCTGGTGGGTTCTAGAATATAAATGCTGCAGTTGGTTTGAAGATAAGCATCAATCAGTTTATGAAGGTGATTGATTGTGTGCAAACATGCCATTGGATATTGTAATGGTTGAAGAAGGGAATGTCTGGATTGTGAAACATCTGGTCTGACATGGAGGAGCATATTGAAACAAGGATAAAAAAACTACTGTCTTACTTACTTTGTATTTTTGTGCACATGTAATTATAATTTGACTGCAGTTATAAACTGAATGGCTCTCTTCATGGAATATGGTGCAGTATTTTATGGTTGGCATTATATAGATAAACGTAAATGTATTATTTTAAGAAACTCTAAAGGGATCATCAGCAAGGAGTGCATTTCTGGTGAAAAGAGATTTCATTTGGCCATCGATGCTGTACATGTCCGGCTGTATAGCCTTCGCTATCTTTGGATGTTGTCAATTTGTCAAACTTCACATCCAGGTACGCCGCATAAATATGGAGTCGGCTAAACTGGCCCGGCAGGCCGCTGATGAGGTGACAACTTCTACTGGTATGTCCTAACTTTCCACAACCAAGCCAACAATACTTTGCATGGTTATGTGTCACTAATAGCATGCCCTTAATGTTTGACTGGGAGATCTGTCAAGTATTGATATTAAACTGGATTTTGTCATTATGACAAGTTGGTTGGATTTGTTTTGTTCATGCAGACATATTTTTATTACAGACCATTTGGTTAAAGTGTTTCTCAAAATTTGTAATGATGACTTTTCCCCATAATTTGGCATTTAAATCTTTTGATACATGTATTTTAAATGTATTATTAGTAAGATATCAGTACATTTTATGTTAATGGATGTATTGCTTTATTATCTTGAACTGTAGAAGGTAGAAGTTATTTGGTGGGTTGTTTACTGATGACCTAAATACATGTATGTTTAATGCATCGTGCTTGCTATCCTTATACATCAGGCTTGCTGTCTTTATGCATGGTATTTGCTGTCTGTGTCTGGTACAGGTGTGAAAAGGTATGTGGCAGGGGCTTTAGGGCCAACCAACAGGACTTTATCAATCTCCCCCTCTGTGGAAAAACCGGACTACAGGAATGTCAGTGAGTATGGTCACTCAGTATTCTAGTCTCTGAATGTAAGCACCGATGTGCAGGTGACTGCATCCAACAAGATGAGTTAGGAATATAGGCACTTGGTATTTAAACTGGGTGGCACTATGGTTAATGTGTGTTCCTTTCAATGGCTAGGTCACATGAGGCATGGGTTCAGTCCCCTTCTCATGTGGGAAGTTTGCAAGATACCATTTCACTTGGGGCCTGGATGGCAAGAAGCGCTCTCTTGTATGGGTAATAAATAAAGGTTGTGTGAGACTGCAGACCTTGTGCCTATCTGATGCATGTCAAACATAGGAATCTTGTAACTTGGCTAAAGTGTGATGGTGAAAGGCATTCTGGTTCCTCTGCCCACACATGTAAAGCTGTGTACCACTGTATAAGTGAAAAGGTCTTGAGTATGGCATCAACTATAGAATAAATAAACTCAAACTTTGTGTAGAATCATTCATTGTATTCACAGATTAAGAATAGGCTCTGTTAGTATAAATTCAGGTTTACTAGTGAACATAGTGTGTAATGTTAACTGTTAGGCTTGTGAACATAAATCCCGGATTGCTAGTGGGCTTTATAAGTAGAAACTCAGATTAAGAGAAAACAAAGTTGACCAGTAGACTCTGTGAATATGGACATGGATGCACAGTAGGAATAGACAAAAATTGACCAGCTTTGATATTGTACACATCTTTTTTGGTTTCATAATCTTCTTGTTCTACTTTAACCGGCCCTGATTTCAGCATTTGATGAGTTGGTAGCAGCATACACTGAGCAGGCTGAAGGGCTGATTGATGGAGGGGTGGATGTCCTGCTTGTGGAGACTATCTTTGACACAGCCAATGCCAAGGTTTGAGTTGTCCACATTTTGGGTATTCTTTTGTTCAATCAGCATTTCTCTGTCTATAAGGTAGATGCTTGTAATTTTACATGTACATTCATCATACATGCATAAAATGGTCGAGTTGCCTGTTGCTTGCTTGTTTCTTTCTGTGTATGCAGTAAACAGTACAAAATAGACACACAGAACTTCAAGTTTCCATGTCTGATAGGATTCTGTTCCATTTTACAGGCTGCCTTATATGCAATTGATGATCTACTGACAAAGAGAGAATTGGACATGCCGGTGTTTGTAAGTGTTTGTAGTCCTCTGTAGAATTTACTTGTTTTTAGTAAACGTCAAACAAGTTAGTATAATTAGATTTTGGGTTTTTCAGTACCGTTGTTAATTTAATCAGCAACAATATACTTTTCTTAAAATGTGAAATGGCTCATGTGCAGGTTACATGTATTATAGTGTAAACAGTGCATGTTCTGTTGGAACTGTCCTGCAGGTGTCTGGTACTATTGTGGACAAGAGTGGACGGACGTTGTCTGGTCAGACAGGAGAGGCTTTCGTTATCAGTGTCTCACATTCAAGACCTCTTTGGTGAGAGTCAAATGAAATCTTTTAACTGTGAGCAGTATTACTTATCATCAATGTATATTATGATTTTGCAAGTGTTATGTACTGTTCAAGAGTATTACCATGCCCTTTATAGATTGTTTCAGTGCGTAAAAGGAACTTGTTTAGTTATGGTAATGCAAAAACTGTTATTTCGTTAAATATACCATTTGATTGATCAATGTTTTACGCTATACTGAAGAATATTTCACTTATAAGATGGCGGCCAGTATTATGGTGTGAGGAAACCGGGCAGGGTCCTGAGGAAACCCATGGCCATTCGCAGGTTACTGGCTATCTTTAGCGGGCTTAACCATAGATTATTATTTATAGAGGCTACCCTAGATCCTTCCTACTGCCTGCAGCCGTATTTTACCAACATACCGTGCTGTCCCTCTCAGTTTGATGTTGGCATCAATAAAACATTTAATTCCGTAGACCCACATGTCTAAATTGTTCATTGTCCCTTGTTGTCCAGTCGCACAGCCTCTAGTAAATGCACACGGGTACCGAACTCCTTGCCGGTAGATCCATTTTGAAAGTCATTTGTGCCGGACTGGCTATGTTGACATCTGTGTCATCGTTTTAGGGGCCTGCTAGTCAAGCACTCGGCTCTTTGGTGGACTTTACCGATCGAGACTCGGAAGTAAGCAACAACACCTTCTGAGCCTCAATCGGTTATGGGCATCTCACTTTCCTTGGAGACAAACTTGGAAGCACACCAGAGCGTGTTGTCTATAACTACAGAAAGGTTGATTTCACACATGTGTCTACTGGCTTGCATTGAGTGGTCTGTGTTGGAAATTTGTAATTCAGTGGATGATGCCTTTGAGTATTTTTGTGATATTCTTCTTACAAGCATAAAAGATTGTGTGTGCCAACCTTTACTGTGAAAATATCCATGTTGGTGCGATGATGACCTTATATGTACTTTAAAGGAAAAAGAAGAAGCTCGCAAAAAGTACATTAGGACAGGGAAGAACAAGCTGTCTGATTCCTACAAAACTTTTTCTGATCTGCGGCTCCGAAGTTAAAAAATTCAGAAAGTGAAGTACTTAGATTATATTTCCTCAGTTGAAAACAGAATTGATAATGGCTCTAAGACCTTCTGGAAATTTGAAAAGTAAGAAGTCTCAGTCACCAATTCCCAGTAGTCTATCTTATAATGGCTCTGAATCTACAGACCTAAGAGTTATGGTCAGCATTGTTAATTCTTTCTTCACATCTGTATTCAACAATGACATGGTCACGGAATATCCAAATATTAATTCAAATTTATCAGTAAATTACTCTGTATGTTTGATAACTACACTAGTGAATGATGTATATTTATTGTTGAGAGATACTAACACAAACAAAACCTGTGGCTATGATAATATTCCTGGAATAGTTTTTATGATTTGTGTTCACCTCTGTGTAACTTATCACTTAGATCTGGTGGTTTTCCAGAAAAATTTAAATTTGCAAATACTTTACCTGTTTTTAAGGAAGCAAAGGGTTTGTTGAAAATTACAAACCTGTATCCTTGCTATCAGTTATTGGTAAAATATTCTAGAAATCTGTTCATAGATCTCTTGCGTCATTCTTTGCTCCACTTTAGAGTGATTAGCAGCAAGGCTTTGTGCAGAATAGATCTGTTGAAAGGAATCTTACAGTTTGCAGTGATTTCATCACAGGTGAAGTTGACACAAGGTGAGGGGTACACACAATCTACACAAATTTCTCAAAGGCTTTTGATTCTGTTTGCCGTGCACTTTGAATACACAAGCTAAAATGTTACGGCTTTGATGGCAGTCTTTCCTGAGCTGATTGAGTCATATTTAACATATAGACAGCAAAGAGTGGCTGTAAATGGTAATTATTCAGAATGGACTCTCTTTCCATCTGGAGTACCCAGGGGTTCTGTTTTGGGGCCACTTGTTTTTGTCATATTTGTAAATGATCTACCTGCCTCTATTCAGTATTCTAACCGTCTCTTATTTGCTGACAGCAACAAGATTTATAATATTAATGACTTTGAACAGCTGCAAGAGGATATACATAGCTTTGTTAGGTGGTGTGATAAGTGGAAGTGAATGTAAATGTTGCAAATTGGGCAATAAATTGTTCAAACAAGAGACTGAAATATAGATTTTGACCATCACATGGGTGATCATCCTCTCTAAAGTAAGTGAGATCAAGGACGTAGGCGTCCTGAAGTCAGAAAGTTGTACATTTACAGAGCATATTGAGAATACCATTAAGAAAGCAAACAGAATGTTAAGCTTCATCAGTAGAACTTTAGTCATTTAGTGGTATCTCTGCAGTTAAATCACTATTTTTTTAACTGCACTTATTTAACAGGAGTTATTCCATGCCATGTTCCTGTGAGGAGAACAAGGCAGAACAATTTATTTCAGCTTATGGCGAGCCGAATTAATATTCGGAAAAGTAGTATTTGCGTTAGAGCACAAAGATTTATCAGTGTTCTTCAACAAGAGCATGATATCAAAAACTTTTTGGAGATTAAGAAGTTTGAACATCAGTGCAAACAGCTGTTACTATTCTAACTGCTCTGGAGTATCGGGGTCATGGTGTTTATGTCTACCTAAAGTAGTTTGTAACTTTGTATTGTGCATTATGTAATCTTGACCCATTTGCATGCTATACATAATCAACATATATTTGTTAAGCATCTGTTAAATGTACTTCTGTTATCAGTTCCGGTACTGGGTCCATATGGACATGTTGGATTTGATGTGAATAAAACAAATCTTTCATCATCGAAGGCAGTGCATGTGTCATACTCAATAAATATTGCTCCACTTACTGAATATAGAAGATCAATAGCAGTTGAACAGTAGTGGATTTGGATAAATGCTTATTGTGGTTTTACCAAATACCCAGACCTGATCTCAGATCGGCAGACTGGAGATTAGAACAAGCAGCTTTTAGGCCAGCTCTACCCGCTACTGAGTGCCAGTGGTTATGTCAACGGACTTAAATCATTTTTCAAAGAATTAAAATGAAAATGTCCTATTCTAGAATGGTACAGATCCGTACGCATGTGTACATGCCATTAACAATACAGATTAAAAGTAAGCACATATTTAAACTTGTTTTAAATGCGTCAGAGAACACAAATTGGTAATAACTAAAATTGGACACTGTATGATGTATCAAATTTTGTTGTTGAAGTAATACTTCAACATTATGTAGGGCATGCCAAGAGAAAATTTATAAAGCTCAGGATATCTTATTACCTGATTTTTATTCGCTTCATTAGGGTCATCTGAGCTGAAATGGAGTGTTCTTAGCAATTCAAATGGGGTTGACAGTGCCTGACCACATACAGCAAGAATGTGTAACTGTTCTGTGTATGTGTAACTGTTAGGCTAACATGCATGCCTCACCTGAAGCATAGCTTGTATAAAAAGTAGAGAAACTATATGTTGGCTGGATAACAATGAAATTCCCCCGGCCCCTTTTTTAGGGTGGACATTCATATATGTATGCTGCTTAAACTGTTAAAGAGCTAGGCTGTGTAAATTATGGTATATCAGTTGATTATATACAGACTTTATCTTATTGGAAAAAAATATTTTTCATAACTTTCTTCATGGGATTGATTTTATGTTTCTTGTTTGTCATGTTGGTTCCCATGAACGTGAAACACAGACGTGAAGAGTTGTTGCCGCTTAGGCCAGTACAGGTGAAATTCCCAGCCTACAGGCAACAATTTGAATGTTTATCACTAGTTAGTATTTGCTTTCCTCATAAAGTGATTCTGAAACCTCCTGGCTTGCACAACAAACAGTTGATGCATAAAAGTGTGACATTATGATAGATTTACTTTGGTGTCTTGATCATAAACAAAGGCCAGGCCAACAGAATTATCTACATGCAAGAAACCCCTGCATTCATAATAGAATACATTTCAGTGCCTATAGGCTTTAGTTATAAGATAAAAATTTGACAAAGAAATTATAAGTTTTTCGTTCATGTAATGATTTTCCTTGGCTTTCAGCTTGGGTTTGAACTGTGCTTTGGGAGCTCTTGAAATGCGTCCTTTTATTGAAGCCATTGGAAAGTACACCTCAGCCTTCACCATCTGTTACCCAAATGCAGGTGAGATCCTGAAGCAAATTGGGAACCTTCTAAAGCATTCTGGCAGGGGAAATCATTTTTTATGGTTTATTTTCTTGTTCTGAAGTTTTTCTGTATTTGTTTCCTTGATATTCTTGTAAATGTTTTCCTGTTGTTGTGTACATGTTTTGTTGTTTTGTTTTTTTGTATTGTAAGTATTTTCTTGCTTATTACAGGTTTCTTACTATGCTATTTGTGTGTAGCCGACATAAGTATCACTGTTCTGGTTCTAGTTTTGGTGTCTTGCATGCAAATGAAGTTTTCTCTTGCAGGATTACCAAATACATTTGGTGAGTACGATGAGACACCAGAAACTATGGCAGGTACACTGAAGGTAAGAAATGTCTTAGATCTTACCTGGGCTCTTTTCTTCACGGTGTTATTTTCTCAGTTAACCATAGCTATCAAATATTTTTACTTAATGTCAACAAGACCCTCCATGGATGTGAGTTTGAAATGTTCCTGAGCTTTCTCTAGTGTTGCATTATGTAGAAAGGTTATTCAGGTACCTGATGAATTATAATGGTTTCCAAAACTAGGTTTTTTCCACCTGAATCCCCAAATCAGCGTTATTTCAGTGAAAATATTGTTGACTGAAAGGTAAGGTGCCAATCAGATAAGTAGATAATGTTGTTATCATTTTGTATTTTTTCTCAGCACTTCGCGAAGGATGGTTTATTGAATGTGGTTGGAGGATGCTGTGGAACTACACCAGCACACATCAGGTATAAGCATTTTACTTGAAAGGATAGATTCTAACATTTTAGACTAAAAAGTGCATCTTCAGATTTGAAAGTAAAATTGGAAGAAATCAAAGTTAATTCTAATATGTAGACTTGAGATAAAAATGTTTTCCAAGCGAAATTTTTGCTGGCAACTGAGGTTTATTTGAGACTAATATTGTGACTGGGTTTTCAAGATGTTTTGTGTCCTTTGGCTTAAGAAGAAATGTGACAGGGTAATTAACCATAGTCCTACTCAGTTGTAATTATGGAATGGGGAGAAAGTTTTGTATGGATATAAAAAAAGTATCCAGAAGTGGAATTGGGTCTGGTACCAATTAAGAGAACTTCATTTTGATTGAATGCTGCAGCATAAGCTATATGTGATGAAAACATCAGTACCCATTTTATTTTCAGTGCAATCAAAAAGGAGGTGCAGAAATTTAAGCCAAGAATTCCTCCAAAGGATCTTCATGAAGGCTACACACTTCTCTCAGGTCTGACTTGAGGCTGGACACCAATATGTATTAAGTCTTGTTGTTGTTGGCATAAAGACATTGGCATGTTGATATAAATATTTGTAAATGCAAGAATTTCTTCATCCTTGCTTTATAACACAAAGGCTTTTCATGTGTATGTTGATATTGTCTTTACATTTTTTTTGTAATTATTAAGCTGTATTCTGTCGTAATGTACTGTTTATAATTGAAACTGAAAATGCAGCTAAATTCTGCAAAATAATTCATTGCAATTCAGCGAAATTGAATTGTTATTATTGCTTGCTTCAGGGTTAGAGCCAATGTTGATGGGACCACACACAAATTTTGTGAATATTGGAGAACGGTGCAATGTGGCAGGCTCCAGGAAGTTTGCTAGATTAATCACATCTGGAAATTATGAGGTAATGGCTGTATTCAGACAAGTCCTATTTCTGTGGGTGTATACACTCCAGACAAGCTACCTGTAAATAGATTCTGCTACTCATAAGGCAGATCATTTGTCTGGAAGTTATGAGGTAATGGCTGTATATCCATGTGGGTTTATGCAATGAACTTTGACACTCCAGACAAGCTACCTTTAATTAGGTTCTGCTACTTTGTAAGTTCAGTTGTCTGCCAAATGTATTTTGTATCTACGTAACATCTGTTTCAGTTCTTGTAAGAAATTAGATAATGCGTCATATAGTTAGATGTTGACATGTTAAAGGGACATGGTCTCCCAAATATTAAGTATTTTAGGGTTAATACAGGATAACATGAGTAATAGGTATTTTTCTCAAGAATTGAAAGTCACAAGCTTTTCATTAATCCCACCCCCAGCGTTGTATGTTAAGTGAATGTTTAAAAATAACCAAAAAAAAAAATCCTGAAAACTGAAAAATCTGTCAGATTATTTAAATGAGTGGTGGTCAGTGTAGTGGAACTGGAATGTGCACACAGCATGTCAACAAATGTGGCTGACGCATAAGAGAAGGACTTACGGCTTGCTCATAATAGAATCAGCCAAAAAGAAGCATAAAAGAGTGCTTAGTAGGTTGACAAGCAAGTTTAGAGTTGTAATTGGTGGTCAGTTGTTGCAAAACTACACTGCTGATGGTGGGTGCAAATGTTGTTGTGGCAGTGCTAAACGTCGAATGTGGCCGCCTTCTTTGTGTTGAATTCAAACAACAACAGAAGTTGTCAGGGCTCGTAAGAGCTACATACTCAGTGAATATTTTTTATTTCAGCGTGATTGATTTACGTTATGAACGAACTTCAAAACTTGGTTAAGATGTCACGATCACAATTTATTTAAAAGTCCAAATTTTGGGCGACCATGACTCATGCACACGTTGTTGAAGTCTATGTCCTTGGAAGTATTTTTCTGGCGATATATTGGTTTATCATGTTGCTGCAAGTTATTCATGATGTTTGCACACCCATGTTTGTACAGGAAGCCCTGAGCATAGCCAAGCTGCAGGTGGAGAATGGGGCCCAGATCCTGGACATCAACATGGATGAGGGTATGCTGGATGGAGTGGCAGCCATGGCTCGCTTCTGTAACCTTATCGCCTCAGAGCCAGATATAGCCAAGGTAACTGAATTTTGAATTTTGTAGCATGGTACTTTTCATCCTGTGGATTTCCTTTATTTGACTCTGTGCTTGCCTTTCTATATTTATATGGACACACTGTAGTTCATAGATAAACTAGAATAGCACAAAAGTTGATATAAATCGGCATAGTTGATCATGTTATCACAGGCACTTTACCCTTGTTCCTCCTTGCTTTAACTTCTAATCCAAACATGAATTCCCCTCCATAGAAAAGTTCAGGTCTGCTGATAGCATGACTTTGTCAAGATCTGTGCTCCCAGTCTTGATATCAGTATTGAATTATTAAAGGACTAAAGAACTGTATCAGACTGTTTGAAAATGGAGGAGTGATTCTAATGTATACAGATACGGAAGATACAAACAACTGATTTGTTGCCAGTTTAGGTATTCTACAACTGTAAGCTCTGGTGACCGCCTATGTGGCCTGGTGGTTAGAGTGTCTGCTTCGAGGTCGGGAGATCCGGGATTAATCCTGGGTGGAGTCATACCAAAGATTTTAAAAATAATACTTGTTGCTGCCTCACTTGACGTTCAGCACTTAGAGGTTAGAGTAAGAAAACCGTCGGCCCCGTGTCAGTATATGTGACTGGGTTAGGTGTCATGTCTGGTGTCTTCAGTATGATGTTCCAGTGACAGCAGCACTTTGGTGACATAGACTCTCCCACAAGAAGACACTATATATATATATATATATATATATATACACTATAGAAGGAACAAACTCAGCCATATCATGACAGTTCTTCAGAGCTTTTTTATTTCAACATATCTTGCGACAACTATATATACATGCAGGTAGGTTAAGCCATGGTAACCATTCCTAGTTACAAATTATATATAATGTAATCTAGTTCGAACTTGCCTTGGGGGATTATCCATTTGGAGAAATTATCTCCGGATTTTTCTCTGTTAAGTTCAGATTTAAATGTGTGAATGAAGTACTGTTCTTTGATTCCTCTGGGTTGAGCTTTATCCACCGATAATTGAAAGAAAGGCATTATGTGGAACTTGGGCCCACTGTGTAGGTTACGGGTACATTTTGTGACATGTTTGGTTACAGGCAAAATCTGTAAGTTTGGCATGTTAATTTGTTGCCAATTTACCCTACATCGATTCCTTAATGAATCACTGGTTTCGCCTATGTAGAATTTGTTACAATTAGAGCAGGTTAAGACATAAAATAGATGTTGGGAATTACACTTCATATTAGTGTTTATGCGGAAGTTAGAATTGGTATCATGATACAAAAATGACTGCTTGTTATTAAATGTTCACAGCATTTGCATCGTGGGTCTCCACACTTAAAAGTTGTATAACTGGTTCCTATTAAGTTGGTAGTAAACTGAGCTTTGTTAGAAGTTTCCTTAAGATTGGAAGCCTGTTGTTTACTGTTATGATTTCGGTTTGATGAAAAGTTTCAGTGAGATGATCATTTGATTCTAGCAGTGGTCAGTTGTTGAGGATAATGGGAGAGAAGTTGAAATTGTTAGGGTTATGAATGCATGTAAATGAAAGCGTATCACTGTTAGAGGTCAGTCTGCTGGTCCCTAAAACTGAAATATCAATTTTGTTTGCTTTATCAATACTGATGTTCATGACTTCTTTAGGACAATGCCTCATTAATAGAAAGGTCTTTAATTCAGATAGTCTGATTAGTTGGAGTTCTTTGTGTGACCGGTTAGGCCCGCTCATAGAGGAAATGTCACAAAATAATAAGGACAACATCATAGGCTGCTGTACATGGTCAAATTTATTCAGTGACAGTAAAACAGGGAAAAAAGTGACCAGGGGTGGGTACCTCATGGAACCTGTATAATGATAGAACAATTTGATTAGATCTCTGCAAAAACTCTGCACCTAGAGCTCAGAACCTATCAGTATACCCAGTGTAGTTATATGACTTTATCAGGAGCTATTTAAAGTATTTAATCACACTATGTCGGTCACTTGAGCACAACATAGTGGTTACCCCCAAAAAAACCCATTCACATACATTATTGCGCAGTATTGTGGGATATTGTAGAACAAATGATAAAGATTATCAGAAACTTAATTCACTTATAATCTTATTAACTTACAGCCATGAGTTTACTTAAGTCACATCTCAAAACATCATTGAACTTGCACTTTAGTGCTCCTATGTAATATCAGCTCTTAATGAAATAACTGTTAATTCCAAAACTACATTTGTATCAATTAAAGATTTCAAGAAATTTAAAAACAAAGGAAAATATTTGTAGCTACACTGTGGCAAAACATTAATGAAATGAAACCCTTATGACACTCGGTCAATAATGACAACACCTTAATATCCACTAGAACTAACTGTAACATACTTTAAGTAACAATGAACACTATATACATGGACCAATATGATGACTCATAACTCCTTAACTTTCTAACCAAATGAGGTTCACTAAGACACAGTGATTCTCACTGAAACTTCCATGGTTCCACAACAGTTTGACTACCCGCACCATCCAAATGCTATACTACACCAGTATCTCACCAACACTACACACAACCCCATTACAGCTAAATCATATGTAGTAAACACTCAGTTAGCTCAGAGAGATGAAAATGTAGAGTATACATGTTAACCATAAATGTAGCATTATGCAAAGCATTTAATTGTACATTTAGGCTCTTAACTTGAAATGACAACAAATACTTGTAAAATTACCTCACTGCTCATCATGTCAGTTGTGTAAACTGACCATAACGTCAAGGGTAGGCAGAATAATACTGGCTACAGCTTTGAACAGTAGTCTGCAACGCTGAGCTATACCAGCACCTCTGTCTTCCACGTGCGAGGTCTGAGAATTTGAGGTAACCTTACACACTTATTGTGATTACCTGTTACATTTGTTAGGCACGATTGTGCAAATTCATCTCGCAAGAGTAAACGAGACCTGATTTTTTATGTGACGTGGGAAGCAGGATCTGTAATCTAGGTATTGTTTTGCCAGTTGTTTTTTATAAAATATCTGTGATTATCTCATTCCCTTTGTGAGTAAGGAGAATGTCTAAGAAAGGTATTTTATCGTGACTAGTTTCTAAGGTGAACTTGATATTTGAGCCCAAACTGTTTAAGGCAGTAAAAAGATCCATCATATTGCCTTTTCGCTGATCCCAGATGATACAACAATCATCTAAAAACCTTTTGAACAACTCTTGCTGAATTTCGATAGAGTATGTCCATAGCTATTTTCAATTTGACTGTAGAGCTTTTGCTCTATGTATCCTAATGCTAAAGTAATGTAGGTTCGTGCAAACTTTGTACCCATCGCTATGCCTAAAATTTGGCAATAATTTTTATTTCCAAATTCAAATGTGTTATTGTCTGAAATGAGTCGTGTAATGAACAGTACAGATTCCTTAGTGATACGGTCGTTGATATGGCCCGGATGTTTATCGAGTCAATATTCAATGGCTCTAATCCCAAGTTCACAAGAGATATTGCTGTAAAGATTGGTTGCGTCTAAGGTACAAAATATTTCATCATCATTTATGGAATTAGGAGTGAAGATCATCCAGAATATATGATGGGACATAGTGAACATATGGTTTTTAAGGATATCAACGAGCTGACTTAGGCGATGAATGGGACTGTTGAATGTTATTTCAGCCAATTAGTGAATTTTAGGTATACCATATAATTGACTGGTTTTGGCTTCAATTTTGTTAAAAAATCCTCTTCTGATTTTGTTAGGTTAGTGCTGTGGTCCTTGATGAGTTTTTCAATTTTGCGCTTAGTTAGATTACCTATGTTCCTCTCCACTGATTCATATGTTTGATTGTCATTAAGTGTTTCTTCAACTTTTGTCTGGTAGTACAATTTGTTCATAATGATGATTGCCCATCCTTTATCTGCCTCTTTAATGACCATATTTGAGTTGGCTTGAAGGGCTTTTAGAGCTTCAGATTCTGACTTCGTGAGTGGGGAGTAAGGAGATCAATAAAAATATCTAAATTTCTGTCCCTACCCCTACCTGGTTCAAGCCTACTCTTATTTTTAAATAAGGATTCATCCATATAATTGGTATCAACAAAAAACTCATGTAGTCTAAGTTTTCTACAAAAGTCTGCAATGTCAGTGTCAAGCTCATGCTCATTTTCTGTTGGTGTGGGGGTAAATTTCATCCCTCTTTGTAGTAAATTCATCTCATCCTCAGAAAGTTCTACTGCTTTAACTTTAGGATAACTTTACGATCAACTATCACAGGTTGTCGCTGGAATTTGTCCTGCTGCATAGGTGCCAGTAATTGAATTGGGAAACCCCACGTGGGTTGTGTTTCTGTCGGTTCAGTTGGTTTATCCTGAGTGTGCTGCTCAATTGGTTTGTCGTCTGTGGTGACAGGTTCCACTGGTTGGTTGTTGGTTGGGGGTTGTTCGGTCTCCTCTGGCTCCCTGATGGTGATGGAGTAGTATTCGGAGATATGTGGTAACGGACTTCTGGTTGTATTTCTGTTTGTGGGGGAGTGTCAAATTTTATATATGATGTATATATATTACATTCTAAGACCTCCTTGTCGTTACAAGACTAAAATTGTTAAGTACGATGTAAAAGCCAAGCATACATACACTCATAAGCTGTGGTGTTTTCCTAGGTGCCATTGTGTATAGACTCGTCTAACTTTGCTGTGGTGGAGGCAGGCCTGAAATGTACTCAGGGAAAGTGTATAGTGAACAGCATCAGTCTGAAGGAAGGAGAAGAGGACTTCATCAAGAAAGCCACAACAATACGTCGCTACGGCGCAGCTGTTGTCATCATGGCTTTTGATGAAGAGGGTCAGGTAGCACTAAGTCCATTTCTGTCTACATCAAATGTTGTCTCCATTTTATTTTTCATGGAATGAACTAATTCTAAATGTAGTTAGTCTTTTGTAAGCGGTAGTACAAGGTCTAGAATTAAAATACTTGTTGCGTATGTGGGGAACATGTTTTTAGGCAACATGCAATTTTCCTCATGTCTTACATTAAATTATCATCATGCTGATAAATGTTTTATCTTTCTGATTTCGTCTTGTTTCTTGTGTTCGTTCACGCAAGCTGTGCCAATGTAATTTTGGAACATAAGGCATACTAAAAGCCACCAGTGATAGAATGTTGTCTTCTGTACATGCCCCTATGTGACTTTGTAGGCTACAGATGCTGCTCGTAAAGTGGAGATCTGTGCACGGTCCTATAGTATCTTGGTTGACAAAGTGAAGTTCAACCCTTGTGACATCATCTTTGATCCCAACATTCTCACCATTGCCACAGGGATGGAAGAACACAATAAATATGGGCTGGAGTTTATTGAGGCTACTAAAAAAATCAAAGTAAGTTCTACTCTTGAGCCAGGACTGAAAGAAAGTTGGCTTGAATGCTAACATCAGTGACTAAGCCCCTTCCCATTGTCATTGTTCTCTGTGCCATTGATGTCTGTACACGGCTGTAGCTGCTTGCTACAGGCACCAGGAAAACTTACATGGTCATCCTTCAGCGTAACTCCCTGTGTTGTGGAATTCTGTTTGCATTTGTGTTACTGAAACCTTCTAAATGAAGGTCAGTTAGTCACATTGAGGTGTTGTATTATGAGTTAGGAGAAAGACAGCTTTGCTGAAGAGGAACTTCATTCAGGATATATCATTACACTTGTGTATGTTCAAAAGCAATATTGGTTGTTCATATTTGACCATATTTTTATTGTTATACTTCACAGTCCACATTGCCTGGTTGTAGAGTGAGTGGGGGAGTGTCAAATTTTTCATTTTCCTTCCGAGGCAAAGAAGCAGTGCGAGAAGCTATGCACAGTGTTTTCCTGTATCATGCCATAAAGGTAAGATCTCTGGTATACTTTTACAAATTGTTTCCTTCATAGCAGTATGTAAATATGAAGAAATGTTGTATTGGCAGTTTAGAGAGCTTTTTCTGGATGAGCTACGTAATGTCTCCTGTATGATTGGAGGCCTTCAGGCCCTTTCCAGTTCGGCCATGAAACTGAGTCAAGCTCTTGAACAGTGTGGTTGTAGGTGTCAGACCTTTGCTTTGGCTGTTGACAAGTGGTATGGTGTGACTACTCTACCTGGTTTCCTCCACTCATAGATGTGATGGCTATGATATACATGTAGCTGAAATATTCTTGATTATGCCTTAAAATACCATTTAAGTAAACAATAAATTTCTTCACAGTACCCCCCCCCCCGAAAAGAAAAAAAAAACATTAAATTTTCATATTATGCTCTTCAACACCAACAAGCGCATAGTAATTAAATAATAATGCCCATATTTTAGAAGCACACAGAAGATTTACAAGCATTTGTGCATGTTTTCCCCCCTTGTTTGAAACCCTGTATAAATATCTGATAAAAGAAAAAACAAAATCATTGAGAGAATACTTGAATGTTTTATTTATTTGTGTTACAGGCTGGTATGGATATGGGGATAGTCAATGCTGGGTGTCTGCCTGTGTATGATGACATTGAGCCCAAGTTACTTGAACTGTGCGAGAATTTACTGTGGGACAAAGACCCTGAAGGCACAGAAAAACTACTAGCTTATGCTGAGGTATGTCACTTTGTCTGATACAGTTAGAGAAGTAACGGTTTTCAGTGTGTTAAAAGAAAGGGAAGCATTTTCAAGATTCTGCTATCTTCAATGTTCTTGAAGCTTTGGCGGGATTAAATGGCCGCCAGCACCTGTAGGGCCACTTAGGCAGTTGTGCATGAAGCTTTGGTGGGACAATGGCCGCCAGCACCTGTAGGGCCACTTAGGCAGTTGTACATGAGGCATTGGTGGGACTAAATGGCCGCCAGCACCTGTAGGGCCACTTAGGCAGTTGTGCATGAAGCTTTGGTGGGACTAAATGGCCGCCAGCACCTGTAGGGCCACTTAGGCAGTTGTACATGAAGCTTTGGTGGGACAATGGCCGCCAGCACCTGTAGGGCCACTTAGGCAGTTGTGCATGAAGCTTTGGTGGGACTAAATGGCCGCCAGCACCTGTAGGGCCACTTAGGCAGTTGTACATGAAGCTTTGGTGGGACAATGGCCGCTAGCACCTGTAGGGCCACTTAGGCAGTTGTACATGAAGCTTTGGTGGGACTAAATGGCCGTCAGCACCTGTAGGGCCACTTAGGCAGTTGTACATGAGGCGTTGGTGGGACTAAATGGCCGCCGGCACCTGTACATGAAGAATGTTCCTTAGCTTTCACAAATATGACATTGAGTGTGAGTTTGCTCCATAGATGGAAATGTGTGTCACATGAGGTAAATTTTGTCATTTTTTTTTTTTGTTGCAAAGGGTTTATTCCGTGCACTTTGATTTTCTCTATCAGTGAAGCAGACTGTCATTGTATAAGAGATATTTTCTTGAATACTGCATTCAGTGTTAGTCGACCAATAATCTGAGGAGACAATGAGTATTTTAGCATTAACATTAGAGAAAACTTTCATTTTTCTGCAAAATGTTTCTCTAGCTTGGTGTAAAATTAGCATGGGTTTCTTCTGTTTGTCTTTACAAGTGATGTTATATTTGACCTGTGTATTGTTATTAGAGTTTGGGCAAAGATGCAAAGAAAGCAGAAGTCAGTGATGAATGGAGGAATAAACCAGTTGAAGAAAGACTGTCGTATGCACTTATTAAGGTGAGTTGGACATGATGTAGGCTATTTATTAACATAGGGGTTTTAAATGCACAATTCTTAATGATGTATTAAAATCTTGAGCTGTAATTTTAAACAAATCTCTCAAAAGTATTTGACATTTTCAAGTAAGGTTTCCATAATTTTGCATTATTTTGCTTTCTGCTATCTGAAAACACAGTGAGGTTGTGAATCACTACATTGTGACATTTCTCTTGCCTCAGGGTATAGACAAATATGTTGTGGAGGACACAGAAGTAGCTCGTGCCAACACTGACCTCTACCCAAGACCTCTGAATGTTATTGAAGGCCCTCTGATGAAGGTAAGGGCAGATATTAAGAAAGTTCTGTGCTTGCAATAACCTGTTTGTACTTTGTGTCAGTAGAAGTAAAATTTGTATTATCACATATTGCTGTTGATGTATTTCATGCGTAAAAATATTCCTCTTATCTGTTGTGGGTTGGGTAAATTTTTGGAGGCTATGAGAATAAACCAGCATAACCTCAAGTCATAAACCTGCAGCCATAAAGCTGCTACTGATACATGGACTGTGCATGTGAACACCTGATTTGGTAAGAGCTAGTGGTCTGCAAGGAGTAAAATTGACTATTTAGACAGCTTGAACTGACAATAACTTACCAGTACATTCTTCTGGAACTGACCAGAGTTTCAAATCCTCATGTTGGATAAATTGATCTGGATCTCCTGTACATTTTCCTTATGTTTATTTTGCCAGGGGATGAGCATTGTGGGTGACCTGTTTGGGGCAGGTAAGATGTTCCTGCCACAGGTGATCAAGTCGGCGCGCGTGATGAAGAAGGCTGTAGCCTACCTGATCCCCTTCATGGAGGAGGAGAAGCAGGCCAGGATGGAGGCTGAAGGCATTGTAGATATGGTCAGACATTTTGTACTACTCAAGTCTTTAGAGCTGAAATATATATGTTGGAGTTAAACTGGGAGGCTCAGACATTGTGAAAAATCTTTTCCTTCTCCTTGGTTTTATAAATAAAATAGTTTTATTTAAGTCAGTATGGCATAAAACACCAATCAAATAAATAAGTAAAAAGCCATTTGGTTGTCTTTGGATTTTGTGTCGACGGACAAGGTCGATTCATAAAGCATTATTTATAGAAATGTCTATAATGGTGGAAAGAAGACAGTAGTTTAAATAAAAGATGTATATACCTGTTATTACCCCAAATGCATTACATTTTTTTGTTCTTAATTATTTTGCTTAATTTCTTGTCAACATATATTTTTTATTGATGTAGATGTAAATTTTATAAAAGGTTCATATGGATAAAGGTAATGTTGTATGTGATGTTAGCGCTGTGATCTTAGCAGTGCTGTATTTACATGTATTTCTGTCTGTTCTAATCCTAGGAGTCAGCCTACCAGGGAACAATTGTACTGGCAACTGTGAAAGGAGATGTACATGACATTGGCAAGAATATTGTCGGTGTTGTACTGGGTTGTAACAACTACAAGTAAGTGATTGATAATTATGTGTGCTTTGACATCCGTTCTCATAGTTTAAATGTTGAAGGTTAATATTCGCAGAATGGGTCCTTATTCATGTCATTCAAGCTGTCAACATCTTTGCTTTACTTACTCTACTAGTTCCGTCTTTGAACTTTCCTCTTTCCTCTTTGAGATGGCTGTTGTACATTATATTTGTTCTCCTGAAGTACTGTTGCATAAATCAGCAGTGTAATAGAGAGATAAATATGAATCCCTTGATCACTCAGGCAATCAGAAGTGTAAATTTTGAACTGTATATTTTATTTAATATTCTTCCCCACAGGGTGATAGACCTTGGTGTAATGTGTCCCTGTGAGAAAATCCTACAGACAGCCATGGCAGAAAAAGCAGGTAAGTTAGTATAATTTGATCTACAGATTATTACTGCTGAGATTATATAGACAGTTAATGTATAAAAATATAAGATCAAATGCTATTTGATCAGTTAATTGCTTTATTGATATTATTAATGATAGACGAGAAACAGCCTATTGGATTCTTTGTGTTCATCGACAGATATTGGGTCCTTGGTGATATATTATTTTTGGGTTGTTTCAGACTTCATTGGTCTCTCAGGACTAATTACTCCATCATTGGACGAAATGATTCATGTTGCCAAGGAGATGGAGAGGGTGGGGTTTAAAGTGCCCCTTCTGATTGGAGGAGCAACAACTTCCAAGTTTGTACAATTAGTTTTCTGCTGTGATATCGTTAATCCATTTGAATGTTGGCCAAAAGATGTGGAGACTTCCTTTCTTTCTTTTCTCAGTCATGTCAGTCGAGATATTTCTGGACTGTTTGGAATGGGTCTAAGATATCAAATGTCTAAACATACATTATTGGAAACTGGAAAGTCTGATGATTTTTTTCGATGGAGTTTATTTGGTCTTTGGTATTTCTGGCTCAGATTTTAATATAAGCTAATGTAGCCAATAACTTTACAGAAAGATTTGAATTAAATTCTTTCATTGATATAACATGAACGTGTTTCTCGAAAGAAATAAAAATAATGTGTTAGTCATATGTCCTGATGTGTTACTCTTTCAGGGCACACACAGCAGTGAAAATAGCTCCCAGATATTCCTCACCAACTGTTCATGTTTTGGATGCATCAAAAAGTGTTGTAGTGGTGAGTAGTGTGATAGTGATTGGTCCAACCTGCTGCATGGTATAAACGCCTGAGTGATTGGACACAGTTTCCTGTGAAGCCTTGCAAAAGATTGTGGCTTTGAGCTAGTGTGGGTTTCGTGTGAACTCTGAATGGTGTAATCAAATACCTTTCTACGACCTTGACGGGGCAGTTTTATCGCCTTTTTGACTTTGATACTCCGCATGTACTTGTATGCAGAAATATGTTCTACTGATAATTGACAGTTACACACAAATCATAGCTGTGTAATGATAATTAAGGAAATGATAAGTCAGTGGATGAAGAGAGTTGTATGTGGCTGTGTTACAGTGCTCCTCGTTAATGGACGAATTCTGTCGAGATGAGTTTGTGGAGGAAGTGAGTGAGGAATATGAGGAAATCAGGGAGGAGCATTATGATTCCCTGAAGGTGAGTCTGCCATGTGTGAGGAGATCAGGAAGCAGCATTATGATTCCCTGAAGGTGAGTCTGCCATGTGTGAGGAGATCAGGGAGCAGCATTATGATTCCCTGAAGGTGAGTCTGCCATGTGTGAGGAGATCAGGGAGCAGCATTATGATTCCCTGAAGGTGAGTTTGCCATGTGTGAGGAGATCAAGGAGCAGCGTTATGATTCCCTGAAAGTGAGTCTGCCATGTGTGAGGAGATAAGGCAGGAGCATTATGATTCCCTGAAGGTGAGTCTTCCATATGTGAGGAGATCAAGGAGGAGCATTATGATTCCCTGAAAGTGAGTCTGCCATGTGTGAGGAGATCAAGGAGGAGCATTATGATTCCCTGAAGGTGAGTCTGCCATATGTGAGGAAATCAAGGAGGAGCATTATGATTCCCTGAAGGTGAGTTTGCCATATGTGAGGAGGTCAGGGATGAGCATTATGATTCCCTGAAGGTGAGTTTGCCATATGTGAGGAGATCAGGGATGAGCATTATGATTCCCTGAAGGTGAGTTTGCCATGTGTGAGGAGATCAAGGAGCAGCGTTATGATTCCCTGAAAGTGAGTCTGCCATGTGTGAGGAGATAAGGCAGGAGCATTATGATTCCCTGAAGGTGAGTCTTCCATATGTGAGGAGATCAAGGAGGAGCATTATGATTCCCTGAAAGTGAGTCTGCCATGTGTGAGGAGATCAAGGAGGAGCATTATGATTCCCTGAAGGTGAGTCTGCCATGTGTGAGGAGATCAAGGAGGAGCATTATGATTCCCTGAAGGTGAGTTTGCCATATGTGAGGAGGTCAGGGATGAGCATTATGATTCCCTGAAGGTGAGTTTGCCATATGTGAGGAGATCAAGGAGGAGCATTATGATTCCCTGAAGGTGAGTTTGCCATATGTGAGGAGATCAGGGAGGAGCATTGTGATTCCCTGTAGGTGAGTCTGATACATGTAAGGAAATCAGGGAGGAGTATTATGATCCCCTGAAGGTGAATCCACCATATGTGAGGAGAGTAGGGAGGAGCATTACAATTCCCTAAAGGTGAAACTGCCATATTATGAAGTTTATGCCATATTATGAGTTTGTAAGTCACAATGTTGCCTTCTGAAAGAACAAATTACATATTCTTCTGTCATGAAATGCACGTCCTAAGCAGCAATTTTATTCTGTCATGTATGGGTACAGATGCAGAGGATACAAAGAATGCACAAGTTTTCTCTCCAAAATACAGTTTTAGTACGTTTAAATTGGTCAGCGTACATGTACTAAAATAATGTTTGTTTTTACTTGGCCAGGACCGCAGGTATCTGTCATTAGAACAGGCGAGAAGTAAGGCCCTGGTGATAGACTGGCAAACTGAGCCTCCAGCAGGTAAGAGCCAATATGAGAGCCACACATGACAACATCATGAAGATGGGGTAATGGATTCTTGATGTCTTCAGGGGTTGAAGGTTTGGCCCCTCAATGCTGTGTGTTACTAAAACTTATTTAAGAAAAGAAAGTTGCTTGAATTATAACTGTAGCGTGTTTTTAGTTTGTGAAAACATTGAAACTTATGTTAAGCGATCCACAGATGACATTACACTGAACTGCGAATTAATTGTGTCTGAGAATAAAATTTTCAGAAGGAAGTTTTCAGCTACATTCTTTTCTTGAGTAGTTACATGGACATGTAAATTTATCAGATGCATCTCAGCCAATGCCTGGTCATTTCCCCCCCTTCCCTCCGTCTTTGACTGCAGAGCTAACTGCTGTTATTTAAAAGTGATAAAGATAGATAAATGTTTGCCTTCCAGTTCCTCCATCGTTCACAGGTCTGAAGGTGTACAGAGACTATGATCTCTCCCTACTTGTACCCTACATTGACTGGAAACCATTCTTTGATGTCTGGCAGCTGAGGGGGAAGTACCCTAATAGAGGCTATCCAAAAATATTCAAAGACAAAGATGTTGGTTGGTATAAGATTATGTCTTCTAAAGTAATTTGGTTACCTGATCTCCGTGCACCTATTGAGCATAATGTGTAAATATATTTCATTGAAGTTTGTGCTTTGTTTACATAGAGAACCCTATCCCGTGGGTTTCCTGTCTTGTTGTCAGTCATTAAATGAAATGAGACGTAGTTAAAAATTCTGAACAGAAAGAATGTACTAAGATTTCAAACAAAAACACAGTGGCTGCAGGCTGTTGCAGTCATTTCACTTGAAATATTGAAGAATGTTCATGTTTGACAATTGGGAACTCATAATATTCTGTCCCGCTTTAAACACATTGGTCCCAAACTTTGTGTTCCTTGTTCTTCCTATCTCGACTGAGTCTCCCACTTGCAGTAGCAATGTTCTACTAATTCTCTAAGGCGAGGAAGCTCAGAAAGTGTTCAAAGACGCCCAGGCCATGTTGTCAAAGATAATCACCAACAAGTTGCTGCGTGCCAGTGGTGTGGTTGGCTTCTGGAGAGCTAACAGTGATGGAGATGATATAGAGTTGTATAATGACGATTCATCAGTCGCGGCTAAGTTCTATGGCCTAAGACAGCAGGTTGGTATGAGCAGTTCACCCTTACCATATATCTTCTGCATGGCTTGAGTCTGTTTTTGTGTTCTTGTTATTTAGTGCATACTCATAAAGTATGTTTTATTGTTATAATAAAGCAGTCCTTATTACAGCTTGATGCTCTAGCGATATAAGGTTAACAGAAACAGACATGCCCTGTTTTTGTGTTCTGTTTTTGTGTTCTTGTTATTTAGTGCATACTCATAAAGTATGTTTTATTGTTATAATAAAGCAGTCCTTATTACAGCTTGATGCTCTAGCGATATAAGGTTAACAGAAACAGACATGTCCTATTTCTGCACCTTTTTTTGCATGCTCACTTTGTGTGGTTTCAGACATATTTTGAAGGCATTTCTTTGCCCAAAACTGAAAATACTGAATTTTCTGTAAAGCCCTGATGTAGCTAAAATTGAAAAATTGAAACCCCAATTTTTGTCACAGTTTAAGGATTAAACTATTTACATTGCATTCAGAGTTGGTGTTTGGTGTTGAAGGATTAGGGAAGTTTCAAGATTTAGAGCGATTTAAATGTCAGTTTCAGAGTGCATTATAATTTAGCAGAATCAAGATATTTCAGCATAAATCTTTTACCAAACCTTATAACTGATGTCATAGGTTATTTGAAGACGACACAAATTTGTTACAGGCTGAAAAAGACGCCCACTCTGATGAACCCTACTACTGCTTATCTGACTTTGTGGCCCCGAGACAGTCCGGATTGACGGATCACATCGGCATTTTTGCGGTGACAGCAGGGCATGGGGTGGCAGAAATGTGCAAGGAGTAAGCATCCAAGAGGTTAAACAGTTGTATGCAAGTACTAGGGATAAACCTGAATAGCATATCTATATGGTGGTCTCCATGGCTCTTTTTGCATGTAGATCTTTTGCAATCTCCAGTAATCGAAGATCTGCTCGGGGTGGTAGTTCACAGATCAGCATATCACAGGAAATGTGATCCTGTGAGTAAGCGACCTAGCTGTCCAATATTAAGTATTGGATAATACTTTTATATCATCTGAAGAAATCATGAGAAAATGAAAAACTATCTCTTTGTCACAGACATTGAATATCAACTGTAGATGGTTGGATGTGTAATTAATGTTTTATTATTAAAACTGATGTTTTATGAAGTTACTGCCTGATTCTGTTGAAGATTCGAGGCTAGCTTTGATGATTACAGTATTATAATGGTGAAGGCTCTAGCGGATCGTCTAGCTGAGGTAAGAAGGGGTCCTTGGAGGACACCACCTGTTGTTTCAGATTTAATTCTTGAGAGACATTTTAACATCTGTTTTGGCCAATTTTGGCCAGGCGGTTTTGTCGCGGCGTCCGTCTGTCTGCCCATCAGTCTGTCTGTCAGTATTCTTGCACACGCACTATCTTTAGAACAGTGTATATGATGTTCACCAAACTTACACCACACTTACATGTTGTCATAAGGAAGAACCCTATTGATTTTCGGCAACCTTGCCCTTTTCTTCAAGGTCGTTGGGGTCATTTAAATTAAATTTTTCAAAAGGCTTGTAGACGCTCTTTCCCTAGAATGCCTTAGACCAATTTCATCAAACTTACACCACACTTACACTTAGGCATGAGGAATAACCCTATTGATTTTCAGCCACCTTGAACTTTTTCTTCAAGGTCATTGGAGTCATTTAAATTAAATTTCACAAAAGGCTTGTAAACGCTCCATCTCTAGAACGGTTTACCCCAAGTTCACTAAACTTACACCACACTTCCACTTTGGCATGAGGAAGAACCATATTGATTTTCAGCCACCTTGACGTTTTCCTTCAAGGTCATTGGGGTCATTTAAGTAAAATTCTTGTAAGGGCTCTATCTGTAGAAAGGTTTAGCCCAAGTTCATCAAACTTATACCATGCCTACACGTTGGCCTGAGGAAGAACTCTATTGATTTTCAGTGACCATGACCTTTTCTTCAAGATCGTTGGGGTCATTTATGTTGAATTTTATCAAAGGCTTGTAAATGCTTGTAAATCTCGTGAAAGTTATACCACATCTACACAATTTTAGGAATGGCTGGTATTATAAATAATATCTCTTGGAATTTGAATCTATTTATTAATGCTGAGGGGTTTTAAGTACATTGCACTATATTTTTTTTCCTATTTCATTACCATACAGATGACCTTTTTGGGGTCTTAGCAAGGTATGAACTTTTCACCAGCCCATGAAAAAAATGTTGTCTACCATTCATCATATTTTCAATATGAAATACACCCCAGATTATGCAGGTGATAGAACTTTACTTCTCACAGTTTCTGAAATAGTTAGTGTGATGAATTGTTCCAGGCTTTTGCTGAGGAGCTCCATGAGAGAGTAAGAAAAGAGCTGTGGGGGTACAACTCCGAAGAGGCTATGGAGTCTTCAGATCTTCACAAGATCAAATACCAGGTGGGTTAAGAGAAACCTGTGCTGATGGGTTGATCCTAAAGTGTCGGGTTTGATGTGATCAGGAGCAAAATGTTCGGAAATCAAACAAACCTTACAGTATAGCATGGATGTTTGGAAAAAATGACCTATTTAAAGCTTATCAAATATGTGCAAATCAAATGTTAAATTTAGTCTGGCCCTTTATCAGTTTCCCTACAGAAACAGTAACCATGAAAGAGTAAAAGTTTCAACCTCCCTTCGTTTTGCAATATGATTAAATTTGAAATGTTATGAATTCATGTAGTGGCATATGAGCCTGTCAGTCAACCAGCATGTTTGCATGTTGCCAGGGCATTCGTCCCGCCCCCGGCTACCCCAGTCAGCCTGACCACACAGAGAAGGAGACCATGTGGCGGCTGATGGGAGCAGACACAGCTGACATCACACTGACGGAATCATTGGCCATGCACCCCGCTGCCTCAGTCTCAGGTCTCTACTTCACACACCCACGCTCCTGCTACTTCTCTGTTGGGAAATGCACCAAAGACCAGGTGAGTTGAAATACAGACAACAGAAGGTTGATAATGGTAGGTGGTTGCCTGCATTTGGCAGATGGAACTGTTGTTGTGTAAAGTGTTTATTAATGCTGACAGTGCTTCAGTTATATTTTTACTGATCTAGATCAGTAAGAAATTTATCATTGTATGATTTTGATATACTAAGTCAAAGGATGCCATTTTGAGGCCATTTGGATCGTTTTCCAGTACTAGTCATTCTCCCCAGTTAATGAAACATGTTATTTTTTTAAGGATCGTGATGTTGAGTGTGTATGGTTTTAAAAGATATGTTTACGTGACATTTTGTTCTTAGTAAACAACTGCACCAGTATTTGATATCCCTGTTGTAAATTGTTACTGTTATACGAGATATGCTATAAATTACAGATATCTGACTATGCTCAGAGGAAGGGTATGGATTTGACCACGGCAGAGAAATGGCTCGGACCAAACCTAGCCTACGACACTGACTGAAAGGTTTAGGTTGACAGGTTTTATGAAGTTTTTGTGGGAATTACATTTGTAACCCTTGAGAGTTTGCTGATATTTGTCTTCGTATCTATACTAATATGTAAATGTTGTTTCACATGACTCGTGGTGAAGTACAACATATGCTAATATTTGATGTTTGTTTGAAATATTTAGTACATCAACATACATGTAGCTAAAAATAAAACACCATTCTATATTTTTTTGTAGTGTGATAAGTGTGAAACTGGTATGTCTTCTCACCCTTCTGTTTGGGACGCCATGGTGCAGTTGAGATATTGCCAACATCCTTTCATACCACAATCATTCATTCAGTCTATTACTTGGGACATCTGGTCTGCCCGTTTGAGCCAATTTACATGTAATTGTAACAGAAATACACAGTTTCTTTTCTCTCGCCTGGTTGTTCCATCTAATGAACATCTTCTCCATATCTTTTCTTTCCCAAGAAAAAAAAAAGGCTGGTGGAGAAATGTAAATATTCCACAGCACTAATACCTGTCCCAAAACTTAGAAGAAATAGGGTCATTATGATGTAATCACACTGATAGAATTGCCGCGGTACATCTATTAATAGACTATTTTAACCATTGGAATAATGCCAATATGCTATATTACAAATTGTTACTTTTTGAAGTTTTGAATCTTGCGATGTTTAAGTCTTCTATATGATAGTTTTTTCTCTAGAAACGATGATGTTACACAGCAGAGTATGAATAATAGTTCTAATGCACCAGTTCGTTGTTTTGATGTGGTTATTTGTACCATCATGATTATTTTTGAGGAAAATATATGTGTTGAATCTGAATTTTTTGCCTTTGTACCACTCTTTGGGATTGCATTTAACTTAAAACTTGTCCCACATGCATACCTTGTATATCATGGTTCAGGTAAAGTTTTTGAATAACTTACCTGCAGATGGTATAGCTTTTTCTCACTGAAATACAACTTTATCTTTTAGTGTGTATTTCACTACTGGTGATGTTTTGACATAACAATTACTTTTAAATATTTCAACAAGTTGAAGTTTCTGCTTCAGTGAACTGTACTTCTACACCTAGGGTGTGGAAAAACTCCATGTATGTAGTAACAGAGATATTTTCATTGTGTAAGTGTGCATAATGTTGGTTTATTTTCACACAACTACAATGACAAGGAAATTAACTTCTTGTTGACAAGATCAGTTGGATTGGTAGTCAAAATTGAATTTGCTACAGATTTCTTAACATGATGGCATCTTAGAGGAAAAGTGTACTCTTAAGATGTGGAAACAAGGTCTTGTATCACAAGATGATGACCATGTTCAGACAAGAAGGATAACTCTTCATTGTATTGTGATTTGAATCGAATGCCTCACAGTTGTCTTCCTTGAACTGTATATGTAATACTTGGCCAGTATGATTTAGAATTGTAAACATTAGTATGGAATTACCTGACCCACTTCATATAGTCCAGTGGGTCAGGTACTACCAGAAAATATTAACATGAGCAAAACTTGGTGCATTTAGGAATGTCATTTACTTGTTGATGTTTGTGTTCTGGTAGGCTTGGAGAATTTGTACTACTGTTGTGAAATAATCTCAATGGGTATATACGGAGGAAGTGCCGAGGGATCTCTTTTCAGCAAGAATTGTGCTTTATGTGCTAATGTGTTAATTTGGTAATTTACCTCTATCCTTCAAAGTGCTTTTGGATATAGGATGTAATCATGTTACAGACTGTTGATTTATGTGTGATACCAACTTGCGAACACCAACACTTTGTAAGCAAACGTGCAAATTTGTCCTGCTTGACAAATGTGCTTGGATATGCTTGTTACTGGAGGATCGTGTAGATGGTTGTGCAATCTGGGGAGAGCATATTAAGCTCTACTGATTGCATGTGTCATTGATTATAGATTCGTAGGACCAGGCAAAACTTTCATCGTGCTTTCATAGACTCAGTAATTGGAACATGGGATATATGCAGATACTGGGGATGTATATACGTATGAAGAATATTTATAGAGAGTATCAAACACTTTGAGCACATTGCATGACTCAAAAAAATGATTAATATGTATTATATAAATGGTTTGTAAAACTTAAGTTTGTTAAAACTCATCACAGAAGAAGTCACACTATCATTGTTAATGACCAGTTTTAACGGGAGAATAACATGAAATATTTTTGAGCACGTGTGATTTTACAAAATGAGACCTTCATTTACGATTTGTTATCCTTGTGCAGGAGATATTAATGATGTTTGTAACCCAGCAAATTGTTTATTTTGGGCCCCTTTGTAATTATATGAATTAAGTTTGGATCTGGCAAAAAGTTGTTAAAATCCTCATTATATATCCTCATAAACTAAACATTAACTAAACCTTTTTGACACCCGCATTGTCTCTGTTATTTGAATTGTTCATTTTTGTGAGAACTGCTCAGGAAAATGCGTGAACTTACAACTGATAAAGACCAGTTATATGTATCAAAAAGTGTATCATGTTTTATACTCTACATATTTTTATATTTATAGCAATACCAGGGCAGTAAATTACGAAACTCATTAAAACGTAGATTTTGAAAATATTGTTCCATTTTGAACTTGTTTAAAGTCTGATTATGTATAGTGTAAGAGTAGTACTTGAATTGTTATCTATTGTAATTAAAGATCGGCCAGAAAAGTGCATTTTAGAGGCATTAAAGGCCATAAAATATTACGTTCGCTGCTGAAGCATTTTTCTACTAGGATAACGCCCTACCATCCAACAGACCTAAAAACACCTTTCTAAGATCAGTAGAACTCTCAATCAAGCAAAATAAGTAACCTAGTCATGGACTAGACTTTATGTCAAATACAGCATGTACAGTAGCTACATACAAAACTAACCCTGTGTGACTATATGGGTCTGGTTGTCAGGAAGCATGATGCATTTGTTTCATTCCATAATCCAAATATATTAAATAAAGCTATGATGGAACATCACAGTATTTGCTGTTACTCAGTTCGTTACGCGTAGCAATGTGTTACCGTTACAATATAGTACACATCATAAAGAATTGTTTGCATTCATTTCAGTATTTTTTCGTTCAAGGATATTTTGAAAATGGTAATGGATATCCTTACAATTGTTCTCATTTCCCCCCGGGCTCTACCCCCCCCACCACCGCTGGCCGCCGTCGTCTAAGTGAAATATTCTTGAGCACAGCGTAAAACACAATCAAATAAATAAGTAACTAAATGTAGATATGTAGTATGGTGTTCATGCGATCTTGCATGTAGAAAGGGGTTGCCAAACACATGAAGTCCGATGCATATGGACAGGTTGCTCATGGCTTGTGTGAGAGCGGTTGGTCTAAAGAGAAATGTGCTGCAATAAGTTTGAAAATAAATGATTGGATCGCATTGAAAGCGTGTCCTAACGCGAGGGGTGGACCCTCGATGGCTAATTCGGCGAAAGGGTCACTCTCCCAAGCTGAGCGGTCCTTGACACGCAGTATTGCCCCATGGCTGTTCTTTGGATAAGTCTGTCACACGAAGACTAAAGTCTGAAGTTTAGAAAGGTTTCTGGAGAAAAGTCGCAAGGCAGTAATCTTCTCCGGACTCTCGTTCGGCCATTAACCTAACTTCTGTCACAAGAAACACATAGCTTCCTGGTTTGATTTATTTAATTATGTGTTTGACAAATCCGTACTCCAGAATCCTGGTTTGAACTAGAACAATGCATCGGTTCTTTGTTTTCCAGGCTACTCTTGCATAAGAATCATTCAGTTTTGAAGGAATTCACTTTGTGCTGTTGGTGTATTTCTGCTTATATATATATATTTTCCTTTTTTGGAAGTCACACTGCCATCCTCAAATACGTATAGGGGTGTTCATATACCACATCGAAGAGACCTAGGCAGTTATCGGAGAACAGGAAAGGTCGATATTAATCACCATGGTAACCAGTCCTTGCAGTCTCTCCAGTGCGTGGTTCATTATGTGAGAAAGAGACATGAATTATTCTCGACCAATATCGATCGCAGTCTGCTGACGTCATCAGCGATCGTCACGCACAAACACAGCCAGGACTGGTCGGCCTTTCGGTAAGCAGGGAACCAAGGACATTGGCCGAGCAACACAAGCGATTCCATTTTCCAAGCTTATATCGTTTTGTCCAGACGTCTAGGCTATACAAAACGGTAAGCAACATATTTTACATTCTTGGTAACCATTTAACACGTATTGGTAAGCATAAGTGAGTTTCCCGTGTCACCAAGATCTGTTGAATCCGCAAGTGTAATTCGAAAGATACAGACTTAGCTTCCTTCTGAAGGTATCTCAAAAACGATCCGACGTCTCTCAGCATATGGCTAAGCCGAGTCTCGTAGCTGAACCAAAGAAACCTCTTATATAGAGCGGTATCTAGCGGGGCCTCGTGGTTCCGAAGAATCATCCGTCCGCCGACACAAATTCATGTCCAAAATTGAAAAAAGAAATCAGTAACATGCGATTTCGTGTATTCGAGTATCGACTTATTTGAATTCAACATTCTACATGCATTTAAATTCAACCTTATCTTTGCTGTGGGGGTTTGTATTTAGCATAGATATGATAAACATTAAAAACGTGTTCTGTATAGACAATCCTGTTTCGAAGCCACGTAATTGAAGGTATACGGGAATACTTGTAGTTGATGTTTCACGTGTAATGTTTATCTAGTATTTCTGTTATTTGTGATAGTTACTATCCGCAGGTCTTTCACGTTGTCTTGGACTTTGGTTTCTGTCTCCGATAGAGCACGGAAATTTTACCTGAAACAGTAAAATGTTCTTACGAACGAATCAATGGCAATGGCTATACGCCACTTAAGCAGTATTACAGCCATTATGTTATCGTGCTAATGTCATTTGGACGAAGTTTAGGTATATATCTGAGATATGATCTCTCTGTATTAGGTATAAAATTGACGTGTTCTAAACATTTTATCTGGCTGAAAAGATCTGACTAGTTATAGGCTATGGCAGTTATGTAGTGGTTAACAATGTTCATGGAAGGTAGTCATTCTGGATGTCGACTTCTGAGTTCCAACTCACAGTATCGAGGGTAGTGTCCCTTTCTCTGGGCCAAATGACGATGCCGTTTGCTTTTGGCTCATGCTGATACATCCATGTACAATTACCCTAACTCCTCTAATTATTGGAAACCTGGCCTGCCCCTTTTTTATCAATGTACGGGTAATTGTAACAAGAGAACACGGCTTCATTATCTCACATGATTAGTCCATCTAATGAACAACATAACTATATCTTTTCTTTGGTGAATAACTTGGAGAGAAAAATAATTGTTTAGTTTCAGTTAATGATACCTGTCCCCCAAATTAGAAGAATTAGTGTATGTTGCGGGTATAATATTTATGAACTTTTTTGGTGTGAGTTCTACTCAAGTATGGTTCACCTGTGTGCGGTCAGAAACAGAAGAAATTGAACATAACCCAGAGGTGAAGAACGGTGGGCGGGGGAGGGGACATTGCACATGACAAGGTTTCTGGGGCACCAAAGCTATACTGGAGATATATAATCAAAAAGATGCACCCACCATGCTCTGGGTTGAATATTTAATAGGAAAACACAACTAGCAGGTGGTGAATAAATTGTGCGTATAGTCACATTAAAGCTTTTTTGCGCCGCAGCTGTCCTTATGCCGGGAAGAAAGAGTGGGTGTGTGTCAGACGCAGTTTTGATGATACAATAGTCAACCTGTAGGAAACAACACTTTTCTCGTGAATAACGTGTGCGCCGACAGTTCGGTGCGGGGCTGAACACCTGCACTGGTGAAATTCACTTGTTAAGTAGGCTGTCTTGGATTTAAATTGAACCCTGTCTTAATTAGAGAATTTGCGGTTTCCTCCGCTCTCCCTGTTTGCAGGGGCCGTAGTGATTTGTGTGGCGCCTTCCATCATCATACATCAGTATGGTGTGTATATCAGTACGTCACAGGTTGGCAAATTTGTCAAGAACTTGTCACAGATCGGCGAAGTACTCCGGGTACATCGGTTTCCTCCAACGACAAAACTGACCAACATTGTATGTGCAAAAATCTTGAACATGACATTAAATAACAGTGAAATATTTAAGCCAATAAAAATAGTCCTGTATGTTATCCAGAAATACACGAATATGAATATTTCTTTCTATTACTTTCCCACTCGTAAATGACATTGAAATAAGGCTGTATGTATAGTTTTATACACTGCCTACTATATTTTGTGTGCCGTTATAACCACACGAGCCGAGATGTTCCAGGTATCTTGCTGATGAATACAGTTCACTCACACGTGTACTGAATGCCGACGTTATGAAATGCGCCTTCATGTATGACCATTGCACGTGTTCCACTAAAGCAATGACCAAGAACGGCAGGTGGTGTTAGACCATCGTCCCTGTAATTACATGCACCTTAGCATGCACCGTGTGCTGACAATTAACAGGTTAGTAATAAAGAGTGGCTGAGGAATTGATCTATGGATCACTGCGCAAATCAAAAGGACTGCAGCACTTCAGATTCGTAGGCCTAAGTCATTTCGAAGGTTTAAAACAGGCAAGCGTAGATCTTACATATTTATGAATACAGAATATGTTTTTTTTTAATTGTTTAGCATTAATACCTAAGTTAAAAAGACGTCCTAAACCAACCTGAATTGAATTTTCTAGATCGAACCGCAAAATATATGTACTTTTCCTATTATTGTCATCGCCAAAGTCATTCCAGTGAACGTAACGTAAATTTGCTATAATTTACATCCAATTATTTATTTCAGTTATTTATTTGATTGGTGTTTTACGCTGTACTCAAGAATATGTCACTTATACGGCAACTACCAGCATTATGGTGGGAGGAAACCTGCGGCCCCCCGCAGGTTCCCAGCAGACCTTCCCGCGTCGGACCAGAGGGGAAGCCAGCCTGAGCTGAACTTGAACTGGATTAGCGCAAGCGCGCTAACCAACTGAGCCACGCAAACCCCCTAACATCCAAGGCATGTTCAGTTTTCAGCTTTGTTGGCATTATCAACTAATTTAAAATTTACTTTTTCTGTACCATTCTAGAATCAAATAACAAATTGATTTGCTTTCTAATATTTCCGATTTACATTTTACTGATTCTACCAAATGCTCGTTTCAGAAATTTTCCTTTCAAATGTTCCATGGGTTTCATTCATGGTAAATTTATGAGGTATTGCAGAATTTGTGCACACCTCATTGGTACAAGTCCTTTACCACGCTATAGATTTATTGGAATAGACGAAGAACGTGGTGATTGGTCCATCGTTCTGCGTATTCTTATATAATAATCTGGATCTAAATACATACATTAATTTCATTGGCTCTCTGCTTTGAAGGGATACAGTATCGATTCTAACTGGCTGAGGGCGTGTTTTCTTCTTTGCCATGCATATTATCTTCACTTGTATAGCAATATATCGAAAAATCCAACGTATAGCGTTTAGGTTACGTCTTACATTGTAGCATTTGTTACATCTTGTTCCTTGTGTGACGATTTTAATCAACGTTACAGGCAACGTTCAAAAAGTATGTGTATAGTGTCTCAGCTATCTCCCATCAACGACCTTCACTGTAAGTTTTTTTAAGCGTTCAGTGAGCATAATTCTCTTGTGAATAGAATAATATATTTTTATATGGGATGACTTCCATTTTGTCTTGGAACTTATACACAATGGCAGTGAACATGATTGCACGAATATACGAGTTAAAATAACACGGTAGAATTTACTGCCGATATACATTCAAGATGGAATGGTAGGTTCAAACTCTGCACGAATGGAATGGGTTCCATCCCTGTTAGGGCAGCTAAAGATATCGGCCTTAATATATAGTTACCAGTGATCCAAGTTCCAGTGCTTATCAGGATACCACGTTTCAGACCTATTCATGTCATATGTTCATGATCGTGGTTTTCTTACAGGTGGCACGGCGATATGCTAGCCCGGTGGCTCCCTGCCCTTGTGGCCCTGATTAGCCTGGCCAACTGCTTCCACTACCAAGACTCGAACCCTTACAATAATCTCCTCCTTAGTAACTTATACCGTCTGGCCGAACTGGAGGACCTGCAGGAACCTGCCGAGGACGTGTATGAACCAATCAAAGGCTTGGACAACCGAGATGCTGGCTGGCCAGACGTCGCTTACACGGATATACTGAATGAGGCTCAGCTGCGAGACCAAGAGTATGAGCCGCAAAACCCTCTGTATGGATATCAATACGTTTCAGGTACGTCATGTGACCTCAAACCCCTCTGTATGGTTACCAGTATGTGAGGTATGTCATGTGGCCTCAAACCCCTCTGTATGGATATCAGTACGTACCAGGTACTTCATGTGGCCTCTAACCCCTCTATATGGATATCATCATGTATCAGGTATGTCATGTGGCTTCAGAACCCTCGATGTGGACATCAATATGTATCAGGTACGTCACGTGGCCTCAAAACCGTCTGTATGGTATCAATATGTAAGAGGTACGTCATGTGGCCTCAAAACCCTCTGTATGAATGTCATTACGTATCAGGTGTGTCATGTGGCCTCAGAACCCTTGGTGAAGATATCAATACATATCAGGTAAGTCATGTGGTCTCAAAACTCTCTATATGGTATCAATATGTATGAGGTACGTCATGCGGCCTCAAACCCCTGTGTATGGATATCAATACGTATCAAGTATGTCATGCGGCCTCAGAACCCTCGGTGCGGATATCAACACGTCTCAGGTACGTCATATGTCCTCAAAATCCTCTGTTTGGATATCAGTACTTCTTGTGTACATAGTTCTCTATATGTATCATGTACGTCCTGTGGTCTCAAAACCCTCTATATGGTATCAATATGTATGAGGTACGTCATGCGGCCTCAAACCCCTGTGTATGGATATCAATACGTATCAAGTATGTCATGCGGCCTCAGAACCCTCGGTGCGGATATCAACACGTCTCAGGTACGTCATATGTCCTCAAAATCCTCTGTTTGGATATCAGTACTTCTTGAGTACATCATGTGGCCACAAAACCCTGTGTATGGTATCGGGTACGTCATGTGGTATCAAAACTCAGATGACACCATTCACATGTACACATATGCTAAGATACATCGCCGTTGCTCGTCCACAGTACTCTGAACGTACATGTAACCCTCGTATGGCATCCTAGGCTTCCTCGAAGACAGATTAGACTTGGGTGACAGTTGAGGTCTGTGACCTCATGTATATATACCAAGTGAGGCTACTGTAGCTGACGGCTAACTTTGATTGACAGGTGGGGCAGGTGAAGGAGAACAGCACCTCAGCCCTACAGGAGAGCTGAAAAACAACCAGGAAGTTAAGACCGACAAGGTTCTTCCAGCCTACTGTAACCCTCCTAACCCATGTCCCGTTGGATACACAGGTAATATTATATGAAGAACCATCATTCATGTTGTGTATAGTGTTTAAAGAAAAACAGGGTCGGCAAAATTTCAGTTTCATGTATACACGTGATAAGATGCACGGATTGATCAATGAAAGTAGACTTACCTCTATGTATTTGTTTAAAAGGTAGGCCTATACATGGCTATCCTTGTCGACTGAACGTGAAATATATGTGCAGATTTTACTATTCTTTCCGCATGCATTATAGCGATGAGGTATGCATATATCCGTCACATCGACTAACTCAAGTTGGTACACACGTGCATTTATATATAACGCCCCTCCAAGGCTTATGAGTGGAATACGAATGTCGGACTTGACGCTCAGATCCCAAGTGACAGTTGGGATATCTGCTATAGTATTAAGTTTATATTATTTTTGATATTTCAGAACAAGATGGGTGTGTGGAGAATTTTGAAAACACGGCTGATAATAACCGGAAATTTAACGCCAAACAGGAATGTGCCTGTGACGCTGAACATATGTACAAATGTCCTAAAGGTAGCAAGCAGATAAACACCAAGTCAGGTGAAGAGCCCAGCCCAGATGTCAACGAACTGAACAAGGTCATGGAACAGCTCGGAGACCTCGATGATCCCGACAGCGAGGTCAGCTAAAGATTAGTTCTGTTCTTCAAAATGCATTGATTCAAACTCAACATCAGGTTCAAAATTCCTCGAGTTAATAGTTCAGTCTTAATATTTATTTTATTTATTTATTTGATTGGAGTTTAACGCCGTACTCAAGAATACTTCTTACCGGTATATCACGGTATCCAGCATTCATTCCTAAGGCTGGATTATATAACAGAGAAATCTAGTATTAGTTCGGTTCGGCGGATCTTGTCATCTGTCATCTGTGCTAAAAGGATGAATATTCTGTTCTAATACTGGCACATCTGTCATAAAACTGTAACATACATTCTTTTCTACTCCTCTTGTAAACGTATATGTGTTGCACAGAGTCTAAAATAAAACAAATACATTATTATATAATAAATGTAACGATTCATACACGCAGTTGTCATGCATTGGGGAAATCGTTGAAAAGGAACATGTTAAATATGTTATATACGAAAGACTGATCACTCTGCACCTTGCAGGCAGTTCTGGTGTGGTAATCATTCTATAGAGGGACATTGTATTTTGTTACAGTTTCTGCACCCGTATACAAACGGCGAGAAGAGACATTCCAGAGTTGCCAAGAAAAGCCCAATCCGGATTAGCAAAAGATCTGGCATGGATAATGTGAGTCTCACAACACAACTCAATCGGTGTGCATGTATTAAATGAGATATTTTGAGTGATTCTAGACCAGTGACATCTCTGTATTGTTGTTTTTTGGGGGTTTTTTTTGCGTGCTTTAACCTAATTCTGCGTAAGCCATGGTTCTAGGGGGTGTGTAAGTTACTCCTTCTGGAACACTTACATGATTAAGTAAAATAAAACCCTGACTGAGGTAAAAGTTGCTATAAAGGCCAGATTTGAGTGTTTATGTGTGACCATTTGCCAACTATAAAACTGTTCTGGATTTACTCTCTCTGTTGTAGACTTTCATATTGTATTCCTGTATAAACCAGGATTCTGCTTGTGTACATTGAGTATCCCCGAGACCTGGTTCCTTTGCTTTGTTTTCATGTTATTGTGCACATGATTTAAATGTGATGACAACACAGTATTTGGAGAAATTCTATATCAATGACGTCTTATAAATTGCATTTAACATCACTGTAAACGGCGTGTAAATTGTTACTTCTTAAACACTTATACGAACATGTAAATTGACAAGAGGCCGGATTTCACCGGTAACGTGTGACCATTTGCCAACTATCATCGCTGCTCTCCTTTTATTCTCTTTGCTGTAGTCATTTATGTTCATTCGGAACAGTTATGAAGCTTGAATGAGTTAGAATTCGTCTGTATGGTAATGAGTCCACGTTCTTGTACAATGTGCAGTGTGTAAGTCTGTATACACTGGAGAGGTTTTCCATGAGGAAAGCATCCTAATTTGCTATTCAGTTTATTAATATAATTTCCTTGTGTAATTGCACAAAACTGCATGTTTTTGGAAATGCAGATTGGAGACATAGATGATGGTGTTTTTCACAACATAATTATCAGCAGAATTTGTTTTTGCCTTTCAGTTTGTGGCCGAAGGGATGGAAGATCCCTATTTTATGGGAGCGAGATTTCATCAAGTCGCCAAGAAATCGCCGACGTATTTAGGATGAGAGCAATTCTCCGTATATAAAGAAGCTTAAAAAAGTATATATTTAGTTATATATGAGGGTATAAAATCTGTAATCCAACTTAACATGCTGACAAAATCACTTTCTTTCGGACCATGAATTCTGTTCAAAATACTTTCGTTAGAGCCCAACCGGCTTAAGGGAAGAGATATAGGGTGTTCGGGGCAGATGGAATTCAGAGGTTGTGTTTGTAGGGGCGACAAAGTTATTAAAATATATATAATTGTTACTGAAGTATACTTATTGTTGTATTTATGTGTAGATTTAAGGATGTACATTTACAATGTCGGTAATCTCAAATAACATATCTCTGTGGATAGTATGGAGTATTGAGAGCTTGTCATCATATCAGTCTGATAGAATCCTTGTACTGACCAATCTTTGTGTTGATATTTGGATTCACTCACATTGCTATATGATACTACGGGGAAACTTTGCATTAATAAAGTGTAAATAGCACAAAGTCGGACGATTCCATATTTTGTCAGCGTCGAGTACATGTGTGATATATGTGATCTTTGGATGCTTCCTTATTCTGAAAGTCCAGAAGAATATTTTATTGTTTTCTATAAAGACATATTGTATCGGAAGTCTGCATTCCGCTGAGAACAAAGTCGACCGCTCCGGTTATTCTCTCCTGTTCGGTGCATATAAGACGCTTGTTTAGTTGACACGGCGAGAGCTATATAGTCTTTTAGTATAATATATATACAGCCTATACGTTAAAAAGGTTTTTTGACAAGAGGGAGTATATCGCAAGGTTTATTAAAGCAATGTTGCGTTTAAGTGTTGGATTTTTTTATTATTTTTTTTTTTAAATACAACAATGCATAGTTTCTCATCAAACCTTCTGGCAACGGCAGAGCCTTTGTGCTGAACGCAATATAATATAGTGCATATGTCATTTCATAGGATATTAAATGAATGTATAGTGCTCACATAAATATGGCCGATCATTCCACAAGGTATTAGTAAGAATGACCTAAAACATAAACGGACTTCTAAGTATTGCCTTGAAGGGCGTGTTCTCTCTGCAGAAATGTCAGTCACAAATGATCTCATGTTTCTCTAGTTTTAACCTGGTAACACCTGCATGTGTAGGCCTATAAGAAAATAATGCACTCTCAAAAGACTGAAGATAAAATGTACAGCTATATATGTAAAGATATTTATCTTCTTATACCTGGAGTTTGTTTCTTCAATTCTGACCCACCTTGTTAATTGCATAGTGAATACATTTGAACTTATGTCCCACCGAATATAAATACATATCTATAATTGTATAAATTGGTTTATGTGTGCTATATATTGTTTTCTGTGAGTCGAATTGAAGGAACAGTATAATTGTGTTCTCATGGTCGCTGCTTGTCTTAATAAGTTGTACATTTCTCCCATACCACCCTATCGTCCTCAATCTCCTAATAAATCTTGGTTGTTCAATTAATGCGTGTTATTCATTTTTACTTTACCTATCAGAATATATGTAGCTTTGCGAGAATGAATACTGATACCATTTAACAAACGCTGAAAGGGTCTTGGACCTTTATTTACGCTGGATGTTTTTTGTACGGATAAAAGTTGGGAGACTTTGGCTGATATAGTAGGACCTTTAAATACTGAGGGTGCTGCATTCCATTCCGATTGGAGCGGATTTGTAGTCTTTGCCTCGTCAAGATCTGGTTCGATTTTCTCTCTCACTCTTCTAAACCATGAAAATAATTATCCGGCTCCGGATCGCGAAGCTGTCTTAGACTTACACGTTTATAACTTGGTATCAACTTCAAGAAAGTTTATTGTGCTGAAATTGTTACTCACCTTAAGGATTTTTATTTTAATGCTAGGGTTTGTCTAATTTGACACACACACACACACACACAAAAACAAAAAAAAAAACTTTTAAGCTCAAGTCTAAGATCTGGAATAATACCACAAGTTAATACTAAGTCTGGTATGAGTCTAAGACAGCTTCGTGATCCTTGGCCCTGGGTGTTTAGGCCTAACCTTGGATTACAAAAAACTTCATAACATAGCAATCTGTGTAATCTTGCAGAATGAACGGACTCAATCAAATCCTGTCCGAAGGCTGATTTCGTTTTGGGTGAAGACAATCTGGGAGACTGTGCAAGTCTTTTATGGATTTGTGGGATACAATCGATCCTAGAGCTTTTTAATCAAAACTTTAAAAGAAATTTACCCTTCTTAAGGCCATTAAAGAAAACAAACAAACAAACGGTTTGTATCGTCAGAACTGCTAGGCATGCTGTAGGTAAGTCAAAATCGAAAGCACCTATGCTTGTTATCCGCCTGACACAGAACCCCCTGATATTTTATCGTATCACCATCCTCTAAAAACATGGACTGCTTTCAACGTTTACATTCAAAGCGGCATCTACCGGGAAAACCCCTGAACTAACATCGGAATTTGGCGTGGTGTAACTGCAACAAGAGCATCAAGTTGTGAAGAAAACTCATTTACTATTTTTATTTTGAAATACAAAGAAACGACAAGCACATTCTACAAACCCTAAGTGTAGTGACTGGGGCATTATTTAAATTTAATTTCCAAAGAAAAACTGCTCACAGTTTTATCGCTGCTTCCAGCCTTCTGGCTTATTTTGGACTGCAGTCAAATATAGTCCACTGTCACACCGCGGAGGTACGGGTATTTAATTTAAAGTTCAGAGTTCTGTGAAAACATGACTGACCTTCTTTGTGAAAATCCTTGAACGTTTTCTCAAAGCTACCCATACACACGACCACTAGGATGAATGTTCATTCACAGGACATGCTGATAAATCCAATCGGCTACCTGACCTCGTTTCACTCAAGGTCAACGTGAAATTAATTCAAACATTGCCGTTTTCATGAAACCACTGTCAATCGCCATTCCATTCACGGAATGTAAACAGCAAAAACAGCCTATAGGCTATAACCGGCGTTCACACATTTGCAGCAGTCGTCAGTAATTTCATCATTTCCACCATGGTGGTATCGTCGTTCAGTGCGCGATTTGAAAATTTTCACTGGTCGAGTGTTTGGCTGTGGCCAAACACGATTAGCGGTTACACGGCCACATGGGGAACATATTGTCAATAAATGTAGACTCCGCATTACTGTTGTAAAGCCAGACTTCCAATCAGTCATCATCATTCTGCCGCTCAGTTCAAACAAGATCTGTTTTTAAACTATACCGCACGTTAAAACTTTTTTCGCATCATCCACGTCTTTCTCAAGTGACGACAGCGTGTGAGGGAATTCCCGTGGCGTAGGGATTGATCAGCGTTCCGTGAAGTGACAGCTTTTCGTACATAAAAATAAAAGAATATGATAAATAGATTATCATAATGTGACAGAGTCATTTGGGTTTTATTGTTTGTACTGTTATTCATATAACGGACATGCCCGGTACAGGTTAGCTATGACACGCTTGGAACACGTCATGTTACGATGCTGTTTGTATGACGTCATTCCTGGCTACCCTGTCTACGGCTGTCCTGTAAGGCGGGCTTTGTATTATTTTACTGCAGAGTTCTAAGCAATGTGTCGTAGACGCAGATGTCTTCAGTGTGTGATGTACCGGTATTCTGGGCTGGATATGCCGTGTATCTCCTGATGAGTTTCTGGTCAACAGGGGTAATTAAGTTTATCACGGTTTGTCTGATAATTTCTTTATCATATCGTTTGCAACAACATTGCTATACTTTTATGTGTTCGGCTTTATAGTTCATATTGAGAAAATATAATGATGCGCACACTCTGCCTAGCGTTCACTGTGTATAACGGTATATACGATAACAACTAAAAACCAGCGTTCGGAGTTAAAGATACTTAAACATGCATTATTCTCTAATCTACACGAATTGTTTATTGCGTATGTTTGAAACGAACATATCTGCGTAACATTACTCATGTCACATTCTGTGTTTATGTTCATAGGTTTACTCACGGGACCACTGAATAAAATTATACACATGACGGCCTCGCCACCGCAAATCTTGTGTGTTTCGTTCATTTCCCACGTCACAATAACAATCTGCGATGTTGTATCAGCTCTCGTTGTCTCCAGCTGATACATCATTCACACACTGTTGTAATAATCTCTATGTACCGTCAGAATTGCTAGGCATACTGCAGGTACGTCAAAATCCAAAACAGAGCTAAAACGGCCATAATTTTGTTCAGATGGACGAAACGGTCCAACTATCAAACCTCAGCAGTACCAGTAACGAGTAACTAATTTAAAATGGCTCAAACGCTCCGAACCTTGAATATGAGATGTAACTTTTAGCCATTTTGAATTAAGCCATGCATCAAGTTTCAATCCAGAAACAGGAACCCTTATCAAAAAAGACTGGGCAACTATTTCGAGACGGTCGAACTCACAAGGTGGGGTATAAGGGGTGAGAATGCACCCTTCTAAATGTACTCTAAAAAAGATAGGCCTCAAATGAGAACGGCACTCCTTCAACATGAACAACCTTAGCAGGCATTTCTTCCGCAAACTTCGGACTCAATCCACACACACGCCATTTCATCTTGTGCACCTATTGTGGTATTTACAGTGCGCAGATTTCTTGGAGCTGTAGACTTGAAGCTGATCTGAGGCAATGAGCTATTTGTGATAAGGTGATGTGAAAGGCCAAGCAAAAAATAGCTGCCCTGAAAAAGGATGAAGCAAAACCCTAGACCATCCGCAAGTTGCTGACAGGCCTTATACTGTATGATCACAAACCTTATAGGAGTCATTCAGGTCATGGCCGAGTGATTCAAGGCACATCTAATTCAATTGTAAGGATACACGATGTATATGGTTCAATCCTGGGAATTTGTACTTCTCCCCCACTGCTGCTGTTCATTGACCCTTGGTGACAACTAGCGGTCGAGGACGCTTGTGCTGACCATTGCGAAGTCTTGGTGTGCATAAGCCTATCTAGGTGTTAAATCTGGGAAGGTTTACTTGTCAAATTCAGACCCGTTCACCGGGCCCTCCAGTTTCCTCCACCTACAAAACTGCATGGTCATCAACATATACGTAAGTGAAAAACTCTTGTGTCCCACGTATCAAACAAACAAACACTAGAACGTATTTTTCCTGGAAAAGAAAACTTTTACAAGTTAGTCTTAATACAGACTTACTGGCTTACTGGTGACAGGGCTGAGAGGAGATTCATCTGGTGTGTGAGGAGATGCCTGACTTAGGCCGGTGTATAGCCCCGTATTATATATAACTATGGTAGCATTTATAATACATGTACGTCAAAAACGAAAGAAAACTATTTCACTGAAAATACTTCAACATTTACAATCTGTTTTCAATTGTGATGCACAAACACACTGATTCCCTTTCTGAAATTGTTAGAATTCAGGTTTCAGTGTATCAACACCCTGGGATACTACATAATGCTTACTTGATGCCATGTTTACAGTCATAAATATTTTAATGAACTGGACACAGTTTTCACGAGACAATACCAGTCTAGTCAACTTAGCTTGCACTATCACTTAAAACTGGTGGAAACACAGGAGTATCCAGATCTAGAGTGGTTTCTAGAGTAGTCTCTAGATCTGAGATGCTCCTGTTTCACTAAGATAATTAAATTTCCAAGACACAGGCCGAAATAAGTAATTTCAAATTTTTCCTCCTCTTCTCTTCTTTCACATGTTTTTCACAACGCTTTTTCTATGCTAAGAATGGAAAGAATTAATGATTAACATTTATTGCAACATTGGTAGTATTTCAGCCACATTGTGGCAACCTAATAATGGGTGACCATGACATCAGAATGCCAAAATTCCACTATATACATCCATTTTTGATAGGGAATTACTATGAGAGCAACTACTGAAACATATTCAGCTTACAGGATATATGACAACTCTGTAAGTTAAGTACTACACGTCAGCTTTGTTCTTATACTGATGTTTCATGTGCTATTCACTAGTTTGGAGCAATATCATGGGAGTATAGTGGGGAGTGATCAGAGTTTGGAGTAATGGTACTCCCATTCAATATACTGAGGAGTAGGCAACATTTTGGAGCAGAGGTTCTTCAGAAAAATCAGAGGCAAGGTATATTCAGTATTATGAGGAGATGACATAACTTCTGGAGCAGAATTTCTGCAGGATAGCATGGAGGTTTGGAGCAGTATATTGAGAAGTAGTAAAACAGGACCAATGCTGAGAGCAAAATCCTTGCTGTTCAATGAGTAGGTATCACAGCTTAAGCAATGTACTCCCCAGAATTTCTCCATTCGTAGCACACACCCTCTCACCCTATAAGCAAACTCTCCCAAAGTATTCTTCATTCTTTTAAGAGACATTTTAAAGTCCAGCAACTGCATGTTTTTTATGGAGCTACTTGAGGGATAATTTGGAAGTGTATGTATAAGAATTATAAACAGTATCCGCACCATCTGATTTACCAGTACACAAAAGGAATGATCATAAGAAACAAAAACATTGTATACAAATTTGTTTCATGCTTCACATCATTTTGATTTCTGGCTTTAAGTGATAATGTAAATGGAACATACTATTCTAATCCTTCTAATCCTACCCTGACTTCTCATGGCTTGATCACTGCTCAAATAATCGTACATCAATGTTATTGTACATGGCATTATGTATAAACAGGTACACCCAAATTACAGCAGAAATGCAGGGGCCATACATGATACATTTATGTTACATAATTTTTACAATATGCAGTAGGATTACCTGTTATTTTAAACACTGGAATCACACACACACTCTTCTAACTATAGATAACACTCTGTGCACTACAAGTATCACTGTTTGGGAAAGTCATTCCTATCCAGGACTGTTTTTGGAATGTCCTGCATTGATTTCAGCATCACCACATCTGTACAATCTTTTCCAGCTATCTCTCCAAGTTTTCTTTCTTCTCTTTCTTCTTTGATACTCTTCGTCTTCCAAGGCGTATTTTTGTCCTTTCTAATATAGCTCTCTATGTTGTAACCTATGAGCCCAACCACTGCTGCTGCTGGAAATGTAATGTAGACAGCATAGGTCCGTACAAATCCCATTATCACCGGCCACATGATGAATTCTGAAGGATCCGTCACTCACGAAAGAAACACAGACTTTCCAATATAGATGTAGCTATCTGGAAAATATGAGTTGGAAGTCAGCAAAAATCAATGCATTTCTTTTATTTCAACTTGTACAACATATTTATATGTAAAACTGAACTTATCATAATAGAGCAGTACAGTAAATGTTGTGTCAGTCTTTTATAAACTGAACCATTACGTGAACTTGAGCACCTATGTCAACCATTAACTTCTAATACCATTAGACAATAATTAGCCTGTTATCTCACTGCCTTATATGGGCCTCCCTGGTAAAATTTTACGACTTCACATATCACGGAGGGCAGCATTAGAGGCGAATACCACAAGCGTTTCACTCTGAATCTTCGGATGATTTCATCATGTTCATGAATAAATTCCCATCAGTCAGTGACACCGCACTGTCGTCAGTACATGATACACCATTGGTAACCTGCATCTGGACAAACAGGGCACAAAGCAGCTGACACCGACTATGTCTTTGTGGGTATGTGTTTAATTCAGTCCATAGGTCAATCTTACCAGGTCATGATCATCTTATGTAGTTGATGTTCGGACATATGCCCAATGGCTAACTACTTCTGATACCCGGTCAGGGTAAGGAAGTCCTTGAGAACGCAAGATGAAAAGAAGCAGACGACGGAAATGTACGAGGCTCACACAGCAACGTTGTGCCGCTGTTTCGTATTAAATGTTATTGAATATTATCTAATTTTGTGTATTAAAGACTGTTTTAGTAACATATTCGATAATTTTCAATTTTTTTGTGTGTGATATAAAGTCATATAAGATAGATAAAGGGGACGTGGTCTGAAGAAATAAATCCGAAAGTACTCAGGTTTTGTAACAGATTGCAGGTCACGTGCGAACTAGGTGTCGAGGAAGTCGGGTGAGAACGTCAGGCTGCAAAGCGAAATGTCATTAGATGAGTATAGTTGAAGGTAGTTTATGTCAGTTGTAACAGTTCATTTATCGGTAGAATTGTAACACGAGGGATAATTCAAACGTAACTTGTTTTAGAAGAATGAAGGATGGATTTGCAGGCGTCGAGTGACAGTCGCACGAGCATCAATAACACGGCGAGTGCGCCAGCGGGGGAAAATCTGTACCCTCAACTGGACGAGTTCGAACTGTGGGAAAATGAGGATTGTGACGCGTCCAAATCTAGCAGAAGTAGCTCCCCATCCACAGGCAGTCGCCCCCCGTCCACCTCTCCACCCCCACCACATACCAAAAAATATCTCTACCCCAAAAAAGAATTTGTTGAAGAATTAAGACCAGAAGAAATCCGCTGGTTCTACAGACAGGAAGGCGATAAAAAGTGGACTCCATTTATTGGTTACGATTCACTGAGAATTGAATGCAAATATCGGGAATTTGCATATGGTATTGGTGGAACTAATGATCGTAATGTGGAGATGATTTTGGTAAGAGGAGGGCTTTACGAGTGTGATGTCATCTCCCGCAAGTGCTATCCAGTCTACTGGACAGGTACCGTCAAATTTTTTGGTATATTGATTGATATTGATATAACTGCATATTTACCCAGCTGTGCTTGCAGTATGTGTATACAAACCCACATGCATATACACAGCACATATGAGGAAAACAGGTCAAGGGGAACAAGGGTGGTGAACTACTGTTGTATTTTCCAAATTTCCCTGTAGCTGATGTTCCCTGTATGACCAACAGGCAGCTACACCAGCAACTTGTATGTTGATAAGTGAAACATGAATGAGATAAGTGAAAGTGAAATATCTATTTTGTGCTGATCATTTTTTGTACTAGCTCTGGGATCGGTTGGCCTTGTTCCCCGCTTGACTTCCACATTCACATCTCTGACTCGATCATTACCTTTACATACTTGGAACTGGATCAGTCCTGTCGCCTGTGCTGTCCTCATAGTTTCAAAGCTGTACGTGAGGAAAGCAGGTATCTCATGACTTTTCAAATATACCTGACTCCATATCACCTCATTTTGTGTGAACACTACAGACCACAGTGTCACAATGAACACAAATTTAATTGACGCATCTACTTGGACAGCATTTGAACTTCACTCGCTACCATTTTCAAATCACTTGTCTCTGTTTCCACTCTGGACTTGGCTGGTCTTCCCAGTCTCAAAATCGTCTTTCTTTCCATGATAGTTGCTGACAGTTCTTTTTGATTATTGTTAAAATAAAAAATGAAGTTAAGACTAACAGGCAGGTTGTCAGTTGCCCTTTAATGGTGTAAATCTTCCTGGTTTCAATCCAAGTGTTGCACAACTTATCTTCATTCTGAATGATGCCGAGTGCTGCCTACTCGAATCAAATTGGCTGTTAATTAGCGATATCTGGCTTGTTGTCAGTGCACCAGATACGTTTGTGTTGATTGGTGTGTTTAGGCCTTTATTAGTCAAGAATAACTTGGTGATGTTAAGTCAGAATTACTGTGTGATTTAACATTTTTTTTTGTATGGTACAAATTCGACAGGACAACATGTACGAAAATAACGAGTTCAAGGTTAATAAATGGAATAGCACAGATCTGTATTTCTGAAAGCTAAGCTGGGATGAATGAAACACACCTGAAATATAAGTTCGTATATGTGTTCCCAAACCTTGCACGAGGCACACTGAATAAGCACCTATAATCTTTTATTGTACAATTAATGGATATTGATTGTTTGCATTTTGTTTGTATTGTTCTTTAATTTTAGGTGATGTGACAGAAGTAATGAGAGGGATGTGGTTTTATGATGGCACTTGGCAACCTATAGATGAAGGACATGCTGTTCAAATAGAAACGGAACATCTGTCCCACTTTGTTGGTAAAAGAATTGAAGACTTCCCCACTATTGCTGTTAAAGGCCAAAAGCAAGGTATGTAATTTAGATGTTTCTATATTTTTATGTACTATTTTTATATACAGTACTTGTTTTCAACTTAAACTTTTACCCATTTCTCATGCTACCAATACCCAGTACTGTTCATGGAGAAGGGTACAGTCATTTAAGAGTGTACAGAAAATGACATTAAACCCTAGCATGATTCTCACTAGTGCTGTCAAAATATTATGTGACAAAAGGCTTTTCAGGAAACTGGCTCTGTTGAATGCGGATTTAGGAGCAGTAATAGGAGTCACTAAACTAATGATACATGTACTGTGTCAGAGACTAGTATTATTACTGTATTTAATAACAAAGACTTGTGCCACTTCTTATATGTTTTATTCATTTGGTGTTTTATTCTGTACTGAAGAGTTTTCCATGTACATGACAGCATTATGATGACAGCGGTTACGTTTATGGGTGAAAGAGTGTCCGAAGTAAACCGCACTGTACCTCCCAACTTTCCAAAGATGAACTCCACAGCCAAATGTGGGAGAGCTGAGCTAGAAAAGTCTCCACCTAATACTTTTATTTTAATGTGCGCTGCACCATATCATCAGGCAGACTATGACATGATAATGTGATTCATTTGTTTAATGCTCTAAGGTAGGAGTAAGTTCCAATCATGAAAGTATATAAATATAAAACAATTCGGTTTATCAGGTATATGTATGTGACAGTGCGATGGTTGGCGTATCATTCTTTAGGCCAAGGTGTACATGTATTTTTATGCGGGTGGGGTATTGATTCAGTAGTCCAAGAAAAACCTTAAACCTGATCAATCCTCTAATGTCAGCAGCAGTGAAGGTTGGCACAACGCTGATGGAGTAAAAGCTTGTTTTAATGTATTGGTCCATTATTATCAGTCTGCAGGCCGAGAGCCTGGCGCCACTGAGGTTAACCTCTAATAACCAGCTTGACCTTCCCGTCTGAACGTCAATTAACGCCTCATGGTGCCTATGGCCTCTCTTGCCAGCCTACATAGTTCAGCACCTTGAATGACCAATCATCACGGGAAAGCATATATTGATGTAGATGTGGGGGAGTTTCTAATATTCAGTTTATCATATTAGAAAAATAACATCAAGCTTCTAATTGTGTTAAGACTACTTGAAAACTGATGTTTTGCATTGAATGTGACTTTATGTCGTGTGTCACTCGATTTTGTTTCAACAGTTTGGATGTTTTACGTGTATGGTAGTGGTTCAGATTACACATGTATGTGTAGAAAACATATGCTTTTTGCTAGTTAACAGAGGGGTTTAGCTTCTTCATATTATATGTGTGTATTTCAAAAGGACTTGTCTTGAATTTTTTGCAAATGTGTGAATTGATTGCACCAGTTATGAGTGAAGAAAAGTTGCCTTTACTGATACCAGGCAGGTAGGTTGGCCTCTTCACATATGTATTTCAAGGTGCATTGTCTTAAATTGCAAATAAAAAAAAAAAAAATCCCCTATCCATGTATTTGGATTTAATGCAACTTTTCTTTTATAGTGATACACAACATAAAATTTCGAAATTACTATGTGGACTGGAATGGTGTGGAGGAGATATACATGTTCAGCGAGTCCGCCTCATCCAGGCTTGTGCGGCATGTCAGCAAGTCTTTAGGATTTCAGAAATGTAAGTAAAAATAAATTGTGTTCATGGACATTGGTATAGTTACCATATGAGACTGCTGTATCGTCGACATGGACATTGGTATAGTTACCATATGAGACCGCTGTATCGTCGACATGGACATTGGTATAGTTACCATATGAGACCGCTGTATCGTCGACATGGACATTGGTATAATTACCATATGAGACCGCTGTATCGTCGACGTGGACATTGGTATAGTTACCATATGAGACCGCTGTATCGTCGACGTGGACATTGGTATAGTTACCATATGAGACCGCTGTATCGTCGACGTGGACATTGGTATAGTTACCATATGAGACCGCTGTATCGTCGACATGGACATTGGTATAGTTACCATATGAGACCGCTGTATCCTCTTGACATGAACATTGATGGAGAACCTGCATAAGAACATTGACCTTCGTTGGATTTGTATACAAGCGTAGCTCCAAATATCTTTTGTTGTATTCAATCTGTCCAGAAGATTCTATGTGTCCAAAAAAAAAAGAGTTGTTTTTTTTGTGCATATATATATTTCAGTTATACTCGTTGATTAGCCTTATATATGCTACTCGGCCAGTTTCCCCATGACACATACATGTACATCTATAAACAAGACTAAGCAAGGATATACTGACTCCATGTTCTATGTTACGCCAGTATGGCCATTATCTTTATAGTCATATATGTTTGTTCATATATATAATAACATTCATATTTAAAATAACATATATAACATATACATGTTAATAGCCCAGTATATAACGTTTCCGTGGCATTTTTGTTTTGGCTACATGTAAGCAGTTGTCCCAACAGAAAATGAATTTTTCTAGCCATGTCAAATATTTTCCAGCACTGTTGCATAGAAAGCTTGTTTTATATGTTCCCATGTTAAATTAATGGAGCAGTGGGGTGTATATTTAAATTTGCATTGTAAAGATTATAATATTCAGTGTTATTTGATATTATTTCTGGATAACATAGGTCCAACTTAATGTGTATAGATTGTTTAATTCACTTGAGATTGATGTTGTTTGATCCATGTAGATGTATGTGTTTATACGTGTGACTTACCAAGGAAAAGGCCTTGACGTGCTGGTGCTTGAATCTCGGAGTATGCCTCAGTTGAACTCTGTAGCCTCATTTGGCTTCAAAGGCAACCCATTTGTCGCCTGTGAGTCTTGGAACTCAAGAAGGTTAAAACAATGACATTTTGGAAGAATTGATGTGTTAAGATAAAAAAATAGATCAAAAATAATTTCATTGTAAAGAATTGTTTTCTGTCTTGAGACTGACATTATTTTTTTTGTCGTCTTGAATAAGAATCATTACAAGTAAAACCAGCTCCTACTCCAGTTTTTATTGACATTTAATGCATATTCTAAGTGGCATACAGCAGAGAGTGAGAATTTGGTAAAAAGTGTATTAGAATTGATTCCCATATCTGGCAGTGTGTATTCTTCTGCCTCGTTATTAAATTATGAACTTTCCAAATTGGTGTGGAAAGAGCTGAAGGCATACTGCTGTGATGTACAAATGTCAAATCCTCTTCTATTTCATTTTGTCTATTTCAGGGGCATCACAACCAGTTGATTCAAGGTTTAGATCAAGTAATAAAGTGCTTTTCTTTAAAATTTGTGAAAAATATTTTCTGTTTGTATAATTATATATGCTTTAATTTTCATTTAATGTTGTGCTGTTGTGTAGCTTTATGTAACTTGCTAGTTGATGGAACACAAATATATGAGCATTTATAAAAGGTTGTATGAAATTGGGATTTTATTCAAATCTTTGTCTCAAAGGGCTTTGATAAATGCAAATGTTTTTTGACATCTGTCCTTACTATTAAATGATATAAGGTTTATATAAGATATAAAGGTTTGTGTATGCCTAAAATGTACATCACTAAGTAAATTTTATTGGAAGTGGTGACTGTTTTGACTGGAGTTAATTTATGATTTTCATTTTAAAGACAAACAGATATAGTCTTTGAGGCCTTCAATATGTTTATAAAGATGGTCTGTGTCAGAATTAAGTTTCCTCAGCTGGTCCCTTTTTAAATCCAATCACAGTGTGTTACCATTACGTCTGTGCACATGTATTTGTGTTCCTTTTTACCTCCCAATAGTATAAGGTAAGCTCATGTACTTGTGCTGTTTGTTAATGCCATTCATACATTTAGGATGTTTTTTGTCAGTTTATATTTCGTTCTTTTATACAGAATTTTCTTTTGGAAAGTCATTTTACTGTATAATTTTTTTCATTCATTTTTTACAGTGGTTCTAGATGCCTTAAATTTGTGTATGTATAAGTTTATTCTGTTTGAAGACAAATTTCGTTTACAGTATGCTTTACCTTGCATTTGATTAAAGTTTTGTATTTTTGGCACATAGTACATGAATGCTATTTGTGATTGAAAAAATTTCCATGCTCTCATGGTTTAGTCATATTTGAGGATAAAAAGTAAGTTTCAAGATTCTGTAGAAACAACATAAGAGCATTCACAATGATTATGTATACAAGTAACACTACATGTTCCAGTTTCAAAACGTGGCTTGCCTTGTCCAATTATTTTATGTAATACATGGCAGAGGGAATTATCCTCAGTTTGAGAGCTCATGGCATGGCTCAAAATTAAGGGTGCATGGGTGCATATAGGCACCCGCCTTTTAGCCATTGCTTTAGCCTTTTTGTAAATTAGGGTGTGCATGTGCACTCACAATTTGTTTTCTAATTTAACCCCTGAAGGGTCATATGAATACTTCCATCCTATGAGGGCTGTCATGCAGTGTTATAAATCCATGGTAGTTGTTGATTGTTTTAGAAGAAGGGGCTGCAATGTGTCCTTTTTGCCCATAAAAGCTGTCATGCAATGTTATGCATTAATAGCAGAAGGGAGTTGGTGACAGTTTGAAAACAAAGGGCCATATACTTTCTGCCTATAATAATGGCTGTCATGCAGTGTTATATCTCTGTGTGGTGTATTTATTCACTGTTTGAGATGATGCACCACATGTATATGGTCTGCCTATAAGGGCCCTCCTGCAGTGTTATACTTATGTAGCAGTTGTTATTGATTTGTCAGCAGGCTGCTTGGCAGATTTGTTTCTACAGATCAAGGGATTGTTATGTAGTTTTGTTCAGAGTTCAGTCTTTTCTAAACCTTACACTAAAATTGGAGTAGAAAGCCCAAAACAGCATGTGGTGAATAAATGAGCACAAAAGAATTTGTCAAACTGACAATAACAATCTTTGTTTACACATGAGAAACAAAAAGTGAGCTGAATCCTTGGCTTTCAATGAGTTATTTATTTATTTATTTATTTATTTAATTGGTGTTTTATGCCATACTCAAGAATATTGCACTTATACGACGATGGCCAGCATTATGGTGGGAGGAAACCGGGCAGAGCCTGGGGGAAACCCACGACCATCTGCAGGTTGCTGGCAGACCTTCCCACATACCACCGGAGAGGAAGCCAGCATGAGCTGGACTTGAACTCACAGCGACCGCATTTGTGGGAGGCTTCTGGGTCATTGCGCCGCACTAGTGCGCTAACCGATTGAGCCACGTAGGCCCCTCGGCTTTCATTGAAGTCTGGGATGTTGTAGAATAGGCATAAATGACCATGTACTTTTGTGTATCCTCAGGTATGATCTGTTCTGTGGATGTGTGCTAATGATCCAAGCAAAACAGCTGTCTGGCTTATTGTACACATAATTATAGTTTAGAGGAGTCTGCAGGATGGGTGGGAGTGGATGTACTAGAGCTTAAATTTGTAGGACCATGAATTATATCTCTTACACCTAGATATGCTTCAGTCTGTAGTGCCATTTTTACAGTACATGTGTATTTGATACCTGCAGTGCATTTGCCTTTATTCTGTATTTGTTTTTGTTATGTATTATTACATGCATTTCTTATGACTTGTTACATTTGTTTTAAGTTTATGGTATTTGTATTATCTTCCATTTCAGTTAATAAGCTGTATTGTGTTGAAAATAATGCAGTGCTTTGGTTTAAAAAATGTGTTTTAAGTTTTGCTTCATACGTGTACATGTTTGTGATTTCTAGATACTCGGTGTAAATTCACCTTGCATTTACTGATTATTCCATACTGATCTTCTGGCTATCTTCTGAGTTCATCTTCAGCATACCTATTGCCTGCAGTATTTAAAGTTATCTGTTTTGGAGTGGCTTAATTGCCAGACTTTGCTAAAGACTTGCCTGTTATGTCGAGTGAATCAGACATGCATGATTAAAATTTGAGACAAGCTTAATATTGAAAAAGCAAATTTAAAAGTCATAAGCAAATTTTGCCCATAAATGGAATGCTAGACTTAATACTTGCAAAATTTATTTTGATCTTGCTTGATTTTTTCCAGGGAACACTATATACTCTCAAAAGTCACCATGAAACATTGGTTCACAAGTAATAAACTGATTGATGAATGAGTTTTGCTACGTTGTAGTCTTGTACTAGTTGGATATGTCGTGCAATGTTGTGTTCACCTGTTGTAGCGGGGACACGTCTCCAGAGAGGATATTGTTACGAGGCCATCATGGATGACAAACCAGCAGATGTCAACCATCTTGTGTTCGTCATACATGGTATAGGACAGAAAATGGACACAGGCAGCATTGTCCGCTGCAGCAAGGAGTGAGGCACATTAGGATAAATCATTTCTTGAATTGTGTTTTTCTAATAAAATTAACTTTGTAACCTTTTACCTGCATGATAAATAACTACATGAAATTTGTTGATTAGTCAGGATTGATGAGTATGTCCATTTTAATGGTTTAATCAGAATAAACACAAACGGACGGTATCTAGGACGTCCCACAAAAAGCCTAGCATTTGTATGCTTTCTAGACCTGCACTCAGGCCTCTTGTTAAATGACAAGCCCATGTTAAAAGATGAGATACGAAAAATTTTAATTTATTCAATCATTGACTTATCGACAAAACAGACCTAACCAACTGACTGACAGAGTGACTAAAGCAGCTGTTCAGTGATAAAAACTGCTTGTAAACAAACTTGTCTATTACAGTTTGAGAGAGACAACAAACAAGCAAAAAATGAAATATTATCCGAAGTTTGACCAAACAAACAAAAGAGCTGAGTTTCTCCCAGTTGAGTGGAGGTCATCACTAACATTGGATGGAGGTGAGGCTTGTGCAAATATATGTATTTCAGTCTTAATGATTCTTATTTTACATCACATTTTATCATGCAATATATTTTAATAGTGAAGTATACCTCATCATAAGTCTTGATACTTAGTGGAAGTAGGAACTACACATAGGAAGTAATACCTACTACAAGTATGGACTAAGTTTTAATACAGGGAAGAGTATGAACTCAGGTTTTCATTTCAAGTGGAAATATGGACTAAGCTTTGATAACTTTTGGTAATGTGGACTATGTTTTGATACTCAGTGGAAATATCGCCTAAGTTATGATACCCAGTGGAAATATGAAAAAAAGTTTTGATACCTTTAGTGGAACATATAGACTTCAGTTGAAGCATCACGTAATTAGTGTATAGAGCCAGGGATATTTCTTCCTGTGAAGTATTAAGAGCAATATATTGTCCAGTCTTGAAATAACGTTTTACTTGTCTTAATGTCTTTTCTGTATCTTGTAGACATTGTCGAGTCTATCACACCACAGAAAGTGAAAGGTTTGCGAACTATGTTAAACAGTAGTGCCATGGATATTCTGTATTATACCAGCCCACTGTACCGATCAGAGGTAAGATTACTGTTGTTTCACATCTAATGGAATTTCACGTGAAAATTCAACAAAAATTAAAGAAATTTCAATTTGTTTTTTAGGAATATGTTGTTAGTTCTAAGTGTGTCAGTTTAAAAGGGTACATGTATGTAACATGCTTGCCATTTCATTTTGAAATGTTGAACAGATCTTTCTATAAGTGACATTGGTTAGGGCCTGTCCTTGTAAACTGACAAAGCTCAGTTCAGTTTAACTTAGTTCTATTGAACTATTGTCAATAAAGTCATACGCACATTGAAAATAGTCTGGTGATAAGGAATGCAAATTTAGGGAAGATTTTATTTCTCATTTAAAAGGTACCTGTATGGACTGAAGCCTTGTTCGACTAAATTTGCACATTAGTTAAATATTTATTTTAGATCACTCATGGATTGTTTGCGGAGCTCAACAGGTTGTTCAAGATGTTCTGTGAGCGACACCCCTACTTTGAGGCCAGTGGCGGGAAAGTGTCCATTGTGGCACATTCATTGGGTAAAAATATTACACATTTCTCTTTGATTTTAACATTATTCAAAAACAACATCTTGGCCTGATATGCCTGAACGGCATGACTAACTCGGCATCCTGAAGAACATTATTGATTTCTTTGGTGGGGTAACGCACATGTATTTGTACCTTCATATACAGAAAGTGAAAATGGATTAATTTAACACTGGAATTCTGTGGACTTTCTGTCCAGCCTCTGGAATATTGAATTCTTCATACATGTAGTTGTATGTTTGTTCTCCATTCTTCCGTCATGTGCAATGTACTGCTTGAACTCTTAGGTGCTGTGATCACCTATGACATACTCTCAGGCTGGAACCCCATCCGTGTCTATGATCAGTTTCTAACAGATGTTCTTGTAAGTACAAGCTATATTTGTCATATATGTTGTTTTCAACACCATTTATACCACTATTGGTATAACTTACTGTTGTTGGAAACGAAGGCCTAAAAACACCAAACCCTAGGTTTCTGTATAAAATTACGTGCAAATTTTGTTAGCTGTTATAAAACCCAACTGGTTGGCGATCATAAGCAATAGAATAGTGAATCAAATTAACAAGCTCATGTCTTTTTTGTGTTAAAAAAGATATTAGAGAAACAGACAAGGTGCTTGTGTTGAGGAACTATTTTCATGTAATTCATGTTAAGTTTAAGGCGTCTTGATTTTGTTGCAAATCAAAGCTGTGCGTGTTAATATGGCTGTGCATTATTTTTCCCACCGTAGCCTAGCCTCCTCCTCAACCCCAGCCACCCCCACCTCCCCGCCCTCCCCGCCCTTTCCTGCTCGCCCACCATCGTAATAGTGGCAGACATATTATCATAATTATTCATTACAGGATGAAAAGTCTCAAAATGCTAGAGGTTCAACAGAAATGATGGCTGAGGTAGACAAGGCCAAAGCCAGGTATGAAGACACTCTTGTTTGTTGTACATTTGACAGAAGATACCAATTTCAGAGGGTTTACTATATGCTGGTTGTACTCAAAAACATGAGCATGTTGAAACCAAGATTTGCCATGCCACAATGTTTTATTTATTCTGTGTTAAATGTTCAGACAGTATTTTTAACAGATTTTACTATTCTTTCATATGAATTCGTAATTCCTATCTGCATTTATATGTATTAAGGGTGTCATGCTGTATTAAAAGTACATGTAGATAATATCTGTATGGCATAATGTTTTATTGTTGCTGTAGAGTGGAAGAGTTAGAGGCCATGCTGACAACCCTACATGACCGACAGCAGAAAGCCAATCTAGCATTTCAGGTAACTTCAGATAAAGTTCTGCTTCATTTCATGCTCGCATTAGGTGATGAGGTATTGGTGTTGTTGTAATTCCATCAATCATGAAGTACTTTTACTTACATGTAGTGCATGAAATTTTGTCATTTCAGACAGAGAATCATTTTGATAGTGATTATTTCAGATCCCTCAAAAGGCATAAGAGAGTCATTTTGATGTGATTGTGTCAAAATCATTTATGTATCAAGTATGCCGAACATGATTCATGTGGTTTGAAGGGAGAAATTTGCTTACAGCTGTACTTATATATTTGATTGTTGTTTGATGCTATAGTAAAGAATTTTTCCCATATATGTTGGCAGGCAGTTTATTGATGGAGGAAACTGGAGAACCCAGTAAAAGCCACATACTTTTCGCCAGTTTCTCTTGAATTTCCCACATGTGCACAGATATGTACAACATGTTAGTGGAAGACAAGTGGTTTTCCGAATGTTAAGCGACATGAATGGCCACTCAAGCCTTGTCTGCCACTTATTGTTACCAAGGCCGCACAGGCATTGAGAACCGGGGTATTCTACCAAATTCCTGTCCATAAGCAGACATGTTTCAAACGTTGAAAAACTTGTTTGTTGGCATATTTGACATGGCATTTGTTAAAGAATTAGATGTTAATAAGATAAGGTGATAAGTTTAATAATTGTGGCAATGGTCAATTTCTCATGATGTCTTGTCCTTTTTTTCTTGTAGCGAAATCTAGTTAATACGAGTTTCCCCAGTAAGGTATATGTTTTAGGTGTTTGGCGGGCGTTGGCTGTCTGTCTAACAGGTGTGTGGGTGTTCATTGGTGTAGAGGGCTCTGTCTGAGCAGCCAGCTCTGTGGTCAACAAGCACTGTACATACAGTCACAAACATAATAGATTTACTTATACATTGATACGTGTAGATCGTATGTACTTGAGTCTCTGGTTTAACCAACCCATTACTGACAAGCCATATCTGTCCATACTAGCTTAAGTTGTTTTGTCTTCAACAAGTTTTATTAGTAATTGAATTAGAAATATATCCTGTCGGTCCAACAAATTTTTGTTTCTTGTTTAGAGACAACCACATGCATATATATACCAATAACATTATTTTCTGAGAATTTTCAAAATGAGAGGCATTTACTTTGCCAGGCGCTTTAGTTATAGAGTCAGTACTTCTGAAATACTGTGCAGAATTTCTCATCATTTTCAGTCTGAAGAAATTCTAATTTACTTGTAGCAGTATTAACAGGAGTTCATCATCTTTGGAAATGATGCAAAGTAACATCAGTTAGGTCCCACTGGCTGTGGACAATAACGTTAGTGATAAATAACATAATTAACTTACATGTGCAGTATGTACATATACTTGGAGTCATGAGTAAAAGCAGTGCATGTAAACCCATGATGCTTTTAACAGCAACTAAACTGTTAACAAATACAGGTTTAACGTTATGTTTTGTAGGTATATATACAGTCTGTGCATGCATCAAGAATTAAGATGATTTATTTCACTTAAGTAATATATTAATAACCATGTGCTAACACTGAAGTACAGTGTATTATTAAGCTACGTAAGGCTGTTTCCTAGTTGCTGATCGTTGGTTTGTTTAGTTTCAGTCAAAACCCTTTGCTTCCATCTTGTGCATGGGCAGTGTGATCATTGTGAAGTTTTGTGTGCCTGTGGTTTCACACATCACATGATCAAATGTGGCACAGGAAATTTTTTGTTTCTAAAATTGAACATTGGTGGGAAATCAGTGGATAAGGATTTGTCTCAAAATGGTCTGCTTTCTACCAGTTTTAATAGTCTTTCTTAAGTAAGAAGTGTATTTTTTGCTTCTATGTTATAATAATGTGTGACCTAAGTTGTGTATTGTTGAGACATCCTTACAGTGTAATGATACATGTCTTGTATGTCTGACATAACTTGGGGTGCCGTTAGACCTTGTCAAATTTGGTGATAGGCCCAGGAAAGTTTAGGGGAAATCAGACTTTAAGCTTTACTGCCATGCAATTGTTGTCTTGGAAAATGTCCACTAAGCATGCCCTGAAGCACCCTAGACGTGGTCTTAAAGGATTAGATTCAAAAGAAGTTCATGTTGAGTTTGCAGACTGTTTTATAGCTCCTCTCTTTGGAATTCCACCAGCTGTCCCTCATGAGGTGGTTTTAAGATGATGGATTATAAAGGAGTTAAATGGAAAGTCATCTGTTGTAGACATTCCCAGATGGTTTTAAAAAAAAAGTCAGTGGTGGCACATGTTTTCTGACTCCTAAAAGTGTGACATAAATACTGCTAGCAAAACCCCAGTATAAATACTGCTAGCAAAACCGCAGCATTACTGCCAGCCTGTTCCTACATCTAATACCGTTTTCACTTTTTGCCAGTACTTTAATCTACTTATTTCACTAAGGCTAAATTCATAGTGTCTGCATGTGAAACAATAACAGTGTAAAATGAACTGAGCACTTTGGCTAAATGTGGAACAGTAGACAGTAATTCCACCAGGTTGTTCAGTACAATCAAGAAAGCTTGTAGAGTGCAGTGTTTTGCATGTACATGTATTTCTGCTGTGCTTTTGCAGGGCTTTCATGCACTCTCAGAAGTTCTCTTTGAGCAGACTGCAATAAGTTTATTTTTTGCAAATTTGCATTTTAAATTATGGAAAGGTGAAAGTTTGATGCAACTGTCGAAGGTTTCACATTGTTTTTATGGGTTTAGACTGGAGTGTGACCTTGGTGATAAAGCCTGTGTGTGTTCAGTGGTGATGGTGTACATGTATTTCAAGGTATAGTACAATGCTCTTTTCCCAGAATAGACCCAGACCATCTTAGAAAGCAGGTCCAGCATTGATGTCATAGAAGAAACTTATTTTTATGTATTATTTTAACAGCAGTTTTACACAGCATTACCTTCTGTTGGCTTTGTAGTGTGGATGTTATTGTCTGTTATAGCAGGTTGAGGTGGACATTGTTCACACATATATCCTGACAGTTCCAAAGAGACTGGGTCATCATTCATGTATTGTACATGCGACCTGGTGAAGTCCCTTTGTCATCGTACATGTCCTATACTGGAAACGTGTCCCGGCTGAAGTCCCTTTGTCATCGTACATGTTCTATACCGGCAATGTGTCCCTGCTGAAGTCCCTGTGTCATCGTACATGTTCTGTACTGGCAACCTGCCCCTGCTGAAGTCCCTGTGTCATTGTACATATTCGATAATGGCATGTTGTCCCTGCTGAAGTCCCTTTGTCATCATACATGTTCTATACTGGCAACGTGTCCCTGATGAAGTCCCTTTGCCATCATACGTGTTCTATACTGGCAGCCTGTCCCTGATGAAGTCCCTTTGTCACCATACATGTCCTATATTGGCAACTTGCCCCTGCTGAAGTCCCTGTGTCATTGTACGTATTCGATAATGGCATGTTGTCCCTGCTGAAGTCGTTTTGTCATCATACATATTCTATACTGGCAACCTGTCCCTGCTGAAGTCCTGTGTCATTGTACATATTCGATAATGGCATGTTGTCCCTGCTGAAGTCGTTTTGTCATCATACATATTCTATACTGGCAACCTGTCCCTGCTGAAGTACCTTTGTCATTGTACATATTCGATACTGGCATCTGGTCCTTGCTGAAGTCCCTGTGTCATTGTACATATTCGATAATGGCATGTTGTCCCTGATGAAGAACCTTTGTCATCGTACATGTTCTATACTGGCAACCTGTCGCTGATGAAGAACCTTTGTCATCATACATGTTCTATACTGGCAACCTGTCCCTGATGAAGAACATTGGTCATCATGCATGTTCTATACTAGCAATGTGCCCTTGCTGAAGTACCTTTGTCATTGTACATATTCGATCCTGGCATCTTGTCCTTGCTGAAGAACCTTTGTCATCGTACATAATTGATAATGGCATGTTGTCCCTGCGGAAGTTCTCATAGTGAATAATGTACTTATACATCATAGATACATCTTCCCATGGCTGTCATTGTGATTATGAACAATCACAGATGTGTATTGTGATATCCTGTTCCTGCTGAAAAACGTGTGTCATCACTGTACGATGCTTGTATCCTGCCATACTTGAAACTTGTGTCATAATTTGTCATAATTGCACTGAAGAAGCATTAGTGCAGTTGTGATTACATGTCTGAACATATCTTTCACTGTGAAGGAATATGCACCATGAAATTGTCATTGTATACTTAAATGCAAATCCTGTCATTCCTGAGTTTGTGAGAACTGCTCATACTTCTCTGATACATTGTGAGATTAAAAATAATTGTACATGTTCTCTGTGTTTTGGTGGTGAAAGTACATGTATCTGAAGGATGGAAAGAATTCGATCAACAACTTGATGAGAGATGATAATAGAATTGGAAGTATAGTTGCAGTTCAGGAGTTTCTGCTTCTTTGATAACTTCTTTGAATACATGTGAAGTGTACTTGATGTCATTGACCATCAACTCTCTACATTGAAGTTGTACTGGATCTAGTCACTCTATTGCACACCTTCAAACTGTAGACCACAGATTAAGGTCATCAGTTAACCTGTGAAATGCAGCCTAGCAATGTCCCTGTGTTGCAGATTGAGAACTTGTTCTGCCTGGGTTCCCCTCTGGCTGTTTTCCTTGCCCTCAGAGGGATGAGGCCTCAGGGCAAGGCTTCCCAAGAAATCCTTCTGCCCAAGAGCAAGTGCCAGCGCATCTTCAACATCTACCATCCTGCTGATCCAGTGGTAAGTTGATTCAGACACCCAATGATTACAACCTGCTGATCCAGTTCTATGACTCAAAGAGTACACTGTTAAATGAAGGAGGATCTATTTCATCTTGCTGGTCAAATAACATGTGACGTAAAAGAAAAATCAAACGGATCCTTAAGCCTTATAAACATCCTACTTTATATCCAGGGCTACAGGGTAGGTAATTCAAACATAAAGGTGTTTACATTGTATGAACTTTAACAGCAAATTTTCTGCTGATCCTGTTCTAAGTTCCTCTTAATGCTGCTGATTAAGTTGTAAATCTTGATTGTTTTCTGATTCACCATTGCACTCTTGCCTACATCTTAATTGTTTCTTTTGCAGGCGTATCGATTAGAGCCGCTAGTCATGAAGCACTACTCCACCATCTTGCCAGTACAGGTGCACCGGAGTGATCAGTCAAAGCGAGTGCCATACACAAGCTTGCGTGCCCAGGCCTTCAAAGAGAACAAACCCATGCCTGAGGAGAAGATTGTTAAAACAAGTACTGAGGAGACAATAGACTTGGTTGAGACAGGGAACAAGGAAAATGCAGATGTGATGGTTGTGGAGACAACTCACACCACACAACAGAAATTCTCCTTCTGTGAGTACTTGCACTCAGCCTTTGACAGAAAATATGACATGAAATAATCCCAGGATTACAGTTCCCGGTTGCACACCTACTTCAATAACATCTTCATGGCCATTTGGTTTGTATTTTACTGTGCTTCCCAATCCTGTCCCTTCAACACATTGAAGGCTGAGAAAAGTTTGGCCCTAATACAGAAGTTAACAGTATCAAAATTTTTTTCACTTCTTTATTGTCCATTAGTTTGGTTTGTTAATTTATTTGGTTGGAGTTTTACTTTGTACTCTAGAAGAATGGCATTGTGGTGGAAGGAAACCAGACAGAGCTCAGGGGAAACCCGCTAATAGTAATCACCACCAAATGTTTGAAACAACATTTGTAAGAAAGTAAGGTCTACATGTGTGTGAACTCTTGTTTCTCAGCTGGCATGTGGTCACGCTTTGGGAAGAAGTCGTCTGAGCCAGTTAGCTCTGAGCTGAAGGTCATACAGAAATGGGACAAGGATGCGGAGAAGCAAATGGAGGTGGAGTCAGAGCCTGTCAAAGTGATAGCTAAGGCTGGGGATGAAATAGATGCCACAGGTACGGTTTATTTGCACCTACAGTACATGAAATTCTTCCAGTCACTCTGTATACATGTTCAGGAGGAAGAGAGTTTAGATTTATCTCATTCATTGAACCAGAGGAGATCGTCATTTTACCAGTTGAAGGCCTTGTTGTCATCATCTTGTTTGTCAAAGCTATGTGTTTTCTCTTGGCAGCAGTCTCCATCTTGTTTCTATTACTTCTGAAACTGATCGAGTTTGCAGAGCTGAAATAATATTTACTTATGAGTACTGTTATGTATATGAGAAAAAAATGTTCAAGAGGTGCAGGTATTGAGGGTTAACCTTTGTATGTTCTGTATTCCTGAAGGAAATACTTTGTGGAGATAAACTACAAAACCCCAGTTAAGTATTCAACTAACTGAACTAGATAAATGGTTATCAAGTGTTTTGTGGTTTTCTTGTGTGTCTTGACAGAACTTGAATACCGCCTGGATTATCAGCTGAGGGAGAGTAACTTTGAGAACAGCTACATCTCAGCCATCACCTCGCACACCTCTTACTGGAGCAACAACGATGTGGCTCTCTTCATCCTCTGTCACTTACACCCTGAGCTACAGGAAAGCTGACCCTGAGCTAAATGTATGGGAAAGCTGACCCTATCTCCGGCAACCCACCCTCCATCCACCCTCTCTAACCCTCCGACTGCTTCACCAGACCTCTTCCAGCCATCTAAAACTCACCTTCACCCAACCCTTCCAACCACCCAAAACTCAACCTCATCTAACCCTTCCAACCACCCAAAACAACCTCACTTAACCCTTTCAACCACCCAAAACAACCTCACCTAACCCTTTCAACCACCCAAAACAACCTCACCTAACCCTTTCAACCACCAAATTCTCAGCTTCATCTACCATCCATCCAACCATCTAGAACTCTGCTTCAACTGTTTAACCGACCAAAGTCTTACCCTCCAGATCGTTGGCTCCCTCTAGGATTGAGTGGTCTCAGGTGTGGTTGATTCTTAACCCTCCAAAACTAGGCTGCATCTAACCTGCTTACATCTGCTTCAACAACTGCCTCTCGTTACTCTGGGGCATACAACCCACCCAATCCTCCCAACCCTTTTCCCCTTTCTAACCCCTGCAACACAACTTCAGAAACCCCTCTTGGTGTCTTCCTTTCCGAGCCTGCCCTAAGTATGTCCCCCATATACTTTTTCACCCCACACCCACCATACCCTTCATGCGTCAATTGTCACTTCTTCACACTTCAGTGGCATTCCAAACTAAGACAACTCTGCCAAGTCTTTATTACTGTGTCCTTGTTTTTGAGAAATTATTTCTTAATGCTTCAAATACATGTAACAATATATTAGAAATTGAATGCAATGGATTTGTGTTACCCTTCGACTGCCTTCTCTTATACACACCTTTGTGTTCATGAATACCGCTTCTTGCATTGTTGTTGTTTTGTCACTTTTTGGATCCCCGGATGTTGACTTTACTTGCTATTGGTGCAGAGTTCTAAATTGCTCGTTCTAAAGCATTTTTGAAAAAATAGCATATTTAGTGTACAATTTTGTTTAACTTTTACAACCCTTTTGAACCTTAAACTTGGCATCATTTGGTGCTTATAATTGTGTCATGTGATCAGGTTCACTTAATACTTGTATATAATGTGCTGCTGTTACCGTGTTAAGTTTTTCCTGAGCGCCAAACACTGAAGCCTTTTGTAAGGTGCATTGTCTCTGCACTATATTTGAAGGTGTATATTGTAGAAACTGAATGAAGTCATTTGTCAGGTGCTGTTATGCTAATGTTCCTTCTTTTTTTTAACCTATATTTGTTTTCTAATTTACTTTTTTTTGTAAGCCATGTAATTCTTTCAGATGCATAATTTCTGCTGTATTCCTTATGTAACAGACATTTATTCCACAGATGTATTGAATTCCGTATTATATGCTCACTGGTTGTGCAGTGCTGATGTTATAACATGTATCATTTTCACATAGAGCTTATCCTTTAAGTACACATAATATAAATGTGTAAATTGATATGTGAAATTGGGTAATTATCGATGTCTTTTTGCTGGGTGTCTTTTTATTTTCTCACAATTTGTCAGGGAGCTATTTTTTAACATCTTCGACATGGACAGAATGATCTATAAATTGTCAGTGACGTTATTGGTATTGTTCTTAAAGCCTTTTCAGGCATAAAGCCTGCATTAGTAATGAATTCCATCGTCTTTCATCTGTGAATGTGCTGCATTAATTAAATACTTTGGTTTGTATGCAATATTTTGACTGAGACGAGCAACTTCATAAGCCACACCGCTTGTCAGTGACGTCGGTCTATCTGATGTGGATATCCTGTCATGACGTGTACATTTAACGATGATCTCAGTATGAGTTTGAAGGCGCTGTCGCTGGTGGAGCAGATCTAAACCCTTCAGGTACATGTTAAAGATGTGTGCTGCTGGAATCACTGAGGCAAAGTTTTCTACGTTACTATCACGTCCCATGATTTTACTCAAAAGGCGGGGGACACTAGTCCATATGTTCATGTAGATTCGCCAAATGCCCAGGCGAAAAATACCCCTACATTCTTACCAGTATTTGTAGTAATCCTGAAGAAGATTTTGTCATGACTTTTTGCACTGACTGCCTTTAAGGCCGAAATCTCTAACTTCATTACTAGATATTATAGTTAGGAACCAGTTATATAGACGTCTAAACCAAACTGAAACAAATGTTTGAACCTACCTCAGCCATTTCTTGGATTACAATATGCATGTGTAACCACTGTCAACCCATAGGCTGTACTCTCTTTCTACACTATTGTGATCGTTTTATGAAATTTATGTTTGCATCATTCCCAGTCTGGTGTACTGGTGCGAAGTCGTAACTGGCGTGAACCTGTGGAAACGGATACCAGTCCGAATGTAACTGTGGTTTGGTGATAACTGTTTTGTTTATGTATGATTATATTCTGCATACGGCGGCTGATGGAATCTCCCCACAACAGTGGCATGTTTAAATCCATATCCCACTGGATTGACCGCGACTTTATTTTAATAGGTTTATCATTTAGAAGATAGACGTCGTGCTTTGCCTGATTATAATTGGAAACTCTCTTAATTAAGACAAAAAACACTGGGCAGATACATGAATGACATCACCAAGAATAATTACGCTGTGAATTGCAGATTTAGTCGAGGGTGTTAGCACGCTAGTGCAACGTAATGACCCAGGGAACTCTTACTAATGCGGTCGCTGTGAGTTATTGCTCAGCTCATGCTGTCTTCCTCACCGGCCCTGCCTGGGGACATCTGCCGGCAAACAGCGGATGGCCGTGAGTGTCCGCTGGGCTTTGTCCGGTTTCCCCCACCATGATATTGTCTGCGGTCAAATAAGTGAATTATTCCTGAGTACGCCGTAAATAACCTATAGAATAAATAAATAATGGCAGATTTGTGTAAAGCAAAAAACAACAACAACAACAACAAAAAAAAAACAAACCAAAAAGAAAAAAAAGAAAAAAAGAAAACAAAACCCCCAGAACCCATCAACCTTTAATGAAATGCTGTACAGAACATCAAAATGTGTATGAAAACCAGCATCGTCTTTTCCTCAGAACATTATTCTTCTATTGCATTTTTATGGTTTCTTAACCTCTCAGGATATATGAAATAGTTTTGAATGGATTTCCACTGAAAATTTTCAGTTCTTGTAAAAGCTCTAAATCGGTGTACATGTATATGTTTTGTGGTATGAATTGATTTTATGGGTGTATGTGAATAGAAGTACACATCTTTTATGGGTGTGTGTAAATAGTTGTACACATCCTTGTTGCTGTCCTATTTATGACGTTACAGGTTGCCTACAATATAAAGTACATGTTTATGTATGTGAGATTTTACAGAAAGTTGTAACTATGTGATCTAAGGAGAAAGCACATATACATGACAATTACAAGTTCACCAAGCTTATTGTGATTTGGGGCACGCAGCTGCCTGTGGGTTTTTTGCTCTGGAGTTCAAACTGTTCATTACCGCAATACTGCACCAGTAGGATGTATACCGCTATGTGTGATATACAGCAGTTGTCTCCCTTCATTGTCCTTCATGTTAGTCGTTTTAATATATGTTCATGACGTCATGCACTGACATATACAGAACTGCAGCTCTCCTTTTCCTACTTGACAACATGGGGGACATCCGTTGAAAAGCGGGATGGCAGGAGGGGAGAACCTGGCGTTGAACAGAAATGTAAGCGGCATGAGGAAATCGTGGTAAATGACAACATGGCAAGGGGGCGCAAGATATCGCTTTATTTAAAACATACGTCTTTCATTGAACGGTGGACACTTACTTTCTTTCTGCAATGTTTAACAAAGGATCTGTGCCTTAGTTACATGCGTGAAAACGGAGTGGTATATTTCTATATCTAGCACTGGCAGTAAAATTGACGAAGACTTAAGTCACAAGTTGTTTGAAAAGATGCTGTGCTTGAGTACTGAATCATTTTTTTTGCACAGTGCTGAGATATTCGGTGCTTGTGAAGGTATCATGAAAGGATATAGGGTGGCAGTCTGTTGCTGAATACTAATGGGACTGCCGTCATGTACATGTTTTTTTTTTTATTTATTTACTTTTTGTAGAACTTTACCAGACTGTAATTTGGTTTCCAGCATAACGGACATGTGTACACAACACCCCTGTGATAATGGCATTGTTAAGTTCTGTAGATGTGGCGCATATATTTAATTTACACATAGTATAGTGCCATAGATTCTTTGAAAGCATCTTTTCCCATTGTTTGATATGGACAAATACTTCGGTTTTGAAAGATCCATGCGTCTAGTTTTCTTAACAGTTGTTTGTTGTTTTTCGTCCATGTTAAAATTATGAAGAATCGGTGTTGAGGGTTTTCTTTTGGAACCCCGTCCCCTTGATATTTTTGCAGTATCACCACTATGAATCGATTGAGTTGAAATGAAAGTCATTGTTTTGAGGATTTGTATGGACAAACATGGTTAAACTGAGGAAGTTAAGTATTAAATCTGCAAATGTGTAGTACTTGCATTCAAAATATTAAATGCCAGCTAACTATAGCGGGTGAGATAATGGACCTTTCCACAGGGCGCAAGACGGAAAAACTTATTTATTTAAAAAAACTGAACAAATTTCTAATAAACATTGTCTCTAACAATTCATAAAGTTTGACTCTTTATTATTTGAGTTCCTACCAGAGGTTTTACAAAGAAAACAAAAAGAATTGCCGATGCTTTATTGTTCATGAGAACTTTAGACGCTTTCAGTGCTATTGGATCCCAGGTAACAAGCCACGGTATTCCGAATGGAGATAGATAGCTTCCCTGGCTTAAGCTGCGTGGAAAGCTCTCCCGATAACTCAAGTTCACGGTTTATTTAGTCTCTTCTGATATTTTTTATCGCCTTAATTGTGGTAACAATGTCGTTTGGATTCATACAGCGTTAGTGATGGTTGAGGTCATGGACTTAATCGCCGTAATGATGGAAGACCCAGAGGCCCGAGGCCTTGTTTTCATTTTGTCCTCGTGGTATCCTAGATGGGACATGCTCTCAACTTGGTAGATACCTTTGTTATTTTGTTTTCGACAGCAGTCGTTACACATATCTTTTAATAATATAGTTGGACTGGTATCATACGTGCTGTGGGGAAGTATGTATAAGTTTCACAGAAATGAGAGTCAAATTTGTATTCAAAATGTAAGAAACAGTTGATTCATTCTGGTGGACAATGATTGAAAAGTTATTTATTCAGTTCAGGTTTACCGCCTTCTTATATAACGAATATTTACTTCCACGATGTCAGTCTGGCAAAAAACCACTGCCTTTCGCCAGGTACATGGCACCCATACTGACTGAAAGCCTCTGCCGAACCAGGAGGAGATGGCCTGGAGCACGCGACCTCACTGGCACAGGACCGATCCAGTAAACCAATTAAAGAAATACCAAGAACAATTACTTGAAAACCAAGAGTTAACTCCTATCTGCCACACTCGGAAGGTCTGCCAGCAACTTGCGGATGGCCGTAGTTTTTACCCATCGTGTAAGTGAAATAGTTTTTAAGTATGGCGTAAAACACCAATCAAATAAATAGGTTAAATTCTGTCACACTCAAATGTTCCGGACAACATTCTCAGTGGTTCAAAAGGCGACTTCTGCCACCATCTAAATGTTTGGACTACTGTTGCTATGTATCATTTTCGGATGGTGAATTTCGTTATTCTTTACTATATTATGATATAAACAATTACCAATCCACAAGGAATAGCAAAAAAGTGAACCATTTCCAGTGGCAAAAACCGCTTGCTTCTTACTTGCTATAGGTCACAATAGACGTGGGTTCTGTCCATTCTTGGATAGAGAATTTTGAAGTTTCCATTGGCGGAACCTGAGCGGTAGGATCGGCCACGGTGCTCTCTGCATGATGTAGTCTAGCATGGAGTTCACTGGATACCACATGCCTTCCACCAAAATGACGTATATCACAGGTGGGACCGTCCCCCAGCAAGTCACCAAAAGGCCGTGGTTTACAATGTGAATTACAAGGTGAATTTTTCCTCCACCGATAAAACCTTCTGTCATATTTTAAGTTTAGTAAAATCTTGAGTTTTGCGTTAAATCTCTCCATGTCAGTTAAATCAAAGGCAAACGAGGTGAGAGTAACCGGCCAGTCTATGTACAGCCGTTTTGATCCTTCCTATGTAGTTATGATAGTAAGCTGATGAATTTTTTCAATATGTCTTTTAGCATGTTTGGAGTACGAAAATACCAATATTTGTAAATAGATCTAAAACCACTTTTATTTTAATCGATATTCATGTAGTTGCAGGCACTTGATAGACAAATATTCTGTATCCAAAAGTTTTCCCTTCAATCGGGTCCTCTGTTGGCTTCAACTATATACAGGCACACATTGCCTACTGACTAAAACATCTCAAAAACATAAACATACACCTCATAAGTACCGTTACAAGAGAATACTGATGTGAATATAATAAGAAGTACACAGTCTTATGTTTAAGCACATATTCCTATTAAATGTCTACTGGGTTCTGAAAGGCCCAGTTGAAATATGTCGGACCAACCAATCTGAAAATGGCACCAACGCTCTCTTGGCTTGTCGCACAGCATTTTTGACAGAACACAGTGCTCTCAGTGAAGCAGCATTATACACAGGCTGAGTTGTTTGGCTCTGTTTGGTCCTACAAACGTATGGCAGCAATGAATAATTGTCAATAGAGAAATGAGTTTTGGTGAGATTTGTAACCGTGATTGACAAGCTTTTCATCAGGACCATGTTGTATTATTTACATGACGGATAGTGTTCCACGGTGATAACGTCTAAAATATACAAAACCTCTCCTTATTGTACCAATGGTCGAGACCAGACTAGTGTTTGACATTCTTTCGTATCTGACCATGCCATACCACAGCAAATAAGTCTTTTGTCTCAGATTTGTGGCAAATACAACATCGTTAACTTACGCTAGCTTGATTCATACAAGAAGACAGTATTTGATTACCTAGCCTACAGACCAGTCAACCAAGCTGATCCATCTGATGTGATCTAAATTCATGACATGTACAACCCATGAATCATTTCCCTGAAGTCTTAGCCACCAATGGGTTGCCCAGTAACTGGCTGAACAAGCTGCGTCGCCCAATAACTAGATGAACTAGTTGGATTGCCCAGTATAACAAAATGACCTTTCGATGCCTGTTCTGTCGTAGGTTCACACTTGACAAACGCTTGGGCTTAGTGTTACATCGTACAGCCACGGAATTCGGAAATGGTCCCAAAACAACAAATGGTTACATCACGTTTTTTGTGGACCAGAATTTACTGCGTCATCAGTGTCGTCATCACCATCGTCATCACACTGTCCCTGGCCAACCTGGCCTCGTAACATGACACTTATGGTGTCAAAGTCAGTCGGGTCAACCAGATCGATTGGCCTTTCGCCTTCTTCCGTCTTCAAGGTTTTGTCCGCTCCTTTCTCTATGAGATACCTACACATTATGGAAATGAGATAATAGTGACAATCGCCATGTATGGAATGTGTTAGTATACTATTAATATCTCTACTTTGAATCCTGCTTCAAAAGTACACACAGACATATATTCCGAGTAGGTTAGCCCAAACCTTCAGGAACGAACGATCATGGCTTAACGCCACTAAGCTAGCTTTAAGGCAACAATTCTGAGACTACATGGAAACTTAAGTCGAATTACTAGTATACGAAGAATTGGAGTAAAGGCTTATAGCCTTTGTACCACGTGCAACGAAATTGTAAGTTTCTTACTCGGCGACATCAGCATGTCCCTCCGCGCATGCGGCATGGAGCGGCGTCCACGTGTCCTCGTCTTGTCTGTTGACGTCAGCGCCATGTTCGATCAGCAAAGTGACGGCGGCCAGGTTACCGTCCAGGACGGCCTGGTGGAGGGGCGTCAGACCTGATGGTTTAAGGCACATTCATTACCACATTTCACAACAGATATGTTAAATGCTGGTACAATAAGCTTGGACCGACACTCTCAGAGATTCCTCAGACTACGGTAGGCCTAATCCCGGGCGTATGGTTTCCTACACCCATAAACCTAATCTCACCGGAAATGGAAAATGACTTGCGTCTGCCTTAAACAGCACTAGATCAGGCAAATAGACGTCCTAGCAATTTTCAACCATGGGACAAACTCAGACCTGTATTTATACCCGAACTTTTCAAAGCTATATTGCTTTTATGATCAGCTTCATACACGCCTTCACCAGAGTTCTTAACCAGACGCTCTCAGCCGCCATGATGTCTAATTATAAGGGTATAGGATGAGTAGTCATTAATTATCAAGGCATTAATTACCAATGCATGTAATAAGTATATGTTAGATACACAACATATTTGAGTCATTAGGCTACATGTTATAAACAGATTACATTTTAAAGCCAGTGTGTCTTAGAAACAGTGTATCGGTAACTTAGAACCAGTACGTTAGAACTACTATAGAAACAGCGTATGACTGAGCTATATACATTTGGACAGTGAATAATTTATTTACTTATGTATTTGATTAGTGTTTTACGCCATTATGGTACAGCAAACTGGGCAGAGCCCGGGGTAAACCCAAGGCCATCCACAGGTTACTGGCGGACATTCCCACGTACGGTCGTGGGAGGAAGCCAGCATGAGCTGAACCTGAACTCACGACCGCACTGGTGATTGGCCTTGGGTTTTAACACCGCGCTAGTAAGCTAACCTCCTCGGACACGGAGGCCCCAACAGTAAATAAAGACACAGATAAATACATCTAGTGCATCTTGGAAACAGACTATCGTCAACCTAATGCATACCAGAGCCGGTGTCTTAGAAACAATGTATATGTATCTCAGGGTGCATATTTAAGTGTAGAGTAATACTGAACATACAGAACAACAACCTCTCATTATAAACAGTTACATGTATGCAGCTTGTAATCCTGACGTACTGCAGTGAGCTCTCTCAGGTGGTTTTTATTCAACTCACTTAATTCAAGCAATAACCTAAACGTGGCTCATTTGACGGATTGCCAATTCTTGACAACGTGGAACTAACACATGTTTTCCCTGCTATTTAATTTACATCTATCCAATAAACTTAGGCCGGAAACCTGACGAACACGAGCGTGTCTCTGCATATCTTCTGTTGCCTATGGTTTTCTGAATACAGACTTCATTTATTCAGAATTATTCTACTCTTAGCGGCAGTTCAGTCTGTGAAGAAAACATTTTAGGTTGGGAAGACTAATTTCAGGGGGGATATCAAATCATAAACTATTAAACGTCATTGTTATAGAAAGTTGTCAAAAAAGTAGAAATATTTGACATTAGAGAATCAGAATCGTGGAGCTGTCTACATGTAGTGTTAATATTTTGTTCAACTTTCAATACGAGAAATTACAAAAAAGCGACATCATGTTCATGTTCTGTAAGAGTTCTTTACTCATTCACACCTTGTTAGAATTGTGTCATATTTTGAAATAACTTCCTTAGCTCATTTTCTTTATCCGCATTTACTGCCATCTGTTTTGAGCCTGCATACTAAACCAATTACACAGTGCTTGCAGTCTGTGGAGTATCAAGTCGTGAAGCTTGGGCTGGTCTTCGGCAAGATATAATCCAGTTAGAGTTCAATGGCGACGTCAGACCGGTAACATACCTCAGTTGAAACACGACATGTGCCTTTAATGCGATAACATTCACCTTAAAGATCAAAGGACCTTCCCATTTTGCAGGTTGATGGAGGCGAGCATTTGTTAAGGTAATTCTATTTAGCAAAAATTTCAGTCTCAGCCCCCAACAAATCTCCCATCCATTCTCTGATTAAATGACAATAATTGTCTTTTAGTTATGATCACAAATGCTGATTAGTTTCCAGACTACCGGTTAATCCCTGCACTGATACTGATTCGTATTGTTAGGGGGCAGCGATGAGCTAATGATATGTGTCTTGGTGATGCTCTGCTATATACTCAAATGTCACCGTCAACAAGAGACTGATAAGCCCATCAACTGCTATAAGTCTTCGTCATGCACGCTGCATATTCCCGAGGGCACGTGTTTTTTCAGGGGCATTGTTATCCATGTTAAATGCGGTTGAACATTTGAACGCCAAGTCAGTCAGTAACTCTAAAGTGGTGTACAGGAATTGAGATCAGCAGTGTTAGGCCAAGCATACAGATGAACACGGGCAAAACATATCCTGCTTCATGATGGAGTAATAAATACAACATTCAAATGACCTTCAAAACTTGTAGATGTAAGCAGCCTTGTTTTAGAGATTATTTTGTTTAGCAAAAAAATTCATGATTTAGACCATCGGTTAATGCAACTTGGGCGTATACTGGTTCACAATGATAGTGTTCAGAGAGAAATTAATCGCTCTGCCATAAGCATTCACTATGCACGTGCCATAATTCCAAAGCCACGCGTTTCTGCGCGGAAGTCTCGGTGATATCATATCTTAATTACTATCGAACATTTCAACGCCACATTAGCCAGTGAGTTTAAATTGCTATTCATGAACTGAGCTCAACAGTTTACTTAATCGGAAAAGCATTGGTATACAGGTAACCACGAACATTTAATGAACTGGTGCCGGGCCGAGGTTATGTCCAGAATTTGGTGCTAGAGGAAGACATACCCGAAATTTCACTCAAAGTAGTCCGTCCTAATATATCCATGTGTCCATAACTGCTTCCGTGAAGTTTAAGACAAATGTACAGACAGATAAACACTGGCAAAACATAACGTACTTCATTACGGGGATGGGTGGGTGGGACAAATAAAACAATCGAAAGACGTTCACAATTTTTAGAGTGAAGCAAATATTTGTTCTGTTTAGCAGAAAAATCACACTCGTTAGTTGAACATCTGAACATTTGAACATTTGAGAGCCATCCCCCAATTAAATTCCCCAGTTATGATAACAAATATAGATTAGTTTCAAGATCCCCGGCTGATCCCAGTACAATGTATATTGACTCACACTGATAGCGTTCCGTAATGAGCTAATGACGAGTGTTTTAGTGATGTTGGGTTATCCTCAACAAGAGATTAATACGTCAAATAACGTTAATCATCCAATCATCGCACTGCTACAAGCGTTCACCATGTACGTGCCATAATCCAGAGGCCACGTGCTTCTGCGCGGAAATCCTAGTGATATCATATCTAAACGATTGTCGAACCTTTGAGCTGGTGAATCTAAAATCTAGCGCATGAACAGAATTCAGCAGTTTAGTAAACCCAGGAAGTACTGATATACAGGTCACCGCAAAACTTAACGATTTGGCGCATGACACAAGGCCTTGTTACATGTACTCCAGAAGTTTCCTCTTAATCTTTCAGTAACTTTCCCATAAATATTCTAACAGACAGGCAGGCAACTAAACACCTGCTATACATAAACTCCTTGGTTATGTATTGATAAGTAACAAATAAAATACGAGGCCCAACGGGTCAAATGTAGCACATGGGGTCTATGTAACAAGGAAACATGGAGGTGGTTATGTATCAAATAGATCACAGGGTCCAACGTGTTACATGAAACACAGTGGCTTATTTTAAGAAATAAACCATACGCTCTGTGCTCTGTTATCAGTTTGAAATAAAATCACAAAAACAACTTTTTATGGTGTAGAAACCGGTGGTGCCCAGATAGTCCTAAATTATGTACCATGCATTTTACAAGGCGAACTGCAAGACAACAATGGTCTAATTTCATGACTGTTAAACTGACTGCTGACTTCACTAACTAGGCTGAATGGTTACCAAATTGACTGCTGACTAGACTGACCGCTGACTAGACTGGATTCTGACTAGACTCACTAGGCTGAATGCTCATTAATCTCACCGCTGAATAAACTGACCCCTAACCGCTGACTAGACTGGCTGCTTGCTAGACTGACGATTTACTGCTGACTAGGCTGAGCACTGACTAGGCACGCTGCTGACTATAGGCTGACTGATGACAAGACAGATCGACCAACTCACTCACGCCCTGAGAACTGACATGTGCACAGCTGTTGACTCCACTTTGTAATGGTATACACGCCGTATGACTTCGTACCATTGTAGCTTTTGTTTGTTAACTGTTATCCTGGAACGAAGCATGGTAATACCGGCGTGTGTGTTCAGCTTTGTCAATATTAAGGGCAAACATTTCAGACGATGAGGGTATGGCGCTGAACGTTAGTGAAGGGGTATTGTGCATAACGGAATATCCAGTCTGACTGATAAACATGTGACAGTTGATCGCCTATGCAGGGCTTTAGGGATAAACTCTCTACACTGCATTACATACCACTGGAAGAGCATCAAGAAATCAGACTCACAAATAATCCATTTACTTACAGTTTGGATGCACGTAAACTGGTATCAAATTTTTGCATCGATATACGATCATTAATAACTGCTTGTCTCTGTTTTTTTTAGAGTATTGACGTGACTTTCCATATTACATGCAAACTAGGACTTCAATTCACTTGTGCATGTTTTAAGTCTCTAAAAACATTCAGGTAACATTTTAACAAGTGTAGGCAAAATTAATTTCATTTCTAAGGAGAGTTAGATTCACGGGCTAATTTAAAGTGTCTTTCAGACTGACTGAGAAAACATCTTGTTTTTAACCCTGTTTAAACCACGTAACAAGAATCAATAGACGCAAGAGGACTAAGTGCTGCTAATTTGCCCCTGGAACATTTTGTCAGGCCATATTTCACTCTCAGTTTGTCCTGCATGTATCGACTCGACTTCATGTAATGTTCAGCTCGACTATATAACATGGGTCGGCAAATTGCCACTTGAGGATCACCTGTACATCAAAGGGAGGCCTTTTCCCACTGGCATTTCACATTACACTCTGAGTATATTCAAAACGCATACAACGGCACTTGTGATGTTGGCCACCTGTTACGACCCATAGCGGTTCAGAGCTGATAAACTTGAATGGCTTGGTGCTCGTGGGATACACTAAAATCTTAAACTGGAAGGACACATGTAAAAACTAACTAGTCCTTGTTCCAGAACGCTGGCAATATCCCAAGTGTACAGGAAGCCGAAAAGCCATCTTGGTGGCACAACACTGAAAGCGTTGACAAATTTCCGCAAAATCGTATGATGTTTTAAGCTGTGGAAACCATTGAATATGTCCGTGCATGTCTTGGCCCGCATTAAACCTATTAACTGTCATTTTTAGACCTGTTCTGAAAAAGGTTGCCCTTTTCTAATTTATCTGAGTATCCGTGCCACTATTGGCGCAAAATCATCAATCATGCAAGCACGTCATAAGTAGGTACACCATAGAAAGAAAGGTTTCTAATGGAGCATGTTACAAATGAATATGTGTTATTCAGGTCTTCTCAAAAGCACAGGACAGACAGTACATATTCTGGAATTTAATCCACTAGAAACGTTTAAATGTTAGATGATAAAATTCTGGGCAAATACATGCACCCGTGTCGTACTGTAATGCCTGATCAGAAAGACACTGTGACGGTTAACTTGACATTGATTTTCGTGTCCTTAAAGCCCAAAGTTTAGGGGTGTGAAAGTGCTTGATGAAGTATCTTTGACATAACGGATTTTTAATAGATAAATAGAATTGCAACCTTTACAATCCACACAAAGTATGGTGTCTAATGCGAGTCCAGCTTCTGGCCCTTTCAATCCAAAGGACATGTATAATTGTTCTTTGCACTATACATATGTGTACAACTACACGAAGTATTAAGCAGCCCGTCAGGTGAATAATGCCTCATAACCAATGTTCTTGGCAATCTCACATAAGGTTATTTGCTTGCCTATATTGTTGTGCAACGCTTCCAAGTCATCTCCTAGAATACCGGGGTAACGGCGAGGAAATTGTACACGACACCTGACAATAGCCGGCCATATTAACCTGCGGAGTAGATGCATTCCTGTCTTATCTTAAACATACATGAAGATAATGCACACAAGGCAAAGTAGATCTATCGCCTTGAGGTCTTTGTATTGGAAATATGTATATACTCACGGGCATATCTCTCAGTAATTTGTGTTAAATGCAAGAGATGCTGACCTGCAGTATTAATTTAGTATTACTGGAAATACTTTATCTTATCTACCTTACTCTGTGTCAAAGAAAGAAAAAGATCCACTTAAGTTTAGGTTAATTAATTTCCTACACAGGGACCAGGGTTAACATTCACTACACTTAGATATTATTTCTCGTAATCTTTTGTACTACAAGACGTTGCCTGGGATTTGGCAAGAAAAGTCAAGAAAAAGTAATTTACATAGTGGAGGACATACAAGTCGCTCAAAGTGCTAGACTTTCGGAGTCGGTACACAAACTGTGCGGACTCGAACTATCTTGCTTGCCATCATTACAACATTGGAGAACATCTATAGGTAATATTAAAGTTCACAAGTAATTTCCACAGTTTCACACTTCTACCCCACCTGCAATTATACACACCTGCTCCATTAATTCCATTAATGTCCATTTGAAGGCTGGTCCGCCTTAACATGGAGTGCAGCGCAGGTAAATCATTTTCTTTGATATTATCCTCAAAGACCAGTTCATCTGGGAATCGAACCCTGGGTTTCCCAGGATTCTGTTTGCTGTAGAGACTTGCTCTTCTGCTCATTATTACTATATGGTAGGACACCGGTGTACTTGATTAGAATTCGCGATCAACTCAACGAGGCCATATTGTCCCTTTAGAGTACAGACTAAAACTCCAAACTGTCATTATCTACTTTTCTGGGAGACTCTCGTGGATTTGAAGTATTCCCAGTCAACAACTTGAACCCGTCAACCACGCCTGGGAGTGTGTGGGGTAAATCCGGTGCCCAGAAGTTGTTCCGAGATACCGTTGGGTCACTAAAACACTCAAAGTGAGCAGTCAGGTATTTCACATGACAGAGAGCCAGTAAAACACAGAGGAATGAGCCAATATTTGTAATTGACTGAGGTTAAATTTTGGGCCGTGAAGAATTCTGGGAGGCCTTTCAACCGAACAAACAATCTGTTCTAGACTTCCAGCCAACTGTCATCTCAGAAGTCATGTACTTTCCTTGGTTACAGCGGTAGCTGGAATCCTGCTTGGGAAACGGATGGAGTGTTATCATTCCATCAAGCTGACCAGTTATAGGGATCCACTGCACATGCTCATGAGAACTACATGGCCGCTATATGTACGCTGCGCAGGCTCATTTCGTTATTTGTTGTCTTCGTCTGTTGAATATACTGTTGCACAAGGTGGTTTATATCACTGACTGCGGCACAGATCGATTAAGAGCCGTGCTGCTTCTCAATACAAAGAAACCCCCAATATGCACGTGCTTGATTAGAGTCTTCACGACACCGACAAAGTAATCTGCCATCACGGCAGAGCGGTCTAACTTGTTGAACACATGAAGCTGGTGAATAAACGCAAGGTGCATCCACAGGGCTAAGACTGGCAACTCGGGTTCCTTCTTGTAGAAAACAGTGAATGGAGTTGTGCTACTGCAGAAGTAGGATGTATCCAGAGCCGTTGAGCTAAGCTGCCAGATGTGAAGATGACGGCGGGAAGGGCGACACATCCATGCACTACGCCTCGGATCTGCTTCTCGTGCAGACTGATGTAATCGGAGTGCCTTGTCAGAGATGTGGTAGCGTTTATACGGCCCTAACTGACGTGGGGTACTCTCTCACTGGGCGGCTTGTGTATGTGAGCAGACCATAGCCTTTCCCGTCCCTGTGGAAGAGTAAACATGCACAGGATTAGTGCTCTAGAAGATTTCCCCCACCCTACACCATCCTCTCTACCCTGGAAACATGCCCTACTTCTCACAACCCCAGCCTTCTAACACCAGCTCACCCAACCCCCACACGTTCAGCACTACAACGTTCACATAAACCTCCAATCTGCTTATCTCGCATGACATAGAGGATTCGTGCCATGACAATCACATTATCTTGTAACATCAAATGTGCACGATTGCAAAAATCGACCTAGGCGTATTTTTTCCCTTTTTCAAGTTAAATGCTTTGGAGACTATAACATCTACGAAAGAACACGACATGAGTTAAAACTTTTAAAGTGCTTAATTTTAGCATGAAAATAATAAAACTTTAACAATTAATTGTCCAAGAATCCTGGTTAATGTCGTTGATTTTAGGATGGCAGAAAGGTCAGTGACTTTCTATTTTTGATACGAATGTGTGGTGAAATACTTTTATTTCTCGCTTATTTTTCAATATAATGCTATGAGACTTGGCACACATGTAGCTAAATACTTAAGCTAAAAAACGGTCCCACAATTTTTAATATCTTTCCTAGTTTTAAAGATATAGTAAAAAAATGTCAAAGTTTCAATTTATTAAAATTTGAACTCTTAAAGTTTAAATAATCACTCAGAACAGTCTAAGATGAACATTAAAAATCTGTGGGATTTTAGTTTGAGTAGTAAACTATCCACACAAGGCAAAATGTGAAATTTTGCTTCCGAGGGGTTCTAGTATCCTTAAGCTTTAATATAGTTACCCTAACGAGAATAAACAGTCGCCAACCAGTGGAAAGCACTACAACGCGCCATTAAAATCACCAGATGTTTTTGGTGTGTGCCAAACACGGACTACCTCAGATTGCCAATTACTGATCATATTAGCCCTCCTTCTACGCATGTATAGTGATTTAAATGTTATGGAAACTAAAGCAGAAACCCGAAAAGGTGGTTTGTCAGGGGTCTTGCAGTCCTGTCGATGACTTAATGAAGCTCTTTATAATTAAGTTAACGCGGCAGTAGATTGCCTCATCTGTATAAGAAGCTATGAGCCCTTGGGAATAAGGGTCTAACCTGCCATTCCACTCTGCCATGCTCTGCCCATCTTAACAAGGGTCGAACAACACGTCTGTCCAGGTACCACTGTAAGTCTTGTCCTTGAGGAGATGCATTATCCCTAGATTATGAAAGCTAATTTATTCGGTTTGTGCAGTTGAACGAGCGGAAAGGTATAACATGAGATGTTTGCTGAGAAAACAAGCTGAGACGAGAATTACTCATGCATGATAAATCCCCAAGGAATGTCAGTATGATCCAATCCATGACTTCAGAGATGGTTACATGATGTATCTGAGATATAAGCATCAAAACAACTTTAAGTTAATCCCCTGCGGTCATACAACTCTGTGGCATGAAGCATGACGGCAATTGCACTTTACTCCCCCTCGGGCGATGCAGCTGTGACTAAGCTTTTGTCTTCGTACACACGTTTTTATGTTCGTTACATTTGAAACTACAGTGTGCTTTTAATGTCATTACCCGGTCCTTCATCAGCGCACATGTGTGTTCATGTAACCCATATACAAAATCTGTACAGGTTTTGCCAACTATAACCCGCCATTCTCACTGAGAATCTCAAAGCACAGTTCGCTGGTCGCCTGCGTACGTTAGCGTAGCGCCCAGCATCGGTCCCATAGAAGTCCACGTTGACAATGTCACTACAAATAACAGCTTGAACCCTACCTTACATTTGGTATGAGCTGATTCCTTAAGTCAACCGAAACATCGTCGCAATGTTTTAAATTCCAACTTCCGGCGGACGATGCTTCGTGAAAATTTTGTCACACTCTACGCCCACTTATGAGCAGCAAAGAGTATAGGTAGGGTGGGAAAAAATTTTCGCGGCCCATCGCCCGCCGGAAGTTGGAATTTAAGACATGGTGACGATGTTTCGAAAAGCTAGATTCAAAAGTTTAAACCGCTGGATTACAGATGAAAGATGGTTTACCGGCAGCGGCTTTGGCATTTTTATGTTCTGGTTGACTCCTACCAAATGTAACACAGGGTTCAAGCTGTTATTTGTAGTGACATTGTCACCGTGGACTTCTATGGGACCGGTGCTGGGCGGTACGGTAACGCATGTAGACGACCAGCTATCTATGCTAAGAATCTCAATCACACTCACCACTTCAGAAGACTATTTTCCAAATAGATTGGAATGCTTCTAATATTTTTCACCAAGTGGTTTAAGGTCATACCTCAGATAGTACATGTAAAAGCTCCCAAACTGTGGCAATTCACATCTATGGAGACAACAGCAGTCTAATACTTATTACAAATGCATTCTCGTGCCGGTCGCGTGCCCAGTCTAACGTTCACAGATCACGTGTCCTCAACCAATATGGTGCATGTCTATATGTCACAAACATGGGGAAATGTTCGACGGTCAGTTGTCAAGCGTCGGTGGTTTATGCTTCACATTCCGGTTTCCTCTACCCATAAAACTTTCTGTCATCGGTATCGGAAAGGGAAAGAAAATTCTTTAGTATGACTTTAAGCAACAATCAAATAAATCAATAAATCAAATGCCTTGTCGCTGTTTAATTTGGTATGATCAGAGACATATTCATTCAATGAAGCGGAATCTCCTCCTACCTTGTCCACGGGTTTACACGTCAACTGTTGGTCATGCGCGTATAAATCACTGGACTCAACCTTAAATGTCCACTTCGTGTTCAGGTTATCTCGGCAACAGAGGAACTCTTCTACAATGAAGTCACGTTTCTAAGGAGAGCGTGAGTTAACGACTTGTCCGTCTTTATCTAGTTTCTCTACATATTAACTTCTCAATAAGCCTGCTTCTCTATCATCTGGCCTTCTTATCAAACAACGGCAGCCGGGCACACTGCCTTAATTAACTTAACTTTTACAGGGATGTTTTTGTTAGACAGCTGATGGTGTAAACAACAGCTATTTGCACATGACCGAGATGGTTTAATTGATTTTTTACTCATTGATCTCAGATGCACGTCAGTGATTAAGTACACCGTGAAAACACACCGAGATCAAATGCCAAGACCGACTGTTTCCAACCACACCACAAATCACTTCCGTAAAGTAGGTTAAATGAACTTTTCATAAACTCGACAACAACAGCATTGTGAGGCGTATTGCTATTAACATTGCTTGGTTCAGCCTAGTTGCTATATAACGTACCTCTCACTTTTTCGAGTGGCGCGTAAGCGCCGAGACAGTTACAGTGTGTTTCGTGTTTTTAAATGCCTCCCTTCTGATCAAGCACTTTTATCGGTATAGGTCTATATCTTCAAAAATAAGCCACGCAGACGTCCAAAAGTTGTAAGAATACATACTTATACCAAAAGATCCCACTCACGAACTAGTTTTTTCCCCCGTTTTCGCCTTTTTTTTTTACCACATTTGACATAGGTAGCAGCACATACCAGGTCACGGGACTTAAGCTCTCTGGTTCTTGTCATGAGAGGTCAACAGCTCACACATGTAGGCCAACAAGTATGAGTTGACAAACTGTATCAGTTTTGGACAACTTTTCCCTAACAGATCGTGCGGACTAAAGAGTTATAAGGCAAAGTAGTGAAAGAGTTGAAAACATAAACTTATCGCCTAAATATCAGGTAAATGAATATTACAAACAAGGCGGCTAAGATCACGACCTTGATCAGGTTCAACTTCAATTCTCGCGCAAACACGCACGTCCCGAGAGTTGTTTTGGACGTTGTGGCATGGAACACATTATAACTCTCTCGGCGCCTATGTACCACTGGAAAAAGCGAGAGGTACAATATATAGCGACTAGGTTCAGTCAATTCCAGCAGAAATTAAGAAAAGCTTTGGGATATGAGTTGGAGTCTTACAGGCCTACTGGTCATCATGGGCACCACTTTCGCGTTAATATATATCTTATACAAAATTAGCTTATCTAATACAAAATGAGACATTAGGTTTTGAGATCACAATACAAGATAAACATTACTCGTGGTCACACAGAGAATCTATCTGATTTCCCATTGCCCATGCTTGGATTTGACTGTAAATATTATGACAATCACCTGTATACGAATATCATCTAAAAATATAGAAATATGTCAGGCATATAAACCTATACTGTGTGTCTGTGTTACGTGCATTGAGCTGTTTGCTCGGTGGTGGGAGTAACGTAATCAGTCCATCAAAGAGGCGACGTTCGTGTCAGATTATGATTACTGCCGCTTAGATTATAACCTTCGGTATGCCACTTTACATGTATAATCTATAATGGGCCAAGCGGGTTTGATTTCACTGTGCCCCCGGGGTTAGAGAACACGTCAGGACATTAGTGCCTTTGAGGACGGTGTCTTACTTACAAAGTACGTCTACCCGCAGTGTGATAAATCGCATTAGTGCATTAGTAACATTCTTACCATATGTTCCACCATCGGCAAAAATAAAGCGATGTCATTAATCAACAGTAACGGTATGTGTGACGCCTTTCAAGTTCTTTCCAGGAAGAGCTTTGTTTACCTGTGCAAGTAAGAGAGATTCACCCAGGATTGCCCAGGAGTTTATACAGTGACGGATATAAAATCAGAATACACCAGGTTACATGGTGAATTGCAGTAAAACATACATGAACATATCACCTTCATATCTGCCTTGACGATGGCGTACGGCGAGAATTCGTTAACCCCGTTTTTATTTATTGCTTTGCATATGGCACAGGTAAAATGGACCTGAGTGCCAACTATATATACCTATGGGTATATACATGCAGGATGTTGGATGGTAGGCGCACACAAGGGCCTCTGCACACTATATATTACCTTTGTTTTATGTTCAAGGTCACCATGTAAACAGGAGAGTATGCCAACTGTAATGGCAGGGAGTAACTTATACATTTCAAACCACATGGCTTTGAACAGGTGTCCGTGTTCTCAGTAAGAACTTTAACTGTAAACACATATACATCTTCCCAGCACAATTCAAGCGGCTCTTGTGCAGGCTGACAGTGTAAATTAGTTAGGGCCCCCGTTGAAACTCAATGAACAGAAAGACACTTACGGAATGTTAATATTGGATTCATCATCTCCTTGAGAATAGAAGAGAAAAAAAAAAGACATAAAACACTTGTCGGACATGGGAGACTGGCGATGAGTTAAAGAGACCTAGCTCGGCATACATCAGAACATATATGTACATACACACGCGCATTCTGCACAAAAGCACACTATACAGCCATGCGAGACAGTATACAGCATTAAATATATATATATATATATATATATATATATATATATATATATACAGTATACAGCATGAAATATATAATATACTATATATATATATATATATATATATATATATATATATATATATATATATATATATATATATATATACTATATATATATACTATGTATACATAGTAAAATTATATACCCCTGTGATTTAGGAATCAAATTAGGAATCAATTGGTGAAACCTGGCAAATGTTAACCCAGAATCTTCAGAATCCACAAATGCAAAATATGATTACACATGTGGCTTACTTGTGCTGGTCATCACCGCCAAAGCGTGAACAACCTACGAGACGCACACAAGCTAGTGACTGTTTGTACATGTACAGATCCACTAACTGTACTGGCAGTGTTGCCACCAAGTCCGTAAGGTAAACACTAAGTAAATGATGAACTTACCATAAACTGTTAGTGATATCGTTCAGGCGTGATGGTATACCATGTGAAAGATGGCATCATAAGCTTCCACAGCACAAGCAGATCTGTTAGGCACTGGTCAATGGCAGTATCGGTATTTAGGTTATGGCAATTCGTATGTACTTCACAGCATGTCGTAATTGGGCAAGGGGAGGGGTGGGTAGGGGGGTGGTATCCTTGGGCAAACTTGTCCGACTTCCTGGAGAAGATTAGTATTGATAAGGCGCAGCAAACAGCCCTGCGCCCAGCACCCGCGTCAGATGTGCTACAGAAGATGGTTGTGTATTTTCAGCACACAGCACCTTCAGTTACACACCATCCGCGATGTTATCTTTCCCCGCGTACTCCACTGCACATGGTTACACGAGGACCAGTGACCTCTGACCCCTTGCCTGGTGAGCGTCAGCTGTTCACTGTGTACCCACCAGCATCCCAGCTTCCCCTAGAGCATCGATAGTTGTTGTAGCTAGAGCAAAAATTGAACGCTTAACTGATTAACTTGTCAAACATCGGAAATGTAACCAACTGAAAAAAGTAAATATTTATTATCAAAAAGATGTAGTTGAAGCTTGGAGATCTGCACTGTGGACAGTGTAGCAGACAAAGAACGCCCGAGAATAGCCTACAGGGGTAATCGGACAACAGTCTCTTGTAATTCTATATTAAACAGTGTGTATGTCATGGATGCACAGACGACCGGGAAGTGAAGCCTCCAATTTGGGTTCTGAGAAAATGTTTTGAACTGATGCCTTCAGTTCCAAGAGAGAAAAAAATACCGATTACGACACCCCTAACCAGCCATACCAAAACAATGCTCGGAAGATAAGTTCTTCCATAGTAAGGTATAGAGGGATATAACCTGTGCCACGTATTCTATAACGGTATATACTCTGAAGCAACTATTTAGAAACCATCGGGTAAAGAACGAAGTATCTCAGGCTATACCACAACTTCACTGGAATCCAAAAATACATAAATCCCCATGCAAAGCTCGCTTTATATCGGAGTCAAGAATTAAGCTGTACCATCAAACTTGTATCTACCTTCTGAACAGAGGCACTACAAGAAGTATCGTTATTTTGAAAAAAACCAAAAACAACATGTTTGTGGATTCTTAAGCATTCATTTAGAAACTAGACGTTCAAGTACGTAATACCGGGATTTCTCTACACTCTCTATACTGCTATACCTGACAGACATTCAACTGACAGAAATTCATCATTATTATTTCAGGGTGTTCAATGAAGCCTGTCATACATTATCCTCAAAGGCAAAAAACCCTTCTTCAGTCCCACTACTTACAGGTTTTACCATTCACGGAATGTCTTGTTGTTTCCTGAGTTAACTGAATTTCTCATTAGCAATATCTATGTGGTATTTTGGGGAAACAATGTAACAGCGTATAGCTGTTGCGATTTGTGCCCCCCCCCCCCCGCCTTTCTTTTGGCAGACTTAAACATGTAAGAATACGACTATATACAGAAGTTATCTTCATTAGGCTCGATCTTCCTCATTAACTAAATTGTATATTGCTGATATGTTATACCTATAAACAACCCATGTATAGCAAAGGTTGTGAAAGATATCCACCTTCGCTGGTTTAAAGGAAAGTACAGATGGTGCATCTTACTTTATGACTAGAAGGGTAATTTCAATTTTCATTTTGTGAATTGTCCTTATCTGAATACGTATACCGATTGCCCTGTACATCGCGTGTACATGTCTCGCCTAGAAGCATTTGTTGTATCTACATTCTCTGTGTGGTGTGGAGATTTCAGTCAACGTCACAAGTTATGTTTGCAATACATAGTTTGCCAAGGAAATTCCCTCAAACGCCTTGACTCTGAATTCCTTAAATTTTACAATTAGTACACCTCTCTTCTTGGTAAATATTTATTTATTTATTTAATTGATTGGTGTTTTACGCCGCACTCAAGAATATTTCACTTACAAGACCGCGGCTACCATTATGGTGGAATGAAAACCGGGCAGAGCCCGGGGCCAACCAACGACCATCCGCAGGTTGCTGGCAGACTGTCCCACATACGGCCGGAGAGGAAGCCAGTATGAGCTGGACTTGAAGTCACAGCGACCGCATTGGTTGAGGGCGTCTATGTTGCTATGTTGTGCTGGCGCGCTAACCAACAGTGCGTTAGTAAATATGTGTCCAGAATCACTGCACTCATAGTTTTGTCTGATTCCGCTTGACCAGGGGCTTAGGGCGGTATATGTTCTTGTTGAGAAAGATGGTTTTTAACATGGTAAAACAGAACTTTGCAATCAAAGCGCAAATGAGATACAAAATTTGACAACGGACAGTATGGCACACGATTTGGACACTGCGTTTATTCATCATTAGAACATTCCCTGCGTCTTTTCCTCATCACCGAAATAGGTATTGCGAGGACCGCACAAAATGCACCCCCTCCTCTTTGGAGACTATATATAGTACTTACCATCTCATTTGTCAGATAATTGATATTTTGATACTGATAATTTGCTGACTTTAAATAACAAGAATAAATCAAAGGCTGCGAAAGAAATGTACCCATCTTTAATGGGTTAGAAGGAAACGAAAGATATACAGATCGTATATATTACTTAAACTTGCACATGTATCTGTACAAAGACGACAATGGCTTCATGCCAAATCAGCATTACGACATGAGGAATAGTTTCAGAACTTTTGCCCGGCTGGATCTGTTTTATAACTGTTTGTAATTCCGACAAACCTGGGGAGGGGCTGTAAATGAAAAGTTGCAATCAAAGCGCACCTGGGGTACATATTAATTTGATTATAATAGTAACTTATAGACTAGTATGGTTCACGAGCTTGGTACTCTCCGGCTAGAACATTCCTTGAGTCTTTCCCACATCACTGGAAAACTCTTTATTGCTTCTCTTCACATAAATCCATTCTTATTTCTTACTTCTTGGTCGTTTGGTGTTTGTATGGTAAATGTGTTTTGAAATAGGGTTTGCGATTATTGACTGATCGGAGCGTCCATTATGGCTGCCGACTGGTGTAGGAATGTCTATTTAGAATACATTTATCTCCGTGTATTTAGAATGACGCGTTTCGTTCGGTGGGCAGACAGCAGTATTGGCGGATAGTCACTATGGCCGTGAACTGTTACTGAAGCGATCTGGCGACAAAAGGACAACCAGTTATTCCGTATTAACACAACAGACATAGTGCACGATCAATATGACATACAATACATAAGCAGTCTCTACATACAGTTCCTATAGCGCACCTGTTATAGAATTGCGCAAATTAACCTTCATGCGGTAAGCAATAAATACACACGAATATAAATGGTCTAGACCAATAGGCCAAATGCGATCTTAACAGTATCCTACGGCTAGGGAATGTGCACTCCCGTTACCTCCATCCATAATCCCGACCCCCGTCAAATGAGCAAAACATTACTGAGCAACCAATCCAGTAAATAAATAGTAAGTAAAAGTCAGAGTTAACCTCATTGAAGGCGGCATGTATTGGAATATTTCTTCCTTTGAAACCAACAGTTCCCAGGACCCTGTTTATATCTTACTCTTGAAACCTGGCTGGATCGTATGATGTATACAAAGGTCTTTGGCCACTGTTGTTCTGTGACTAAGGCGAGAGTCAATTATAACATCTAAAGGTATGCACTGTGGAAAAGGTTTGGCCCTCGAGTTCATGAACTTACACGGAGGCAATTATCTATATCGACTGTTCATCTCTGCACAAAACAATATGCTAATCAGTCGCCGTGCCGACTGCATGGATCGATTGATCGTCAAAGAAAACCAGTCACTGCCACGACTGGTGTGGCTCCTAACTAGGTTTTCCTCTACCGGCGCAAATTGTCCGCAGAGTCCAGCTGTGAACTTGTGACCGACCAATTCCAGCTGATAATGAACAAGTGCTTGATACGATTCAGTCTGGTATCAATTTTGTACTGGCGTGCAAATAAAGATACGAGAGACGTATGCTAAGACGACTCGCATGGTTTGTTGTGCAACTATTCGATCAAATAGGTGAGCCCATGTTCCTGACACATTGCAAACCATTTTGCTGCAGAAAAGATAAGAATCACTCTAAACTATGATGCAAAGCAAACGACAGCGAACCTGCAGTCCTTGTTGGATTGAATGATTTATTTATTTTTTTGATTGATATTTTACGACGTACTCAAGAATATTTCACTTATACGACGGCGGCCAGCATTATGGTGGGAGGAAACCGGGCAGAACCCGGGGGAAGCCCACGACCATCCGCAGGTAGCTGGCAAACCTTCTCACGTACAGCCGGAGAGGAAGCCACCATGGGCTGGACGAACTCACAGCGACCGCATTCGTGGGAGGCTTATCGGTCATTGCGCTGCGTTAGCGCACTAACCGACAAATCCACGTAGGCCCCTGAATGGAAAGAAGACTGGATGGTTGGTTGACGTGCTGGTCGACATACTGATTGTATTGAATGAATGGTGAATTGAAAAAAATTGAACTAAATGGAAAAGAACTGGTCATCTCATTTATTTATTTCGTTAGTACCTTATATACACAGCAAGAATGCATACTTAGACGGCCACCATGCTGAAAGGTGGAAACCATGATGTATACTGCTGAACCATTGCCCAATGGATTCAAACAAGCAACACGCGACTTCACTGGACCGAGTTCTGCAGAGTTCTGCATGTATATATCCCTATGTTCGTGGTACAGAGATGCACGGACGGTTTCAAGACACACAGGTTTGGACATACTAGTGAAACTTTGAGAGCGTTAAGAAGACTATTTTCACCCGTTGGTAATGTTGTTACATGCGTTTACAACAGTGACTTCGCAGTAGTTATTGTAAAAAATCTCTTTCCAACAATGACGCTGTCGTGGCTGCTTTGGTTTTACTTTCCATGCTGTGGTTTTGTATTTCAGGACAGTATTGTTGTTCAGATCGACCATGTTGCCTGACAGCTGTAAATTGCTTTGTACAGAATTGCATTATGGGGTCAATACATAGCGCGATTTCAAGCCCGCTAAGAAATACTGACATTTCCTGTGAGCCGCGTAATTAGGAGCAATTAGTGAAAGGTCCTCTGTGAAGCGCATATCGCCTGAATCATTAAACAGCAGATTCTAAAATGTCGTTGATTGAGACCTTACTAATTGCAACTTGAGAATCTAAAATGTGCATTAAGCCTAACCATATAGTGTATGACGTTAACACCGAGACATGTACGTATATTGAAATGCTTACCGATTTGCATGTTCGTTTTACTGGGTGTTTATACGATTTCATCTTCTAACTTTCTATGCAAAGCAACTTCACCTTGTGGACAGCAGTTAGACGTGTCGAATTAGACGCTTTCAATTACCAGTCTTGGTATTTCATTATTTGGTAATCAGCTTGGTAGCGGTTTATCCAATCCGAAGTTCGACACAACAGCTAGGGCGCCATGTATCTTATGCAGCACTCCATATATGACAAGACAACACAAGTGCGCACAAAAAAGAGAAAAAGCAAAGAAACTTTAAAAAGCAAAGGTGACTCACCAGAGGCTAGATTCGAACACAGTGGATCATGGCCGACAGAAGGTCCAGCGAGAACACGAGTAATAATCCTATGTATTGTGAATGTACAGTATATAGATGAATGATTCAGTCACATGCATGTATCAAGGATGAAATGCCTCTGCATGTCCTCAACATACTGTCGGATTTTCAATGTTATGTCACAACAAATATATATTATTCTGAGATCTGAACCTATAGACATTTCATATCGGCGCATAAGGTATTTCCCCAGTAAGGAGATTGTCACAAAGAGCGGACATCAACAGATCGTGGTCGTTTGAAACTGGAATGTATATGTATGCTCTGACTTTGATTTTATGTCGTAGAGTACTTTCGACAATGGCTTTAATCTAGCCGACCTTCCTTAAACGGTTTAATGTGCGATGCAAAGGGAAGTAATTCAGCTTCACATTTCATTCACCCTGTACTCGATCTCCCAGTTGTTATTGTGAGCCCTCTTTGAACGTTAGAGTAATTGCTCAAGACACTAAAGGGGTAGAGCTTTCAGATATATAAAGATCAAGCGGTGCAGATCAAAACGGTACAAAATAGGACAACGCGTGTTTCTAACCTTGACGTCTGTTTTTTTTTGTTAATAAGAAATCGGTCACATGATATCAATCCAATAGTTAACGTTCTAACAAAGGAGAAATGGCAAAGGCCTATAAACTTCTTTGCACTCGCGATTCAACGTCATATATATGAAGTACTTGTGTTGTGCGCGTGCGGGTCTTTATCTCACGGATTTATCATGCTATTGTAACTATTTCTCTAAACGTAGGCCTGATAAATTGACACGCACTGATCCTTCTTTGAAGGTTCAAATGTTGTGACTATGGCAATCCAGAAATACATGTCAACATATAAACAAAATCAGCATAGGACGTCACAGTCCGTGCACACTCGTCCTGCTGATGGAACGGGGGCAATGTATGGGGAAGAGCCCTGCAATCAATACATCAGTCAGGCTATATGAATGGAATGACCCAGTAACCCGAATGTATCCATCGGCCGATATCCACTGTCCATCGCTGTAGGAGATCAGCACTAAAGACACAAAGATACGTACGTTAACAACAACAACAACAACAACAACAGCTGAATAAATCTGATATGTTTTCCTATACCCCCCCCCCCACACCTAAACAGATGGAAAAAGAAATGTCAACCAGAAAAAAATGATGGCAACCTGGCCAATTTGGTCGGTGTTGGCCTTCAATGTGTCACCGTGGAGTTCTTTGTATACATGAATAGTGGGCTTCAAAAAGAGAATACAGACATTAGGCCTATGTACTGCATATAACGTGGATATATGTACGTGTTGATGAGATAATCAGCTAATCTATCTTCTTGCTTATCTTGATAGCCATACTTTATTCTTTGATGATCGAAAAGGAAGAAAAACCTTTCACTGGTTTTATAAGTGAATGTGGAACGAATATTCGACGTGCTTGCATCTATTTCCATTTTCTAATGCTGGTGTTTTCATCGCCGATTTATCAACTACCATTTGTTCACTTGGAACAGAAACAAGATGAATAGAAAAACCTCTACATGTTAAAATATAGCTCAAAATATATTCATGAAAAGAGCTTGGGGCATAGAAGGGCATATTTCGTAACAGTAGCGAGGTTGTAGACTGACAACGAACACAGCCGTTTACCAGGAGAAGAAATAATCCGCTATAACTTACCACCAGTGTAGTTTCCGGAGAACTAGCACTTCCTGATGATGCTGTGTAGAACAAGTCTTAAACAGGTCACTGCTAGCTGTTTCATCTGGCAACCTCACACGATCAGGGTGTAATGTGATTTCTGTGTCAACGGTATATGTGTTGTATGGGGCATCGCGCGCGCCTCATATAACCAATCGTTTATCGGCCCGTTGTGATACATGGGCCTCTGTCCACCCACCATTCATCCAGATATGGACGACCGAATAAAAGGCTAATCAAACTGGCGAGTGTACCCTTCTGACTCTCGTGGTAATTGAGGCCGTGAGAGATGGGCCAATACAGTTGAATGAATCAATGGTCATTTGTTATATCACTTGTACGTTTATTTCAGAATTCACTTTTACAAACAGCAGGCGAATAAGAAGATGTTTTCTTTAAGTCTGTAGGTGTGTGATTGTCAACACACCGATCCCGTGAGAATCTTGGTCTCAGATACGTGGGCCATTCACACATACATAAGAAGCCGCTGTATTTACGATACACACACATAATATGCATATATAACCTGTCCGGTTCAGCTTCACTTCTTTACTAATGTAACATATAGATGAAACCAAAGATTCGAATAGTTACAATTCTGCATAGTTTTAGTGTTCATGATGATACACCTGTTTCATGACTTCAGTTTTCATGATAGCAAGTTTCATTATTTCAATTACACATTCCATAACATTCATGGTTCATGTCCCGTAACATTCATGTTTCATGATTGACTGTAACAAAATAAAAGAAAATTTATTGTCCCAGTTACCTACGTACATGCAGTTATAGTAATATACAATGTAATATTATGCGCATAATACCAAAATAGGGATCTTAACGTAACAAACATCAATGCATGTGCTCTCTTCATTATAGCCTAAATCAGCTACAATAAAACATAAATAAAATCACTACTCTAAACATGATACAAAACAAAATCTTTAATTCATGTAATATATGTGAAATATCATTCATAAGGCAATACCATCGGGTATAATAGGTACAGTAAAGCAAAATATTAGCACATCTAACATGTGACAGCTGTTCGCTCACAGTTTACGAGCAAAAAACTGACTAATGAGATACCAAAAGTAAGTTTACTTGGCGCTTCTAAAGAAAAACACATCCTTCCGTATTGTAGACCTTCGTAGACTTTGATACTGACTTTACATAACAAGGAAATAGGCACGTGTGTAGTGTAAAAGAGCAAAATCAGCAAATTCATGATAAGAGAGAATCAATTCTTTTCGTCCGGGCTGTTTTCATGAATCAGTTATCTCGAGAGCAGGACTTGGTGAAGATGTCATGCGCACGACTAAGTGAAAATCTCCTGTATACAATTTCGTACCGGTATACAATTAATTGCGTAAATGCAGATATTTAATGGCTTAATATGAAATATATTTTCGAGAAACACTTGCACGTTTGGAAACACTTCTTGTTTTAGTGTTTTTCTGAACTACACACGAATAAATGACCTCATTCAAAACGAGCATGATGTGCATATTCTATAGGTTGGATAGCTCTGTCAATACATGAGTGACAACATACACGTGGCTGTCTGTCAAGGTTTGCGGGAGCAGCAATTGTGTTGCAAAATAAAATTCCAAATAAAGCCGCAAATTTTGGAACTCATCCTTTTATCGCTTTACAGAGTTCATTTTTTGATAAATTTTATGTCATTGTCATAAATCGTTACTTTAAACACTCTGCTTCTACAATAAATCTTACTCGCTGGCTTTCATAAATTACTGTTCCCAGACATCAACCGGAAGATACCATTTACCTTAAACCCATAAGCCACACAGCGAGGGGCAGTCGGACAGTTACAGGTACTCTGGCCAATGGCACGTAGCGCCTACATCATGCACATAGATTAAGGTAGCTTCATTGAGCAAGAAGTCAGTGTTTGGGTGGCGGCTTGACGAAGAGAGCAGGATGAGGGCTGCGCACTGTGTTAGAAACTTGACTCTCATTGCCACTGTTGTGGTGGAGATTTTAATAAAAGGTGTATACTCAGGTTCAACGCCTATCATAATTACCGATGACAACTGGAAAGACATGCTAACTGGCGAGTGGATGGTTGAATTGTAAGTGTGTATAACATGGAGCTAGATTATAAGGGGTTCAAATTTCGCTACAAGGACAATATCATAGGTTATTAGTTCTGTGTGGGTTTTTATGGAATCATCTGAAGTAACTGGGCAAGTGACATTGTCTTTGTTGTTAACATACAAATTGTAAAGTATTTTTGTACCATATGCAATTATATTATTTTTTGAAGCAGATGAACGGTTTTGAAGATATTCTTTATAGTGTGTCAAAATAAGTATGCCTATGACAAACAGGCATTGGCCTGTTTGTAATTACTAGATATATCGAAATGATATGATATTTCTTACAGCCAGGGCGAATTGAAACGAGGGAAATAATCCCTCTGCCAGTTGGTTAACTGTCAGCCATGATCTTTCTTTCCATGGAAAGGTATTAACATGGACAACTCATAGAAACATACATTTACCTTTATTTACATCTGGAATTGCTGAAACATCAACACATTTGACTAAAATGTGTTCTAGGGGACTGGATGTTTAAAATGTGTTCTAGGGGACTGGATGTTTAAAATGTGTACTAGGGGACTGGATGTTTAAAATGTGTACTAGGGGACTGGATGTTTAAAATGTGTACTAGGGTACTGGATGTTTAAAATGTGTACTAGGGGACTGGATGTTTAAAATGTGTTCTAGGGGACTGGAGAGGTGTACCACTTCAGAGGAAAATGTCCCTCATGAAGCTGAAACTGACAATGATTATCAATAATCACTACACTCATGATTTTAAGCAGTAAAAGTAGGTTTCAGTTTGAACTGTAAGTAGTGGTACATGTAAACTTACATTATTATTGTTGTTTTTACCTCTAACATTTTAAAAGAAATCATCAAGGCACTAGATTGTGATCGATGAATTATTGATGTACATTACATAAGTCAAGATTGAACCGCCTATATATATCTGATTCTGATCAGTTATTTCTGCTGTTTTTTATTATTTGTTTATTTGATTGCTGTTTTATGAACTCAAGAATATTTCACTTAAACGATGGCAGCCAGCATTATGGTAGGGGGGAAACGTGTCTATGTGCAGGGTGCTGGCAGACCTTCCCACATATGGCCGAAGAGGTTTCTGCTGTTGTGTACATTGTATTGAATTCATGGTCGCATGTGAGCAACGTTAAACATCAACTAATACAGCTGACTTAACATGAAAGTCTTCAAATCCTTTCCTGTTATATACTAAATATACAGGATTGTAATGTATCTTTTTCTGACATAATCAAGATATTGAAAAAAAAAAAAAGAAGAGAAAATCAGTATTAAAAAACACAGCTGTGTGACTAACAGTCTCTAAAATGCTTCAAATGTGACTCATAAGTTAGGTGCTTTTATTTGTGAGCTATGAGGTTGCAGACAGATGATTAATTCTCTAGTGGTCTCACCCAAGGCCGATTAATAGAATTTGAATTTACCGAACTTCCTGTTATGATTACTAAAAACTAATAGAACACTGTGTTATGCTTGTCTGGGAGGCATTTATCTTCATATCATGGTTCTGTTTACATGTGTATGAAATATTCATACATCAAGTAGGTTCATTAAAAAGTCAATTAATTGTTGGTGGCGCAAAATCCTGTCCAGGTTTGTGAAGGTTAAAATTGTGGAGAAAGTGAGAAAACTTTTGATTGCTGCTCTTGATAACAAATTGGCATTGTAGAACCTTCATCATACTAATACACCACATGGGATATAGCTTTGCATTCATCTTGATGCACATCACTGAAGGAAGAATTCCTGGAACCAGTTTTACAAAGAGGGTGTAATGCACGTCAAACACCTAATTACCTTGGCAACATATTTCTGCAGTATTTGGCGCCTTGACAGGTGTGGTTGACATAAGTTAAATCTTATTTGTTAAAAGGGTCAAGATGGAGTAGAAAAGTGGCAGAGCCTGTCGAAAGGCTGACATGCAGTCGCGCATGATACAGCTGTAATATTGCCAACGTGGCATAAACCCATAATCATTCATTCATTTTTCTGTGTACACATTCCCTTGTAAATCAAGTACCCCGATAGAAGTTTCTGTGCAAAAGTTGGCCCTGTTCACATGATCATTTGAATGGCCTTTTATGTTATTGTTTCTTCAACTGTTCCTTTTACCGTACTTATTTTCATAGGGTATGTTTTTTGGTTGAACCTGAACAGATTTATGCATAAATGTAATAACATAAAGGTAATGTGTGAAGTGTTCACTCGCTCTTAATGCATCGTTTTCAACTTTTTTCCGTGGGTTTCTTGTGGTTTGTATTGACTGAAAATGGATTTGATTCCAGTGAACCAGTGCCATTTATTGAAGATATTCCAAAAACTAGTTTTACCCTCACATAAAAGTTAGGTATGTAGGCCACTTGTTGTGGTCACAAAGGGAGATGTATTTTTATGCAGGGGCAGTGTTGGTAGCATGTACCTGATAATGTGTGTACTCAGTCCCCTCTCTCTCAGTTTACCACCTTAGACTGTAAATCCTATGCCTATATGAACACAGCTCTGCCGGGTGGAGTGAGCTCTTTTTGTGACACTTCTTAGTTTGTCAATACAGTTGGACTATTCCACCTTATAGTCATGTCTTCAGTAACTCTCAGTACTATCAGAGGTGAATTGACTCACTCATGTGTGTCTGTTGGGCCGGCTGTTCATGAACTAAGTCTGGTCTCCAGCAGAACTTGCTCTCTGTTCGCTCATAATTGCTGTGATATCCGTTTTAAAAACTGTAAAGTTAGTAGTTGACATGGTAATGTATGTAAATAAGTGTTGTTTCAGCTTGAATTGAATTTAGTATTTACATCACGTCTGTTGTAACTGTTAACCAATAATACAGTATCCATGAACTATCCAGGCCCTTGTGTAGTTGAATCAGTTTAGGCCATCCTTAAAAATATGTTTGTTGGACATATCCCAATTAACCACCCAAAAAAGGCCCTAATCAAAGGTTTTTATCGGTATTTTGATCATATTTCTTTTTTAAAATTTTTTCTACATGTTGATTTCTTTAAAGTCCCTATCTTTCTTAAGAGCCAGAATAAAAAAGGGAATTCCCTACAGACTGTCCCTTCTGTTTCTCAGGATTGGGTTCAGCCCAACAAACAGTTTTTTTAGGATGACCTTAGGTGAAACAACATTTCAGTAGATTTTCTAAAAATTGGTTTATCTTCAAAGAAAGGACATTATAAATGCATAAAGTATAATGCATTGACTGTCATCTGGTATCTAACTGACAGTTTACTGTCTTTCAGTATTCGGCTATTCAGACAGATAGCAAGCACTAGTCCAGAGTGGAGCAATGTATCTTGTAATGTCAAATTTTGATGTTCAGCGCCATCAGTGTGGGCCATGAAGATCCCAGCTGATTTTGTGTTAAGTTTAGAATACACTATGTTAATTCTCCATGAAAAAATCTAAAATGGTAAATAAAATTGATGGAAAACAAATGTTAACATGTACGTTTAGCGATATATAAAATTTTCTTATCATACACCTTGCTCTCAGTGGTCAATTCAAAGCTCTATAACACATATGTGAATTAATAGTTGTGAAAAGGGAGAGTCGGAAGCAGATGCAATGGTGTGACAAGAAGACTGTACTGTTAATTATGAAGCAAGAGGGCATTCCAGGTTGCTGTGACATCCTTCTCATTGTACTGTCGTTATATATGTTGAAATTATATAGATGGTGAATTGTGATATAACAAAGTGTTCCTGTGTAGCTTTCTATTTAAGCTCTACATTATACTGGCCTTCATCCTCCTAGAAAGCTAGAAACATTCATATCTTGGACACCATTTAGTAGGGTTTTAAGTGAAAACGAGATCAGAATAAGGATAACACCCTTGTAGTCAATGATCTCTGGACACTAATGTTTGTAAAGCCTTCTGATATTAGTTTTAATGACCAAAACTGAATTTATTGCATTTAAATCAATAGCAGTGTGTGCAAGTCTTTTCATGCATAAGTTTTCTTTCCCAGTTGTTGTTGATTGAAGTACTGAAGGAGGAAGACGTACATGTACATGTGTGATTTCACGGTCTGATAACTCCATAGTAGTTTTTGTGTATGTATTGGTGACCTGTTATTAATGTTTGGCCTGTTGAGATGCTGGTTTTCAAAATAACACTGCATGTAGTACAACCATGGTGGTCATATACATATAGCAATCCAAAGCATGATTTTCATGAATAGCACCAGTAAATAAAGTAATCTCGGCCTAATTTTGACCTCACAGTACATGTGTATGTGATTGTTTTGGTCTGTATTTCAGTATGGCGCCATGGTGCCCAGCATGTAAATCATTTGAGGAGACCTGGCAGGGTGTGGCCAGTTGGAGTAAGGACTTGGACATGAATGTGGGGGTGGTGGATGTGACTGAGAATCCAGGTAGGTCTGGGGACAAATCCTTAGGGTGATGAATACGTCTTCTTCATATTTTATGCCAATCTGACATAAGACATCAGGAGTGCATGAAAATAACATGTACATCTGCAGTTTAAACTCATTGTGTTGAAATGTAGGCACAAGATGATGTCCTTACTAAATTGATTGATGTCATCCAATCAGTGAGATGATGTCCGTACTAAATTGAGTGATGTCATCCAGTCAGTGAGATGATGTCCTTACTAAATTGATTGATGTCATCCAATCAGTGAGATGTTGTCCTTACTAAATTGAGTGATGTCATGCAATCAGTGAGATGTTGTCCTTACTAAATTGAGTGATGTCATGCAATCAGTGAGATGTTGTCCTTACTAAAGTGAGTGATGTCATGCAATCAGTGAGATGTTTCCTTACTAAATTGAGTGATGTCATGCAATCAGTGAGATGTTGTCCTTACTAAATTGAGTGATGTCATGCAATCAGTGAGATGTTGTCCTTACTAAATTGAGTGATGTCATGCAATCAGTGAGATGTTGTCCTTACTAAATTGAGTGATGTCATGCAATCAGTGAGATGTTGTCCTTACTAAATTGAGTGATGTCATGCAATCAGTGAGATGTTGTCCTTACTAAATTGAGTGATGTCATGCAATCAGTGAGATGTTGCAGAACAAATCAGAACTGCGAAGGTCTTTTATGCTAATTATCTGTGAGTCTCTAATCTTTTCCAGTGCAATATTATTGGGTCCAGATCAGAACAGTTCTTTATGTGGTACATGCCGCTAATGTCATTGCTGTGTAGTTATGCACAAGTAATTTGTGGTGTACCGATGACATGTATAAGTGTAGGGCCTATCTCATAACAAAAATGAATAAATCAGAGTGAGTCCTGGGTCCTTGTATTCTAGAGAACAGACAACTGAGGTAACCTGAGATGATCTATTCCTCAGTCATGTATAAGTGAATGTAGTGTGTATATCTGTCTGCGAGAAGTCCATAACCAGGGATTGGTTGTGTTCCAAGCCAGGATTAGCTAAATCAGGCCACTTCGTTTTATCTGCTGACTCAGGAGATTGTGTGTAATTAAGCACTGCTTCAGTGATATTTTTGACTGCTACCAAACACATGAAAGATTTGTCATTTCAGTGTCAAATGTTATTAAAAATAAACAAGAAAACCTGACTGATGTGCACTCATAAAACTTCCACTCTTACACATTTCAAAATTGTACCCCAAGATCCAGAACAAGAATTCCACCATTCCCAACATCAACAGGAACAAGGTCATTCTCCTATACAGGTGCTCTTTCTTGCTGAAAAAATGACCTTTACTATTGTTTTGGAGTCTGTTAAGCTGTGTACTCCAAAATGAAAGTTTACTAGACCGTGTGTAATGTTCACTGTTACATCTGTCTAGTCTCCATACTGGTGGTAGTTGTTATCAGTGGGTGGCAGGATTTGTGGATTTTATGGTTCACATCCACTTTTGTCCCTCCCTCTTTGTTCCTACAGATCCTGAGTATTATATATTTGTGACATTGTTATTTTTAATTTCCAGTTTTGAGTGGTCGTTTCTTGGTAACAGCACTCCCAACCATTTACCAGTAAGTGCACTGTAGAAGTTTATGTTTTGTAGATGTCATTCTCTCAATCTGTAATATACATGCTTTCATCAAGCTTCTTCCTTCAGATTTTGGAGCAGTGTGGCTAGGTAAAGCAGATTTGTCTTCTCCATGTACTTCACATTGCATGTATATGTTATTTCTGTGAGAAATTTGATATGTATAGAATGACTTGGAGAGTCTAACGTGAGTGTAAAAGGCAAATCTCAAGGGATTTAATATGTGTCACTTTGATACTTGAGACTTGAGTCAACTTTCACATCTCTTTCTGGGAATAACTACCAAAAACTGAAGTTCTGTGACAAATACATGGCGTAGGAAGAAGTTCACAGTAGCAAAGGTCTGGAAATGTCTGAGAATATCAAACCAGTTACTTTATACCGTTTGTGTTTGAGTTTATGGCCTCTCACTGTCTGTTTCCTGTTGTGTGTTTCAGTGTAAAAGATGGGGAGTTCCGTCAGTACAGCGGACCTCGAGATGAGAGCTCATTGATCAGTTATGTTGATGATAAAACCTGGGAGAACAGTGAAAAGGTGTCCTGGTGGTTCAACCCAGCTTCCTTACAGTAAGCAGAAATGTATACTGGTATAAACTGTACTGAAAACTGATCCATTTCAGTGATAGTAGCAATGAAAGTAGAGAGTCAACAAAATAGGCTGTCAACAAAAGCAGGTAGTCAACAAAAGTAGGTGGTCAACAAAAGTAGGCGGTCAACAAAAGCTTACTGTGTATACACATGCCAAAGTGAGCAGCATTTTAGAAGGGTATATACATGGAAAAACAGTTTACTCAGTTGCCAATATGCTGTGACTAAGTGTGTTTACTGGTCAGTCTGTTGCCAATATGCTGTGACTGGGTGTGTTTACTGGTTAATCTGGTGCCAATATGCTGTGGCTGGGTGTGTTTACTGGTAAATCTGCTGCCAATATGCTGTGACTAGGTGTGTTTACTGGTTAGTTTGTTGCCAATATGCTGTGACTAGGTGTGTGTACTGGCCAGTTTGTTGCGAATATGCTATGACTAGGTGTGTTTATTGGTCAGTTAGTTGCCAATATGCTGTGAGTAGGTGTGTTTACTGGCCAGTCTGTTGCCAATATGCTGTAACTAGGTGTGTTTACTGGTCAATCTGTTGCCAATATGCTGTGACTAGGTGTACTAGTCAGTCAGTTGCCAATATGCTGTGACTAGGTGTGTTTACTGGTCAGACTGTTGCCAATATGCTATGACTTGGTGTGTTTACTGGCCAGTGAGTAGCCAGTATGGTGTGGCTGGGTGTGTTTACTGGCCAGTCTGTTGCCAGTATGGTGTGACTAGGTGTGTTTACCAATCAGTCTGGTGCCAATATGCTGTGACTAGGTGTGTTTACTGCTCAATCTGCTGCCAGTATGCTGTGACTAGGTGTGTTTATTGACTACTCAGTTGCCAATATGTTGTGACTAGGTGTGTTTATTGGCCAGTCTGTTGCCAATATGCTGTGACTAGGTGTCTGTACTGACCACTCGGTTCCCAGTATGCTGTGACTGGGTGTGTTTACTGACCACTCAGTTGCCAATATGCTGTGACTAGGTGTTTGTCGGCCAGTCAGGTGACAGTGTACTCAGGCTGGGTGTGTTTACTGGTCAGTCAGGTGCCAGTGTACTCAGACTGGGTGTGTTTACTGACCAGTCAGGTGCCAGTGTACTCTGACTGGGTGTGTTTACTGGCCAGTCAGGTGTCAGTATACCAGTATCTTTTGTTCAATCACTTCTGTACTGTGCTTTCGTTTGAATTTTGCTTAAATGTTAAAGAATTGGCCTTAATAGTTGACAGTAAGTGGTCCATTGTTGACATTTGACTACATTACATCAGGATTTATGTAACTTTGACACATCAAAGCAGCATGTTTGTCTTTGTTCACCAGCCATTTTATATTTATCGTTGTAGTATGGGAGGAGTTGGCCTTTTCTTTAAGGTGTCCATGGTAGTTAGGGTAAGTTGCTGCAGCTTAAAATGGGAATCTGTCAACTTTTTATTAAAGTCTGAAATTAGGCAGTCAGTATTTTCAAATTTAGTAAGGTACGCATATTACTGACACAAACTGTAGATGCAGATGTTTATGAAAATTAAATAATTTTTATAATTGTTCAAATTAAGTGTACTGTTTTTGTTTAAAGTGATTGTGCTGAGTTTCTGGTCCATGTGTTATTTTTCCGTACAGGTATTTTACAATGTCATGGTTCAAGACTATGGTATCCCAGAATGGGGCTGCTACGTTATATTTGCTATTGTCACCATAATAGCAGGACTTCTGCTGGGATTGGTAAGTACCTTTAAGAAGTCATTATGTTGGGAAAAAATGCTTCATATAAGAATTTATTAAGGATATAATTGAACTTCAGCTTTGATTTATTTATTTATATGATTGGTGTTTTACCCTGTACTCAAGAATATTTCACTTCTACGACGGCGGCCAGCATTATTGGGGGAGGAAGCCTGGGCAGAGCCCGGGGGAAACCCAGGGCCATCCACAGGTTGCCGGCAGGCCTTCCCACTTACGGCCGGAGAGGAAATCAGCATGAGCTGGACTTGAACTCAAAGCGACCGCATTGGTGGGAAGCTTCTGGGTAATTGCACTGGGCAAGCACACTAACCCACTGAGCCACAGAGGCCCCGCAATGTCTGCTTTGAATCTTCAGACAGACAGGTGTGTTTTGCCCTATTCACATTTTTGTAGTTCATATTCTAGGTTTTCAGGCCTTCCTTAACAAATTCTTGGTGTGGCATAACTTGATCTAATCAGAAATTAACAGGGTTGGAAGGGAATTTTGTTTTTTATTCTGACTAATGAAAAAGAGATGGATTTTAAAGAAATTGTCATCGAGAGTGAGAGAAGAAAACTAAACTTCAATTCTATTAAATGACATTAAAAGACTTTAAATTCTTAATGGTGACCTGCAGTCTGACTTGTATACGGTTAAACACTATATTGTATTTAAATTTATGGAGTGCCTGCTGACAGAGAGTTCCTGCTGACAGAGAGGTCCAGAGACCACTCATGTGCATGGCACAAACGTTGAGGGCACCTGTAAGAAATTAGTTGCTTGTAACTTGGCGACAGCCAGATGTGTGAGGGTTTGTTAACTGCAAGGTGTCGTTCCTGCTGACAGGGAACCCATGGTTTCCTCTGTCTTGTGTATTTTCCATATCCAGAAGTTAGTATTTAACTGAAGTTATTGAAGGATTTTTATTATTCAGTCATTTAGGAGTCATTGGTATGTGAATATACTGTGTCACCTTGTGGTAGAGCCAAAGTGCAGCCACTGGAATGGCGTGTGAAGACACCAGACATGACATCCCACTCAATCACATTATACTGCCACTAGCTGAACAGCTCTGTTTCCTTGCTCTGACCCTCAGTGCAGAACACCACATGATGCAGCAACAAGTACCATATTTAAAGTCTTTGGTATGACCCGACCCAGGATTAATCCCCCATCTCCCAACCCTGGGACAGATGCTTTAATCAGTAGTCCACTGAGGCAGTCTTTTTATGTTTTGAGATTCCAGTCATCTTGTTCTTGAATATATGTATTGCCTCTTTGTAAAATGCCATACACGCAGTACATGTACCTGTAAACTAAGGTAGGCTGCAGTGTTTTTAAGACAGGCTTTTTTAAAATTAGATTGTGTTGGTTATGGGACATATCTTATATTACTATATCACCTGTGTGTCTTTCAGTTGTTTGTCTGTTGCTGTGACTACCTGTTCCCTCCTCGGTATGCCACTGTCAGGGAAAATGACAACAACGCAGACTCAGGACAGGTGAGTACCCTGACATTTTACACCATGATCAGTACTGTTTGTGAGCCATGTGTATTTAGAGAGGTTTGTACTGTATACTTAATATTGCAATCATTATCAGGGAATAGATATGATTTCCCACATTGTAGGGTATTTGGCCCCAGCACTGATCTAGCATCTGAGCTGTCCAGCCAGACAGGAGTGGCTCTGTTCTAGAATGCATTTATATGCAGTGAATGCTTTTTAAAAACTTACACAACACATACAGCCAGATGTTAAAATAAAACGTATGTGACCTCATTGGTCAAGGGTCTATCAGTTAAAATGACAGTCCCAAAATGAGATGGTAGGCCCTGCTACTCAAATTATTTGATGGTCAGACTTCAAAACAAATGACGTAAAAAAACAGTTGATTGTCATTGCAACTGAAACTAAGCATAGACCTGCCCTGTGTGTGATGTAGACTTGTGTATACATTCATTCCCCCCTGGGAAAGGTCATTCATTTTCAGGGCATTCACTATCAGTGCATTTATTATCAGCTCATTGACCATGAGCTCATTCATGATCAGCGTATTCATTATCAACTTATATCTTATCATCATATCCATTATGAGCCCGTTCATTATCAGTACTTTGATTATTATCTGATGCATCATACTCATTCATTATCAGCACATTTAATGTCAGCTTGTTCATTATCAGCACATTTAATAACAGCTTGTTCATTATTAGCACATTTAATATCAGCTTGTTCATTATGAGCTCAGTCACTCAGCTCATTCATTATCAGCACCTGTATGTATTAGAGTTGTTACACTGCTACAAGAAGTGTTTATGTTGATAACTATACTGTAATCAGTGTAATTATTTGCTGTTTTGTGTTAGTGAGATGAAACACTATAACTGCAAATGGCATGTCATGACTGACACATGCTATGATGCATGCTACTTACACGCGCAAGTATCCAGTTGGCTATACTTTTTAATTTAGTCCACTATTTGCAAAAGAACAAGGCTCTCATTGATGTGTTTAATACAACAAAAACTTAACTTTTCCTTTCATCTTTGTTAATATTTTTACACCTACATGTAAGGATAAAGAGGAAACTTCATTGGTGGATCTATTTGACAGTATACACTGTATGAGCAGACAACTAGGCTTGATGTTATCCTTGAAACAGTAAGACGCCAACTTCAGGGGAAATATTGATAATCTTTCAAAACCTAAATTTTAATAGCGGTACTTCATGGAAGGCAGTGGTACCCACTAACAGCTTGGCATAATTTTAAACCAAAACAAGAAGCTGTTTGCATTGAAGTTTTCTGTTGCTAAAGCAGTTTTATAAACTTCAGTGACTTTATAAGCCTACAGCTCTATATTTTGTAAATGTCTTTGACTTGACAAACAGGGCTAGCTTAAGTCAGTTATTGGGTTGGTGGAAGGTACATCTGTGAAATAACCTTATACAGTAGTCACTTTGTGCACTACACTGCCTAGATAGAGCATTAAATTAGCCGCTACCTGACCTTCAGAGGGTAACGGAAGTTTTAGAAAACAGCCTCCATTTACAAAATATATCAAATGTCTTTTATTTCCTTTCATATAGGATGATGAATCAGATATTTTGGATGACACAAAATCAGGAGATGGTGATGTCCGGCGTAGACGACCTCCCACTACGGACAAGTCTGAGTGATCTGACTGGAGGCCTTACTCACACGACATAGTTTTATTGCTGACCTAAGAACCATTGTTCGTCGCTCCATTAGCACTGTACATACAACATACCTGGCTGTTGCTAAACCTAAGTTTACGTTGTTGTAACCTCATTCCACCAATTTTTATTCACATGACAAATATCTGTATTTGATATGGTCTAATCAACCTACTTCAGTAAAAATAGAGCATTATAGTACTTTCCTTGTTCCGTATGAGAACATCAGTTTTGAAAAGAAACAAATTTATTCCTAAAAATATAAGGTGGATTTATATGCAAATTCACTTTTAACCTTTTCTTTTTGGTTAAGACATTTTGATATGCTGTAGTCCCATATTTCAGTTTTCTTTTTTGTGTAAAATTAACCTCTTGAATTGACCCAAAGATAAGATGATCACCGTTGGTATGTTGATAAAATGAGAGATGTACCTTCATGCATTTGTAGCTCACAGCTTTTTAATGGTGGTAAATAATTGGCAGTAGTCATTTTAAATTGTTCCCTCATTAATGTTTGTTGATTTGGCAACACATGATTTTAACGTGAGATTTCACATAGCACTTCCAGAGAAGGCAGATAGAAACAAATATTGTAATCTAAACCTTGTGAATAGGCTTCGGAGTTTATGTCACGATTTCGTAACTTTTTGTCACATGATTATCATGTCAACATGTATGCAAATATTTTGAAAAACTTCCCTGTTTTAACTCATTTTTATACTTGTAAACAGAGGGTTGTCTTTTGGGCAAACGATATATTTATCTATTTAAACTGTTACTTGTTTTTAATAATGATCTTTGTACATGTGTTATCTTAACTTACACATGAAATAATCCTCTTTCCAGAACAGATGGCTGATGTATTTCCATATGTGACACTCAATCAAGTATAGGCTACTATAAATAATGAAATATAATAATATGAGATAAGGAATGAATGCATATATTATAGTATGTTAGTTATTTTTGGTTGGAAAGTTTTCTCTTGATTCAGTGTTTGAAGGGTAAATTGATTCAATATTTCTTTGGTGTTATTTGGTTTTGATTGAAATCTAGATTTTCATTCGCATAGTTTTAGGCTAATAATGTTTTCCGTGAATTATTACTTGTTAATGCTAATAATCATAGGGGAACTTGCCTAAATGCATCTCACCTACATGCTTAATAAGGTCTGTGCAGACATAGGAGAGGAGTAAGAAAGGTTTGTTCACTAGGAGGGGACTGCAGAAATTACATTCAAAAGATGATAAAGAAACAACTTGGTCATTTAGCATACAAGTGATCTGTGTTGGAAATAATAATAGAAATGCTTGGTGTTTTGCAGAAGTCTCAAGATAGTGAAATGGATTAAACTTTTTGTTATTATTAGATTCTTGAGTTTGCCAGGTCTACTGTTTGCCACAATAAGACACCTGTAGTTTATTGGTTACATGTAGGATTTCAGTTTTTTAAAATCAACTTTGAAATGCACAAAGAAAATTGTTCAGTCAGTTAGGACTGTGGAAGTGTTTAGGTGTAATTAGTGCAGGTATCCCGACATTAATAGTGCACCTGAACCATAGAGATTTGATCGGGAATCTATTAACTTGTGTGAAAGAGAAATCGCAGTATAGTGAGTTTTTGTCTTCGTCATGGAATTTTCAGAATGGCAAACTCACATTATGTGTAAGATGTTTGTATTTAACTAGGAATAGAACGTGCCTTTCAGTATCCTGATGATGGTTTCTGCAAGTGAGATGATTTAGGTTCACTTTTATTTCCAGCTCAACATAGATCTCTAGAACTGCATTTCGGGAACAAATTTCCAAGACTTATGAGTGAAATTAAGACGGCAAATATGCTTTTGCCTGTGCTGTTGCCTATTGTTTTTATTCTGTGACGAAGGAGGGTTTTCTTTTACACAACTGATCACCACGTGCAAACGTACTGATTTCACAGATCAGCTTTGAATAAAGGTTTTGTAATAGTTATCTGTATGCTGACTTTGTCGCGTATGTCTAAACCTTCGGGCCACATTTCTACATATATGGCCCATTTCAAGGATGTGGATAAAGGAGAAAAGGACATGAATATATGCGAAACTTCAGATTTTTCACATAAGTTTCCACACGTCATACTGGCACTATAGCTAATATGTGAAGCATTTTCTTTGTATTCCAGTCAGTCTCGTCAGATTTACCTTATTATTATTATGAGGTAACATGAAAGTGGAAGCAGGCTGATGCAATGAGATATTCATGCGTTGGACATATTTTGAAACCCTTTAATACATGGGAAACAGCTTTTGATATCAAAGACAAGTGAATATTTCAACAGTGTCAATGCGGATTTGTTTATATGTGGATCATGGGCTTTGCTCATTTAACATGTTTAAAGGCATTGCATGCACCATGTATGTAAAGGCGTTTACAAGACTGAAAACGGGGCTGTGCTCTGGCATCCCCATTTTAGTACTGTGTCATTTTCATATGGTTGTAGCAGTCCAATGCCATATCGATGTAGTTGTGACGGTACTATGTCATTTTCATGTAGATGTGACAGTACTATGCCATCTCCATATAGTTGTGACGGTACTATGTCATCTCCATGTAGTTGTGACGGTACTATGCCATCTCCATGCACTTGTGAAGGTACTATGGCATCTCCGTATAGTTGTGACGGTACTATGACATCTCCATGTGGTTATGACGTTACTATGGCGTATCCACGTAGTTGTGACGGTACTATGACATCTCCATGTGGTTATGACGTTACTATGGCGTATCCACGTAGTTGTGACGGTACTGTGACATCTCTATGTAGTTATGACGGTACTAAGGCATCTCCATGCAGTTGTGACGGTATTATGTAAACGCCATGTAGTTGTGACGGTACTATGCCATCTCCATATAGTTGTGACGGTGCTATGCCATCTCCATGCACTTATGAAGGTACTATGCCATCTCCATGTAGTTGTGACGGTACTATGCCATCTCCATGTAGTTGTGAAGGTACTATGCCATCTCCATATAGTTGTGACGGTACTATGTCATCTCCATGTAGATGTGACGGTACTATGCCATCTCCATGCACTTGTGAAGGTACTATGGCATCTCCATGTAGTTGTGACGGTACTATGTCATCTCCATATAGTTGTGACGGTACTATGTCATTTTCATGTAGTTGTGAAGGTAGTATGCCATCCCCATGTAGATGTGACGGTACAATGCCATCTCCATGTAGTTGTGAAGGTACTATGGCTTCTCCGTGTAGTTGTGACGGTACTATGACATCTCCATGTAGTTGTGACGGTACTATGGCGTATCCATGTACTTGTGACGGCACTATGTCATTTTCATGTAGATATAGCGGTACTCTGCAATCTCCATGTAGTTGTGACGGTACTGTGACGTTTGCGTGTAGTTGTGGCGGGACTATGACATATGCGTGTAGTTGTGGCGGTATTATGACATATGCGTGTAGTTGTGGCGGGACTATCACATATGCGTGTAGTTGTGGCGGTATTATGACATATGCGTGTAGTTGTGGCGGTATTATGACATATGCGTGTAGTTGTGGCGGCACTATGACATATACGTGTAGTTGTGGCGGCACTATGATATATACGTGTAGTTGTGGCGGCACTATGGCGTATTGTCCTCGACGATCAAAGCGAAGAACACGTAAGGATTGAAACCATGAACATTGTTGACGTAATGCAGTGCCAAGGAAATGCCTGCGAGATGATGAAAAACGTGTCGAACATAAGTCTGAAACTGTAATAAAATTACTCTCTGGACACCTTGGTAACTACATACCAATTTATTTGGCCTCCCTAAATTATTCCGGTATCCATTGTCCACCTAAAGCGAATCCAAAACGACTTCCTCTCAGTTCGCTCAAAACACTTGGCCAACTTGAACGCATGTAGACAGTGGACATATTTCCAGCATCTATCACTCGAGGATATCGGTTTCAAGCTATAAAGTTACCTTAAATGGGGTAGTCATGTATGTTTGCAGAGAGTAGTTTAATAACACTTTAGGCCAACGTTTGGTTTGTTTCTCGGCAGCGGTAGAGGGCCGGCCTGAAAGCCAGACCGCATCGCCGCACGGTTTTGGGCAGGTCTCAGACGTAAAATTCATAACAAAGTATCATAACAAACAAGTCTAAGGTTCTTTGTAATTAAATTTTCATGAATAAATATGAAGTCTAGATTTTAATTGAATTCTTTATTTATAGTGGATTTCCAACAGCCAATGGCCATGCTGGATTTCCAACAGCCAATGGCCATGCTGGATTTCCAACAGCCAATGGCCATGCTGGATTTCCAACAGCCAAAGGCCGCACTAATCCACTGCAAAATAATCAAAGAATACAGAAAGACATAAGTGGTCTGTTAATGTCAGAATACATGTACTAATTGTGAAAACACGTACAATTCAGGCAGCTAGATGTGGATTAAACCGCTTGAGGCGCGCTAATCACGTGTGAATGAAGGCATCACTCTGAACTTGAACTAAGTTCACATAACTAAATCTGAACAGCGTATGCGAGTGAGTGTAGAACTAGGTTAGGGTTGTACGAGATAGAGACAGCAGATCAGCGCCATGTTCGGCTGTATAGGTGTGGATGTGGGAGGCACAAACACGGACGCCGTCCTTCTGAGGGGTAAAGACGTGTTGTGTACCGCTAAGAAGCCGACAAGTCGAGACGTGATAAGCGGGGTGAAGCAGGCAGTACGTACCGTGCTTGCTAGGGTGAAGGAAACAGGTAACGAGCGGCAACAAAAAACTAGGTTATGTTCTCCTCCCCGAGCGTTGTCTATATATACAGGTATACAGTATATAAACAGGTTCACATGCGCGTGAGAAGTGAAGTCTACCTTCTTATCACATGCATATAATGATTATCACCCACACCCTTAATACTGTAAGCCAGGTGTCATATCTATGAGACACTTTTATTGTTAACCTGCATGAAGAAATGAGCATTTCATTATCTTTTAACATGATGTGATGAAATGTAATTATTGTTTTCTGTTGACATACTGTCATCACGATAATAGAGATACTGTATTATCGTTATTGGAGATAATACATTGTCGATATAGCACTGTTTCTAGTACTTCGAACTAGCTGCCTCATCTCAAGCGACCACAAGTCTTCCCTAACTCATAATTTACAACAATAAAAAAGAACATACTGGCACATATGACACAACTGAGGGTTCCCATATTAGAAAAGAAAGCTGTAAAATATAGACTCAGGAAGCATTCTACTGCTAGATAGCCTACAAGATAAAAGTGACGTTGCTTCGTTAGCCGTGAATGTTTCGTAATAACAAAAACAAACATGCTCGGTTCATGATCAGAGTTCCTCTTGTACAAAAAAGCTCTTGTGTTGAGGTAAGAAAAACCTAAACTGAGCTATACTGTGGAAACTGACTTTAGTTACTCGGAAGAAACACTGATGGTGAAAAGTCCAAAAAAAAACAAACTTAACAGGTTGTTTCCTGTTAATGAACCTGCTTTTTTATTCTCTGTGGCAGACCCATCATTACGTATAGCTCAAGTCAACATTGGAACTACTCATTTTGTTAACGCGGTGGTCCAACGCCAGAGTCTGGCCAAAGTCTCAGTCATTCGGCTGTGTGGAACAGCCTCTACCGGAATGCCACCTTTTTTGGACATCCCGCCGGATATTGCCGAGGTCAGTACAATATCCATGCTTTTTTCCCCCTTTTTCTTTGGGGGTGGGGGTGGGGGGAATTTCAAACTTGTCGATGATCCTGGGTTTTTCTTGGGTCTCTGTCAGGTTTCCTCCACACATACTCGTTAAATAGAAGAGAAATACTATTTTCTTCAGCGTTTCAAAATCTGAGATATTTATAGATTTGTATGAATGGTTCGCAGTGAGATTTTCTTTGATTTTTAACATACAATCGATAGCACACACATGTTACCTTCCACACACATTTACACATTAACTTCCTCTCATTTATCTGTCACACTCCATGACGTGCGGTTAACGTGACCTGAAGTCCACATTCAGGACTACCTCTGAATGTATTACAATAAAATGCTTGGTGTACCCAAAGCGCAGACATTTGAGACTTTCCTCTTTTTGTGTTTGGGACTTACCTCCTTTTGTTTTAATCTCCTTCTCACCATGCAATCCGTGTGAACAAGATATGTTTAACAGTGCGAAAGGATGGTAGGGTTCATTTTTGTCAGTCCGAACAATCCAGCATGGCTGATATCGGCCATCTTGGATTTCCTGACTGTTGACTGTTTCCCATTAAGAGGTTATCACATACTCAGAATGGCAACCAATCTATGAATTACGTGTGAACATTTGTTTCATGCATGTAACAGAAAATTAAGTACACTTTATACATCAAGAGTGGTTATGTAATGCTGTAGGTTATACGTGGAGAGGTGTATATGGTAAACGGCGGATACCAGTTTGACGGGCAGGAAATCAGTTCCATCGTAGAGGAGGAAATCAGGACGAGTGCCGAAGACAGCCACAAAAAGGGCATCAACAACTTCGTTATTTGTGGAGTATTTTCACCAGTCAACAGCAATCAGGAAGTCAAGGTATCAGATACTTATCCCATACTGCGTGGAAGAAGGTTCTTGATTACTGTAAAATGGAGTGGCACATTGTTGTACAAAAGTTGGATAAAATATAACTATGCTTTGAAACAGAAGATCAGAACTAGCATGTTTCAATACAAGTTTGGGTTAGAATAATGATTTGTCAGTGACAACGCACTTCTTTCTCCCAGACAGTTGTGAGACGTTTCACTGCGTGATTTATATTTTACTCAGGCCGGTGAACTGCTGAGGTCCGCTTTTCCAGATGTCAGTTTCACTTTGTCTCACGAAATCGGTTACATAGGATTATTTGAGAGGGAAAATGCCGCCATTTTGAACGAGTGTTTGAAGCCTTTGTGTAAGCAGACAATCCATGGTTTCCAGGAGGCATTGACTGGCCTCGGAGTGACATGTCCCTTTTACCTCACGCAGAATGATGGTACGATCATCAGGTACGTTCACTTTGTCAAATAAAGAACCCCACTCTCTTCTCTTGACAAAATGTCTGGAATAATTTTCATTGAAAGGTTCAAAACAACAGAATATGTATACAGTTTGAGTTTCACTTTGTACCTAAATGCTTTTTCGCAGTTCAGCAGAGGCTATCCGTTATCCAGTCACGACATTTGCTTCGGGGCCAACAAATAGTATCCGAGGGGCAGCCTTTTTATCAGGTAAATCAGATAAACAGTTAATAACTAATGCGGTTAGCATACAAATGGAGTTTTGAAGACTGGACGGCTACGGAACTGGTTTATATGTGTTAAGGAAAACAAGTTTTGATAGAACATTTCTAATTATAAGTTCAATTCAACGTGCATAATATTTTCTTGTATGAAATACCAATATTTTTATTGATCTCTAGCATTGTGTGTATATATGATAGTTGGTTTCTTTGCCCCCGGTATATCTTTGTGAATTGGTGAAATAATAAATTATGTTATACGACATTTTTGGAAGGTTTCTGTGCGATCTTGAGAGTCAAAACAGTACAGAATGATCATCTCTTAATAGCTCTCATTCTAACACATACAAGTTCTCTTTTTCGTTTTGTCGTTTACATCTTTAGAATCAGTTTATTTGACATAACACAACTTGTTGGATCCTTCCCGTAACTTTCACGTTATTCAAGAATAACTGATCACTCTTGGCTTATGAATAGGCCTTCGAACTGCTATCAAAAAATCCTGGTAATATTTAACTCTCCTCCACTTTTTTGTGGCCAGGTGAAGCTGACTGTATCGTGGTGGACATCGGGGGAACCACCACCGACGTAGGCGCTCTGCAAAAAGGTTTCCCGCGGGAGGCTTCCACTCAAATCAAGGTACATTTCATCGTTTGTTCTGCTCTGCCTTTTTCAGCCTAGGCGAAGATTCCTTTTAGGCTGCGATGTCATATATTATAGGTCGATATTATGTTATATTATAAGACAGATCGTAAGAGAGATCTGGACAAAGTACAGGATAAGGATGTGGACATGAGGCTATTCTTCCACTTATTTTCAGATGAAAAAAATGTGTCAATCAAGTGTTTTGGAGAAAATAATCTTGAGTAATTATAATAGTTTTGTAGGCCACAAGTATGGTTCGAATTGCTGTAAATGCTCCTTGTACCTTCAAGGTAGCCTTAACAAAAGTATCTGTAACAGGTAATCATGGATCTGTAACAGGTGGATATGTATCTGTAACAGTTGAACTCAGATCTGTAACAGTTGAACTTAGATCTGTAACAGGTGAAAATACATCTGTAACTGGTGAACTAAATCTGTATAACAGATGAACTTGAACAAGTGAATATGGATCTGTAACAGGTGAATATAGGTCTGTAACAGTCAAATATGTATCTTTAACAGGTGGGCGGCGTCAGGACAAGTTTCCGAATGCCGGATGTGTTCAGTGTGGGCCTTGGTGGTGGTTCCTTTGTCAGCGTAGCGGACGATGTACAGGTGAATTTGTGTTATAATACAGGTAACCGTGTATTATAGCACAGGTATTTAACTATGTGTTACATTGTTTATTGTTTAATAATGTGGTAAAAACAACTGTTTTAGCTCCAAGACTATTAAGGCCATAAAAAAAGTTTTATTCATAATCAAACAATTACCTGATACTATGCCTCGTCAATGGTGTTTAGAAACCATTTTCCTGGCTACTTGGAGACTGAGGGTGGATTTGTTGACGTTATAATGAATATGTTTGTACAGTAATGAATCTGTCCGTCATCTTCGCTGTTACAACTTCTTGTCTAGGAATAAACGGTATTTAAGATTTGGGAATTGGAGGATGTTAATGTAAGCTTTTGAAGACCGTGAGCTTTTCTGCAACAAGGTTTCCATAGATTGCCTTCAATATGAATGACCGAAAAAATACGTTGTTTCACTTTATCAACATCGTTATCCTATACGCTGCCCATAGATAAACTAGATGGCCAAATGACTGTCTGTGAAAAGGAAACTTGTCTTTTCTTTCCTTCAAAAGGTCACAGTGGGTCCCCGGAGCACGGGGTACCGACTACTAACAGACGGCTTGGCATTTGGCGGGAAAACATTTACTGCGACAGATGCAGCTGTACTCACTGATATGGTGGAAATAGGCGACAAGAGCAAAGTAAAGCAATTTGTCAGTGTGGAGACTGCTCGGGCAACAATAGATAAGATACGAGTCATGTTGGAAGACTACATTGATCAAATGAAGGTTGGTAGAGATTTGTCAGATTTTGTATGTTTTGGTTTTTTTAACGCCGGATCCAAGGATTATTCATTATATGATGGCGGTCAACGTTTATGGGTAGGAGAAACCAAACTGCACCAATGAAACCAACGCTCCTGGCCATGATGTGCCAAGCCTATTGACTTAAGCCGCAGCAAACCAGCGAGAGTCTGAGAGTCGCAGTGAGTCAGAGAAGTCCCTAATTGTTTATGACGACATTTTATGTCTTTAGGCCTATCTGCCGCGTTAATGTTCAGGTGGGCAAGAAATGAAAGATAGAAGGATGGCCATTTCATCAAACTTAAAACGTAGTACCTAAAACCCCTGACGATGTGTACATTTAGATTTAGAATATAGATTTACACTCGAAACTTTTGAAATGTCGACAGTTTTATGACTTAAGCTTTGGTGATACTGGCAAGGCGCAGAAAAAATGAAGGCCTTTACAGTGAGCCGAAATGTTGATGTGGGATGTGAGTGAAATATTCGCTCGATAACTCCTTTAAATTCATTTGTACAACATCACACATATATCAAAGTCTCTTGTGCAGCAACAATCCATATCCAACCCTCTTACTAAACAGCTATCCAAATTCATCAGTCTATATCCTAGCCTCTGACCAAACAACTACGCCTCCATATCCAAGCCTCATACCAGCCAAATAACTCCATCCAGCCAAACAACGCCAGGAATATGTAAAGTAGGCCTAACTATCTAAAAAGTAAATAAAGTTGGTAGCATGAGAGAGACAGGCCGTCATCAATTTTCAGTTATACGGGATGGTCAGTTGAATGAATGCTTATTGTTTAACGCCCTATTCAAGAATATTTCACTTATACGAAGGCTGTGTCTCCTTGGTGCAGGACGGATTTCAACCGTATCTTTTATCTGGTGCTGCCTCACCGAGACGACTTGCCGAAGACACCCAACAAGTCACATTATACTGACACCTGGCTGACCAGTCCACCCTCTATCCTCTTATTGCTGAACGCCTAGTGAGGAAGCAGGATGTACCATTTTTTAAAGTCTTTGGTTTGAACCCAGCTCTCCCCGTCCGAAAGCGGACGCTGTACCAACTGCGCTATATGGGCGGGTGTAAGGTTAGTTGATAGACCGTGAATGATCACTCATTCTTTCGATCAGTACATAAGAATTAACTATTTTACCTTCCGTCCAGGTGCAAGCCTCTGTAATCAGATCAGGTCGCGTGTTCGACCCCGGTTTCCGGTAATTCATCTGCTGCTGTCGCTCAGGCGTTTTCAGATAACTGGCAGTGTGAGATAATTGGCCATGCCCACTCAGAAACGTGACCAATGTCGTAATGCTAAAATACAACATGAAATATCCACCAAATGAATAAAATAAATACTTACACCCGCAAATGCCCGTTATTATTTTACTCTATAATATTTATTTCACTAGTTACCCATTTCATCACAATTTCAAAGAGTACATTACACTTAACTATTTTCCCAGAAGCCCTGATGTGTACCAATCGCCTAGTGGATATTTCAGTTATAAGACCTTGAAACAAAAATCTGTGGATTATTCACCCATATTTTCATTACTTGGAATGCATCTGTTCAGACGGCATTGTTTCTGGCAGGTCTCTGTCCTCCACTGATGGAGTTCACATTTTCGTTGTGGCCTCTCTGTGTTCGGAATGACAAACATCGCAAATATTTCCACAGACCAACCACCAACGTTTTGTTAATTAAACCGTAAATCACAGGATTTATACAACAGTTCATGTAGGCGATACAGGTGGCAGCCACAATGTACTCTGAATGCATTGTCATGTGATTGTTCAAGCCATCCAACTGAACCCCAGTGAGGCAGACGAATACCGGTGACCACATGATCACAAACAAACCAACCAATAAAAGCAACATTCTCACCACCCGGAAGTCACGTTCATGTCGTCTGCGCGTGCGCGCAAGGTTAAGCACGTTTCCGGATCGTATTTGGACTGCCCATCGGCTTGGAATACTGCGGAGCTGAGCTGGACGCACAGCATTACGAGATTTCCAAAATTTTCGAAAAATGCAAAAATAATTAAAGCACATGAGTATGAGAGGAATGATGAAGCCTGCCATCAGCACATAAGGCACGAATATTGTGGAGACTCGCACTCGCTCTTTGGGCCAAACGAGAGTGCATATTGTAACATTGGAGTGACCGAGTTGGAAGGTTCTCAGTTGGAAATATATTGCAATGGGAAGAAAAGTCAGAATACAAATAAACCAGGTAGCTGCGATGACGAGTTTTATAGCGCGGGGACTGAAGGGCCGTACGCGGTACTTGACAATCTTGAGATACCTGTGTATACTAATGATGGCCATTGTCCATATAGAGACCCCACCACAGGCAAACAGCAGGAACATGACACCGTGACACACAAAGTAGCCAAACATCCAAGTACCTGTGATCCGGGTGACGGCAATGATGGGGGCTGTCAGCACAAAGAGGTTGTCAGAGAAGGCCAAGTTACCGATGAAATATTCGGTAGTTTTGCTGGAGCGCTTCCTGATGACTTCCACAAGGATGACAGAATTACCGAACACGACTGTCAGGAAGAGGGCCGTTATGATGGCAGCTTCGGTGTTCGGTAACAGACCATCATTTCTGCCGAATTGGGAGTAGTAGGTGAAGTACATCCGGTGACCGACTCCCTTCTCTATTCCAATAAAGTAGGATCGATTGACCACCCCCAAGCCACTGAATCCGTATTCATCCTGAATGGCCATGGTATTCGTGTGCTGAATAAGGAAGGAAAACGTCTCTGCACCGTCTTTTTCAAAGATCAAGTTTTGTAATGTCAGAGAAATAACTGGAAGAATAATTGGAAGCTGTATTTAAGGTGTATTTCTTGCATTATCGGGTTTAAGATTGCAAACATTTTGTGACTTCATTCCTGCAGATTAAATGTAGCCATGAACGAAATTTATTTTGTTGCATTTATTTCCTTGAGAAAGCTAAGAGAATTAAGAAGTTATACGGAATAAGGATATCTCTTCTAATCGCTGTGCAAGTGGGTACAAAAAAGTACAAGGGATAGATTTACAAATAATTCCGATTGCATTCCTTCTGGTCGCCTAATTGGAATCCGTAATTATAACTGATCACAAACTTGTTCCAAAAAGTATATCGCATGAGGACTTTTGAAGGAAACCAGACATCTTACCTGGCCACTTTTATCCACACGGGGGCAGAGCACGGACGACGAAAGTCAGATCTGATACATTTCCAGATGTTTTTCCGATCTGTATTTGGACAGCAAACACCCTGGCCATGTTTAGCCGGCTCTGTAAATCAGAATATGACAGTTTCCGGGACGCGTACGTAATTGTTCAACTGGAGGAGCCAAGATTTAGCCAGTTGCCTGGATACAGGGTTTAGCTTGTCATCTTCGGCGAGATTGAAGTAGAGGACCGCGTTATCAGGTCTTGATTAATACCCTGTATCCACAAGTTATAAACCTTCCTGATTTGTCCGCCCAGTGCTAATATCAACTGTATTTTAAGAGGCGTGTGATTAATACATGATGTAATTTTCCATCTCTGGATCATACTCAAATGATGAGTAAACAGTAATGGTCATATTGGTTCACGAAGTCCGTTACATGGTCGTTCTCAAATACTCAGTTAGGCATAGGATGGCATGTGTTCTCGAATGAAGGAATTTATCACACAATGATCTATAAACAACCAGTCCCTTAACCAGGGTGGCAAATTTTGTTTGTTGTATTCCCAGATTTCCAAGGTCGACACATCAGTGATTCTGGTGGGTGGTGGGAGCATCCTTGTCGACCACTCGACATCTTTGCGAGGAGTTAAGAGACTCATCAAACCGCCGCATTACCAGGTGGGTTAATTGACATTTGCTTTGACGGTAACCTGAATATCGAACTCGGAACTCTTCAACCACCACATAACGCAACTAATCCTCAATTTTTCTTCAATCACCATGAGCAAATCATCCATTTTCAAACCAATTACTTACCCTCACTGAACTAATGTTCTACAACCAATTGTCTTGAACAATCCTCTTCCACCACGAAATCAAACTGATCCCCAGCATTAAATGATCCCCTATCCTACACTAACACTAATTTTGAAGCACTAAATAATCGAACTAATTATCGAATAACCGAAATTATCCTCAGTCACACCTTACATCAAAGAGACAGAGGAAATTCAAACACCATATGATCGAATTAATCCTAAAACACGAGACTGAATTACTGAAATTATTATCATTTCGCATGATCCGACTGTTATTCAGTGTTGTGGTAAACCTCAGCCACTCCTCTTATCTGACCTGGGACTGTTGGTCAAAGTAATTGTAAGGTTATACCTAACTAATTGCTGTAATTGATAAAGGCTATGACGAATTACATCATCATAGGTAACTTTAAACTCAGCCTACGATTCCTACTAAGCGTATCAGCTATGCTGAAAGAACGAGAGCTTGCTGGTTGAGCCATAAAGGGCGGCAAAAATACGCATACAGTGTCGGCATTGCATTGATAGGATGAGCATCATCATTATACGTATTTTTATTAGCCTCGGTGGCCTGGTGGTTAGGGCGTCAGCCTCGAGGTCGGGAGATCCGGGGTGAATGCCGGGTCGGAGCATACTAAAGGCTTTAACAATGGTACTTGCTGTTTGTTCGCTTTGCCCTCGGCACTGAGAGATTAGAGCAAGGAAACAGGGCTGGTCGGCCCTATGTCTGTATAATGCAACTGGGAGGGGTGTCATGTCTTGTGTCTTCGGCATGATGCTCCAGTGGTGACAGCATTTTTGCGGTATGGACTCGCCCTGCCACAAGGAGACACAGTACATCTACATTCAAAGGATTGCTCGTTGTCATATGACGTTGTCAAATTGTTGACGTTCTACGACATTAAACCCATGTCTACACGTCGTACATACATACATACATATAGGTGCCTTTTGCTTTTAAGGTGGCAAATGCAATAGGAGCAGCAATATGCCAGGTGTCCAGTACCGTGGATTACGTAGTTAGTTTGACCAATCTAATAGGAGAAGACCGATTCGCAAAAGCCGTGTCAGCGGCGGAACAGAGCGTGTCACAGGAAGATCCCGAGCATCGGCGGAAAGTAGCAGTGGAGAGGGCGAAAACAGCTCTGTTTGCTGAAGCGAAAAGCCTAGCCAAGAAACAAGCAAGAGAAAAGGCCATGGCCGAAACGGAAGCCTTAGGAGCTGATCCATCTACACTACAGGTATGTCACCGCCATTATATATTTTCACGTTAAAACAGAGAGAAGAAGGGATAACTATATTTTTGTCGAATGCCGGGTGTAATTCTATGCAGTAATACTAGGTAGTAATACTACTCTGAAAATGATTGTAAAGAAGCGCTTTCCCGAAACACGCTACCTTAAATCATAGTGTTTAGGGTTATCCCGTAATGTGAATATAATTCAGTATAAAAGGACTATGGAAATCTGAGAGTAAATCTCTCAGTACGTAATAATTTTTACAGTTTAATGCACTTTCAACAATATTTGTAGACAACCTTGTATTTATGTTCATAAACTGTGCTGATATGACCATCTTTTATTTTACACCCACGATAATTTGAGGAAAATATGTGACATTAATATATGTAATTTTTTAAAATGTCCCGATAATTTATTCACAAATAGAACTGAATGCTTATGGCCTAACGCCACATCGGCAGTTTCTCCGCAATATCGTGGCGACGCGAAAAGGAAGCATAGTTTACGGTGCGATACAATATCTTGTTGCTCATGGCGCCTCTCCATCTTCTTCTCTCCCTTGTCCAGCTAGTGGAAGTCTTGGACATCCCTTTGGCCTACATTCCTGGCAATGCATGTCGCATAAAGGTTAAAGTTGTGGGAGATCTTTCTCAGCGGAATGGTGTGGAAATTGGCGCTTTAAAATTATCCAAAGAAGAGTTGTCTGCCCCTTTGGAGTTAGGTAATTTTTTTACACTGATGATTTATCTTCTTTGTTGCCATTGTATTTAATTACTTTAACTCGATATTATTCGACAAAACCTTATTGTCATTATATATAATACTAACCAGATATACGTAAATTATCGTCGATACCCGTACCTATTTCAGATCAAGAAATTCAGAAGTCAACAGCAACAGGCCTAAGATTGGACTCTCTAGAAGGCATTGTCCCGTGTTCCGTTAATCCCAACAAGTACAAACCTACCGTGGACCCCTCTACCGGAGAATGGATCCTATCAGAGTTTGATATGGACTGCATTGCTGTAGGTGCTGGTATTTTAGGATGTGGGGGTGGTGGTAATCCTCATCTTGGAAACCTCATGGCCAAACGAAAATTGCAGGAAGGGAAGACAGTCAGAGTGATATCAGCGGAAAGGTAGAAACTATACATAAATTTAACTCGATTCTGCCATTAGTACATTTAAATTATTTAACACTATACCTCATAACCCCCCCCCCCCCACTTATTATCATTATCCATGAAGCCGTGCATCGTTCTATGAATAATTTGTATGTCACTTGTTGGTAGTCTGCTGTATAATAACCTTATCTTTCCTACCTGCCTTTACAAAGAGCCTGGGGAGAAAGGTCAAACTGTTTGGCTTTATTCCCTTCAGTTTTCATGTGTATATTTTCTAAAGTAAATTGCGGTGAATACCTAAATTCACATTGAAATATAAATAACCGACTCTTTAATAGTAAAGGTTAAATAGAAAGTCGTCATCATGAGGCACACCACTGAAAACTGTTATGAAAATATCTTTTTAGAACTTTGTTGAATGGGGTTAAATGCTTTTAAATTTTGCCTGTATGGACCATGCTCATATTAATGGGAGTGGATTACGTTAAAAAACATAGCTTGACATTTGGCTCAGATGTTGGTTGCACTGTGTAATGTGCGCTAATGAACAGCATTCAGTGTTGTGTCGTTTTGTTACCGACAACGTCTTCTCGTTTATGAAGGAGTTATCAGATCCTTAACCAATGACATGATCAATCCCCATCAGGTACCAGGCCACTACCACCCCCGGGTCAGCGGCCGCTTTTGTGGCGCTTATGGGAGCCCCTGTTGTCATCACTGAGAAGATGGAGAGTGGGCGAGAGCTGCCAATGGCGCTCGACGCCATAGAAACGCTACTCAAGATACAAGGCGATAAAGCCTCAGTTTTACAAGCACGTAAGAAAAGTGGTTCAATTCGAAATAGAAAATACATGTGATTAAATTAATGCTGATGAATTAAATGAATGCTGTCAGTGTGGTAAATTGGGTTTTCTTCACACAAACTATATCCCATATTTGACTTCTTCAGCTTAGTCAGAGGACTACTCGCGCTATTACGTGTGCTGTTAAAAACGCCCTGATGTCCATAATGACTGGAGTGGAATCGAGAAAACAGTTATCGACACAGTGCCTGTGTATGTCAAATGTATAGTATAAGCGCCTTTGCATGATGGGTACATTGAAGGCTCAGGATAATTCAGTACATAATTTAAGGTCAGCATCATACACATCCCCAAAGCCGTTGTTCCGATGTTTTGGTATAAATAACGGGCAGACAGCTGTCATGAGGTCCCACGTGGTCTTACAGGATGATTCGGGATGGTTGGGGATTCCCCCTTGGTCACAGTATGCGGATAAGGGCTCTCGTGAGCACAGTCTTGAAGACCATTCGTCTTGCACGTCTGTACGTCAATCGAAAGTTCGTCAGTAACTTGCCAAAGGTGTATGGTTTACGCCGGGCACCTCAGTTTCCTCCACGTATAAACTTCACAGCCACATCATATCAATGCAACATTTATGAGCATGAACCATCCATCAGTCAGCCAATCAATCCATCAGTCAATCAATCAATCAATCATTCAATGAATCGGTAAGTAATAGTTAAAATAAAAAGGAAACATCCGTAATAAGGTCTAGGTTGTAATAACTGCAGTTATCTGCTGGATAAATTGTTGGCACACATCAGTCTTACAAAATGGAGCCGCCAGCACATCCCATTGTATATGGATATGGGATCAATCGCTCATTTATGGTAGCCGGATAAGGCTATCATCGTACCACCGTATTATCGGGGTTACATCGTCCAACGATAGCACAAAGCGATGGAACGGTAGTGCAGAGCTATGATACGGTATTGCAAAGCGATAGAACGATGCTAGCATCGTATCCTCACGTCGCAGTATCATGCCATCGCTTCACAGTATCGTGTTATCGCTTCACGACATCGTGTCATTGCTTCGTTTCATCGTTGGGCGATGGGACGATAGTGCGATGGTACGATGATGGCCTTAACCGGCATCCATAGTCTATGCATAAACGTGTTTCTGCTCGGAAGCATGGTTGCCGTTTTGATGTGTTCACAACACATAGCCGTCAGGAAATGGCAAACTTGTCCGTTTAACTGGTGTTGTTGTGGCTGTGGTTATGATTATCAAGTTCATTGTGAATGTGAATGTGATGACAGGGAGATCACAATTTCACCTGTGTGAGCGCTGGCGGATAGCAGGAGAAGAACAGACCTCAGCTAAATATGCGTGCGGAAAAACAGGCAAAGACAAGATCACAACAACATATACATATGAAGAACAGTGATTTCGATGCGATGCGCCATTTGTCAATGTATTCCTTATGTTGTCTGAGCATATTCTTGCTTCTTTGTAGACGGAGGACAAATTCACACTTCTGATAGCATCACAAGCTGTGACAACTTCCAATTACTGTCAGGGCTTACTGTTGAGTCCTCAGAAGGAAAGAAGGTGACAGCTCTGCTATGTGTTGAGATTGGTGGGCTCAACTCTGTACAGCCATTGGTGTTAGGAGCGGAGATGTCACTTCCGGTTGTCGATTGCGACGGAATGGGGCGAGCTTTTCCGGAAGTACAAGTATGATTTTATTATGAAAGTTTATTGTAAGAGTGCTAATGAGAATAAATTATATGAAAACGAAGTGTTTATTTTGTGGCCAGGTTAAGTATATTCTGTTCTTTGTCGCATTTATTTCAGATGTTTACCCCCTACATATATGGACAAAAACCATGTCCGGCTTGCCTAGCAGACGACAAGGGTCGACAGGTTGTAGCTCTCCGCGCAGAGAGCCCGAAAGACTTAGAGGATTATTTCCGCAGAATCTGTGTAGATATGGGGTAACGTAGCTGAAGTTTGTTGAAATACCCTCAGCATATTATACACAGCTTAATGTTCTTCCACATTTTGATAATAAATTTCATCTCATGGCTGGCCTGTTTTGATAAAATTGGGAATAAGGAACCGGAGTGGAATTTTTATATTACCATTCATGGATTGCAAAACCTTTTAATATTTCATAAATAATACCTTCTGTAGCGCACTACTTGAATATATCAGAGAAACACCATGGTATCTGACGGGAAAAAACAGGTTATTTTACGTTCCTAATTTCTTAAATTTTTTATGGGAATGATTTTTTTACAGGTATTTCCGCATTCTCTCCCGTGTAATTTTGCGTCTAGCGTTTACTCTGATCCTGGTGTTATATTTCGCTTTACCTTAACCTCAGGGGCAAATAAAGATAGAACTGTGGCTTCTTTTTGAAAATTTTAAAATTAAAATCTTTAGTTAACTAGTGTCGGTATAAACTGAAAAATATCAATAATGCGAACCCATGGAGCTTTCCATTTATTCTCAGCTGCATGGCGACTGTAGTCCTGCACGTGATCAGCCCGGCTGACTTGTCTTCGATGGTGGTTCACGGCTCCATCAGCCGCGCCTGGCACCTGGGTCTGGCCGTGCTTCAGGCCCGGGCTAACCATACCTCCCCAGTCACCACCATCATCAACCAACAGAATGGCCAGCTCCTCATCACGGGCAAGGTCAGAGTTCTGGCAAAATCTTTGTGTGAAACCATATTTGCATAAAACAGTTTATGTATTTATTTATTTATTTGATTGGTGTTTTACGCCATACTCAAGAACATTTCACTTAGACGGCGGGCAGCATTATTGTGGGAGGAAACCGGGTAGAGCCCATGGGAAACCCACGACCATCCGCAGGTTGCTGGTAGACCTTCCCACATACGGCCGGAGAGGAAACCAGCATGAGTCGGTCTTGAACTCACAGCGACCGCATTGGTGGGAGGCTTGGGGTCATTGTGCTGCGATAGCGAGCTAACAGTCTGAGCCACGGAGGCCCCCTAAAACAGTTTAAGGTCGAATTGTAAGGTTTGTCCTGCATTCCTGCCGTAAAGTTTGATCATTCCAGCTTAAATGTATTATATTCCTTCTATAAAGGTTATATGTTTCTGCTGGCTCAGTCGGTCTGTAAGGGTGTAGAATCCTTCCGTTTAGGTATGTTTTGTTTGTAAGGGTTGACGACTTCATCTGTAGACGTTGTACATTCCTGAATATTTCCGGTTCATTCCATCCACAGCCTTTGAATTACAATTTTTTTCAATACACAAAGTTAACAAACAAACTTACACCCTACAAGCCCAACTATATTTTATGTTCATTTTCCTTTCAGTTGCATTACTTTCTTGAAACTGATTCCTATTCATTCATTTTGAATGAACTACGTGCCCTCTGTTTGTTTTCTTCAGCTCATAGTGTTGAGATGTTTCATCTAAACTGTTAATTTTAGATTTGTGACGTAAGCCGCGAGACGACAGGTGGATTTAATCGCGGGATCATGGTCATCGAGGGGCTAGGGGACTTCGCAGGACAGGAAGTGACAATTGACTTCCAGAATGAAAACCTTATCGCCCGATCAAATCAAGATAATACAGTAAGTGCGAATTTTACCTAGAGAGCAGCGTTTAATTTGCTTTATTGGCTTGCTGAATTGTTGTAGAAAGTCTTACTTCGACCAGTAGGGCATTCAACTTTGTACTTCACTCGTGGGAAAGTTCGTCAATAACTTGCCAACCGTGGGTGGAATGCCTTTAGCCCTCCGTTTCCTCAATCCACACACAAGCAACTGGCGTCCATCGTGTGAGTAAAAACTATTATGGTATGGCCAAGATCAGATATTAAGAGTTGCCAGTTTGCACAAATAGTGACGCGTGACAGCTTTAAGGAAAGTATATGTGCGTGATATCAGCGTACCCTATTCGAACCTACCTTGTTTACAATCTAGAGAATATTGGCTTGACAACTACAGATGTATTTAGAGTCGTGAACTCTAGATCCGGGATTCACTCCCGGGTCGAGTAATACCTGTATAAGACTTTAAAATTTGACTGTTCGTAACAGACCGAGTTCAATCCCCAACCAGGCCATGCCTCAGACTTAGACGTCTTGATACCACCTGATGGCGAATAGGCCGTACGCTGTTCGATGTGGCCTTCAAGTTCTCCCCAGTGTAGAGGGGGTCTAAATAAAACTGTCAAGGAAAGTTGGATAATTTCACAACATATATTATATCAAAAGTTCCCCTCTTGACAGTTGCAGAATGAGAAATTCTTAAATCAAAGTCCGGAATATATCGCGTCGAACTAGGCCGAAGAACTACGGAAGTCCTGTTGTCGCGCGACCGAAATCATAGGGCGATTATCCGCGCTGCCGTGCATATTGGTCAGCTGAAGGCTAAGTATAGCACAGAAACAAAACAGTGCCATGCTTGCACTACAACATGGCATGCAAAAGGAAAATCGTTGACAGAGAATATGGTCTCTATAAGCCTGATATATTACGCAAGTGAAGCCTGTGCACCTTTATACGACGGAATTAGAAACACTTTTCTCTCATGTGGTGTACAGCAGAGGGAGGTTGAACGGTTTAAGGCTAATTGTTTGCGTGACTTTGATGTCGAGTTTACCGACTGCTGCTGGTTAAGAGAAGTCTGCCCTGTGATAACAGGACATTACAACAGAGGTGTGAACGGTGCAGTGAAACACCGAACACCAGAACTGGAGCAAGCCAAGAGTTTGAAGGATCATGCATGCCCCCCAAAAACTTCGATGAACCGGATTATTGTTTGAATAATATATATCATTCAAACATATTATTGCTTTCAAATGTATATCCATTGCTTGCTGACAGATTCAATACTGTGTATGGGTAAACTCAAGTACTGGTCAAAACATACAGCATATAAAACTGCTGGTAGGAGTACACATTAATTATAAGGCTTGAGGATGATTAGTATATGTATCTGATACACTGGTTTGATTGTATTTAATTAATAGTAATTGAATATCTCAAACATCAGCACAAACAAATAAATTATTTTTATTCAGTATTCTTTCACCCACACAGTTAAAAAAAGGTGGCATAGATACACTAATTTTTACACTCATGATGAATTAAAAGGCTTGGACACTCCTCCTTTTGACAGCCTTGTATACATGTACATGACTATATATTTTGTTGTTCATTGAAAAATTTTAAAAATTGTGTTTTTCACTTGTATGATATATTAATTTGCATTATTCCCTTCGTCAAATTCTTAGACACCCCCAGTGAATCATGCAAAGACATTAAACCATCTATATGATAGGATACACGAGTTCTTAATAGCAAATTTGTGGTTCCTTCTCATGTACTTGACATTTGGTTGGTTGACTTGCAGCACCAGATATAATACTTGAGACAATACATTTATCGTACACAGCTGGAAATGGTTTTATTATTACTATTATAGTACGTGCAACTTATATTGACTAAAGTATTGCATATTTGAAGACTACTCTTTACAAGAATAAAATGATATATTCATATTAATAAATACAGATCAGTATTTTCTTAAAAGTAAGAGAAACATCAGATTTAAGTGCCCTTTAGTCCATATAAATAGTAAACTATTAGTGTATTTATATGGCTATGTCCTATATATTATATTTGTGTATGTATATTTCTTTCATTATTCATTAAGACCAAATTCAAGAATGTTTTAAATTACACCATGGTGATGAGCTTTATGGGTCTAGAAAATCACAGTGCCCAGAGTAAAACACGGATCTTTTGTGTACCAGAACAGTGTCTTTCACATGAAACAGTTATGGATTCATATTAATGAATGTCAGTATTTTTCTTAATATTAAGAGTGACACGAAAGTGGTATGCCCTTCAGTTTATAAATATAAATGGTGAACTATTACTTTGTAACCATGGCTATATACTGTTTGTAGTTTTATTTGCTTTTTCATTAAGGCCAAACTCAATAATTTTTCACATACATGATGGCGATCAGTTTTATGGCTGGAGAAAACCGGTGCCAGAGGTGATTCAAGGGAGTCTTGGCAAGTTACTGACAAGCTTTCCCATTTGTAACATACATGTATATATATATATGTGTGTGTGCACATCTTGTTGGATCAATACATGTACAACTGAAAACTACATGAATGTAACATATCAGCATTTGCAATTGTTTATTACTTTAAATGAAATAAGTGAATACATTCATGAATGGCGCGGATAAGGTTGTTCCATAAATACTGAGGTATATTGTAGCTTATGACCTCTCTTGCATCCCATACTGAGCATGTGCTACCTTCAATGACTTTTGCAACAAACAACCCGTTAAAAGTCTGAGTAAAAGTCCAAAGCCTCTTCATTCACATCAGTAAATAAAATATTTCTTTTATTACAATATATTTGTTGTCTTAGGTACCAGCAGTCTTTATACCAGGATAATATTCGAAAGTTTACCGGTTGAAAGAAACAGGATGCTTTCATGGAACGAGGTATATTGTTTCAGTCTGCATGTCACCCCGCTGTGCATCTTCATTTTGTCAAGTCGGACACTTCGCCTATAGCTAGATTTTTTGCCTTGATCCAGCAGGCAGAAGTAACCGTTCCACCCGACTCGATAGCTGATGACTGTTAATGTAAATATATATATTATCCAATCAAATAGCAGTTCTTCTAATTGATGGAAAGCAAAGACGAAACAGCACGTGTCCGCGCACACAGCCGATGGCAGTTAAAATCTTAAAAACACAAAAACTTTCCACACCTCTAAGGATGGGGACAAAACCGACATAAACAGACAGATGCTAGCCTGCTGTCATATTAAGACGTGGTGTCAACATACTTCTTCAGTCGTTCGATCATGGAGATAGAAAAGTATGAAACCGGCTAGACTTGGTTACCCGCTGTGCCTTTGTACTCTGAATTAAATGTTCTGTGTACGATACCGTGCTGGAGGATAGGTATGGCCCGGTCAACTTGTAATGTTCGCCCGCCATGTGTTTTAAAGCTTTCGTGGTATTGATTGACAGGTTTGAAATATACGCGTAGCGATACGCGGAGTGTCTGACTTGATATAATGAAGATTCTCGCTCTGTTGATATAGTGCTAAACAATAGGCAACGTAGACATGACCAAATTCTGACACGTTCTTAATTTATTCGAGCGCGTGATAGTTTGCCCATTTGTACTGATAACTGATCTCTTTTAGGCAAATCAGAGTGAAAATAAGTCACGGATGACATTACTTAACTCTCACTAGAGTCTGCATTTCGTCAGTAGATCCATATAAGAAGAATTACCAGAATTTTTAGACTTGATTGTATCATTGTGGCGGTAATAGTGTCCTCAATTTTTTTGCTATTTATAGTCCGCGCGGATTGATAACATGAGGTTTTGGGATGTCTTGCGTGATCATTTGTTACTCCCGCCAACAAAAAACTCGCCGCATTATAGTGAGCATATTCTTCTTATTGAGCCACTTTTGTGTGGAGAACTTTTTGTTACGTCTTCTTCTGCCAATCTAGTATGGATTCATTACAAAATGATCTAAACCCGCTCCCAATGGGCCGAAAGTTCGATTCTAAGCGTCTTTCAGCGAACGGCGTACGGTCTATATGTGGATTGATCTGATCGACCTAATGTCACTATGCAACTTTTTGAGTGGTCACGTGTCCGCGTCTTTCGCATGTTGAAGCCGCAGGGAAGTAGTGGGCCAGAAAAGTGTTAACACATCAGCAACCAAATGAATGGTTTATCTGCTCAACACGACGTTTGAATAGGAGAATATGTTGCCTTGTCGTCTGCTTTGATCGAAAGCGATTTGGACCGCTTTTGAACAAAATCATTGTTTACGGCCTAATGGCTAGTGATCATTGTATTAATCATTTGAACACTGACATTGTGTTTTGGCAGATTCTGGCCTGCACCCCAGACCTGATCGCGTGCGTGGACTCTGACAGCGGAGAACCGGTCACAACCGAAGAAATCCGATTCGGTCTCCGAGTGTCAGTCCTTGTTCTTCCGAGTTGTCCTGAAATGGCGTCACCGGAAGCTCTTCGTGTCGTAGGACCACATGCCTTTGGGTACAGTGACGTCATGTATAAACCTGTTGGTCGATTCGTCACACCAACACCAGTGTCTCAATAGGAGAAAACAAATCATCCTTGCTATATCACTTCCTGACAGCGCAGTCTTCCTTAAAGCCACTCATGTGAACCACATCTGATTTATCAAAGATCTCCCCAAACAAAGGCATCTTGTTGCTTCTCATTATAAATTTGGTGTACATAAAAGAATTTGAATTCAGTCTGAAACCGTCTCACTCGTTTTTGTTATTTTCTTATATAATTGTCTTATGTATTGTGAACTGCAATTTTTTCTACTTTTATCTCAAGTATCATTTCAACAACTACAATTGGACCCAGGATTGATCTCAGATCTCCCGACGTCGCGAGGCGGGCGCTCTAACTACTATTTACTTGCGGTAGCTCAAAATACTTTATTTAAGCTAAATCAGTCTAGAACACGCGATCAAACGGTGCTTAAAAATGTGGTATAGGAGATACTTTAATTAGATATGAAGTGATCTGCATCTGGGTTTAATAAATGCGATAAGCAGGTCTATAACAAGATCGATCGATCTATCTGCTTGTCTCTCAGTTGATCAGTTGGTGCGTGGGCCCATCAAATTTATGTCAACATGACCCGGTTTATAAAATTGTTGATATCCTATGCCTTAACATGGGTCCTGATTGAAAGGGCGACATACAGTTTTTTGTCGGATATGTTGTAAGGCGGTCTGTTGTGAGGCCCTCTGTCGCCGTAACGGTACCGTAACTGTTGACCGTCTGGGATCTCCGTACGACATACAATCTAGTATAGTTTTATGGCATAACCATCCTTGACAGTGCATGAGAACACATCACACAGTTGTAGGCTTCACTTGTGATAATATATTGGAAGAATTCCAGGGTCTAAATAATGCCCCAGTTTTGTCGTCTTCATCTTCCCTAGATTTCTACCCTGGGAGATAGAATTGCCTATGCACAATCCTTCTTCCATGGACTGGACAAATATTTCGTTTAGGCAAGACAGTGATCCGGAGTCTGTCAGTTTACACAAGTATGGCAATATTGTGTTTCTAGGCGACCACGCAGCAGAAAGTGTTTGAGATGATGCCTTTGGCATTTTTCATAGTTATCGACTAGAACCGCTTTTCTGGACAGATTTATCCGGTTTTTACTATATTGAATACATCCCGTAACTCCAGTGGGCTATGCAATCGTGAATTATACCAGAACGCTCGATTTATTTTTTTTCTCACACGTTGGTGTAACGCGCTGTTCACGTGCACGAACAAGATATTCCGTATGAGTATACAACGTCTTGGTTTATTAGCACGACGTTTCGATTTAGATACTTATATTGTTAAGTGAGTGACATCATTGCTCGCCTCTATTCATCAATATCGACGGTGTCAGTAGTCGTTCTAGTTTGCACTGTAGTGGCTATTTTGTGAAGCAGTGCTCGAGAAAGAGAGTTCATCTTGATGAAATTGTATCAGCGATAAATCTCATTGGCTTGTGATTTATTTCTGTGAGCAGTCAACAACTAGCATTATGTATAGTTTTGACTTGCTACAGGTAAAGCTCAGTTTTCCGTGATATGATCATAAAGTATGTGTGTATTTCGATGCAAAGCTATATAATAGAAAGCAGCCGCGGCCTTAAGAACTCAATATCTCATCTGCCCTGTGTATTTACAGGCTGGAGGTATATCGCCGTCGTATTTCGGACAAATCTGCGCGCACTTCCGACATTCAAATCAATGGTGACATTTCTTCCTATCGAACAGTTTGTACCTGTGTTCATAATGCCAAAGTAGCAATCTCAGAGAATGGTCACCTGTAAATATTGGTATCCGAAGCTTGTCCAAACACTTATGATCTGTGACATTTACGTCTACCTCAGTACGCCAGGCACTAAGTATCTGAGAGCTATTGTAACCGCACGATTTCTGTCAAATCTGTGCACTTTTCGCTGGCGACATTTGCTAAGAACTGTTGTCCCACGGGTAACTTCCGTGTTCATCATAACTAGTGCTATCGTGAACTCTTTCTTGCCTGATCTACCCAGCTGGCTGGCCATTAAATCTGTTTTTATTACGAAGGCTAATGAGTTCAGAGCGGGAGTATTGCACACCATTTCCCGTTGCCATTGGTATGTTAAGTGGAACTAGGACGTATCTGCCGTGAATAAATGTTGGCCTGGAGTTCACTTTACCATCGCCAATAAATTAGTGCACAGAGTTTAAAACCAGTCTGCGTCTTGCCGACTTGTTTCTAACAGTGGGAAAGTTATCAGGACACCGAGTACGTCGTGACCTGAAAACCATCCCATTCACTCTCCCCACCACAGAACACTGGTGCAGGTGAACTTACGTTTGGGGTAGTATTTGCCCTTCCGACCAAAAAGAAAATACCCCAGGCAACGAAAACTGCTCCTCGCCGCCCTTACTGAGATGAAATCAAGAACTTATGAGCAAAGAGAGAGTGTATATTCTGAATAGGAGAGAAATGTGATACACGCATGCACTAATTTGCGTTAATGTTGGGCTACATGGTCATAAATCTACCACATAATCAATCAACTGCAAAACGCCATTCCACTCTTTGACATGTCCAAGATTCTCCCCTTCCCCTTTAAGGGTTTTGCATATCATTCAACACCAAATTTCTGTTCCTATAGGCGGAGGAAAAATAAACAACATGCACTATAATATGACGAGAAATCCTCTGCAATTTTTTGAATGCATAGAAAAATTCTAACTTTCAGGATTAACACCTGCTGTTGCAATTGACATAAGCTGCTTTGGATCTTTTGAGTGATGATCCCTCCTTAAAACACTTTGCATGATGGTTTCCTTTCCGGCCGTACGTGGGAAGGTCTGCCGGCAACCTGGTGATGGTCGTGGGTTTCCCCCGGGCTCTGCCCTATTTACCTCCCACCATGATGCCTGCCGCCGTCGTATAAGTGAAATATTCTTGAGTAAGAAGTATTCTTTTTAAGACCCATCAAATTAATCAAATAAATAAACCACTTTGTAAAAATTTATTTTTCATTGTGAACGTTATAGGTAGAGTGAATCTGGTGTCGAGAGTTGTGTACTATGTAAGCTAGGTATAGGCATAGGCGGATTCGTTAGTCAAATGTCCGTAGCAATTTTAAACAATTAATGGTGTAACGTTCTAAAATGACATCGCCAAGTACGGTATATTAAGGGCCTCAACCGCTCAATGACGCTGCTAACCAATAACGGCTTGTAGGTTCGTATGTTGCTTAGAGTTAGGGGATTTGTTCGATACGTGGCGAGGCGCAATGCCTTCCTCAAGATCCGCCCGACTGTTCTTCCTATAAACCGGACTGTTGTCATGCAAGTGAAATATTGCTGAGAACGGCGCAATTAAATAAATAAATACGTCATATCAATGTTTAGCAGTAATCATAACCTGCATTTGTTGCCAATGTGTTGAAGAATTGGTTTGATTTGCATTAAGATTTCTGTCTTCACGGGAATCTAGCTTAATGGAGAGACTTTGATTTCAGCACGTGGCTAGTCTCAGTTAATACTTGCTTATATGTCACATTTGACCATGAAGGATGTCTTTCTCTCACTATAATTGATCACTTTTGTCCCAGCGATTTCGTATCTTTCCCCTGGACGTTATCTGCGAGCTTTGTGATCTTCCCAGGATCTTGGATCATGGGCATCCCCCGTGTCTCACCAATCAGGTGATACTGCCTTAGAACGGTGACAGGTCTGAGAATTGTGATATAGAGGTGTGTTTGAACAACAGCGGAAGTGTGATTGTGTACACAGTATGCTAAAACGACAGAATAGTTACTGATCAATGCAGCTTGTCTTGAGGTAACCTAAAGGGAATACAAGTCAGACATCAAACTGACCAAATTCAAGGAGAAAGAATTTAAAAAAAAGGAAGAAAAGGTCAAAATTAAATTACATGATTAGAAAATAATTCTGTTCGATCACGCAATAAGTTTCGATAAAGCGGTTGATATATATACGATTAGTGCGCTTTCCGCCGACTTAGCTTTAGTCACCTGACTAAACAAAGACATCCGTTCAATCATTTGTGTCATCAACAAATTTTATTTCTAGCCTTACAACACAACAGGTAACGTTCAATATATCTTTCTTGCTATGTATTAAAGATAACAGTTACTTAATAGATATGTTTTAATAAGAGATATGAAAACAGCAACAACACTAAAGAGAAAAGCAGAGCGACAACGCTGCACATGAGCGCACATACGTGCTTATAGAAATCAGTGTAAGACTTCACAGATTTGAAGTGGATGAGAGTTCAGAATAGAGCAAGTAACAGATGTTAAGGTAAAAATGGAGAAGTTTGCTTGAAAATACCTGACCACACGATGGGTACGTTGCTAAGGTACGTTTACCTGCCTGTGCATTGGGCAGGTGCAACAGGACTGGAATGAATTATGTCAACAATATGCTTTCTACAACACAAATTTAACAACGTATCCAAATACACCGCCATATATTCTCAACACAACTCAACACATTAAAACATATGCGTAGTTTCAGTTCCAAACTGATCTCTAGCAGGTTTCGTTCATTAGGTCAGCGTATAGCCTGTATACGTATCATTTACCCAGTAAAAACTTAACCTGATCGCTATTGTGGTTAACGAAATCTGATTGACAAGTAGTCACAGGAAAGATCTCTCATTTGAATTACAGTCGCGTGACTGATCAATAAAGCGACAAACCATGGGCAATGGCTCACACAACGCTCTGGACCATTCCAGTGCAAGAATTCCATTTTTACGTACCACAGACACTTCTGTTTTCAGTGCTCATCTTGACCGTGGCCACTATATAGACAATTCCTCGTTAACTGTGTGGCGAGTACAACACAAGTTAAAGACAAGAATATTTCGAAAATTTAATGTTTAGGGAAAGTCAAGTTTTCGACAAAAACCCTCAAATTATGCACCCGCCTTCTTCAATGTAGTGTGAGTGCCTTATCTCTCAGTAAGAAATGTCATTCAGATCCATTTCGATATTCTGCACATCAAAAATAAATACTGGTACTAAAAAGTAATAACTTACACCTGCTATAGCTGAAACCTTATTCTTATATTTTATGTTTGAAAATTTCTGAGACTTTGTCATGTAGTATTATTGGCAATGCGGAGAACCGTATAACCACGACTGGCGATAGATTTATCGCAGTTTTAGGTCGTGGTAAGGATAAATCCCAATACAAGCAGCTTTGTGAAAATTTAAAGCTCATCGGAAAGAAATTTGTGGCATGAATATCATGGTAGGTAAATTAGCTGCTGATGAAACACACCTATACAAGCACTCGTGATACCGAGGATGCCACACTGTGCAAGCACATATGTGCCACACCTTCTGAACGGCTCTGTGGAAAAATCAGCTTGTCTATAAGCAACATCACTCACATTCAGCCTAGCCGTACGCCAACTTGCCACGAGGTTTAAACTTGCATTACACAGATTTGATAACCTATTCTACTGGGCTATACAATTATATACAATTACGGTACTGAAAATAAGTCTCTTTCGCCCATTCCCTTTATTTACAAAAATAGTTTGTACTTTCCTGGTATTAGATCCGTTCCGTGATGAGTGTATTTACCTATGTTTATTTTGTCTACAACACTGATATATATCGTGCCTGGTATGCACGAGATGATTAGTGACAGTAACGCTGGTTAGGCGTGCCTCATACTTGTCAGAAAATCTGGGGGCGTCTCCGTGAACTGTTAATCAGAGATTCGTGACATTACGCTAAGGAAAGATGTGAGCGAAACATAGCCATTAAGACAAGGCATTCAATACATCGGCAACAAATAAGCCTAAATCACTACCCGTGAATTAGATATCGAAAAATGTCCTCATACATGTGGCAGGTAATCAGGGGCTAGGCGCTACATACAGTACTGTGATCACAGTCATCTCGGAGGGACGCGACCGTTTTGATGATATGTAACTGGTTAAGCCTGACGCGAAAATTTTCCGTAAATATGAGGCACGCATATCAAATCTAGCCTTCTAGACACAAACTTATGTTTATCACTTTATCACAAGATGAACAGACGTTTCACCGACCGACAAAGGTTTACAATAGGCAGATATTTCACCACTTGTACAGAAGGAAGCAACACTATGAAACTTAGTGCATTTCGTAACCCCAGGTAAGTTCTTGATGCACTGCTGTTAGAGAATATTTACACACGCTCTTGTCCCCATAGGACGCAAGCAAAATAACAAAAAAAGTGTCAAGAGAAGCTATATTGAGGAAAAATGCTAAAAAGATTAAAAATAAAAGAAAACAAACACTAAAACAAGCGAGGAGGAAAGTTGGCGAGAATAGGAAACTTGTGTGCAAGGATTGGGAATAAGGCAAAGGAGACCTTAATAAGCACTAAATCGTAGTGCTTTAGAAAAAAATGTGTGCAATGTGATTGAATTCAACGCAACGTTTCATGTCTTTCTACAGGCTTAGATTGACAATAACAATGAGCCTTACTTGACCCCGAAATCTTCATCCTAAGTGCTATCATATAATAATTATAATCATATCGTTGAAGACGTGATGATTACAGAAGATGTCTTGGCAATATATGCGATTTTGAAATGTATAGATCGTTTTATTCTCGAGCCAGTCAGTTCTTTTATTATATTTTGTAAAATAGTCACACTCCCTTTCCATTCATCATATCTCTGTACATATTCATTCCAGGAAAAAGAAGACAAGATCTACACCCATATCCTGTTTTACATAACTGGGCTATGTCCCTCCGTAGTAGAAATGGACTTCGCTGTTTTCTTATGTTCATCGTCTATTATTTTACTGTGTGATGAATTTTGACGATATATTTTAGGTTGTCGGTGTAATTTATTTCCATATGCCAGCATTACTATATCGGAAACTGTTCACATTTCAACGAAGTAAAGCAACGCCAAAAGTTACACTGGCTCCCAGTTGATAGCTGACTTTAGAGTTGCATCGTTATTAAGAACCAAATGGTCCCATTTAAACTCGGTGGTTTTAAATTTGATAAATAAATCATACCAATTCATGATATATTGATCACAGATAAATAAACTATAATCAAAAATATTTCGGTGGTTGAATATCGCGGGTCACTCTTTTCATGTCCGTCAAAGTCGACAGTACATGCACGAGCTAAACCAACAACCTTTTCAAGTTTAACTCTAAAATGCACAGGACAGTTGTTCGTGAAATTTGCAGTTTTACAGGTTAGCCTCAATCACTGGGCTACGGTTAGATACGTGGCTAAAGCACGCCTTTGCAAAGTCCAAAAATTAGAAAATGGCGTAGTTTAAAGCTGCGGTCGAGGAGGTGGGACTTTTGTACGGTGACCATCGTGTCTCAACGCCTTGTTGCTGCTGCTGTTGTTGTTGTAAGCCAGTATCCGATGGGAAGATAAGGTAAGCTTATATGAATTGTTTGGTGCGGCGCTTCACGGTCTCCAGTTTGGAATGGATGTTGTTGTCCACTGCTTGCTTGTGGTAAGGCGAGGCCTTTGTGCCGTGCAGCATCAGGTTCCATTCAAAGAAGACGCCGGTGTCTTGATCCTGATTGTTGTCGGAGTTGAGGGAGATCTTGAGAGTCCATCGGCCGCGGGGCTGCTCCGCCCAGGTATGGGTTGTCATGAATGGCCACTTGGTGAATCCGTTCTTGCTGTCGTCATCATTGGGACGTGGGCTCAGGATCATCGAGCTAGCGTGTAAACAAAACAGCTTCATAAGTTTAATTTATTTTCTTAGAGAATCGCTATTTCCACATAGTAGACCAACTGTACTATTCACTGCTGGGCGCTGTTGGTTCATTAACAGGAAACTCAGAGCGACATCGATGTGAGTAGGATATTTATTTTTTCGACTGTTGCATTACGCACTGAAGAATATTTCACTTATAAGATGGTGGCCAGCATGATGGTAAGAGGAAACCGGGCCTACAGAGAACGGGGGAAACCCTCGATCACCAGGTTGATGGCAGACCTTCCCAGGTACGACCGGAGTGGAGAACAGCATGAGCTGGATTTGAACTCACATCAACTACATTTGTCATTTGTACATTTGTCAAGTAGATTAACAGAAAATGGCTTGAAACGATGGACACGCATACATGGCTAAGTATCCTGGAGAGATAAATAATAAGTCTGCTGTGACTTACAGTTTCTATTACTTTACATTATAGAGTGTCCATCTGTAAGACTTTTAAATTCATTGTACAATACGTCGTCCAGAAGTCCGATGAACTTGCCAACGGGTAGGTTTTCTATAAGATTCTTAAGTCCTTTTCCGAAAATCTGTTTAATATTGGAGAATGTAAACACTTTGGCAATATGGGAAGGGATGCGAAACACAACAGCAAACGTTCACTAATCTGTGACAAGGTTTTCCTGCTTACGTGGTGTTCATGGGTGACGTGAGGTGCATGACGACACGGCCTCGAACGGAAGACTTGAGGGTGACAAAGGCCTGCACGTGCTCCAGATGGTTGATCTCATTGGGCTTGCCTTTACAGGCGTCCGTGTCGATGTGGAAGTGGACGGGGTTTCCGGTACTGAAGGATCTGTAAACAAAATTCCACCAGCGTTATACAAAAGACAGAAAAGCTCCCCCAAAAAAAAAAAACCTGCAACAGCTGGAATTTCACGACATGGATTTTTTTTCAAATACATAAAAGCAGAACCTTGCTCCTGACAATCCTCAAATGATTTTAAGTCTCAGAAATCAGAATTTTGGGGGTTTCTTTTTACAGTATTTGAAATTTTTTACGATTTTATTATTATTTAATAACTGTTCATGGAACACGATATAAGTACAGCTACTCGGGAGCGGCCATGTTCCGTACACAAACTAGTCATGTAGTTTGCCTCAGAACTCTTAAGTACCTGGAGGTAATATTGTAAAGCATTGTGTCTTTTGGCAAATGTCTAAAAAAAATACAAGCTTTTGTTTCCATTATAGCTGTTAATTTTAATTATAAGTGTAATTACGTTACATATACACAATGTATTAAAGTGGTATTAATAGTATTAATCAAACAGGTGCTTGAAAATTTTTCTTGGGATATATATGTTGCATGCTCTTTTGTATTGTTTGATAAAAGCAAGTGTGAAATCAGCAGAACCCACCTCTTCTCGGAGATGGTTCCGGCAGTGCAGTGGAACCGCTCGGGCACAGTCTTCCAATCTTTGGCCAGGTGCACCATGGAGCCAGCATCCAGGACTCCGTAGCCGAACAGATGGTTGAACTCAAGGCCAGCGCCGTTGAATTTCCAGTGATGCTTGCCATACGGGTCAAAAAGGCTATTTCTCTTGGAGGTCAACACGGTCAGATGCTGGACATCACGCCAGGTCAGTCCAGGGCTGGACAAGGTCAAGATAGGACAGGTTACACATAAATTAATATTGTATACTTAGAAAGGGCATACAGTAATGGTATAGATGGATATCTATTCAGATGTAAACACAAGTTGAAGCACATGTTCTGTATTAGAAGGCTTGATAACCCAGGCGTTCATACCTTAGTACATAAACCTACTTGCGGTAATCGATTATTCTTTACCACACTCGCCACGATGTGGCGTAAAGCCATAATCATTCGTTCCTTACCAATCCATCAAAGTATTGGTTTATGGTTATAAGATGACTATTCAAGGTATTCACAATGGTAATTGTGATATGAATATTAAAGGTAGGATACTTCATTATTATTGTTGTGACATTTATTTTTTTAATTTACGAAGGCAGCTACGTGCCGTCAACATTTGAAACACTAATAAATGTGCGTTCTGTACAAATACAAATTTACGTACTTGGCCTCCAGCGCAAGCGCAAAAACTCCGGCTGCTTCCGGAGCCGCTGCGGAAGTTCCCGAATGTGTGGTCGTGCAGTTTCCGTACAGATCCGTAGTGGCCTGTGGTAATGAAAGAGCAATCAGAAATAGGTGAGTTGGAAAAAGATGGACACTTGCCTCAGGCTGCTTTCCATTTATCCAATAACCAGGAATTTATATCATCCTATTACTACTTGGCGTTATAAATGGATAATTTGATATCTTTTTCTGAAAGGAGGTTGTAATTACAATGATTTCCGACATACCTCCGTATTGAAAAGCTGTGCACACTTATAACAAAAGCTATGTTCAATGTACATTTGGCCGGAAGATCTCCAAAACTCAGTCAACGCATTTTATTGGTATGGGCTTAGTTATATATGATATTTTTAACACCAAACTGAATGCAAACGGTTTAAAATACTGGCTTGAGCCAGTTCCGAATTTACGACTTTACTAATAGGACAGCAAATATACGCAACTACGTTTCGAAACACTGAATCTTGTGAGGTATACTCTAAGGTATTTTACAATGCTGTCTGCATGTGGAAATCATTCCATGCATATAAATGGACTCTAACAAGACAGTAGCTTCAATGTGGCTAGATAGACTGGTGGAGCTAGACACCTTCGGGGGGAGCGTTTGTGCCCAACTGGAGTTCGAGTTGTCGACAGTATTGATTTTGTTAAATGCAAATCACATTTATTAGATAGATCCACTGACGATGACTGTAATCAATATGGGTTTGTCCTGTCATTTTTTTTTAAAGCTCGCATATCCATGAAGAATCTAATAGACAGACTTAAATTGCGCATCTTTGGAAAGATCTATTTAATTGCATTGAAAAGAAAATGAAAAAAAAAAGGCATATGAAAATACTCCGTCACCAACCGTAATATGCATGAACGCAAGAAGAGATTTTTTCTCTTTTCATTATTTCATTTTAGAAAAACTGTATCCACTTACCACGCCGGCATCACGGAAGGTGCTCTTGCCATTGCTGAAGGTCGATGCGAGGGTAGAAGAGCAGGACTCGTCATAGCCAGCGGTCTGGCCGTCATTGGTGGCCGAGTTAATGGAGATGGTCCACATGCTGGCAGCGTATCCGTCACAGTTACAGTCGTCATCCGGTCCGCCGTCGCCGGACGCCCACACGTAGATGTTGCCAAGTCCATGACGTCCCTCGTTCACACCTTTCACGATGGCCCTCATGGTCATGTTTCGTGGACCGTCCACGGTTCGGCCGTCATCTGTGGGACCCCAACTAGCGCTGTAGATGTCGATGTCATTTGGCATGTGGCCCATGGCGTTTGCCTCAATCAGATCAGTCATGAATGGTTGGTCCAACATACGTAACCCTAAAAAAGGTGTTTATTAGCGATTTGAAACTATTTCCTTTTATTTGTACACGTTAAATGAATTGTCGGAAACCGGGTAAATATTGCTCAGAACTGTTGTCAGTCTTAAAAAAATTACTGTTTTGTGCAAAGAGAAGTTTAGCAAAATGGCATAAATCACGGGATTTTTATCCACGATTCTGGAGCTCAGAGAGAATTCTCCTAAGACACAGCACGAAAAAAGTAATAAAAAGTCTAAATGGCTTCCTGCAGGAGCACATAAGATGTAATAAGTTGATTAGATCTGATGAATGTAGGCAACAATTCTAGTCGAAATAAGGCATCCTGCCGAGTTTATCTTATTAGAACTATCCATAAATATTCTGAATGTTCACTACTTTTGGTATTCATTGTATCATGACGAATGATCTAAGCAAAGACAGATTCTCTTTGCACATTTTGCATGTTCATTTTACCAGAACAATGCATTATTTTATTATCCAGATGTAACTTTAAATATTATTAAAAATGTTGTTGCACTGGTAGGGGCTTACCCGCCACTTTGGAATCATAGGCCACCCCGACACCACATTTGCCGTTGTCCCTGGCGGCCGACACTTCGCCTGCACAGCGCGTGCCGTGACTGTTGAACCAGGTATCGGTAAATCGGGGATATGGGAAAGGGTCGTTGCTGCTGAAGTCATAACTTGCTTTGGCGTTCTGCAAATAAAGGAGCAACATTTAAATTCCAACAAATAAGGAAGGTTTGTTGTTTTGTTGTTGTTTGACCTTTTCCTCATTTATAAGAAGACAGATAATTCTAGATTCTATCCTCAAAAACAGAGTAGAATACTACTTTATTGAAAGGCATTACCTCCATCCATTACTCATGGATAAAACAGCTGACCATGGGGGAAAAATATTTTCTACCTGACTGCACATTGCTCTCATAGTACATCTTGTCATGTATTGAGAAGAAAATATCGATACAACTGTCCGCAAAATAATCGATCGGATATAAAAGCAGTAGATAATCAGCTCTCCCAGTTACCCGTAGTGAACTGGTAACAGATAAGAATCTTCTCCTTAATGAATCGCGGTTCCACTAGTCCATGCTGATAATCTGATGTGTACTGAGGAAGAAGGTGAAACCGTGTTTCACGATTCAAGATTCATCAAAACATTCACATTCATTAAGAGTGGTCAGAGCATTCTTATTCAGATAGTGTCATTAGAACATCCACATTGACAAAGTGTAATGAGAGCATACACATTCTCAAAGTGTGATTAGGACATTCACACTGACAAAGTGCGGTGGGAGCATTCACATTCACAAAGTGTGATCAGAGCATACACATTCACAAAGTGTGATTAGGACATTCACACTGACAAAGTGTGGTGGGAGCATTCACATTCACAAAGTGTGATCAGAGCATACACATTCACAAAGTGTGATTAGCACATTCACACTGACAAAGTGTGGTGGGAGCATTCACATTCACAAAGTGTGATCAGAACATACACGTTCACCAAGTGTGATCAGAACATACACATTCACAAAGCGTGATGAAAACATTGAAGGTGGTTCCACCGAGGCTTTAAGTCACGAGGTTTATCGGCTTGGCGGACAACGTGCGGTGATTTCTCCTGGTGGTCTGGTTTCTTCCACCGATAAAGCCTACCGCCCTCAAATAAGTATGAGTTCATAGGGCTTGTGGGGCGTTAATCACCGATCAACATCAATAAAAAACTCTCAGGAAGACACACTATGCTAACAGTACACTAAGTAAAGCGAGAGGACAATACAGCATGGAAATGACATGAAAGTGTAGGTCAGTAAGTCATGTTTAACGAGCAGGGACCCTTGGTGTACTAATGTGAAAGGGAATGCGCCAGTTTTAGAGGCTTCGCTTACCACTTTTGACAAGCTTTGTACTCTATAACAGTGACATCGAACTTCCACCCACACCCAACCCAACCCCCTTCCCCATCTCCGGCTGTTTCATTAAGTCAGAAAGTGCTAGGTAGTGTGTGGGTAGCACCGATCGTACACATAAATGAAATCAAACAATTTTGTATTGTGGTTTATGTTAAATAACTGGAATGTGGTACGATTATTGTTACATTTTGACCGTTATGCCCACCTTATGCCTCGAACATCTGGAAGTAGCTACTCAGTTTGATCTAGAAATATGAAAATCTGATACTAGTTCTCGATCGCCCAGATCATATTGTGTGATTAAATGTTCGTTCATAGCATATAAAGGTGTTTATAATTGTGAGGCTAACTCTACTAATGAAAAAGACACTTTGCTCTGGAATTTTGTCAATGCCTTCTCAATCGTATAGATTCAATGACTCTTGGTGACAATAATATATAGGTACATACGTAAACTATGGTGAGAAAGATAAAGAGACGGATCCTACATAACTCCAGTATGTTACAAGCTCTCCACATGGAGTATCTGTGAATTTTAGGATGATCATGCCATCAGTCTTCAGGTAAAGACCAGATCATTTACGACAAGTATCTGTCATACGACAAAACGAGCATACACAGAGTAACAGTATGTGATGCATTGCTTAAATAGCCTAGACTACAATAGTACAGCACAACACAGACCAACACAGCATGCAATGGCCTTCAAAGACTTACGAAATTGTTCTTAAGATCGGGATGTAAGTAGTCAATACCTGTTGGCGAAATTTCATAAAGATCAAGAACCATCTCTGACACATGATTTACCGGGTTTTTAACACTTCAAACAGATTCATTTTTGAGAGTTTTACAATTTTTCTCTCAGCAAATCTCAAAATGTAATACGGACAACTTCAAATGGGAAACACAATTCAGTCTTCATTTCGTTTCCAACATATAGATTTCCAGTCAACTCAAGAGAGGGTATAGCTACTGACACACTGTCACGGACAAGGCGTGACAGTTACTCACCGTCATCCATTATTGCTGTGGTGATGTTTTTGCCGGTAAAACCTTGTTCCCAGGCACTTAATACGTTTAAATCTAAACCTGGAATTCCTCCGGACTGGCCCACATTTTTCTGAAAAACAAACAAAAGAGGTATAACTTCTTGATCAAATATTTTATCCCTTATTTCATTTCTCAGGTGAATTAGACTGGCAACGGGAACAATAGCTGAATGCAAAACCTGACAAATCAGAGTTTTGCGGGTTGAAAAGTTAGGACTCAATAGATATCACAAAGGTTTTACTTCGCGAAAAGTTTTCTTTCACCTTAATACTGCATTCTGCAAAGATATTCACTCGATCAGTAACAATATGTTGTACATTGCAAGGAGTTTGATTTAGAAATTCAATTTATTCAAGAACACGGTGCTTTATAGAAGAAGCCATATTAACGTGGTTGCCACGTTAGTTCTGACAGACAAGTTATTGCATGTTTCGAATTATAAAAGTAATCACATATAAATTTGAAACCAATTTCCACCACGTGTCAAGTTAGTTACTTTTCAGGATTCAGATTGCATAATGGCCTTCGGGAGGTTGCAATTTTTATGAGTTTATCCCACTCTCATTTACGGTCAAACATCTGGAAAACTTCGGAATAGGAGATAGAATTTGTAATTTGAGAACCACAGCATGGAATCCTAGCAGAGTCCACAATTACAGGACGTTGTTACCACAGAAACAAGTGGGTGTGTTGCTGTGGAGGAATGTAAGATTGGGATCCGTGAAGGAACTGGTTTAGAGTCCAAGCTGAAATCTTGTACTCGACAGGCACTGGATCTAATAGTCCACTTTATTACGGTCCGAATTCCAAATGCCGTAGCAAAGCCTTCGCATTGCTCAAATGCCATCATAAAATTAAGGGGTCAAGACATTTATTGAATCCTGAGGACACAGGTGGCGTTAGGTGTCGCGGTGTCTTTCTATTATAGGCTGGTGTCGTGTCATCCTACACGGGATGACAGCGGGTCTGTATATTAACTGCCCATTTGACTGGAAGCTGCTAGTCTTTCGGCCAATTTGGAATGACACAAAAACATCTTGTACCATGCTGATCATTCCAAATTTCTTCCTTTTTTCTAAATTTGTGACTTACCAGCAAGGCTATGGTTAATTGCCCTTAAACTAAGAGCATAATTTTGTGTCGTGAAAAGCTGTTTCATAGCCGCGAATACCACTTCTAAGTACTTCATCCCTTTTAATCCCAAGGACACCATTGGTTTATTTATAGATACAATTTTATAATCCAGAATAAAATTTTTTGTATTCATATGAAGAGAGATTCTCTGTAGTTAATCGCGTGTAATTACACCCGAACTACTTGGGCATGGTTAACATTAGAACCATTCCTGTCTCTCTCAAGTACGAGAGTGATTTAAGGCAACAAATTAGAGGTAAGCGGTCATCCCATGCGGCTGTTGTATAACGGCCAACTGACAGGCTCGACATAACTACAAGTCCCCTGCTGGTCTGTATACAGGAAGCCAGCGCTCTGTCCGGATGAATAATTACACGAGCGTAAAGTGAACACAAATTACATCAATTTAGTATTTTTTTGGTCGTGTGCCCCCCCCCCCCCCAAAACATCTCTGTTTTCCTCTGAACCTCGGAGACAGAAGAAAGAAGAAAAATGTGATGGGATATTTGAGAAAATTGTCAGCACTGTTGACGTTTATTTCTCCCACATGTTCACCATGAGGCCGAACGCTCAAAGGCTCTAGGTGCCGTGAGGAACAGCGTAGAGACAAAAGATATCCAAGATTAGGGTACAGTACTTACCAAATACCATTCTTTTTTATACAGAGGATCTGTGGGCTCGTCTTTATTCATTTGTAAGTCGGAGAAATCGCTGATATCTTTTAGAAGTACACCTTGTATGGGTTTATATCCTCTTTTTTGGCGAATAAAGCCACTTTGCTGAATTGCGCGCTTCACCTGAAAATAATAATAGACACTAATGGTAATCCTGACTGACAGAAATAAGCAAAACGTTGGAATCATTTGTGGCTATTTTCAATGGTAAATGACTTCCTCTAGCTCCAAGCGGTTGTTACTCACACATCAAAGCGAAATGAGCCAGCGACAATGTTATGCATTAAGTTGTAAATTATTCCTACGCGGCTGCTTGTTAATATGCCTTGTGGCGACCAAATTATCACAGTTAAATGCTTTCAAGGAATTAAAGTGCCACAAACTTTTGATGTTACTCCTTATTTGACTGGCGTTTCACGCCTTGCTCAAGAATACATGTATTTCTCCTTACCATTGGGTGTGCTTTTAGTATACGTGTGTGATGAACACTTCGGCGCATGCGCGCGTGTGGAACCGTTGGGTGTGTGAAATGAAATTCATGATTGGATCCCAGCACCTGAAATAATAATAACTTGAAATCAAATTCTAGATGAAAAAACAAGTGAAAGACGACATGTTAAAAACGCCATATCAATTGCAATAATATATATTTAAAGGCAGGTTGGTGATTAAAATCTAGCTGAAAAAAAAGCATTAAAGAGCTCTCAAGCAGCCTTATTTATCAATCGCATATGGAATTTGTCCCAGCAGCTCAGTTGTAATCTTGTCCTTCAACTGAAACGCCCATACACATCTAGGCTCATCTAATAGTCACGTTCAGCAAAGCTCTGCTCTGAATTATTAAACAAATCATTTCAACAGACATAAAACCTCCAACTGCACCCATTATGCACCACCTTACACAGGGATTAGACAAAATTGAAATTCTTTCATAATATATCTGGATTGGGGTTCCAGAACAAATCTTCGAATGCACTTTCAATTCCTAGATAGGATCCGAACTTCTAAAAAGGTCATTTTCCATCACCTTGAATGTTGATGGTTAGATATGGCCTATGCCAGCTTATCCGTCTGGTGTAATAGTGGAGTCCCGCAAAAATTCATACAAATTAATAAGGTTTGATCGAATATGATAGGTGAAGGATAATTCCCTGTCGTGATTGGTGTGTATTTGATGGACACCTACTTTACTCCTGTACCGGAAGCTTACTTCTCTGTGACATGTTAACACAGTTGTGCATGGAGTGATGACAAAACAGTCATTGAATTACGTTTGAATGAGGATGACGATATACTTCAGGGAATTCTATTGGGTTATATCAAGCTAGTATTATCCGTCTGTATCAGCAGTCTTCAATCATTTAGTGGATCCACACTGGCGCGAAGTACTCCCAAATACGGAGATAAAAAAAACAGCTGTAGGGCAGAAGGGGACGGATAGATGGCTTTGACGCCATATACAAAGGGCAGCTGAATACTGATCGAGTACATAAATAAGTGAAAATGGCTAGTCTAATTAATTATCGTCTATATGATTGCATCCATAAGCCTAGGAAATGAAGAGCGGTTTATTCTATACCCATGAAATGAGAATGAGAACTATTACAGCGGATAACTGGGATAAATCGCTTTCAGGTTAGGCACATGTAAAACATGTGTTTTATGTATACACTGGCGCTGTCAGTAATACCTGCGCAGCATTGCGCACACAACAACGCCGGTAGTGCGTCATACCGCGAAGAGCAACTTTGTTACATAAGTGGAAAGTCTACTAAATTTCTCCATTTGAAATGAAAAACAACGATGGTTTCAACAATGCCTACGTGGAAAATATTCATAAATGTGATGCTTACAACTCCAAAAAATGTACATCACAAGCCAGGTAACTGCGATCTAATTTCATTGATCTGTTGAAAGGGTCCTTGGTCAGCCATTGCATGAATGGTTTGTTACGCATGGTACAGAAGCCTCTCTTGCGCCAGATAAATAAGATGAAGTCAGCTAACATTTTTAAATCCGGCAACAACCGACATGTAAGTGATGGTACTAGGGACAGTTAGACTCAAAACAGTGACGACATGATTGACTTGCATGATATAGGGCATCAATACAGCTTTCTCATGTACTTGGACTTCTTGCAAAAATGATAGTGACCTTTTTTGATGATCACATTCAAGCCCCGTTTTCAACAAACAATAGACAAAATGTTATTTTTGAACAGTACATAAGCAAAACTCATCAGTTGTGTTTTCCTTCAAAGGTTAACCGTGTAGTGCAATATAGTAACTGATGCAGTCTTTCCATGTGGAAACCATTAAATCTGTTGGTGGACATATATCAACGCAAATACTCGTAATTTGTCTCCCACATGCACAATCGCGAGTTCTGTTCGGAGAAATCAATGAAAGCCTATTATGGAATTTATGTTAATGCAAACCTTCAAGCTCAGCACGCAACAGTCCAAGCGTTCCGTGCTGTAACGGCTAATTGAGGGAAAACTGTTAGTAGACGGTTAACATGTATTGGTATCAGATGACTTCTTTTAGTTTACCACTCTTCATTTACCTTATCTAAATCACGGACACTGGGTAACTTGATTGCGTGGGAAGTAAGGTGTGTTGTAATCCCCCGTATAATTATTTTTAGCTAGATAATTTGTATATTTTGGCACAATATAGCTGTGAGATCTTTGTCTGATACCGATGTAAATAACAGCAGAGGCCTTAATAACCGTGCCTTCAAATACAGCGTCCTGAATGAGGAATTCGGTGTCATTGTTATCATGTGGTTATCATGACGCTGTCAACCAGTATTACGGTGTGGAACATGACAGGAAAATTCAAAATTTCTGCTACAAAGATGCAAAATAGTGCATGGTCTTGTGTTGACGTTATGTAGTCGACGTGGCTTTGTCAGCACAAAAGACATGTTGAGGTAATGGGTGACCATAACTCGGCTTCCTAGAGAAGTTCAAACGTTTCTAGGATCCGTATGAAGAATAGGAAGTGTCATCGGGATAATGGTTTAGCTGCTGCGGTTCTCCTAAAGCATGAAAACCTCTCCATTAACGGTGCCCATAGGACTTTGTTCACCGCTCTATAATAATACGTTTACAATGAGAAATGTTGTCTAGTTCTCCAGGTAGCAGTACATTGGCAGAGAGTTGTCATCGAAACAGCATTTCCATCACAATTCCCAGCCTGCTTCACCTCAACGCATTCTATCAGCACCGCTGCCATTTCACAGAAAACAATATGGCGAAGCTCTTGGAAAGCCAAAGGCTGTTAACTTTGGTGAAATAACAGTGATAATTATGCCCTTAACTCGCCCACTCTCGTCAGCAGGGATGTGGTAATGCTAGACCACCCGTGGGATTTCGCCTCATATTAACTGACACCGGAATGGACTTAGTATAATGTATGGCCGAAAATGGGGTTCTGTCTCAATTCCTCGCACGCAAAGGAGCTTTTAATCCTACGGTCTTAAAGTTTCATGCTAAACAGAACAATCAATTCGTTGTTTTCAAACGTCTTCTTCACTGTAGGCCGAGATTCCTCAGCATGACCATATTGTCAACTCTTCGAGAACTGATTCAACGTATGTAAGCCACAGTTTGTCCACCAGAAAGAAATCCTCTCTTTTCCAGTATCATTTTTATTCTGCCAGTCAGCGTTTTGTCTTCCCAGACCGCCTGCTGCAGTAAGTTCCTGTCTCAGATGATCCCTAAAGCTACATCACTCACACAATTAATCTGATGCATATTCATGTTTCTTCTAAAATTCAGTGTTATCACAAGTGTACTGATTTATCCACTGAGTGATAAAAAAAAAAACAAGGAAGAAAAAAAGGGAGAAAAAAAAGAGGGCAAATTCTGGTCAAAAGTGTCTTCCATGCAGTGTGTAATAATACCGCCAGGTTTCTATAGTCCAGTTATGCAAAACTGTGTTTAAAGTTAGGTCAAGCTTTAAAGTCTAATTTTATGGCACCACATGGCACCTTGATTTGCCCATACTTTTATTTATACCCAGAATTAATTTCTAAGACAATTTAAACAAATGGCCCTAGGCACATAAAATGTTAATCTAGAAGTGCCGTACCTTACTTAAGTTTTGTGAACTAAGCTTACCAAAGGAAAGCAAAACTTTAAAGCAAAACTACTCTCACTGGCTGTGTTAATAACAAATTATATTAATTTGTTGTGAAAATATGTCAGTCACAAGCATGATCCTCCGGTATTTCTTGTTACTCTGTCACCAGCTGTGTATATCAGTGCCAAATAAACAGCCTTCAAGAAAAAAGTTACCCTCTGCCTCCTAACATAACCTTGGTTTCGTTGATGAGACGTCTGTATTAGGCACTTGCTATACCTTGTGCCCTTCTACAGTTATTTTGTCTCTTTTACAGGAAAAGGTTTTTTCCAGGACAGTTAATAATCTTTCTATTCAGATATCTATCGGGCGTTTCACTAATCTATAACGTAAACTTATCCTGCCATCAGATAAAGGTTGGGCCCGTGCATTTAGTTTTTAGGGAAGGTAAAAGTAGGAACTTTGACTACATGAAGTGCTTCTCATCATATCCCGTATACCGGCGCACATCCGACAGCCATTTTCTTGGTATGTGAACCAGCGAGCGGACAATCAATAAACTTGTATGAGTTCCTCGCAAAAATGTCAATACAATCCCTTCTTGCTGGGATATGTGAGGAAAGATGCTGGTGACGTCAAGGACGAAGAGGACGGGGTCTCTCCGGAGACTATCCGTGCACGGAGGGCTGGAAATTTTACACAAGGGACTATTGTCGATACCCGCCGAGAGGAAACAGGCGACGTCTCATTGCAACAGTTACTCACCAATCATAATTAAATTTGCCCATTTACAAAACGAGTGAGAAACAGACGCGACGGCACGTTGCTTGGCTGCCCGAGAACGGAAGCCATGTGAAAGGAAGTCTTGAAGGCGCATTACGTTTTGCCTGCATGGGTTAAACCTTGCTCGACAACAAAGAGTTTGAAGAAGCCAAATCAATTTTCCGTAAAACTAAACCGAGCCTCATCTCGGCGGAGCTTGAGGAAAACACAGTCTAGTTATTCAATACCACGTGAAGAGCCGACTTGAGGTTAGTCTACAAAAATTAGCCCCCAGGTACTAATCTCCTGGATGTTACAAAACCAACAAACAAGATGTTCTCCGTCATGTCCTGCTCGCGGGAAACTAAGAGATAGCCTTATCACATCTATATTCTGTTACCCATGACATATGGAGGCGTTAAAGGTGATTCTGGTTGTTCAGGGCACTGGCTAAGTTACATCATAGACATCTCAGCTGCTCTCATATTGGCACATTGTAATGATTGTAAAAATCCGGGAATGTCATGACAACACAGCATTTTGGGCAATTCTACACCTAAATTTACCTAACTTGCCTTAAGCAGTTGTGAAAAGAGGCGCTGTTACTTATTCGGCATTTTTAATAACTGAATTAAACCTTAAATGTAAACTGACAAGAGGCCCGGTTTTCACCCGCCACGTGTGACCATTTGCTACTCTTGTTGCTGCTCCGTTTTACTCTTGATGCTGTTGTCTATTGTAATGTATATATGTGTTCCTGCACAAATCAGGATTCTACTGGTGGACTAAGAATCTCGGTGGCTTGGTCCCTTTAAATGTTTATTTTGCTTATTAATATCTGTCAGTTTTGCATGAACAAGGTCTTTTTTGACAATTTACATAAAAACACCGAGCAAAGGCAGATTTCCCTCATCATCGGATATTTGCCTCGGCTTCACAGTGCAGCAGCATTTCAATACCGAAAGGGCATATCAAAGGATACTTGACCTGTAACTGATTCTGTGCAACAAGGGATGTTCTCCATTTGTCATTCCCAGATCGTCGTCCAGTCCCGGCAGCACTTTCAAACGCCATATGGTACCGGAAACTAACCGATAGCCTTAAGGCTGTCATTATAGCATGCATGACTGGCATTAATGCAGACTACTGCTGTAATAAAGCTCAGGGCTCTGATTTCTTATTTAAGGTGGTGTCGTCTGGCCGTTTCCGTTTATTACTAGCTACACTGAACGTCTGTCCATTGAAACTATACATATTTTCTTCCTATACTAGTAAAAGCACAGACGCCGTCAAGATGTCGGTACTGTCATCATCTCACATCTAAATTTACAACCTTTGTTAAATATGTGAGTTAATTTATATACTTTTTCCTCGCATCTATCTTTCAACAAATGAATTGTTTTTGTGAGGTGTATACGTGTACCAAATATATTTACATGGGAACAGCACTGAAATGTGCAACGCATCATGTACTAATCTTATCTTCTCATATATAACACTGGTTAAAATGTTCGTGAATGAATAACACTGGTTAAGCAGTTCGTGAATGCCACTTATATCTATTAAGAAAAGGACACAATAACAGAGACGCGAGGTCTATCGCGTGTGTGTCTGCACGCGGTCAGCGCAAACTCCAGTTCTTCAGCCGCTCTGTTCATGCACGCTTTTCTGATCTGATGCCACCTCCTGAGTTTCCAATCCCCAGCATCGTGCGACTCAATCAAGCAAATTGATCAGCTTTTAATTTCAGTGTACCTTCTTTGAAATTCACATTATCTGGAAGGTGGATTTTCGAGTATGTGACTATGAGGTGTACAGAGATCAGAAGATGTGGATTTGTACGAATGCGGACAGCTTACTCTATATCGACTACATTGGTTCGACAAATGAAACACGCACGTATACATATTGCCTCAGTCCAATAAAGGGGAGCTCACACTGAGAAATGCGGACAACGTATTGGCAATCCTTAATTGTCAGGCCTGATTAGGACATTTAGAGAATTCATATCACTGAAGAACCAATAAACAATGTAGTTATGAAGGACAAAACAATGGGATTGGTGTCATATTCTCACTAGATCCTTTTGAATGAGGTTAAACAGACCAATACTAGCAGCAGGGTGCTTCAGGGAGGGACCAGGCTTAACCAGGATGAACTGCTGAAGAAAACGTTCTGAGTTCCGTGCATTGTCTTCCGAAGAAGCCAATCGGGACCATATGTATGGATTATTTTCTATCGGTATTTATAACACGGACGAACTTATGAAATAAATATTGTTCTTTGCATGCTGGGGGAGTTCTGATGTTCCAAAGACTATTCAACATTTGTCTGTTCAAGAGCACAAAGCTGCCTATGATGTCAGATGATGCGAAGGAAATAACTCTAGAGATAATGGCGTTAACTGAAGTCCATCGAACATTGTACATCTCTGTATCCATCACCCTTTTGAGCAACTCTACCAAAGTAATGAATGTCCATGCCAAAAACGGTTCCAAATACTGTTATCAACAAACAGTCTTAGCTACAGAAACCCCAAAGAGAGAACGGGGCTAAGTCATTTGTGACCTTTTCAGAACGAATGAAAATTCTTGTCAGGCGCACCCTACGCTGCTAATCCTCCAGACACCAAGCGATTGCTTAACATCATCTTCCCTACGCAGAAGTGTACCCTGGTGAGGCTTTACTCCACCGAAGGGCAGAACATCTCATTTAGAAAGAGGGAAAGGAAGTTTTCAGGTCTACACATACAGATTTCCACAACAGACAGAAGTATAGATATTGCCATCGATTTTTTCCAGGGAAAGGAGCAAAAGATAAAATAAAATATTGTCAACCCGAAAGAAAAAAAACCAAAAAAAAAAAAAAAAAAAAAACAAGAACAAGAGAGATTTTTGACAACGGCTCAACAAGGGATTAGGGAATGAAGTCTGCAGATATATAACGTAAGGTATGCCTCTATGTAAGGTACCACTGGAGACCAAAATCAAACATCCGAGCAGAAATACAGGAGGCACAAACGAAAACAAATGCAGCTTTCTACTTACACGCCACAATTAACCTCCAAGTATTAAATAGCGATAATTTAACCACAATTAAAAGCAATGTGTTTGTGGTGGCAAATGTCTACATCTGTCTCATATGATAATATTTCCTTCCATTGGTTTTACACGTTAGTGTGCCGTTTTATTTTTCACTTAACATGTTTTCTTGTTTCTGAACGTATGTAAATTCTCCTAACAACGATCGTGGCATATTTCCACGTGTATTCTTTCCTAGGATTTGTCTGTATTGGGCAGGTGCTCTGCAGAAAGCTATCAGAAATGAAAGCCTCAACTTTTAAATTAATCACTTCTTTGGCAAACCAAGCAATATAAATGACCATAATCGAAGATGGAAAGTATTTTAATTTGCAATTCATGTTGAGTAAAGCATTTAAAAATGAATGAATGAGTGATTATGGCTTAACCCCACATCGGAAAAGTTTCAGCCACATCGTGGAGAGCGTTTGAAAATGTAAAGGCTACATATATATATTGTGACTTATAAATAGCTTTTTTAATGTCAATTTGTCGAAAGTTTTTTTCAACCTCGATTTCAGTTGTATAGTTAGAACAGATGGCTGTATGATGTAGACAAGACTACTCCAGACAAAATCAATAGTATCGCCAATTGCCGTCTTGTATGGTTTAGACTTCAAGTGTGCTCACACGGGTTTAGTCTAATGATATAGACAGGTGGACTAGAGAATGAACATGTTCTGTAGTAATGGGTAAAGCAATTAGTGAGCTGATCACTGTCTGACCACCTGTCTCATCACAATAAAAGATCGCTACTCCCGTTTCCCCCGGTGACCAGAGAGCACTTCTCACCTGAACATAGTTAGCATTTCCAGGCACAAGACTGTCGGCACCTTCTGCTATTAAAACGTAAATAAGCCATCTACAACATAATTCCGGTCAGGCATTTTTTTTCTTAACATAAATATTATATATGTAATTTTCCCTTTTTTTTCAATTTCCCTTGACAACTTAGTAGTCAACAGAGCTTTCAGTTATAATAGGAAATATTCCAAATAAGAAACCAAAACTAATATGTCTGAAAGAAAAATGATATTATGTTTTCAAATCATTCTAATATGCCTGCGTACAAATAAACGTATTTTGAAACAAATGATCAAAGAAAAATGCTCAATAGAAAAACTGCTGAAAGAAACATGGAAAATACATATGACAATATGGAGAAAGCAGTTTAAAGAAATTTAAAGGAATGAATGTGGTGAAAGAAGAATTTTGTATGTCAAACGTATTTCTGAAGAGTGGCTCATTATATAAAGGAATGATGAATAATGAATTTTGTTCCATCAAAAAGCTGAAAACAAATTCAACGCCTTGGCAAAACCTATAAGTCACCACTTCACTAGCTGGCTACTTTAAAAAAATATTCTTCAGTTTATAAGTGTCATCCTGTGAAAAATCTGAAACCATATTTATAATCAATGAAAGAATAGTTCAAAAGAGAGATTTGATGCTTACAAAAGAGCATATAAACCTATCACACAAACAGCTTAGTTGTCTACACGCACACACAGAATAATTAATAATTTTGTCCCCAAAGTGGACACAATCTGTGCATCTCATTTTTTAAAGGTAATATCAAAAGTTTAGTTTTCCTCGCACTCCATATGGTGCTTAATTTGCCACTAGCCCCATGCTGAATCCAGATTAGAGTCTGTTGGACGATCTGGCATATCGACCAGGCCTGGCGCTATCGATCACGAGACCAATTCAAGACATTTTGTCGACGGCGTTGCCTGGAGACCAACTCACTTCTCCTAGCAAGGGTGCAATCCGGAGGCAGCTATCTACCGCGTCCTTCTTCCAATTCTGCCGAATGCTTTCTAACGTGTCACCAACAAAACACTGCGTTACAAAACCTCCATTAGTTCCAAATTTCAAGACACAACCTTACCGAGTAAACCGTCTGTTTACCCTTTTTGTGCTCTCGACACTTACGCTTTCAGAGATGTGAGTGAGTTGCTGAGAAACTCATACTTCACGCTGATGAAGATAGTCTGGACATTGATAACAGCAAACAAATGAATAATCCCGTCAGTAAACAGCATTTCAGAGCTTCTGACACAACCTTTTGTTCTCTTTGGGTTCCTTGACATATCACGCAAGCGCTCTCTCCAACAATACGCCTATACTTGATGGCAATATCTACTCAGCATAGCAGCGAGAAAGCATCTCAAACACCATACTAACTTTGCTAAAATGCGAACAAGAACTTGCGTGAATAGTCACAGCTGTTTGTTTACTTTGTACACCGCACCAGTCAATTACGTCGTAACTTGAGCTTCCTCTTTATAGGTAATCACAACATTGTTAAAGAAACGACACCCTGAATCAACGTCGGAAGTGATTCCTGGAGACCTTTTCTCACTAAACCTCTGGCCTGGCGTGTTGATCTGGTATTGAAAGGATTCTGCCTCGGCATTATCAACCTCCACGCCAAGGCCGTCAACCGAAATTCTGTTATAAAATCGCTTAATCTGATTTCAAACAGGTCACCTCGTCTGAACCAGCAGCAGAAACACGATCATCCATAATTACTGAGCGGAGTTTACCGAGAAACATGGGTTGTGTAGCTCCTAGCATCTGCATAAAGCTCAAAGACACAGGAGGAACCTACCATTTGTTACTGATTTTGGATATTAGGGGCCTGGAAAATGAACTTAATATGTGCATTACAATCAAGAATTGTGGGGCCCATTGCAGAACGAGTTTTACAATGTGAGGTAGCGGAGAATTGTCTCAGTTACTTGACACAAAGATGTCTGTCCCAAACCTGATGACAGTTACTCTTGTTAACTCAAAATAAATCAATAAAAAATCAAATCCAGTAGACGGCTTTTATGAAAGGGCAGCGTGAATTTTCCGAGTATCCGCAACCTATGGCAATATCTATAAATCATAACACGATTGGAGGATACGGCTCTTTTAGGTATTTTTATAGAATTTACTCCATATCCACCAAAATCAATCATAGAAGCGTATGATGCTGATTATGTATACAGAGTTGGCACTTGCATCCGTCAGTATAATTTAGCGACACAAGCCACGAACTGGTTCCGGAAAAACATGTCGATCGGGTCAGCGCTGTGTATTGCGGAAAACAGCAGGAGCCCGGCAGCCAATCCATTAGCATCTTCCGTATGACGTCAGAGAGCTACCCCTATGTGAAGTTGTTAGCCTGTCTTCCTCTGCATGTGACTCCGTGCCCATTATCTGACAGTGTATCATTGCATACGATACACTTAATCACAATCTCAAGGGTCATGGAAACCTGGTCGCTTATACCGCAGCATTTATAAAAAGTTATGCAAATTTTAATCCGCTTCACAATGCTTCTTTGTTGTCAGGCTGAAAAGTAAGCTCTTAAAACGAATTTCACATTTTGATTTGAGTCATGAACAGCTTCGTGGAATCAGCTCATATGGCATGCACTTGAGTGAACGAATGGACGACTATGGCTTAACGGAGCGCCGGCAGCATCTCATCCATGTCATGGCGAGTGCACTTGAGTGGTTTTATATACAGTTTGTTTTATATGAGTGTAATATTAAAGTGTACAAACCTGTCACCCATAAAAAGCATGGGAAGAATGTTTGCATAAGTTAAATGGACCCTTTTGCTTCTAAGGAATACCATCTGGAGCGAAAATTTCCAAATGTTTCCCTGGGTAATAAAACAGGACATGTACTGTACTCTTCGTTTCTGTGGGTTATCAAGATTTTACGATTCCCAAATGTTGGCAATTCTTTTCTTCTTTTTCCTGTTTTGGTCATACTCAGCCCGGAGACAAAACGTAATACGGGGAACAAAAGTTATAGAAGTCTCATTAACACATAAATCCTGCAGGTTCTCTATGAAACCAAACTTAGGCAATTGTCCCTAATGAGCGGTAGGTGTTCCCGTCACCTGCCCGGCATATTTGAAACCTACACGTAACTACCTTCTGATTTATACCTGATGAATGTTTTTGGGTAAAGCTTATTTATGTCTGGGGATTCGACAGTTGACAGGTAATCGACAAGGGGCAGAAAAGACCCATTTTGCGTTGGGGAGGTAACAGCCCATCAGCCTGATATATGTGTCCACTACATAGTCTAGGCATGATTGAGACGCATAGGCAAACAAAGTGACGGTTAGAGGCATAAGGCTCCAACCTGAGATAATTATTAAAAAATAAATCATTTATCATCCAACACATAGTGAAAGTGAGACATTCTACGGGTGAATCAGTAATTTACAAAATAACCTGAAATGTTCTATCAGAGAAAATATATTTATCGGTCTGATCAGATAACCATACACATCCAATCATCAAGGAACATAAACAAATTTCGATATCAGAATGTGTGCATGAGCACGATTAACAGGAAATGTGTACAAGATTGTTAAATTGTTTAGTCCTTCGGGAGAAGGGATGAATTAGACATACCCGTACTAATAAGCAAAAGAAATGTTTGGCCTTCAACTGAAAATGGGCTACAAATCAAGAAGTGTATAAAATGGTTAGTTTTCACCTGACTTTTAAGGTTTACCTCCTGTTAAAATGCTTTTCTTACAAGTAGTGTGATAACTGCGAATTAAACCCAATGCACACAATTATGGTGTGGATTTCGTGCAGATTGGAAGAAATTCGATCCTTGGTCATTTTCAGTTTTCCTCTCTGCTCCATGTTTGTGTAAGGCTGGTTTTGGTAAATATGGTTTGTCATTCCTTGAAATTTTTGTTTCAAATGGGATGTTAATTTGCAACATTGGCGTAATGAATCTAGAGACCGATGCCAGGCTTTCTACCTTTGAGTCGGTTCATGTGATATAGGGCAAGTCGTTTGTCCCATGTTATATACATAGTTTGGACTGCATTGCTTGCTTTGGCAGGTGTAATGCATCATTGAGTTCAGATATCTGTATCTGCACATTAAACCCTATTGCAAGGGCAACTATATTTGGCATGAGACTTTTCTGTCTACTCAGTTATCAATGCCTTAATGATAGCAACAAATAAAATGCAGATTTTACGAGTTTCCCATTTAATGGCGATTTTACTATTTTTTATATATACGGGCAAACTGGCATTCGCGTTCAAGGGCGCTGTATATATTGATCAGGATTTACTTGGTCCTATCTTTACACATAACAAAGCTGTAATATTTTGCAAATAAAGTTGCATTATTTCTGTCCTATAGGTAGGCGGAAAGGTATAACAGGTTAAGTCACATGTTTGAACATGATTCCTCGAAGCCAGCTTTTGTGATGACAAATAAATGGTTTGTTTTAAACAAAAACTTTAACAGTTTTATGAATAGTCTGTTTTCTTACTGTAAATAGATATTTGTTTCATATGTTCTGGATCTCAAATCACAAAAGCTATATTAATGTTCACTTATAGGTTTTTTCCACACAAATATTACCGAACCAAAGGAAAACGTGGATCAAAAAATTTCGCACTGTTGATTTGGTTCTTTTTAAGTTTTTAGGTTTAATTTTTAAAAGAAGTGATTAGTAACTTTTATAATATTTACAGACTTATTATTTTGGGGTTTCAATACTCGAATTGTGCCTTCTTAAAATATAATTTTAGTGTCACTATATTGCGTTAGTGAAAGAAATGAAATCATAATTATATCTGATCTCCAGATATTTCCGGCCGACGCAATAAAACAATTCAAAGGTATGATGATGAAGAATAGGATCGAACAGCTTAAAACTAGTAATTAAACTTCTTTACATTACACTACATTTAACAATTAACGATTGTATAGTTCTCTTTTGCAGCATAAACAAGAAACATAAATGCACATATGAAATGAAAGGTATTTATTTATTTGATTGGCGTTTTACGCTCAAGAATGTTTCACTTATACGACGGCGGCCGAAATGAAACATAGTCTAGCAACATATGAACATCTACACTGACATCCTCTTCCTTTCAACACTGCTTGAAAATTTCCATGCATGACGTAAAATGTAATTATTTTATGAACTGAGCAGATCATGTTTATCCCTCGATATAGCCTAAAAGTAGAATTGTTGATCCTATTTCATGAAAATTTTAGGTTCAATCAGACAATAAACATCAGAATATCCATTAAAACAACGAGTCAGAATATACCAGTATATATACAAAGTGATAGTTGCTTTCATAAACAACGACACTGATTAAGGACACCTGAGCAAAGAAAACACCACCTTATACTTAAAATGTATGTAACATACGGTAAAGAAACTGTTCTAATATTTCAAAATCAGTAATTTTTCCTGGCAGGTTCATGAACAGTTCAAAAATTGAAAAAGGCATTAGTATATTTTACCCCACAGTTTTTTAATGCCTCATTTCGAGTGACTTTAACCCTCACAGAAACGTGCCAACGGCGGTGTGAACTGAATTATTAATTGTGCTGAGGCAGAATATCGAATTTCCGGCAAAGGCACAAACATATCGGTATCGTATTGTGACAGCGCTACGGTGCCGGGCATATATAACATGGCGGACCACGTCAATGGGTACAAAATGGATTGTGTACTCACCGGTGATACATATTTAAATCCCGTTCTTTTGGCTATAAGGTGGGCTATGTCGGCGCCTCCATCGCCGTGAAGTTCCACATACCAGTCCTTGGTCATCACCTCTTTTGAACATTGGGAGGCCGGGAAGATGACCAATAGTACGAAGTACAAGGCAGACCTGACTACATCAGCCAAACACCATGACCCGCGCATACCCATCGCAAACAGGCCACACAAATACCACTGTGTTTTGTCCGCTCTCCTGTCGCTCTTCAACACTAAAAATGTCTTTAGGAATGTGTGTTTTCTGAGCCGACTCGACCTTTTCTGACCAAGTTCCTCTCTTTAAAGCGCGTTTCCCAAACCTGCCCGTTGCCGTTTTGGTGAGTCTGTTTCGATTGTATGAAGGGCCTTGCTGTCGAGCGGTGGTCGACGGCACTGGACTCGCGGGAGAGAGAGAACTGATGACGTCACCAATCGAGCTATCGATCCGGCTATTATATGTGCGCCACTCAACTGCTCTAAACCGCCGATGTCAAGAATGCTTACACGGGTGAGAGGGTCGTCATGGCAACCCGGGTTACAATTTATCAGAGACCGCACCGATACTACATTTGCTTGGATTGATGTAAAGTGAAAAGCATCATATCATATGATTTATTCCCATGGGGCTGCTGAGGAACTATGATCGTATTATCTATAGAACAGTTAAACAACACTTACTCAAATATGTCGTCGTAATTACAAGAACAGATAAGAGTATATAAGAGGTGAAATATTTTAGCTGAGAATGGCTAAAATGTTTGTATCTACTATCATGCGACGTTTAGATTTGCAAGCTGCTGTTTATGGCTAACGTTTTGATGAGTTCATCAAATTTCACATCAGTGGGAAGCAAGACGCTTTTTTGAACAAACGATTATTTTATTCTATTCCCTGCAATTTTACTCCAGATCATCGTTATTGCTGTGGTCATGATTTACAAAAACAGCCTCTGTGACACCTTTACAGCTGTATTCATTACATCAAGGCCCGTATAAAAAAAGATACTAACAGAGAAAATGAAATGAATAACAACTGCAGAATATATTGTTGTAATATACATATTCAGAAACCTACGCTATCACTAGACCTGATGAAAATGTTACCGTGGCTTAATGAGGCAATTGTCGGATAAGCATGACACATCAAACTGGCTCCAGGTGACTTAGGGTAACCATAAGAAACCAACTGTGGATATGACCAATTATTTATCCCCGTGGGGGATACATCACAGTCCCCTGGGGTAACCACATTTGGCAAGCATTTTTATGCTCAGTATCCCCCACCTCTACTAGTGCAAGTAGCTGTAGACCTTAATGCTACCAATGTGACTGCCAAACGTAGCCCAGCATTCAGATAAATACATATCCAAGTAACTTTTCCAATGAAGTTCAGAGGATGTACAGAAATGGCTAGTAAGCTATGACTAATTGTAAGAACTTTGAATAGGAAGTCAGAATGCATAAAAGAAAAAGTCTGTGTACACCATAAAATGAAAAACCCTTATTAATGGTCAAATGTCTCGATTCATCTTCATGGGCCGACGAAATATTCCATTGAATTACTCACCAATGTTTTAACACAAACTTGACTTCTTATCCAGCCAGTGCGCTGTAAAAGGGAGGTGCCTGGGTAATAAATTACTTTACCATAAAACTGGGACAAATGTTCCGCGTTCTGAATGATGGCGGTCGCTGGTGGCAGGAACATCCTGGTTCTCCCAGACTGATATATTGGCATTTAAAAGTGAATGTGTAAATGCGGTCACCTAATCAGCCGTTAGCGAAAAAACATGTTATCGTTATTTAACATTGGTTGTCTCACAGAGTAAACAGGTTGTTACCGGGTACCGTTCTGGCCTTGTTGGCTGCCCAGTATAAAACATCTTTAATCCTGATGCCACAACATGTATAGAATCATTTGTTTCGTTCTTAGTCTTGCGTAGACGTCTTTATCACAACGCAGTTAATGATGAACACACTGTAATGCTTCCATTTGTTACAAGCTGGAGAGGTTTTATGGCAGCTGGCGCGAGTAGACTTTGTAAATCAATCACTTCCTCAGTTGGTTGATCAATCTGAAAACTAGAAACCCGGTCAGTTTGTCATTTGGTAGGGTTTGATACAGTTCAACTGTCAATTGAACCACTGCAGTATGCCAGTCAACCTGTGGTTTCCGTCTTTTTTCGTGTTAGGAATATATATTCATTTATTTGATTAGAGTTTCCGCCACACTAAAACGTATGGCATTTATATGTGGTCAGAATTACGGTGGGGGAAAACGGGCAGAGGAAGCCAGCATGAACTGGACTTTCACCGCATTGGAACCAAACAGGAAACACTATTTATCGATATGACTAATACCTTTATTGATATCGATAAATCATTTATCGATATCGTTAATTCATTTACTGATATCGCTAATTCATTTATCGCTATCGCTAATTTATTTCTTTATTAATCATTTATCGATATCGTTAATTCTCGATTAATTGTTAATTTGTCCCTCCCCCCACACACAAAAAGGTCGGTTATAATACATGTCTATGATTTGTTTATGTGGACACACAAATATATAATACACGGTTGACCAGTCTTCTTAATCTTATTCGTAAATTGGACTGACGTGAAATAGCGCCAAAGGTAGAGAAATATATGATTAACGACATTGCTTAATACTGGTGATGTGTTAGGGTCACAGGACGCCTGAAAGTGATATTGATAAAACGATGTGTGTTTGAAGTTTGACTTAACGGCCTCCTGTCGAGTCTTCCCTGGTCACAGTCAGGTGGTCCTTCTCTCCAAGGACAGATATGCATAGCTTGCTTTCATTCTGGCCTCACATAATGACCCATTCAATCAAGAGCCGTCACTCTAAACACATAAATGTTCGGGAGAACCTGCTGCGAGAGCCCATCTCAGTCGATGTCACCGTACTTTGCCAGTATTAACTGATGTCAAGGTTGAATCACTCCTATGAATTCATCTGGAATTGACATAAGAAATTCCTTGAAAGGTAGCATACCACAAGACCTGACCCGATCCCTCATCAGGCTATAATTATAACCAACCCAAACCCACATCCACACACGATTCCCTTTAATATCTGGCCCGAAGAAGAAGGACTTTGTTAAGAGGAAACCTTGTCACGCACATGTCTTATAAAATTGGACGGTAACAGACATACAGCCGGCACAGCAAGAACAACGTCGATTTTCTATCTAAATAACTCCTGCCTCTGCCAGCACGACTCGCATCTCCCAGATTTACCCACAAGTTTTTCCTTCACTCTGCCAGCACCAAACACACATGGTGTAGATGCAGGCTTATCTCTGGAGACTGAAGGCTCCTCCGTCATCGTGTCAGTACGACTGGTACCTGGTGTAGATACACACTTATCTCTGGAGACTGATGGCTCCACCGTCACTTTGCCAGCACGACTTACATCTGATGTAGATGTCGACTTATCTCTGGAGACAGATTGCTCCTCCGTCATTGTCAGCACAATTGGCACCTTGTACTGATGTAGGCTTATCTCTGGAAGCCGATGGCTCCTCCATCACTTTGTCAACACGACTGGTACCTGGTGTAGATGTAAGCTTATCTCTGGAAGCCGATGGCTCCTCCGTCACTTTGTCAACACGACTGGTGCCTGGTGTAGATGTAGGCTTATCTCTGGAAGCCGATGGCTCCTCTGTCACTCTGTCAACACGACTGGTGCCTTTTGTACATGCAGGCTTATCTCAGGATACTGATTGTTCCTCTGTCACTGTCAGAGTAGATCTGACATCTGGTGTAGATGTCGGCTTTTCCCTGGAAAAGGATGGCTTCTCCGTCACTCTGCCAACTCGACTGACATCTGGTGTAGATGTCGTATTATATCTGGAAAATGATGGCTCCTCTCTACCAGCTCGACTGATATCTGGTGCGGATGTCGGCGTGTCTCTGGAAACTGATGGATCCTCCGTCACTCTCCCAACACGACTGACATTTGGTGTAGATGTAGGGTTATCTCTGGAAACTGATGGCTCCTCCGTCACTCTCCCAACACGACTGACATTTGGTGTAGATGTAGGATTATCTCTGGAAACTGATGGCTCCTCCGTCACTCTGCCAACACGATTGGCACCAGGTGTTGATGTAGGTTTATCTCTGCAAAAGGATGTCTCCTCCGTCACTCTGTCAACACAACTGGTACCTGATGTAGATGTAGACTTATCTCTGGAAACTGATGGCTCCTTCGTCACTGTCAGCACTACACACACATGGTGTACATGTTGTCTTATCTCTGGAAACTGGTGGCTCCTCCGTCACTCTTCCAGCACGACTGACACCTGGTGTTGAGATGTCGGCTTATCTTTGGAAACTGATGGCTCCTCTGTCACTCTGTCAACATGACTGGTACTTCTTGTACATGCAGGCTTATTTCTGGAAATTGGTGGATCCTCCGTCACTCTGCAGACACGACAGACATTTGGTGTAGCTGTGGGCTTATCTCTGGAAGCTGAAGGCTCCTCCACCACTCTGCCAGCACGAAATGACGGCCCCCGAATCACTCTGATAGCATGATTGGAACCTGGTGTACATGTAGGCTTGTCTCTGGGAACTGATGGCTCCTCTTTCACACTGTCAGCATCACGCACACATGGTGTAGATGTTGGCTTGTCTCTGGAACCTGATGGCTCCTCCGTCACTCTGTCAACACGACTGACACCTGATGCAGATGTAGGTTTACCTCTGGAAACTGATGGCTCCTCCTTTATTCCACAAATTAGCTTCCCAAGGCAGTTTCCTCTACTCACAAAACTGACTACCATAGTATTAGTGGGAAATTCTTACCACAATTACTTACCCGATATATCACCACATTGTGATTTGGCCATGTCGAATGTATGGCGAAAGCCAACTGTGCTGAATGCACATATTTACACTACACAAAATTAAAATTATTTATGTTTAAAATTTTGTAATATGCAATATCATGCAATTTAATACAGCATTCAGCAGGAGTGAAATTGAGGTATAACCCTCCTGTGATTACTGTTGTCTCTCTCTTGATAAAGACTTGGTGATGCAGCCAAACGGTCCCCCTGACCTATGTCACAGGACCTATAATTTGACATGTGAAGTTGTTCAAAACGGGCTCGACAAAAAGATACGACGTACAAGTAATCTGCCGTCCAGTCAATGTTTTTTTCTAGATTTGAAGACCTGCTTACCTCATACAACACAACAACTAATTTTAAGCAACTGCTGTAAGAAACTATGTTGTATACATAGAACTTTATGTTTCCAAGGGACCTCTTTTGACGGGGAGATTTGCACGCTATTGTGCAGCGTATTGATCTGGTCTCACCAATGCGGTCGCTGGGAGTTCGAACTCAGCTACAGTTGTATGTGGGAAGGTCTGCCCGCAGCCCGAGGATGGTCGTGGGTTTCCCCCGGGCTCAGCCCGCTTTGCTCTCCCCATAATGCTGGTCGCTGTTGTATAAGTGAAATATTCTTGAGTACAGCGTAAAACACCAACCAAATAAATAAATAAATTAACTAAATAAATATAATTCCAACTTTCATCACGTTGACTGATCATTTGCAAGAATCTCTTGTGCCATTTATGGATAGCACCATACACCACTTAAATTAACGAGGTAAATTCAAGAAAAGTTTAAAGGCTGTATGTATTTGATAACGAAAGTATTGCCAGCTAGGGTTTAGGCAAATGCGATTATACAGTTACGGTCCAGTATATTGGGTTATCTGTGAACGTATAACTTTATAACACCCTTGATACTGCTGTAAACAAAGAAACAGAGATCTTTAAACATGTGCCCAAACCGTTCTAATCAAAGAAATAAATTTTACACTGAAATAAGTTAACTTGGTTAGAATGTATTATGGATTAGGATTTACACAACTATGCCTTTATATGTAATATTTATAATAAAGTAAATTGCAAAAGCGATTTAAAAACATTTATATATATTTTTTTTCACTACATTGACGTGTATTATTAACACGTTTAAGTTATTCAATCATCTGAAAATACTTTGTGCTTGTAAAAAAGTTCAAAACAAGTTTCATATCTGCTACAAAAACTATATCTATTCTAACAGACATAAAATAAAAGAGTAAGATCAGATAGTATGCCTCTGAATGGCTGAATAACTATTAATAAAACTCAACTTTAAACCCGAATGTATACACAGTTTATGTTAACCAGTCACCCTCTGCCGACATGTCGATAGTGTGCTGAAACATCCCATTTACTGTTTGATCCGAAATGACGCATGGCACATACTAAAACGTCAAAATATCGCAGGTAAATGTCATCTGCGGAAACATTGCGTACTGAGACGTCACACGCCGAAATGCTCCGTGCCGAATTGTTACGCGTCGAAATGTCCTGTGCCGAAATGCCATGCGCCGAAATGTCCAGAGACAAAATGTCCTGAAACAGTCCTGAGAGAAAATGTTTATACACGGTTAAGTACTCCGCGTCAGGAAGTGTTATCTCGAATTTCGTCCTTCACGGGTCTCTTGCTGTAGAACATTTCCCAATGATACAGAAATAGACGTTGTTGTTTTCATCCGGCTACATGTCTGCGCCATCACCGCTATGTAAAACACGAGATTTGATCTCTCTCTGCGGGTAATTTCCTGAGGCTGACACCTGCCAGTACGTAGAAGGCTGACATCTGTCCGTGCGTAGGAGGCCAGGGTGTTAGGGCTTCGGTTACGTTTCCACAGAAACTGCGGATTATTAATGGCCTCATATCCTGGCATCTCTAAGCGTCAGCTGTATTCTTAGATCAATAAAACAAGTTTGACTTTCGGTTTTAGGATACATATATGATACAGCTGTAGGGAATGATTTTCAGGTTGTTTCCGAAAACCTTATTGAAAACTTCACAACGAAACAAATTCACATTTTTGACGTCTCTTTGTACTATTTTTCTCTCTTGTGTACAGTTCAATGCAAAATTGTCTACTAAATTAAGATGAAACAATCCATGAACGAAATGACATCTTTCTTGTGTATGATAAACACAATGTTCGCATTCCCAGACAAATGCTACAAGTAATCAAGTCAAACGTGGGCCGAAATGAATGTAAGAAAAGGGTGAGAGAGGCCATTTTGTCCGGAGATTATTGTCGCCGATGAGCCGGAACCCTAGCTCTAACACTGCAAGATTATTCAAAAGATTCATCCCACATATATTCTTAAAACAGGAAACAGTCGCAGAGAAACGTCGTTCTTCAGACGAAACTGGCATTTTATGGTTCATGACTTGTGAAAAATGGGACCTCATCTAAGAAATGATGATCTGCTCTTAGATATCATGCACTGAATCTTTCCTTGTGGTTTTGGTCAATCTCACTCTAAAAGCTCTGTACATTATCACAGCATCTGCTGTTGGGTCAAGTGATCTGAGTGTCAACAGAAGAGTATGCTACATGAGGCGTGATGAATCAAAACTGTACAGTGGCACTAGCAAAGCAAACCATACGTAAGCCTCATGCTACAGACCTAACCTTCAGCGTGCGTGGGAGGCAATGACAAACCTCATGTATTTTCAAATATTTGTTTTACATGATGGGCGTTTGTGCTCAAAACATCTGATTGAAGCATCGCCTGTCAGGCTTACTGAGACTCTCTTAGCTCATACCTGAGGTTCACCAGATAAATGTAGGAGTAGCTTTACTATAATTAAGAGAATTTAGTCAATCTAGGCCACTAATCGACCCTTCCAGCTCGTAACAAATCTTGAAATATAAATATCTCATTCGGCCATCGCATACAACTTAAAAAGGGATCTTCATAAATTATTTATTCCACTGATGTTTAACCCCGTGTTGAATTTGAATTCCGTCATAAAATAAGGCCGATTTTGGGCAGAAGCACTTATGTCGGTTACGTTTGTCTCGGAAAGTAAGTAAAATCGGATCACAAACTTGAATGTTAACCTTACTATCCAGGCCCAGTACTTACAAGAAGTGCCTTTCTTGCACTTTGATCCCAACTGCGCCTAAATGTCATGTATGCTTACACAACCTTCTCGCATATAATTAGGGCTAACCTTAAAATTTGACATCATTGGGACAGGCAGTTAATTTGAGTATAAATAGTGGTGACTGAAGAGCCGCCTTACTGATGAGATTTTGAGTTTTGCATCTATGCTGGTCACATGGCATTGTGCGTGATCCGCTTATCTGCAAATGGAGCACTTCACCTTGCGCGGTAAAAAGCCTGACATCGCCCGATACGTCTCTAATATCCTGTAAACGTATCTTATACATGGCGCTAAATACCAGTCAAAGAAACAAATACACTTCTTACACCTATATGTGTTATACGTAACTTTCAAGAAGGAAATGTCTGCCTTCTTCTGTTTCCCATGACGATATCCCGAGGGCTGACCTACAGGACCTGGAGAAGATGCGGTTAAGGAGATTAACTATATATAAGTTCTATGTGTACCCTACTCCATTTGTGGTTCAAAACTGTTGAACCTTTTAATGTGTCGACGTTGTGAATTTCTATATTTTACTTCCACAGGCATAGTATCCCTAATCAGATTACTCTGGAACCTTGCAGGGCATTTATGTTTCCTCTTCGCGCAAGGTCCCGAGTAAAACAAATGAGGTTCTGTGGATGTCCGAGTGATACATTTCTTTCAAACAGTCGGACAGACAATACATATAGCTAAATTGTGTCATCTTTGTTTCACATTTCACGTTCCCTATCAAGAAATCATTACAAATATGCCTCAGAAAAGCTTTTGGCTTATAGCAAATAAACATTAGCTGAACTTCTAAATTAATAATGTAAATACATGTAGACTTAACTATTCATCTCTCGGCTATTTAGACATACCGAAATGTCCCTGTGCCAGCTTCTATATGTGATTTACAAAATAAAGCATGCTCTGGCTGGGAGTAGGTGTCCTTTGTCGTCACAGAACTGTCAAAATGGGGTCAAGTTTCACCCTTTCGAGTTGGCAACTAATACATCAAGCAAGTCCGCCAGCGACCGACTTTTGGCTGTATCTGTATAGAATGTCATACTAATGGCTACACTAATTTCCCGTTAAACTCGTTCCTATAGCCGCATGTGTTTGTTGAGTGACAAGGGAAATGTGCTATTTCTATCTCCTGCTTCTGTTCACAAAGAATGACAAATGGTTTAAGGACAAAATCAACATAACATATGGGTTAAATGTGCAATGCTGTATGTAGAAAAAACCTAACATCCCAAGCAGTAAAATACATCAGGCCATGACTTCTATTTGAGAATCTGATCTCCTGGGATTGTTTCCAGCATTTCGCCCTGGTGATTTTTTAATGGTCACAATTCTCTACAGTGCTCCCGAAACACTATTGAGGTGAGTGGGCGATGTTTTGAATGTCAAATAGTCTAGAGATATTACGCCATCTGTGCTCTGGGGGAAGCTCTAACTCAGACGACAGGCAATATAACTATGGCCCTCACATTGGCTACAGCAAGCTATTCTCGTTACACATCCCGGTGTGTATTACGTAACATTTCGACGAGCGTAGGTGAGGCGAAACCATGTAACCTTGCGGGAGAGAAATGCCTTATAGCCTCTAATAGCGTATATCTGATGTACAACGTGTGAGTCAATTTTACACACACTGACATAAAACTAAAAGCCACTTTTCTGAAACCTGAACAAAGTGTACTAAGAGGTATTTTCCCCACATAGCAAGTTCATTGCACCCGTATTTGACCAAAATTAAATACTAATTAGAGAAAACATGCTTTGCAATAGACTCAAAGTGATTCACTTTCAAACAGACGATGGTATGATATAATTAAAGCTGCTATCCAACAGCTTTGCCGAACCCTACACTTTTATATTTATATCATTTCTGATAGTGTGATGTTGACGTCAAGGTAATGAGAAGGAGAAAACAAAGTTTTAAAATTGAAAAGGAATACGCTCGGTTTGAGCTCCCAACTGCTAGGCATTATATACAATTGGCCTAGCACAAGACCAGCTTGGAGACAATGCAGCTTTGATTTTCTGCTACTGGCCGTTAACAAAAAACAGAAGGAATACATTATTACAAGGTTTATTCCCGTTCCCGCGTTAAACTGTAGTGATTGGTTTCATGTTCTTTTACACAAAACCGCCATGTTAAATATAGGAAAAAATTTTAACCAGTTCTGAAAGGTTTTATCGTCATCAAGTAAAAACCACACATCATAAGCAAATATTACATTTTCTTTCAAGTTCATTGCCCAGGTGTATAAGGAGGTGTTTTCGTTCGATCAATATAGACAGTTTTTAGAATTGGCCTGGTTTTGCACAATTGTCATTGGTCTGTCTGATCCATTCAAAACTTTTTACATTGGGAGCAGGTCTTCATATGTAGTAATAATACATAAAACTGTAAAGGCTTTTGTTGGCAAAATTTTAAATGGCCGCCAAAACCACGTCACCAGTCAAAAACCGAAGTGTCAAGAGTTTTCTAACCAAAACAGTACCTTGAGTTTTGTTTCTTTATCTTTGGCAGCTTTTAAGATATTAGAGCTGAAAGATTATAAACAAAGTAATGCGAACAATTTCAGCAGGTATCCCGCCATGACGACATGGACTCCTAAATAACTCTTCAAGGACATAACGAACCAATTAGTTTGCACCAGTGTGTTTTAATTTCTCGGGGTTGCCAATTTCTTTTAGGTAGCGATATTTTATAGTGGCCTAGCAAATTAAGTTTCGTCGTTAAAAAGGCACATACAGCTTATCTAGCTTGAACGACTCGTTGTTCCCAACCATCGGTTATGAGCATTCATTCTGCTTATATCAGTTTGGATAATCTTTGGACAAGAATAAAAGGATAATACACAGATCGTCCCTGAACAACATATTACCAGCCAGGTTTTCCTTAGACGACTAAACAGAAAAAGTCAGTGTAACAATACGCAAAGGTGTACTGAGGTGGACAAAGGCTCGGAATAAGCGGAATTTCAAAACTATTTCTTAATTGTTTCTTGTATTGTTTATGGACGAGCTTGAAATCATTAAACTGCCAGCCTGTATTAACCTCTGGTAATTAGATGTGGAATTCTGAAAGGCTGGCATATAGTTGCTGGTTCCTGAGATCACATCCGATCAAGTTTCTCCTAATGCGATGACACTGGGGGAGCATGCATCCTGCGCTCAATTATACCCTGTAGTTACTATCATTTAGAACTATGACCACTCTGTCCGCCATCACGCCAAGCACCATCGAGTGTGTATGACAAAATGGCTCGTGACATCAGCATGTTCTTGTACAACCAGTCAAGCTCCCTGAACAGACCAGCACTGGCCACATGTATGTGACTGCTACTGTAGTCCACAGTATCATCACCCAGCGAGGATTAGCGTAAAACAGCACGTGGCTTTTTATACAAATATTGCATCATTACCATCATCTTCACCTTCCCTTCTAGCTCGATTCTGCTCCGATAACTAAGCTCTATACAAATGAGACCACAACGTGAAACGCAGTAGGTATCCATTGTATGGATTTATGCCTTTAATTTCCTGTTGACTCAAGGAGTTCATAAAAAGCCACCGTGATCAATACACTGCATATACAGCGACGCATAATTTCTGTTCCATCCACAAAATTACACCAAAGTCAGAGAAATAAAATGTCATACTTGATATCAAATATATGAAAAAGTGAGTATTTACTTCTGATAATTTGTTTTCTTAGACTTAAACTTAAACCCATGATTTTAACAGAAGTGACGCGCAATGCATATGTAGATATATTACGACAGTTTCCCTGTCCAGACACTTCGTAACAGAGGAGTTGGCTTCCGCATGTACGGAGGCTATACTTGTATGTACTTCAAAACTTTGGTGACCTCAGTGAGCCTGTTGCAGTAATGATTCACAGATCACGCGAAATGCTTTATACAGGTGTGCCTGAGAAAATAAAACAGGTTATCAATGAATGAATACACGGTATCCACCAGCCTTGTTCGGAAACTCTTGTGGTGTTCAGTGTTTTACCAAAACATATAGCCGTGGGTACAGCCCCATTCTACATCCTCTTCGGCTTCTTCGTTCTTCAGTTACACGCTCATCTTTCTCCTGACATAATACAGCAGTAATTTCCGCACCCCCGGGATAAATAAGCAGGCGTCTCACCTCAGTCACTCAGCTCTCGGGCTAAGGAGCCACAAACAGGCCCTGGTTAATGCAATTCCCGGGCGTATGATGGGTGTTAAAAGTAAATAGTGCAGACAACATCTCCTCCGGAGTAGTGGCCGGTAAATAATGAACCAGCACAGAGGGAGACATAAATGGGTCAAATGGTTGTATATATACAGACCCGTCTCGTATATCTGCTTTCCGTTATCATTATACGTCAACACTGTTTCTTGAAATTCATCGAAGACTGAAACAGGTTTTCTGGAAGCAAAACTGAACATCATCTTCAGCATTAAGACTACCGTTATATTTCATAAATCAGGATATATATTGGCTATTCCTGATGGTATAAATTTCTGTACATGAAGCAACACCATCATTATTTCATAGATGAGAATATATAGCTACCGTTCAGGATGATATAAATCACACCGTCAGTATTTCATAAATCAGAATATACAGGGACGTGATTCAATGTAATCTCTCTTTCTCCACATCATTATTTTCATTATGGTGTTTAAAAAAATAAAACTGTAAAATTCTAGCATCTTGAAACAGCTAAACTGATAGGATTACGTGTGGATTGTTGCTGGCCAATCACAAAGTATATTGACTTCGGAGAGACATTTTTTTGTGCCAAAGATGTGTAAGGCCACAATACCACTGCCATTGTTCCTTTTATGGTAACTCGTTTTTCAAGCTGTTCACACATTCAAGTCCCAGCTTTAGGGCCGTCAGATGTCTGAGAGATGACAAGAGATGGTGCGCAAATATATTTAAACGCCTAGCATGCAGACTCGGTGAAATAAGTTTGGTGCAATTGAAGTTGCCTCGCATTCACGCTTCGGGTGAATTAAGATACAAACAACAGATTGTTTTGTTGTTTTTTTTAATCGATCGTTGCTAATGTTTTATTTGACTTTTGCACTGTACAAAAGGATTGTTCGGCTCTTCGATTAATTTTTTATTCAAAAACCGGTCAGTACGTTGATTTCCAGCCGTCACTTACGTCGTCACGAACTCCATTAATTAATCTTCCTCAAATGTCCATTAACAAGCTACACACGGCACTGGGAACCCACACAAATCAGTGATGTAATGTTTCAGCTCTCCATCTCTTTAATACAATATACAAACACAATCCCTTGGTCATCGCTTCCGTTTTATGAAGTATTTCAAAGTGAACAATATTAAGAATTTAATTAAGTCATCGAACCAAACAACTTCATGCATCAAGTGATGTACTCTTTCCGAAAAGTTTTTCATCTCGTCAAATCAAGGCTTCCATTCCCATGAATTCGTTGTAGTTCATGCCGAGATGCATGCTCGCAGTTCACGAGCTTCTGTCTCTGTATAACCTTTGTTATGACCTCGGCCCCGCCTCATCTCGTGACCCGAAGTCACCTATCACAGCTAGCTGAACTCTTACACCTGTATCCAGATATTTGACCTTTGTGGTGTGTTCACTTGACACTTTATTCAATCTCTTCAGCACAACTTCAGTTGGATGTGATATCTCCTCGTCCCTTGTGACCTGTCTGTATCAATTTTCCGTGGACTGCTGCTGTTCGCGGGCTAGCCTCATCAGTTTTGCCTGTATACTGGGGGCGATACCCAGGCCAGACAACACGCCAGTCGGGTCTGGATGACTTTCAATCAGCGTCAATACAGCCTGAAATTACACGGCAATTAAGACAGAAACGAATGAGCCCAAAATCCCAGGAACTCCATACTGCCAATTTTCACAGCATCCGAATATTACTTCTGGAGTAGCCTTAAAATCTTATCTCTAATGGGCCATTCCATTCATTACAACAAACAAAAAAATTCCACATTTAATTTACGGTCCGAATGTACTAATCCAAAGCACAACGCTCTATCTTGACAAAATAAAGTATTGATTGACTGGTAAAATTTCACCTTTTTCTGACCAATTATGCATTTTAGATAAATCAGCAGTCTCCGAAAAACCAAAACAGTAATAAGGTACGAGGTTACAGCAATGGGATATGAGGTCACAGATGACCATAGTTCACCATGAGCTTGACACTCATTAAAGCCTTGTTGACTAACCTGGATCTCCTCCTGGGATAACAAGTCTATGGCTCGCTTGGATTCCTTCTCCAATTTAGCACACAGAGTTTCCTGTGGGAGCCAGGTGAATAGCTAGGTTATCCCGAGGTGTACTTTTGTCATATGCTCAAATAAATCTGTGAATGCTAATGAGGATTTACAGGACGACAAAAGCCGATATTGCTTGGCTGTTACGACAGTTTCCCGGAACATAAGCCATTAGTAACTACAAGATAATTAGCTAAACGCGACATACCGCACACAAATTCATCACACTTATACAAATAACAAGAACATGTATTATGTCCGCTACTAATTTTAAGCCATTTTTTTCTATGAAACAACAATAAACTCCTCTGTTTCACTTTACAGATAACATCCCAATTTTGGTGTCCCGAACAATTTACAGGACACATAGACTGACAATGTCTTTACCTTCTCGGTCTCTTTCACCTTGGCACCCTGGAGGACGATTTCCTCTTCGCTTGTCTTTTCTCCTGAAATTTGCATAGGATTAAGCAATATTGTACCAAATAACGGTGAGGCTATCTTCGGAAGCGGCACAATTTTATCCTGCCATCCAACAATCTGAGGCATCATACACGCGCATTCTATACAGAATTGTCCTTGGTTGAAAAGATAAGGGCATCTCTAGAATAACTCAGACCTTGACCTTGCCTTTGAATCGAGCATACTGATTGTAATACTATGCACAGACTAGCATTTATTCGACACCCCCCCCCCAAAAAAAAAAAAACATACCTTACATGAAGCAGTATTTTAAATATCATTCACAGCAAATGTATATGTAACTTGTACAGGCACTTCTGTTTCAGTAGGTTGTTTCAGGGCCAACTTGTGGTGAAACAAATTTGTTATCTACAAAATTACCTTGATTGGTCTGTTTGTTGGTATCCTCTCGCTCTTCCCGAGGTAAGATCCTAATGCTTTGTGATAAAGCTATGTTATTAACCATAAATTACCTTGGTTGGCCTGTCGTTTCACATCCTCTCGCTCCTCCCGATCAAAGAACCAAGCCGTTACTGCATACCTGCATGTGAAGATAGGAGAGTTCATGCAGTGACTGGGTATTTAGTGTCAAACGCCGACCACGTGTGCTTTTTTCTCCGAAGAAAGGGCGTTATGTCAGTTCGACAACTGATATGAATTTGTTTACTCTCGTCTCTATTCTCAGCCATCGATCATCGGTTATGTAGCGGTTCACGTGGAAAACTGATGACATCTGTATGTTTTATGTATCCCGCTTTCCTACATTATACCTGAAAATGTCACGACAAGCAGTCATAAAGTTCACACACCCCTAAGTATACCGCGCTTTAATCGGACAAAAGCCTTGTAGGAGTCAAACTCTTATACTTCTTTACCTATATATTTTACTGTCCCTGTCAATAGTATTGACAACTGTCTCTCTTACATGACGGTGCAAGGTTTGGTATGAATCGAGACCATGGATAATTTTGAGCATTTCCTTAACACCATTATTCTAAAGCACTTCAACTGCCAATGTAAATATTTAATACTTCATCGACAGTGTTCGTTTCCTGCCTTTCCCTGGAGAGTTCTGTGGCGTTGAGCGTATAACACTGTCCATCATAGAATTATTATTTTGTTCAAACAGCAATAGCGCAATTCGGACAATATATTTTCTGTACACGTGACAAAAGCATTAAGTGAGAAAAGGCGGATTTGGATGGGTTTTTACACTACAAACCGTCTTCTAGACGTAAGCTAACTGAATACAGGTGTACTGCATGGAGGCATCAATAGCTGTAGAAGAAAAAACTTGTGACTTGACTCAGAGTGCGCGTTTGTCTTTCACTTCCTCTCACCGGGGTAAAAAAAGATTTCTGTAGATTGCTGTAAACCTATCGGTCATACCACAAACTTATTAGACCGCAGCATGGTATGACTACGGCACGAATGATGGAAGCTCCACCACCAACAGACCAGAGACTATATGGCAAAGACTAACAGAGATGTACTCTACCCATTAATAGTTATCCATCCAGACATTTACACTTCCAACAGACATGTATTATTCCCGCATAATGAAGTGATATGGATTCATCTTTCACACTTTGAGGACAGGGCAGGCGACAGGGCCGAGTTCCAGGTTAGTAAATGTAACGATTCAGAGCCTTTTAAGGAGAAAGCTAAACTGGATCCATGGCCAACGGATCTCAGAGCTAGAGATGTGTGGGCTTACACTTCCTACAGATAGGCCTACGTCACTACCAAAGTGCATGTATAAATACCGCGTTCTTAAAAAAGTAAGAAAATGACCTGTATTCCTAATAGTCCATAGTGCTGAAGTCAATGAAAAGATACAGCTCAGGTAAGAAAGGCCTAGTTGAGTGCGACGTGCGAAAGGACGATCGTGTCTTATTTCCGAAGGAAAAAATAAATAAAATCTTGAAGTCAAAGTTTGCACAACATTATAACACTCTCCGCATGCTCTGTGACGAATTTATCTGTTTCTACACTACGACTGAGACCACTGCATCATATAAAGGAACACTGCATCATGTGAAAGAGTACTCTTTTCGATGCAATGCCATCTTGACGTAGCTCTCATCTGTCTCCTGATCTGACAGCCTCCCATGTTCATGTACAGAAACTTTTTCACACCGCCCACTTTATTCCCGGGATTTTCGTACTCTTCATAAACGTGATCAGATGGTGACACGATGAAGGCTCATAAAACATTCTAGATAGCTGATTAACTCACATCACACTTAGGATTTTTTTACATAACATAAGCAAATCAGTGGCGTTGTTGTTGCCAGACATTTCAACTTTTATAGCGGCCCTTTGGCGACCCTCACAGACCCAATCCAATATAAATCAGACGTATGGCTAGTGCCGTTACAGAGTGTACCGACAAACCAATACCTGGTACGGAAAGCAGGCTGGACCTCATGAGGACTCCGGCGGTCAGACCAAAACAACAACAACGTGTTCGACTCCGGCACGACATCTACATAGCAATCAGCGCCACCAGGAAACAGTCGTAATACGCCACCATCTACCTGCAGGTAGAGAATTACAGGATACCACACACGAACAATATGCTTAACAATGTATCACTCAAGTCTCAGTTACTGCCTTCAAGCTGAATTTAGGTCTACTTTGAGTTCAAATACACTTAAAAGATACTTTCTCTGGTTCATCACGATGGTTGAAATAATGACAATACCGCGTTTAAAGCCTAGTAATTTGCTCATTATTTTTTCTGGTATTTGGTTAGGCCAAACCTACTTACGTCAATAATTCACATTTCCCACGTCGGTGATTTGTATGGATGGAGAGGAGCCTGAGTGCAGAGGATATAGGATTACTCACTACGCCTACACCTAAGTTAATTAATCATAATTAAAACCGCGTTAAACTGCTGTCCCAATTACTTCCAAGTGATTTATCAGGTTGAAAGTATAAACCAGCCTATCAAGTAAGGTAGGCCTAAAATTTTATTTCATTCAAAACAATAAATAAATAAATACATGAGGAAATTCTGATTTGAAATTCTCACCTGGGGGTCCCAGTTTGGGTTCAGATAACATATACAGGTGATGACCCGTCCGTCCCCGTTTGGATTATCCACATGACGTCGGTAGAACGATCCGTTACCAGGATAACACGCTATCATGACCTATAATATGATGGGCAGTCATATAGGAGCAAATCACTTCAGTAAAATGCTTACAGGCTATTTTTAAACTTACTTCAATATAATTTTGAGCTCTAAACCATAACCATTCATTATTAGGCTTACATATATATATTTTTTTTCTTTAGAGGGCCTTCTCGACTTCTGCTTTTGGTCATTCGGACCAAACGAAGAGACACAATAGCATGTACATGTTGTTCTATATTATTTCAATATGCGTAGTGAGATAAGAGATGTCTTCATGCTGATAGAAAACTGAACATATACACAAGACAAGCATACATACTGGCCTGTATTTCTTTAGAGAGGTTTCAAGCCTACGTACGTGTATTTATGACTGTGCTATAACTGTACCTTTGTCCTTTTGTAAAACAGGTAACGACAGTCTTTCATCCTGTTGAAATTCGCCACCATGTCGTCCATCGTCTTAACAATTTGTGATATACCGGGAAACTGTATTTCATTTCCCTCTATCCACATCATTTTGTCGCTCCTGATGCTTGCCTCCTTCACTTTCTGATCCTCTACGGAGCTCGTCTTTCCACCGGCAAGGCGACCTAGCTGCATTTTCCCCTCGCTATTCAGTCTCGTGGCCTCATCCAATGCCTTCACACAAACACCATCCTTGAAAATGTCTTGTAAAACACAGTACCCTTGGCTGCATAAAGTAGAAAAAATGGTTTCTGAAATCTGACATTCTTGCTGGCCAGCGGCTTCTGTAAGCACTGCCAACTTGAGTGGTCTTTGGTCAAAGGGCGACAACTCTTGCACTATTTTCTTTGATGCAGACTGGACCTGTTGCAATGAAGCGACCGAGTGCTTGTTTCCCTTTTCCACTATTGTCATTTTAGAGACTTCCGCGTCTAAACTATGCTGATTACCTTTTGCTCCAATGCATACATCTGTGTCTGAGTTCACCGGGCTCTCGTCGTGGAATGCCCCGGTACTTGTCCTGGCTGCAGGCGTTGTTGTTGTTTCGCCGAGGATGCTGTCTTTCGGCGAGGCGTTACATAGTACTTCAGGATTTCTAGAACTATGACAGAGTTTCTTATGTGTTGACCAATCGGCGATTTGATGTTCCTTGCTGCAATACAAAACTGACCGACATCTCACACATCTTTTTAAGTTTAGGTTGGACTTGCAAACCACGCAGTGATCGGCCGCCATTGTCGCGTTCCTAGCAACTGTGCAACGTTATGTGACTTTAACTTTATATCACTTATTTCGCGCCACAATTTCAGCGTGGGCTTGTGGCGCAATGGACAACGCGTCTGACTACGGATCAGAAGATTCCAGGTTCGAATCCTGGCAAGCTCGGAATTTTTTCCCCACCTTTGATCATAAATTGAACAAAATATAGATAATCCTTGGTTAACTTAATGTGTACAGCTTTCACATATTGGGTCAATAATAAATTTAAGATTTCAATAAAACCATTTTGTTTGAATCATGTTAGGACACCCCTAAGAAACCATTATGACCAAAAAACGTTATATCCTCACCGGTCGTGCTTTTTGAGAGACGAAATACTCTGGAGTGTATGCATGGCGTAAAACACAAATTATTATAGCATATGTGTAGCTCTAATTATGTAGGTAAATAAAGTTCAGAATGATAAAACTGATATTAATTAAAGGGACACTACACGCAGTGTACACATTCTGCACTCCATCATAGGTTTCAGTGAAACAGTCCCCTTTGGGTATAAAAAGACTAAAAAATTTCCCTACTATTTATGTAGTAATTTCACAAAGAACACCCGCCTAAAACTGTATTCTCTAATTTTTGTTGGCCCAAATGACACATACTGTCAAATAACCAGATGCCTGGCATACAACATATCCAAATATCATTAAGGGTTGACCACCATTTTCACAAAATAAATCAGCTGAAATGCAGGTATTAGCGTCCTATCGCCATAGAAACAGGGTGTAGGGGGCACTTGCTAATTGGATAATACTTTTACTTTATAAAAACATCCACAAATAATGGATTTTCTTTCAACCATTGTTTGTCATAGTTTATACCTGGGAAATTACCTGGCAGTACGTTAAAACACTTCACAGAGACAGCCATGCCTACTCGTCCCTACCGTTGTCTGTGAGCCTGAATCTTGGATATCAAAATCGAATTAGTGTTTTTATACCTATAGAACGATTGTGTAGTTCCAGTGCTGTCGACTCTGTGTGAATTGTAAGCCAAGACATGCCCTTATCAGTCCAGTTGTGCCAGGACGTGTAAGATGTCTTACACTTCACTAATCATGCAGTAGTGTAGGCCTACAATGTTAACGCTTCGGCCAACCCAGAGGAAAAATTTGAAATCACATGAAAAAATAAATACAAATAATTATACTCTCTTAATTACAATAAATACTTTCAGAATAATTCATTGTCTCACAAGATGGCTATGCGCACACCGGAATCATGGTTGTGGAAATAGATTGATTCACTGGTTTATTCTATGGTTGGTGTATAACAGCGTGCTCATGCATTTTTCACCTATAGATCGGCGGTCAGGTTCATTGGTAAAGGACACCAACATTCCTTGGGTAAACCACCCACCTTCTCCTGGTACCTGACCAACCTCCCGACTTACTCCAAGCCTTGTCCGAAACAGCCGAAGTTGGATTCGAACAGATGGCCTGTATAGGGATAGGCCTAGTGTCTCCAATTTATCCATTATGCACGGCCAATGTAGACTGAACAAACAATTGGGCTTTAGCTTAGACTGCATCCGGATGTAATCTAATCATAAAAATCCCTCGCCGATAGACTCTCCATTAAATCAATTCATCGACTGCGCGTTTGTTGGTCAATATATACGTGTCTTAGACACGAATGTTTAACCCTTGGCTGAAGTTACATACAGGATTAGTTAAAGACGCGTAGTTAATCTGCTGTGGCACGAGATACCAGCTGTATAGTTGATGGCATCGGATAATTAACCTTGTTTATAATTCAGATTTCAGCCGGAGCTTTTTAGCTGTGGTGATTTGTTCCGCGCAAACCCACCAGCCAGACATCGGGCTGTAGTATACAGCATGAACCCATAGAAGACTAGGTAGACGCTGTATGACAATATGTAACCACTGATGTGCGTGCACGGCACCCAAATATGTGTAGCACGACACACACACCACCACCAATACAGCTGCCTTTATGAAGTGCATGGGGAAAAGTAAACGATGGCAACTGATGTATATACCAAGGGAATAGTGTGGATGGCGGCAATGTTTACCTGGTGTAATGTTTGATCTTACGACATGTACATGCGCATTAGCGTTAGAACTACACACGGGATCACACGACCGTGGGCGGGTACACGCACTCGGCTGGACCTTTATCCGTGGATTTGCTGCCAGTAACTTATAAAACAGTGTAGTTCAATACACCCTCGTCACGCTACTTAAAGATAGCAAATCCGCGTAAGCCCACTCTCTAAACTTTATCCCCGGCAGTATTTGGCTTCGTCAATTGCATTGTAGCATGGTGTGTATAAGACCGTTATAAATACATCTGCCATATACGCATACACCATTGCCCAATATGCACATATGGGTGGGTGTTGCGTATATATCTGTAAATCGTGGTGTGTATCCATGGCACCTCTGACCCTCGGCACCTGACCAGGCACGACTTAGACCTATACACCTTAGCGCGGACCTCTGTGAAAGCTGAGACAAATTTCACTACGAAATCCAGGACCGTAAATTGATAATCGGGCCGATTTAAGCTTATACCTGGTCCTTACACCGAAGCGTGGGGGTATACAGGGGAGTGTGGAATTCAGACGGCAATTTACCAGGACGGCGATCCGAGTGAAACTCAAGTTACTGGTCCCCCACTAGGCAGTCTGTCGGCAGTCCTTCGCTAACCCTATCATCTAAGTAAACACAGAAAGTAATTTGCTGCTCACGTGTATAATATATATTCAGTCATGTAAATAACGGAGTGAAACTCGCTCGCTCGGCATACCTCATCCGTCCGGGAAGGCCAGTTGAGGGAAGCACCTTGAAGGTAACGCACGCCACAGATACTCATACCTTGTCCAAAGCCTGGTATATTCAGTCAACAACCATTGCGAAATAAAACCTGCAGGTAAGGCATTGTATCTTCAAAATTATATCATGACTCTGTATATATCGATATCATGTTACACACATTTAATTAATCACTCACATCTAGTCATAAAGTCTTGGAGCATATTGTTTCTTCGTCACGATACGTAAACAGATCTACTAATTTCTAAACAATGCATGAGCATCACTGCCAGGGATATAGTCACAGCATCAAATAGGCATGTTTAGTTATTCACATGTGCTCAGTGGTGAAAACCAAATGTAGACAGCTGGTACTGCATCATTGGGAATTTGTTCGAATAACTTGTAGCTGGTTGTATTCTTGTTCAGAGATCATTACAGTATCTAGCCTATATGTAGATTGTGTATACATGTTCTGTCCGTGTCAGTTATTGTACGTATGGTGGACAAGGGCCTCACCATGTATTTATTTATTTATTTATTTATTTACTGGAGTGGAGGGGGGTATTTAACTATTTGAGATATGTATTGTTATTTTATCACACTGTTTCCAACATTTGAATCCTCAGCACAACTGGCTAAAAAAAAGTCTTGAACATTTTAATGATTTTCATCCTTACACATCTTGCTTGGTACAAAGAGACAGGCACTGGTCAACATGAAAATGACGATAGTCACAAGAGTTCTTCGATTCAGAGACACACGTATATCTCAAACCTATATCTGGTGTTGCCCAAAGCTGCATTGAGAGCTGACGGGATATATGAACTGCAGGCTCAGCTCTTATTCTCCCGTTTAAAGCTCGAAATCAAGGAGAACAGGATACAGTTTTAAATGCACAAAGAACACGTGAATATCGGCCTATTTCCTCCAACCTCTATAATGCTGCATGTTTCACCCTATACGTCAAAACATGCAGCTGCGCATGATAAATCGTTAATGAGCTGCCATCCCTGGTATCCATATCGGTTAATCAGATACCTGTACACGAAGTCAGTATGGATTTACATGGTTATGCATATGTATATGTCGATTCACCTGTGGAATAGCTGGTTTCAGGAAGTAACGTCAATGTTTCATGCATAGAGAGATATACTTTAATTATAATAGTAAATAAGACAATGTGAATTTTTTCATAAACCATGTTGTTGTGGGCGTTTTGATTTTGAGTTGTTTACCCGTCAAGATTAACTACTGTCCCAGTCGGGCGGTGAGGGGGTGGGCGCAGCGGCTGGACCAATGCTGTGAAGGTTTTCAAAGAATGAATGATAGGACTTGGCTCTGCAAAACTCTCGTAGAGTTATGTACAAACGCTGTATGTTGTTCGATTTATTATCGTCAAGGAAGAGCTTACCCCTTGGTGCTGAAGGATGTGTAAGTTGCAACCTTTCAGACATTTACAGCAACAGTCACCAGAATTCATAGGTTGTCTGTAACCTTTTGCCAACTATCACAATGTCGTCACTGCTCTGGCTTTACTTCCCATGATGTAGAAATAGAAAACGTCCGTGTCCTCGTTTAATCATGTTAGGTACTTCAAATCAGGCCAAACATTGGATGGCTGCGTGCATTTGAGACAAGTCTAACTCATTTTTAGCCCTGTGTATAACACATCGGTTTGTGTAGAAAACTGTCTGCTGAAGGGTTTGATCCAACTCCGATGCCGAATTCTTTGTTTCTATTACAGACACACCCAGAGCATCAGTGTGGCGTTCAACTACAGCAGTTCATTCCACGAGCAAAATTCGTAGAATCACATGTTATTCTGAAATAATCTTCTGTTGCCCAAACGTTGCTTCACGCTAAAAATAACGGTCGTTTCGAGGGAAGAATTTGAAGGTTAATTTTGTTGTCCATTTCCTCTGATCATGTTAAGGCACATGTGTAAGTACCCTCCCGTCTACCCCCCACAGCCATTGGGTATTGGTATTAAATGTAATTGCAGCCAGGTGCAGGGTACTAGTAATCAGACCCTGGCGAATTTCTAACTGTGACGTTAGTAAGCCCCTTATAGGATCTGATGTAACCTGACCAGGGCATGGAAATTCACACCCTCGAGTTTTTCAACCTCTCGAGCTTTCAATAATTATTTGAATCGCACGATGTTCCATTTCATTGGCCAGGTTGAGGTGCAAAAAACAGCTTATCCAGTGGAGTAGAAGTTGTTTTGTTCTGCCGTCATTGCTTTATCTCTTTCCATTATCTCTTTCATAAGGTTCTTTATGAAGTCGTGCTTATAAATCAACAGAAATTTGTTACCTATGAGGATTTAAGAGCTTAATATGTCGTGCAACAAAATATGTGTGACAAATCTCACAAAGGCGAGATATGAACTGGACGCTAGGCACATAGGTCACAAATCGGATCAAATCTGCCGTTCCTGAATCTCATTGGTCGATTCAAACGTGAACAAAGTGTATAAAGGCAAACGGGGGCTTAATTTTAACGCCTCTGCAGGGTGAACTTAGTTCTTGGCTTGATTGTTGAAGGTTATCCATATAATCCTCTGGGATTATTTTTAAGCCACAGGGAACAGATACGTTGAGAACAGACTGCTGCGCAGGCCACCTCGTCTTTTCACCCAAAATGGTTACAGACATTCATAAAACATATGCAAATAAGGTTTGATCAGATCGCTCTCTCTCTTTCTCATTCTCTCCAGAAACTGTACCTGAAATGGACATTGCCGGTAGTTTGATCCAAATATATATTAGCCTAACCAAATCCTAGGTCATCCAATGGAACCTCTACACTCAAACCTTCATTTAAGGATACTGGAACCTCGTTGGCAAAACTTCACATTTTGCCTCGTGTAGCCCAAAATATTGATCAGATATACCCATATGAATACATATTCTGAAAGCTAAACAACAGCTGTTTTCTAAAACACTTTTAAGCAATGAATGTTCTAATCTGATGAATAAAATGAATTTCCAAGCCGTGCACCATTTTAATGTATATGGTGTCGATGATCAAATATGTATTTCAGTTGCACTTTGATTGTATCTATTCATATATCCAACATGGCGATCACCAGTATGACCTGTACAAGTCTACCACCTAATACATGTATTTAAAAAGTCGCATGTGTCTTACCAAGGAGAGGGGTTTCCTCCCCCCCCCATCAATCTAAATGCAATAAAATAAGGAAAAAATTCCTTCAATATACGTTGTTTAACAACAATTGCTTTAAAGTGCAAATAAATAAATAATTACAGTTGTAAAAAATTAATACTATGATATCATAGGAGTCACGTCTTAAGAGTGTTGTACACTTGTGATTTCTTGGAACAAGATGTACTACAGTCAACCGTCATGGAGAAAGTCAGTTCTGTGAATTGAGGGATGACTGTGTAATTGATAATAAATGAAGTGTGCCATCCCTTGTTAGGAACTTCCACCACTTGCTTGATGTTAATTTCACACACACGCCAGGACATGCCTAGTAATATTTACTAAGTTTGCCAAGCACTTTTTATGCATGTTGTGTACAAAAACACAGTTTCGTGAACATTGCTCGCTGCACAGAAAACGTATTGGTAGTTGATGTAATTCTGACCATTATTCTAACAACTTTTACTTAAAATTGCCTAGTTTATGAAACTTTATGTTGTATCCGATATAAATATGTAATCTGACTTGCTAGTACAAGTAGTTTATTTTCAAGTTGTTATGAAAACAGTCATCTGGGCCCGTAAAGAGAAATAATGGGTCATCGATTCAGAAGGAAAAATTCTTGAACAATGCGATGCTGACACTGGTAACGTACACAATCAGCTGTTCCCCAAAAGGGCCTGCGTTTGTCCCCAAGGGCCTACATGTATAGTCAAATGGGCTATGTATTTATTTTCCCGATATACGGTCTACACCGTATTACTGTGGCCGTTGTCTTGTTCGGTACCGATCGTATTCTGGTCTTGGGTTTAGAGCTCATGTCGTAATGACTAGATCGTGCTTCTCTGGAGGAGGTTTGGTAAGAGTTAGTGTAGCAACGGCATATTCGTCCAGCTGTACACGCCTAACCGGCCTTTGATGTCAGAGTATGTAGATAAGAAAAGCGGCGTGGTATCGGCGTTGCCTGCAGGAGTGACGGTCACTTTGAACCATGTGCTCTGTAATAGCATTGTCCGGCTGGCGTCCGTGTGCACGAGTCGTATTACAAATCGAATGCTTATACAATGAGAATAAAAGACAGTCCATCTCGCGCCAGCTCGAAATTATAATGCGCCGGATGGCTTGAAATCCATTTCCTCGGACAAATACCGCAGGTACATTGAAACCGGTGGTTCACGGCAGCAGTGTTTATCCAAGAACGGTCGATACCAGCCCAGGTACGAACCCTAGGGACAATTGGGAACTTTACTTCCACCACTGGTCATATTAGGGTGTCTGGTTACCATCGACCCCCACGGGCCGTCTGCGTCTACAATAGCCCTAGACACGTTCAGCCCAGGTAACGTTTCACGTCACGTATTGCGTTACCAGCGGACCTCCTCCAGGTATTATTAGTTCGTCCAACCACTGACAGCCAAAAGAGGCCAACATGTCTTTGGACAGGCCCGTTAAGGTACAAGTGTCGTGACCTCTCTTGTCACGAGGCCCTCTTGTGAGCGACCCTTAATCCCCTACATGTATGAGGTCCTGCTCAACTATGATATCCCCGGGGCGAGGGGCGATATAAGCACTGTATTGTGGTCAAAGCGCTTCTGAGATACTTATTTTGATTAACGACAATTTATAATCTGTTATGGTACATGATTTGGATACTGATTAATTTCTGCCCTGCATTATTGAAAATTGTTGACTGGTTCTTTACTTGAATCCGTCCTGATTTATTAATTTTTTTTTGGTGGTGATGAACATTATTTTGGAAAAAAGCTTAGTGATTCTTGTCATGGAACGTCCATTAAGACGAATAGTATGAGGATATCTGCCTCAGCGCCATTGTTTTCACAGATATCAAAGAGTCTTTCAGGTTATAAATGTGTAAATGAAATAGTGTTCTTCAGAAATGAAAATAATATCCAAGTTAAGATCGTAAAAACTCAAATAAATAGATATTGCCAGGAAACATGTAATAAATCCAGACGTCTTTAACTCTGACGGTCATCAGTGAATGGCTTGGGCTTTTACGACAACGATGTATATATCCTGAACGAAACAAAAGATTACAGGATGGAGAGTGAAACGAGAGCAGCGATAAGAGTGTGATAGTAAGCTAATGGTCACACTTAAGGATACCATAACCCCTCAGTGGTTAAATTTGGCCAATTTTTTTTATTTCACTTTCTTATTCTCCACTCTGCTATCTTTCCTATCACTTAAAAAACGTAAATACCGGTACCTAAAATTTGACAAAGAGCATCACATGAGGTGAACGAAGGCAGTTGTGTTTTCTTAGTTTTCCCTTCTTAGGGGGATTAGCTCATTAAAGGGGGTTATCTGCTGTCAAAAAGCACGCAACTGGCAAATGTATCTTGTCTCCTTCTACAAACTGTGCACGGCTGTTTGTGCAGACTACCCTCGCAGACCTACTAAATAAGACAACAACTTTAATCACCCCACCTGGGTGCCATCGGGGGAGGGGTTTATTCTCGGAAATGTCAAGATAAAACACTAATGATTTACGCTATGATGGAACATGCTAAGATTTAAAATTTAATATGATTAGGTGGATGTTCACATTTTAGCTGGAGACAGGACAATTCGTGATTAAAATTAATTGGCAAACTAAATAATGACGAATTTTGTCACACATAATGCTCGTCTAGACATTTTGGTTTTTTTCTCCCTTTCTATTTTTGAGACGGTGGTTTGGTGAAATACTTTTATTTCTCGCTTATTTTTCAACATAATGCGATGAAACTTGGCAAACATGTAGCTAAATAACTAAGCTAGAACAATAGCCCCACGGATTTTTGACAGCTTTGCTGTTTTTAAAGATATTTGTAAAAGAACACGCAAGTTTCCATTTTTTAAAAAATTTTTGAAACTTTTAAAATTCACATGACCACTCAGAACAATGTAAGACGAATATTAAAAATCTGTGTGACTGTTCTTTTTAGTTTAAATAGTAGATTATCCACTTGAGCAAGGAAAATTTGAACATTTTGAAAATTGGCGAAAAAACAGCAATTTGAAAAACAGCTCTGACATTTTTCAATCTTCCTGTTTGTTTTTTAAAAATTATTAAAGTTAGGTAAATTTTAGAAGTTTTTTTTAGAAATCAGCAGTTTCTTAGCTTTCAGAATATATCCACATATAGCACAGCTGATCAATGTTTTGTGCCCACGAAGGGTTGTAGTATCTTTCACCGGTGAAATCCGACCTCTGATAAACTTATCTTTGTTGTAGAGATTTATGTACCAGTAAGGTTTTATTACTGTTCTTGTGAACACTAAAGTAGTATCCACTTAAACATTCCCCAGCACAAGCAGAATTAGATAAAACCACATGCAGTGAAGTTAATTGAAATTGAGGCTATTTGACTCTACAGGTCCAGACTTATTCCTAATGCTATGTTGTCGTTACATTGAATATTTATTTATTTATTTATTTATTTATTTATTTATTTATTTATTTATTTATTTATTTATTTATTTATTTATTTATTTATTTATTTAATTGGTGTTTTACGCCGTGCTCAAAAATATTTCACTTATACGATGGCGGCCAGCTTTATTTGAAAAAAAAACCGGGCAGAGCCCGGGGAAAACCCATAACCATTCCTCAAATTTACATTGAACATTTACATAAAACAATGCAAGGAATATGTGCGCAAAATTGTATACAATTGTTTCCCAGAAACATACATACAGGCCTAAAGCAGACTCTCAGTGTGGGTCTTAGTGACTTACCCTTTATTGTTGAATTGTCAATCAGTATCAGAAATATGTATATGTACAGATCTAGAGTAACTGAAATTTAAATGTACACGACATACTATCCAAATCTGATTAAGTGCCAAAGAGTTCTGTTTTCACCTCACACCATTGCTGAAGTAATACTCTTTTCTGCTTATATTGTAGATTTAGTCATTTTCATAGCAGATTTAATTATTCCGTGTCGCCCTACTTCAGGCACTATACCGCTGAAAAATGACGTGCGAAATGACGTTATCAAACGTTAACGCCAGAGCCTCGACCAGTGTGTCGTTTTCTAGCTCTTTATGTTATTCTAATGACACCACAGGGCGTGTAGGTAGCTGAATATTAAGCGTTTGCATTGATAGTCGGAAAAGATTCCTAACTGAGATAAACTGACAATAGGTCGTAAATTTCTTAAGTAATATGTGACTATTTGCCAACTTACACACTGTCGCCGCTGCTCAGATTTTATTCTCCATTCTTTGGTCTTTATATTGTATAACACACATATAAATAAGGATTCTGCTGCCATGGTTGACAAAGAATCCCCGAGACCAGTTTTCTTTGCATTGTTTTCATGTGATTTTTCCTTAAATGTGAGGAGTGAATTGGAGTAGTCTCTTTTACGTAACTCTGCTTCTGTGCTTACATACCTCCTCCTGTAGTATTTGTTAGATCCTGTGTAAAATATGAGGATTTCAAGTTATTGATTGAAACACTAGTGTGTCAAGGATACTCCATCAAACGCCTTCACTGTAGTAAGTTTCTAAAATTTTACAATTAGTATAACACCCTTGTTGACAAATATGGACAGAGCGTCCCGGATCTCATAACTGTATCTAGAATCGCCTAACCCCAGTGTAGTGGCTGTGTAGTGGCCGTTTAAGCATTCGTCTTTATTACTTTAACATGACGCTTTTATCAACTGTTGAGGTACCTATATTTGTGTTTGACCTAAAAGTACCCACGGACTACGAGTGTGAACTGTAATTAGATTTCTTACCTAGAAAATCTACTGTCTTCCATGCATCAATGAAAACTGTTAATTACACTTCTCTGTCTTCCATGTTACCAACTTTATTCACTATATACAGGTTTTAATTTTTACATATTCCTTTGGGAACTGGTGCTATAGGTTGCTTTACGATTATCGACTTTCATGGTATTCATGTCGCATAGGAATGTCGGACTTGACGTTTAGATCGATTTGAATACCGATTATATTAGCACCCCATAAACACTCCAGTATACGTCTTTCCAAATTTATTGATAACTGTATCTCTTGTTGCATCTCTGCCCACTGTTGACTAATATGTCCCTTCATAATTTCTGATTTTCTTAGCTTTTGGTAGCTGTGTTATCTGATTTCGTTCTTTACCTAGGGTAGGAGAGTATATGGATCGTGTTGAATTAACATTTGTAATTAAAGATCAACTGAGATACATATTTCGATGAACAACAACTAATAAATTAGCATGGTGCTCGGCTAAAATACAACATTTCTTGCGTATTTCCAGCATCATTGAAAAGCAATTTTTACACACTTGCCTGCTTTCTCACTTTACATACTTTTTCTAGTCCTTTGGTAGTTGTGATAGACGTTGTTTTGGGTAAAAAATGGTCTTACGATTGTTGACTTTGAACATCCATGATATGGTTGACAACTGGTAAGTGAATGTCTTATGCGACGGCTAGATGCCCACAGTTCTAATCTAGTATTCCAGTATAAATAAGATGGCGGTGTCTTGGGAAACATCGGTTAAAATGTTTAAAAATATATAAATATGCTCATTGTATCACTTGCTATTAATTTGATAGCATCTTCACCGGTCAGATACATCATGAATTTTGGATTGACATAATTAGTGGCTTGAATGACAGCTTGTAAAGACATATATTAACGTTACCTAGTCTAACTTTTGACTTGTTTTGTAAGCTGACCACCAGAACTGTTCTTTTTTTTTTTTTGATACTTCCCTTGGTAACAAAATCCTTCACACGTTACTGAGCTCTCGGATCATTACCTAAATTACGCACCTCTACATTGTCACTCTGTTCATTTTAACTGTATCATCTGTCTACTTTGTATGCGACCTTATGCACAAGGATTCCATAAACCTGTAAGCGTCACAAATCACATAGTGGCTTTATGCAGGGGTGCCGTCTAACGGTAGACAGACTATGCAGACTCACCAGGCGTTCATAAATACCTCATTTATACTAAACGGCCTTCTTTATTCTATTTAATGGGCCGCAGCACTTGAAATGACCAGAGTTATGGTTGTTTTCATGCTGCATTACTGTTTTACTTTTATTTTTCTGTGAAGTGTTATTACCTTCACCCTGGGATACATTGTATGTGGATTCGTCACAGCTAGCTCCCGTGAATTGGTGGCTGTGTCATGTACAATTCCGTCTTATATACGCCAGTACAATCTGATTGACACATCTATTGAGTGTAATCCTCATATAGCCAAATACGTGACAATCCATACCTGCTGATTTCCAAGTGTGGCACCTCTCCAGACAGAAAAGGTAGAAGAAAAAAACCATACCATGTCACTCCGACCAGTGGTTGCTGACTGTGAAGGGTGCAGACGTGAAGAGGGCAATTAAAATATTCACATCACGTGCTTGCTAGGGGCTTGAGAAGGCTATGATTTAGGGGGGAAATATGAGAAATAAACCAAGCTACACTAATAAACTAAAGTGGTCCATGCAATGATGTAAATGAATCAGTTAGAATCGAGGAAAGCAGAGTTGATTCAGTCAATCATGCATGTGTCGACATCCTTCAACATACTTAAATCAGATAGATACAATTATAGACACTAGTAATTCGCAACTCAAAATAAGGCGATTTTTGGATAAAGATAAATCATTCGGTCGAGGTTGTTTAGAAAAGTTCTATCCATGCATGTAGGAAGATAGTTTGACATTGTGATAAATTTCTCGGCTTGTCATCAGGTAATAAAGTCATGCACAAGACTCGCATGCAGTATGGTATTTTAACACAGAAAACACGCAAGGGTAATTGTAGTTTTTGAGCGGCTTCATCTAGTTACAGAACATACTTGTATATACCTGATAATATTCTTTTATACAAGAAAAACAAACTATCCGGCAGCTATCAGACTGAGTACATAGAGAATCACACAGGCAGCGTGGAGAGGGGCAAACAGCACGCAAAAAAGGGGCAAAGTAATAAAAGTTTACAACAGGCGGATCCATGGATTTGTTGATTTGTTTACGTTCGGGATGCTAGCTGTTCACACTGGCAGAATATTTATGTCGTTGTGACTGAACGCCACGGGAACGTCCTAAGCAAATACACTGTTTCTGAATACTTTTTCGTGCAGTACAAACTTTGGCTATATCATACGGAAATGAAACGAAGTATGCCACATGAAGACCAAATATGAATTATATATGCATGGCCGTAATAATATGTAACAAGGTATACTTACTGTTTAAAAGGTTTAATATTAAAGTTAAAAATGTCTCTCTCAGTAAGCTTAAGTGTGGGACGAAATAACTTCTAATCTGATAACATAATACCTTTGCAAATTGAAAAGAGTCACGGTTGGCATGACATAATTTCCAAACTATAGTGCGTGTAACATTTAACCTCATTCTTTATTATTATTTTCATTATTATTAGCAGTAGTAGTAGTATTAGTATTATTATTATTCGATGCACTCCCCTGACCGATGTAAAATCAGCCTTTATAAGTATGAGTATCCACACATACCGGCTCGCTATTGGGAGTCTCTCCATCAGTGAAAGACATTCAGTCTACTAGACATTAAATTTACATTACGCTCAATGTCTGAATGTATGCTGGTAATCAATCACAAGTGATAGCACTCTACAGACATTTTAAAGCATAGTTACTCTCAGAGAAAAGCTTTGGTGAACAGGCTCAAAAAATAAATTTCAGGTAGAGCTTATTCAGATGGGAAAACTGAGTCATATGACCAGATCGGCAGAGTCACTGAAGACTTATTATCTTACTGACTCATAAATGGCTGATGAGTCCTTTGGTTTCTTTTGAAAGTCACCAAAAGAATAAGATGAGTTTTTAATGATCTGGTCGTTCTGGTCGCTTCTGAGTTGATTTGGCTCTACTAGAAAACTTCGATTTTTGCGTCAGTTAACTCAGACTTTTCTCTCAGTTTAAGCTCAAACCAAACATTTGTCCAGTTACCATATTGCGTTGGGCTTGTGCAGGCCATTGATGCCCCTATGCATAAATCAGGCTCTAAATGTATAGACGAATGATTCAGTCAATCCGTCAATCAGACCATCTATTCCGTTTAACAGAGGACACTATCTACACTGGGTAAACTGCACTTTAAAAGACACAACGTCCACAACATGGGCGCACCAACAGTTTCAAACTTCTGCACAGACGAATAATTTCACCATGCTCGACTGACTGCACCCTCAAGTGGGGGATTTCCTTACCCACACCTCTTACGTGACACTGACTGCCACAGACTTTCTTGTTCAGAAAATCCATCACGTTGGAAAATCCTCGGTTCACCGGACAAAGGTCGACGAGTTGGAAGGGCGGTTTTCCTAAAGTCAATGTATAAATGGCGTAGTGATCGTATCTAGGACAATTTCTTTGGAAGGATATAGATTCATAATGCACTAAATTTATGTCTAAGGGATTTCTCGTTTTCCACTTTGTTGGGTGTAAGATATTTTAAGATAGAAGAAACCTAGCACAGGACAACACATGGAGTGTAGAGCACAACAATGTGACTACGATGAATGCAAGATCAGCTGATAAAATTATTGATTTATTCATGACTTTTTGTTATTATTTTTGAGTGGTGTTTTACACCATCCACGAACATCCTGGTGAAAGGATGGAGGGTTTAGAGATTTAAGGATTAAGGTTTAGCAAACCCAGGAGAAATTTGGAGCATCCAACGACAAATCCCGTGGCGTTAAGCAGCAGTTGAGCAAAGAGAAACTGTTGATAGTTATAACTTTTATCGCTTCTCATTTAATACCCTTTCACCTTACGATCAAGCTGTTCATCTTTCTGACAAAGTTAAACTTGTATTTACTGTTGCTAAACAACTCCTTCGGACAAGCATTTTACCGATGCTCTTTTACAGGCGGGATATGTTTTGTGGCACATTGCAAAAGCAAACTTTCCAGGTGATGTAAATCATTCACACGAAAGATATTATAAATTGACTATAATTGTGTAGAAATTTTGAGAGTATGTGTCATTTTATGGAAGTTTATGCCTTACACATCTTTCACATAGTTTCAAAATGTTATAACTTGTTACCACAAATGAACAACTATCGGGAAAACGTGCCAATACGGAACCACCTGAAAGTGTATTCTCTCTTTCAGCGTTTTGCGTGACCCTCTACTGTCTTAACCAATAAGAGGAGACGGCTATAATAATGGCAATTTTCCGGACAACATCACTAGTTTATACCGAATCACCCTGTAACTGACACTAGCGTCTCCGTTTTTCAGCGACCTGGGTTGTTACGTCATTATCATGAAGTAAAATCTGAGTTATTTATTTACAGGATCACCCAAAGCGGGCATATGCCTTCTCACGTACTACCAATGATACATAACTGACTGGTACGAGAACAAATGTATGCGTCAGTACGATTTGACACGCATTCTGTGCACACTGCATGGATAAATGCCTGACAAGTAATTCCGACAATGTCTTAGAGCCCCAGAACATTGTTCTTTTCTTCGGTAAGTGGTAATTAAGGTTTTAATTGTGGCGATGGTTAAATTTCTTAAGCCCCTTGGTGAGAACTGCCTCAAACTTCTGGCGCCAGATAGCTGGGTGGCCAGGCATATGTTGTTCTGATTACCATGTGCGTGATATGTTTTTCTGTTTTTAGAAACCTATATACGTACACTTCTATTAATTGGCAGATTTCTTTTAATTCGTAGACCTCAAATTTATACTCCTTCCACCATTAAAGTGCTGGCGCATAAGTGAAATATTTTAGAGTAGGGCGTAAAACATCAATCAAATAAATATATAAATCAAATTTATACAAATCTTTGTACTACCATGCTACATGTTCAGGGAGTGAAATTCCCGATGATAGTAAGCAGTAGTACGCCAATTTCATTTCATACGTGGTCATTAGATATTTGTATGACTGTAATGAAATGCTGGACCGTGTGATTCAAATCTAATCTATTCTGAGCATGTGACAGAATATATTGTTGTGGGGAAAGCTTGATAGGCAGTCCACTAAAATGTTAGTGTTGCCTTCTACGCGAAGGTAGTTTTTGCCTCGATTAGAATGACATCATCCCTACATGTCTTGGCTTGGTCAACTAAAATGCAGATCACTTCCACACGCTCTGCTGTAAATTCAATTGCTATTAATCCGGAAAGCCATCAAAATCCTTCTAACGCATGTAGTAATCTCGAATGTAACATACAATGTTTAATATATATATAATATATTTTCTTGATTAAGATGGATCCTTGTCAGAATCTAAACATACTGTATCCATCTCTACAGTTTTTATCCGGAATACAAGAGCCAAAAGCAACTGTGCCATCCTATACCTCCAAAAGGGACATGAATTTTCATTGGAAAAATGCCCCAATGACAACACAGATCTAATGCTTTGTATATATGTATGTAATTCCCGAGGTAGAGCCCGTATAAACATTGCGCAGTTTTAATATGCCGACTGAGTTTATACGAACAGTTACAATAAAAACGTAACTGGGATACTTTTATACTTTTTCTTACTTTATATCGTGAGATATTAGAAATATGAACTTTTCGATGTTTAAATGTAAAGCTGCTGTGGACAACGTACTGGATTTGATGCATCGGTTATTACAAACGTATTTCTCCGACAGCTTTGGAAAATTGTTACTTCTACTTTCAGACAGTTATATCTTTCTTTGAAATAATGCATACACTTTCTGAGGTTATGATACTGATTTTATTAATGAAACTGATCTTTGGAAATATGACTTATTGGATATTGTTCTACTGGTTGGCGGCCTGAACTATGATCTGGATACCGTGCTTACTTACTGACACTTTCCCACTTTAGCATGAACAATTGTTTTTATCAAGTTTTAATGGTGTGGATTTCTTTATGCAAACTGTAATAATCATTAGTGGTGATATCTGTGCAGCGTAACGTTGTGGATATCAAAGTCGGATGTAATTAAATATTTTGTAATTAAGAACTGACCATCTTTCATCTAAAGGATCAGATGGTTATACCCTACCTCATAATTCTCACGAGGTTATACCGTTTCTTAAGGTCATGTAGAAAATGATAGGAAGTGCCTGAGTGTTACGTGATATTTTGATACCTCTTTGTGTGGTGAAATTAGGAAAGTTTCCACACCATATTGGATATTGTAAAGAAAGTCAAATGCGACCTGTAAAATGCCACAATACGGCTCGGTGTCAGTTAGTGCTAAATTATTTATCGGTGGAGCGTGTAGCGGTTAGGTGAGACCGGTAGGACGTTCTCGGTGCTGCATTGTCCGGACCTACCCTCGTACCCGGGCAGCACCAGGTCACCCTTTCTTCTCAGACACAGGAAACTTGTTCCCATTGTCAATTCACACCACCAAACATTAATGGGTAATCGTGTAACGTTTCTCCCATTATATCCTGACGAGAAAATACAGCGAACCGTTATCATATTTTCCCAGTTCAGTAACTTATGTCACGCATATACCAGGAAACAGGTGTTGAATAGGTCAGGGTCCATGCAAGACCGTGGTTGGGGGGAGGAGGAGGGATTATTATCTGACTTAATGACAGTGGCATTAAGTGTAACATTAAATATTATAACAATATAAGCACACCTGAGATTGTGTGAGCTATGGCAGGTAGACCAGATTCACAGATAACGGTATGACGAGACAAGTGGAGGTCAGCCTGTCTTTGTTCATTTCGTTATATTGTTTATTTATCAAGTATGTGTTCAAATCGTAGAATATGGTTTCCAATAGTTCCAATTCCAATAGAGGAATATGGACAGAGCGCCCAATATGGACATGGCGCTCAATATGGACAAGGCGCTCAATATGGACAAGGCGCTCAATACAGACAGGACTCTCAATCTGGACAGGAAGCTCAAGATTTCACGTAACCTGTTTCATGGTTGACATAGTTGTATGTAATTACACTTGGGGCTAGGGGTAGTGTAAGCACTCGTGTTTATTACATCCAAATGATACTTTTGTCAACAGTTATGAACCAAAGAGCGACTGAGATACCTACTTTCGAACTCGAATGTACTCACAGACAACGAGCCTGAAGTTTGAGCTGGATTTCATATCTAGAAAATCACCAGTCCGTTTCCTGCATAACTGGAAACTGCTGGCTGTCTGTAATATAATATTATATATACATTTTCCTATGGGAACCGGTGTCACAGGTTGTTTTGGAAACGGGTTTACCCGATTATCGACATGGAACACCGTTTTATGATTTATGAGTGATATACAAATGTCGGTCTTGATGTTTAGATTTAGAACCCTCTCGACCCCGAGTTCTAAACTCTAATCCTCCCAGACTCGAATATTTAAATTCAGAGAATTTTTTAAAATTTAATCCCACGAAACGCGACTTGGCTGCTGAAATATTTCACTGAGTTCGAGTGTTCCCTGGCTCTTGATTTAACTGCAAACCATGATATTTTATGGAGAAAAACACGGATCAAGGTAACATTAGCTTTTATGTTCATCTGTTACTATCTGTGTAAATGAAGCAATATAACACGGTAGCAAGTTTTCCCCCAAAACATGCCACGACAAAATGTTTGTCGCACCCCGAGGTGTTCGGGGCGTGGGGGTTCCATATGACACATCACATCCCTCCCCCCTCCAGTGTGCATTGAAAACTTGAACACACAACAATGGGCTTAATAGCTAACGTGTGACAAAGATGTCGAACAGCTAGATATGTATGAATGTATTTGTTGTTGATTATATACGAGAAAACCGTGATGAACACATCATTGCTATCAGGCGAACTTGTATAGACTTACTCTTTATATGAGTAACCAGGCTTGAATGAGCAAGTTTTGTTCGCTGTTTTGCTAAGTAAATGGTTAGAGGGTGGGGAGTTCGTTAGCTTGTTTGGGTTTTCTTTAAGTCGTATCGCATCTGTTTGTAGCAAGTCAGCTATGTTTTTTATTCTGTGTCTAGTTTTGGTGATGTGAATTAATAGATAAATGGCTAATATCGGTCACATGAAGAGCACCCATGAATGGCTCTAATCTTACCGACTAACAGCTAAGCACAATATGCATGGCCATTCTTTTCCTATTATTAGTCTACATTATACATGTATATGCTAACTAGTAAATAACTTTCATCCATTTTCTAAAACTTATATCTGACAACGCCTCGGCCATTAACAGTCAAAAAACGGAAATAGCTTGAACTGAACTTATGACATTTGACATTACATACATCGGTTGGTCTACCTGATTTAGCATTATTGACCGGGAGGTTCAACGCATGTATTAACAACAGAATGAATGTATTAACAAAATGACCTAACACAAGAAGTAATAAGGTTATGAATGGCCAGTGTATTGGACTGACAAGAGGTTTTCTGCCCTTCAGCTAAACCATTATCATGCTGACGAGACCCCCCTCCCGACCAAACCGTGAATGAACGTATGGTCAGTGACCAGTTATCTGAATCAAATACCCTCCATGCCGTATCCCTGTGAACGGATGGTGAATGACCTGCTCCAGCACAGACAACTCCCACTATTGCTGTCTGGGCTGTGAACAACAGTGCTTTCTGTCAAGATATCGGATTGATTTTTTCTGGGCATTTAAAATACATGGTGCCATTAATTGGCTAGACAGGTTCAGACAGAGTCAAGTGTGCGGGAAAATAATTCTAATCCAACAAAGTTCTTAGTTCTTCTACACGGATTACTGGTAGGTTATACGTTAGGGAAATGTCGTCCTGGGTACTGCTCTAATTCTAAGCCCACAAGGATTTAGCCGCTAACCGGAGAGGTCAGAGATTTATATAATAACCAATTGTCATATTCTCATAAGCGAATGGAGAACAGATTGCATATAATACAACCTTCGCTTGACCGAAGATTAATTTTTTCATAAGCAGTCATATAGCGAGAGATTAATACTAACGATGCCGTCTACCCTAGGGCTGGACCCAGCCCAAGTTAGAAGCGTGCATCTGCTCGATGACTCCGCCACTATCGGTGCCCATGCTTGCCAGAAAGACGGCAAGCGTAGGACGACAAGCCAAGAACGTGTTGCTCGTGTTGGAATGGTGTTACCAACAGTCAGTAGTCTGGCCTGTAGTCGCGGTGGTGTAAAGACGCCTTCTGCTCGCAGCACTATCGTTCGTCAGGTAGGCGCTTGCATTTGTATCATGTGGCAATAATAGAGCCTAACTGATGATTTATTCTTTTATTAGCCTAGGGGTAACATCCGACCCAAACTCTTAGCGTCGTGGGGGACGTACCTTGAGTAATATACCGATGCTTGAACCACTTATGACGTTCGCACATGCAAGTACTTTGATATTTGTACATGATCCATAGATGTGTAAGCATTCGGGTATGAGGAGTGTTGACTTAGGTACTCGAGTGCCTGGGTGAATCCATCACGATATCAATACCGATGTATACAATTTCTCACGCCTTCCCCCCCCCCTTTCTATTCAACTTCACAATGTCTGGGTAGTTGGTAGTGACAAGGTCTCGTCTGTTCTCTGTATTTAGTAATTGCCGGGTCAGTCATCGAGTCAAGTCGTGGGTTCGTGAAGGCTTTGTATGTATGACATATGTAACGCGAAGTGACCGCTGAAGAATCAAATGGACTAAAGTGAGTATATAGCCTGTTTTGGCGATGCCATAGTCAGAGCCTAGAGTAATGTTCTTTGTGCATTGTTTTCGCTGCATTTTTAACCGACAAAGCTTTATTATGTGTATTACCAGACAAATTGTTTAATACACTTTGAAATACATGTTTGGGGGTAGAAAGAAAAACTTTTGTTAACATATCTTAGCAAAGAATTTAACTGTTATAAAGGTGCGAGGTGATTCCGTCAGTGAAACTAAATGCGCATATGGCCATATACCTGCAACACGGCCGCTGAATGTGGCCAATAGATGGAAGTTCGTCGAAGTCAACAATTGCCGTGGTAGACATATTGTTACTTACAAATTAAGTAAACAAAGTAAATATTCATTATTTAAAGGTATGAATTTGTGTTTAACTTTTCTCATGAGATATGTACTCTGGATTTTACACTAAAACACGAGAGAGTTCGAAGAGAGTTTCAATAGGCTGTATCCTTTGTAAACTCTCATAAAACTACTCTGTTATAAGGCTCATCATAATAGGTTATCAATTGTATGTCTGTGTATTGTTGATCAGTCCATGACTGCATTGTAAGGTGTGAAACTGGAGTGGTATATACTGGCTAGAAGTTGTTACCCTGGAGAGTGTGGTCAGCTGTTGGCTTGGTATAAACAGACGTGCGAATGGACACTGCATGGGGATGTATTGATCCCGAGACACCCAACCCCATCCATCTAACATCTGCAACCTAAGACACTAAATAATAGATTTACAATGATTTGCACCTATAGACAATAATGGTGTGTTATTCATTTACCTGCCCGTGTACCGTTACGACGACAGCCTTTTGGTCGCTAAACAAACACCGTATGTCCACCTTAGCAATCTGCTTTGTTTATTTGGTTGTGGATAACTATTTGGTCGGTTTTCTCGGTTTCAGAACGGCCACGTGGTAAGGTACCAGCTCAGTACAAAGCCTCGTGATTTGAGGATTTCTGTGAATGGCGAGGATAGAGAGATTAACATGTGAATTATTTCCTGAGGAAAGGACAGAAGTTAGTCGGAAGCCAGACCCAAGGTATTGTGTGTGGAGCACCTGAACAACGCCCTCTTACCGGACCATTCATGGTTAATGCTTTGATGCTATTACAATTAGCCGATATTGATTATAACGGACAAGTAATGGCCGCCGGTGCTCACTGACCCGCGTATACAACCCCCGACCCCACGGTTTATTGGGGGGAAACTTTCTGTGTGCTTCTCGGAGATTATATTTTCATACACATTCAATTATATTTCGACTGCTATAAAGGGGGAACTGCAATAGTCAGGGAAAATACCTTCCCACATACTCGGGGATATGGCTTCAAACGGACAAGATTGTGAAGAGGGCCAAAAAAGCAATGGTTTGTTTCCACTCATAAACCGAAATTGTTCCGTGGAGTCGCGGAATAGAACGGACTCTGAGTCTCCCAGTGACTGCTCTACGACTCTACAGAGATCCAGGTCTGTGTCCCGATCGATGTCCAATGCGACGAACAGAGACAGCGTATTACGTCTGCCCAGTATAGACCGCTCCAAAACCAACAGTATTTGTAGCTACGCAAGCAGCAATATTAGTTCGGTGACTACGTCGTCACAACACCAACCTGGTTATAAACTGTCCCATCTTAACTTGGCTAACCCAAGATGTAGCCAGGACTTTAACAGTCACGACGACACCGACAGGATCGAGTCCGTGACGCCACAGTTCCATCACGAGCAAAACGGATGTTTGCATCCTCGGATGACCAGGCATAAACGCACGAGCAACCGACCAGAGGAGAAGGGGACCACCTCAGGGGAACTTAAGCTTCCGGATATTTTCTCGTGTAAAAGTAGCTCTATCGGGTCTCCGATTCAGTCTCCGTCGCCCACCTTTCGCCATCACAGTAGAATGGGTAAGAAAAAGTCGGCGTCCCTTCAGGATCTAACCGGTCAACTCCGCCGGGAAGAAAGTGTTCTGGTGGAAAATAAAAGAAACTTTAACCACAGCCCTAACAGCTGTTTAACGATAGAAAACCATGGTTACCATAGGAATGACACTGTTAACTCCATGACCGTGCGGTCCAGCTTGCCCACGCCAGTTTTATTTCCAATGAGAGAGACGGAAAGCCGACTGTCTAGAATAAGCAAAAGTTCCGTGAAAAGAAACAAAGACATGCAACAACGGCGAGAAAATGATAACATGATGAAAGAAAACGACTTTAAAGAAGTTATAGAAAAGCTGGAAGCCTTCTCAAATGTGGAAAACGGATGCGATGAAAAGGCGTCTTTGGTTATTGGCAAACCAAACTCGCTGCAAAAGGTGCGCGAAGAAACAGAGATAGATCAGTACATTTATGCTAATGGCTATGAACATCCAAGCAAAACAAGGAAAACCCAGAAGCGAGCACAGAGCGAAGATAGGCGATCAGCTAAAGTGCACTAAGAAAATGAGCGTGGTCATTGACTTATGGGGCCGGATATTTGAATCCTGAGACGATTCCTGCGGCTTGAAACAAAGTCATAGTGATATGGCGTCCCAACCAGGAGCTCAGTCACCACACGTCTTTTCTGAGCGAAGCTTCTGCTTACTAAGTGTATCTCCGCTCAAATATAGCCAAACAGAAAAGGTTAGGCGTTGTCAGCCAGCTATTTAATATAACTGCACACTTTTTAACGAACACTTTCTTTTAATTAAGTAATAATTCTGAATGTTGGCAGATTTCACAAGGTTAGTTTTGCGACATTTGATGCCAAAAACAATAACCATTCAGGATTCTGTAAGTTTCATGATCCGAAATCTGTGCGTATAAATTTCCACACTTTTGCTCATACGTTTGGTATCTATATGGACGCCAGATGGACATCGCCGCTCAGTATTTATTATTATTCATATACAGGGTGTTGTTTACTGTTGAGGAATAGATATATTCAAGTCTTTTTTCATGCACTTTGATATCAACGTGTGATGTTGAGAGGTGTCACTGTTTTACACTTTGGGTCAGATGTTCATGTTGTTTTACCCAGTGAAAAGTGCACCGACTTGTGGAAGGCCATAAGCACACTAACTAATACCGGTATCAAATCATGTTGGCTTGGCTTTAATCCAGTTTTGATACAGCTTCTTGAAAGCCAGCACATGGGATTAACTGGATCGACTTATAGGCCTATAGCAGATTTGGGCACAACCGGTACGAGCTTGTAAATGAGAAATAAACCTTTGTTAAAAGATTTATCTTTTCTTTAAAACAGGATGAAAATATGAAAACCTTAGCAAGCAAGGCTACAGATTTACGTTCAAGAATGTCATGATTTTAACACAAGATCATTTTCCATGTGTCTTTTTGTTAAGGGTTCTGACTTCATGGGCGAAAGGAATATCATTTCTCCCCTGTACTGAACGCGCTTTTCCTTTTTGCGATTGCCATTACAAGTCAGTCTTGTCATTTCGATGCCTTTTGTTTAATTTAATGTCATACAAGTAAATGCCGTACTTTTCCGTTTTAATCTTATGTTATGGTGGCACATGTCAATTCCTGATCTAAGCAGATCGTGTCAGTCTGTGATATTTTTCATACGTCTGTTGTTTTATGTGCCACGTGATCTCTTACATGTACGTGTAATCTTCGAGTTTTCTCTTCTTTTTTTTTTTTTGATTCTGAAAACTGCAATTTAGCCCTGTGATACTTGGTACTGTACTTATAGGTTTCATAACACATATTATGTTCTATGAGTATTGGAAGGAGTGAAGTTGATCAACTTGATTATGCTTGATTAGCAGAAACCTCTGTGACGTGAAACAGACAGCATGCTGAAGACTGCATGGAATCGGTTAATGAAGATCTGGACCAGTGTATACTTCGGTTCCACTGATTGATTCATACAAATCCAAGAAATCATCAATACTCTACCATCGATCTTTCGATCAGTACAGTATCTAAAGAGTTTAGATCTAATTCTCTCCAAATAAAGGATAGTACGCGAGTAAAAACTGCAGTATTGGCATTCTATTGTATGCTGATGGTACATTGTCCGCCCTGTGTTAGCTCACTCTTTCATAGCCGGCGTCAGTATGGAGGTCTAATTATTTGGAGATAGTATGTCAGCAGATTTGACCCCCGTGTTGCACTGCTGCCTGGTAAAAAACCGTTTATTACATTTTGCAGCGTTTTTTGGAAGTTAAGTAAGGTTACTGAGACATACATAAACACTAGACATTGAAAGCATTTCCAACCCGAGAGTAAGACCAGCATCCAACCATAGTGACAGCATGGGGTAACACCTCGATGTGCTAGGCATTCTATTGTATGCTGGGAAATACAGCGTACAGGTATGAAAACACACATATATATATATGCAGCCTTAACAATACTTTTATGAATTATGGAGTTTCCCAGTTTACTGAGATCTACAGCTACATTTGAAACATCTCTGTTCAACCATATAGAGGCGTATACAGTGTTTCATGAGCTCGTTTTTGTTATGTGTATTAATTGATTTTGCGTGTGTGAGACATTAAGTTATTTTATGACTTTTCTTGATGAGCCATGTATGCTATCATCAGGCTTTTATTTATGTCATTTGTAGTTCCCCACATTTATGATTATTATCATATGTATACGGTATATTATGTTTGTTCATTGCCACCACTCTCCAAAAGGCTTTTCGTGTCCTCATCTGGAAACCATAGGTTATAGGGGTTGAGGGTGGGGGCGGTCAGCGAGATTCGTGTCCGTGAAGAATATTCGTGATGTCGGTATTCTGTGATCTCTCTCTACAACGACAGGATATTTCACATTGCAGTTACATATGCTGCACTACGGTTGCTATGTTTTTGACACACGTCCGGCGAATGTCTCGAACACGTTCAGGCATTGCAATCAAGCGTCAAATTTCTTCGCTTTATTGCCATTATTCGTGCAGTAATGGGGTTGCATATTAAGGGTTTTATTTATCATTTTATAAAATATTTTTTGCTCTTGTCTGATTCTGCGTTTACATGCTACGATTAATTTATGTATATTTGTATATAAAGAAAATTACGGCCACTCTAACACACACGTAAATTGGAAGGGTGATATACAATATGTTTAATGAGGTACAGTGATTATTTTATCTATAATTAAATTTATTATTATTTTGCAACTGTGTCCATATATTTATAAAGGCTGTTTTGTTTGAAAGCAACAGTATATAACCAACTGAATTTATGTTTTTGTTGTATATGTAAAAAGACTGAGTTTGTTTATTTTTTTTCCTGAAAAGTACATCAGAAAGAAAATATATTGTTTTGCTTTTAACTATGCTCATTTTGTTCCTATTTAATTCACAAATCTCGATGGTCGAGACTAACCTGGATATGCTTCTTTGCAGAAACTGCTAACATTAGGCATGTAATTTCATCAAACTACTGTTAAAGAGTGATATGCAATTCGCGAGGTTCAGTAAACTTATGATTTATAATTACTTTTTTCTCATGAAAATAGTTTTCACGGTGATGATTTCAAATGTATACGCTTACAGTCGCATTTTATCCATGTGAGTGTATTTTATAACTGGTTCAGTATGTGTACATCATCCATAAACCAGGTACCAGTGACTGGCCGTCCGTACTGTGTGAAAATCCAGGCTTGGTGTATAGAGATACTATTACCAACCTGCCCTCGCACGAACCATTGTGTAAATATTCCATTGTTTGATACATATAGTGCTTATATGAAAACATGAATATATGATATGTACAGAGAATATATGGTCATTTCATAACTTAGCTAATGACTTCTTATTTTGTTTTTTCATTAAAAGCGGCGTTGTAGCACATGGGCTATTTTTCCAGATGTGCCTGAGATTATACATAACTTACGATTATGTTTAACTTGCTGACCGGCTTCTTGATCGAACGACCTTCACCTACTTGGATTAGCTGTTAAGCCTCTTGTCTGAACCTTATTCAGCTATTTGGAGAGGAAGCGCATAGCTTCTTGTCAGAAAGGTCGTCAGCTACTTGAAGTGGAGGCGTACAGCTTCTTGTCTGAATGTCGTTCAGGTACTTGGGTGAGCTGTGTTTATTTATTTATTTTATTGGTGTTTTACGCAGTAATCCAGAATATTTCACTTATACGATGGCGGCCAGCATTATGGTGGGAAGAAACCGAGCATTGCACGGGGGAACCCACGACCGTCAGGAGGTTGTGGATGAGCTGTATAGTCTCTAGTCTGGATGAGCTGTATAACCTCTTGTTTGAACGCCGTTCAGCTACTTGAATGAGGTGTATATATACAATCTTGTCTAAACGGTCTTGAGCTACTTGGAGAGGGAGCGTATAGTTTATTGTCTGAACGACGTTGCTAGCTGTAAACAACCTGCATAAAACACAGGCAGTGAAAGATATATCCACCTTCGTTGGATTCAAAGGAAACTACAGTTTCTGCATATGGTTCACCTAACCAGTAACTGCACAAAGACCACAATTGTTTCCTGTCACGCCGACTTTACGACAAGAGAGATAGGTCCGATTTTGATATTGTGAATTATCCTTACTTGGATAGCAACATACCGAATGATCCTGCATATGGCGTGTACATATCTCGCCTTGTAGCATTTGTTAGATCCTGTGCGCTATGTGGTGATTTCAATCGTTACAAGTCATTAGTGCAAAAACTAGTGTGTCAATTCCATTAAACACCTCAACTCTAAGTTTCTTGAATTTTACAATGAGTACACCAATCTTGTTAAAAATACGGATGACGTGTCCAGAATCTCGGGGACTGTGTTTCATAATTGTGTCTAATTCCGCTTACATACGGCCCCGGGCTAGGGGCCACGTTGAACGGTTGCAATCAAAGCGTCACTGAAATACATATTTGTTTAACGACACCATATATACTAAAATGGTACACGATTTGCATGTTGATTCTATTCTTCCGCTTAGAACATTCATTACGTCTTTTCTCCCTCAATGGTAACTGAGCATAGCTTCTCTTAACACGTATCCTTTCTAATTTTTATATTTTATATCCTTTTCTTAGTTCTTTGTCTAAGCGGTGTTCAGCTAATTTGAGAAGGCGTATAGCCTTTTGTCTTAATGTATCAACCCCGTAGAGAGCAGCCGTATAGCTTCTTGTCTGAACAGTGTTCAGCTAACTGAGGAGGCATGCAGTTTCTTGTCTGACCCGCGCTCTGCTACTTGGAGGAGCAGTATAGCTTCTTGTCTGAACGGTGTCCAGTTTATTGGAGGGGAGTGTATAGCTTCTTGTGTGAACTGTGTCCAGTTTATTGGACGGAGTGTACAGCTTCTTGTGTGAACTGTGTCCAATTTGTTGGAGGGGATGTATAGTCTATTGTCTGAAAGGTGTCCGGTTTATTGGAGGGTGTGTATAGCTTCCTGTCTGAACGGTGTCCAGTTTGTGTATAGCTTCTTGTCTGACCGGTATTCATATATGTTCTTGGAAAGGCAGTGTCGTTGTTCCCAACAGAAACACACGAGAGACACGAAATAATTAGAAATCTCACACACAATGGTCTATAGACTGAATAAGCTGGACATTTAAAGGCCAAGTACCCGTCGTTGCTTCAAGATGTCTGCTCAACATGTAATACCGATGACACCCTTTAGCATCTGTTCGAAACTTAATGCGACTGGCACCAATTCCAGGATATCTATTCACTCACACGATTCACTGGTTTTATCTAGCTGAAAGTAGCTAAGTTTATAGGCGCGCGGCTTCCTTTGTTACAAGCAAGAAATGTATACCATCATCCGCCCTCTTTGCTCTCCTACCGATATGGAGTGCAAGTTGAAGGTCTGGGAAAGTTTCACAGTAACTTGCTAAAGATCGGTGGTTTGCCCCTAGCACTGGTTTCTTTCATCCTTAAATCTGATCACCTAAAGAGAAAATCGTGTGTGAGGGGGGTTAAACAAGAATCAAATCAAATGTCTCCTGGCAGATGTCCAAGGAGATGTCAGATCTATAAATGTGAGATTGGGCGAACCATAAATTATACATTTTTAACACCTAATAAATTTGGGGAAGCATATCCGATCATAATATTTCTGATCTATGCATATTTGATGACCGTTTAACAGATTTGTGCTTATCTTTCTCATACGCAATTAACCTTTAGTCTAGCGCTTACAAAATTATGGGCGTATTGATGCGCCACAGTGAAGTCAGCAATGAGGATCTCATCTTCAGATCTGACAGACCTGGTGCTGGCCACAACTTCAGCAGAGGGGAATCACGCGACTGATTTGACAGGCCTGGTACAGATCCTCAATTCGAGCGAAGGGAAACACACGACTGTTTTGACCGACTTGGTATTGGTCCTAACTTCAGTAGGGGAAATACACGACAGATTTGACCGGCTTTGTAAGCCTACTGGCCCACATTTTAAAAGGCATTTTCCCGCAGAACCAGGTAAATTTTTTGGTGTGGGAACGAGACGCTACTTAGCAGTAACTGCTATCTGCTGACACACGTGGAACGGGTTCTCTTCAATCTCGGCATTATAATTTGTAGATTGCCATTCTCTTCTTGCACGTTGGGCATTGGAGACAAGCAATTTACAGCGACCGTGGTGGCGTTGTCAGTCTTATGTTGTCTGAAGACCACTTGTCTACCAACAGTATCACGAATACATTGTCAAAGTCCAATGGTGTACCAGGGGAACTCCGGTGTGCTCATTCATCACCCATAAAAGTGGCCTCGGTCCAATATGTGAAAAATTCTACAGTACATTGTATGTTATTAAACAAGAATCAAATAAATAAATACTGTAACTCAATTAAATTCATCATGGTCTACTTAGCATGAGGCATGATTTAAATACATCACAAGAATCAGTGTCAGAGCATTCCTCCTGAAGACGTTATCACAACCAGCATTCCAGAAATGTTGACTTTATACTTATCGCACCAGTTTGAGTCGTCAGAATGATAGCTATGTCGAAGACCACAGAAGAGGTGTAATCCTCTGTCGTTTCTCTATCCTATCAATGTGTAACACAAACACACCTGTGAGTGGGATCATTATGTGACTCGGTGCATAATTAACCCATAGTTACTGGTACCCAGTATTTATAATCTGACAATTAGAATGTTTCATATTTATTTCAAACGAAATGTTTACACAGTAACAATTTAACAGTAAAGTTAATGCATGAACATGCCTGCATGACGCATGGGGTTACCTGCCTGGATGCGGCTCTAAGGCGTTGACGTGTACGTCCTGATGACGCCGTGTCAGGCCCACACGCATGGAAGAAGAGTTTCAAATACAAACATGAACACAGAACTTTAAGACTATATTATATATTGCATGCTAATAAGATGACGGAAAGTGCGTGCGATGTGCATGACTCAAAGTGATAACATCGCCAACGATATCCGTATTGGATTTACCATCCTATTCACAAGAGTAACAAATACCAGTAAATAGACTGATGAACACCGGAGTTGACTATGGCTGGAATGGAGCTTGTCATAACGGTATTCACCTGAGTAGCCCTACAGCAGTAAACCCCGCGTAATAAAACTTATGTACTGTTTGCCTCGGTATTACAAAGTCACTGCACAGGTCTAACCAGAAATCTAATACAGCGATCTATAACTCGCAGTGTGATAGCGGATGATTTTCACACAGGAGTAGCATAACACCATAATTTCCTGACATTTTTCAACTGGAGATTGCACATTAATGGGCACTTTTATCACATCACTTTAATTAGCACGTGTGAAGAATGGTCATCAAGTTACCTGTCAGTCGACTGTTGTGGAAAAAAAAAAAAAGGTACCGCCTCGACACGCTCTCGCCACGACAGGCCTCTATAATGCGAGGGGTTCTTGTCATCCACCGGCTTACATTACCTTTGTGATGATCCGACAACGGAGATTACAATCGGAAATTAACAAAATGTCCGTTAAACCACAGGTATTTTTACCTGACCGACCATGGACAGATCATGGATGGTTAATGACTTTTATGGCTTGCTCTGATGAGTTCCTTACCAAGGTTAACTTGAAGACAAACCAAACCAATGTGAACCGTAATCCGTACTGTGGAGAGAGCCGAGTCGGTCGCGCAGCTGAAGGTTGGTTTTGAGTCCAGTGGCCCGAAATAAATGAACTGTGCCTTTCTCTGTCCACGACAGACCATATTAACCCTCGTCTCACTCGCTCAGTAGACCTACAGATGCCCTATCTGTGAGTGAGGAGAACAACCGTGACTGAATGACGTCACGTTTTGTCTTCAATGCGACGCTTCACACTACATGTATAACGGTGAAGGCAAGGAATGAATGAATGAATGAATGATTTTGGCTTAACGCCACATTGGCAATATCTCAGCCATATCGTGGCGAGAACATGTTCAAACCAGGAAGCCTTGTGAAGGCAAGGAAGTACCCTGCTTAACAAGAACCTTGTCACCACAGGCTAAAATGTCAGCGTTCATTACTTTAGGCACGTTTCAACGTATATTGCGAGATTTTCTTTTTTGTGATATGACTTCATGGCTTTACAGCATTGTAGAATCAATCTGCCGATTTTAACATGGGGGTGGGGGTATACAGAATGTAGAAATTAATTACGCCTATACTGGATTAGATATATATTCTGTAATATGTTCTTGCGTGGGGACTTCATGGCTTTACAGCATTGTAGAATCAATCTGCCAATTTTAACATGGGGGTGGGGGTATACAGAATGTAGAAATTAATTACGCCTTTACAGGATTAGATATATCTTCTGTAATATGTTCTTGGGTGGGTTTGGATATCAAAATACTGAACAAAATAAACAAGAAAGCAATCAAAGATTGCAAAGACGTAAGCCCCCCTCCCTTTCATGATCCTACCATTTTCCTTATTCCCTGACGGTTTCCTGTACTAAATGTTAGCAGTTAACAAGGGTGAACAAACCCTCGTCTGTTGCTGTAAATAAGGCAGAATCAGTCACTTCACAGCACTCATATGTATTTAAGACAATGCGTGTAGTAGTGTGTACAAAACTATCCTTAATTCTCAACTCCATGTTCCACTCGCTCACACTGCATATTGAAGGTGTTTTGTATTTCCTATTTGCAAACTCAAGCTACGTGGAAGTAGCCAGGAGCCACGATAAGCAACATGACCAAACATAAAGTGAAAAAGGCAACGAAGGAGAACAGTATGTGAGTGTTCTACAGCATTTCAGCTAATATGACGAGCGCCAGGGAATTACGGAGAAAGAAAGCCAAGCAAAGCCTGAAGGAAACCTTCATCAGTAAGCTTCACTGACACAGACTTTCCCAGGGTGAATACAGCGCGAGCCAGGTTCTAGCCTTGACATCATGTAATTGGTGGGAGGTTACAACGATCGCTATGAGAGCGCCTTATATCACTCGGCCACAGAAGCCCTGTGTAAGTTTGAGAATTGTATATCATGTCATTCCTGGGATATATTCTGCTGTGTGCGCAGGTGCAGACATCAAAATGAAAAATGTGCCAAAAAAAAAAAAACAATTCTGACACTGCACGACTTCAAGTTATCTTTGAAATTGTATGCCATACCATATGATTTATGTTCCATATAATAACCAAAATAAGGCCTGCAAAAAATTGCTACTGAATGGCCCGGAAAACATGTGCCAGGTTAGACAACCCCTAAAAGAGATTAAAACGTGTAAAAAATAACCTATCAGAGAAGTGAAGAATACTATGCCAAATAATTGCTGAGATATGTCGGTCACAAATCTGATGGTTAGAGGAGCCAGACGGATAGAAAAAGTGAATCATTTATTATCAGGAATACATAATTTATAATGATATTCTGCAGGTAAATTTTTAATATCTAAACATACTCCAATCTTAAAGATGGACAAGGAGCACAACAGCGATAACATTTCTGGTATAATGATGTAACTCGAAAACTGCATAATGGAAGCAGAGTAGGCCAACAAGGTACCAATCAATCAAAGATCCCATAAACAGCCAAGGATCCACTGGAGTCCAAGCAAGTTAGTTAAATGCCAAAGAGGGTCTGCAGAAAACTGAATCAAGCCCTATTTAAGATAAGGAAAGATTAAAAGGAAAGGAAAGGAAAACATCTGGGAACACGGTGCGAAAGAATTTTTCATACATCTAACAGTAGTAGGTTCATTAGGAAGTAATGAGAACGCCAAAAGTAAAATATCACTGAAAATGACCTCAAGTTCCACTTAAGAACATCTGGCAACGATTAAATGTCTGACAATGCATGACACTCACAATAAAGTCTGTTACTGCTGATGGTAAGTATATTTTTACTTCTCCATTTAGCACTTCTTCTCTGTCATAACAATTTGTTACAATTCCTGATCCTGAGTAACTGAACAAGCATACAGAACTAAACGCATTTGCTTCAATTTCAAGACTGACCATGGATTGTTTTCAAAGTATAATGTACAGAAAGCTATCAAAGTTCTTCGCAAACCCTCACTCCATTCTGCACGGCTTTTCAAACACAGTGATACGATGATAGCAGAATCTAGTCGCATCTGTTGGCCATTACAACATGGTCAAGTTTAATTATGATGATATGAATAAAAGAGTGATATATACAATTTTACTGAAATAACCGTGTGAATTCAAGGGTTTAGCATAACCACGTAACAATATTTGGTTCAACATACACATGTAGACCACTAAACAGAACATTAACACAAGGTCCATGTCTAGTTATGTACGCATATATCAGCCCAAGACACAGCCTGGCAGAAATGTCCATGTCTAGTTATGTACACACATATCAGCCCAAGACCAAGTCTGGCAGAAAGGTCCATGTCTACTTATGTACGCACATATCAGCCCAAGACAAAGTCTGGCAGAAATGTCCATGTCTAGTTATGTACGCACATATCAGCCCAAGACAAAGTCTGACAGAAATGTCCATGTCTAGTTATGTACGCACATATCAGCCCAAGACAAAGTCTGACAGAAATGTCCATGTCTAGTTATGTACGCACATATCAGCCCAAGACCAAGTCTGACAGAAATGTCCATGTCTAGTTATGTACACACATATCAGCCCAAGACAAAGTCTGACAGAAATGTCCACGTCTAGTTATGTACACATATATCAGCCCAAGACAACGTCTGGCAGAAAGGCTTGGCAAATCCAGTTATTTACTAATGCTGCATAGAAAGGTAGGCTGCTGGGGTCTTGGTCTTAAATCCCTTTCTTCTTTGACAAAGATGTTTTTCACAAAAACTTCCACAAGTACTCGAGCCTACATGACTTGAACTCGAGACTCGATTTTCTTCTGCATTTCTTCAGACTCCAGCTGTTCCACAGTCAGTAGAGAAAGTCCAAGTTGATCTTCCTGAAACACACCAAACATAAAAGTGTCTTAAAAAGACAGGCATGAAAGGTGAACATCAATTTTGCTGCCAACTATATTGGTTTCATTTATGAAAACTTTAACAGATGGTCAATATGTACTACAGCAGATTTTTGTACCAACATGCATTGCCTAGGTAGTGTTCAGATATCCCCCTGGGCTATTTGGCTAATTTGAATGGAGATCTTGTTGGCACATATCTGACCTTGTTAAAGGGTTGGGCCATCAGTCGGAGGAAGCGTTTGGCCACTTGCACGGCTTCATCTATTGACAAGTTACACAAGCTGTCCTTGAGATGTTCCTGTATCCACTTGGGCAGTTTTCCACGCTTATCTGCTCTCGCAAATCTCTGAAATCAACCAAACATCACAGAGAGGTCATGTATCTTGGATATGTAAGCCACAACTTTGTGTAGTCTCTTTATCCATGAAATATCCTTGTATAATGTGCCACTGCTATCAGAAACTGTTTTGGGAGAAACAAAAATACCACGTAATGCCCTACGCGTAAATATATTTGGCAATAAGCCCATTTGCAAAAGAGTTTGTTTACAAGGTGTACTGGTGCAATGAACTTGAAACATAGGTCAAGGTCACAGAAAATAATATGGTTTCCTTTCAATGCGAAAATGTACAGGTGGAATATTTTTGGTAAACTTGCTTACCAAAAACAACTGGTTCACCTGAAGCAGTCAGCTTTATTTTACAAAAAAAATGCTAAGGACAGATATGTGAAGTCATACATATTCAACAGTTTAACTGAGCTGACCAATGACTAAACGGTTCAGAATTAAGTGTCTTAGTTTTGTAAGCCACAACTCTGTGTAGTTTCTTTGTGCGTGATACTATCTGCATTTCTCACACTCAGTTTCTCACCTTGTCAGCAAACACCATGATGCCATAGTCAGTTTTTCCTCGGAGTGCACGGCCCACACACTGTGCTCCGTGCCTCATCGCATCAAATGTCAGGAAGTCATTCTCCCGGATTTGGAACTGTTCACGCAGATACTCTAACCTGGCCTGTTTCCAAACAAAAACATTCAGATTTTAACAAAAATGACAATCGTAATCTTCCTTCACCTAGGAAGCCAGGTTCAGTTACTTAGCGCAATATGTAAAAATATTTCTCATAGAATTTCCTATAATTTATATTACATGCAACACTTGAATTTGCAAAATTGTCTGCACATGAATTTGAACCCTAACCATCACTGGGTAGTGGCTAGAACCATGGGAGAAATGTGTCTTAAGAACAATTTCTAACAAAGCAAAGGTTTTCTACCCCACAACTGATGACAAAACATTCTGATAATAGAATTCGAATATTGGTCTTCATAACATAAGTCACATATGTCATACACAGCTGCTTTTATGCAAATAAACCATCCACTCATGCCACACACACACCAGTACACGCACTTGTCTTATGAATTAATGTTACTAATATCAATAGTTCAGTCGAATTGCAGGCATCAAGTGATGGACATTTTGTGGATTATACCAGTGGCTGAGTAGTCTTACAGCTCCATTCAATTCTCTTTGGAGAGTACTTGTCATTTGCTAACAGAATCAAGGACTGGTAGGTACAGTTGCCCACATACAGGTAAGTAGGAAAGCTCACTGGGTCTGACATACTGTATGGAGGAGCAAATACTGACTCCAAACAAAGACATTATTATGTATGAAGGAGCAAATACTGACTAATAAATACTTATTATGTTTATGAAAACACTGCAGCACTACAAAATTGTCGATTGAGTGAAGCCTGCAAATGTCCAATCTGGTGTCATCATGGGGACACTCCAAACGTATCCTTAATTAGTTTGCAAGTCATTTTGTAATATTGCAGATCCAACATCACTTTGTGATATTCACTACATTATTACAGAAGTCTTTCAAAACCGAGGAAAACATAACATATCTTTACTGCAGAAGTAAAGACAATCAAACCAGAGGAAGATAAAACCTTGTTCTTCCAGAAGTAAAGGTATTCAAACCGGAGATAGACATAACATAACTTTACTACAGAAGTAAGCGCACTGAAACATAAGGCAGACACCACATAACTTTTTTACACAAGTAGCTGTATTCAAACAAGCAAAAGACATACATGTACACTATAATACCACCTTCTTACAGACATTAGAACACATTCAAACCTGAAGACAACATATGCTCACTACATTACAAAAGTCCAGGTATTATAACACCTGACAACACACATGTACACTGCGTGTCCAGGTATTACAACACCTGACAACACACATGTACACTGTGTGTCCAGGTATTATAACACCTGACAATACACATGTACACTGCATGTCCAGGTATTATAAAACCTGACAATACACATGTACACTGCCTGCCCTTTAACAGTATCCCGACAAGAACGAAAGTTCCAAACTGTAGTTGGAATACAACCATGTTGAATATTTAGAAGGTTTTCTTGATAATTACTATATCTGTTCTCCACATCAGAAAATTCAAGTCTTTTTACATATACACCAAAGATCCGGTCGAGAATTCACTTTGCTGGTGATTGCAGTGAGCATAAGGACATAAAAGCTCTGATATTCAGCTACACAAAGGTAGACAAATCAACATACAAGAGCACCCAGCAGATGAGAAACCAAATAAAACTGTGTCAGTCAAACTCTCCAACACAATCAAGAAAGTGACTTCAGTCTTTGACTGCTATGTGTCTGTCTGCTGGTAAAATGTCTGACGTTCTATTTTACAACATGGGTCCATTATGTAATAATGAGAGGCCTGGGAGCTAGGCAAGAAGTTTTGAAGCATGTGGCAATTATTTCGAATCTGTGCTTGTTTTTATGTTAGAAAACAGAAAAATACTGAAACACATAATACATGTGAAAATACACCCTATGCATTACAGAAAACAGAAATGCTTGACAAGAAGACAGAATGTTTTATGGTAGGTTGGGTGAGATTGTGGCAAGAGTACACATGCACCTACCTTGAGGATTCTGCTCTGTGTGTACACATATGGAACACCAAACATGACAACTGCACGGCCATAATGATGGTCTGAAAACACCAATTTTTGACAGTGATAGAGATGACTGCCAACAGCATCACAAGCTATTTTTCTCATTTCTAAATTATCAAGATGTGAATACATGTAGGTCCCACTGGTGAGAGGCTCCTGAGTCATTGTGCTGTGCTGGAAGGCTAATCACTCGGCAGTTCTGGTAAGAAGCAGATAACTTAACTTAGAAGGGCCGATCAGACTTCCCACAGACATAGTTTCCACAAAGGGCCCTTAGGTGCACTGCACGGAGGAAAAATTTCCAATCTTGAATGTTAAAAAGTCTCTGGTTTGAATTCTAAATGTATGTCTACTCACCAAAATCGATTCCCTCGGAGACTTTTCCCCTGGCCACAGACAGGAGGACGGCACCTCTACCATTATCACAAGCCTGCCCAGTAAAATTACTGCATGCTTAGAAAACAATCTTCTTACTATGTGTGAATATTTATTAATTACTGCATGTATGTGGCATTTTGTACCAATGTAACATTCTTATGTGTGGCCTGTCCTGGAGGTGATTCCAAGTAACACAAACCTACAGTACTTGTACATTCTTATAGCTGGTCACTTGCCTTCTACGAGCCTGGCTCACACCTTGACCTTGTAACAGTACAGCCAGATTCCAACTGAATATCCCACAGCCTTCATAGATAGTATGTACATTGATGGTCTGGCCATCACTGCGTAATGGATGGAGGATTTACTCTGAGGGTCACACCAGGATTTGACATCAGTTCTCAGCAGCCACAGTCCACCCACAGTGTGTCCCCCATGTCCTCATCACAAGTATATGATCCTGCCATCCTGATCAGAATTTACCACCTTTACATGCGCTTTGTTGTGATTTACTTATAAATTCACGTGATTGTGGGAAGTTTTTGTTTCGCCTTACCACAGGAGTTTACAACCTAATTTTTGGGATGTTTCTGATACAAGTAAACATGTGCTGAAAATATGGAAGACGATGTAGATTTTGAACTTACACACATGTACACATTGGGAACTTTGAGTCAAATGAAGCTGTGGTATCGGTGTCAGACATAAGAACAGTTACAATGTTGTAGGCCTTCCATACGGACTTTGTACCAGGTACAAAGGTAGGGGTTGAAACTAGATGTCTTCTTGGTGTAAAATTCGGCTGGCATGCAGATTTGGATTTTCATACAGCATTTGAAATTAAATCAATTGACACAATTAAGGTACATATATGTTATTGTTTTAAATGTTGCAAAATTGTCTGGCAATCACCTGCTCATGATGGTACCATAAACATCACCATGATGTGCTGAGAAGAGATCATACAGCCATGATGTGCTGAGAAGATATCATACAGTCATGATGTGCTGGGAAGCAATCATACAGCCATGATGTGCTGGGAAGCAATCATACAGCCATGATGTGCTGAGAAGATATCATACAGCCATGATATGCTGAGAAGCAATCATACAACCATGATGTGCTGGGAAGCAATCATACAGCCATGATGTGCTGACAAGCAATCATACAGACATGATGTGCTGACAAGCACTCACACAGCCATGATTTGCTGAGAACCAATCACACAGCAATGATGTACTGAGAAGCAATCATACAGCCATGATGTGTGGGAAGCAATCATACAGCCATGATGTGCTGATAATCGAACTGGATCCACCCATTGTGACTCCACCACACACGGGCCATGCAGCCAAAATGGGCTGAGAATATTCCGCTAGGATTCGACTGTAACTTGCGAGGGTGAAAACCTGTGTGTTACACATTGAAAAGTTGGCCAGTTAAATGACAAAGGTCAATGGTTTACTTCATTGTATAAGAAAAGTTAGTACTGGTATACCTGGTATGTGAACAAAGATTAACCCTTGAATATTACCTTCTGATAGTTGAGGAGAGCTAGACTCGTCTCTGCAGCATCCTGAGTCTCTATAAACAGCAGTTTGTGTTTCTGAACCTGGTCTATGATGCCCTGAAGCAAACAAAACTACTGTCATCTGTATGCCATTACAAGTGCATGTAAATACAATGCCAATCAACATCTTTATTTTCAATGTAGTATAGCATATGTTTGTTTGGTTTTAGCAATATGGCATAAATTCACCATTTCCACACAGCTTCAGCTGATCCAAGACTTTACCAGAATCTCTTTTTGGGATAATTGTATGCCAAAAAGAAGGATGACAAAAAAAAAGGAAAAAAAGAATGCAGATTAATAGATCTGTCACAGTTTTCCAGACACACATGCAATCAAATGTTGTGATATTTTTAAAGTTACATACACCTGTATGTATGATGCTCATGACCCGTCTTTACGGACAGACCGGTGATATACATGAACATACATGTCAATATTTCAGACGTATGACGGTTCCAGAGAAATGTCAGAAAACCCAGTCTTTGATTTGGTGACCAATACTGGCTACCAATCATGGCTATTTCATGCTAAATGTTGTAAGCAGCTGAGCCTGTGTGTATGTTCACAGTCACAGTGACAATCAGTACAATCAGAATGGCTACTGTGTATTTTATACACATCTTGAATGTACTATTGTGTCCAGTCTGCCAAAGTCAAACCTTCAGAGAAACTCTGCACTAACATACTGTGGGCATTTCACATTTCTTTACAACACACTAAAACCTGTGAAACTGTTGAAGAACAAATAGTACCACTGGTTTGTCACTTCACATAATAATGACTATATTAAAGATATTCCTTTCTGTGCAGTTTATGTTGTTTATTCATCAATAAATTTACTTTTTACTTCATTACTGCTTCAAAGTTTTGGCTGTATTTTTGCACATATTATTGCCTCTGTATGCATTATCCACACTATAATATGGCTAGGCTGGATACTAAAGTTATCAAGCATCTTGTGTGACCATACTCTTCGGATCCTATCTCTTAATGAGGCAAAATGCATGTATTAACTGAAAAAATTATATCCATTCTTGTGGGTATGTCTGTACTTGGGGTCTAATTTCTATATATCTAGCTTCTGATGAGTTACAATGGTAAACTGCTCCAAAAGTAACAGGAAAAATCCTTTAAAAACGTCCAACCATTTCACCCCATCCAACCTCATACCACTTAAAATTTAAAGAAAAAACTCCTGACCAAATGCGATACTATCAGACAAGGAGGCAGAATTTCACCTTTCCTGCAGTAAAACACACACACATTTTTCATGACGAGTCATGTATCTGTGGGCTACAATATGGGATAAATATTTTACATTTAAAACAAAACAGCAGACACAAAACAGCTGTGGGGTTAGGATACTTTGGACATAAAAATGAACACAAATATATTCAAAAAAGAAAGGACCACACAACATGCTATTCAGCAAAAATCAAAACTGTTAGATTTTAATCTTTTTGATAAAAACAAAAGCCAGTAAAAATTTTCAAGAAACTGCATGAAGACTCCAGGAAGTTCAAAACGAATGCTGACAGGGCTGGCTGTGAACTTGCTCCTTCTTTTAGAGTCAAGGCAATGACATTCCTCAAGAGAGGTGAACACATGTCTTGGGTACTCTTGTGTGAGAAAAAATAAAACAGCCCTGTAGTCTCCCCAAGCCACCAAACTTTGAAAAAGAAAGCAAAAAAATGGTATTAACCTATGTTTTGTTTCAGTAGACTGGATTCATAACACAGGTTGAGCTCAGGTAAGTCCAGGCACCCATGGAAATACTGATGTCTGGGAAAAACAAATGTGTTTTTCTAAAGTTTATTGTTTGATACCCCCCTACCCCTACCCCCAAGCCGACACAGTCTTAAGCTCAGACCAGACACAATGGCAGCTGACCAGACAGCTTTTTGTCTTAAAACAAAGTGAAAAAAGTTCATATTAACACCAGAAGGGCATACTGAACATGACTTTGCCAAGGTCAAGGCTGAAACAGGGTCTTTAAATACTGAGAGGACCTCAAGTGTGGCTCATAAGTGAACTGTCACCAGCTGACTGAACAACTGAAGGGTTGAGGTACTGGGATCAACTTGACCATCTTGTGAAGAGCAACAACAACTCAAGTAGCACCATGGACAACCAAGAGTTGAAACCTGCCCATGTTGAGGCCTTCAATGAACTATGTCAAGTTGTGGGCCCAACAGAGATGCAAGAAATTATGAATAGCTACAGTAAGTATCCCAGCGGAGGTCACACACTAACGAGCAGTCCATTTGGAGCCGTGCATCAGCAGAACGTCTCTCCATACCAGCAAGCCCCCATACCAGAGGCCACTGACAGCATACTGGCATTGGACATGTATGACCTTTACACAGGTAACTGCTACGATTACCAACGGACTGTGACGACTCCAGAGCGGTCATACTGGTCTCAAGGCTGTGCCACGCCTGGACAGTACAGCAATGTCAGTATGCACACCCAACATGCAATTCCGGTGAGTTTCCAGCAGAATAAGTACCAGTACCAGACCAGCATTCCGTACAGTTGCTCTGGTTCTGTCAGCGCCTACCCCACATCCTTCTCCACCAATCCAAACCATCTCTGTGCCAAGTATCCTGTTCAGTCATCCATGACAACCACTTGTCCTGCTTCATCCATGGCTGACATGACAACATCTGCTGCAGTCAACACCAATGGGAGGAGAATACGGACCATCAAACGAATCAGATCAGAATCCGTCTCAGCTCACGATTCTGCCGATTCCAGATCAGGGCCCCTGTCTTCTCCTGAAATTAGGCAAACTGTGACCTCAAACCTCCATAACCTGACCCCAAACCAACTGACCCCAAGCAGAAGGTCCTTAACCAATGAGAGCCTCAATGACAGTGGCTTTGGCTCTGAGGTCGGAACTCCACCGCCTGCGACCAAGGACCAGAAAACGGTAAGTGGTTATCTTTGATACGGGTACAATTTTACAAAAACTTGTAAATCAATTTTTCATAATTTCGCTTGTAAATCATGCCTACAGACAAGGGCTTCATCTACAAAAAAAATCCTGAGATTTAGTGAAAGGAGACTGAGTAGCTTAACAATAAATGTGCATACGTGTGCTAAATCTTCCTGAACTAAGAAAACTTATATGGTAAAACATATTTTCTCATCGTACACTATCACCACTCTATCAAGTTCAGGTCAAACATCACAAAGCAGTTATCCATTTTTTGAGATTTTAATGACATGTATCTGAAAACATGGGTGTGGCTGGCTTTGGAAGATCAATCGTGGGATGATTTAAATCAAAGCCTCCATATGACTGGCCACATAAGGCTGGTGATACCAGTATTTCCACATAATTAATAGTTCCCATAAACCAATCATAAATCAATCATCTGAAAAATTTACTGTAACGCAGCAGCAATCTGATGGAATAGAACATTCACAGCATTCTCTGGTGAAAATTACCACTACTTAAAAATGTTCTTCAAATGTCCTCCTCTCGTGTCTCACAGCTTCAGTCCTGTCTCATCAGCTCCACAAGCTGCCCTCTACCCTACAGCCTACCTCTGACACCGAGCAACAAACCCCAAACACTGGACAACACTCTTGTAGAGGGCATCAAACCTGTACTGGACATCAAACCATCCAAGAAACGTCCAGCATGTGATGTGCCAATCAACCAACCAAGCACCAAGAAGACCCGTCACAACCATCCTCTCAACAACAATGCTGTCAGCATCATGCAGAGCTGGTACGAGTCGCACAAGCACAACCCTTATCCCACGAAAGAAGAGAAAAAAACGCTGGCCACCATGGGTGGAATCTCTGTCGCTCAGGTCAAATCGTGGTTCGCCAACAAAAGAAACCGCAGCAACAACACTCGTCCCAAGGTTGAGAAGCAGAAAATGGAACAGAAACTTCTGAACATTTGTAAACAGCTGGCAACGGACAGCAAAAGGCCTCAGGAAACCAACACACTCATTATCAACCAGCTGTCTTCTCTCCTAAAAGTTCAGGGAAACTACCTGTAAGGTAACCATGAAGCATAGGCTTCAGAGCTAGCATCAAACATAGTGCTATTATGTGTTTGCTTGCAATTACATTGTCTTGATTTTACTTTTTTCATATGTTTCATATCAATTACTGGTTTTTGCATCTTGTGTGTGGATGCTCTACCCCACTCTTCATTTTACTTGGCATTTTTTGGATTGCAACCATCAAGACAGACATTCTAGTGTTTGAATGAGAACAAATGCATAGATGAATTGTAAGGAAGAGTGTCTGTGGTAAATTATTAAACCATACATAAGGCTTTCAACTTCTACATTTCCTAAGATACTGTCTATTATTCTCAGACAAATTTACAAATTGATATATTCCACAAAGTGCTAGTTATCATCAGTGTGGGCCATACAGTGCAACATAGTCATTTATTTACCTTTTTATTTTTCTGATGTTTTAACGCACTAATGAACAAATTATACTAAGAATGACAGCTGCATCATTTGTAGTACTGACAATTTATATAAATGTGACCACCATTTGGATGATGAATTTCAAATATCTTTTTGCTTACTACTGCCAAACTAGGAACATCTCATAAGCATGGGAAAATGTTCAGCCCTCAAAACTGAGAGATTTTCCTGTCAAATACAGTTTAATTATACTGCATGTGACACACTGTTTCTACATGGGTATGATTACAGATCTTATCATTTTCCTCAGTTCTCAGGTATGTGCTATCTTTGTATGTATTTTATGCCATTTTATTATCTTGTTTTTACATGATTGCATGAATAGTGCTACTTTTTCATACCAATCATTAACATGACAAACTGTTCTTTACATATATGGTTATTTTATGCATTAGCTTTGTTTTGGAAAATAAATATTCATATATTTATGTGAAAGGTTTGTGCAATTTAAATGAACTAACTTTATTTTTGTTCCTAGTTTAATGTGATGAAAATAACTTGTGAATTTTACAGTTTTGGGGAATGTTTTTAAAGTATTTAAATACCTTCTGTGGAATGTGGTTCGAACAGTTTTATCACAAAATAAACTTCTTAAAACTGTGTGAAGAATAATTGGTTTTGGGCTTATTATTTTACTCCATTCAACTTGCATTTACATACATTTTTCACCCCGTAAACCGTAAAATATATCTCCATATGGAGATATAAGTCAGACAGTCTCCTTCTCTGTCATGTTTTATGTTGCACTGAAAAATATTTCATTTATTTCATTGATGGTAGCCAGCATGACAGTGGGAGAAACCCAGGCACAGCCTGGCTGGGGACCCACACAGGTTGCTGGCAGACTATTCCTGTGAATTGTTGGAGAGGAAACCAGCATGAACTGGGCTTGAACTCAGAGTGACCACATTGCTGAAATCACTGGGTATGTTTGCCAGGATTCTCTGTTTCCTCAAGGTAGCTGCAGGACAATTTTTTTGGTCAGCCAACTGTGATGCATTCTGCCTGAATCTTTGATATTCAATCAGTAGAACAGAAAATACTGATACTTGATTTACACTGTGATCCATAACACAAAACTCAGACTTTAAGACAGCTCTGGTTTAAAAAAAAAGTATGAGCTGTCAAAATTTCTCTTTTCTCACCATTCATATTTTCCAGAACTGCAGCCAGTTTAAATATAGTTTTGATGTTATTTAGGAGGAAGTTACGGACATCATTGCTCGAGCTTGAATACATTACATATGTCCTAGAAAAGCTTAACAGCCATCACTCACCTGCTCATACCATGAGGCCACAATGGATTCCTGGAAGAAACAGAAAGTTTTAATCAAGACAGCCATGCTATAACCACTACACATGCTGCATACTGAAGCTAACTGGTGAACAAAACCAGTTAAAACATAAAACTACAGCCCTAGGGCTGTGATATGGGTCTATTGCTCTTCTTCAAATTTTATTCTTCTTGTAACTAGTGACCAGTTGTCTTCAAGTACAATTCATTAGACTTCGTCACACACAAAGTACCTATCCGTTATTGTGTCCGTAATGGGGGACTCGGCAGCAGTACTTTGCACCAATTTATGTTGATCTTTTCTTACCCAGCTCATGACATTAGTTTAAAGAGACTACTATTTTATTAGAAAAACTGCAGGCTTTGGATCCTGCTAATATACCACCACTGCTTGTAACTGGTGAGGTGCATCAGCTAAATGTATTTTGTCAACTGAAAACTGGCACCACATGATTGTGGTTTGAGGGTTGCCAGCTGATTTGAGACCCTGCACAGAATCACTCAACTCCATAACACCAATGTTATCAAACAACAATAAAAAAAAAAACAAAAAAATCCCCCACTCATACGAAATGCATGAGTACAGAAATTACTCTCAAATGAAATGAAATAAAATTTTGGAAAAAGTTTACAGATCCATCATTCAATATCAGAGCTAACAGTTATTTTGCATGTTAAAATTGCTAATTTGAATCAGACACTTGATTTGTGAGGATGGGGAAGGGGCATTTTCAAGAAGCATATACATCCAGCAATCTGTGGATGGTTGTGAGTTTCTCTCAGGCTCTGTTTGGTTTCCTTCCACCATAATGAATTCCGTTGTGTAAGTGAAATATTCAGGAGTAAAGCGTAAACACCAATGAAATAAACAAATAAATAACTGAAAATCAAATATTTCTCTAACGCTCAATGTTTAAAATCATATGAAGCTGAGCGACGCAATTCTTTCAGTGCAAAATTAAAATTGTCCACAAAACTGCAAATGATTTCGGATATTTGTTTAAAAATATGCTCATTAATATTCTATAATAGCAAATACAAACGGCTGCAGGCGCTCCTATGCACAGAACTACTAAGTTACCCTGAAACAGGAGGCTAAGAGATAGAAAAACCCAAAACTGCATGGGAGCTTTGCTAGGAAACCATGAAAGCATAACCTGTGTTTTTTTTTGTAATATTTATAAAATAAAGTTAAATATGTTTTTGTCCTGTTATACTATTAATTCATCCTACCAAGCTTATTTTTGATGTGATTGATAAGAATTGAAAGTTTATATACAGTATATCAGGGTGTTTATAAGTAACCAGCAGGTGGTGACTTTCGGTGGTTGTGGGTGGCAAAACCGCCGCCAACTAAAGCTGATTAGAAAATGTAAGGTAATATAGCATTTTTTGTTTCGCTCTTGTGAAACTTGCATGTTTCCAACCGTGAGAAACACTTCCCCTGTGACTCGCACACTGCCTTGAAATTTGCACAGGTTGTAAATGTGACAGGCAAGGTATCTGTCCGATACTCTTCGGCAGCAACCCATTGGGTCAAGGTCAAATGCGCGGACCTCATCGAAAGCAGTTCCAACATCGAGTTCGAGATCTGCAGTGATTTCTCTCTTAGAACAGGTGATGGTCTCAGGGTTGTGATGAAAGTCAGAATTGTAAAATAACTCATCCAGGTTGGTTCATCCAGATGGACTACCACCCCCTCTATGTTTTACTCTACTCCAGTCCGTTTTTCTTGGGCTGTAACCCAAAGGGTCCGGCATACATTGTACCTGCTGTCTGATAATTAACTTCCACCATTTCAACAACTACCCAAGTGCTCTATTGCCACAAGGCAGGCCTAAATACTATTAGGAACTGTTAAATATATCCATGTAAGTTATCTTGGAGGATTTAAATCTTTCAACACATACGCTCCCACAGGCAGTCAAGGCACCAACTTGTATGTGACATTTACTGTTACCAGCTTCAAAATAGCACAAGCGCATTCAATGGTCTTTCGGGACATAAAACTGAAAGGATAATAAATGAAAGTACCACTCCAGACATAATTAAAACTTTTATTCAATGCATAATCACTGAGTATAAATCCCAACAAAACACTGAAGAAAACATCATGAAGGGAAGCCAATATTTGACCATAACAGGCGGTCTATTTTGTTAACCGCATTGACACTGAGTACTTCGGTGAAACTACATCCGGCAATTTCTCCACAATTTCTCCATGCCTCTAAAATGGGCCTCTTGCAATTCTCTCCAACAGACCCATAAATACTGTGAACGTGTTTACCAGCTGATCGTAACATTTTATAATGTTTCTGAGTGAGAGCATGTTAAATTTTGCATTGAAGCTTTGAATAATGCTGAAGTAACTTAAGCAATTCATCAACCGATCAGCTGTACATGTATACGGATAACATAGATATTGCTTACCTGAATGTTCTGCTATTATGCTCAACACTTACCATATACACATAGCTGGTGAAGAAACAGACAAGTCCATCTGGTACAATAGTTGCCAACTCCACCAACAGGTTGCCATAGTTACGCACCACAGCTACAAAGTTAATAACAAAAGTACACACAAAGCTTTGTAAGCAGATTTCTGTCATTTATCACAGCTGGAGTGCCAAGCTCCTATTTTTGTGTAGAAAACACAACTGTAGTATGTCAAGGGAACCACGAACAAATCCTGTGTATCGTTTCCAAGTACTCATCTATTTGATCACGATTTAACTCTGTGCTCAAAAATATTTCACCTATGCTACAAAGGACTGGTTTAGGGCTGAAGAAAAGCAGACCTAGCCTGGAATAATTCTCCTGTCCAATACCTGGGAGCAGGATGGAAGGACCTGGCTTTGAACCTGAGACCTCACTGATCATCAAAGACGTACAGGTCATGACAAGAGTAACACTTCACCAGGATCGGCCTCAGAAGGTTTTTCATTTGCAAATAGCGTAGGCTCATTTAAATTATGACCATTACAGTCATAAAGAGTTAATTAACATCCATGATACCTGGCTGTCAAGATATCGATCAGCATACATGCACATTAAGAACATATTTATTTGAATCTTGTTTAGTGCCATACTCAGAGAGATTTCACACATTGCTTTCAAGTGTTTGGGTGGAGAAAGCTAATGCAGTTTGCCAGCTCCCTGAAAGATTTTATTTTCCTAGGCAGCCAATTCATTAGACAGGTTAACATCAGAGGAACCAAAACATAGATCAGAAAAACTTCAGCACTAATTTAACGAACAAATTACCTATATCCTCCCTTGTTTCATATTTTGATGATATAGCCACCTGATCATTCCCTCGACTTACTATCTGAAAACGAGAAGTCATATGTGTTATGATATTAAAATCAGCTGGCAAAATATTACAAAATTTGTCAACCATACTTGAGAGCACAAAAATGTTGATTTCTTGTTATAATCTTATACAGACAGATTGGATAATTGTCATGTGCCCTATCAAAATAAAGCTCTACTAAAGTCAAGCTTGCTGAAATCACAATTACAACTGATTTGGAGATGGATCACTCCAAGTAAAAAATTTCTCAATCACCAAAAATTATCACAGTCTCTTTGAAGCCCCACAGTACATATAATGTTTTCATGGCATTCTCCTGTGATTCTCTAAATACACAAATCCTTGCACAAAGTACTTCATCAACAACAAATCTGCCAGAAATATACAAATGTAGTCTTCAAGTACAAATCATAAAGCACAGATCCCGCTGATTCTAAAGTTAGGGGGTTTTTGTCAAATGCTTATCCCCAGACACCAAAAACTCTGTACATCATCAAAATACTGAAATGAAATGAGTACAGCATAAAACACCAATGAAATAAACAAATACACATGAAATACAACACAACTCCAGATAATTTCACTATAGAGATGAGCCTCACCATAGGGCAAATACACACTCTGGCCAGTGACATGGTAAATGTTGCCATGGTAACAGGTCGGAAATCCAGGATCTTAGGATACATGTCTAATGGGGACAGTGTCTGGAAATCAAGACAAAATATCTGTGCATACAAAGACACAACCAAGAGTAAGTATTGCTCAAGACCTCACTTCATAGTTCAGAACCCAAACAACAGTTTATAATGAGTTCTATATCTGCCTGAGGGTTCCTTGTTTACAGTCAGAACTTAAATTTTTTAGTCAGCTAAATGAATCAACTAAATTCAGATGCCTATATTTTATGTCAGAAATTATATCTGAGGAATTATCATCAGTCATTTTATAGTAATATGTATCTCGTCAAGTCTAAGATGATTGAGGTACCCTGGTAAAGACACTTGTAAGTGAGCTGTACAGATGTACACATTTGTCATTTACCAGTACATACAGTTCACTACTGACGCCCAGAAATGTTCATGGTCAAGAACACTGTACACATTACCCATGTAATCAATTGGGCTGGATTACATTTATTATACTAATGTTATCAACTTCATCAAAATAGAGCTCTTAATTAGTCATCATTCACTGATTGTCTGAGGACAACAATGATAGATATCATGTGAACATGTCTGCCACCCCTCACCCCTGATGTGACAACTACTGTCTGAAATCTGTCAAACACTGGCTTGACAGCGATGGAAGCATCCAGGCAGCTGAACTGAAGGATGGGGTTGGAGATAGTGGGTGTGCGGTCATCAAACGGTTCAATAATCAGTGTGAAACCTGAAACAACAATGCAGGTACATGCACATGTACAGGACACATCTGGCCACTTCACAGGTGAGCACATGTAAGCATTGTGTGCTTCACTGCAGTTGGCCAAAGACACAGACCATTTACATCATTTCTTAGCAAGAATTTAATGTAAAGCTGACATTCACATTGCAAAAAAAAAAAAAAAAATGAAAGAGAAAAGAAAAGCAATATTTCTACACAACCAGTATCTTGAATTTAAATTTTACTTTCTGCCTATATATAAATGCTCAGCAAACTTTTCACCAAACTACTGTCCAAAGAAAGAGAAAAGAGTATGTAATTTGAAACTTTACCTTGGACATATGTGCTGATCAATGTAGCAAAATGAGCTACAGCAGTTAAAGGTGAGAAGTCTTGTAGGTCTGACAGCTCTAAAGTCCTCATCAGGGAATGTAGCCTCTCCGCACAAAATCTGAAAGTCAAATCAGTCATCAGGTGTGCTTATTATTCAGGTTTTAGTTCTACAGATCATCACATTACTCTGATATCTGATTCTTACACTAGATCATATGAATTCACTTAATTCATGTTTAATCCCGTATACAAAAAGTTTCGCCACAAGCAGGTTTATGAGTGAAGGAAAACAAATTCCACCGAGTAAAAGACCACCCTAACCAGCCACCTAGTAAATCTCCTGACTCAGAGCAGTACGTTCCCCCCTTAACCAGCCACCTAGTAAATCTCCTGACTCAGAGCAGTACGTTCCCCCCTTAACCAGCCACCTAGTAAATCTCCTGACTCAGAGCAGTACGTTCCCCCCTTAACCAGCCACCTAGTAAATCTCCTGACTCAGAGCAGTACGTTCCCCCTGAGCTCTGCCCAGATTCCTCTCACCTTAATGCTGGCGCTGTCATTTAAAAGAAATATTTTTGATTCAAATAAACCCCAGCATAAACCCCAATCAAATAAATAAATATATACATAAATCAATCAATCAATCAAAGCTGCATTCAAACCAGTAAAGGGTTCAAGACGGCAACCCAAGGGTCAAGGGTTGATCAGCGGCCACCCATCAGCTATACAAGTACATGTATGAATTACCTGTCCGTATCAGATATACATATTCAATACACAGGTAACGCTCAACAGCCATAAGAATATGACAATCACAATCACTGCTCACAAGACATACAGATACAAATCAACAGTCATACTGACGTGACTCACCCGACATACTGATGACTCACCCGACATATTGATATGACTCATCCGACATACTGACATGGCTCACCCGACACACCCACATCACTCAGCCAACAAACTGACATGACTCATCCAACATACTGTTATGACTCACCCGTCATACTGATGTCTCACCTGACATACTGATATGACTCATCTGATATACTGAAATGACTTACCAACCATAAAACCACCAGGCACAGAGGTATGACTCACCAGTTATAAAATAACCTCTCACCAGGAACAAATGTATGACTCATGAGGTACAGAGGAAGGGCTCACAAGACAAAAAAGCACCGCTCACCGGGCACCGAGGTAGAACACCAGACATACCGGGTAGCACTCACCTCAATGGTTTTCTCTCTATACACACACGTGCTGAACAGTCCTTCAGGAAGGAAGGAGGGCTTTCGGCTACAACGTGTTGTACTCTCATCCGCGTTTTCAGGTATTCCAAAAACCGCTTCATGAAGCTGAGGAAATGGTCAGCTTTTCTGATATTTCCAGGGATGGATCCTGGCAAAAAAATAAACATCACAAAAGAGATATCTTTATACCAGTGATCGTATATGATCCTCGGAGGTGATTTATGGGAACGAAACATTCTTTACCATATCATCATAAGAGTTTTATCTAACAATCCAGTTTTTGTTTTTGTTGCGGAATTTCTAGACAGCCTCACACACCACAAAGCCTTTTGTCCAGCTTACCCTGTAGCACTTGATCAGGCAACACTGGATTGGCCAGTACCACATCCCCCTCTCTGGCAAGGTTGGCTTCTCTCAAACCCTCTACAAGCTGGTCATATTCTCTTTCTAGTTTCTGTGAGTCTGCTTGCTTCAAACTGGAAAACACAAAGACACACGAAAATAGTAGTCTGTCTTCCCTATGTGTTGCTCCTTTTACCTTTTTCAAACTTAACCAAATCCATGAATGGAAAACCCACAGAATGGGAAACTCGTGGGAAGAAATGTTTGAAAATATATATTTTTAAAACTACATGCAGATGTACTTCATATGTTGTGGTAGATGTATGTGTAGCTATAGCCTGCTGAACATACCGATGTATATGCTGACTAAGGGTCTCCAGGTTTTTCTGACATTTGTCCAGGGTTTTCCTCGTAAGGTACACACTCATAGATTCTATGCAAACATTATCTGAAAATAAACAGAACCTGTAGACAAGAACTTTACATGTCCAAAACTAATACAAAAAATATCACATGACTTTCTACCATTTGTCATGCAAATTTCCTGAACATTTTTTTACTGAGCCAGTAACACTGCGTGAAATGGAGTCCAACAATTTTAGAATTATACAAAACAAGAAAGCAATCAGACACTGCAAGAATGCATGTCCCCCTCCCCTATAGAAAAACAGAATATAGCACAATCAGCCATTGCACAGTATTAATTTATCTTTAAGAGACTGAGTGCACTTTAGTGCAAATGCACAACCTGCATAAGATGCGAGTGAAAGAAAATAAAAACAAGTCATACTTTACAGAGGCATGGATTCAATAAGGACATGGACAAATGCGTGGCAAGAAAAATAGCAGAGGGCGGTTGCAATCTGTACCACTTTTTTCATGCTGGTGAACACTAAGTCAAGGGAGGATCTGGGTTTGAACATGAATTTGAGCAATATAGGCATAGGCAGACAACTGCTAAAATAGATCGAAATGTTAAAAAATAACCTGACAGGGCACAAGTTCAGGTCAAATGGCTATGACGGAAAAAGCCATCGCTATATGTCCCTCCCCTTTAAGAGTGGGGACATAACAACATACTAGTATAAAATATTTTTTTCAAATTAAGATTTACTGTTGACAATATGCTAGGAGTGCTGATAAAATAATAATTCAACTTATAAATCAATTTCATTTCACAATAATACACAATATAACCAGTGTTTGTTAAATGCACAATCAGATTACTTGAGCAGTACACAATGATGTGACATGGGCATGTGGATATATAGCAACATTATTTGGTTTTATGTCGTCACAAATGTAGGTAGCCAATGAAACCCAGCAACTACATGTAACTCACTGCAGTAATTACCGATATTATGGGCTTCATCAAACACAACCACAGACTGTTTTGCCAACTCCTTAGAGACTGTATTGGCAATCTTTGGATCCAGGAGGTAATAATAACTGTACACCACAATATTAGCATGAGTGATCTGGAAGTAATTCAGTGAAAATTCACTCACTTTAAGCAAGTGGTCATACACAGCTCATGTGACATTTAACCATTATATGACATTCATAACACCTAAAAGTTCATCTTTGACCATGACGAATTGTTAAGTTTAAGATCATGTAATTCAAAGACGACATACAATGTACTTTGACACATGCATGTGTCAAGGTCAGGCTATTTGTGTTAAACACATCATGTTCATTCTGTTCTTCAAGGTCAAAGGTTAATTATGCTCAAATAATACTTCACCCATAACCCAAGAGAACTGGAATTCCAGATATAGCTGGCTCAGGCAGTTAATGTGCTGGTCTCATAATCAAGGGGACCAACATCAATGTTAGTGCCTGTAAAGTACTTTGTGAAGGGCTGTGGCTTTCTCCACGTTTTGTTCTGTTTCCTCTGCTTTTAATCCTGACCACTGTTGTACACTGAGTGTAACATCACAACAGTGTCTCCTTGTAGCAGTATGGTTCCAATCCTGATATATTTATAGACATTAACGACCACGTCGGTGGGAGGCTCCTGGGTAATTGCATTGAGTAGTACACTAACCACTTGGCGATGGAGGCCCAAACTAGATAATAGGAGTACATCTGCAAATACTCACCGCATGTCGGGCCAAGAAGTAAGGGCAAATATTATGCTTTCTGCCATATTCTTTAAGCTCATCCTAAAACAGACAGTGTGAAAATGTCACACACAGGTATTGGAGAAAATAAAGACATTCTGAAGATATGCATTCAGTCACTGACCAGGACGGTTTGCCTGTTCACAGTATCATGATAATTGTGTCCCTTTACCACGTCACCTGACCACTTCACTAAGCAAAACACTGTGACAAACATCACCTTGTGGACGCAAAGAATCATAGAAATTCAAATTCTTACAACCCTACAAGTGATTCTCAGTTTATTTTTATTTAAGACGAGTTTTTTTTTATGTTTTATTTTATGTTTTATTTTGCTCTAGCTCAGAGTTTTAGCTACGTTAACTACTCGCAGCTGTATTTACTGGCTGACGAAAGTAGTGACTGCAAGATTAGTGGATCACTGCACTTGCACATAGGAGTACAGAAATTTCTTAGCTCAAGATAATGATACACCTTTCAAAACATCTATTGCCTCCTTGTTAGCGCATCTGTCAAGGATTATCTCCCTTCCTTTCAGCCGGCTGACCTAGCATGAAAATGTTGGTGCTCTTACCAGACCATAGATTCCAGAGGGTAAGACTGTGTCTCTGCCCACAGCTTCAAAGTTCTGAAACAGACAAGCAACATACAGTTATCTTCATGCACATGCACAGGTTTCTCTGTAACATCTTCATGACAATGAATGTCACTGTGAATGGTTTGTTGCTTTTCAACAGGGAGCCAGTTTGGATCAGGGATCTTTTGCAATGCCAATTAATCCTGTTGTTACCCACAGTTTACAAGAAACGATGATCTTACCTCAAAATAGTCACAAATGGGCACATTAGGGTCATTCTTGTTTCGCTGTCTGACAAAGGAGGCTGTGAGAGAGTGACAGCGACTGTCCACCACCTTCCCGTCACGATTTTGACTCACCTGGTCAACGCATAAATAGGCAAAGTCATTAAGATAACATATTATTTATTTATTTATTTATAAGGGTTGGTGTTTCGCACTAGCATGCCAACCCCGTTGGCCAAGGAGGCCCAACTTTAATGCAGTAACAGAACAATCCAATGCAGTTAAAATAAAGATTCAATTCTGCATTCCACGCTCATGCATGTGTCCTAACTGACACAGACCTGTTCTGTGGTTTGAAGTTAAAGCTTCCTAGTTCTAAGCACTGCCAATTTGTTTTCTTCATCCAGATTTGCCCATTTGCTATATGCATACTGAATACAAAAAGATACTTTACAGGCTTCATATCCTTAAAAAAAGAAAACAAAAGCAGATCACATTCTCTCCTACCCTCCAAGTTTTATAATGTATAATATCCCACTTTAAACACGTAATTTTCAGTGAAGGTCAATCTTTTGCTGTTGAGAATAGTGGCCCGCTAAAGTAAAACAGAGCTCATGACTAAGGTTCATTAAAAAGATTATAAAATTGTCTCTTGAATGCAAAAACATGTTTGAAATTCTATGAATCCATAGCTGAATTATCTTCATTTGAAGTGTGGAGCATTGTGCTGCCAACTGGGGATCTGAAGGCATCCATGCTTTTAAGCTTATGAGGAACTGACCAATCAGACAACTAGGAGATATTGTGTTATGACCATTGTGTTATGGCAGCAGTAAGTTTCTTGATCATTTCAAGTCATAAATTGACATATACAATTAAGTTACAAACACAACACTAGCAGCTCACTACAGTCTTGGGTGACAAGAGTGTTTCGCGCTTGGAACAACTACGTCACAGCCTACACAGAATGGCGGCATTTCATGCTATTCGATGGAGCATGGTCAAATTTCAGTTTCCTCTGTCGTCCCCTGTGTTAAACATTTTCGGCAAACTTAATTTAGAACATGTACTGCCTTTCACTTTAAACACTAACATTCTATCCTGAAACAGCAGAGATGCCTGCCATCCAGGTCAACAATGAGAATCATCATTCCTTGCATGTGATTAAAGGTAAACCTAAAACCTGGAAGTCCTAGTGAATTTAATACCATCACCACTTTACTTAACGTTCAGAACTTCTCCCTTACATACAAACTCCTCCTGTGTTTCAGTTACCTGTGGATGGATGCAGAGATTTTTCCTGGAGCTAAGAGCCAGTCCCAGTATATTGTGGCTTTCTCCTGTCATCTTCTCATAATACTTCATCAACTGGCAAAGTTCCTCTACAACCTAGAGCAAATAAAATCCCATTTTGTATATCATCATTCACATCTTTATAATCATACTCAAGATTTTCTTTGGTTTAAACGTTAAAGTATGACAAAAGCAACAGGTGTTCTCTATATGTCACCATAATACCAGAAATGAAATGATTGCTAGGCTTATAATGGCAGACTGCATAGGTATGATGGTAGCTACACAATCTGATAATACATCTGCACCTGTGCTGCCACAAAATCATATGCTGTGAAATTGCATTTAAGAAGGAAACATAAAACAGTGCCAAAATCAGATTAAAGAGAGAGAAAATTTATTTGCAGATACCATCTCTGATATTTATTTTGATTTTCTCTTTCAACAGAAAATAGTATTTGGAAACATTTTTGTATGGTGAATATTTGGTACTACCTCTTGGTAACGTATTGTCTTGTATGTATAAAGTTTCATAAAGGTGAAACCTACAACTTTTTCAACAGCTTTCTTATCAAGCATTTCCTTTACATGCATACATCAACATGCTGAAGGCATTTTTGTTTATATACTGTTTAAATACATTTCATCAGCAATGCTGGTCTTATGGTAACACCTTGTGCACCAGTTTTTAAACATACATTAAGCACAATTTGGGATTAATGGCACTCTTTATATGTATAGTATTTACTTCAGCCTTTACCATGACACTTCCCTCTTGAAGCAGAGTGGTCCCTGTAACATGTTTATCACTGTCTCACTTGTGCATCATGCTAATAACCTCAAATATGACATTCCTTGTGCCTTCATTCTAATACTTACCCTAATTCTTCAACCTATTCAACCACCCCAGCAACCAATATTTTGACACATTCTGAGAGAACTAAGGGGTGTAATGAAATAATCTGCACAGTTTTATGAAGATGACATCTTTAATCACACAAACAAATCATTTTATCATCATTTTCATAATCATTGTATGCATAAATTTCACTGAAAAAGTTCCATTACTGGTTGAAAAGGTTGAAAATTTACAGTTACTAGTATCCAACAGAGTAACCAAGAGGTTGATTTTTTTTAATTTTGGCCACGATAGCAGCCCTTGTCTGAACTATCCACTTGTTACAATGGTTGATACCGCTCACTATAGCACTCAATAAAGAAGCAGATACAACAAAGTGTAACTAACATACAAACCTTTTCCAACTCTGGAACTGTTCTTGAACAGTAAATAAGTTTGGTGACATCTCGAGGGTTTGCCTGTAAACATACAATATGAATAGGATAATATCAGTAATGCTGATATCTGAAGTTTCATGAACTCCAGAGGACACCTCAGAGTGCCACACTCAGTCACTATATATGGACACTAAGCCAGGTACAACTTTGTTTAGCCCTGACAATGATTACCAAGCCAGGAGGTACGAACTACCCATGTGATAAGATGACAGGACCCATGGATTTCTCCAAAACACCCTGCCTACATGCACCTCATATGTTTGGAGAGGGCTAAACAGTTTGGACATCAGAATTTTTTTTCATCGTGAATACCAGTATGATAAGTATTGAATCTGTCCAGTATGATTCAACTTCTAACACAACTTGAGGATCATTTTAACAAAACCGATGCTATTCTTCTTTTCTTTTTTGAAATACTGTAACAGCATGGATGGGTTGGATTTACAACAGTCACACTGGTGAGTGACTGCTGGACTCACTTTTGTCATTGTACATGAATTCAGTTGGGTTTTGGGGGGGGGGGGGCTTGTACAACATATGACAGTAAAGACGTACCCTTATATAGGCTACAATCAGCGACAACAGTGATATGGTCTTCCCTGTCCCTGAGGGCATCTCCAGAACGCAGTGACCCTGAAAACAGTGAATACAGGAACAAATGATTTACTTGTATGTCTGAAATGTTCTCTTGATGGGATATTGTAAAAGTAAAGGTGTTACTGTTAGCTGTAGAAGTTCATTGGGGATATAATAAACAATAAACTTCATTATGGGCCATGCATGATAAATGAAGGTCTCTATCTGAACAATTGATCTTAAGCAAGAATTGCCAAAATTAAATGTTCTAAGTAGGCTATAATTTTGAATGATCACAAATATCACCACAGGTGATATGATATGGCTGCATGATATGGCCCAGTGTATTCTATTCTCAAGGTTTATTACAACTACCAGCTTTACCTTTGCATCTATAGATCTTTTCAGCTCCACCATATATGTGTACTGTTCTGGGTAAATGTATTCATATGGGAAATACACTAGCAACCCATCCACATTCAGCCTGCAAGTCACAATGTTCACCAACATAAGTTTACATTATTTAACGTATTTATGACAGTCCAATCAATCTGTTAAAAAGTGCCTGTCTTTCAGCTAATACAATAATCATTTGGGGGCATATTTGTTATCTTGTAATCAGAATGTGCGTTTGTATAGTTAACCCTGATGTGAATCAGTGACTACCAGGGCTGGGGTCTGTATTTTACCCTATATATAGCTAGCATATATGCAAGCACACGCTTAGATGTGATGTTTTGCACTTTCCTGGCCTTTTATTTACAAAACGTACAAAATATTATAAAACTTAATATTTCATTTATTACTTCCTTTAAAAACTTACAAAAAATAAAAATCAGTATACCGGTACAAATGTTCATTTGACCGGGTGTATGTCCATTCCATAATAATAAGGCATTTCATCTGTGAGCACTAGGTTAGAAACAATGCAAAATGAAACGTAATTGAGCCCAACTGTTCAATTTAAAGTAGCCATGTCGCATATACTCACTTCATTTTCGTAATCTACTATTAAGAAGCCTACTATAGACCGATACCACATCAAAAAATACCCCAACGAAATATCTGAAGCTGATCTAGTTTTTCTGTCATTTCGTTTATTTACCGGAAGCACATGTTGCTTTCGCTATCGGTTACTGATGCGCCGGCGTCGTATTCTCCATGACTAGCGTGTGAAGTGATATTCTGCGCGTATAGCGTAAGGAGTAAACATAGACTCGATGTGTGGAGAATGTGGCACAAAGCTCATGGTAGTTTGTGGATGACGGATGATAAACTTCTACGCCTTTGAGATGACTTTCGAAGCGTCTCAGCCGTTTTTTGTAAAATTCAACATCTCGCACAACTCTAAAGATGTCCACCCACTTCATCTGACAGTTTCTGAACAGACCGCGGAACGATTTGGCATTGACACAGACGAAAGCACTTTCGTCGCTGGATTGCGTAAGACCGGTGCCAATGATGACGATATGCTTGTAGTTTCGGTTCGCGTTCGAGGTCGTGGAAATGATCGTATTCCATTTTTAGCAGACGACACTTTCGAATTACCTGATGGTTTTCAAAAACATACAGTTGCTGTGTGGTGTACGTCTTCTTTTTTAGACCACTATAAAATTGAGAAAAATGATTTGTATTTCATTAGAACTCTTGAAGTTTACCCTGTCCAAAAGATTATAATGGGTGCCAAAAATACAGATATTTTGCACTGGACTCAGAAAGTGAAATTTGGCGCTGGTCTGATTGTTTCAGTTTGTCAAGAAAAAGTTCTCATCCGAGAAAATGATGTTTTTTTAGCCCCATATCCTAAGATATTCCTTGAAGATCCCACCTTTGACCAAAGGTATTATTTTGACCTCCATGTATTAGAGTGTGTACCAGTGTGTCAAGGCATGCTCACAGTCAACACAGAAATTGTTGTCATTCTTAGCAATGATGTAAATGTTGACAGTGTACATTTACACGAATCACATGAATTGTTGGGGTCTGTGTCAGAAGTGGTTTCGCCAGAGAGAATCCTTGATGCACATGTGTCTAACATTTGCATATCTGACTTTTCCTCACCCCTCAGTATGTTGTATGCGAAGAAAGTACCTGTGCAAAATGGAGCATGCATAAATGAAAGATTGTCATGCAATCATGACTCTACATTGTCTAATCACTGTGGTAACAGTAATGTTGGGCTAGGATACCCAGCAGGAAAATCTTCAGGTTTTGTTCTCCGTCCAAATGTTTTACTCAAGAAGGACCTGTGGCCTAAGCTGTTATTCCAGATGGACTCACAAGTCTCCTTTGATCCTCTGTACATCGTTGGAATGTCAAGATCGTTGATGCTTAGACATGGGCTGTTTGATGGAGCTTTGGTCAAAGTGTTGTCCCTTGAGCATCAGCCACCACATAGAGGGGCTACTAAAAATTCTGTGACAAAAACTTCAGTGGATGATGCTGGAAGTGACGTAGATTGCCCGTCTCCTTCTCTTGATCGTGGGAGATTTTTGTTCCAGTCTGCCAGGATCTATCAGAATGCCCCAGTCAAACTGGCACAAGTTAAAATGCTTAAGCGAGAGTTCAGTTCCACCAGAGACATCTACATTTCCCCTCTGCTGTTATTCAACCTTCAGCCATGCCCCTCAAGTTCATCGTCACCACTTTGTATGTTTGAGGTATATATTATATGTAACCATCAGCCATGTAGTAATATGAGAGATATTGGATTTATTGAAGTGATATAAAATTAGCACTCTGCCTGAAATGTAACATATGGTTACATTTTACAAGTGTTCATATATCAAAACCATTCATGCATTATCCTTATTATAAGAAGGATTTTCAGGGCAGTATGATTGAGGAAAGATACAACAATATGTCAACTGAAACATGGCCCACTGTATAAGCAGATTAATATCAGAAAATAACCCTGTTTTCAATAGGATTTGTCTGTCCCTTTAAAATCTGCTTTCTTGGTCCAAGGTAACTGAAAGCCAGGGGCTCTGTCTGATGTCGACCAGTAAGACACAATTGTAAAGTGACTGAAATGACTGATATCAAGTGTTATTTCCATTACCGTGTATGTTTTGGAAAAGAATTATTGTTTTTTACTCCCTGTGATTCGTATATATGATTTATTAGTGTCTGTATCGATGTTCTTCGCATGTTTATAATAAAAACATGGTTATAGATGACAGATTGCCATTCTATAAAATTTGCATTTCTGTGTGCAAATATATTTTCACAGAAATACTCTCATCGGCACCCTGGTGACAAGACGAGTTCCGTGAGTAAATCGTGGGATGTCAGACTACCTTTTGCCAGAGAAGTCCAGATTTCATTGGTCAATTCAGGAGATTACAACCCACTCTCCTCATTCACTGAGGCTCTAAAGAAATATTTCCAAGTACCAAGGTACAGTGGATAAAAGAAAAGTGTTCTCAGTCTAAATTAAACAAGACTGATGGTTTAAGTTGCATTTGTCAGGTGATACATGTATTTTCCTTACAGCAGTGAACTGCAGTAGGCGTAATTTTTCTGTTTATATTACTGAAAGTGTGTGTCTTTTATCAGAGTTAAGATTTGTATGTGTGTTATTCAAGTTATTGTGTCTGTCATTGTACTCTTGCATACTCTTTGAGTGTTTTGTGGTAAACAGTACCTCTACACATCAAGAGGCTTTATGTTTTTCAACTTTTGTTGAAAACTTTTCTTTCAGAACGGTTTGTGTTGGTGATGTGCTCGCTGTTAGGAGTGAAGGTATGAAGTTTGTGTCAAAACGGTGATTCAAAATGTAGGTAGTTGAGCATAATTTAAGACATTTAGGAAAAGTAGTTTATAAGTCCTGCCCCAAGTAGCGAACTTTGCTAGGTGCATAAGGGGAGATAACTTGGCATCAGGGGAAATAACTTATATTTAGAAGTCCAAGGTTTTGATTTGGACCTGGTCATTCTTCCCGTTTGTATACATGTTAATGTGGTTTTATTAATTCTTAATTTTTATGGAGAGGTATAGGCTTTTGAAAAAAAAATAAAGACTGTCCTTCCTTTGTCATTTTTGCCTTGTATCAGGTTTTCATATGATTTTTAATTTGCAGGAAAGCTAAAACCCCCCTATTTTTTTTACCAATATCTCACAAATGTATTTAGGTTTTGCTTATAATATTATTGATATCCCAGAAACAGTCTACTTTTTAATTTCCAGCTTGTCATTTTGGTTTCAGATGATCCTCGATTTTGTCAGAATTTAGCTGAGGGTGCAGAGACAAGACATCCAATGATATATTTTAAGGTCATTCGAATAGAACCTGAATCAGGTGATGGACAGACGTATATTGCAGATGACAGACACACAACACTTATACAGGTGTATCTTCAGATTTACATTTCAACATTCACTTTGATTAATGTAATTACTCTCATCAGAGCTGAACTGTTTGGACTCATGAACTGTGTGAACAATCTTGAATAGTGCATGGAATTACTGTAAATCAGCATAAAGGTATGCATGAACTTTTGTTGTTTATTGGAAATTTGGGCACTTATGATATTAAAATGTTGATTTAATTTAGTTACATTGAGCATTTATTATTTATTCAAAACTTAACACTATATTACTTGTATGTGAAATTAAATTTTGATATTGGACGTCAGGTTAGTGAAAATAAACTACTCCTGTTGCAGGTTGGCAGTGTTCACAGTTACATCCCATCCAGAATGGAGAGCTATCTGTCCAAGGGAGATCATCTATCCTACTGGGAAAAATCTCACCTGACCGGCCTGGAAAAATACACAGATGTGATAGAGTCTCTAATCTTACCACATTTGTCATATAGGTATGCTATCCATCTGTCCTTTCATGGTCATAATGTAACTGTTCATTACATGTACATCATTAACCTGAATCATGCTTTATTCCTTTGGGAAGCAGGAACAAAATATAGTGGTAAGATGTCCAATAATAACCACAAAGCCCTCTAGGAGAGGGATCAGTCCTGGCCTTAGACAGGCAGTTTCTAGATTTGCCCAGTTGCATTGTTTGTGGGACCTTGGTCGCGGGGTCAGTTCGCATGTTCTAGCATTGGTTGAAGACCACTTGCTGCCAAGTGTGTGTACTGTTTTACTCAGGTACTCGAGTTTCCTCCACTCAGAACTGACTGCCATGATATAAGGTGAAAATTATTTTGGGTAGTATTGAACAACAATAAAATCGATGAGATGAATTCATAGCTCTGTCTTGTTTGATATAAGAGCTGCAAATTTCAAGTAACTGAAATTAGTAATTCACACAAAGATCTATTAGTCATTCATGGAAACCTATGCTGGAGCTTTTATGGTAATAATTCCAGGGGTCGAGGTCGTTCAGGCGTATCGCCCTGTATTCTGCTGACAGGCCAAGCTGCTGTTGGGAAGACCACTCTGGTCAGTTGTGTCACAAGGAAGCTGGGGTTACAGGTGTACAAGGTAAATAATATCTAACCTGGAAATCTGTCACTTCCGCAGTCGTGCATAGGCCTCATATGTATTTACTAATGTATTATAATTTGCTTTTAGTAAAGGTGTAGCAAAATAGAGATTAAAATCAGGGTATGATAAAATAATTAATAGTTTTATGTTTTTTTGCAGGTGAGCTGTAACATGCTGACAGGTGACACAGCAGGGGCTACAGAGGCCAGACTGAAGAACACCATAGAATCAGGTACTGGTGATATAGGGATGTTGTCAGGTGTGTGGTTTGTCAGGCCATTAGGACAAGGAAGGAACAGTGGGATTTCCTGATATTTTAACAATCCAAAACACTTTCTGTACTCTTTGTTCTTTGGTGACAATAAACAGTGTTTGTGTAGTCAGTTGTGAAAGCTAACATTTGCTTAACACTACTTGTCCTTCACCAATGTGGTGTGCCTATCTGTACTTCACATGTACAGAAGTTGATCCGTAACTTGCCAGAGGTCTTTCATTACATAGCGAGGGGACTCCAATGTCTTCAGCCATAACACTGACCATCAAACATTCAAATAAAGACAAACAAGCATCAAGTGAACATATGTTGTAATTGCACATTTTTTGTTTTTCAACAAACCTGTTGTCACATTCGCATCAGTACAAGGTCAGTCTTCGCCATAGCTTGAATTGTAATCATGTTGTCTGTCAGATTATCCCCACTCTTCATTCCAGCTGCGTTTTATTCTCCATGTGTCTTACTTCTTCAAAACATTCATGTCCTTGGGAAGGACCGTGAAAGAAATGTTGAAGGTAAAAAATTATTTGTAAATCATTACATGATTAACAGTCATACGGCTATATTATTAAGATATTATTGGCTCACTGTTGGAAAGAACATTTACAACTTCTGTTTCAAAATTTACCTATAACTTTGTAAGCAATTATTCAAACCCAGCATTATATAGATTTATTTCCATTTTTCAAAAGTGTATGTCCTGAAATGTTTTTTTGGTGCTTTTGTTTGATATATGAACAACTGTTTTCAGATACAAGAGTGGCAAAAAGTTTTCATGACATGACAAAACTGCTTTCCCTTGGAGATTTTCCTGTGATTGTGATCGCCACAACCACACATTCCAAGCTTGTATCACATGATATCCAACAAAGTTTTCTTCACCATGTGGCTATAGAGGTATGTATATTCAAGCTCCTGGGGTGGAGTGATAAATAAACACAATGTGAACGAAGATCAGGGAATTATTTTCATGATAAATATGGTTTATTCCATCCCATCATCGTGCTCAACACCTAAGTTTCCATGCTATCTGCAGAAAGCAAGGTCTTTTAGTAAAGGTATGAGGCTGTCTTCCAGATTGACCTTTCGTCTTTCAGATTAGAAAAAAATGTTATTTTGTTCTTATACATGTCAATTTTGTCAAATTCTGTACATATAACATTTGTTAGTTCATGAGAGATTTGACAGCTCTGATTTCTGTATGTGACATCAGAAATTTGACAGCCCTGATTTCTGTAAGTGCATGACATCTGAGATTTGGCAGTCCCAATTTCTGTATGTGTCCTCAGAGATTTGATGGCCCTGATTTCTGTATGTGGCATCTGTGTTCTTCATTTTCCAGGTACCTTCAGAACGTGAGAGATCTAAGATGATACAGGGTCTGTTAGCAGAGACTAACTTCTCCTCTGATGTTGATGCAGCTCACATCGCACAGAGAACAGCTGTATGTACACGGGCCGTCTGTCAAATACTTGATATGTTCAGTAATACTAAGCACTGGTTTACTTTGCAAGAGACGTGCTTATCAATATCTGTCATTTACAAATAGTAACTAAGAAGGAGATAATATGCATCCAGGACACTTCTTGTAAGACAATTTTTTCTGTTTAATTTCTTCATTTTTTGTTTGGCATGTCTTAAGGAAAAAGTTTTGAATGCAGCAGGGTGATTCAGTGTACACCAATATGTCATAAATATGTAAATGATGGCATTCTGTTTCAAAATTTATCTCTCACTGAAATCGTTGTATTTTTTGCCATTTTAGATTAGAAAATGGATGTTTTGAAGGTTTTGAAAAATGACCCTAGGGCTGATTTTGGAAAGTGTAGACTTGCTCCTCCAGTAGCAGCACTCACAGTAAGACTATTCTATGTTTTATCGTCCAGGGTTTTGTTCTGGGGGACTTTGTAGCCTTGATGGCTGTTGTGAAGAAAACAGCTATCATGAGGATCTGCAAACAGTGGTGAGACAAGTGGTTTATCATACATGTATTTTAATTGCAGACAGTAATTACCTTTTTAAAAATGAAGCTGTGCTACAAACTATGGAGAAAGCTCTCCTTAAACATCACATACACATGAAAGTCAAAAGAAAACAAATGGTGTATATGATCTTTCAGATGATCAGTATTGCTGATAATTAACTGTATGCTTTGCAGTGAAGGCCCTCAACAAGCTGACAATACTATGTGTGGTTGCAAAATAACTGACTATAGTCTCCTTGAAAGGCGGAAATCTTCTATAATCTTACACCTGGCAGCCAAAAGACAGGACAAAGTCATTGTTGGCCAGATGTGCTCAATGTATGGCCACTTATGGCTGTGTAGTTTGGATGATCGGACATTGTTATCCACCCAATGATAATGTGCAAAACCATAAATTATCATTGTTACATTGGCTTAATTCTTTACTTTGCAAGCCGTGTGTGGCCAACAGAGGTCCAGGAAGAAGCTTTGAGGTCAGCAGGGGTTAAAGTTCAGATGTCAGACATTCTCCAGTCCCTGGATATTCTTCAGTCTGCCCACTCCAGTTCCATGGGGTCACCAAACGTAAGACAACAGCAAATTCAAGGACTTATACTACATGCATACACATCATACATATATCATACACATCATACATAGACCATACACATATATCATACATATAACATACACATCATATATATTTCGACTTTGGCTGATAATTGTAAAGTTTAAATTCTTTACTGTATCAAGATGAAAATATTTTTTACTTGTGCTCTTGGATATAGTTTGTCAATTATTACATTGTAGTAAATACATAAGGTATCAGAAATTTAGTGCAAGTTTGTTTAAAAATAGTATCTTCTCTACAGTATGTGCGAAAATGCACAGCTACCTTCAGTGATGCATCTTCCCTCTGAATTTGAAGGTAGCATGGGCACGGTATGACAATACATCAAGATGACCAATGACTGATTGACCACACATCTTTCTTGACCGCTTTCCTGCAGAGCTTTGGTCTGTGAGCTAAAGACAGACAATTTGCTTGTTTCTATTTCAGATTCCTGACGTAAGATGGGAAGACATTGGTGGGTTGTCTGAAGTAAAGTCAGAGATCCTGGACACAATCCAGCTGCCATTACAACACCCAGAGCTTCTGGCGGCTGGCCTGCGTAGATCAGGTTTGTCAACTCTGCCAGGTCACAAGTACTTACTGTCTCTCAATCGTGTGTGTCTGTTAGGGTAATGCCCTACATAGGTAGTTAGTGTCTGCAGAGATACAGATGTGTTCTTCTGTTGTAGCCTCTCATCACGGTAGTGGAACACTTCAAATCCAACTGCTGGTTCATTCTCTCTATTCTTAATGGTGTAGACTTGTTTTTTTCCAAGAAATATTAAGAAAATTTTGTATGTGTTTGTTTTCTTTCATTGACAGGTGTTTTGCTGTATGGCCCACCCGGCACAGGGAAGACACTGTTAGCCAAGGCTGTCGCCACTGAGTGTTCACTTAACTTTTTAAGGTAATGAAATGTATGTTCAGATGTTCAGATGAATGAAGTGTGGAGGCAGTCAAACAGCTGTGTGAATTATACATGTATTCAGATATTGGCATTTTGTATACAAATCTCAAATGGATGAAAATTTGGGTGTATATAAGAGTCTTCACTAGTGTACCCTTTTCTGTTTATCAACATGTTTTCTCACTTCAGTGTAAAAGGTCCAGAGCTGATCAACAAGTACATTGGGCAGAGTGAAGAAAATGTAAGAGAAGGTAAGAAGAGAAGATTTGCTGTGTGTATTTGTTAAAGAATGACTGTGGAAGAGTTTTTGAGAAGTCAAGTTTGGGATTTATGTGGAGCATGTATGATTTTGGTTCACCTGATATTAACGTCTTGATCTGAACAGTTGTTGGGTTACCTCCCTGTAAGGGGAACTGTGGGAAGCCTGTCAAAATGCAGCATTTTCAGGTTCTTCCCGAGTTACTTATGTACTTCAGACCCTGAAAAAGATAGGTGCAAAGGAAATTGAATCTAATTTGTCAAGTCATGGCATTTTTCCAACATCAGCTGGTTCAAAGAATCATTTCCATCTTCACATAATGTTGTCTTGAATGAAATTATTTGCTGAAAGAGGGTATACAACACAAGTTACCATTGATAAGAACGGTACTACTATTGTATTCAAATTATACCAGAAATCTACTGAAGTACAAATTTTGGGCTAAAGCAGTGAAGTCCAAACCATGTGAAATTTGTTTTGTTAACTCAGTGTTCCCAAACATTTTTAAGTCTCCGTCTGTTTGAATATCTATATTGCCCCATGTATTCTTACTCCGTTCCCGCTGTTTCTGTTTGCTCCAGTATTCAGTCGAGCGCGGGATGCCAGCCCCTGTGTGATATTCTTTGATGAGTTGGACAGCCTGGCCCCCAATCGAGGCCGTAGTGGCGACTCTGGAGGTGTCATGGATAGGTGAGGATTATCTCCCCTTGAGAATCACAGCTTCTGAACCAAATATTTCATTTTAATGTTACTTTTGATCACCAAAGACATTGTTAAATTGGTTTGTGTGTGAGCCTCTTGTTAACAAGGTACAGGTTGTGTGTCTCTTGGGGGAGGTTTTCAGAAACATTAGGGTTTTCCAAACCATCTGATATTCTTACACACAGTTTGCCTTCTGCTGGCTCGGTTAGTGAGACAGTTTGTAAGATGCCTAAGATATATCCTTTCTTAGAACTCAACAATGACTTCTTTGTTCATTTGTATCTAACATCAGGCTAAAAATATTGCACTTGTACCAGAGTAATGAAGTTATTGTTAGACGAAACCATGGTGAATCTGAGGGAAACTACAGCACACCACCAGGTACCTGACAAACTTACTGACGTAAAGGTGAAGCCAGAGACAGCTGGATCTGAGCACACAACTTCAGTGCTCAAGGGTCTCTCCTCTGCAGTAAGACTCAAGACAAAAATCAGTCAGTCAGAGGCCTACTTATTGTATATCAGGGGGTTGTAACAGAGCTAACCTCTCCTTGGCTTACTACAGAGTTGTGTCCCAGATGCTGGCAGAGCTGGATGGCTTACACAAGTCACTGGATGTGTTCGTGATTGGAGCTACAAATAGACCAGACCTCCTTGATCCAGCCTTGCTCCGTCCTGGGAGGTACGCAGTTATCTCCCTTCATTGTAGTAGCTGTGCACATCCGTAGGTATTCTCAGTGACGTATTACAGTTTACATCATCAGAACAACTTTCCTGCTTGCATCATTTGTAGCATCTGTATATTATATGAGTATAGAGGATTCAAGAAACAATGTATGTACTGGAAATGTGCTTGAAATTGTGGAAATGTAAATCATACATCCTTGACATGACAGGTGTGTTAGCACTTTATGATGCAAGCATATGTGAAAATATCATAGGAATGCAGCTATATTTCTACAGACATTTTCACCAATAAGCGAGTACCTGAAGTCATATGACATGCTCCATTCCAGGTTTGACAAACCGTTGTTCATAGGGGTCAGTACTGATAAACCGTCCCAGGTCAAAATCCTGAAGGCATTAACAAGGAAGTAAGTTTGTATATCAGCTGACCTGATCTGTGTGAAATTTAGTACATATGTATCTTTCATTTTTCTGCACGATGTGGGACATGGGAAATAAAATAACTTTGAGACAAGATATGTAATCCCCTAACATTAATGAAATTTACTCTGGTAATCCAATACAGCATACAAATGCTCTCTCAGAGTAGAAGTTAATCAGCTTTTTGAAATCAGTTTTGGCTCGTGTAATTTGTAACCATGTAGATGTATGCAGCTTGAGATTCTGCTACATTTGTTACGAGATCTTTCTGTGTTTTTTGGCAGGTTTACGTTTGATTCGGACATTGACCTTCAGGTTGTGGCAGAGCAGTGTCCAATGACCTTGACTGGAGCAGATTTCTATGCCCTCTGCTCTGATGCCATGCTAAATGCCATGAAGAGGAAAATTGATGAGCTGGAAGCAGGTAGATGTTACGGATGAAAATAAGATTCTGTATGATGTACAGCATACTTGGGAACTATGTCGATGGAACACTGGTTGATTGTGTGGCAGTGAAAAACAGTAGAGAATGATTTAATGCATTTTTAAACTTCCACAAATACACATACATGGCGATGCAATGTCTCGGTAGTTCTATGTGCCTAGCACTATGAGCACTTCGTGAAAGCAAGCTGAAAGAATTCAGATGACACTGCTTTGGTCCACATCACATCCATTAAGAGAACAAGGGCTGTCTCACACTGTCTGGCTGATCTGTTGGTTAATGCAATCCAGTCAATCAAGCCACGTAACAACTTGATCCCCCTTGTGGAATATGTCACTGGGACAGGTTATTTGTATCCTCAAGATACGTGTGGAAAATTCTTCTCATGTTTTTGTTTTTTTGGCTTTCAGGCGAGTCAGTTGAGCAGAGCTCAGTGGCTGTGAGACAGGGGGACTTTGTAACAGCCTTGAGTAAACTCAGTCCATCAGTATCGGAGGCAGAGCTTCGTCGCTATGATCAACTCAGGAAGTCACTGGCACCACGAAAATGAACCCTGCTGCTTGAAGCAGGCATTTTGGTCCAACTAGCACAGTATTCTTTCCCCTTACGCTTCGTTTCAACTGACATGCTATTATTATGTCCCCCCCCCACCACCCACCCTCCTTGGGTAATTGCTTTTTCCAACCCTCTGTCCCGCTCGACTTTGTGCGGTGCATATAGTGTGCAGAATGATCAGAAATTGTGCACTGTCAGGTTATTTTTTCGCGTTTCACTATATTTTAGGAGTTATCTTCCCTTGACCATATTTTCAACATTTTGTTGAGCATATCCCTGCAACTATTAGACATGGGCTTCTCAAACTCACACAAGATGTGCAAAATGACCTAAACTTGTGCAGTCAGGTTTTTCCTCTTAATTTAATCTATTTTAAGAGTTGCCTACCCTTGCACATATTACTCAGACTTATACCTCCTGACATTTTTCTTGCCATATCATACTGGCGATGTTGTATGCAGAAATCTGTTGTGATTATTATATTAATTAGTGTGAACAAGTGTTAATGAAGAAAGCTGTTTATGCAAATGAACCTTCATGTTCAAATTTATGTTCAGAAATAATAAGCAATATCAGCTTAATTAAGGTATATTTGAAATATATGTGGACCAAGTTGCAAAATATGTTGTCTGTACTCAAGTCTTGCTTTGTGTCCAGAGATTGTGTGTCTCAGATGAAGCACGTCAGTGAAATTCATGTGGCATTTCTGTGATGATATAGATATGGCACTGTGTTATTGATCACTGTAAGGTCATGGACATTAGTGTTTCAATAGAGAATGTGACAGATATGAATTTGTGATCTTGTTGAAGGAGTCAGGTCATATTTTGCAAACTTTGACAGTAATCATGTTTTGTGTTGTAAGTGATATTATGGCCATGATACAGTGCGAATACCTGATTTGATGCAACAAAAAGCAGAAGACAAGATGTAACAACAAATAGAAGGTATCTTATTTTGTTTCAATTCAAGTTTCCATTTACTTAAGAATAAATGTAGAAGTCTGTAAATGTCTGATGCAACTACACAACTTTACACATATGAGAGCAAAGGAAATAAATTTTATCCCAGGAATGTACACTTTGGTGTCTTTTTAGGTTTTTGGTCTGTTATTTGTGACCTGTTTAGGTCATCAGATGTCATCAGATCTATCTTCCCAAAAGTCTTCAAAACAAATTCATGTGGCTTGATTAAAGATGGTGACCGGCATTTGGGTAGGAAGCCTACTGACAGTAAACATGGTGCAACAATATTTTACCGTCATGCCCCATTATTGGCATACTGTATAATAATATTTAGGACTTCTCATAAGCAGTGCCGAAGACAATATCTTCTAAGCAACTGGACTCATTTCATGGAAAACACATATTTGCGATCACAGAATCTGATGATTGTGGAGAATTTCAGATTTGTTTGATTTTTGTTCAGTGCCTTTATAGTTAAGAATTTTCATGATGGCAGTCTGTCTGGGTGGAGGTCTGTAAGAGAGCTGCATTCACTCACAAGAAAAAGTTGTCCAACTTCCTCACCCATAAATTTCCAGGAATAGATTTCATTACAAACACAGTTAAAATGACACGATCTTCATGTTACATAACACCCTACTGGCATTCAAATTAGTCGTGTCCATGTCTGCAGTTTCTGCATTATGTGGTCTAATGTCAAGCTACATAATTGACAGATTATTACCAACAACTAATACCCATTTTGTCTTTGAGTACCTCATTGTTCACTTCAAAGAAATAACATAGAGAATTAACACTGAATAAATGAACTGCTTAGAACATACGTGTCACAGCCTTTTTATTATGTCATCATGTGAAGACCAAGTGAAGCAGAAATTCTCAAGGCTACACACACATATGTACCTTAACGGCCACACTGACAAATGAGACTCGTCACATTTTTGTCCACTTACACCGACATAGAAAAACTGGATTTTGTCCACCTCACACTATGAAACATAGCACTCTGTTGTACAGATACATGCAACAGACCTGGTAAACAGTCTCCTTAAAAAAACATGTACCATAAAAATAAAACTTGGCCTTCTCCAAGCTACTGACACCAGCAAAACCTAGTACAGCTGTGAACAGGAGGTACGGATACAAAGTCTCCTCCACACTGTACAGATGGGACCTGTCATTCCCCTTCTCTTGGCCTGCTTCATCACCAGTGAAACCTAGCACACATGTTTACAGTTAGCAGGTCTAGTTGACACACAGTCCCCTGCAGGCCTGAAGTTCTGCTGCCTCTAGATCTAGTTAACGACTCAGACAGTCCACACACAACAGTGAAACAAGTACACTACTGTAGACAGCAGATCTAGCTGATACAGAGTCCCCTCCATACTGTGAAGATGAGATGCGCCAGCCTCTGCATTCAGGTCTGCTTCTCGGACAGCCAACCACACAGTTATACATAGCCATTGACCAGAAATAGAGCAGGTCTGACAGATACACAGTGCCCTTCTCTATCTGTCATGCTTCAGTTTCTTCCTGCAGATCTAGGTCATCTTCTTGCTGACATTTCACCAGAAAACACCAAAACATATCACGTGGCAGGTCTGGCTGATAAATAATGTCCTTCACACTACAAAGATGAGACCTGTCGTTCTGCAGCCTCTAGGTCTGGTTCATCAACTGTCTTGCTGCTGAGATCAAGTCCTGGCACACCGTACAGAAATGTGGCTAAGAGTTTCTTGAAGACCTCAGGCTCATAGTCTGCGTACCGTTTGACTTTATATTCTGGACCCTTCCACGGCTTGGGTAGGTGTTTCTGGTACATGAGATTGTCTGCGTCTACCCACACCAAGTTCTTCACTCCTTCATCACTGCTGAAGTTCAGAGTGTTCAGTTGGAAATTAATAAAGTCAAAGTTGTTGTGGTTCATGTGGACAAGTTGAACACAAACTGGTTCTGGTAGTGTGGACACATTCTCCTGAAACATAGGCCATGCAGTATAAGCTACTACATTCCTGGGGCCGGTTTTATGAAGAGGGTTCATCACTGTGTCAAACGTACCTCTACAATATGTGACGTAAGCGACACCCTCTTCGTAAAACACTATCACTGCTATAATTCCCATTGGGCACTGAACTGATTACTTAAAGTGATCATGAAGCAGATTTCAGCCGCTAAAACTCCCTCAGCTGCTACATAAACAGATCTACAGATACAGATCAAATATCACACTGGTAGATGCCATTCAGAAAGTGGATTTTATGAACATCATTATTGTTGAGGATTCCACTTTCTGGATATAACACAATGGTCTCAGTCAATTTTCAGCACTTTTCTCTGCTATATCCAGAATGCAATACTGTTACAAATCACCAAGGTCTTATCTTATGTTGTAGAGATTTTTTACTTTGAAACTGTCTAAATCACACACATCTATTAGGACAAATTGAATGGCAAATTGGTACAGCAGGAATCTCTCTCCTCACACAGCACTGTCAACTACAACATCCATGTTACACCGGTTGGCCAGGTTCACCATACATACCCCAAACCTCCTCCTAGCTTCTGCCAGACAGTAGCCAAAGCTGTACAGAATCCCCAGTGCATTACGCTGGTCAGCCTTCCAGCGTGGGTTGGATGAGCAGAATATCACCTGAGGATGAGGGTGATGCACTGCGTCTACAAAACCTACAATCAGCAGGGGGCCACTTACAGGTAGATTATCACAGGCAGTTCTCATAATTATGAAAGCTGTATCTACATGTCTTCAAATGTTGATATGTTATTCTCATGTTCTACCCAAGGCTTTAATAAGGCACTAGTACTTTCTTCAAGTCTTACTGGTGTATTACTCCCATCATGTCCGTCATATTTATACTTATCAAGTTACATGAATGTAATTTTTTATCCTTTTATCATTTGTTGAGGACAGCTTTTCCTCTATCAGACATTTCTCCTCCCACAAAGCCTATGTTCTCCTTAAGCCCATCACAACGTCATCTATTTCTTCTCCAATTCCTGGCCCATCCTTAAATCTACCAACTCATCTAGCCAACCTAAATGTTCACCACATTATACCCAAACTCGATCAAATTAAAGTTTTGCTTTCTACACCAAAAACAGAAATAGAAATAATAGGATTCACTGAAACTTTTCTTAAAGAAGATATTTTGGATGCTGAAATAAGCGTCGATGGATATAACTGTGAACGTAAAGTTTGGAACAATAAAGGGGGTGGTGGAATAGCAGTATATGTATGAGATTCTCTGCCTTATAACTGTTGGTATGATCTTGAAAACAGTAATTTACGAATACTAGGGCTTGAAATCAAGCTTGCTAAGTCAAAGCCATTCTTAACCTGCTATGTATACAGACCTCAAACTCTCCTTCAACAGTGATGCAAGAATTTGAAAATAAACTTGATATAAAATGTATATCATGAACAAAAAGAACTAGTTCTCCTGGGTGATTTTAATGTGGACTTGAGTAAAATCACTCCTTATGATAGGTGGACGTATAACATATTCTGTAAATCTGACTCAAACTTGTGACGTCTTCACCCCGAGTCACTTCATCCACATTAACTCTCATCGATCGTATATATGTGACCTCAACTGAGAAAGGGTTGTATCTGCTCAAGTCCCTGTTCTAGCCATAAAGGATCATTTTCCAGTCTGTACCACTCTCAAATTGAAGATTAACTACAGTATGAAGCATAAACATGTTACAATCCAGTATAGAACATGTAAAAGATTTCAACGAAAATCTTTTCCACCAAGACTTGATGGATTTGTCCTGGGAAACTATAGATGACATAATAAATACTGAAGCAGCTGTCAAATGTATTCCAAAATGTTCTAAATAAACATGCATCCTTGAAAACAAGACCAATCAAATACCTTTCAAAACCATCATGGGTTACAGAAGATATTCTAAACTCTATGCATCGGCCAGATATGTACAAACGAAACGGACATGAGGCAAATCACAAACACTGGAAAAATAAAGTGAACAATAAAAACTGCTTGTGCAAAAAAGCGGCAATTCTCAAATGCCTTGAAAGAAAATACATCTTCCCCAACCAGAATCTGGGAGATCTTGAGAAAATGTAATTCTATACAAAACAGTCTACAGCCTGATGCTATCACTCATGAGGGTGGCAGTGTAATAAATGATCCAGCTAAAATCAGCCATATTTTCAAAACATTTTTTCTCAAATGTAGCCCAACATTTGATGGATATTAATAACATAAACAAAGACAATTTTGCTCAAAGTCTTGAAAAACTCATGAAACAAGTTGAGGAAAAAGTTCCTCATGATACCAAATATCTAGTATATTTCTGTTTTAAAAACCTTTTAAACCTTGATAAAAAATGCCAGTTATCTGGACAATATCAATGCTAAATTTCTTTCATCAGCTGCCCCTATTATAGCAAAATCTTTGAACATGCTAATTAGCAAATGTCCCATGACCAGTTTTTTTCCAGATGTGGAAAAGTTAACCATTCCCAAAGGGGGTCCAAAAAATAAAGTTGAAAACTATCATCAATTATCTGTCCTACCCATTGTTGTAAAAAGCATTAACAACATGTACATAACAGTTCATATGAATATCTCTCAAATTTTAAATAACTGCATAAAAATCTATCTGGTTTTCGCTCCTTGTACTCTTGTGATACTGAACTGCTGAAAATGGTTGAACATTTGTGTAGGGTAATAGATAATGGTGAAGTTTTTGGAACCGTACTTGAAGACTTCAGGAAGGCATTTGATACTGTTAATCATGATGCATTACTCAAAAAAACTTAAAGCATACACACTTCATTCAACTGCTCTTAGTTTCTTCCAGTCCTACTTATCTAACAGACAAAAGAAGGTTGATGTTGGAGAAATGTCTGATGCTATGGATATTACGGCTGGTGTCCCACAAGGCTCCATATTGGGGCCTTTACTTTTTATCGTTTACATGTATATAAATGATCTACATTTATTTATTAAAGACAGTGGCAATTCTATTGACAACTTTGCTGATGACACAATCATACACTGCTCCTCAGGCAATATGTCTGACGCTGAGCGCAATTTTAACAGCTTTAGGGATTGCATTAAAGACTGGTGCGTCTAAAACCTCATGTTCAATAATCCCCGAAATCTAAACACATGATACTGATCTCCAGGCAACGGCTGCAATTAATCAAACATGTTCCTTTCTCTGTTATGCTTGATGGAAATAAACTCTTAACACGTCAGAAATGCTAAACTGCTTGGTATTTATGTTGACAAATATCTTCCTGGAACCCACAAATCAAAAATGTGTGCAAAAAGGTTACTAAATTGTTAGGGATTCCAAAAAGAAAGAGAGTAATATTTTCTCTTACATTCTTCCTCACTTGGATTACTGTTGTTCAGTATGGGGAAAAAAACAGAGAAAGGACAGTCAAGCTACAGAAAAGAGCTAACTGTTTAGTTCTACACAAAAGCACACACACACCTGGAAAAATTTTACTTTCAGGATTAAACTGGCTGCATTTTAATAAGAGGGTGGAATCCAAAATTCTTTGTATTAACTGTAAAGCAATAAGCTGCACACTACTGTTCTCAGATCAACTCCACATATCCATCTCCCTCAAGCACGGATAAATTACATGGCAGCAAGTTTTACACATACATGTATAGGCATCAAACTACGGAACTGCCTTCCAATACTTGTAAAAGAAGCCCTTTCCCTATCAAGCTTTCAGTCATGCTCCTTAAAATTACAGTTATCTTCAGACAACAACTGAAACGTACATGTATGCATGTATGCATTGACTGTATCAACCATCTAGGTAATATCTCATCTCTCTTAACTTTACTTGTTCAGAATCTACATGTGATATGTTAAAACCTACATAGTAACCCAGCATGTGTCTAAAAATATCTGTCCAAATGCAGCATTAAATACTGTTCAAAAAGATGCCCTCGAAAAACCAGACAGACTTTTGAGAAAACACTTATAGGCATACGCCTAAATAAAATTACACCCACATGTGCGAAAAGTGTTTAGCTCAAGACACGGTACATCTACTTTATTTATTTGTTTATTTCATTGGTGTTATACGCCGCACTCACGATATTTCACTTATACGAGGGCAGCCAGTATTATGGAGGGAGGAAACCGAGCAGAGCCCAGGAGAAACCCACAACCACCCACAGGTTGCTTGCAGACCTTCCCACGTACAGACATGCACTTTAAGAAGTGATCACAAGTTAACAAGGAAACCTGTGCACAGATATATGTAAATTAAGGATCTTCTGGTTTGTAACTTCTCCTGTTTACCTGTTGTATTTTGTATGGTGTAGTTGTTATTGCTGACTATGCTATTGGTAGGAGCTATTGGCCAGATGTCTGGTAGAGTGTGAGCCACACTCTGGTCCACCAGCTCTTCATCTCCAAATACCGGCAAGGGAGAATCAGCTGACACCAGCCAGTTCATGAGACCCTGAATATTAATGAGCTGATCACCTGAGAAAACAAACAGAAAAGTTAATTACGAGGATCACAAACAACCAGGTTAGGTATTTAATTACCATAAGCGAGAAGTCTTACTCAATATTTTCCTTCTTTTAAGGCTGAATTCTTTCCATTTCCAAAGGAGAGACACATGTTTGTTTAGCAATTACATGTATATTTCAAATAAAAATATAGCATCACTGGAAAAAAGGGAACAAAGAAAATAAATTCCTCTCAGAGTTCCATTAAACTTACTACGGAAGTAAGAAATTATGTGTATTATTTGAAGTATCAGCATATTGATTGGTTGGATATGTTGGGGGAAAATAATTTGCTGCTCATTAACAGAATATTAAATAAAACTATAAAAAACTATGCCCCTTCCAGGATTCTGTCTGGCTGTGTACATACATCTTAATAACTGTTACACAGACCTCTGAAATAGAAGTGAGTGCCCAGATATGGCCACCTCACCGTGCGCCGGTGTTTGAGGAGGGAGGGAAATCTACCAGCCAGACTTTGACACTTTAGCAGGAGGCTTCTGATAAATATATCACTGCAAATGAACACATAGAACATATAAGACTTAATGTTACTTCAATGATATAATCCATCTACAACACATGTATCTACTTTTCTGTGTTATAGAGACTGAATCTTTGGGGGAAAAAAGAATTTTTTGGAGGGAGGGACACAAGAGGCTTACAATTGGGGGGGAACCAATCATTTGCAATCACTGAAATAATTTCCCATTGAACACACTGGAGGACTATTCATTTAAGATCTCACAATGTTAACACAATGTGATACAAGTCTAGGTACACACGTACCTACATTGGTGTATTCCTGCATACATAACCACTTCCATGAATCAAGTACACTGACAACTGTTCAGGCAGAAAGCCAGTGTCAACAGCACAGGACCTGATACAAGCATACTGATGCACAGTGGGTATTCCTGCTTACATGGCCATTTGCTGAGGAATTCCATACTCCCTGCTGAAATGCCAGCCAATATTCTCTGTGTCAAAGCGCTTGGGGAGTTTCGCCATGGTGGGGTTCCACTCTTGTGACAACATGACACACTGCTGTACCAGCTTGTCCTGTAAACACACAACACAACCACTCTTGTGACAACATGACACACTGCTGTACCAGCTTGTCCTGTAAACACACAACACACCTATTCTTGTGACAACATGATACACTGCTGTACCAGCTTGTCCTGTAAACACACAACACAACCACTCTTGTGACAACATGATACACTGCTGTACTAACTTGTCCTGTAAACACACAACACACCCATTCTTGTGACAATATGATACACTGCTGTACTAGCTTGTCCTGTAAACACACAACACAACCACTCCAGCGACATGATACACTGCTGTGCTAACTTGTCCTGTAAACACACAACACAACCACTCTTGTGACAATATGATACACTGCTGTACTAGCTTGTCCTGTAAACACACAACACAACCACCCCAGTGACAACATGATACACTGCTGTACTAACTTGTCCTGTAAACACACAACACACCCACTCCTGCGACAATATCATACACTGCTGTACTAACTTGTCCTGTAAACACACAACACAACCACTCTTGTGACAAGATGATACACTGCTGTACTAGCTTGTCCTGTAAGCACACAACACAACCACTCTTGTGACAAGATGATACACTGCTGTACCAGCTTGTCCTGTAAACACACAACACAACCACTCTTGTGACAACATGACACACTGCTGTACCAGCTTGTCCTGTAAACACACAACACACCTATTCTTGTGACAACATGATACACTGCTGTACCAGCTTGTCCTGTAAACACACAACACAACCACTCTTGTGACAACATGATACACTGCTGTACTAACTTGTCCTGTAAACACACAACACAACCACTCTTGTGACAACATGATACACTGCTGTACTAACTTGTCCTGTAAACACACAACACACCCATTCTTGTGACAATATGATACACTGCTGTACTAGCTTGTCCTGTAAACACACAACACAACCACTCCAGCGACATGATACACTGCTGTGCTAACTTGTCCTGTAAACACACAACACAACCACTCTTGTGACAATATGATACACTGCTGTACTAGCTTGTCCTGTAAACACACAACACAACCACCCCAGTGACAACATGATACACTGCTGTACTAACTTGTCCTGTAAACACACAACACACCCACTCCTGCGACAATATCATACACTGCTGTACTAACTTGTCCTGTAAACACACAACACAACCACTCTTGTGACAAGATGATACACTGCTGTACTAGCTTGTCCTGTAAGCACACAACACAACCACTCTTGTGACAACATGATACACTGCTGTACCAGCTTGTCCTGTAAACACACAACACAACCACTCTTGTGACAACATGACACACTGCTGTACCAGCTTGTCCTGTAAACACACAACACACCTATTCTTGTGACAACATGATACACTGCTGTACCAGCTTGTCCTGTAAACACACAACACAACCACTCTTGTGACAACATGATACACTGCTGTACTAACTTGTCCTGTAAACACACAACACACCCATTCTTGTGACAATATGATACACTGCTGTACTAGCTTGTCCTGTAAACACACAACACAACCACTCCAGCGACATGATACACTGCTGTGCTAACTTGTCCTGTAAACACACAACACAACCACTCTTGTGACAATATGATACACTGCTGTACTAGCTTGTCCTGTAAACACACAACACAACCACCCCAGTGACAACATGATACACTGCTGTACTAACTTGTCCTGTAAACACACAACACACCCACTCCTGCGACAATATCATGCACTGCTGTACTAACTTGTCCTGTAAACACACAACACAACCACTCTTGTGACAAGATGATACACTGCTGTACTAGCTTGTCCTGTAAGCACACAACACAACCACTCTTGTGACAACATGATACACTGCTGTACCAGCTTGTCCTGTAAACACACAACACAACCACTCTTGTGACAACATGATACACTGCTGTACTGACTTGTCCTGTAAACACACAACACACCCACTCTTGTGACAAGATGATACACTGCTGTAACAGCTTGTCCTGTAAACACACAACACAACCACTCCAGCAACAACATGATACACTGCTGTACTAACTTGTCCTGTAAACACACAACACACCCACTCCTGTGACAATATCATACACTGCTGTACTAACTTGTCCTGTAAACACACAACACAACCACTCCAGCGACAACATGATACACTGCTGTACTAGCTTGTCCTGTAAACACACAACACACCCACTCCAGTGACAACATGATACACTGCTGTACTAGCTTGTCCTGTAAACACACAACAGACGCACTCCTGTGACAATATGATACACTGCTGTGCTAACTTCTCCTGTAAACACACAACACAACCACTCCTGTGACAACATGATACACTGCTGTACTAACTTGTCCTGTAAACACACAACACACCCACTCTTGTGACAACATGATACACTGCTGTACTAACTTGTACTGTAAACACACAACACACCCACTCTTGTGACAACATGATACACTGCTGTACTAACTTGTGAGTTTGGTGTGCTTAAGGAAATGAACACTGAGACTGATGTTGACTGCTAAGTCACTACACCTAGACCAATAGGAAACAAAAGGGACCTTCTACATGACTCTTACAAGTTTGACGAAAATGCTTAGAGAGTTCCACAGCTATAATTACAAGACCGTCACAAAATATAATTTAACTGAGCCAATTCTAATTGAAAAACTTATCAAGATCACAGAATATGAATAGGGTTCTTCCCAGTGCCTTGTTTGCAAAAACCCAGCTACAAGTGTTCATGGGAGATGTTTTTTGCATGGCCAAGGGATGAAGAAATAAGGAAGTTAACTCTGACCTGGTCTGGTAATTTCACTGCTCCCACCAGCCTCTGGACACCTTCTGGCAATCCACTGTATAACTGACTCTTACTTAATATACACGCCTGTCTCACACCTGTGTAAAGAAAACATCACTATTACTCATATATGTAAAACCTACTCTTCTTTTACCTGTATTTACTTGCTGTTTAATGTTGGCAAATGACAGAACAGAATGAGACACCTTAATTTCAGGCTGGCTAACTCTGAAATGCTACCCGTACCCACCTAAAACTAAGTTATGCTGACATTACACAACCCACGACTAGCTCCCCACCTTCAATCAGCCTGGACAGTTTGGTGACAGTGTAGGCAGGCTCCTCATGCCAGTTAGGGAGCTCTTCAGCTGTCGGTGGCCTCCACCACCTAGGGTCATCTTTCACCGGAGGTTCCCACCTTTCCTTCTCAGGAAATGGTCGCCCTCTGCTCCAGTCTTCCACTGTTTTACCTAAAGCCAAAAGTCATTCATATGTTAAGATTAACTAACATTGCTGTGTATGAAACAAATACTAGAGAAACATGTATATCACTGCCTTATACACATACATAGTGCTTATTTTAATGTTGTTTAATGTAGCCTTTGTGACAACAGTCAGGATTGTGGTATGTTTGTGTGATTGGGGTTGAACATTACTTTTATCATTATTTTGGTCACATCACAAGAATGTCTCCTTGCAGCAGGCCAGACCATATTTATACAACCTACACCTTTAAAGAAAGAGCTTTCTTATGGTTAAGTAAAAAATCTCAATTTTCTGGCAGAAGTGCTTGTTATTTGAGTATTTAATAGTTAAACATCCAAGACTGAGAAGCCTTTTCAGGCCGCCGTTTTAACAGATAGCTTTCGTCATCATGCTTAGCTTTGTAAAGTAGCTCTTCTGTCTCTGAAGGTAAAAAAAAAAAATTATGTAGATAACATAATGGAGGGCTTCAGTGGGGACCCCAGCTCTAGTTCTGATGATAGTGAATGTAACTTTGGCTTACAAGGCTACCAGTTTGAATTGCAGAGGAATGAGTCTGAGAGCAGTAGTTCGACTGACCAAGCATCAAGCTCAAGTGAGTGGGAACCGGGATTTCTGGCTTTGACATAGGCAATCTGTGAAAGGACAGGTTGCACTCTCTGCCTTCAGGACATCGCAATTAAGACACATTTTGGCAGCCTACAATCACGCATAGGACCTCTAGTACATCTCAAACTCTTTCTTTTTAGAGCTGGCTTTAACAGAACTTAAAATCAATGATTATCACGATGTACGAACATATTTAGCTGAGACTGGAAATGCATGTTAATTAGATGGTAGAAGTAAAACCTTAAGCACAGTGATGTCGCAATGTATATTCAACAGGAGGAATGGAGGATTTTCATTGGACAAGCCTAAAACATGGCGGGACTTTTTATATGCCCTGAATAGGTGGATTTGTAAAAAAGGACAATGTTCAAAACAGTTTGTCACTTTCACGAAACCTGTAAAAAATGCCAAAAAAAAAATAGTATTCCAAACAGTGTGTATAGCTCTTTCATTTAACATGTAGGTTGTACAAATGTGTTCTTTTCTTTTAAGTCATTTACTCCACTGCTTCAAAGGAACGCCATGCATAAGACACCAGACACTATACCTTCACTAGTCATATTATACTCACAATGCGCCAACCGGTACTTGGCCGATTCCTGTATTCCTACGCCAAGCAAGGTAATGTCACGACTAAGTGATATTACTGCCTTTGGTATGATTCAATTTCACATCCAACCCTGGATTTACCATACACCAGCAACTGAAGAACTTGACAGATTTTCAGATCTCTGTTTGTTCCAACAAACTTATCAATCACATAAACTTTCTGACATAAAGATTTTATTTGAAACTGTCTCATGCAATGTCAATGTCAATGTCAATGCCATGTCCATCAGATCTCTCAAGACTTAGGATTTGTCCACAAAAGCTGTTTACCTTGTTTCAGAACCGTATTAAGACCGATAACTGGAGCCGTCTTTAATACACCTTTCCTCTTCCAGAGCTGATTTATTGCCCTCTTTATCATTTTTGTCTGCAGCGGGTCTGTGAGTCTCATGATGCTGGATATTCGACCTTCACCTCACAAATACTTTTAATTTATCTGTCGAATGATGAAATCTGTAAACGATTAATCGAAAAATTAGATTCCATTACAATCATACATACATTTAAGAAGTGGTTTCTTGAACTACAGCATTTGTCACAGTTCTAGTAGGGGATGCAAATGCAATTTAGTCTGTCCACCCTACTACACTGTTTTCGTCAGATATGGTGTAGCATTACAATGTTTTAAGATAGCCAGTTAATTTGCAGTTCATCCATGGTCATGATGATTTACATCAGATAAAATTTGGCGTGGAACCAGTATGCCACCCAGAGAACTTTTGACGGGTCACGTGGATGAAATTGGTGAGCCCAAACTTTCCGCTCATTACTTACCAACTTTCCCACCTCTGACACACACACATGCATACCATAAATGATGGACAAGTCGTCCTCAGCAAACTTTTGACTGAACAAATGGTGATACAAGCATGATACAGCAGTAGGGACGTCTATCAATTTCATGTTTTCCAAGGGTTAGAATTTCAATGCGAATATGCAAATCCATTCGTTTGAGGAGTCACATGAAATGGGTTTGGTGCAAATGCAAATGGCTTCATGTGAACAACAAATCCTTCCTTTAATAACAACCATAAAGGGCTACTTTTACTGTCTTCACTAGGAGAATTAGGACCAATTGCCAAGACTTTTACTGTTATGCAAAATGTCAAATCCTTAGTGATCAGTGTAGTAAAAAGTCCTGTTTACACAGAAGTTGGATTTACACTTCACTTACATCAAGTTTTATCTTATCGCCATTAGATTACATAAAGCACTTCATTTTAGACAAATTAATATTTACAATGGCATTAAAATTTTTTCAACCACCTTTATCAGTTTATCTATGTACTTACTGGAGATGCTGCAGAGGTTAACATTTACCATGTTGCTGAATTTTATAGCAAGCAATGAGGCTGCTAACAAAGATTGTAAGGATGGTTTGACATGGTAAAGGCCTTTTCGTTATAACATGGGAGAGGAAATTTCTCCAAATTTTGTGCCTATATCAGACGAAGTAGGTGGAAAGGTTACAGCATCTGAATATATTATTTGCTGATATGAGAGAAAAGTAGAAGTATTTATCTGATGCGTGTTTCAGGCCATGCTCAAGGACAACCCCAGAGTTGTATGAAATTCTAACCCTGTGTTCCTTGACGATGATCACGATTTCTACGATGGTGATTTGTACAGTTAAGGTTACTGACAAATGGTGGAATGATTTAAATTTTAAGAAGCGGATCAACAACTAACAAAGGCAACAACCTTGTCTTTACAAAAGCCCTGAACTCAGCAGTAGGGTGTTGCAAATTTGAAATTGCTGTCCACTGTTAGTTGACCTCGGTCTCCGATGCTCGTTGTCAAAAGCAAGTTCTGTCATGAACTGACATCACATTTTCTGCAACCTGATGTAAGCAGTAACTGCCCTCTTGTGGAGTAGATGGTATCGACGGAAATTGGACCCTGCATAATAAATTCCAACTTAAAAACTATTTTGTAAGTAACTGCAACATTGTGCGTCACAATTTCTTACGTGTATATTGGCCACCCTCAGCTTTTTCACTCCATTTTATGGTTGCCTAGGAAACCAAACCATACTCGCTAGATGAACATTTCTGTTGAATGTTCTGTTTTCAACCATGCTTTCTCTCTGCTGCACAGCAAATTCCTAAACTTAGCAAAATTACTCCGAAAACGAACTTCGGACTAACATACATTATCAGCGTAAGAGCATCTTAACTGGAAAATACATAATTTGAGATAATCGTTATGGTTATTGAGTAATGAGTTACTTTACTGCAGAGTTAATGCTTGACTAATAGGCAAAGTCAGTTCATTCAATCGTCCGTTTCTAAACTGTTGCGCCATGTTTTTGAAGGAACCTTCCCATGTTCCGTCCCGCCAACACAGACGAGATGGACCCAGTTATGGCCAACGACACTAAGTTAAAATCGGAATTTTATGTGAACAGTCTGTTATGTAGTTCATCATGTTCTGAGACAACATCTGAATCAGATTTTTTCGCTGTGATATGAAAACGGTAAGTATTTGGCATGGCAGGTGCATGACTGTCAACTTTGGGAAATGTCAAGAGAGGGAGTTTTTAGGGGGTAGCGAAAATGAATGTGCAACCCACCCTTGAGCTTTGTAGAGCGCTATGCTTTCTTTCGTTTTCTTTCGTTATTATTACTTAATTAACGAAATTAATGTTTTTGCACAATATATAAAACAGTAAAGCAAGGCGCGAAGTTTTCCAGAAACTTTAACTGGTAGCAATATGAAAGATTGATTCCCAACCAGTGGTAAATTGGCCTATACTGAACATTTTGGAAAATGATTAGCAAACTGCATCAGTTGTAGATTTGCGATGCGAAACAGGTTATTTTGTACCTGACGGCTTTGCGCTTTGGAATCGCACTGCCAGACTGAGCCCACTAGTGGACCTTGATATCAGGAGACTTTTAGTATTAATCGGGAGGTCAGGAAATAACTCATCAAAATGTCATCACACCGAACAGCTATGTTAGATTGTAACCGTAAAATTTTAATTATCTTTTCAACATTTCCGACATTTTTCTTTTTTTCTTCAGTCAAGTTAAAGTGCCACTCTGGTGAGAAAACAAAATAAGCAGAGTCAACATTGCACTGACGAATCTCTTGAGATCATGTTGGGAAATTTGTAAAGTTCAGGGTGATGGGTGTGATGTCATTAGTGTATGACATCATTAATTTCCCATGGTCACGTGCATGTGCTGCGTTTTCCATATGGACAACATTTGAAAGGGGATACTCTATGTTACAGTCAGTGTTCAACAAGACTCATTCATGGAAGCATGAATGAACTGACATCACATGCTGCGTAGAAAGCGACACACACACCACCCTCATTTTTAATATAAGCCACACTGGTTTTGGACGAGACTGGGTGAGGGCTTTTGGGAACTACCATGATTTCACAGAGGTTAACCGTGTTGATGCTGGTGGGTGCAAGAGCCCCCACCATGTTTTGTCCAAAACCAACGTGATCTCGAGAGATTTCTGCAATGCTGAATCGGTTTATATGTAGAAGTTTGAAAGTTACATGAAGAAAATCCTGCGCAACAAAGCTATCACCATGATTCATAAGGATTGTTGATGAATAACACTATTCAACCCATATAACTAAAGATTCCTGAAAAACAACATCTTCGGCTGTGTTTGTAAAGTTTTCTTGATGTGACGTAATGATATTCTGTATATGATGTAGAATCCGGCAGAGGCAACGTCAAGTTATGAAGTGATGGCATTGAGCATTTGAAAAGGCAGCATCATTTGTGGATACACTTCAGCCATTAGTGATGTCATGTGTTCATGCGTGATGTTACACGAGGCAAAGTGAGAAGGACGTAAAAATTTTGTTTCCGTACACTCTGGCGAAGTGTACAATATCTGTTGTAATATTAGTGCAATATTTTTACAATTTAGGAATGCTTTTCAGATTATCTCAATCTTTATCATGTCACCTTGCTTTTAAGACAAAGGTGTTTTTACACTAGAGTAGCCCTTTAATCCTTTTTAGTAAATGTTAGATGTTGTTGAAAATAAAACTTAATCTATAAATTGTTGGAAGGCAACAGTTACACATACTTCACAATCTAAATGTTGCAGAAAAAGGGTGTATTTTTTTTTTTTTTTAGCTCACTACCTAATGGATTTACAGTTCAGCGAGCTAAATGATCTCCCTCTGTAATTTAACATTCTGACATTTACCGTGTCAGTCTAGCGACCAAATGAATGTTAGAAATATAAAATATGGAGGTAGTACATTTAACATGGTTGAATTATTGGCATTGTTCATACATGTATTCTGTAAGGTTAAGTTATCACCTGCTGTCGATAACCTTTAAATGTTGTAACTGTTTTCTTTTACACTGATCTATTTAGTCTTTAAACGTACATGTCTGATGATAGAACGCAGGTGATGACATTATGGTTAAATTTATTCATTGGTGTTTTATGTCATATCCAAGAATATTTGACTTATTCGATGACATTATGGTGGTAGGGAACCAGGCAGAGGAAACCCATGGCCATCAACATGTTGCTGGCAGACCTTCTGACATATGGCCAGAGAGGAAGCCAGCATGAGTTGCACTTGAACTCACATTGGTGAGAGACTTCTGGGCCATTATGCTGCTCTGGACTGCTAACAACTTCAGCCACCGAGACCCCGCATTATGGTTAAAGTTTCTTAATTGAGTAATTTATTTGACTTCATAAGCCTACAGTACGTTTGTATTTCAGATATCTGGACACAATGATGAGCAGGACCCTGTGACAACGGCACAATGGCGTCCTTGGGAAGAAATGCCTTTCAAGTGTTTCGTTCTGTCACTGCAGTTAGATTTGAATCATGTTTGTACTTGGAGAAAACTTTAAAACCCTACTTAGTATTTGGTATAATGAGGCCTCTCCATAAACAATCATTGGAATACCATTATGGCTGTGATGATTGCTCTCTCAGTGTGGGTTTGTGCAGTTCATCAACTATTATGTCTTCAAGGAAGTTATCAAACTTTTCAAAGGCAGTGGATAATGAAAAAGTCACTGCAGACAAGAAAGAGCTTGAAATAATGGATGCAAATAATTTGGTAACTGAAATTTTGACAGTCTGTGCACAGAAAGATGTAATGGTGCAGTCTCTAAATAGACACACTGTTATAGACTTTGTTGAAGATGTGTTGCAGAAAGGTTGGTCACCAACTCTGGCCAAAAGGATGTTGGTGTCAAATCCCGATTTGTTGAAACGCTCAAAGGCCCAGATGTCCAAACTAATTGACCTATTTCTTGTGTATGGCTTCACTACTGAGCAGGCAACACTGCTTATGATGAGTGGAGTTGTCACAAATATGAAGACAAGTGTGTTAGAAGAAAAGTTTAATGCACTTCGTAAAATTGGAATCAGAGATCAGAAGTTGCCAAGGATTTTATCTCAGTTCCCTGAACTTCTGACACAAGATCCTTCTGCTCTAATCAGCCGGGTGACAAAATTGAAAGAGCTGTTCAAAACAGATGACATTGTACCACTTATTGTCAGGTCACCCAATATTGTGTTTGAGGACTGGTCAAACATTTTAAATCTTTTTCAGTATGTGTTTTTTGATATGGGAATCAAGCAGCGGCAAATGGTAACATCCAAATTGTTCAACTATTCCCTTAACTTTGTCCGAACCCGTCATATATTTCTGTTGCGGGCTGGATTTCACGTGCGTCCTAGGAAAGAAGATGACGCTGTGCGCATATCAAATCCTCATCTCTCAGATATACTGGATACTTCTGATGCGCATTTTGCCAGAAAGTTTGGCAATATGTCTCCTAAAGATTACAAAGCCTTCACAGCTATGATGGAACATGAGTTTGAGCAAGAGCGACAGGTAGGAAATGACTTGAGTGATGAAGACGAATGACGTCTGTTTTGTGAGCTGAATTATTGTAGTGAATGAGGTGACATAGTGAATAATTACGGTATCACATTCATAGTACCTTCAAACAAAATTTTGGTGTCTGAGTGTTTTTTTTTTGGCTTGTGTTTTTTTTTTAAACGTCTACCAGAGCGAACAGCTGTATAACGAAAACCAATGTATTGATGAAGGAGTTAGACAGAAACATGCTGATTCTTATGCAAGATTGCTTTTCGAATAAAGTGATGGACTATCTTGTAAAAGACAGGCATAAAGAGATGGACCGACAATTATAACAAGTATGGTCAAAAGATGATGAATAGAAGGTTTTAAAACATCAAATAGTTTTTTTTTTATGTTTTTGCCGCAAAAGACATACAAGTATTTTATTTATTTGGTTGGTGTTTAATACCATAATCAAGAATTTTTGAGTTATATACGACTGCATTCAGGTTTAAGGGTGAAGGAAATCATAGTGCCACCCTAGGCTAATACAAAATGTTGCTTTCAAGGGGTTGAGATATCCTCACCGTATAGCAGATCAGCAGAACTACTTCAAGTGCTTGGTGAAAACCCACAGCTCTCCCTGGCTCAGATGTGGCATTACACCAGGAGATTTTTCATGTACCTGGCCACATGTGGCATTACACCAGGTGGTTTGTCAGGTACGCTGACAGATGTGGCATTACATCAGGTGGTTTGTCAGGTACCTTCCCAGATGTACCATTACACCAGGTGGTTGGTCAGGTACATGGCCAGATGTAGCATTACACCAGGCAGTTTGTCAAGTACCTGGCCAGATGTACCATTACACCAGGTGGTTTGTCAGGTACCTCGCCAGATGTACCATTACAACAGGTGGTTTGTCAGGTACGCTGACAGATGTGGCATTACATCAGGTGGTTTGTCAGGTACCTTCCCAGATGTACCATTACACCAGGTGGTTGGTCAGGTACATGGCCAGATGTAGCATTACACCAGGCAGTTTGTCAAGCAGCTGGCCAGATGTACCATTACACCAGGTGGTTTGTCAGGTACCTCGCCAGATGTACCATTACAACAGGTGGTTTGTCAGGTACCTGGCCGGATGTTGCACTACACCAGGTGGTTTGTCAGGTACGTGGTCAGATGTGGCATTACATCAGCAGTTTGTCAGGTACGTGGTCAGATGTGCCATTGCACCAGGTGGTTTGTCAGGTACATTGACAGATGTACCATTACACCAGGTGGTTTGTCAGGTACCTTAACAGATGTACCATTACACCAGGTGGTTTGTCAGGTACCTGGTCAGATGTACCATTACACCAGGTGGTTTGTCAGGTATCTTGCCAGATGGACCATTACAACAAGTGGTTTGTCAGGTACCTGGCCGGATGTTGCATTACACCAGGTGGTTTGTCAGGTATGTGGTCAGATGTGGCATTTACACCAGCTTGTTTATCAGGTAACGGGCCAGATGTGGCATTACACCATATGGTTTGTGAGGAACCTGTCCAGATGTGGCATTACACAAGATGGTTTGTCAGGTACTGTGACAGAGGTAGCATTACATCAGGTGGTTTGCCAGGTACCTGAGCAGATGTGAAATTACACCAAGTGGTTTGTCAGATACCTCAAGAGATGTGACATTACACCAGATGGTTTGTCAGGTACCTTGACAGATGTGGCATTACACCAGGTGGTTTGTCAGGTACCTGCCCATATGTCATATTTCACCATGAGGCTTGTCAGGTACCTGGGCAGGTGAAATTTCACCAAGTGGTTTGTCAGGTACCTGGCTAGATGTAGCATTACAACAGGTGGTTTGTCAGGTACCTGGCTAGATGTAGCATTACAACAGGTGGTTTGCCACGTATGTGGTCAGATGGGGCATTTACACCTGCTGGTTTATCAGGTAACGGGCCAGATGTGGCATTAGACCAGGTGGTTTGCCAGGTACCTCAACAGATGTGGTATTACATCAGGTGGTTCGTCAGGTACCTGGGCAGATGTGACATTACACCAAGTGGTTTGTCAGGTACTTCAACAGATGTGACATTACACCAGATGGTTTGTCAGGTACCTTGACAGATGTGGCTTTACACCAGGTGGTTTGTCAGGTACCTGGGCAGATGTGAAATTTCACCAAGTGGTTTGTCAGGTACCTGGCTAGATGTAGCATTACACCAGGTGGTTTGTCATGTACCTGGTCAGATGTGGCATTACACTTGGTGGTTTGTCAGGTACATGGTCAGATATACCATTACACAAGGTGGTTTGTCAGGTACATGGCCCGATGTAGCATTACACCAGGTGGTTTGTCAGGTACCTTCCCAGATGTACCATTACACCAGGTGGTTTGTCAGGTACCTGGTCAGATGTAGCATTACACCAGGTGGTTTGTCAGGTACCTGGTCAGATGTGGCATTTACACCAGCTTGTTTATCAGGTAACGGGCCAGATGTGGCATTACACCAGGTGGATTGTCAGGCACTGGGGGTATTTTTGACCAGCAAGTTACATGTACTCCATCCAAACACTGCCCTGGACTTGAGACATGTCCTCTATAGTACTTCAAAGCACACACCATAGACCTATCAAAAGAAGAACTTGAAAAAGAACTTTTCTGTTACAGGAAGGCATGACGCAGAAATTGCTGTCATTGCATGCAACAACTGTTAGAATCAATTAAAATCGTTAGATTTCATGGGTTTCCACGTGACTTTCAACGTGATTTTGTGTCATATTACAATGGTGCCTATAAGTGTAGTTGCTTGCTGGACGACCTTAGATGCTTTGATATTTATAGTCCTGACTCACTGGAACTCCATACCAAAAATACCAGACATGACTCCCCACCATGCCCTCAGACCCGGCCCATGAAAACTCTACAGGCCTATATGCTCTTAGTCTTCAAACATTTCAATGTTTGTATTCCCATCATCTTCACATTGTCAAGGTTTGTATCCCCTTCATCTTCACAATGTCAAGGATTGTATTTGCTTCATCTTTACAATATCAAGGTTTCTATTCCCTTCTTCTTTACAATGTGAAGGTTTGTATCTCATTCATCTTTACAATGTCAAGTTTTGTATCCCTGTCATTTTACAATGTTTAGGTTTGTATTCCCATCATCTTCACAATGCCAAGATTTGTATCCCCTTCACCTTTACAATGTCAAGGTTTGCATCCCTTTCATCTTCACAATGTCAAGGTTTGTATGCTTTTCATCTTTATAATGTTAAGATGTGTATCCCCTTCATCTTCACAATGTCAAGGATTACAACCATTTCATCTTTACAATGTCAAGGTTTGTATCCCCTTCATCTTTACAATGTCAAGGATTGTATCCCCTTCATCTCTACAATGTCAAGATGTGTATCCCCCTCATCTTCACAATGTCAAGGATTGTATCCCCGTTATCTTTGCAATGCCACGGTATGTATTCCATTCATCTGTTAAATGTCAAGTTTTTTATCCCCTTTATCTTTGCCCTGTCAAGGTGTGCATTTTCTTCATCTTCACAATGTCAAGGTTTGTATCCCCTTCATCTTTGCAATTTAAATGTTTTTATCCTGACCATCTTTTACAGTGCCATTGTGTGTACCCCCTTCATTTTTACTATGTTAAGGTTTGCATCCCCTTCATCTTTACAATGTCAAAGTTTGTATTCCCTTCCACTTCACAATGTCAAGGTTTATATCCTCTTTATCTTCACAATGTCAATGTTTGTATCCCCTTCCTCTTCATATTGTGAAGGTTTGTATTTCCTTCATCTTCACGACGTCAGTGTTTGTGTCCCCTTCTTTACAATGTCAAGGTTTATATCCTCTTTTTTATCTTCACAGTGTCAAGGTTTGTATTCTCTTCATCTTCACAATGTCAATGTTTGTATTCCCTTCATCTTTACAGTGTTAAGGTTTGTACGCTACGACTGCTGAGAGGCATGGAGTAGGCTATGATTGGCTGGTTTCCACTGTGAGACCGGGGCAGTTTTCAGCATGGTCTATTTTACGGTCTGGATGTTATACTATACCCATTTCACCGTGCGAAATACTTGATATTTAAAAGTTATATGGCTTAACTGGAAATGTTATTCCGGATTTATAATATCCCTGCAGAAAAACTAAACAGCTGTAACGTGCGATGTATTATTCATCTTTTATACCCTAAACTCCGTTGTGTTGCATCAGATTAAACTCTGTGGAAAGTAAGTATAAAATATATCGAGAGAAGCGTTTAAATTGTATATTCTCTCACCCTGAGTTCCTCTAGACTGACTTTGTTCTGAGCTGTTGGAATGGAGCCGGTGTCAGTGTTGATAAATTATATATTAAGGCTGGATATCATCCATTTACTTCACATACACGTGGCGTACATCCATGGCATTTTCTCAGGGTATGAAAATGTTACGCGGACGTCTCGCAAAACTGATACCGTAGCTCTTATATAAGCGCATAATGGACCAGATTTTGATTGTAAGTTTTCATTGCTGGATAGGACAAGGATAGACAGATCATTTCTCTGTAAAAAACGGTGTCGAAATACTCATCTATGACCCAGATATATGAATTAGGCCTACCCTATTTTAAATCGGATTGCTAAATGGCTGCGGAAGAAAAACCATTTGTCTAACAGTTTTCAGTTCATCGTGCTTGTACATGTAGGTGGAGGCTATAGTAATTCCGCATATCATAATTACGTTTTATCCTATCCGTTGTTACTTTTAAATTCTGTAAACTCATTAACCATATCAGGAAATGACAAGTGTCTTTAACTGTTAACCATAGAGGCTACAAGACAAAGCAGTATTTTTAATGAAAAACATAAATGTCGTGAACCATGTTTGTGTATAATGGATTAATTCCATATGTGCTTCCCGATACTGTAATGTAAGTTGGTAGACCCTTATGATTTACAATTGAATTGTAGGGCTACCTGTCAACTAATTCTTTCTTGTGTGGACATTATGATATCATCCCAAATGCAGTTGTCCTGTCTGCTGGCTGTGTTGGATTTTGGATTTATGAGCATGTCAGCTTGTAAGTGGATATCAACACATGCGATTTCACACAAAATCGTCAATTTGTGTTTATTCCACAAAACAGTTATAAACGCATGGACAAATAAAATGCAAACCTCAAATTAATACGAACTGTTTATTTATTACAAGCGTGTCTTGATTTAATGGCGTATATATATTACACTTTAGGAACATCATTTTGATTTATGTGTCTATTTAATTAATTGTTGTTTTATGCCGTGTTCAAGAATATTTCACTTATACGATGGCGGCCAGCATTATGGTGGGAGGAAACAGGGCAGTGCCCGGGGGAACCCACAACCATCTGCAGGTTGCTGGCAGACATTCCCACGTACGACCGAATGCCGTTTGATAAATGGCTATTAAAACTATACACTTTCTAGCTAATTCTGCTTTAGCCATCCTGGTGGGGGTGAGGGTGTAATGTACCACTGTTTAAACATTTGAATAAACAGAATAAAACCTTAGTTTAAATGACAGCTGAAAGAATTTCTCTAGTCATGTGACCATATGCCAACAACCAGTGTCGGCGCTGCTCTTTTTTCTTTTCTTTTACCATGTATGCTATAGTTATTTTTATTTGATTAGCACTTTATCGTTTTCTATCCACAGCGGATTATATGAGATACTATGATCCATGTGAACCTTATAGGATAAGTAGAGTCTCATTCTAGATAAACATTTATCTCTGTCTTCCAGTATACCAGCGGATTATATGAGATACCCCGATCCATGTGAACCTTTAAGGGTCTTCTTCTGGATAAACACTTATCTGTATCTTCCAGTTTTCTGCCCGGTATGTGTAATATGTCCTGTCTGCAAATTTTATTCCATGACTGAATAGACAAAACCTAATTCTGCTTTAGCCATGATGTTAGGGGGAGTGTATGCTGAGTGTTTTCATTAACAGTTAGAGAGAAACCCTAACTTATGTAAACTGACAAGATTTTTCAGGTTATGTATGACTATTTACCAACTGCACACTGTCGTCGCTGGTTTTATTTGCCATGCTTAGTCGTTTGTATTATATATATATACCGCTGTGAACTTTCAAAACCCAATCGATCTGACCGACGTGAATTCCTAAAATTAAATTAAGCTCCTACTCTCTTTTTAACTCGATTGTAATGAAATCATCCTTTCGATTCTGACTACTGCCAACAGGTTTCCACCTTTGTAAACTTGCAACCTTTCCTCATTCTTGTCACGTCCGGTGATCATGCAAGAACAAGGCATTGCCGGGTGACAAATGGGAAAGTGGCCATTCCAGATAACCCAGGGATGCGTTCGATCTTGTGCACCTTCCAATGAATCTATGATGTGACTACCTACATCAGTCTTTAAAGAGTAAGGTTCACCCTGCCAAAGATATCCCTTTATTCTGCAGCCGCAGACTATGTAGTGGAATCAGTTAAGTGTCCTTTGTTTTAAAACACTAGGTCATTTGCTATATCCGTCCTTGTGAAACTGGAATCGCAATGCTATTAATCCTTACTCTTGAATCAATCTGCTATCCAGTCGTATGAAACAGTGATTCTTTGTTATCAGTTTGATATTTACTCGTTCCGTACGTGTGAATGTCCGCCTTCAACTTGCGCGCGGATGGTCGCAGGTTACCGCAGGCTCAGCCCTGTTTCCTCCCACCATAATGCTGGTCGTCGGCGTATAAGTGAGATACTCTTGCGTACGGCGTAAAACACCAATCAACAGTGGACATCTGTGACATTGCTGTTCAGCCTTACAAAAGTGTGGATCAGTTTGCTAGGATGCACTCGTGGAACTGCATCAAACTATGATAAGGTCAAATTTGAGCAAATGTTTTAGCTGTTTGTGCCAGTTGGAATATATATTTAAAAAAAAATCAACTCATTGTGGGTTGGACTTGCCAACCGTTGCTATTCAATGTTTTAATCCTTAGGTGCATGAACATTGTATATTTGCAGATATTGGTCGCGGGGAGCCCTCGCCTTGCCGTTTGTCCCCGTGTCTCAGTGGCGGTACATGTTTTGACACTTCTGACTCCGACTACGTATGTCTCTGTCGGTTCGCATATGGTGAGCGAAACTGCCAAAACCTTAAATCAGTCTCTTGTATTATCAGACTGATTTCAAAATGATTAATTTTCGGCGGTTTCAATCTTTATTTATTTATCATTGATGCTCAATTCACCCACAGAGATAAGACTCCGTACAGTTTCGTGAATGAAGCACAAATTTCTGAATGAATTGAACCTTTCCTTGTTATTACATATTGACTCTTTCCTGACATATTTTGCTCGCGCACCTTTAAATAGCCCCAATACGTGCGTTGTAAGGAGCCAAAATAGGGAGACCGCTCTCCACTCAGTTTGTGGCCATCAAATACATATTTCAGAACACATAAAAACAAATACATTTTCATCTTAAGGAGAGTGAATATATTTCTTACGTTAATATTGAAAATATATCTAAAACACTCTAAGGATAACCTTTAAAAACAAGCTCTTCTTTGGTGGTCAAGTGATTCATGAATCCTGTATGCCATGCAAACGTCTGTTTGATTGATACACTTACCTGACGAACTTTAGGTTTGTGGAACCATCAGCCCTATTCTGGCAGCTCAAGCCTATGTCCACAGTCATGTGTCTGATTTTGCATCTCCAAGTAAACAGTATCTGTTTACTTCTCTCACCAACAGGCGTGGGACTTACTGTGACTTGAACCCCTGTTACAATGGTCGCGCTCGTCTTCCTTTATGGAGCCGTGGTTATCGATTTTAGGTCGACAGGAAATTAACAGCTGGGGTGATACAAGGTAACGGTTTGAGGGCACGACCCAAACACGAATCTTTTTGTGTTGGTGTATATGAATATACCGCCAGTGATGACAAAGATTACCAAGGCGATATGATTATGTTAACACGTGTTTCCGATCGGACCAGATTTCCTTCAGAGCCTTTGGGTTATACTGAAATAGTCTTTCTCTAGGAGAAATAATTTTATATGAAAACTGTTTACCGGAATGTCCCAGAATTAAAGCACAAAAGCAAGCCGGAGGAGTTTCCTCACATAAGGTTTGTTAGGCAACCGAGTTTAAATTCATGTTAAAGCTAAGGTGTAGATTCTAAAATGGGACATCTAAGGCACAGGCCAGTGCTTTCCTGTAAATTTATTTACTGTTATGCAAAATCGTTATGTATGTAGTTTTAGCATAGTAAGCATGGAAACTTATTACATCGGTGTTTTCCGTGGCCGAGTGGTATGATGCTATATCCCTCGTGCTCTAATCCAGTTCTCTTTCAGTTGGATGACGTTTCAAATTAATAGATGTCATTTAGGAAGCGCATCCTAAGTACGAGTATTGTTATTAGGTACTATACTTTCTGGTCAAATAACTGTGTCTTTTCTAATCATCGCGGAGGGATAATGCATGTTTATAGAGTCTAACTTCTATTTTGTGGAGGGTCTTGTTGGTCTATAGTGGTATAGGCGAGCCTAACTTCTATTTTGTGGAGGGTCTTGTTGGTCTATAGTGGTATAGGCGATTGACATGTACTGCCAGCGCCACGGTACCTGAGACTGAACTCGATGGTTCAGAATACGGAGTGGTCTACGGCACTTTTTATAGGATCTGTGTTATGTCCAGAAGTGTAATTGCTAATAAGGAAAGTACTGTAATTTTAATGTCTGCTATGTTCTGAGCAGTGCATGCTAACATTTTTCCACACATTAGACAATAGTTATACAAATATTAAAGTCGGGTCGAGAGAGAAATCCTGTAAAACTCCACGACCCAGGAGCAAGTATAAATGGTTGCATGAAAACATAAAAAGTCTTTCATGAACAAGAACCAAAATAAAACTGGTTTTATTTCTTCGATACAGGTTCTGAGTTTGGAGGGGGCAACATGTTCAGCAGACAAGTACACAGTTTCTAAACGCGATCTAAACATGCAATGATATCCCCTGGATATCAGTGTGCTGGTAGAATTATTTTTTGTCTTATCTACACATACTGTTCCTGATGAAATCCCCACTTTAATCGGAGTTGTTGTGCGTGTAAATCTAGGACGACTTCACAGTTTCATGTCAAACTGTTTCTCCGACTCGGTGCGGCGATACACGGCTCCTAACTTTGGGCCTTCCTTTGACAGCGGAGGGACACGGCACACTTCCCGGGGTGACAGCTGCGGAGTGTTACTCAAAATGTAAAGATATCACGATGGCTGACACCTCTATAATACCTATTTCAAACTGATAATTTCTGAATTATCCATCCTTATACTTATACATGTAACAGTACTATATGAGTTACCACCATCTCAAGCGACTAAATTTTACGCTTAAAATAATTGTAATAAATATATCTTTTGTCCAATTTATTTCCTTTCTGGCAATTTTAGAATGGCGGTTTCTTCTGTGCTGCATATGTCATTTTCAGTTTCTTGTTTCTTGGATGTTCTTTTTCCTTTTTTTTGGGGGGGGGGGGCTCCAACCTAGTGGAGTAAAGTGTTGAAGCAGAAATGTTTGAGGTTGAAAGTAAATCCTAAGCTATGAATTTCAGTATTTTTACCTACCTACCTGGTTTGATCTTGAAGGCTGTGAAGTCCCAGGCCCGGGATGAGCCTGGTCGGACGGCCTAGAAGTCGGTACCGGCTGTACAAAAACAGAGTTTGGATTAAGTGTAATTATGAATCCTTGATTTCATACAGATTTATTTTCAGACATGAAAAGAATTAAGTAGTCTACACATGTCGCCGATTTATGTTCTTTCTGTACAACACATTTGTGTAGTGAATCAGCTCATGACCGTGCTGAAGAGTTCATGCTAATATAGGTATTAATGATTTGGAATATGGACCTGTGCATTTTTCTATTTATTTCATTCTCATTCAATTGTTTCACTGTAAACAATTTCTCATTTTTGGTCAATTATTGGAAGGAGGACATACCCAAGAACTATTCGCTACAATGATGTCCAGTTCTATGTGAAACCCCAGCACACGGGGAAAGCGCCCGATCTTTGGCAAGTTAGTGACAAACTTTCCCCCGTCTGAAAGATATTCACACCATCTTCAAGGAACATTAGACTGAGCAAATAGACACAGGTGCGTCGTCGACAGCTTGTTGTGACCACAGTTCCGTGTAACACGTGAAAGCTGGGGAATGAGCAAATTCCCTGTCTAAGGTTGGGATTGAAACCACACCTCGGGTGTCATAGCGACTGGAAGACAAGCACAATCTCCTTTTTAGTTTCAGGACGATGACATTGTTTGTGGGTGGAGGACAAAGAGCACAGCCGGTGGGAAACCAATCAAATCCCAGACGAGAATTTCTAGAGTTAGCAATGTGGGAAGAATTTGAACATGAATATATGCGTATGTTTTTTTTTTTAAAGCAAGGTTTAATTTACTTGGAGCTTTAGTAGTCTGTACACCACACTGAGTCGACTGTTGATCTTGTACTCGCCCAGAACAAATAACCCCCCGTGTATCAGTGCCTGAAACAGTATATTCCAGCATATTAAACATGTGTACAGGCGGGACTATTCTATGTATGTACCTGTGTATTTACTTGATTAGTGTTCAATGCCGTACTGAAGAATATTTCACTGCTATGACTGCGGCCAGCATTGTGGTGAGACTAAACCGGACAGAGCCCGGGGGAAGCAATAAACCATTTATATCAACATGTTTGGTAATTTGAACGATTTGTTCAAAATCCATTCGAACTATCTGGCATGTTGCCATTTCTTCTTTTGGAAATTTATCTTTATTGTTTCCTGATTAACAGATTCCTGAATTGATGGTCAAAATATTTGATTGTGCGAAAGAAATAGCACATCCGCTACTTACATATACGATAGTCAAGGCGCCATAAGCGTAGAAGATGATGTTATTTTGTGATGAAAATGCTAGACAACCAATGCAGTTGACAATGGTCCACGTGGTGTAGGTGGCAGCACTCGTCAACAGCCTTGACCTTGAAAACAGAAAATGATTGCATTGCACGTTCGAGAGCCTACTTCTTACCAGTGTTCATTGGATTTCTGGCCACCATTGGAAACCACAACACAACTCCGTTTTTAACATCTTATAGGTGAACGCAACCTTGTCGGCCATCATTGAATCCAGATTCCCTATGGCAAATTGTATATCAGTTCATGTATTTCTTAGTACAGTGGAATCATAGAATCATACTATAGCCGAGGGGGCCTCCGTGGCACAGTCGGTTAGCGCGCTATCGCAGTAAAATGACCCGAAGCCTCCCATCAATGCGGTCGCTGTGAGTTCAAGACCAGCTCATGCTGGCTTCCTCTCTGCCAGCAACCTGCGGATGGCCGTGGGTTTCCCCCGGGCTCTGCCCGGTTTCCTCCCACCATAATGCTGGCCGCCGTCTTATAAGTGAAATATTCTTGAGTACGGCGTAAAACACCAATCAAATAAATAAAATAAATAAATACTACAGCCGACGATATATACTCAACAACCAAGCAGAAACTGCATTACTTCTTCTCAGGCAACATTCTCAAATCCGGTTCTTGCTTCCGTTTCTTCAGTAAAGCACACATCGAGATGTTCAGCGTCACCAGTTCGATCTATGAAATCACAGAGGCAAGATGTAAGCTTAGTGCAAATCACTCCACTGTAACACAGGATACAAGGGAAACAGTGTTACAGAGAAATTTCCAGTGAATACTTGGAAAATCATTCCAGTGTTTGGCCAGTTATTCTGAAGATGTGAAGATAAAGTAAAAGATTAACGCAGTGACAAACGACTGACCAAACAGACAAAGGGATGAAACCATTAGGTCTACTGTAGTAGAGTAGAGTCAGTCTAGGTATAGATAAATATGTAGTGTGTGTTTGGGGGCTAACTTTAATTCAGAATTACTAACCTTTGTATTCATTTGTGTAATATGCATTTAGTATCAGTAGATTTGTCTAGTTTTGTAGTTTTATTCAGAAAGAATTAAATGTAGGAAGTTGTTGTGAAGTAATGGAAATAGCAAAAATGCAAAAAAGTTTTATCTTCTGTAGCAGAAATTTCACAATGAAAGGCTTAAAACTTAAAGTTCCATTTACAGTATAAAATTCATCTTTCAAATAGTAATGTGCCACTACGAAATCTAAATGATGTTGTTAAATTGATTGAGATGTCATGTTTAGGAAAAGAAATATTATGTAAAAAGAGATTATGTATGTAGAAAGCACAACTTGGCTCTGGTTGGTGTTCAAATCTGGAATGGTCATTAGGGCAGAATCTGTCCTCTGTGAGGTCCGCGCTGGGGCTATAAAAGTCCAGCCCTAATGAAGCTCTGAGGAGACACAGGGGAGACACACAGGGAGACACCACACCCAGAGACACCCCAGTCAGTATGGTCAGCCCCAGGGATATCTATGTATCAGATTACTACATGTACCATGTAACACAGCCAGATGGTATTCAATATATATGACAGCCTTCAACTATACCATATGGTTGTGGTCAGTCTTGCAGTCAGTCTAGTAGTTAAAGCCTTGAAGGCAAAGTCATCGGGAGTTACAGTTATGTCCCCAGTCAGTACAGGGTGGCAAGAACACAAAAAGATGTCTCCACTTCTGTGTTGTGTTCCCTTTCTGTTGGTCCTACCAAGCTAGCCTCCCCAAAGCTTAGATAACTGGTGGTCAATGAACACCCCTACAACCAGCCCGGTTACACTACACCTATAATTGCACTATAAAGACATGCCTTGCCTTTGTGAAACAGTATCACTTGTATGCGTTACCGCCTTTCATTGTGATAGAATTTCGAAATTTTCAAACAGTGCTAAATAATCCACAACCATTTGAACTAAGCACAAAAACTATTATTCAGAAAATGAAGTATGCTCTTTATAAGATTGTGTTAGAAAGCTTACGAGTGTTACTGCGTAGAGAACCCCTGCAATCGACCAATGAGACTGACCCCTAAACCAGCATCTGAAACCAACCAAAACTACAACATTTCAAAGCTGTCACTGCCGTTTTTGTGACTTTTTTTTATCGAATTCAAAGTTATATCATTTGGCTGAAAGTTAATCTGCATTTTCGAAGTACTTGTGTTAAAATATGCCCTCTCGTTTCATTAAAGAAGACAATATGATCCCCATGTTCTTGGAAGAGACCATTTTTGCCTCCATTTCCAAAGAAGTGGATCGTTGGAACAGTGCACTTTAGTTAGAGTTCAATCCTCCACATCCACTTTCCATATCGCTGATCAATAATAGCGTCCACGTCAAAGGTATAACGGATTAATTTGTTTGCACTGCCACTGTGCGCATACAAGGCGGTTGAGAAACAAAATCTGAAACTTTTTGTGGGTTACTCAGGCGATTCCAGGCTTATATCCAATAAGTAGATTGACATACGAAACATAATTCAGAGGTTCTCCAATAAGCAACTGATAAGGAGACGACGAAAGTGTAGTAATGTGATATGTTTCCAACAGGATTCATCGGATAACCTAACTTCTCTCCTCTTCTCATGCTATGAAAACGTATATGGAGCTTTAACTAAGTGTAACTTCTTTTAAATACAAGATAAGTTTCTAGTTATACTGCAAAAGTTTATGAAATTGTCAAAGGCATGTAAATTGTAACACTGACATAGCGTTTATAAAGTGGTGCTGAGTGTTAGAGATTATTGTAGTGAGGTATATGATACATATACATATGAATACTGACCCACCATCGTCGAGACCGAGATCAGCTGACGAAATTGAAAGTACAACGATGACTGGCAACATGCCCATACCTGCAAACAAGAGCTATAGCTGTAAGAAGAAGAGCTGCTAAGAAGAACTAAAAGACAAATTTACATCTGGCGTGGGTGATTTGTTGATATATGATCTCATAGCCATTCATCTAATTCTGTTAAGTTCAGTAATGGAAATAATGCACGAATGGTCGGTGGAGTGACAGAACCTTGGCCTTGGGGTTGGTTTTCATATTAATAGCCTATACTAATTTTGTAGGTAAAATTTCCATGGGATCCCATGGTATACTTCGGTATTTCATGTCAACGACACCATTTTCATTGTGCAATGAGGGGAGTGAGGACATCTGAAGGGACCAATACATAGCAAATCCCAGTGCTTGCATTTACTCATTTTTACTGCAAATAGAACTGGCATTTCAGGAAGTGTAGTGACTTGTGTCTGGTCCATACAGATGGCCTATTCATCTATAGGAACACTCTCAAAGCAGCCTACTCGTCCCTGACAAATGACACGAGGCCGGACCAACGCTCGCTACAATCTGGTTGGTTACGGCATTAAGTCAGGAAGCCTGTCAAAAGAAACGGAAACATACAAGTATTTACATATGCCTGTTTCCGAGACACCTTACCCCAGCCGACGGTCATGACGATGCCAACTGTCTTCCAAGTAGTTACTGGTTTGTTCAAGGTCATCAGAGCGATGTCAATGTTATCCAGTACGAACCACATCAGCGATGACGTCAGGAAATACACTTCAAGTGACAATACAGCCTGGCACGACACCTGTGAAAAATACATCATAACGGATTCTTGCAGTGTAACTTTTTCAGTGTCACCAATGGATATATTGAGATCAACACCAATCAGCGACCACAAAGAGATTTGTCTGGGCCTACGTTTGCTAAAACATAGAAAAACATTTTGTATACGAAAATGTAGCAGATGATTTCCTTTTCTATAATGTTGCAATGTGTTCTGTAGTGCATGTTTTAACGAAAGTTGGCTAACTGTTTTCTTGTGAGAAACAATAATGTACAGACCTTCCCTAAGTCCAACCTGGCAGATAGTACCACCATGGTTATTGACAAGCCGGAAGTGATTCCTTGACACATGCGTAGTGCAGCGGGAATATGACGCAATAGCCTGGTAAAATAAATATATATTGATTTGAATTTTATTTTTAAAATATCTTGGGGTTAGAGGAATGAAAAACAGGTATTCGATTTACTGGAACTTTATGAAAATGAAGAATAGCAACGCAATTCAGTGTTTTATTGGACAAAGCCAAACTCAGGCATACCAGCGAAACATATTATTTTCTCGACATTCATGTCTAAATTTTGTTTTAAATATTCTCCACAAACATTCAGCTGTATGCATGGCCCAGAATCAAGACTGAATACACATTTAGCACATCGTACGTGTGTTGGTTTAAGGTAAAATTTCAATTACATGGATGTATCATAACCCACACAGAGAATATGCGATTACATGTAATGAAAAGTAACATCTAAATTATATACTTCCATAGAGCTGGGATAGATCAAGAAAATGAAAAGATTATGAAACTTTGCATGAAATTAACGTCGAGACCCCTTTAGTTCTACATTATTATCAGTTATAGTAACCAATTTGCTTACCTCATGTAAATTGGAGCAAGGCAGATGACAGTGATGGACATGGCTGAGATGGACAGCAAGATGACTGATACAACGGGCATTGTGAATACTGTGATCAAACCCGCCATTCTAATCAGAGCCTTCAAGGTACAGCCTATTGGTAAAATGACGATGAACTCACACTGGTAATCTATATACTTACAAAGCTGTCTTATCTGTTATGGGTCCGAACTTTGAACACGTAAGATAAATAGACTAAGCATATTCTAAATCATCTATAAAGACATTATGTTCAAACGTAATCCAGAATCACACCACTATTGAACCACTGATTGCAGGTCAAGTACCATGGCGCTAACCAGATGCATCCAAGACCCCATGCAAGCTTATATAGCCCATGTACTAGTTCACCAAGCAGCAAAGGCAAATCTAAGTTGACTACAGAGACGAATGATTAGGCTAACAGGGCGTTTGCCTTAAACGCCAAAAACTGAGACAAATTGGCAAATTTTGTATTTCTAAAGCTCTGAGCTGAACATGGTATGTCCATTAGTCCTTTCTTTTCAAATTCCGGGTTAGTATTGATTCATCTGAGCCGATTCTGTTTTGAGCGACCGATTTATTTTTTGGCTACAACTTATTGATGACGGAGTTATTATTCATCAATGTGAAATCGATAATGTACATGAAAGGAGTATAGAAATGGTTGCTGGTAACAGCATTGTATCTGCATGGCGTATCAGAGAGTTGTTAGGAAGTTATATAACGACCTTATGCATGCCTGGGATATATTAGGACAGAATGAATATAACAGATTATTGTAAATAAAAGTTTTTCCTAGAAAAAAAAACAAAAACGTCTATATTGGTCACGCATTTGATCTCGATTATGTGTTTGAGTCATACAACGCCTTATAGGCATGTACGTTTTTGTATTATTCAACAAATGTACATAACGGACGACAAAACAATAATTACAAGTCATATTTATATAATTCAATTTTCCTCCGCTTACGATCGAAAGTTTCTCTCATCATTTCGCTCGTTGGGCGTTTGACATTGTCCGGTAACGCTAAAATTTGGTCGCCAGTGCCACTGGCTGAATAGTTCCATTCATGTAATAAAATGTGTATTCGGGAACTGGCAGCATTTCCTTTATTCAAATCATTGCCTAACTGTCTTTTTCTTAAATTAAATCATAAGACTTGGTATATTTGACTGAAACAGTTTGTACAACGTTTGCTTTTTGTTTTGTTTCTTGTTTGTTTTTTTTTTCGTCCATATACCCTAATAAACGTAAAAAATATTACAATCAGTCTTTAAAAAACAAGCTTGTCGTGACGTAGTGAAAATAGGCCTGCTAGCGATGAGCATGCATGCCGCGAAATCACTACAATGACTATTTTAGGGAAACACTTCTCAACGATGGATGGGCAGGTGGCATTACCAGGCAGACCCATTATGTTGACTGCATGACACGGTCATAGTAGCCTAATATACCGGTATATGAAGTACCGTATATACCAATTTTCTAATCCAATTAAATTAAAACATTTTATAAATATAAGAATATATTTCATTACTCATGTGATAAATACCCCCACATTTATTTATTGTAGATTAAATAACGCTACTATATAAAAAAAACTAACATTTAAACTTTACTGAAATAACATGTAGGCTTATATAAATTATTAATTCGTCTCATGCCTTGTATCCATAGTATCCATGTTTATCGGTATCTGTATAACATGAAATTTCCTGAGTGAAAAAAAGATTTCGTTTATGAAAAAAATTAATTGCCTCTGTATATAGAAAACTCTCATTTTCTGTGTAAAAATTATACGTAAAAAGGCGATTGGCTAACTTAACTGATCAATAGCTGTTTGATAAGCAACCGTACTCAAAAATTAAGTACTTGATGTAGGAAAACATAGAAAAAACTCAAATGAAATTTTATGGAATTTTATGGAATTAATAAGCCACAACACAAGACAAATAAGGGTATGTTCTTGTCTGTAAAATGTATCTTTATAATAGGCCTGCTCGCTCATAAAATATGTATTTGATCCACTCATTACAAAATTGTATGAAACTAATGCTAAGCGTTATGAGAAAAACACATTGCAAAAAATGAAAGCAACATGACAGCCTACAAGGATACAGACAGAATGAGTAGGCCACATACTTTGTCGTCATTAATATTACTAGTCTTAGTGCGACGTGAAAATATTTGGATATAGAAAAATAATTACAATCTCGGAAGCGTTGGAAGCACTTTTGGGATCGAGGAGTAGGGAGGAGCTAGGCTGAACTTATTTCAGATAGAACCAAGAAAGTGATTTGACAAGGCAACTAGGTTTAAATGATTTGCTCTATACAAGTAGGTCGGCCTATATTTACATGCATTTTAAAAGGACCTATTTTTTAAAAAGATATTCAAATTTAGCTACAACTCATTGTAAAATGAAAAGCTGTAGGGCTCAAATCACGGCAAGAAATCTTTTGTTACTGGGCGTTCATTTATGTTCATATATTACAAATGCAGGTCGACAAATGTTTGAATGAGATGTGATTACCTTTACCGGACGTTAATAACCTAAGATTCACTTTAGGTTCTCCAAGAAGCATAGTCTGAGATACCCAACCGGTGGAATACAAGGAAAATACATAATAATAGCCATTACACAGATTTATGGAGAAAAAAGATTTCGATGATACTACGGACAGTGTAGAGAAATCACACGTATCCGACGCCGTTCCTGCTTCATCATGTTCACTGTTGCCATAGAAATGTTAGCTTTCTGAATTTTAGTCAGTCCACTCACCGCTAACCCATCCATTCCCGTTTTTGCACGATTCCTGTGGTTATAGCTGAATGTTTCACTTTCGGGATGGACGTGATTCTGCCAGCTTGGGAGAGATTTTGTCAGAATGTAAGGCTTGTCGTGGCGTATCAACGCCTTCAGGAAGCGGAATGATGAAATTTTTACTTTCTTTGTGAAGTGTAGATTTATAACCGTTTCTCATTTCTCATTTGCCCAGCCTCTACCTCAACACAACAACAACAACAACACTGTGTACTGGTACAGCGGTAGTGCTTTACAGCCTTTCATTCATTCGTGTTTTTGTTTAGTACCTTACCATATAATAGCTGGATTGACTGCAGTGGTTTTACATCATCTGGCAAGTGTATTAGTTTATAGCTTCACCTTTTACTCCACAGGGCGGACCGTCCATGGAGTCTTTGGAGTGTGTTGATAAGGGGAATCCTGGTTCAAAAGCTTTTCTTGAAACCAGGGCGTTCAGGGAACGTTTGATTGTATTCATTAAGATAATGCAGGTAGAGTGTCATCTCTTGAGAGATTATTGATGTGAGACAAGGTCCCGATAAATTACCTGTTATTCTTATGAACAAGATATACATAACCGTATACTTAATTGGTACTTGATTACTTCTCATTCACAGTTTTGCAATTAATTATTCTCAAGGTACAAGTATTAAAATATCTTTACTCATGTGTATTTAGTCTACCACTGCTGCAGTGCACAATGAGATCCTTAAGCGTTTGCCCAGTTCTTCTTCTTTCCTGACAGGAAGTTTTGCTGAATCTTGATGAAGTTTGTGGTATTCAGAATGCTGAGAACATACGTGTAGCTGATGATACAGTGCTGACCAACACTGCAGACAGTTTACTTGCTGATACAGTGCCAATGAACATTGCTGACAGAACAGTTGTTGATACAGCACTGACGAGCAGTGTAGATAAGCAGCAAGATCAAAAGGCAGAAATAAATCTTACAGATGAGGTGACAAAGAAATTACCACAGAACCAGCTGGAGAGCACGGAAGTCTGTGTTAAAATTGAAAGCGAAAGTGATGAGAAGCAACGAGAATCTCCCGCTGTTCCTGAGGTGGATCCCAGTTTAGTGCAAGTTAAAGCCAGTAAATCAGAGGTACATAAAATTAGGTAGTTTTTGATGTATGTGATGACTTCAAATTTCTATCAGTATGAAAGCTGGGTAATTGCTTGTCTCAGAAGAGGACCCGCCCTTGATCATTGAGGACACATTCATGTTAAAATTCAGCTCTTACTGGGTGAACTGTGGCAATGACTTAAGAAGCTTTTTTAAAGGACATGTAGCACCAAGTGAGTAGGAGTAGTAACCCAAATTTCACCCACCCTTAAAGCTGGCTTCTGCCATATATCGAAAAAAGCGGGCTGCTAATGAATATCATTGAGTATTGTACAAAACACCAACCAAATCAAATGTAAATAAAAATAAAATTATTTCCGTTAGAAGACAAAATCTTCATTACATGTGGTACAGTAACAAACTTGAAGGGTAAGACTTTGTTAAAATGGACTAAGATTGAGTGGAAAAGCTTATAAGGACACACTTTGGTTTATGTTATTCCCAACACCCCTGTGTTTGTTCACAGATAGAACGAAGAATTCAGGCTTTTATAGACAGAAAACAGCAGGAGGTAGATGAAATGAACAGACGAGAATTCTGTTCAGTGTTTTCTCTGACATCAGGTATGACATTATATTAAAACATACGTACATGTAGTTTTGATTTGATGATGATTTACTTTAAGGTTATCTCGCACAGTATAAGTCCATACTACATATAACATTAACTGAATGTACATTATATCACCATATAGTTATCTCATGGAAAATTTAGTCAAGATCTGTGATGTTGAATAATATATGTCAGATTTGTTTGTTTCCAATAAAGTGAAATCATGAGGATTACTCTGTGATTTTATATTTTTATGAAATGTGTGCATAATAGCCGACTAGAGTTTTGTCTCCTCATAAAACCGTCTGTCTTATGGTTTGGTGCATTGGTAGTTTTAGATGTTACGCTCCGCATGTCGTTAACTGATCGCTTCCTGTTTTCAGATGGCCAGTCAGAGGAGACTTGTGCTAGGACTGATGCTGTGTTTATTCCTCGAACAGGAAGCAGTAGTCATGTTAAAGGTAAAAACCATCCATCAAATCTTAATTCTTTTATTCACAGTCCAAAGTTTTAGCAAAATGCATTTATGCAGAAAGAAAACTGAAATGGCATTTCTGACAGGATTTCTGACTGAAATATAAACATTTAGATAAAAATTAATGTGCTGATTGTTGTGGTACATAGTGCTCTTAGTTTTTCTCCTTGATTGTGTTATGTTGTTGTTGGTGCAGTGTCTCGTGTAGTGAACACCCATGGTCCCCAAACAGTGCCAGGGTACACATCTACCACTTCCAGATGTGCCGGGCCAGTATCCTCTGAACCCGAAGATGGAATGCAGGCCATGGAGGAAAGGCTGCAGAATATAGAGCAGCATTTAAATATAGACCAGGGTGAGCAGAACTACTGAATATAGAGCAAGATTTAAATAGAGACCAGGGTGAGCAGAACTATTGAACATAGAGCAGCCTTTACTAATAGACCAGGGTGTGCTGAACTACTGAATATAGAACAGCATTTACAAATAGACCAGGGTGAGAAAAACTACTGAATATAGAACAACAGTTACAAATAGACAAGGGTGAGCAGAGCCCCTGAATATAGAACAGCATTTACAAATAGATTGGGGTGAACAGAGCTCCTGAATATAGAAGAGCATTTACAAATAGACCAGTGTGAGCAGAACTGCTGAATATAGAACAGTATTTACTAATAGAGCAGGGTGTGCTGAACTGCTGAATGTAGAAGAGCATTTACAAATAGACCAAATTGTGCAGAACTACTGAATATAGAACAACAGTTACAAATAGACAGTGGTGAGCGGAGCCCCTGAATATAGAAGAGCATTTACAAATAGACCAGGGTGAGCAGAACTCTTGCATATAGAACATCATTTACGAATAGAACAGCATTTAAAAAAGGATCAGGGTGCGCTGAACTACTGAAAGTAGAACAGTATTTACAAGTAGACCAGGGTGTGGAGAACTATTGAATATAGAAAAGCATTTACAAATAGACCAGGGTGAGCAGAACTGCTGAATATAGAAGAGCATTTACAAATAGACCAGGGTGTGCAGAACTACTGAATATAGAACAACAGTTACAAATAGACAGTGGTGAGCGGAGCCCCTGAATATAGAAGAGCATTTACAAATAGACCAGTGTGAGCAGAACTGCGGAATATAGAACAGTATTTACTTATAGAGCAGGGTGTGCTGAACTACTGAATATAGAACAGCATTTACAAATAGACCAGGGTGTGGAGAACTACTGAATATAGAACAGCATTTACAAATAGACCAAGGTGTGCAGAACTACTGAATATAGAAGAGCATTTACAAATAGACCAGGGTGAGCAGAACTGCTGAATATAGAACAGCATTTACAAATAGACCATGGTGTGCAGAGCTGGTGAATATAGAAGAGCATTTACAAATAGACCAGGGTAAGCAGAACTGCTGAATATAGAAGAGCATTTACAAATAGACCAAGGTGTGCAGAGCTATTGAATATAGAAGAGCATTTACAAATAGACCAGGGTAAGCAGAACTGCTGAATATAGAAGAGCATTTACAAATAGACCATGGTGTGCAGAGCTGGTGAATATAGAAGAGCATTTACAAATAGACCAGGGTGTGCAGAAGTAGTGAATATAGAACTGCTGAACATAGAGACATATGATAAGAGTGGTTTTGCTTCAGATATATAACTTTGTAATGCATGTGAATGGAGCTTGTATTCTTGACTGTGTGCATGAAACACTGATCAAAGAAATACATAAATTTGTTCATGTTAGATTCCAGATCCAGTAAAGACATATTTTCTAGACTCAAGCGCATGGAAAACAGAATCCTGTATTTGGAAAGTTTATCACCAGAGTATTTTATCCATGGGGTATGTACACAGCACCTGAATAAACAGTTATGTACACATGACCTGGTAATTAATTTCTCTGCCAAGGCATCTAGTTTAAAGGATTTGACAGTTCCCGCTGAATGGCTGTTTATAATGTAGGCCATTCACTTCCTTTAAAAATGGCTTGAAATATTTACTGATATTTGTGTTGTGAGCCTAATGGAAAGTTAGCATTTTGCTGTTCATGCCTAATGGGTATATAACAACAAAACATACTGAGTTTTAGACCTAGAATGTGGGTGTGTTTTCTTTTAAGGTTGGATTTTCATTTGATCTGTGAAGACCTGACTTTTTTAGATTTCAGTACTGGAAGGTTGTTTATTGCTTAGGTAAATCAGAGTCAAAAAGTGGGAAGAGGTAAAGAAATTGATCCCCTGAAACATTAAAAGCTGGTATCCTAAGAATATCTTAGTACTGTAAAATGCTGAATAAAAAGGTACAAATGTACACCTTTTCTTCCCACTGACAAATGGCTGGATGAGGTGCTAACCTATCCTATAATTTCTGATCCCAATAACAAATAAGGTCAATGTTTTGATTTATTGTGACTGGCTAAAATATAAATGTTAATTGTTCCATTTTACGGGTAAGGTTAGATGTATGAGACTCATGCAAATTCCCTGGGAGTAGTAACCCAGATACTCCGGTTGTGTACTTAATTCAGTGTTGTGATATGTTATTATTGATAGCCTCCTCTACCCAAGCTCCGGAGAAGACCTCAGGAGCGACAGATGTATTCCTCTCTGAAATCAGGGGAGATCAAACCAGAGTCTAAGGTCAGAAATATTTTGTCATACATCACTAAGCACCTGAATCAAATGTAACATTAATTGTGCTTCTTTTTATAATTCAGTGGCGAGAAGAAAATTGCATTTGGGCACAGGTTCACTGCCTTCACTCATAATCCTCAGATAAACAATACTTATGTACAAAAATACCTCCAGGCAAAACAGCTGTCAAAAAAGAAAACGAATGGAAATTCAGATTTCAAACAAGATTTCAAGCTGCCTGAATATCCTTTGTAGCCATATATTGGCTTTGTCTCCACAGGATCTGTCAGTAGAAGAAATTGATGCGAAGATGAAGGTCTTGCGAGATAAGTTGTTATCAAGGAGTGACAGCTGATTCATGAGACAGACTGAGAAAGTCAAACCATGGGACAGACTGGGGAAGTCAAACCATGGGACAGACTGAGAAAGTCAAACCATGGGACAGACTTGGGAAGTCAAACCATGGGACAGACTGGCGAAGTCAAACCATGGGACAGACTGAGAAAGTCAAACCATCGGACAGACTGAGAAAGTCAAACCATGGGACAGACTGAGAAAGTCAAACCATGGGACAGACTGAGAAAGTCAAACCATCGGACAGACTGAGAAAGTCAAACCATGGGACAGACTGAGAAAGTCAAACCATGGGACAGACTGGGGAAGTCAAACCATGGGACAGACTGAGAAAGTCAAACCATGGGACAGACTTGGGAAGTCAAACCATGGGACAGACTGAGAAAGTCAAACCATGGGACAGACTGGGGAAGTCACAACTGAGATGTACTGGGAAATCATGGTTGTGTGTCTGTTCATTTTTCTGAAAGGTGATGAAAGAACATATGCAGCCAAATCATTATTTTCATAGTAAATCAAACCCTCGTGTTTTGCGTTCAGGTGCTAACACAAGTGATTTCTCTACAAGTCTAAAGTGCTCAGAGGTGAAGTAGGACAATTCAGGAACAGTAACTCTGCTGTTATAACACCATGAGTTAAGCATAATGAGCTCCCCTTTTCTCCATGTACTGTGAAGCATTAATCATCCTTGTACGGAAACCAGAGCCTATCAAATAACAGTTGAAATTGTGTACACCATTGATTAAAATGCAGTTATTTGCTGCTTTTGTCATTCCTGTTTCAGATATTACAATTTACTATGTTTTAATACAACTTGGGTGTATTTCATTTAACAATGCATATATGGGCTCAAGTTTGGGGAGTTGTTAATTCCCAAGGAACTAGCAATGGTGTAAAAGTTTCCATCAAGAGTAAATATTCATACCAGAGTGTAAGTTTCCGGGTTTTTCCTAGCATTTAGTTCTTGTATATATGTGGAGAGATTTGTCACGCATTCTTATGAATGCGGTGGTATCTTGACACTCTTCCTTAGTAGGCTATACACCCAACGGGATAGTTGCCTCATGAAAATAGTTTTGGAATGAGAATATAGTATTCACATTGCCCAACTGAATTATCACTCAAGTGTTCACTCTTACAGAACTTGGGTATGTCATTTCCTTATGACTTCCTTTGTAAATTACGTCCGGGATGGAATACTGTAAGACGTCTTGTTTTACAAGAAAACTAATGAAAGCATCGTTAGCAGCTTAAGGCTTTGACCATAAATTGATAGTTAAATAATAAACTCGAACCAATTAAACAAAAACTTGCGGGTTACTGGCTTCATGGCAGCTTCAAGCTAAAGTTAAAGCTTAAAGCGTACTTCAGGGGGACGAGCTCTACAACTTAACTGACTAACCGACGATCTATGAAGGTGCGGTTTCTAATCCACTTCCCGCCCATGCTACTGTGAACATGACCTTTACCATTTGAATGAAATATTTTAAGGGAACTGTGAAAGGTCAGTCAACAAATTTAAACGTATATTTGAGCGAGAAGTCGGGGGGGGGGGGAGAGAGCCACCCCGGGCATGTCTGAATGAAACAGATTTCATCCTCTTGTAAAAAAGTAATATTTTTCTCTTTTATCATCTTTCATGCGCTCTTGCTGAACCGCGATGTGATTTACTCCGGCTTTGGGATTAACTTGTCCTGACGTTCAAGACGGTTAAAAAAGCTGGACTCCTCGTTAAACTGAGATACAAAGGTAGTGGAATTCTGCTGATGTGTAGAAACTGTGCTGCTATAAACACGACTAAAGGAAGCCGGGCAGTTATGTTGGATAATATTACGATGGTTATCTGTGGAGCTACCTGGCTTAAAATGGAAACAGATCTGCTAATAGTGGCTGCAATCCAGAGCAGAAATCATGAACGAACTGTTTTCTTAACGGGTTGTTTCGGTGCTAACTTGATCTGGGAGATAATTGCTAGAGTAAATCTTAGCGCCTAGTTTATTTTCACCCCCAAGGCCGCATTCTTGAGCCTGCCCACCTGCTAAGTCGTCATGTAACGAGGCGTACCAAGTGGGGAGTCGCTCAGCGCAGTCCACGCAACCAGTGGCAAAACTCACTCAGTCGTGAATAGCGCTGCCTTTTTTCGCCGTTTTCTGTCCCGCACACGTTGAGTGGAAATATTTTGTTGAATTAATCAGTGGTCTAAAACAAGAAACGTTATCCCAAAAACGAATGCAGAGCCAAGTGAAACGTTTATATGACTTCCTAATTGGCCTGGGTCAGGTGTTGTGAAAGAGGCTCTTGCATTTCACAGGTGTCCTGGGTATAAAACAGGTGATGGTCGTAGGCTTCCGTGCGTACACGCCAGTCAAAACTACCAGAATGTGGAACTCCTGAGGAATGACATTGTCAGCGGGGTAGGAATACCTGAGCAGGAATACCTCACACGACTCTGCTAAATTACCTGCTGAGCAAATTACCTCTTAATTAATCCCTGTTTTTCCGCGCACCTGTATACTGTTTGGTTGTGGAATCTCAGACACCACCAAGCATGTATAAGTACACTTAAGGCACGGGGGACTCAAAGTGGGGGAGGATGTGTGGTGTTTTGTTTGGCATAGCAGTCAGCCAACAAGTATTTATATTTAGGCAGCATCAGAACTTTATTACGGGTTATATGTAATAGAATGCGAAGAACGTTTCTCCCAAAAAAGTGTTTCCCGTTCAAAGTTGGCAGTCTGCTCCTGTTTTACGTAGTTCCAGATAAGCCATTTTGCTTGTCAAGCAACGAGCGAGTGGGCGTATGTGACTGGAATATTACACTCTGTATTATGATAGTATAGGCTACATCTCGGACCTGCAACAATGTTGCAGAATAGGAGCTTGTAACATGAGCAACAAAACCGTTTTTGAATGAAGTCAGATTTAAAGCATATCATCTCGTATTGAAAATCGAATTTTGAATTGAATGAAAACAGCAGCCCTCGCAAGCGTTTTTTCACTCAGTGATAGGTTATGGGCCAACAGCAATTAGCGTTTATCCTGCCTAGTGAGCGATGGAGTTTAGCCGGCCACTTTATTGACCAGAGTCAGTGGTAGTGCTTATCCATTGAGTGAAGGAGTGCAGTTCGTAGATTTATTGGGTAGGAGCAACGGTAGCGTTTATGTAAAAGGCGATATAATTTAGCCCATAACCTTACTGGCCAGAAGCAACAAAAGCCTTCATCCAATGAGCGATGGAGTTTAACCAGCAACCGTGAGCGATGGAGCAACCTAATTGGACATGGACATCAGTAACAGCTAAGCCAGAAACATTACTGGACAGGGGCAGTGGTAGCTTTTATCCAATGAGCGATGAGTTTTACCCAACAACCTTGAGCGATGGAGTTTAGTGAACAACCTTCTTGGGCAGGAGCAGTGGCAGCGTTTATGCAGTGGGCGATGAAGTTTTGCCAATTACCTTAGACGGCACTAGCAGTGGTAGCGTTTATCCAGTGAGCAATGGAGTTCAACCAACAACCCAATTGGGCAGGGCTGTGGTAGCCTTTATTTTGTGGGCGATGAAGTTTAGCCTATAGCCTTAATGTAAAGGAGCAGGGGTAACGTTTAACTCTTGAGTGATGGAGTTTAGCCAGCAACCTTATTGACCAGAAGTAGAGGTTGACCATGGACGCTCACAGCTTGCGGGCTGACATAATTGAGGAATGCTGCCCACACTGTTGTATTACGTTGACAGGTGTGCTTATCCATATGGAGCTTTTGATATGAAAGACTGAGGCACAAGAGTATGAATGGACACCGTCATACACTTTCGATGTTTTCAATATGAACGCATATATAAAAAATATTTAAACTCGCTTCTCTCTTCTTGGTTTTCGAAAAATTATGTCCGAAAACTTAAAGGACAGACAAAACGCCCGAAAAAAACACCCCTTTTTTCGGTCGTTGTTTCCTTCTGGTTGAATGATTATAGGCCTATTCTTATATATGTATTCAACACTCCCAATAACATTAAAATGAAATTCAATATTGGCTTGGCAGAGAGGCTTTAAGAATGAGCGCAGAGAATTAAAGTGTGAAACTATGCCCCCCGGCCACCCCCTCCGACTTTATGTGGCCTAATTTGAAGTTCACTCCACTAGTAAGGCATACACTTGAAGCTGGTGCTACCGATGCAAATCTGTGTGTTACTGGCGGGAAAGGTCGTCAGTTACATGCAATTGTCGGTGGATTAAATAGATAAACTATCAAATAAACTACCATAAATAAATTTAAAAAAAGAAAAAAAAATATGGCAGGCAAAAATTTGGACTGACCTCTTCACGAACGCTAAATAGCGTTTATATATCTTACGTGGAGATTACAGGTGAATATAACTGAATGGACATTGAACTGGACCCACAGCTTTTCGCTCTATATAAAGTTGTGCTGAAATCCTGTAGTGCTACTAATAGGATTTCCATAGTGCCTAAGTAGTGCAACTCGGAAAAACGAAGACCAGAGTGTGACTCAGTATTTCTGAATTTTATGCCGTCATCATGAGGCGAATCATTACCTCTCTACTGATGGCAAATAAAATACAATTCCAAAATATTGAGTCATTGTGAAATCTTGATAATTTTTCTGAGTGACATTACTCGTCTAGAGTGGTGCTGGTCGGCATATTTCTCTTGTCTTCTGAAAACCCCCTATTTCACAATACCTACGTTTTCAGCTGATTATACGATTGTGGGCAATGTGCGGAATGACTGACGGGATGTGCAGGTATCCACGCATCTATTAACAAGCCGCTCGTGAGTGTTGTATCATTTTCCTCCCACGCTTATAGCCTGCAAGTTTGTAAGGCTGCCAAAATGTATATCCTGTGAGGTAGAATGTGATAAATAAGCACGTGAACTCTCGGGCTTCATTCAGGGGACGGGCCTGAGATCCCCACCCGTGATAAACGAGCCAATAGTCGGTTAAATACACTATAGCATAGCTGTTAAGAGATGGCCGATACTTCACTGCCAGCCCTCGGGACTACCCAGCCTATAATAGCTAAACCACTTCTGTGCAATATACCCTTCTCCATTTCCTCTCTTTGAACGATCGAGATGGCCGGAGGAGGGATTCTTCTGATAAGGGTTTTGTGAACTGCAGAAAACAAATTGAAGCCCCTTGCTGATAGCTTCGCCCTGAGATAGCTGTCAGAAATAGGCCCATCGGACCTGGAGACCCATAAATCACCGAAAAGCGCTTGGGCATTAGGAAACGTCGGCAAATACAACAGTTGAACTGTTGCTCTATTTATCTTTCATTTTCGATTAATCTGATGTCTGAAAGCGAAATAATTTATTTGGTGTTTACGGTAAGTTTTAAGGAGGAAGAAATATATGAAAATGTCGGAGCATATATTATGTATATCATTTACATAGATACGTGAAATCTATAGACACACGTGCTTATATAGGTGCCCACTGTATATTGTAATGGTACACGGAAGGAGCCCTGGACCCTCCGCTGGTCACGGAGGTCGCCGTCTCGAAACCGGCTCGGGCGCTGTTGAATCATAGCCGGTTAGACAGGGATTTGTCCAGTTGTGCTTAAGGTGCGGTCTTAATTTTTAACCATATTGCTTCCAAAGATTGGGAATGAGGTTGGATTTCATATTTTTTGTACAAATTAACACACAAGCACCAGTGTGTCGTTGTATCGTCCGTGTTCGTTTTGTGGTTTATTAATGAGTCGTGTGACGCCGCAGGCTTTTATTGTATTCCGCAATTGTGACGCCACTGGTTGTGCAGACAGCTGATGCATGGAGGTGTCTACGCACTGTTTATTTGAATGATCCTATCGTTACAGGTACGTTAACTATGATTTTATGAGTTAAACATGCAGAGGAAATGTTACTTTCAAAACTGTTAAATGATCACCTAAGGATTAATAGAGTATTTTTTGATGCTATTTGAATTTATCAAAACTGTAGCCACGACCGGGTATGTCGTAACGTGGTCATGTGAGTTCATGTAGTATACGATACGTGGTTTCTGTTCAGATATAATTTCATAGCTGAGCAGTTTAATGTCTTTAATTTCTGTTAAACTCAATGAAGCCGAGATGCACTGAACTATGGTTTTGTTGAAATTCTAGATGTTTAGTTGCACACAAGTGTAATGTAACTCATACATTAAAATACAGATGAACCTGTTGTAACTCGCAGTTGTGACGTCACGGGTTGTGCAGGCAGCTGATGTATGGAGATGTCTACGCACTGTTTATTTGAATGAACTCATCGTTACAGGTTTAAAAGGTGTGATGTTATTCCATATCACGACCCAGGGGAGGGTTAACACCAAATTGCATTCGTGCTTAATGTTTTTCATTCTACTTTTACGGCCTGGATCGATTGTTCCTTGCCACTTTGTGGTTTGAACTACTTTGCTATTAGACTGCTTTGCTGTTATTATTTTGCGGTTTGGATTTATGCTTCGGTTTTACCGAACGTAACAGTTAATGTTCATTTTCGGTATTGCTCAGCACTTTTGTTATTGCTTCAATGTCGTTTTCTTATGTAATGATGTGTTATTGTTATCTCGTGATGTGGATCTGTGTTTCATTATTTATTCCTCGTTTGGGTTAACACTCTAATGTCTTGCGGTTTGAATTGGTTCTTGATACACCATTATAAAGTTGTGGGTTGAATTGATGCTTAATACTCCTTAATACATCTAATTTTGTGTGTTGAATTGATGTTTGAATTTTCATCAGAACTTTGTGACTTGTATAAAGATACTTGATACTGGATTATAACATTGTGGGTTCGACTGATGCTTGATATACTCCAGTAAATTTCAAGAATTCAGTTGATGTTTGACGCTTCATTATAACTTTGTGGCTGGAACTGATGCTTGGTTTTTTATTATAACTGTGCTTTCCCACGATTTTTCGATAGAGACTATGCTGATTCCATGGGTGCTTCATTACAAGTTAACATTCATGTGGTTTGAAATTTGCCATAATTCCCATTCATGTAGGCCTATAAGAGCTGGTAAATACTAGATACAATGTCTGAATTTGCCGGTATGTAAACCTATACACTATAAAAAAGACAAAAAAAAAAAAAGAAGAAAATAGAGGTTCCATGAGAAACGTTTCTAGGTATATCCGACTGAGTATTACCAAAGGAGAACAGTAACTATTTAGTGGCTGTAGAAAACCCAGGGCAAAATAATAAAAAAAAAAGTAGGGTAAAATGAGAGTCAATATACAGAGCCTGTGCTTCATCCCCAAACCCCAAGACTCGTTGCCAAGTAGGTGTCATAGCATTGTTGATAAAATCACATGTTAAACAAGAGTTTTGAGTTTTTCACTGCCTACAGATCTACACTATAACACTTGGGTAAACATTTCGCCAGAAAGCTACGAATTGCGTATGGACCTCTGTTGTAAAAAGCCGTCTTAAAACAAGCTGTGTTATTGGAGAAGCCTGGAGCTCAGGTTGAACGCATTACAATCTATTTAGTAGGTAAGCCAGATGTCATATGTCCAGAATGTGGCCAGTCTGCTTAACGGCATATTGTTAACCTGATATCATGACACCGTCACAATGGGACCGTAAAGCTGACATATGGGCGCACAAGTAATGTGTGGGAAAAGTATCGGAGATAAAAGCTGGAATTGTGGTATATTTCAGCGGTGTGTCAGGGATTCTCATAGTTCTCATCATTGCATGGTTTTCTGCTAGGATGTGTAGGCCTCTTGTCTGACATCAGAGGCAGACCTTTAGCGCTCAGTAGGATAACAGAGTTCAAAGGAATTTAAATGCAGTGAGTCCTGTGAGATATCTAGGAAAGTGAGATTAATAAAATGCCAGCAATCTAACATGTGGCATTCGCAGAATAATTCAGCTTGTTGGAAATTTTGGTTTTGAGGTATACTAATCGTTTTGTTTACTGTTCTTCAAAGAAAGCTGCTTCCTAAATAAGAGACCTTTTATTATTGCTCACTGGGGTTTGAACAACTTAGCTTTTCCTTAAATTTTCCCCTTTGCCTTGATCAAGGTTTTCCATGAGAGAGTTTTGAGACAGATTCATACTCTCAGTTCTAACTTTTTTATGTTCTGATCATTTTCAGTTTTATTCAGTACCTTATGTTTTACAAAAGTTTTCCTTTCACAACGTGTTAGTTATGAAGTCCTGCCCGTAGCATTGTAGATTTCTGAAGAGCAGTAACTTAGCAGTGAGGATGCCCTGAAAGCCTGCTGACACAGAAAAAATATGTTAAATGCTTGTTCCAGCAGACACTTTTGTCTGGCGATTATGTACAGGACAATGCAAAGTATAAAACTCTTTAACTGACTTGGATGGATAAGCAGGGAAGTGATGAGAGTGCATTTTTCAGGAACGACCACTCTGTCTCCTAGTCATTGTAGACCCGTCATGGTGAGAATGAAAACAAACATGGCGGATCCCTTGGAAGTGTTTTGGCCAATGCACAGGCAGAGAGCTGTTCCTTTGAGGAGAGAAGACCCCTACGATGGGGAATTCTCCCGACGAAGGAATGTTGTATGTCTGCCCTGGAATGCGACGCGTGGGACAGACTTTGTTACAGTGGTAACGCCCTATGTCTTGTCTGCATCTTAATATTGATATTGAAGGAAAGGCACCGTTTTGATTAAAAATACACGTCACCGTGGAAACATTTCCGTCCTGGTCAACAGTTAGCATGGGGGTCGATCCTGTGTTTTCATGATACTTCATGTTAACAATCAGAGTGGGGGCCTTTGTTAACAGCCAGCAAGGGGGTTTTTCATTTTCACTTGATAGCCGCTTTTCTTGACAGTCAGCAAGGGGATCCTGTGTTTTCATTTGATGGCCACCTTTCTTAACAATTAACGTAGAAGGTTTGTTTTTCATTTGATGGCCGTTCTTGTTACCAATCAGCATGGGCAACCTGTGTTTTCATTTGATGGTCGTCGTACTTAATAGTTAACATAGAGGTTTTGTTTTTTATCTGATGTCCGTCCTTGGTAACAATCAGTATGGGGATCCCGTGTTTTCATTTAATGGCCGTCCTTTTTAACAATCAGCCGGGGGGCCCTGTGTTTTCATTTGATGGCTGTCCATGTTAACAATTACCAAGGTGGTCTTGTGTTTTCATTTGATGGTCATCCTTGTTACCAATCGGCATGAGGAACCAGTGTTTTCATTTAATGGCCGTCCTTGTTAACAATCAGCATGGGGGCCCTGTGTATTCATTTGATGGCCGTCCTTGTTAACAATTACCAAGGTGGTCTTGTGTTTTCATTTGATGGTCATCCCTGTTACCAATCAGCACGGGGATCCCGTGTTTTCATTTAATGGCTGTCCTTGTTAACAATTACCAAAGTGGTCTTGTGTTTTCATTTGATGGTCATCCTTGTTACCAATCAGCGTGGGGATCCCGTGTTTTCATTTAATGGCCGTCCTTGTAAACAGTTAACATAGGGGTTTTGTTTTTTCATTTGATGGCTGTCCTTGTTAACAATAGTGGGTCCTTGTTAACAATAGTGGGTTCTTGTACTTTAATTTGAATCCCCGTCCATGTTATCAGTTACGATGGAGATCTTGCTCTTGGAAGGCCTTCAGTGAAGCGCTTGCCCGGCTCATCGGGCTGCTCCCGTACAGCTGCATGGAAGTCCTTTAGTGATTAGTGAGCGGGACAGCTGGATGACCGGAAATATACAGAAAAATAAACAAAATGATCGCGCTTTGATAACAGAACAAATGTTAACCAATTACAATAAATTAATGACGCTGATAAAAGTAACTGTAACCGCGAGCACATCATATTTACCGTCTGCATCTTTATTAACCGTTGCATCATGTGATTGCCATGATATATGTCTGGCCTCTTCCGGTCTCGTTTTGGGACATGTTATAGTCGCAGAGATATTTGGACGGTGATTAGGAAAATGATAGATAGCAATTCATTAGTGTTTATGGCACTGGTGGCAGACAAATGAAAGTGAGCAAGATGAATGGATGATGAGATTGACTTAAAGTGACGCGTAGCGGACAGGGAAACATGAGAGAACCTGATAGCTCTCTGTATAGATTCTTACTGATACAGATTGTGAAGTGTAGGTTGTTAGCTTTTACAGATAGGCAGTCCACCAGTATATATTACCTAGTGTAAAACTGGGCCCTGTAGGTCTCAACGTCTCGTGGGCCTGCCTATACATGAACTAGCCAGCTGGATGACTGAATCCGCTTGTACATCCTTCAGCCTTTATCAGCCTCAAAAAGCACCTAGCTTCCAATACTAAGAACTCCTGTAGTACTTAAAAGACGAGAATACATGTATTGTATACATGTGGGCCTAACAGTATCGGCTGTGAGACATGCACGTAACAAGCTTCCATAGGCGGACATGTCTGTTTTAGTGTAAAACCCCCGGATTAAACGCGATTTGTAATGATATTGTACAAAAGGTGAGGGACATGTGATAGAAGAACACAGGCTGGCTGATATCATCCCCTTTATCTACGAAATGTGTTTACTGAAGACGCGGCCCCATTTATTCCGCCATGTTTTGATATAATTTACGCCACCAGATGGCGTGAGTGTTTAGTTTCCAAACTGACCACCAGACAAATCCATGCCATCTTATCAAACACCCTGTGTTTATAGCACCATGGTCCTACTCTAGGTTTGCTCCGGCTTTATTTATTTTGTCAGTGTGCAAAAAACAGCTTTCTAATGCTTAATAGTGGCCAGATCTTAAACATCTTGATGACTGGTCTGTGACCCAGGATAACATGGGCCGATAAACGGCTTACAACTATGCCTATATAGTTCCTGTGTCGTGATAAAATGTATAGTCTGTCATGTGTAATTTGTGTGCAAACCGTTACACGAGCATTGGTAAACCTTTCGGACCAGGATACATGTATAGTTTGTTGTTAGTTTACCTAAAAGATCGCCCAGAATGACAGGCGAAAGATCGTTGTGTATTATAATGGGCACGTAATCTCCGTTTTACGGGATAACGTTAATTTTGTATGTTTGTGCATTTGGTGTGTACGTCGAGAGGATTATATTTTTCTCTATGAGATATGAATAACTATGTTTAGAGGGGTTGCAAGTTCCTCATCTTGCAGCGATGCAAATACCCCGCATTTCGTATTAAGGTGGTGACAAACCGCGAAGTTATCAGATATGTGCGATAAGTTTGCAAGAAGCGACGTTTTGAAGTTCCCCAGCAGCTTTCGAGATGGCGTGAAATGTTTTAATGCCGCATCGATGTTTGGCAATAGCTATAAATATATTTAATGCAGATCCCTTTATATGTATAGGATATTTAGAACCATTTTCCCATTTTATCGCTACACTTTGAAGTTTGTATTTTTGTTCTACAATAAGCTGCTTTATTCCATGTTATTCTCTGCTAACTCGTGCTAACATGCGCGTCGTTTTATGTATATTAGAGTTCAAGTCTTCTCTGTTCATTGATCTATTGTTACCTTGATGACGTTATGTTAATGACCCGCGGTTGCCTTTGTGACATTTAAAACTCGCAAGCTTTTAAATTGTTGTAACATTTGGTTTAAATGACCCGCTGCTAGTTTAGCGCTGTACTGCAATATAATAGGAGAGTTTCGAGTTCGAACTCTTTTGTCGCTGAAGGTAAAAAGAGTCCAACTGTATCATCTGATATATTAAAAATGTCAGGCAATTTTGTTCACTTTAATTTACCGATCACCTGTCTCGCCATGTTAGGGAGGTACAAACGACCTGTCCATTTCTTAAGTTAAAAAAACTTTAAGCTTCTCAATTTTGCCTATCGCACGTCTAGTCTAAATAACATTTTGTGACACTTTTCTTAGACTTCCATGTTATAGTAAATGTAATCAGAAATAACTGCCTAACTTTTTTGACAGGTTACATTGTACAGTAGAGCTTTTTTAACATTTAGTGATAAAAGAGTTCGAACTCGAAACTCCCTTATTGGTGACTTTGCGATAAATTGGCAAATCAAGTGTAGGACCCGCCTTATATTGGTGACATGCGCGGTTAGAGATACCGATGTGATCTACCGAGGTGGCACTAATGTAATGCACTGAGGTGACACTAATCTGATGCACCGAGGGACACTTACGTAATGAACTAAGGTGACACTGATATAATGTACTGAGGTGGCACTGATGTAATTCACTGAGTTTACACTGATGTGATGCGCTGAGGTAACACTGATGTGATTCACTGCGTTGACACTGATGTAATGCACAGAGGTGGTACTGGGATGAAACTGATGTAATCCACCGAGCTGCATGGTACTGACAAAATGCAATGCATGAAGTGACACTGGTGTAACGCCGTGATGTGAAACTGAGCTAACCCAATGAGGTGGTTCGGACAAAATGCGCTGAGGAGATACTGGCGTAACGCGTTGATCTTCTATGCGCCGACACAATGCATTTAGATGATACTGACAAAATGCACTGGGTTGATTATGATTGATCTTACAACAATTTTAAGAACTGCTTTTATTTAAAAAATGACATAAATGTGTTGTGTATGAACGTCTCAACACAATGCATATTCATGCTATTAATTTCAACCAGATATAAATTCCTGCTTGAAAGATAAGGGTGAAAAGAAAGTAAACCAGACTTGTCTGGACACAGAATCTGATTGATGACTTGAGAATGGAGAAAAATATCATAAGTGTTATAAAAGAAAGTTACATGGCAGCTAGTTCATTTGGTGCTTCATCAATGACTCTCCTTTGATTTTTTGCAAAGAATTCACATATTGCTCGTTAAGAATTACTCCTACGTGCTTCTCATATCCAGGATGCGGGTATATATCGTAGCATGCATTACATTTCTTTGCATGCCATGTTCTTTTCTCCCGTCTGTAACTCGTGTAGTTTGGTGTTGGTATTCGCACTTCGGTGCAAATACATTTGTCTTCTGACTGGAGGGCGCCGACAGATCGTCAATCCAGCCTGTCAGACAGGGCCTGGGAGAAACCGGCACCGCTAGGAAGCCTGGCGCATGTCAGCAAAGATTAAAGAAAATTGGTGGATGTCACTTCATTATGTCACAGCATGGTAGAGCCAGAAAAGGCGGTTAGAGTAGAATTTCAATCAACCAGGCAAATTAAACATCATAAGGGGAACAGAACATTCGTTTCTTTAAGAAAGGAACTGTTTCAAAGGTCTGCAGTTCACTTTCGATGTGGTGAGTGCTTCTTGCTAAAGCGATCAGATTAGTGACTAGAACACGCCCCCGCATTTACACCGAAATCTGACTTATATTTGAGGGTGTTATTTTCAACACCAGCCACTGCTACCATCACATTCACTTTAATGGGTTAGTGTCTGCATTAGATGTGACATTTTTGTTAGGTCACAGGTCAACGCCATGTCCACCGAGATGGGACGCAAAGATATTACACAAACAAAAAGCAAGGATCTTTCCTTTAAATGCAGAAAATATTACAGGCCTTTTGATACGGACTGAAGTCGAACTGTTGACAAACTTAAGACTTATGGGAAATCATTATTGCTACTCTATTTTTATGTCTGCGGAGCAAACCCTTTAATAATGACACTTCCTTTCATGTCCCTGTATGATAACTGTGTAAAGTACATTTCAGCATAGGTAGCAGTGGAAGAACTTTTGACCATAAATTCGCAGCTAAACGATATTCCCTAACAGGTTTAACTTTCATGCGGAACCTGGCCAGTTCTAGAATCCTGTTTTCTTGGTCAAGTGCTATCATTCGTCCAGAAGATAAGAGTGCCCAGCCTTACGGGATCAAACGATCGTCTGTGCACAAGAACCTAATCCCCCCATCCCCGTCCCCATCCCCGTCCCCATCCCCAACCACAAAAAAGTTGCTACGTTGTTGATAGGATTGAAGGTTCTACAGCAATTGGTGGTCTTGCAAGGACGAGAATGTAAACATTGGATGATCTCGGTGAGTGAAACGGTCATCCTTTTCCTTATCGTATCTTGACCCGAGGGGAAAAAAGCTCATACTCTCCAAGATGGTTATCTCTTCAGGTGGCGGCTGGCCAAAGATGTTAACACGAACAAAACCACATCACAGAGCATCGTTCTTCAAAACAGACGATTGCACGCCTCGCCACTTGATAAACCTTCAGCAGTTTCCCGGATGTTACTATACGACAGGGACATTTCGCATCTGCGGGAAACAATTCCTCGCCTAAACTTCCCAGAGTTTTAAAACGTAAAAGCATATAACTGTCTGGAAAACCAGTTATTTTTAGTTTCTTCATGGAGCCAGGGAAATGATCAGCTGTGTAAGAATCTTGTTAATTCAGAATGTGGCCCTCAGCGGTTTTATTTACAGCTGTTTGACAAGATGGCATTTACGGCGCCAACTTTATCCGCTACTTTGATTTCTGCACAAATAAACCAGTTGCAATATCCAACAGTCGACCGTTTGACACAAACAATCATCTTTCAGGATTTATCACACACTTTCCATTTTGACCATACTTCCAAATACGTCTTCATCAGAGATAAGTAGGACTATAGTTCACGTATGAGGAAGGTCAACTTTCAAAACTTACTGACATGTTTACTAGAGACTGCATGAATCTTCAGTGAGCAGTGCTTGGAGCGGAATGCCTCTGTACTTGTTAAAGAAAAGTCATTTTGAAATGTTCTTAAGAAAGGCGCAAAACCCAATCAAAGCAACAAAAGGCACAACAAAAATCTACCTAAATCCTACCTGAAAAACGCCAGAAGTTCTTTGTTGAAAAATACGAATGGAACAGATTGCATGATACTATACTCCCATGTTCTAACCACAACACCGTGTGAATTGAGGCTCACAGCAATTAGTTCAAAACATTTTACCCACAAAATACCAACGCTCATATAATTGCCATTGTAGAATGCATGGGAGTCAACACATTACAGTCTTCTGTTGACACCTTACCATTTACGTGAAAGATAACCAAGACACCAATACCAGATTGTAAGATGTGAGAGAAATTTATACAGCCACTGAATCAGGTCCCGGGAGGGGAGGCGTCAACATTTATAAATAAAGGTTATGTTCGGAATCGATTATGTATAACTCTGTCCAAATGAAATATATACACAACAAATTTAACAAACAACAACGTTTCAAATAAAGATACTCTATACAGGATAACAACAAGATCATATTTTCCACACCAATATTCACAAATAGCTTTTGCAACACTGGCTCTCGTTCTCTCCAGCTCCCGCCTTGACCTTGTTACCCCAGCTAAACACTTGGTTGAGACCCACACACTTCACGCGAAGCTCACTAGATTTCTCGCGGTGTAAAAAAATCCCTAATGATGGACCGGTTAATTTGCCACTCCAGCCCAACACTGTTTACACTACGTTAGCCGGGTTAACAACAACAACAACAAAAGAGTTGAAATTTGACACCGTACACAACCGATAGATGGCCACTGACCCGATCTACCGATGAGGTCAAAGAAAGAGTGCCGGAAGCCAGTCGCGTCCTTGTCGTCCAAGAGAAACAGTGAAAGCTGATCTGTCTTCGCACACCCCAAAGCTGCCTTATGACGGTGGTATTGCCTGCTTGTAGCGCAGGCCAAAGCCCCACTCGTCGTGTTAGTCGTGGACACAGGTGATTCTCGTTCATCAGGGTCTATCCTTCTCCGTCAACAGCGTCATATTTGGGACAATCTAAATAAATCAAGAAAAAAAAAATCTGTTACATCTGTTATATTCCAGAAAAAAATGTACAAACCCTAAACAGTGTATAAACTTGGTAATTTGCCACCTCTAGGAGAAGAAACTTAAGTGCAAGTAAATTAAGGAATTTAAAGCCGACATAAACGTCTATACAGTTCGTGATAGCAGATCCTGGTTATGGTGTCAAAGGATATCCAACAAACCCAGCTTACTCCTGAAGATACAGGTAAGGCTTAGTTCACCCCGTTACACATCATCCCAGATAAGAGTAGGGGTTCAGGTCATCTGCTAACGGCACTGGAGCAGTACGGTGCACCGGGTGCAGCAACCCAGCCCTGAACACACCTTTAACCCTTACCAAGCCATCCAATTTACTGCCAGTTTTACAATTAAATTCAGATCAATCGTGGGCATTCTAGGCTACGTCCTAGAATATCTAACGTTTGAAAATTCCGAAGAGTTTTCATATCAACCATAACAGCAATTTAGAAAAAGATATATATTAAATATCCCAGTAAGGCGGTCTTGTAATCTCACATCGGATTTATATTTATTCTGGTCCCTATAAGGAAGTGAGATCACTTTATGTACACGTTTTCAAATATATATGACATGAATAGAGCAGGAGAGTAATGTTTTCTTAGACGTTATATCTGCAGTTCCAGTATAGCACAAGAATGTTTTGTCGACTCTCTGTACTACTGTTCCTCATTAATATTTAACCCAATACTTAAAGAGCTTGATATTTTAGGTTTTAGTCACATTTTAGTGCCATTCCATTTTTCTCAATCTGAAACTAGAATTACTTTTTCTTGGTGATCAGTTGGATTTTATTTGAATGTCTAGTCGAGTATTGCCCTTACAAACTTTAAGAAAATCGAAGGCATTAAATTATTTTTGCTGCGCAATTGTACGGTTACTGTAGATTTGTCATTGTCACACACAGTCCTACCTTACACTACAAAACATGAGCTGCTTCATGATATCAAAACTGCCGGAAATAAACTCATTTGTTCTTTTGTCTTTTCTAACTCTCTGTCTATGACGATGAGCAAGTTGGGGCTGACCACGCATGCTTCACCTCAAAGATCCTTTACATGGCAAAGATTTGGCTTTTGTGTTGAAGAGTTAAGTACTTGTTAAGGTGATGGCATCGATCACCGTTTAGCACTGTAGAGTTGCATGGAAGCACGTGGCGTTGTGAATGACGCCAACCAAGAAACACATCATTTGCCACACACAGCATAACGTGTGATAAATTAGAGGGTTGATTGGCTGTAAAGGGCGAAGAAAGCAGGTCCAACATCCACTAACACATGCTGCTGACATTCAAGCCTAGTATGAAATCTAACCGTCTGCCTCGACTCCATGCAGTCCCTTATTGCCCTCATTCTGCTCAGTTGGCGTACATATTACACAGGTTTGAACTTACAGCGGCCCGGAAACAAAGTGATCTTTTCTACCTGCCACTCGCAGCCAACATCCGTAGATTTCTAGAAACGATCCAAGTTTTATACTAAAGATGTGTGTTTTACATCAGCGCTATTTCTTCTGTTTTCTCTACATCAGTACTTCATGGCATATCGATTGAGGATGACATCAAACCATGGACAAATTTCATACTTTATACATAAGCAATGATTACCACCATGTTCACAGTAGGTGGTGGAATAATCCCCTAAGCATAGAATTTCGCGGAAACCATTTGCTGTGCACTGAACAAATGAAGAGTCATAAGAAGACAACTTATGACTTAACTTTTTTATTCATACTCTGCGTGAAGGATCGTTGACCGTCCTCCTCATCTTCCGATACGCATTTGCATAGGCAATTCATTGTTGGTTTCGTGAACAATTAACGAATAGCGTCGAATGCATAATGATAATTCTCCGCCCTGTAACATAGTCCCCCAGAAGTGCCTTAAGATTTGATAGCGGAGCCTTCCTATACAGCTCTGTACACAGCACTCAGGCACCTTTCATTTCAGTCTCACATAATATACGTATATGAGATGGCGGTAGACACAGAAGTTGATAAATCCCCATGGTATTTCCGCTGAGAGACTTTTTTCCATTAACATGTGGGCTGTATGTAGGTTTGTCAGTTGTAATATTGCCACTCAGTTTTCATTTCCGGCTGATGATAACGGGGTTATTATGTTCAGTTCTATCAAAGCGTAAATCGTAGCCCAAGAGAGAACTTGTCTAACTGACGTGGGCCTATATATCCACAGTGAAAGAAATTTCAAGAAAAACAAAATTGGTAATTTGGGTCAAACATCGCTCAAACAATTGCTTAAATGACAGCCTTATTAGTAGTCATATGCCCTCAGTATTACTGTCTGTTTCGTCGGTGTCAAACCACTTGTTCAACTGTCCATATATTCACGGTACACTTGCAACACCAATAAAATAGGGAACGACACCATTATATATGCTGGTCTGAAATTTAGCCAACAGAAAATAAATTGACATAAAAATTTTCTTTTCCACACAAGGAGAAGGAAGAGCCTTCCGAGTAGCATTTAAAGGAGAGCTCCGGACTAGAATTCTGTTATAACTTGCTGCAAGTTATCACAAAAATCATTGCCTCGAGACCCCAACTTTATGTGCAAAGTCAATGTGAAGAAAACATTAAAATCCGTACGATGGATCTACTTCCTCATGCAAGCCCGTCGGCCGCCATTACAGCCAAAATGATGACGTAATGTGATCGCTACATGAATCTTCTTACACGTGTATGTTGTATAGCCACTATTTACACTTTTTTTCCAGACGATAGTGCAAAAATCTGTGCTTAACTTTACCTCAAGAATTCGAACACTGCATTACTATAAGTTGCAGGCATTTCGTCAAGCGCTCATCAGTTGTGACGTCATGACGTTACGATATCTCTGTAATTCTGATCCGCTTTGACATGAAAAAATGGGGAAAGTATTTTTTTTGTGTGCTTCTTATACCCGAATATAACACTTTTCAATCTTGTGGACTCCAGCTTTTCTGTAATATCCCGTCTTCCCTTACAATACACATGCATAAATGATTAAGTAATGGATGGAAGCCAAAAAAGGTGAAACATTGTGAACTTCTGCAACATTGTATTGCAAGGGCAGTTTTGAACGTGTGTTCTTTTCAGGCATAATACCGGTACAGATGCAAGTATACGTGCCGGAGGAGGAAACGTAAGTCCTAACTTCTATCTTTGAATCCTTAACAAACAAACAAAAAAAATTAAACTTTTTCTCAGCCCTGCTTGATCTCGCGTATACGGCAAGGCAGAGATGAGGAGCAGTGATAAATGGAGTCGGTATCCTTCACTCTCTGCCATATCTACAGTAAGGGGCGAAATGAACAACTTTTAAAAGCAAGCCCTTTCAAAGATTTGTCAGGTATTATGAAGTCAAAAGCAGAATTCTACCCCTGCTTTTCCAGAGTGATAACCGCACATACACGCGTTCTGGCGGAGTGATACAGTGGTGATCTTCCTCAGAAGTTGTGAGAGAATTCGAGATTTCTCTCAGGGATTCCAAGAACGTGCCTCAGGTTACCGGGCTGTTTACAGTCAACAGTTATCATGCACAAAGTCACCTGCCAGAGAAGCGCTAAGGCTGTCGGGTAATGTTCACGGCTCATGAATGAAGCCATTTGCCGGAAATGAAGTTAACTTCGTGATTAGATTTAAGTGGATCAGAAATAGATGACCACAAAACCGTACTGGGGTTGTGGAAGCAGAAATTCTTCTCAGTAACACTCAGGCGGCGTTATATTCTTCTTCCCTGTGAGCACCTGTTAAAGTACTGTCTGTCCAACATACTGCAGTCGACCTTCTTATTTCTGCTACAAAATACGATTCAAATAGTTCATGTGCAAATGCTCCTGTTAGTAATCATCAATACCACACTTGCCACGCCACGGCTGAAATACTACTAATGGCGTATAGCCATACCCATTCACTCAACACCTGTCCACTCGAAATACCTCCTATCTCAAAAATGCCCTTCTGAGTATCTCTATCCTGAATAAGATGCGAGCATCTCAAGATATAAAGTCTCTGTATGCGTAAATTTCATTTTAATCCGTTGTGCTTCAAATGTATAACGGAATTACTTCAACCAGGAAAAGTCCTAGTGAAGGTTTGGCAGTACTGTGGCGCGTCGATTTCACGTGGGGAACATTGCACAGGACTGTATCATGATGACTATCAGTCGTAGTGAAGGTTTGACAGTATTCTGGCACGGTGATTATCAGGCCTAGTTTGACAGTTCTGTGGCGCGTTGATTTCACATGGGGAAGATTTGACAGTACTGTGGCACGATGATTATCAGTACTAGTGAAGGTTTCACAGTACTGTGTCACAGTGATTGTCAGTCCTAATGAAGATTTGACAGAACTGTGTCACGGTGATTATCAATCCTAGTAAAGGTTTGATAGTACTGTGTCAAGGTGATTATCAGTCCTAGTGAAGGTTTGACAGTACTGTGTCACGATAGTTATCAGTCCCAGTGATGTTATCATCGTCTAGATTTGAAGTTAAATTTAGGGCTCCAATAGAATCCCAAGATTATATGACATTTACAACAAGAAATGCTTTTGCTTGCGATCCAGTAGGCTAGCGTATAGTTCTGTAGATTATGAGACCTTCCTTCAGTAGACTTTAAAACTGTGGAAAAACAGATTGTGGCCTCAGGCTGAAGGACAGCTGGGACGATAGGTCTTTGGCATCTGGAAACCGTTTGTACACAGAAAGTAAAGACCAACTCTGGACTAAGGTATTTTACCTTTCGAATTCTGACTTAGACTGAACTTCCAGCTGTTGCAATACAATCCCCGGATTCCGACAATTGTTCTCCGCAATCTACAATTAATGAATCTACATACGACAAGGGGCAATAAACATGGAAACTTTGTATATTTTTTCTGTTGTGCCTAGCCCTGTTTCCTCCAGGTCAGCGGAGGTGAAAAAATATCCTTTTCCAGGCATGTGGTTTCCGTTTTAGGACTGGACCATTTTATAAATAGGAATGTTAAAAGCTGTGGCTTAATCAGCTTGTACTTGTAGCATTTTTATGGCTACCGAGAATTGGCCAACGCCCATCTGTTTTCACATTGCATTAAGCGTGACATATACCAACTTCATACAGCTCATAAAAGTTCCTTCGCTATAAACTTAATTGCACGTTTATCATTTATGCTATCCATTAACAGCGCAATTGGCATGTCGGTTTAGGGGCTACCATCCCTTTTCGGTGCTACGATACCTTTTATCCATGATTTTTATAAATGAATTTTACTTCCATTTCATAAATACTTTTTCATATTTTTTACTCCTTTCTAGCTAATCGGTCTTACGTGGTGTATGATGAGCAGCGGTGGTCAACCTCACCTAACAAACATTGCCATGGATACGAGCATCGGAATAGACTTATATTAATACATAAATAAGTCAAACTTTCAAAAAAAAACATAGCTCACAGCCCCGGGAAAAATTCCTTTTCAGAGCTATTCCAATGCAACAATGTGTCCAGTCCCTCCTGATGTATACGTGTATTGTTTTTGTCCAGTTACGCTAAGCTCTTTAATATAAGCCTACGTTGCACTTCATATGGAACGAATGCTTTATATGATTTCAATCTGACACTTTTAATCACTATAACGGTATATGCAGGCCTTCATGTCTATGAATCGTTTGGTGTGGGCCCAATGATGTGAGCCAGGGAATGATGAGGTACTGCTTCATAGGACACCTCTAATAAGACTTACATCATAATTATTATGCCGAACTGATGATAAATCTTCCGGGGGTAAGTAGTGAACATCGCCGCGGGCAATCAGCACGCCTTTGATATCAGGGCCTGGAATGTTTCACAGTCCAGTTTATCATTAATGTTTTTCTCCCGTCTGCTTGCACTAGCCTGATTTATTAAGTATGAAGCAACACATGACGTAACTTAAAAAATATACAGTATATTTATAGGTGTGAGGGCTAGTTTTACACGTTAGATCTTGGTCCAGTTGCAACCACACACCATGCTCTCTGGATGTAATTCGTCCCCAGAGGCAGACATTATGACCCGAACTTCCAACTGAACCCTCTAGCTTGGCTTTATCTTATTGTTTGCCAATCATATAACTTTTAGTCAGTGGCAATCAGTCTGGCATATATGACAACCATCACTTCACAGTCAATGACAATGCATACTCACACTGAACTTAGATGAAATAAAACTCGTACTTTTTTGTGGTACGTTTTCTCGGTTAAGAAGCGACCTTTCACGATGTCTTATGTAAATCAAGATGCTTCACAATCAGAGATAGCATTCATGTTGGATTTTGAAGTAGGTATTCAGATCTCTTGCCGGACTGCACATAGTCTGGAAAGTCCATTGCTGCCCGGTATATGCAGGGAAACTATTGTTTTAAGACAATGCCGGTGACGTGATTAGACAACCGAAGCTGTTTAAGAAATGATGCTGCGAAAAATATATTAAATGCACTAATTCTTGTAAACTCACTGGCTCTAGTAAAATCATTTCCCGGTAGTTCATTACTCTGTATTCAAGATTTTTCAAACGAGACCGTTGGTGTCAGATCCGGTAAAATCAACAAGGATTGGTTTAATTAACGAAAGTCGTTATCGATGGCATTGTGATAACTAGAAGTTGTGAACTAAAAACGGCCCAGATAACGACGAGTATACGAACGTCCCACTTCTAATCAGAACAACCGCGTTTATATAGAATTTGACTAACTTTTTTATCATGCTTGTTTCACACCTTGAAGCTTTTTTCATTTATAGAGTAGCATAGCCACATTTGGTGTGGTGAATAACTACTTGTTCCTCTAATAGTGATTTCCTTGTGCACCAAAGGCGGAAGTCCTGTATGCCAAGGCCACGCATGATTTTTATACAACGTTTCCCCTCGCGTGTGCGGTTGCCCCTCGTAACAGTTGATTGCCTGGATGATGGTATTAAATGTAAGTCTATTCGACGGCTCAATTTGCCGGCAGTCGGAGGTCATTTTTTTAGTGTTGTAGACTCTTTGATATCAGTAAATTAGAGGAGGCAACAGAGTTTGTAAATATGTTTAATGTAATGGGACATAACTTGACTGTTTTGGCTCTATGCTGAATTACAATTTCCATTACTCTGAAAACATCAAACTTATACAGGGTTTGTTGCGTCAATGATTAATCATGTAGACTTGCTCTCATTCCTTCTACTGTCTTGGATCATTGCAGTAACAGCACTGACATGGCACCTAACTATAGGGGGTGCCCTAAATGCATCATGGTACACAACTTCATCAAGGTATCTGAACTCTAGGATACCCTTGCTGCATGGTAACCTAACAGCATTAGAGACTGAGTTCATGGTATCTTTTGATTAAATGCATAGTGTTCTTTTCATGAATCTCTTTTAACTAAAACAGTACCAAAGTTGTATGGTACACCGATAGTCTCAGCGATATAGATTTCAAAGGCTATATATACTTTAAGGTGATCAGTTTGGTAGTACCACCGATACCAGTGCCTTAAGCTTTTCCTTATAGGTACCGGGTAGTTCAACACTGACGCTCTAAAGGCCAGCCAATAATCGAGTATTCCAGGTAACTGAGTCGTGCAAGAGAAAGGCAATGGGTGTTTTTTTCTCCGTCGACGAAGAAATAACGTCTTTGACATTGTTAACATTATCATATCCGGATAACATTTTACCATCAATCACGCAATCTGCAATTTCAACACAATATAAGCCTCCCTGCTGAGAAGTTTGGGTGTCTGTTCACATCTCAAAAGGGGGCTTTGGTGTGAAAAGGAGTTCTCTCTTGGAAAATAGTGCTTCCCGTGCTTTTTTACATGTCTTATGAAAACGGACAACTTTGCTAAAAACATAACTTTGAAAAGTATCGCGTTCACAAAAACGTATGTCGTTGTGTATCCTAGCAGTTAAGACACTGAATACTTAAGAGGCGTCATTCAAAGAAAAATCAGAAATTTGTTGCTAAGTCTCATGTGTCCAAAATGATCTTAGGTCATTATTTGTATACATACCTAAACGGAAGTCAGATATACGTTTAGCTATCATTTTGATGTTGGAACTTTGCTGCTTAATTGCTACGTTAGGCCCCAAAGGAGGCAACACAAGCAGATTGGTGAAGTCTTGCAGACTATACCGAGAATCAAAGAACACTTGGGCATGCGATGTAGTGAGAGCATTCCGTTACAACGCAAAAGATATGGGCAGAAAGTCTCCAATTGTGACACACGGTGCAACAGTTTGACCTAATCCAGAAGCTTTGGTTTTGGTATAAAGTCAAATGAGGGTCACACATAGGATGCGGGTGTACTTGGTTCATTGGTGGCTACTGTATCACTTGGGTATTAAATTCACTTGGCAATCCTTGATACACTTTCATCTCAGCGGTATGGATTGCATAGGTTTATCTGTACGCTGGTATTAAACGAAAACCCCCCTCTTCACGTATTGGTTCCTTGCGGCCCTTTGAAGAGTAAACTTAATACCAGGGCCTAACGTGCTCCCGTTGTATGCGTGTCAGGGAGAAGTAACGTGTTATTCCCAAATGAGATGTGGTGTGAATCGAGCCCCACATATTCCGAGGTCTAGCCCTAGTAGCCAGGAATGCCGGGATCTCCACCAGAGGGTTACATCGTAACTTGTTAGGACATGGAAGGTCAAACAATCATCAACACCATGTAATGAAGAATGTACCCTGCCTGAAAGGCTCAGTAATTCACCGTTACAAGATGTTAATTGCTCAGCCTATGTAAGGGTAGTCTAAAACACTCAGTAACCTATATACACCCACTTACATATAGTTCCGTGAAACACTGCTGTTAAAAAAGCAGCAATCAAGAGTTGGAGCTAAACAAGCGAACGTCCTTGTTTAAGAGAGGAAATCTGTGAACCCTGTTATTATTATCAGATATCTGACTTCAAACAAAGCTTAAACAAAACAACTATGAGCCTATGTTCCCGTAAACCTTCCTTGCTTGAAAAATGCGACCTTTGTCATGCATGTTTTAACACTGTTGGTATAAAATCAACTCACCCTCTATCACGAATACTCAATGGAATTTGAATATAAGCTAACGAGGTATTCCTGGTCCACCATTTCACAGCGCCTTCCGGTATAGCCAAGCGGACACCTGTTGGGCAAAGGAAAGATAAACATACAAATAACTGAAACGAGATCTTCAGGAACGTGCAAACAGTGGGCAAACTTTATAGTGGTTCGGAATAGGCATTTGTCAGCATCCTAAAAACATTTAAACTTTGGGTGATTTCCAGTACGGTGTAACAATGCTGCATTTAAAGAATAGAGAGTTGACGCAAAGCAACTTTAACAATGTGTTTGCATCATATGATGTTATAACTTACAATTACATGTTGCCTCTAAAAACATCTAAGTTAAAAGCGAAAAGGAAACAGAGGGAACAACTTAGCATTGGTATTGTACTGACACAGTTTGTCTTAAAATAGTAACAGTAATTATCTGTCGCGTTTTTATTTTCAAAATAAACAGGCAACGTGTATTTGTGGGTATATGTCGTCGGATATCTTTGAACCGTCGCATTTGGTGGCACAAATTGGAGAAAATGCCTTTGGGCCAGAAAAGCCTACCAGAAACCCAGCTGTGAGTTTTTCGGGCAAGCGTACAAGCTGCTGACATTCGGTTTGGTATGCTAATTAGCTATATGTTGGGGATTTTCATCCAGATGTAATCGACTGCCAAGATGCCAAATGTATTTCGCAGTGATTTCGCCTACTTAAAGAGACTTGTGTTGTCAAAAGCATCGCCATCTACTGTTTATATTTATGCATTTTACCTCGGTATAAATTTATAATTACGCCGAGCAGGAACCGTATAAGTTAAGCAAACAATCGTTATACAGGGCTGTGTGCGTCGGAGGAGATACTTTTCTTAAGAAAATATTTGGGTCACTGTAAGCATTTCCGATGCAAAAAAAAATGCTGTAATCCTGAGTTGGAGTCAGTCAGTGCACAAACATGTCCTACAGTTGTTTGAAAATGTGGCTGGATACCTAGCTTACTCCGGTCCAGTTTCACAAGAGTTTTTTTTAACTACATTTGTTGTAGATCAGCACATCGTCAAAAGTAATTCATTGAGCCGTATATATATAAAACAAATACATTGCTTACAGCTAAATAAAGACGTCATGTGTTTTACGTCGACTTATATCGAGGCTCATGTATAAATGATATATGTTTATCACACACCTCGTTAGCCAGACTCCAAATGATATATAGACAATAATGTCGGTGCAGTATTTTTGTTTGCAAGAAACTCGGCCAAGGAGTATATATATCACGAGAACTGGTACGCCATAAACTCTATACAGACCACAATAAGCCAGATAGCTGTTTCCACAGCGCATGGCCGGACTTCCTTTGCTGGTAGGTAAACAGACACTCGTGGCTGTGTTGAAGGTATTGTAACCGTAGGCAGCCACACACAATTCAGCCCATGTCGTGCAGTTTATGTGTCTGTATGACATTTGAGACTATGCGTGGGTTCTACGGCTGTTTCAAGCGGAAAACTCTGTGAAAAACGCCAAAAAAATTGGAACTGAGCTCTACATTGGGCTGTTGCAGAAGTCTGTAATCTTAAGAGATAGGCATGAATGGCCATGTGCTTTTGTTTGTCTACCGTATGACGCGTTCTGCTAATGCACAATTATGCGCAACTCGAAACCGCTATATGGCTTATATTGGTTGAGCTACCGATGAAGATCCATCCTACCATTTTACTGTCACAAAAGTCAGTTAGATCCTGTTGAACGCCATCAATAATTAGCTTGTCGGAGAGGTAATAAATTGTCAGCGTATATGCTCTCTTTGCACAGCGCCGCCCGGATATGACCCGGCCGGAAGTCACGTGAATGTCAGATAACTCATCTCAGTAGCTAATAAGTTTCCAAGATGCTAGCATCTAGGCGGGCAATAAGGCATGGAAAGCTGCATCTTTTCCAAGCATCGTAATTAATACGTTTGTTCACGAAAATTGAGAATTGAGTAACGATTTCCGATTAATTTCAGAGTAACCAACGAATTTTAGCATTATAGTCTAGAGGAGGCCTTGGCTACTTGCGCCATCGCGATTTGAGATTCAGCCATTAAAACCGGACATTTCCTGGGATAATCATTGACGTCCAACGATTGATTTATTTATTTCTCTCTTGAGGCCGGTTTGGTGTGTTAATATGTATATACATGAATCAGGTGGCTATTCTCCACTCACAGCCGTGGACAATAGAACACCATTTGTTTACAGAATTCGGCGTATTGGCCTCACAGGTGTTGTTCACTGTTGTCAATAATTATACCTGCCCTTCCCACATAAATTGTCCATCATCGAGCTAACAAACTCGAAACAGGCCAAAAGATACACATGGAAATGTCCGCCAGTAGCCAATGCCTCTTGGTGGACAGATGGCAAATGTTCAGACAACTAATAAAACGGTTATAGAGAAAGAATACGAGCTTGTAATAACCAAATTTTTGACATGTTATATTCGTTCATATATGAAATGTGCTTGTAAATCTGAGGCATGGACATGAATGTTCAGCTATTGGTACATCCTTGTGAACATTGTCAATATCTACGCTTGCATTCACATAGTAGATATGTTGGTACCAATCCCATGTAATTTGATAAAATGACTTTTGATTGACCAAAATAGGTTTCGCGCTTTTACATATCTGTGCTGAAGCCAGTTTTCTACCATTGTTACTGTTTTTGTAAAAGGCAATGTGCCGGAAATATATATCCCATGATGAACACGAATGTTGTTCTTTCGACTGAATTATATCTTCACAAAATGATGTCTAATCACGGGAGCCTTGCTTTCGACATGAAACAATTCTTGCATTAGTTTGTATACAACTCAAGAATGGACTTAGTAACCAATGTTTACTCCTACCCAAGCGAGCAATCCCTCAGTTCAGTCTGCATGTTTGCTTTGTTAGGTTGTAGTATGCAAGCCTACTGTTAATTGCACAACGATTTCACATTATCGACGTCCCTGACTTATGTGGGTATACTCTGTTAGTATGTAGTTCGCAAGCCTTCTGTTACACAGCGATTTAACACTATTGATATCTCGACGCTGTGGTCCTCTAATGCTCTACTTTCTTTTCGGCGGTTTCTTTCATTCACATCGGTGAGCACAATTACGTTGTGATGAACGACTTGCTGACAGCTGACTGATTCTCCAGCCTCCGTGCCTAAACCCGGCCTGGTGCTGCAAACCTACAGGCGCCTTTTGAAGCCATCATTCGGCTTAATGTTTATGGTCGCTTCTTTCGGGGGGGTCGCCCTGCAGAGCTATACTGGAGGCGTACAGACGTCAGTCGGGGTGGCTATGATGTATACGCCAGCCTCAGGGGCCAATGATCAGCTGGAGGATCGTACACATGTGTGGATATGTTACGTGTACCTGAATCAATATGTGTTTATAGGACAAGTTTATTGACAAGTTTATGGATACATGTGAAACCTTTTGTTTCTACAACGATGTAATGATCAAACACGACAAAAACTATCTTTACTTATTTATATATTCATTTACATATTTCATTGTTATTTAACAGGTGTTTTATCATAGGAGGAAAAACATCGGCGTGCAAGGAATAACACAACGACCATTGACAAGTTGCTTGTAAACTTTCCCGCATGAAAGTTCGCCAAAAGGTTGACCTTTCGGATGACCTATCGACTGATGCCCACAAATATGTGTTAATCACATTGTGAAGTCGACGTTTAGACACACCTGTCATGCTCAATTCAACAAGTGGCTAAATTCTCTTATGCGTTTATTCGTTAAAGTTATGTTGAAAAGACTGAGCACTGATCTTACTCAGTTTTACCCCAGGCAAGCACTGATCCGACATAATCTCCTTACATGCAAGCACTGGTCTGACACAATCTCCTTACATGCAATCGCTGATCTGACACAGTCTTTTTAAATATAAGCACTGATCAGACAGGCTCTTCTTAACATGCAAGCACTGATCTGACACAGTCTTCTTACATGCAAGCACTGATCTGACACAGTCTTCTTACATGTATGCACAGATCTTACACAGTTTTCCTAGGCAAGCACAGATCTGACTCAGTCTTCTTGTAGGCAAGCCCTAATCTGATACAGCCTTCCTAAATTATGCGTTAATCTGACAGGACGATAAGAAAACCACATTCTTTTCACGTACTGATCTGTTGAAGATAGATTTGTTAAAGACCTGGGTTGTCTTGAGCGAAGCAGTGGAGGGTTACCAGAGGTTCTTGGCGTTTGATCGGCCAGAAGGATTTCGATATCAAGATTCGGTGCTGTTTTAAGTTAATGTACAATTAGCAGGCTGCACAGACTCCAGTTGCCGGTTTTGAGAGAAAACAGAGCAGTGTGGTTCGCGCTAGGACGTCCCTTCTTCTGCTTATCACAACCCGTACACTCTAATGGCCTGCTATATCAGCCTGGGATAACTACAGAGCCGACCCTCTACAGGGACAGACGCAGATATGCAGATGTACTGAAATGTATCGGTTACGCCAAGGATAATGATCCTCCAGCACTTTCATCAAACTTTGTTTCTCTAAAATCTGAAGACGATGTCCGTTTTTGCTGCCCCATAAAGGTGCGTCATTTGGGGGAGGGGGGAGTCTACGTTTGTTGCCGCCTGTAAGCATACATCATGCAGTTGACCAGGAGTAGTCAAAAGAACCTCCATTTGAAGTATAAATAATGGATGTTCCATGCACGTCAGTAATCTCAGGATTAATTTCAATATTCATCGCATACCACCAAAGATCTAAGAAAGCACAAAAAGTAAGATATTAGGACGGAGTCCTGTACACAGAAGCAACAGCTTCAATGATGCTAAGAAGAGGCAAGAAATGTTCTAGGTACGTAAAATTAATCAGTAACCAATATGTGTAATATATTAGTTTATAGGTTGTCATTAATTAACAATATGTATAGTTCATAGACAACGTGGCGATTTTGTTCAACAGGATGCCTATACAGCCTCTAGCTCAGGGTTACGAGGAATTAGATTTATTTATTTATTTATCTGATTGGTGTTTTACGCCGTACTCAAGAATATTTCACTTATACGACGCGGCCAGTATTATTGTGGGAGGAAACAGGGCAGAGCCCGGGGGAAACCCACAACCATCCGCAGGTTGCTGGCAGACCTTCTCACGTACGGTCGGAAAGGAAGCCAGCATGAGCTGGGCTTGAACTCACAGCGACCGCTTTGGTGAAAGGCTTCGGTCATTGCATTGTGTTAGCGCGCTAACCGACTGAGCCACGGAGGCCCCACGAGGAATTACACTCAGTTGTGAAGCAAAGCGCCAGATCTTCTGGAAAATCTGTCCATATTTACAAAGAAAAGAATTAGACTTGAGGAATCATCACGTTTTATACATAACAGTTAAACAAAGCCAGATACTTGCTCCAATCTTTTTTTTTTCTTTCTCATTTTTTTTTATTTTATTTTTTAGCGTAAGGCATTTTACCAAAGGCGTTCTGGAAAAAGTGTTCTGACCGTGTCCTATATTCTATACCGGCTTCTGGTCCAAGGCCCTTCAGCCTTGCACACAAGATAAAGGTGTCGGTGCACTGTGTGAACTTACCGTCGGAGTGTAAGAGGCAATACGAAGCTCAAAATCTGAAATTATCTAATAGGCGTAATTGATGGCATGTGCAAATGATAATTGTCATATATATGCTTGTATGGTTTTGGCAGGCTGAAAAGCGCCAGGAATGTAGGCGTGTTGGGCCCTGCAATACAGCCCGGCCAGAGGCCTTCCTATATAACTGTTTGTTCACACGGCCTCAATTTAATATGTGATTAATGCCAGCGGAAGCTGCATGTATTCTCCATGTCCCCTGGTTTGCTGACACCAGATAGGAAGGATTGTGTTACAGTGTTTCCATAGAGGCTGCACTCCTGAATGCTGTTGACATAACTTCTGTTAAAGAAACAGAAAGAGTTTTCTTTTCACTCACTCTAAAACGGATCACGCCTCATATTTGTACATCTGCAGATGGCCCTATTCTTCACAGGAAAATGAGATGCAAGCACGTTTCAGTACCCAATAATGTTTATTGTCATCGACTTCAACATCATCTCTCATGAAAAAAAAACATTGAACTTTGAACAAGTCACTATAATGAATGCTTATTACCAAAAAACAATTGTGCTTATATACAGTATCGTATTTGAGTATACGTGATTTAAATTTTCTGGTTGCATTGTTTGATTTGACTATAGTAAGCATAAAAGTTTCCTTATACACAACGATGAAACAAAACAACTGAAGCGAGGTGATTGCGAGAATATTAAATTTCGTACTAAACTAAAACAATTAACGTGTAACATGTTCTGGGGTACGCGGAATTGAAAACTGCAACGCCTCCATTTTCTCGCCACACAGCACTCAGTCAAGCGTGCTTTTGGGACTAGTGCGACAAGATAAGTGTCAAAAAAAGTCTGCTTACTTTTCCTACTACCGCCATTATGTGTATCAGGGCAGAGAAAACGTTACCGTTCAATACTCATTCACCAAGACATAAACCTTATAGAGGATTTTAGTCTTGGCGTCATCGAGTTATTATTATAATCGTTAATAACTAACGTAAGGTGTCGCGGCGCAGATTGGCGTTGCATCCTACAACTGATAATCAGTTGTCTTGGACAAACTGGCATGTTAATCCGACGGTCCCCGATGACAAAGAGGCAATACTATACACCATGTCAAACAACTACGCTGTAACCATTTACGATGCAAATACTAACCCATATACATGACAATTACAGAAATGCATGTCTGGCCATGTTACAGTCACTTGCCAACTACCTCACGCTCTGTATAACCATATAGTGTATTTTCTTACCAGAATTCACGTCATGCACGATTCGAGTCCGGCGTAAGCCTATGAAACTCATCGTATTCGAGTGTTTATCTGCCCGGTGTAGTTTGTCTCATGTGCACTTACCGCGTCTAGACAGCTGACACCTACTGATCGTACTCTGCCGCTAAGGGCGATAAGGGGTCTAAATGGTCAATCGTTCACGACCACCCAACGGGGCGACGCTCTGTCACATCATTTGGTGTACAAAACCTACCTTGGCCATCACTGCGAGCTCAGCTATGGATTTTTACAGCACATAGGTAGCGCATGTTTGAAGAAAAAGTAAAAAGCTACTTCTTAATATCGATTTTTTTATCTCAGTCAAGACTTCGTTCCAAATGTTCATAACAATGTCTCAGTGTGTTGTACAGCCATGGGCACTGAATACCATGGTCATGGCGATTATTCTGTTACAGTCATCACATTTCATTTAAATCTTCTCGATTAAAAGACAATGCAACTGAATTCCCCTATATGCTTTTCTTTTACATGTAACCAGGTATGATTTCAAGTATGATATTCTGCGTTCTTGACTTTACATGGCTTAATAGAGTTTCACTGTTTCTTACTGTTCAAACATTCTGAGTTATTGGATGATTTGTGTTGATCGTTGTTTTGGAAACTGATCCTCCAAATATTAACTTCCTACGTTTTCGTATAAGAACGTCTGTTACAAATCTAGGCGTCGATCCTGACAATCGTATATCAACCGTCTACCAAACTGTGCGTTCCGGGTCAATAATCGGAAGACCAGTTTCCAAAACAATGTTTAACACAAACCACCAGAAAGTATATATGAACTAAAAATTTAGAACGGATATATGCAAAGAGTAGCAGTTGACAGTTCCAGCGATGAGGGAAAAACGCAAGGTATGTTCTATATGTGTTCTAAATAAATGATTATGGTTTAAAGAATAAAATAACCAACATTCATAATTGTTTTGATGAGTGATCCTACCCCTCCTCAAACAACATAAACCCATCCCACCAGTGAATCATTATTATAAGAGTACACGAACTATCCACATCAAAGTTCAGGCCGTCAACCAGAAAAGTAGTGTCCAAAGTCAAATTTCCAAAGACCAGTTTCATTAATAAAGAAGATATATATCTGGGATTACAGAGGTGTGATGAAGTAGAAAAACACGCTCAGCTGAGATTTGTATCTATCTCTGTATTTTTTCAAAGACAAAACTACAACGTTTCCCTATTTGCAAAACAGTTGGCACATGTGATGCAAAACCCCTGGGAATTTAGTGACAGCTTATCAAAAAGGAAGTGTGGCAAGCGGTTCTCTTCCTCCATAGACGTTTTTTGGAAGTTTTTTGTCAAAGGAGAATTTTTTTTATATTTTTATTATGGTGGCGCGAGTTTCGCATAAGATTCTGTCAATCTCACTCCTTTGTGAAGGTTGGCTTGGCAGCGCTACCAGCATGATGCTCTAATTCCTCGCGGCAGTGCCACACTATTAAGCTGCCACTTGGAGTCACAGCTCTGCACCCGCCCAACCCACGAACCTTCTTGACGATAGTCTCTAGCATAAATATGGTAAATATTGTCATTCCATAACTACGAGGTTTCTCCCTCGGAAATGGCTTCGTGCGAGGTAGGCCCACAGTGAAGCCTTTTGAAGACACCAACCAAGTGCGGTCCAAACAGATTTGTCGTTTCTCAGTTCAAAATTCGTTCGCCTTTTTTGCGTTATCTTCAAATCCATCTTATATACCGCATGGGAAGGGCCGCTTGCCACCGTTCTCATATAAGTTCTATTATCTCGCCTAATCTGTTCTCAGCCTATTGAGACAAGGGCCTGTGTGCGGGCTCTCACACAAATATAAAAGAGCAAGGAAATTCCATGCCGTGAACTGGGTGGCGGACAATTCAACATTTTACAGCCGTAAAAGAAAACAGTTCAGAGCTGTAAGTATTAAATAAATAACCATAACATATCTGTTAAATGTCAGACTCATTGGCATGCTATTGAAAAACACGAAATCACAATATATCTCAAGGTTATAAAGTAGACATTATCGCCCTCGAATCAGTTAATTCAGTTAAGTAATTCATGATGGTGCAGAGAAAACCTTAAAAGCAGGTCGTCTGTCTAATATTCGATAAATTCTATCGCCTATGCCAGTCAAATGACCTACAGAAAAATAGAATTAAATCTGAGCTTATAATCTGCGAATGTGGACTGAAGAGTGAATCCCTGAAGGACTAATTCAGAATTCTACACATGTTTGAAAAAATGACACATTCTGCAGATTCAGTATTCTCGGCGACAGATTTATGCACACCTTCACTTCTCCATTCAGTTGATAAAGTTCGAAATTCACGGCTGATATTAACTAACGTTTGGAAGTGTCAATGATCTTTTCATGAGGATAAAATGGTTGTTAATATATGAGACCAACCTACTGATTTATTTATTTATTTGATTGGTGTTTTATGCCGTACTCAAAGATATTTTCCTCATACGATGGCGGCCAGCATTATGGTGGGAGGAAACCGGGCAGATCCCGGGGGAAACCCACGATCATCTGCACGTTGCTGGCAGACCCTCCCATGCAAGACCGGAGAGGTCCTCTATAGAGGTTTGTTCTGCAATATACACAAACTGTGTAGGACATTATCTAGTGAATTCATTAGCGCAGAAAAATCAATGTAGACTGTTAGGATTTCAGGAACACAGAAACTTGAAACCTCGGTTTAAGATACGATATTTAAATAGGAGAATCCCTGGAAAAAACAGATGGTTTCTTAATTCTGGGTGTTGGTTGAGTGGTTGTCATACACGAAAACGTACAAACAGACCCAGAAAAGTCTGTGAGCATATTCTAGCGTTTTGGGTCGTTTTGAACTGAGGCAGACCACCATGACAGGAGAGACCATTAAAACGACTTTCACTGTAAGCGGAAAATGACGAGAACTGACATGTGATATATTATGGTGGGGTGGGTGCTGCTGATGAACCGGCGTCCAGGGTCCTCGACGGGGGCATATGTTCATACACAGCACGGGAGCCAGCCGTCCACGATTACGGTTTGATTTTCAGGCGTTATGTTATTATAACTACCCGTATTTGATGGCTTACGGCATTACCCCACACAGAAAATAATGAGACGGAGCCACTGTTTCGGCTAGTGTCCACCTCTTTACAGGGCAAATGAACGACTCCGTTGCACATTCCGTGCTGCGACCATCCGCTCTCCCAGATTGGACGCAGGTGTTGAGCACGGGTATAAGTTCCATGCTTGTTAACGGTAACAATTACACCTCAATAATTGTAATCTGAACTCTACCATAAAAAGATCTATATGCGCCACATTTTTACTCAAGAATGTGATTAGACCTAATCTTTAACAAAAACGGTTACCTGTAGAATCTCCCTCCAATCTATTCGTGTTTTTACTTTAGGCTTACCGAACAGTGACTTCATAGGATATGAACACTCATGCGCCTAATTCAGCCATCGCATTTACCATTTCAAGACTACGGTACACAAATTGCCAGCGGAAAAGTGGATACTACATATAGGAAAACCCACTCATAGGCTCACATTAACTTTCCATGACGTATTTATAAACTGCATCGGTATGAGACATCGGTCTGAGTAAATTGTGACACGTCGCACTGATTTGTGGCGAAATGTGATCGCGGACTACACCAGTGTATATGACGAGGTCGGAGTTAGAATAGAGAATTTCAGCTGGCCTATCGTCAGCGTTATCATTCATACAGAAGGTATGCAAAAGTGGATAGCGTCGTCTGCACTGTGCGCGTGTGAACCACAATCGTCAGCGTTATTTTGCATACAGAAGGTATGGAAAAGTAGATTGCGTCTCGCCTACGCTGTGCGCGAGTGGATTGCGTCTTATCTGAACTGTGCGTGTGTGAACCACAATCGCCAGCGTTATCATGCATACAGAAGGTATGAAAAAGAGGATTGCGTCTTGTCTGCACCGTACTGGTGTGAACCAAATTCTTCAGCGTTATCATGCATACAGAAAGTATGAAAAGAGGGCTTTCTTTTGTCTACACCATTAGCGCCAATAGTCCGGCTGAGTGAGGGAGTTGAGGATTTCAGCTTGTCTGGACCCCGTGCGAGTGGAACCACGAACGTTAGCGGCATCATGAATACCGCGAGTTTCAGTTGGCCTACACAGCGCTCAAGTGAAGGACAAACATTAGCGCCTGTACCAGGAGTAAGGCAGAGAGAGAGAGCAGAGTATTAGGACTGGTCTGCGCCGCGCGTGTGTGAACCACAGAAGTTATATCAGCGGTATACAAACATGCTGTAGCGCTGAGGTTCTGGCAACGCGGAGCAGATGTACAAGTGTAAATAACCCTAATAAATAACATCAATATTTGGGGTAAATTGAAAGCAGACGCCAACTAGCAGGCAACCGCGGGCACCTGTTCCAGATACACCAACACATCCCTCTGATAGCTGTCCATCATTCAAACTCAGCACCAATTAATGACAACGTTTGCATCTGTCTTAGTGGAAAATCAAATAAATATCTCTGATTAACGAGTTGAACAATTAAAGCGGTGAGTATGCTTAGCCTGCAGCTATAGACACTTGCTAATACCTTGATTGTGCGGATTCATACAGCTGTGCAACAGCACCAACGCCGTATAGAAGTCAGACTTTACTCTGCAATGGATCTGCATGCACACATATCGGCCTGCAGATGAGGCTTTAACATGTGCTTCCCCTTGAGCATATGCAACCGATGGTATATTCGGGAAACATACATAAACAAAAATTTTAGCGTGGGATCAAAGTTCGCCGAACGCGGCGACGGGAGAATCAACTTTAGAAGTGCTCTTCTATTTGTCAGGGTATTCTGCGTGCCACGCTTCATGTGTTTAGTGACATGGTTAGACGTAGTCAGTGACCATTGTGTGACACCATGTACACAGACGCAGCGTCTGATATCAAAGATTCTTGTCCCTAGGTGAACATAAGTAGTCGGCGGTAATTATCAAATTGCATATAGCGGTAATTCGAACATATCTTCAAAGAATAGCGTGTTCAAGGTAGTCAGTGAATTGGAGTAGAACAACAGGATGGTGACAGCGTAACTGTTCTGAATGTTGACATTTTAATAGTTGCATGTCTTATAAAAAGTGCGTTGGTCAAAAAGGTAGTGTAATTCACTTTTCACTGATGTTTTGTAGCTTACGACAAATTGAAAGTACTGAAAACACTGCTTTGTATTTCATAGCGACGAACATGTAGGGAATTGTATATCAGTACTGTGACAATAAAAAACTACAGCTAAGTGCGCTACTGGCAGATATTATGAGCACAACTGCTGTGTAAATCCCTTAACTGATTTTTCAGATTTTTTGCAACAAAAAAATGCAGTTAAATGTTATGATTGTATGGTGGGTTTATGGACCACATTGATAATGTATGTCAACACTGACATCCCAAAACTATTTGTACACCTTTAAGTTCAGCTCTGAATAAAGTCCTTGTTAACCATATTCCTGTAGTGCGTGTCTGTGTATGGAAAAGCTAATGTGTTTTAATGTTTCAGAAAAGTCGGCGTGATATCACTGTTGTCGAACGTTATCAATCTGGTCCATAAAACCCACCATACAAACAAAACATTTGACCTCACTTAATTTGGTGAAAAAAAATCAGCGAAGGTATTTGCAGATACAGTTTTTAGGGGCCTGTCCACTCACCATAACCTGATTTTCGTGGCATCTTTCCCTTTAAATGTGCGAGTGCTTGGCTTATTGTTTCTCCTTTACAAAAGTCTGACGGATGGCACTGGTCATTGGATGCTATCCAGATTCATTGAGTAGACATCATATAATATCAAAAACAGGGCCTCAGCATTTGGTTTAAATTAACAAACTTGTCATTCATTTGCTTGTGCTCTATACTTTCAAAGCATATATTTCTCACGGTCTGTTTTCATTTGCCATGACGACCGTGAAGTGATGTCGTTCTATTCATGTATCAGTATAACTAGGCTGCGGCACAACGAAGTACCGGTACAGAAATGGTTACGCAACTGATAGTGATGGCGTCTTTCGGATGTACAGACGGTTGAGGATTTTGATGTGGCCGTCTCCCCTAACGCCAGATCCACTGATAAGACGGCTGACGCAAGGAGATAAACGTGCTGACAGGGACAGTGGCATTTGGCGTATCAACCGACAGACGAAAAAAATCTGGAAATTAAACTGTTTGATAAATTATCATTCTTATGTCTTTGGTGAACGTTCTTATCTAAATTAGTTACCTCGGGACATGACATCAGCCATCCATTTATAAATTCCAAACGAAGCCGCAGAAATATATAGACATGACAAAAGTATACCTAAATGAATTATCCATCATCAAAATTATTTAATCAGCGTTGGCGCTGACTTCTCTGCGATCAGTGACGCACCTGACGTCTCTGATCTTTATACCAGCACTCACCTGCACGTCTTGATATCCAGGGCGTCCACATTAACACATATTCCACCGTTCAAGCACTTGTGTCTATCTGTCCGATCGCAGGGTACAAGATGGGAAGAAGGGTACTGGGCGAAAAACTCCTCAGGACTTAGGTAAGAGTCATGTTTCTCACGTTGGGAATGGTCGCGAATGTATTTGTCATCTCGAGATAATTTACCTTTGTTCTGCTTATCTGGCTTATTAGGCGGCGAATCATAGGTCAGTATAACAGGGTCACTCTCTATCCTCGAGTGACCCTGACGTAACACATTTTGTTCCCGCTTCCGGTGGCCCCCTTTGGGCGTAACTGAGGATAAACCTGAGGGTAGTCCCAGTTTGCCTAACCGCGTCAAAAACGGATTCAGTCGAATATTTGTCACGGGTTTACGTAAGCCGCGATTGGCCCTGAACGCCTTCATGCCCTGTATCCGGGGCACCTCCATCCCTGTGGCACGCAGTCCAGGAAGTGTTATCCTTCTATTATCGTGACGCCCAGCCCGGAAACTCGCAGGTCTCCTGCGCGCGTGACCCGATGCTCGTGGCCCGTGTTCAGCACCATTTCCACGGTTTAATGACAACTGCAAGTGATCCATGAACAGTTTGTTCCTCCCGGAGATGGGCTGGGTGCGGCTACCTGGCTGGAACAAGGTAGAACCCCTTCTTAGAGACATCTTGTCAGCCCCAGGGGTGCGCCCGAGGGTAGGGCCGAGCCGCGGCTGACGACTGGGGGGACGTCTTAGCCAGTATGGTAGACCAGAACAGGACGATAGGATGCTCAGAAAAATGAGCACCAGAGACACAAAAGAGAAACAGCCCATGGTGAGTCTGTGTTCATTTTGTCATCTTCCGCAGCCCTTCTAATAAAATACCATCCTATGGTCGTCCACTGCTTACACTTCTGTCGTCCTTAACAATCTTTCCAATTAATAGAACTACTTCACGTGGATTAGACCGTTATCCCTTAAGATAAAAATCCTTTATCCGGCACAAATTCACAATGAACCACTGTGGTAATCACCATTTACTCTTATAGTACAGGCTGGCTATCGTGGCCACGCCTCAATCTCAAATTTCCCATTATTCTCCATTTTCGCGATGCTAACGTTGGCGGATGAAGGAACGATCTCATTATTTGGACACTGAAACTGGATTTCTTTTAAGTTGTCGCATCAATTCTTAAGATCCCATGGGGCAGTAACACAGGGAGACAACTTCGGCATAGCATTAAACAACGACACAAATAGGTAGGCCAGGAATAATCCTCCCGTAAACGATGTCTTGACATTTCCGGTATATTTGCAATAAGGTAAAGCTTAGCATTTTGACAAACCCGCCCATCCACCAGAGCGCCGAGAGACGCGAGAGAGAGGTGAGCATACACACGGCCGCTTCGCCGCAGTCCACATCCGACTGAGCACCCTCCTTACTAACGTCTGCCCCAGTGCCGAGGGCCGCCCGGGCCGCCCTCGATGGGCTACAACACTCCCCCTGCCTCGCACTTTATCCACTCAAACACAACCTGCTCTAACACTCACTCCTAAATATTACTTTGCAAAATTAAAATTGCCAACAATTCGCTTCTGGAGGTATCGTGAAGAAGTTGTCACCGCAAGGATGCTGTCTTGCAGCTTAAACTCTCGGCTTAAGGTGTAGATAGTTAATTAAATATGATCTGTGCGGTCAGATACGCCACACGTGCTTTTCGTATCAACCCGAGGCCATGCGCTGGTTAATGGGAATAAGGGGATAGGTCCGTATAATACCAGATCCCAATGAGGCTAGGCCCACCACACTGTTCAGTTCTGTAGCGGAGAGGGGCAGAATCGTACCTTCATGATATTTCGACATAAAAATCACTCTATAGTCACTTAGTACAGCTTGAGAATTATTTGACAAAACAGACTGAGGTCTTTAAAAAGTATGTTTTACTGGCACAAAATTAAAGATATTGACAATAAGGTGATTGAAATAAAATTGAAGAAACGCAAGTTCTGATTTACTGACATCTTTAAAGTGTTACTTTTAATTTAGTACAATGACTTCGTTTTGTGGCGAAAGGGAAGACGAAACCGTCTCTACACGACCCGCACTGTCTCCTGAGTTGCACATCTGACGTAAGTTATTTTACATTTGGTTTTCATCTTACAAAATATATTAATTTAGAAAAAAATAGGCTTGAGAAAAATCGGACATTCTGACTTATGTCTAACATAAAACTTCCAAAAAACAACATGAGATTGGGAACAGAACATTGGTGGAATTTCATGGATAACATAGAACACAAAGGATACCAGAAAACTTTGGATTTTTATAATGTTATTTACAGAGGCTACTCTACTTGTATAACGATACAAGTGAATCCTTTGTTAATTACATTGAAAAATCAAAAATATATAACGAAGAATAAGAAGATTGACATTTTGAAACGACAAAACCGCGATCAATTTCATTGTCATCTTCCTCCAAACTGGCATAAGCACTTTTTCCTCTGTAAACAACTGTCTTGTATCAATTCTTTTTTCTTTGTCTCTCGACAGCGCATGGTACAAGCCACGTGATTGGGCGGTAAAGGGATCGTCAGTTTACACAAAGTGTAAATGTATACGTCTGTATGCACGCTGGAAAGTTTGCTCAATCTCGTCCATTCCTCGCATCATCTGCTGTCCATGTGTCCAGGGGATTTTTTTGGCCCTGCCCAACTGTTTCCTTCTGTATAGTATTCCAGACGGAAAGGAGAAATATAATAAAAGACGGGAGTAAACGGTTGTAATGAACACCAGACAAATGGCGATCACAAGGATTATAATAATAGGTCTCCTCTATAGCAATACACCATGTCCTTTACTAACTGACTTTCCAAACACGGTCTGCTTGGTGGATTAATATCCACTAAACAAATTAGGTTTAAAACATGTCGATTTTAATTTTTCGCCGTTAAATTAGAGCCACTTAACTGGATCAAGGCAGAAGAGTCCTTATCCCCGTTGGAGTCGTCCATTTGGTGAACGGGCAAAGTATGTGGGGAAAAGTGTGCAGTGACTCCGATCTGGAACTAAACACTGTCAAATGAAACTTCAAACAATTTTCCAGAAATACTCCCGCTATAAGTGCATGTCCTATTAAACATCTTAAAATCTCACTGAAATGTCTTTACCGAATTAAGATATTAGTAATTTTAAGGCTGCACAAAATTTAACCTTTTGACTATGTCATGGGCTAGTGCCACATTAATTCATTTTTTTAAAGATATGGAGAGAATATTTCCGAAATGCCACACTATTATATTAGAAAGAACAGGAGCTTCTTAAGTAGCATCTTTCACTAAATGGAAAAACATGTAAAGGACGTCATACACACATATGAAAGGTGGGTTACACCCATGGGCATATGTCAGAAGTACATATTATTGAGACGTGTTGGTGATCATTTGGTCTGTGATGATGATGACCGTGCAGAAGCAGTGGTTCGTGTCAATCCTGTCAACAAGACAAATTGACGCTGCCGCAGGCCTGGTTGGTCTCTGGTATTGTCAGGGATATAAATTGTTAACCTTGTATAACGGCACATACAAGTTGTTCACAAATCTGGGGAGAAAGTAGTGTATAATCGGTTAGCTGGAGAGTGGCTCGTGCCAGAGTAACATGGTAAAGTTGTCATCTTGTGCTCTTTAGGATTCGCCAAATGCCTACATCTTGTACTTGTCGAGTGGAGGGGCTGAAAAAAAGCGTGAAAGATGTTTTTCTCCTGTATCTAATGGCTCATGTAGTCTGGAGCCGAAACACGGGATCTGAGAGCACAGGCCATTCGCAGACAGGCTAATGCATCTTGTTATAAGGGAAACGGGAGAGTTCTAGGCTCCAGCAATTGGTGTACGTCAAGACTAGCCATGCTTTCGAGAGCTTGGTTTGTTTTCTTTAGTCTCGGAGCTAAATAATCTACAAATACACTGCACTGCCTTATCCTGTGCAGCATTGTATATTCCAGGTTTCTGCGGTATATAAACACCTCTGTATATATAACCATTTCCTTGGTCTTTGTACCCAGGCTCGTCTCCTGTCTAACGTATCGTTTACTCGAAGACATACATGTTACGTATCCTTGGTCTTGTACCCCGGTTCGTCTCCTGTCTAACGTATCGTTTACTCGAAGATATGCATGTTACATCTCCTTGGTCTTTGTACCCCGGATCGTCTCCTGTCTAACGTATCGTTTACTCGAAGACATGCATGTTACGTATCCTTGATCTTTATACCCGGGCTCGTCTCCTGTCTAACTTATCGTTTACTCGAAGATATGCATGTTACATCTCCTTGGTCTTTGTACCCCGGATCGTCTCCTGTCTAATGTATCGTTTACTCGAAGACATGCATGTTACGTATCCTTGATCTTTATACCCCGGCTCGTCTCCTGTCTAACGTATCGTTTACTCGAAGACATGCATGTTACGTGTCCTTGCTCACTTTTTAACCTTTGAATCAATAATTTGCGACACATACTGAAATTACCATACAAGACGGAGAATTGACAAGCCTGGTGGGGATACACAAACATCCTAAAAAGCTCAGCAAAAATGGGCCGGAAATTAGTATTTCTTACCATCGAACCTTGGTTTACTAGAGCGGAGACATTTTAATTTTACTCCGTGGTCTACCTTGTTTCTTTCTTTATATATATTTATCTTCCAAATATATTGTCCCTTTAATTAGAGTGACATCCTACTCAAGGTCGAATGAGACTTTCACACATGCGTGAAGGTTTATTCAAATGTCAAGACTATACGCATGTATGTAAGGAACAGGTGCACTTGGATTCAGGATTAATTGCGCTTTTTATCATTTGTAAGTTGGGGAGAAATTTGACGCATGAATGAAAATAAATCCTCTTGCATAAGTTAAGGAGTTTGAAGTTGGAAAATCAGTCAGATGGAACGGAAAATCTAAGTAGCTGAACACAATTAAACTATAACTACCATGCACTACCCAACAAGGACTGGTGCCATCTCCTGAGGTCAAGGTCTAAAGGACTGAGTGTTGCTAATATATTAGGTCGCTGTCAGGGTAACTGTTTAAATGTGATCTGATATTCATTAGATTAGCCATTAACTACATTACGAGGGCTTCTGTGTTGTATTATGACTGGAGAAATACATGATTAATGATGAGGCGAAGTGAGAAATCACGTCATACTCTCCCTTATCTGGCCTGTCAAAGAATGAACCGGAAGTGGAATAGAACAGGATATCATTACCTTCACTTCAAAGAGTTCGTCTGTGTAAGCCTTTCCGCTGAGAAAATGAAATATAATTTCGCTTATCACCTTTTCAAAATAAACAAAACAGCTGACGAGGATTTGACAAGAAGATCATCGCCGAGAACCAAGAGCAAGTGAACTGAAGTCCCGAATCTTCTCCGTGGGATTTCTAGAGTGGTTCATAGCGGTTGTTTAATATCCATCTCTAGGACTATTGCTGGTATTTCAGTATATAATATTGAAAGACTGTGTATCACTTTTTGAACTTTCATTATGTTTTTGTCTTCGCCATGACCCGCAAACGCAGAAATTGTCCTAGGCCTGCGAGTTCGTTTGTATGCCCTCAACCCTTTTGTGTTGTTTTAAGTCCTTTTGTACACAAGTGGTTATTTTCCTTCTTTTTATGTGATTCTTCTTCAAATGAATCTGTGTTAACCTGTCGACTTGGTTAACCTAAGATACGTTCATTTTTTCAAACTTAACTTTGACACTTGATCCGGCAAGTTGTATCTGGCTGTAAAAGTCACTACCAGAAAAACAGACTGCCATGTTTCTTATTTCCAGTCTCTTAGCAACACAAGAGGGCAACAAAAAAAACACCCCCAAAAACACACGTACATACCCCTCGAAAGGTAGCTGGTATCAAGAAGTTTACCTTGTCTGTGTTACTTATACTTACTCGATGCCTTTCTCGTGAGCACAGTGTTATCTATAGAATTTGTGTATGACTTTCACAAGAACGCATACAGATTAGATGAGCCTCCAGTAGCTAAATAAAATGATCACTGGAGAGATGATGGGTTGAAAAAAAAATGGAGTCTTTAATTTTTTTCCCTCCCTATATACACGTGTTACTTGCAAAGCAGATAGACAGGATTTCTTCGTGAGTCTTCGGTAAGTCTGTCTTGGAATATCTTTAGACATTTGAATGGAAATAAGGATCATTTGACGGTGTAAATATATATTGTTATTTTCCTCAGAGAATGCATCATGTTATTAATTAAATCAATATTACAAAACAGAAACAAAAAAGATTCTTTTTTGTGGCTCCTATTTACTCTAAAGTGATCAGCGTGGCAAGGAATATATTCTGTGCTGTACTCCCCCAAGCTACAATTATGGACAGCCAACTTGGGAGTAATAACATATCTGTAAATGAATGTAGCTTTACCCGTAGCTTCGTCACAACTATAAATGGGACGTTTTTTTCTCATTTATAGCATAATATGACAAAAAAATGAGGGACCATTAGGTTATCCAGACACAAAAATCTTAAGATGGATGTGTCAAATTGGAATTTCCGGTTTCGTTTTCACGATGGTTATTTCTAAAGAACATCATCGGGCTCATCTTGAGATGCGTAACGAAGATAAACTGTATAAATGTATTGCTGTTTTATAGAGTGTCTGCTGTCAGATCGTATCGCATGTTGTTGCGCAATATTTGCCGAATAAACCATATGCTTATTGATCAAGTTTCTTTTCTCCTCACTGATACTTCAGCCTCTTCACTTTAAGAACGTGTTTAAAAACATGAAACGGAGTTACAACTTTGCTCACGCTGTGATGTAAGAGGGTAAATGTTTGAGCTGTATGCCTCGCAATGTCGGCAATTCTGTTAGGTAATTTAGCCATATAGATCTCGATTCCGTAAACTACTCGTTCACCTGTGACAATTCCATAGTCAAGAGCCAAGAGCCATAGTCAAATCAAGTCTTATCGTCTATTATTTCAAAGGAAATGTACCTAACAAATAAACGTATAAGCAGACCTTTATTATGAATTAATCAGACATTATAATGTAACATTGATTGATACATTTGCAATGCCAGTCGAGGGGGATCAGTGGCTTTGTGGTTAGCGTGCTAATGTAGTACAATGACCCTGGATCCTCACAACGATGTGGTTGCTGTGAGTTCAAGGCCTTTCAGCAGCGTCCGAACGGTCGTTGCTTTCTCCCGGACTTCACCCGGTTTCCTCTCACCGTAATGTTGCGATAAGTGAAATATTCTTGCGTAAAATTCCAATCAAATAAATAACTTGATAAACAAATATGTAATAGTTTATAAATAAATTAAATAACAAGCAAAAAATGCACAAAAACACATTTTATGGATTTTAAAAAGACAAATCGGCTATTTTATTCATGCATTCGGGAGTTTTCTTGTCGTGGCATGGCATCTACAAGCATGTATCTAAGTCCGACAATCGCATGCCACTTGTAGAGCATGCAGAGACGTTTTAAGTGCATAATCGCGAAAGTCATTCTAAAAACAATTTAAAGGACAAGCTTAAAAAAGGAATATCTACAAAATAACAAAGTTGGTCATATGTAACAGAAAGTTTTCGGTATCAGTTCTGAAGAAACGATAGTCGGTATTCTAGGCATGACATTCAATTCAAACTTCGAACTCGTAGTCAGTAAATAATTTCTAGGTCGAATACAAAATACAGGGGTATCTCAGTGGGTAGGCTTAAATGCACCATGTTGACGTACATGTAATAACGACTGGATGTTTATAGAGCCCCTAGGTCCGGGTTAAGTGGAATTAAATAGCCTACAACCGTGAAACAGCCAGAGATTCTGGGCGTTCTGTTCATGCATATCGGACAACAGGAGTATCATACTCACTGGACCGATAGCTTAAATGGCGTATATTGAATTCATCTCACTTTACACAGAATCCAAGAAATGCTGCAGGAGGAGATTTGCATATTCTGCATGAAGGAGCCTTTGGTACGTTAATATCCAAATGTATAATGGCCCTCTATACGGCCATCAAGCGTCTCGCATCGTTGTCACCTGGAAAGTCGATAAAAATAACGGGTTAACCACAATATGGCTAATTAGCTACCGAGGAGGTGTACTTCAGGTACAGTCATTCATCCATTAACCGGCGTCAGCTAAAGTGTAAAGCTTGCAATATTAATTGACATAAATCGGTGTACGCGTTAATTTTTTATTTTCCTGCTCCAGTTATATTCCATTGCATCTATATATATTTTCATGTATATGTTTTTCATATTTTTAAAATGTTTGCAATAGGGATGACGCTCTTGCGAGATAATTCTGCTGCGAGTCACAATAATTATATCAAAACCCAGCGTACAAAAAGGAATAAAATAGACTTTACAGTACACAATTTAACGTTTATTATAACCCCGCGCCTCTAATTTTATACTGACATTCAAATTATGCATGCACCAGGATTTACGTAGATATTTATCTAGGAACCCAGAAATTTGCTGGGAATTTGGGTGGAAAAATCCTGCTGTCAAGACAATTGTCAAATTCCATATAGCATTTAGGCAAATTATATCCTTGGGCTATGGTTTTAATGCTGATTTTTTATGGTAATTAGCAAACGGGACGATAACTATAAAGGAAGCTTTAAAAGCATTCTTTTCAGATCATTTAATCTGAATTTGTGTAAAATTGACGGTATAATAATATTTTAATCTTCACCATGAATCATCCACGGAAAACATCCGGATAATCAGTTATGCATATGACAAAGTCATATACATGTATGTATTGATATTGGCGTAGAACATTATTATAACGCCCACACAAACAAGAGGAGTGCAACACAATTTGATATTCTGTAATATCGCGCACATAGTCCCCAGGTACATTTTCAAACAGTATTAGCTATCAGTTCTCGACGTCTGATTTTGAGAAACATAGTCGTTCAAATTCGAGTCACTTAAAATTCTAACTCTTTAACGTGCATATAAATCCTTTACCGGACATAAATGTAACTAAGGTAGATAGAAGTCCTGCTACGCAAAAGTGTAATGCTTGTTGTACAGAGCGTTTATGTGACCTCCTTGGTTCTTATACATGGAATTGTATATCTAATAGACCTACCCTTGATGAAATGCTAGTCATGTCTAAATCAAAGAGCTATACATAAAGCCCATGCACGTTTATCATCTGGGATTGACCCATCACCAGGCAAATCAGCCCCAATCATTTCGTCAATACATTCCACCCGCGCTTTTCTGTAAATCTGTTTTCTTAACACCAGGTGTATTTATTTTGGTCTACATGAACAAGAAGACAAGCCGGTACCAAATCAGAGAAAATCGAGTCAAATCTCCTGACACTGGGAATGAGACACGGCTTTCTCTTGTGATAATATAATAATAATGGCGGGGTTAGTCGTTGTGATGAGAAGGCAAATCCAACTTGTCGTCTGCATCTCATTGCGGGGGTGGCTAATGTCCTATTCCGAAGGCTAATACAGATTTGAGGGCCAATCAAGCTTCGGCTTTCACCCACGTCGTCTGTACTGTCCGTCTGATCGTTTGTTTCCATTAGGTTGGGGTTATGTGATGTCAGTCAGTCACTGTCACCATCGGAAGTGGGGAGAATACGGTTTGAACTGGACAGTTAAGTATGAGACATTTTATGGACATAAAAGTAACAAAGCAATTAGGACAAAGCAAATTTTAACATTGGCAGTTTTGAAACTTGTAAACATCAAAGTTGTGGGTATATAGAGCGTGCGCGTTCATTGCTCAGCAATTGATCCTTGACACGGTCAACACTAAATTCAGAGCAGTCCCGTTGGCCCGAACCCCAGCTCTATGCTGCATGCATAATCTCTTGATAATCGTCATATACACCCTGACCCCGCCTCTACCGAGGGGTCTCGTATATGAAAAGAATATAGCACCTCAGTCTTATATATGTAAGCTTGTCGTGTTGAAAGCGACTAATATGGAGCTCTTTCGTGTGATTCCAGTGAACAGAATATTGGGCCTTCTCGTTAAAAAGATAATTGGAGGGTAATATTTAAATACTGAGGGCCATGACGGTATCATGTTCTCGCCAAGGTGTATGGTAAAAATGCCGCCAAAGTGGTGTGAAGCCCTAATCATTCATTCATGGATAAGTAAACTTTCTAAACTATCAATGCCACATGCCGTCACACCTACTCTTACAGCCAATTAAAGCAATATGAGAACGCAAAATCGCGGGTAATCTTCGTAAATTCTGGACTGATTTACGATAAACCATGGATCATTTTTACAAATCTTTATAAATCTGAAGATATCCGCAACGGTCGCGAGGCGGTCGGAGTGGGCACAGGGGCGTTTTGTGCATGCAAAAAAAAAAAAAAAAAGAAAATTCTAACCAATCATAATCAATCAGACCTTGTCGCACGAACTCCGTACCTCCGAACCGGATGAGGACATGTCGCCCCTCGCCTCGCGGATAGATACCCGCGACACGAGAGCGTACCATTCGCGCGCGATTTTCACTATCTTCGTGCCGTGGGTTTCGACCACGAATCGTATGCGCATTTTTTCACAGTGCCTTTGCTTTTACGCAATCACGTGACTGCCGTGGCTGAATGGAAGACTTACCAAAGAGTCAATGGGTCAGTTTAGGTCTGATTGCAAATACACGTAGTTTCTTGAGTTTCAATCTGGGAAAATCTGCCACGATTGACCAAGGTTAAAAGATAGCAACGAATCGTGAAGGTCGTGCTCTAGTGTTAGCTCTGGTCTGACTGAGATATTACTCTTTCATCCAACGAAGTTGAATAAAATCTATCTATTTTCAAATATAACATTTGTTTTACGTACTCCGTACCTTGCATGATTCCATTTCAAAGTTCTGAACTATAAATACCCTATATACAGCTTTACTACTGTGAAGCTAGTGAAGGATATTCACTTTCATTATGTAAATGAATATAAATTTGTATTAAGATGGTTGTGTGGTGGCTTACATGAATCCACCTGATGAAAACTTTGCATCCTCCATAGCAGAGAAGGTGGTGCACGTGTCTATCAGTTTGACATGGTTGCGACGGAGATCTGGGAATGTGCTGAGAGGATCAGATAGGATCTGACTGATGATACAATTATTACCCACACTTTTCAGGAGCACGTGGGGTTGGGTAGGCGTAAGTGGCGACAGAAGAGGTTTATTTATGAACCCCAGGGATGGGAAGCACTTCCAAGTATCTGTGATATAACCCCCTCTCGTCATCACCTCCTCACCCTTCCTCATATCTTGACATGGTTAGAACGGTCAGGAAAATGTAAGCTATACATGTGTCACTATACTAAGAATCTATTTAAGGAGCCATTTAAGCAATCCAATTAAGGTGACGAGGCAGGTACATGTGTAGAGAGCGGCTGTGGACTAGTGCTTAGAGACACTTGTCTTTAATTTGCTAGGACACTTGGGGCGCGGGTTCTAACCCGATATTGGATACGGAATTTATCGATTCCCCTGCTCTCACTGACTGTGGGGTCTTAGTGACGATAGGCGGTCGATAACATACAGCCTAAACATTTGCGTAGCCTAACGTTCGTTAAAGGCCACTTGCATGTCTTCCACGAATATGTGAGAAAGTTCGACAGAATCTTGCCAATAGATCAGTGATTTATCCCGAGCTCTCCGGTTCGCCTGCCCATAAGAGCGAGGACCATCGATACATAAGTGAACACTCTTGAGTAAAGCGTTAATCTATTGAATAAAAGATTCTGTGAGTAGATGCATACAGGCAACAGGTGCTGATATTCCGGAGTGGTGGGGCAAGTAAGTTCAATTCACAGTGATAATCGCATTATCGCAAGGTCTTTAAATAAGATAAAAGAGTTGCATATATTTTAATTTCTTCTTTTTAAAGCTTTAATATATGACTTTATCAATGGTTTACAGCAGTGTGAATAAATTAAAATGTATGCAACATTTAATTAATTTATAAACATTAAACTTACGGCAACACTACAGAACTAAGGTTGAAAGGTCAGCATGGGTAGGGGAGAACTAAGACAATGGTTGTATACGTCAACCTCCTTATAATATCACCACAGAACAATGCCTGTAACACCGTCCCACTGGGACACCGAAAAAACTGCACCAGCAGCTCCTGTATTATTAGATATAAGAGTTTACACACAGTGACGACGATGTCTCGGACTCTCTTTACGCAGATATCATTTACCGAGGTCAAAATGGATGAACTTTGAATTGCAGAACTATTATCTTTTAATTTTCACATCAGACAGCCGATCTGAAAGCTCTTTGAAGTTAGTAAAAAAGCGCTGTAATCATGTCTATTTCTCATCGGTGCAAAAACTAACCCGGCCTATTCTCATCGCGCCAATATTTGATATGGATATAGTTACTGATATAGCGCCTCTGCATATACATCCTCGTTCATAATCAAGAGTACAAGGTAAACAGAGTTCAAAGTAGCGGGCAAACATACGCACCTTCACACCACGCCCTGCTCATTAGAGCAAATCAAAGACGGCCGCTTCATTACAGCCTAAATATAGTAATGTTTACTTTGCCAGCTTCAAATTATGGTATTTTTCACAGTTGGACCATTTGAGGCTTTCTTATGCGTTTCGTGATCGTCAAACACGCACATCTTGCTATCATGCAAATTGATGAACGTGGGTAAAATCTGTTACGTTAAATTTCAGGCTGATTTTACTTCACAGAATTACAGCGAAAGAGCTAGGGTCCATCATGCGGAGACAAATCCGCGTGAAAATGAACTGAACACTTGCCGTCAGGCTAATGACAGTGAAGTACAAAAGCGAAGGTGGTCGAAACCTTGCCCCGTAATATACAGCTCTATAGCCAGTTAAAAGCAAGGAAAACAACGTTTCACAACTTGGCTATCAGCTGACTACTGTCATACCTGTAAACCTAAAGCACCCTCAAGCAATAATACGCTATAGACATTCCAAACCTGACCACTAAAAGCCACAGCACGCATCATAAAGAGTCCTAATCACCGAGAGTCACAGTACGCACCGTAAAAACACTTAGAACCACATCACGCGTCGACACATTGCGCATATCCTGGGGCAGTGGAAATCACAGTACGCACCCGGTGATACAGTGTGCACAGCCCAATCCAGTGAGGACCTAGGTACGCTCTGTGTTGATACATTGTACACAACTCAAACCAGTGAGAACCACTACACGCTCCTGGGTGATACATTGTGCATAGCCCAAAACTAGTGAGAACCACGGCACGCGTCTGGCTGACACATTGGACACAGCCGAAATCAGTAAGAACAAGGGCACGCGCCTGGTTGATACATTGTACACAGCCCACACCCCTGAGAAATACGGCACGAGCCTGGGTGATACATTGTGCACAGCCCAACCAGTGGGATTCACGGCAGCCACCTGGTTGATATATCGTGCACAGCCCAAACCAATGAGAACAACGGCACGCGCCTGGTTGATACATTGTGCACAACTCAAACAAGTGAGAACAACGGCACGCGCCTTGTTGATGTATTGTGCACAATCCAAACCAGTGGCTCGCCTCTGATTGATACATTGTACACACCCCACACTAGTTAGAACAAAGGCAGCCGCTGGCCGATACATTGTCCACAGACCAATCCAGTGAAAACAACGGCACGCGCCTGGCTCATATATTGGCACAACCCAAACCAGTAGTATCCACGGTTGATACATTGTACACAATCCACACCAGTGAAAACCACGCAACGCGCTGGTCAATGCATTGCACCTAACCCAAACCAAAGAGAACCACGCCACGCGCTGGTTGATACATTGTACACAGACCAAACCAGTGAGATCCATGGCACGCCTCTGGTTGATACATTGCACACAGCAAACCTAACCCCTATGATGAAAAGTAATAGAGACAGTTCTCGCCATCAAAGCCTCATGCTGTAGGATGCGTGCGTATTTGTCTGATTGTGTTTTAACGTCGTTTTCAGCATGATCTCGGTCCTATCTCGACAATCTCTCCTTGTAGCAGGCTGGGCTCAGTGTCGATATGCTTACAGTGGTGCCTCACTAGAACGCCAGTCCAAAGACGCCACACACGGAGACCCATCCTGTCACATTATCCTGACACCGGACTGAACAGTTGTGGTAGAGCCGAGGTTAGCAATATTGAGTCGGGTTTGAACCCCGGTTCTTCCGTTTACGAGACAGGCGCTCCGTGTGCAAAACCGCCACAGCCAGTCGTAGGATTCACGGAAAAAATCCCCCCGCAAAAGTCCCCACGCCAAAAAAACAAACAATGTTATATTTATAAATCATTTCACTGTATACACTCCAACCGGCACGTAAAGCCATCATTAATAATACTGTGGTTACAGGAAAAACCTGCATCTGTAGCTTATTATTCTTAATTACCAGGGCAACAACATCTTGGTAGAATTAAAGTCATAAATCTGCCAAAATGCGTACATTCTGTACATTTCTGGCACAAACAAAAACTATGAGCACCGATGTCTTACTGACCCCTGAATGTGTGTTTGTGCGGGGGTGGTGGAGTAAGTGAGCCAAATCCACTTGTCCGGTCTGGGAGCACAGAATATACATATGACACAACACAAAGACGGAGTGTATAAACGTAGATCCAAATGTACCATACATACACTGTTCATTTTTATTTATGTGTTTTATTGGCGTGTTACGCCGACAGGGAATCTTATCATTTTCACTTTTACCACCGGTGTAAGTTAAGGGTGGGTGACAAGTGCAGACTGCATGGGTCGCCCACATTCCAACCATACCTATCACTAATCCCTCGCATATAAGTCATTATGACAGTTGATTGCGGATGTACGTGAAGGTGGAATCTGTGCAAACTGGGACCATCGCTAGCTCAATAAAGCGTCAGTCTCGCCACATCAGATCGCCAAATGATCAGTGAGGTTCCGCAAGTATACTTGTCTACAGCGTCAAGTTATGAAAGAGGTTTGTCAGGTACGTGTTGAAGAGGGATCCGACCGGTTTCCTTCACTCATAGATCTGATCGTCACGGTATAGGTAGAAATACCCTTGAAGTACTATGTTAATGCATAAGAAAACCACAAAAAAAGAAGAATCTTGCAGGATTTTCAATCACAACGGGCCGAACTGAAAACTAACAACAACCATGATTAACCACACCAAAACTCAGGACGTTACCGCTGAAACCTTTATGAACTTATTTTTCATGAAACTTTCTATAAGTATGTAAGCTGTCTTCATAATTTTCTCACTCGGATCTCTCTTTATTGAAGGATAGCTGATATCAGAGTACTGAAAATAACCCTCTTGACTGACAATAGGTTACCGCTACACAAGCAAAGCCATATTAGTCAGCAAACTATTGAAAGCCTTTACTGAAGTCTTGTATACTAACAGAAGACTTTCGGAAACCTTATTGAAACCTCAGTAACGGATTATTGAAATTCTTGTCAAACCTTACCGACAACGGAGTACTACTGAAATCTTGTAAAACCTCTCTGAAAACAGATTATTGAAGCCCCTGTGACACTGCCTGACTTACAACGGGCTATTTAAATCTTCGAGAACCAAACAAAATGTTTATATTCTCCTGAAATTCCACTGACTATCGTCTACTAAACTGCGATTAATATCTCTGCATAATCTTTTATCTCATTTGTCAAGTTGTTACCATTTAAACGTATAAAAATGGTGAAAAGCTAGAATAAAACACTAACTGCGGTAATACGCCCAGACGCCGGATTTCACCGGCCACGAGCTAATGTTACCCCGCTGTCACAGTTGTCGTCTCCGTTCGTGTTTTACTCTTTTTGTAGTCTTTTGTGTTGAAATTATCGTGAATTCTTAATTGAAATTGTACAATTGTAGAAAATTCTATAATATAAAAGATTACAGCATAGAGGGTGAAAACAGAGCAGAGACGACAGTGCGATGGTTGATTACAGCGACGACAGGGTGATAGTTGATTACAGCGACGACAGGGTGATAGTTGATTACAGCGACGACAGTGTGATAGTTGGTAAATAGTCACACGTCCCAGTGCAATCCGGCCTCTAGTCAGTTTACCTCCGTTAGGGTTCTATTCTAACTGTTAATGCATGTGTTTAAGAAGAAGCAACTTACACGTCTCCTGGCACTATGGCGAGGGGACATGTAACATTATAACGTCTCTTAGACTTTATATCTTACATATTCTCCTGTTGACAAGCTTGCGAAGTTCCTTTATGTGTAATGTATACTTGACCTTATAGCATAGTTAAGCTACATTTATACTGAAACTTGACGTGAAGTAAATGCACTGGGCAGTGTCAATATAGCACCTGGTGTAGACAACTGTCTTGCCCGTTTACTGCGTTTGTTAAGATTTATTGTGGTGAAAAGAGGTCTGAATATCAGAGCATTTCCATACGGGGTTTCGCTTGCCTTTTAGTAGCAGGCTTTTGTGTCTTCCTAAAGGGACGTGTAAATGAATATTTCACTAAGCATGCCGTATTGACAGGATCTGCGAATGTTCGGTAGTTACAGCATTATATAAAGCTTACATTCAACAGCCACTGCTGGTGCCTCTTGTTTACTGATTAACTGCTGGTTCCCTACCAAAACCCGAAGGGTACAATTTAAACACGTACGCACGCACGCACACACACACACACACACACACACACACACATACATACATACATACACTGATTGTATTGCCGAGATGTACGCGTGTATATGTTTAATTATAATGCATTAAGTGTCACACATTTTGAATGTTTATATCTCATTATTTTGTTACGGCATTGACCCTAAGAGTCAACATCGAAGTTCAGTTTCCACAGGACATGAATCTGAATTTCAACAATAATTACTGGCCTGGACTGAAGCGCCACTGTGAAGGCTTCGATGCGGACCCTTTAGTCGACTCAAGGTATTAAATCAATATAATTGTTGTAATTATTAACCCCAAGGGTTCACACTAACGCTCAGGCTTGAGAGGGTTCGAGTCTAGATTTCAGCATTATAATGACTTCATGGGAATGAAGGCCAGTGCGTGAATTCCCAGGCATGGGCTACACTCAAATCCAATCGAAAACCTGATGTCCGTCGCCCACATCATAACAATCGTGTTAAGGTAATTACCCTGTTCAGACAAGTCTTCTTAATCGAAAGTCGACGTTGGCTAAAATATCAGGGTTATTTGTCAGCATCAAGTCAATGGCAGTTCGTTCACTGTATAAAAATAACAGGCGTGTGGTCAAGGCCCCAGATGTGGGCGCGGGGGTGGCGATTACAGTCCAGGATGACCAACAAAAATATTCGATTGGGCAGATCCAGTGGGAGTAATTAATTTACACCGCTGAAGATGGAAAGCATAGAAGTGAGAAGAGAGCTAAAGTCTGACAGAACACCATTCATAATGCTAATAAACGAATGGCACAGTGAACACCTGTGTATGGTCAGCAGAGTGGGCTAGCCTAATGAATCAGACATCCTATGCTACCGATTTGTTGTCTAACAGAGGTCCATTTGAAAAACGAGGGGTATTTCCTATCCATATTTAGACGCTGCCTACCCTTTAAAATCTGTATGTTCCTCAATCACCAATGATCAGCCGAGGGGGTCGCATGTCGGAGCGATTTTAAAACGCTTGTGTTAGGGCCATATCGGCTGTTTTTTTTAGACCAGTGCTTCGGCCAAAAATTCCAGCAGTCCGCCATGTTTAGTCAAGAGAGAATCTGGTAATCTCCGTGATGAAGAGTTTTTCGGTGCGGGATTGCCACTGTTACACAGGTAGCTCAAAAGCCGAAAACTCCCACATTGTGGAGAACTGGCGATAAACAAAAATGACTAGGGGTCGGCAAGTAGTTACTAATGGGCCCGCTGCCTAAAGCAAGCGATGTGGGCTTAACACAAGCGTTTTAAAACCGCTGCGACATGCGATCCCCTCGGCTGGTCATTGAGGAGCATACAGATTTTAAAGGGTAGGCAGCGCCTAAATACAGTGAGAAAAATACCGTTCGTTTTTCAAATGGGCCTCTGTTAGACGTTGCATCGGTAGCATACAACGTCTAATTCATTCGGCTACGTGTGGGCTTATATGGCGGCTAAGAGGCCAGTAGGAGGCATGCATATGCATTAAGCAAACGAACAAAATCTTCTACATTCATCTTCATTTACTGGTGTGAAGGAAACCACATTTAAAGGTGTAGAAAACACAAAAATTACAAGAAGTTCAGATGAAAGTGTGTGAAAAATTAGTTTTAAATGTGGCCTTCAACATTTTTTAAGGAGAGAAAGACAATTGAAAATATTTTTTGTATGGTGGGTATTTGGGACCACCTTTTGGTATGTATAGTCTTTATGAAATAATGTTTAAATGAGGATGTAACACATGTTTAATATTTATTTTTATTCTAGAATTTGTCCTTTTTAGCTAGCAAATGTCTTCAAACTGGATTTGGATCATGTCTATATTTTTAATATAAATATTATCAGAATTCAAGTTAAATGCATATGTTTTGATATAAACAATAAATTTACTTTCAGATAAATTTATTAGACATGCATCACATCCTTATTCAGAACACTATTGCGCAACAACAATAAATACCAAAAGTTGGCCCCAAATACCCACCATACGAAAATATTTTTCGCCCTTTTCTCCTGAAAAAAATTTTTCAAAAATATCAAAGATCATATTTGCTATTAAGTTTTGACACTCTTCCATCTGATTTTGGCATCACTTCTGTGTTTTTTTTTCCTTTAAAGGGAACACTTCCTGCACAACTGGTTATCACTGTGGTTTGATTGTGGAATCTAAATTTACTTTGTCCTTTTTATGCCATTACTTTATTCTCTAAAAGTTACCTACAGACGTTCTGCGCTAAGACAAAATTCCACACTTTTAATTGTCGCCTAAGGCACAATATATTAACCATTCATGTATATTGTGACATAATATACAACAACGAGATTTAAATCATAGCAGTCATGGCAGTGTGGCAATAAGTAGCCATGTTATCGTGTTACCAATATTTGGTGCTGTTTGATTGATTGACCTAATTGGTATAATGGCATAAGCAAGAATATTTCCCTTATATCACGGCGACCAGCATTATGGTGGGAGGAAACCAGACTGAGCCTGGAGAGGAAGCAAGAGTTGGACCTGAACTTACAGCTAACCACCTCAACTTAAACATATCATGACAAAATATTCAGGAAACGGCACGTAAATCATAGCAATATTACATGGTGTTTAATGTGTAGGGGGCCCAGCTGGTTGTATTCCCTAGTAAAGCTGCGTCGTATCGACTTATCGTATTCGACTGGTGGACAGAAAAAACAGGGGGGGGGGAGTTAGTTAATACAATTTTCAGAATTCAGCACATCACACAGTGTGATTACGTGCAAGTACTGATCGGAAGTGATGTCATTGTTATCTCATGTTTTACGTCACCGCATATTCATCAGATGTGACCGGCCAGACTGAGAAAATGAACTTTGCTACACTGACACTACCGTTAACACATTCACTTTATATTCCAATGAAACTATGAAATACCATATTAGCACTTAATAAAACCAAAATCTTTGATAACACAACAGCAGAATATTTTCTTTCTCACTGTACTAGTAGTCAAGGTTGAATATGTAGTGCCTACTATCTAGATTCCTGTAAACAGTACATCAAGACTAGATTCTGGCAATGAGTACATCAGGATTAGATTCCTGTAAACAGTACGTCAGGACTAGTGCATTGGTGACATTGGGAACCTATCACTTGTGTTGACAGTAAGATCTTTTATACTGTTGATAATAGGAACCTAATCCTGATGTCCTGGTTACAGCATGAGCCAAAGCCTTTTTGACTATTTGCAGCAAGACCTTCACATTGCAAACATAAGACTGATGTGGTGTCTACTGGATCTTTACACATCATGGGTACACGTCAGGACTAGATTCCTGTAAACAGTACATCAAGAGTACATTCATGTAAACAATTCATCAGGGACTAGATTCCTCCAAAGAGAAAACATGGACTAGATACCTGCAAAGGGTACCTCAGAACTAGATTCCAGCAAAGGTGACGTCAGGACTAGATTCTTGCCATGAGTATATAAGAACTTGGTTCCAGCAAACAGCACACCGGGACTCGAGTCCTTCAAACAGTACATTAGAGTTATGTTTGCCATGTCAACAGTACAATAGATCTTATTCTCAGAACTAGAACAAGGTTTGGTTCATACTGTCACAAGTACTACTAAATCAGGACTGGGATGCAACGGACCAGGATAAAGATCCTGTAGACTAAATCAGGACTGGGATACAACAGACCAGGATAAAGATCCTGTAGACTAAATCAGGACTGGGATACAATAGACCAGGATAAAGATACCAGGTTCCACTAAATCAGGACTGGGATACAACAGACCAGGATAAAGATCTTGTAGACTAAATCAGGACTGGGATACAATAGACCAGGATAAAGATACCAGGTTCTACTAAATCAGGACTGGGATACAACAGACCAGGATAGAGATCCTGTAGACTAAATCAGGACTGGGATACAATAGACCAGGATAAAGATCCTGTAGACTAAATCAGGACTGGGATACAATAGACCAGGATAAAGATCCCAGGTTCTACTAAATCAGGACTGGGATACAACAGACCAGGAGAGAGATCCTGTAGACTAAATCAGGACTGGGATACTATAGACCAGGATAAAGATCCTGTAGACTAAATCAGGACTGGAATACAATAGACCAGGATAAAGATCCTGTAGACTAAATCAGGACTGGGGTACAATAGACCAGGATAAAGATCCTGTAGACTAAATCAGGACTGGGATACAATAGACCAGGATAAAGATCCCAGGTTCCACTAAATCAGGACTGGGATACAACAGACCAGGATAGAGATCCTGTAGACTAAATAAGGACTGGGATACAATAGACCAGGATAAAGATCCTGTAGACTAAATCAGGACTGGGATACAATAGACCAGGATAAATGTGACAGGACGTCAGTAGCTACTGCACATTATGCAATGTTTATGTGCAAGTAGAGGTTATCTCCCTTTTCTGTAGGGGAAGTTATGTCGCCGGACATTTTTGGTTAGCGTCCTCGCCGTGTGGTGGCCTCTGTCCTGCTGCATGTTGTAACAGGATGAGCACCGTTGTGACATCAGGCACCTTGAGGGGTTTTTTTTTCTCCCCTCGCTGGATAACTGCACCACACATTGATGGTGGTCTCCAATAAAGTATTCGAACGGCAGTCCACTTTGTGTCGTCTCTATCCGTCAGGCCCAACCCGCCCTCGTTACAACTGGTGTCAGAAGTGGGATAGAGACAGAACGACAACAGTATCAGTCCGTGAGTGTACTGTCTGGAGATGGAGGAGGCAGATATTGCTCACCTTAAGGATGAGATTGCCAGGCTCCGTACAGAATTGGGAGCTGTGAACAGACAACCAACTCGAGTTGTAATACCTCCACCTGTTAAATTACCAGTGTACTGTAGTAAGGGTGACCTTGATGCGTGGATTGAGAGAGCGAATAGGGCGGTGGCAACACATCAGCTGGAGGGCGAGGCAGCAGTATTATTTCTGAGGGATTTTCTGTCTGGCGTTGCGGAGGATGAAAACCGCCGATGAACTGTTTGAAGATCTGCGTGACACATTTGGTATTCGCGCTAGCCGAGCACAACAGCTTAGGGAATTTTACAACCGAATGCAGATTTCTTCTGAGACGGTGACAGAATACTCCCATGCTCTGGTCTCTCTGGTGGATAAAATGAAGTTAGAACCTGCTGAAAAATCAAAGTTGTTAAAAGAACAATTTGTTGAAGGTGTTAGGCCGGTCTCCCTGCAAAAGTTGTTAAAGAGACGCGCGCGAGCTAACAACCAACTGACATTCCTTCAGTTGCGTAAGGTTGCCTTAGAAGAGTCTGAGGATGGACCAACTCCAAAATCGAGCGTTCACGAGGTTGTTGCTAATAACCAGAATCCAGAAACTGATGTTTCCCGACAACCGGAAGCAGATCCCCCACCGTGGGCACGTGAATTTCTGGAGGTGGCCAGACAGCTGATTGAACAGCGAACAAGTCAAGTTGCTGTTAACCAGATCTCCCAATCTGACAGATCACATAATGTGAAGTGTTTCTTTTGCAAGAAATTTGGCCATGTGAAGCGTGATTGCAGAAAATGGTTAGCCAACCAGCAGAAGAAAAATGAAGCTCAGGTCAACAGCACAACTGGTGTCAGTGGTTCCCATGGTGTACCAAGTGGTGCAAATTTGTACAGTGGTCCTAGTAATGGAAATGTACAGAATTTCAACGCGGTACAGTCATTCAGACAGACTAACTATCCAGGACAACAGTCCTGACGCCAGATTGTGGGTGGTACTCCAGTTATAGACGTGTGTCTTGGTGGACAATATTGGACAAAGTGTCTCATTGACACTGGCTCACAAGTCAGTACAGTGACTGAAAGTTTTTATAATGAGCATCTAAGTGACAGTAACCTTGAAAGTGTGTCTCTGAGTTTGAAAGGTGCTAATGGTTTAGAAATCCCATACATAGGTTGTATCTTAACTGATGTAAGCGTACTGAACACTGTTTTGAAAGATGTTGGTATATTGGTTATGAAGGACCCCAGCAATTTTGATGGTGACATAAAGGCTAGGCCCGGTGTATTGGGCATGAATGTAATTGGCCATGTGCCTGATTTCGCATGTTTGTCTGCTCATTTTCACTCAGTTTCAGGTTCAACTACAGAGAAAGTGCAGACAAGGTTTGTGCGTGTTGCAGGAAACCGGGAAGTATTAATACCAGCAGCTTCAATATCTCGTATTCAGTGTACAGGAATCCGTAAAGATAGCCCTTTACTTGTGGAGCCACTGCAACAACACCTGCAAGGGGGCCAGCTGTCTCCAATGGTTTTGTTGAGGTTGCGAATTTAACTGAAAGTGACATTTGGCTGCCACCAAAAACAAGACTGGGCATAGCCCAAGAGTTTTCTTTACCAGAATTGACCTTGACTGTGAATGTTGATCAGGTGATTGTATCTACTGTCGAAATGCATCACCAGGTAGGCAGAGAACCAATCAAAGTCATTGACAACTTCGATGGCACTACTGAAGAACTTCAACAAGTGACTGACTTGATAAGTAGGTACAGTGAAGTCTTTGAACCGGGTCTTGGCAAAACTCAGTCAATTCGACATCATATCCATACTAGTGATGAAACACCAGTTCCTGTTCCACATCGAAGGATTCCGCCACAATTGATTCCAGAAGTTAAAGCCCATCTACAAGATCTGTTGCAGAAAGGAATAATTCGACACAGTTCTTCGAACTATGGATCTCCCATTGTACTTGTGCGTAAGAAGAATGAGGAATTGCGGATGTGTTGTGATTACAGGAAACTGAACTCTAAGGTGGTCAGAGATGTGTATCCCCTCCCGCGAATTGAGGAGTCTCTTGATCTCATGGCAGGTGCTTCTTACTTCTCAACTTTGGATCTCAAATCAGCGTACAATCAGATAGAAGTGGCTGATACAGACAAGCACAAGACTGCTTTCTCCACACCCTTTGGACTCTTCGAGTTTAACAGGATGCCATTTGGGTTAACCAACGCCCCTGCAACTTTTCAGCGACTCATGAGTTTTATTTTCTGTGAAGATCTCATGGAAAGATTGTTTGTGTACCTTGATGATATTATTGTGTGGTCAGCTGACTTTCCGGAACATCTCGAACTACTTGAATCGGTTTGGGTAAAGTTGAAACAGCATGGGCTTAAGGTAGAATTAGAGAAGTGTCACTTCTTTCAGAAACAAGTTCATTACCTGGGCCATATTATATCTGCAGAAGGAATTGGCACAGATCCAGACAAAACTGCTGTTGTTGCTGATTGGCCTGTGCCAGGCACCCTGAAGCAACTGAGATCATTTCTTGGTTTTGCATCCTTCTATCGAAGATTCATAGAGAAGTTTGCATCCATTGCAGCACCAATGTATGATATAATAAGCAAATGTGGAGTTCCGAAGGGCAGGAAACAGAGATTAAGTAAGAACTGTAGTATAACTGATCACTGGAATCCACAGTGCCAGGAGAGTTTTGAGAGCCTCAAAGAAAGACTCACTAACCCTCCCTTGTTGGCTTTTCCGGATTTTCATGAACCATTTGTGCTTGAGGTGGATGCCAGCAACCAAGGGTTAGGTGCTGTTCTAGGACAGGTACAGGACGGGAAGTATCGTGTGATAGCTTTTGCATCTAGAGGACTGCGTCATCCAGGGCGAAAGGCTGGATACTCAAGTGCCAGGATAGAACTGTTGGCTTTAAAGTGGGCCGTATGTAACAAGTTTAGATCATATCTGATAGGATCCATTTTCACCGTCGTTACTGACAGTAACCCTTTAACTTATGTCATGACAAAGGACAAAGTTCCAGCCCTTGAACAAAGGTGGGTTAATGAACTTGCAAGTTTTCAGTTCAAGTTCCGCTACCGACAGGGAAGGCTAAACGTTGGTGCGAATGCACTCTCCCGCTCGCCTGCAGATACATGTGAGCATTGTGTCGATGACGATTCTGAACTTTGGGACAGTGAGTGCCAGGTGTCTTGTATCATACAGGGTAGCCCTCTACCAGATCAGTTGTAAGATGCCGCAATACAGATGACGTGTGAAGGAATGAATAGGATAGAGACTGTCCCAGAATCAACCTGTCTGCCAGAATGGAACCCGCAGGTAATACAGAAATTTCAACAAGCGGATCCCATCATCAGACGGCTTATACACTACAGACAGATGAATAGATGTCCAACTCGAACGGAAAGGAGGAAAGAATCAGCCCCGGCACTGTCCCTATTGAAGCAGTGGGACAAGATTGTCGATAAGAAAGGAGTGTTGTATCGACAAGTGAAGTCCAATACAGGTGACGTCATTCTCCAACTGGTGCTACCTCTCTGCCTCATGGATAAGGTTTTACATGATTTACATGATGCAGCTGGACATCAGGCCGCTGAACGCATGGAATCTCTTATTAGGGAACGATGCTGGTTCCCAGATATTCCAAAGCATGTGCAGACTTACATTGTGAGCTGCCAGAGATATGTACGTGGTAAAGGCCCTTATAGACCTGTAAGGACGGCCATTGGAAATCTGTCAGCCACACGTCCTATGGAAGTGTTATCCGTGGATTTCACTCTTATGGATAAGGCTAGCAATGGTATGGAAGATGTTCTTGTGATCACAGATTGGTTTTCGAAATTCACTGTACCCATACCCACTCTTGACCAGAAAGCAACAACTGTTGCTAAGGTGTTAGTACGTGAGTGGTTCACTAAGTACGGCATACCCCAGCGAATTCACAGCGATCAGGGCAGATCATTCGAAGCCGCACTGATAACAGAACTCTGCAAATTGTATGGAATTCGAAAAAGCCGAACTACACCTTACCACCCTCAAGGGAACGGACAAGTAGAGCGGTGTAACAGAACATTCCATGATTTGTTTCGCACCCTTCCTGAACAGCAGAAACGCCGTTGGCCAGATCATTTGACAGAACTGTGTTTTGCCTACAATGCTACCAGACATTCAAGTACGGGATACTCACCGTTCTATCTTCTGTTTGGTCGAACCGTGACTCTTCCTATTGACCAGTTCCTTGGGCGAGACCAGGACCCAGATATCAGTGAGCTTCAGGATACAAGTGATCTGTACAGCAATTGGGTCTCAGCACATCAAGCGCGCTTATGGAAGGCAAGGCAACATGTACAGAAACGATTGCAATCCAACTATGACACTAGGAGACAGAGGCACAACAGAAAGCCAACTAGTCCTCCACTTGCTGTCGGTACGCAAGTTTATCTGCGTCAACACCCTGCCGGACGTTCTAAAATCACGGACCGGTTTGGATCTCAAGTCTACAAGGTTTTAGATTTCCAGGATGGCGTATACACTGTAGAGCTAGCTGATTCAGCTGGGGACATTAGGAGAGTAAACCGTTCAGAAATAACTCCAGTTGAACTCCCTCGACACTCACCTATGCAGTCCAAAACAAAAGCCTGCAGTCGCAGAAGAGGAGGTGGAACAGCAGTACAGCGGACAGCATCAACGAGAAGAATATGAACCAATTCATCAGGTTCAGCAGTACTACTTCTTGGACAATCAGTTACCGACAAACTCGTGTGACACATCGAGAGAAGGACTATCATTAGAACCAACCTGTTTACGAAGGTCCCCGCGGGCAAATGCAGGGCAACACTCCAACCCTTATGGTTTACCTCGTTCAGTGTTGCATTAAGACATTGTAAAGTTTCTTACCAGATAATAGGCATTTTTAGGTACTTCTTTTTATTGTAGTTTCATGAGGACATGATACACTTCCGGAGGGGGTGAGTGTGACAGGACGTCAGTATCTACTGCACATTATGCAATGTTTATGTGCAAGTAGAGGTTATCTCCCTTTTCTGTAGGGGAAGTTATGTCGCCGGACATTTTTGGTTAGCGTCCTCGCCGTGTGGTGGCCTTTGTCCTGCTGCATGTTGTAACAGGATGAGCACCGTTGTGACCATCAGGCACCTTGAGGGGTTTTTTTTTCTCCCCTCGCTGGATAACTGCACCACACATTGATGGTGGTCTCCAATAAAGTGTTCGAACCGCAGTCCACTTTGTGTCGTCTCTATCCGTCGGGCCCAACCCGCCCTCGTTACATAAAGATCCCAGGTTCTACTAATTCAGGACTGGGATACAACAGACCAGGATAGAGATCCTGTAGACTAAATCAGGACTGGGATACTATAGACCAGGATAAAGATCCTGTAGACTAAATCAGGACTGGGATACAATAGACCAGGATAAAGATCCTGTAGACTAAATCAGGACTGGGATACAATAGACCAGGATAAAGATCCTGTAGACTAAATAAGGACTGGGATACAATAGACCATTATAAAGATCCTGTAGACTAAATCAGGACTGGGATACAATAGACCAGGATAAAGATCCCAGGTTCTACTAAATCAGGACTGGGATACAACAGACCAGGATAAAGATCCTGTCGACTACATCAGGACTGGGATACAATAGACCAGGATAAAGATCTTGTAGACACTACATCAATCTTATGTTTGCAATGTGAAGATCTTGCTGCAAATAGTCAAAAAGGATATTAGCCGCCTCTAAATGGTACATCAGGATATAATGACCTTGTAAACAGTTCATTACGATATTAGTATCCTGTAAACAGTACATCAGGATATTTGTCTCCTGTAAATGGTACATTAAGGTATACAGGTCTTCTAAACAGTACATTAGGATATTAGCATCCTGTAAACAGTACATTAGGATACTAATATACTGTAAACAGTACACCAGGATATTAACATCTTGTAAATAGTACATTGGGATATTATTATCCTGTAAATAGTACACCAGGATATCAGCATCCTGTAAATGATACATTAGGATATGAGCATCTTGTAATCAGGAACATTAGGATATTAGTATCCTGTAAATGGTACAACAGGATATTAGCATCCTGTAAATGGTACAACAGGATATTAGCATCTTGTAAACAGTACATTAGGATATTAGTATCCTGTATTTATTTATTTATTTATTTCATTGGTGTTTTACATCGTACTCAAGAATATTTCACTTATACGATGGCAGCCAGCATTATGGTGGGAGGAAATAGCATCTTGTCAACAGTGCATTAGGATATTAGCACCCTGTAAACAGTACACCTGGATATTAGCACCCTGTAAACAGTACACCTGGATATTAGCACCCTGTAAACACAACGTGTGGATATTAGCACCCTGTAAACACTACGCATGGATACATGTATTAAGGTCTTGTCAACAGTACATGTACATCAGGATATACATCCTACATCAGGATATTGGGATCTTGTCAACTGTAGGCCCTACATCAGGATAGAGTCAACAGTAGGCCCTACATCAGGATAGTGTCAACAATAGGCCCTACATCAGGATAGTGTCAACAGTAGACCCTACATCAGGATAGTATCAACAATAGGCCCTATATCAGGATATTAGGATACTGTCAACTGTAGGCCCTACATCAGGATAGAGTCAACAGTAGACCCTACATCAGGATAGTGTCAACAGTAGACCCTACATCAGGATAGTGTCCACAGTAGACCCTACATCAGGATAGTGTCAACAATAGGCCCTACATCAGGATATTAGGATACTGTCAACAGTAGACCCTACATCAGGATATTGGGATCTTGTCAACACTAGGCCCTACATCAGGATAGTGTCAACAATAGGCCCTACATCAGGATAGTGTCAACAGTAGACCCTACATCAGGATAGTGTCAACAATAGGCCCTACATCAGGATATTAGGATACTGTCAACAGTAGACCCTACATCAGGATAGTGTCAACAGTAGACCCTACATCAGGATAGTGTCAACAATAGGCCCTACATCAGGATATTAGGATACTGTAAACAGTAGACTCTACATCAGGATAGTGTCAACAGTAGACCCTACATCAGGATAGTGTCAACAGTAGGCCCTACATCAGGATAGTGTCAACAATAGGCCCTACACCAGGATATTAGGGTCCTGTCAACAGTACGTCCTACATTAGGATAGTGTCAGCAGCAGGGCCTACATCAGGATATTAGAATCCTGTCAAAGGCAGGTCCTACATCAGGATATTCGGATCCTGTCAACAGTAGGTCCTACACCAGGATATTGGGATACTGTAAGCAGAACATCAGGGTCAAGATCCAGTGAACACTAGGTGGTGATATTATGACCATGTCATTTCGACAAAATATCAGGATATTAGTGTCTTGTAAACAGTTACCCCTAAGTCCTACAATTACCACAACAAAAGGGATATGGGTTACAACAGTCCATTTGGGTTTAGTATTTTTAGCTTTCATCGACAAAGGTACAAGCATCCTACAAAGATTAATTTTCCATCTGTCAGTAATTAGCTTAAGGGTTATCTTGTTGTTAGATCTTGATTAAAGAGAATGAAATATGTATCAGTATGTCTGCAGAGAACAATCCAAATAAGTAAAACATAAATAAAATAAAGACGTTAAAGTATTTTCATATTTTTATTTCATAATATTTGTTTTCACAGAACAGTGTGTGAATATTTAAATTCTTCATTTTCCACACCTTTACAAAGCAAGAAAGATTGTTTTAATATTGGAAGTCCACATTACATCACTGACATAATTAAAGTCAAACCGCTCATTGCAAGTTTCTAATATGACAACACAGTGACATTCATTTGTGACATGAAGTAACTGTTTCATTTATTTATTTATTTATTTGATTGGTGTTTTATGCCATATACAAGAATATTTTACTTATACGACGGCCAGCATTATGGTGGGAGGAAACCAGGCAGGGTCCAGGTTGCTGACAGACCTTCCCACGTACGGCTGGAAAGGAAGCCAGCATGACCTGGACTTGAATTCACAGCGACCGCTTTGGTAGGAGGCTTTGGGTCATTGCACGCTAACCGACTGAGCCACGGAGGTACCCATAAGTGTTTCAGGCTTAATGTAGTTTACATTAAGCTCATATTTTAAGATCATAACAGTTAATGTATTTAAGTAAAGCTGCTGTCAGGAAAACATAATTCAGCTGATAAATGTTTTCAGATATTGGCCATTGTTGTATACACCAGCCAATGTTAGATTCCACATACTGACCCCCTCAGTGCCATAGGCTGCAATGTCATGCCACCAAGGGAGGTCACTTTGTCTTGACAGCCCCATATTCCACCTTATCTATTACAGGGACTGACTAAACATGGAGATGAACAAGAATTCTGTAGCCTTGCACAATTCCTTACAGACAATTGGCCTTATATGGAACTTGATATGCAATATCATAATAAAGATGTACACCAAATTTTGCTGAAATAGGTTTGTATGTATGGATAAAAAATTCTGGACGAATTCGCAAAATATATTCAGCTGTGTGAAATACTGCATACGTTGACAATAAATTTAAAAATCATCATCAATTATATTATTGTACATACACTCACCCTGATTCAGTCAAATAACTTAAACAGCACATTTAAGGGAAAAAAGTCCTGAAAACTGCTTTCTATATGAAGTAAATATTGCATGATCACTCTACATAAAAAATCCCTACTTCACCTTGAAACTTAAACTTATCATGCAGAGTATCATATAGAATAAATGAACCAATATTTAACCAAACCTGTTAAAAATTAACAAGAAATATTTGGAAAACTGTGAAATATGTTAAGCAAAATTGGACAAAAAACAAAAACCAAGCATAACTTGACAAAAATTTCCTAAATGATGACTAAACTTAAACTTTTCCTTCATCATAGTATACTAAACACATGTTTCAAGATTTCATTAAAAATCTTACAGGGTAATGAAAAACAGTGTGGAAAACTTAAGCCTAATAACTATAATATGTCACCTGAAAAAAATCTGACTTTGCTGTAATCAAATTTGTATTCAAGTGTCCAATTTTTAAAAATTTTTTAAACAATGTATTTCTGACTAGAGGCAGCCATATTTAGGGCATTTCCCACATTATCTGTGTCAACTGATTTCATTAGATATTTTAATACATGGTATGGTTATTGCCTCATACGAATGTAACATGGCCACCTGTTGGAGCCTCACTGAAAAGGCCTATTCGTAAAGACTGCAAACATACAAAGGCTGTTCATTGCCCTAGAAAAAATTGCAGAAAACTTCTTAATACACATGTGAAAATGGCAATGTCTGACGTCTTGTAACCGTGCTGTGTATTTCAGGCTCCACTTTTTGGGGGTGGGACAAACAGATTGACTTACAGACAGACTAATGATAGCCGAGGTGAAAACCTATGGTTCCCTTCGTTAGTCTCATACCTCATTGACAAGTCTGTTTATTAATATGATTAGTTCCATTTAACTTGCATTGAGAGCACTTCAGCTTTAGTATAAACAGCTCATTAGGCATCACACTAAAATTGGCGTAAAGAGCTCCATTGGCATCATAGTCTGTTGATGATCATGGCATCAGTTAACTCCCCTTCTTTCACGATAAGCTTTTCTTCACTCCTGGGTGGCAGCATCAGCAGCCCATTGGCTGAACACATACTGAGCAGACGACTACTCAGCTGGTTTCCTGTACTGGTGGCTGATGGGACGGGATCTCCTGGGTACCAAGTTATAATGGCCCTATGGTATTCAGGCCGTGGATCCAGATAAATGTCCCGCTCCACCTAGCAGTAGGAAAAAATGTCATATCAATGACTCACTCACATCAGAATGGACAATTTTTACATTTATTTATTTATTAGATTGTCGCTTAACACCAGACTCAATCATTATTAAACTGTATGGGTACACTCTCCACAGAAAGTGAAAAATTTAAATATTTTACCTCAATGTGCTTTTATAAGAAAAGAGTTTCAGCTAGGCACACTGAATTCTTCATTTTGTCACTATCATCTAATCAAAGATGCTAAATGAATTTGTTACAATGCTGGGGTAATTATTCAATTTATCTGAATGATATTTTATTTTCTAAACTTTATCTCACTAATATAACCTCATTCATACACCTGGGTGTGTCTCACTACATATCATAAAAGTTCAAACATTTATTCTCTCCATATTATACTTTATCCAGTATTCCCGTAAATGGCATATGGAAAATTACAATCAGCATTACTGTAAAACGTAGCTTCAGTTATCTCCACAACTATTACTGCAACAATAACACTTGCTTCCACCTATAGGACTAATATTTTAATAAAAACAATGCTGTTTTTCTCTAGCCATAATTTTAAGATACCCTGGCAAACAACAGAATATGGTATATATATGTTAATTCTATCGTCATTTTGGATCTTCTGACTAAATTTGCATGAACATTTTTTGCATTAACTCAGAGGCTGTTCTCTCTGAAAATCAGCCATGAATCTTAGTAATTCTTGATGACTAATACATATGTTTAGAATCTAGAGACAGTGCTTAAGTATAATGTCAAATTTCGATAAATCTTGCTTTAGCAATTCATACAAAATGAAACAGGGTATTGAAGATCAATTTGCCATTCACCGATAATAGCCCATGATATATGTCGGTTCTCTGGGATAAGGGAATAGGTTACCGATCACTATTAAACCTGGTCTCTGATAACATAAACAGTGCTCTGGGGATAAAGGCATCAACTTATTATTATTAAACCCAGTATTTAACAACTCCTCCAGGATAAGAGGTTTAGATATCAATCACTAAGTTTGACCTTGTTAACAGTTCCCTAGAATAAGAGGGTATGTATCAATCACTGAACTTGACCTTGACCTTGATAACAGTATTCTCAAGTCGATCTCAGCTATCATCACTATCCCTGACCTTGATAACAGTCCTCTGTACTAAGGGAATGGTTGTCAATCACTAGCCTTGACCTTGATGACAGCCCTCTGGACTGGGGGACTGGTTACCAATCACTAGCCTTGACCCTGATGACAGCCCTCTGGAATGGGTGATTGGTTACCAATCACTAGCCTTGACCTTGATGAGAGTCTGGGACGGAGTGACTGGCTACCAATCACTAGCCCTGATCTTGATGACAGCCCTCTGGACTATGGGACTGGTTACCAATCACTAGCCTTGACCTTGATGACAGCCCTCTGGACTGGGTGACTGGTTACCAATCACTAGCCTTGACCTTGATGACAGCCCTCTGGACTGAGGGATTGGTTACCAATCACTAGCCTTGACCTTGATGACACTTCTCTGGGATAAGGAATTAGTTATCAATCGCTGACCTTGATCTTACTATAAACAGTTCTCTGAGATTCTCTGGGGGTTGTTACTATCACTAACCTTGACCTTGATAACTGTGCTTTCAGGCTTGGGGTTGCCAGCCATCTGGTTCAGTGCTGGGATAACATACAGGTTACAGGTCACCAGGGCTGACACTGGGTTACCAGGCAAGCCAAAAAACAGGACTTTGTTTGTCTCATGTTGAAGAGTGAAGAAAGTTGTGGGTTTCCTGAAAACAAAGAGAATTGTTGGCCAAGAATTGAGAAAGTTATAGTGATGGTTCAGATAATAGTACTAATCGTATCGTTATTTAAATTATATCTCAACTTATTTTCACATGGAAGGAAAGTTCAAATGAGTATCTCACAACGACATGGCTGAAATATTGCAGAGATGACGGTAAGCCATAATCATTCATTGAAGTGAGTATCTTATTTCAAGTCTGTGATGAAAGGACAATGGCAGGGTGGATGAACTTTTGAAAATTTTGGCCCATATGAAGAATAACTATAATCCAGCTGAAAAAAAAATTGTTCCACCAGCTGCATGAAACTGAGAATATGCATGTTGAACATGCGTTGTACATGTACAAAATTGTTGCCACACAATTCAAAGAATTTAACAAGAACTTAACATGAAGACAATAGCAAAAACATACCCAGGTTTCATACAGACTCTTGCAAAGTGCATTTCTGCTTGTAAACCTTGCTGTAGCACTTGCTTGAGTAGATCCTGCAAATACAAAGTATCGTAACAGTATTGTACAGGTATCCTGAAAATGAATATGCTGAGTTTCAATGTTTCAATCTTCACTTCACTGACATACATAATATTGTTTTAATCTGGTTCCTGAGCACAAATGTTACAGAGACCAAGATAAATGGCTGAAAATCTGTGAAACCATTATATGCCTCATCTACCTTACACTGGTTCACATTCTGGAGAGACGAGGTGAGACTTGCCTCCTACGAGATTCTCTGAGATCAAGCTCTGGCCTAGATACACACCATTCCTGCAAAATTTCAGGGTGCTATGGCCACATATATTTCACGTCGGTAGTTCCACCACTTCACTCAGCATACTAGGTTTTTTGATTTTGATATATTTCTCAACAAAGAGATACAAAAATAACTGTAGTTCAAAGAAGTTACACAACGTGTCAAATAGTTGAAAAAAATCGAGCTATAATGCAGTATTTTTGACAATCGAAGTATTGGCTCTGTATTTACTGAAGTGAATATAGTTCCATCCGAGGACATTGATCAAACACAGTGGTCTCTCCTGATCTTTATATTTTCAAAATGGCTTGCATCTATGTTTATTTATTTATTTATTTATTTGATGGGTGTTTTACACCGTACTCAAGAATATTTCACTTATACGACGGTGGCCAGCATTATGGTGGGAGGAAACCAGGCAGAGCCCTTCGGAAACCCATGAACATCCACAGGTTTGTGGCAGACCTTCCCATGTATGGCCGGAGAGGAAGGCAGCATGAGCTGGACTTGGTGGGAGGCTTCTGGGTCAATGCACTGCACTAGCGCGCTAACCGACTGTATCTATGTGGGAGTCGTTGTCTAGCACTCTAGGCAGCATGGCAGTGACTCTCAGTCGAGAATGCACTGAAAAAGCGGTCACTACCCCCACCCCACACCCCCACAAACACATACCCCCCCACCCCATCCCGATGTTACCAACGAGAAAAAATGCTATTATGTCACTTCCAGGAGCCAAAGCTCAAAAAATTGTGGAAACTTGTTGGATATATATTTTAGGTGTTAAAGCTGACAAATTCTAAGAATCTATCAATGCATTCGTCTAACCACAAGCCACAGCTTACTCCTAAAATGTTGTGACATAAAGGGAGGTGATACGGTGAGGCAAAATTAAATAAACATAAGACCTAATGAGCTGGTTGTGTAATGCATTACATTTACATGGACTATGACAATCCTCAGCTCACCTTGTCCCCCATAGATACACCTCCAGAGGTGATTATAACATCTACTCTCTCCGCGGCTGACCTCAACAGCTCTGTCAGATCTATAATGCTGAAATAATTTATAAGAAAACATGAATGATATATTCAACCAATGTCCAAAGCATTCACAAATGCCAAAGCTTTTCAAACTACAGCCACTGCTTTCAATAGCCCCAATTTACTCTATACACTATTCTACTACAACTCTCAAAGTTATGTCCAAACTAAGCAGGAAGTTTTATGCTAAATTTAAAATTAATCTGTTCAAATAGAAACCACAAATTATAGCAACTGATTTTCCTTCTAGTTGTTAAATTTGGGTCCAGTTCATACTAGGCATGTTATACGAAAAAGTAATCTATTACTCTGAATACAAAAAAGTTCACAGTCTTTGTGTATTCCTCAGGGTAAAGTTAATAAATGCAGTATGGCATCTGTTGGAAAAAAAGATCATCTTTCAACTTAATTGTAAAAAGACTCACAGGCCAAGTTGACCAGAAACAAATATGCACTGTTGTGCTGGTCACAATGTGCACACATGTTCCAGCTACACACCCACATGTAGCAAACATCTGTCCTATCACATAATGCAGTTCTGCCTCCATAGTAGTTATGAACATTACTTACTTATTTATTTGATTGGAGTTTTACAGTTTGCTCAAGATAATTTGCTGATTCACAATTTCAAACATGACTAAGTTGCTCACTTTATCTGATCAGAGAGTTATACTATTAATATCAAGGTATTTGAGGTTTGCTTAGTAGGTAGGATGATATCCCACTCAAATTAAATGTAATATTTTACCACATTTATTTTCCTCCCAAAACACATTTTAGTGATGTTTCAGGACATTTACTGTAGAGAAGAGCAGTCTGTCTTACAGGTGGAGGAAACCAGAGTACCAGAAGTAAACCACCAACCTATGACACATAACTGAAAACTTTTCCCACTTGTGAAATACAGATGAACGTTGGTGATCAACGAACTTCATGCCAGGCCACATAAATAAGCCACTAATGCCCCAAGAGCAAAGACAAAAAGTATGAGCTCTACAGTGGTTTCAGCTACCCTAATTCAGTGAAAATATCATCCACAGAACATATCATTTATGACTGTCCCTCATCATAATACAATATATTAATGTTATGCAACGTGAACTCACTTATCCTTGGCTATGCCAAGGTCAACGACAGGGAAGCCTGCCTCTTTGACCTGGCTAAGAAGCATTGTCCTGTTGCTGTCCCGAATCTTCCCACTGGACAGAGGAGCATCTGGTTCTATCAGCTAAAGAGGGAGGTAATACAAGATATTTTATTTCATGTTTCATTACATTCCTTCAGAGCAAATGTCAATAACAACATAAAATCAAGAATAAATACCTCTATTTATCTTATGTCCTTAAACACTGTGTATCACATTAAATAATCCGTTCAATTCTTCAATACTTTTACACATTATTTCAAATTAAACACAAAGACTTCTGCAACTGAACTAAAACTCATTCACCTCATTCCCAGTAGACATGACACCAACAACTGGAAGTTTGTGACATTTAACTGTCGTCACGCCAACAGTTGCCAGGAGACCCAGTTCTGCAGGGCCCAGTCTCATTCCAGAGTTCAATACATGGTGATCTTTTGGGATATCAGAGCCTACTGGTCTATATCAAACAGCAGGAAAAAAGTAGTTACCAATAAGTCACAACCCTATCCACGTAAATGCCAGTCTCGACCTTATGGCATTTGACTGTATTTGGTCGAAATTAGCAGCATATTGTTAAATTTTACTAGTTTTACATGGTGCAACTTTTCTGTCAAAATATATGAAGATGTAGTTTTTGTGAAGAAGTTTTTTTTTGTGAGAAAGCAGAATGAGCTACACATAATAATTTATCTTGATATTTTATGAAGTATGGTGAATATATGCAACTTAAATAAAGTTTCCATGAAAAATCTCTCCTCCCATAAAAAGAGAAGAATTAAGACATCATGCTATGTATGAATGCCTTTAATTTTCTTCACAGTATAACAAAAAAACAAAAACAAAAAGACGCCATGAAGGCATCAAGTATAATTTCTTGCTTTTTTGGATTCCTACCTGATGTCCTGCCCCAGGGTTGGGGCTCTCATGATCCTGATCTCCAGCTCAGTCCGCCCTCCATCGGCCTCCTTCTCCAGAACAGTATCCTCCACCTGTACCACGCTATCAGCACCCCGGGGGAGTGGGGCACCAGTGTTGATCCGCACACACTGACCAGGCAAAACCTCCACCTGGGGCTGCTCAGGTAGAAACCAGGCATCAGAATATACTGAGAAATATCTAATATCTGTTTGACCATTTGTCTGCATCCTGTACACATTGCTAATCAGACAGTTCTGAACTACTGGGTGTTTTATGTTTAGCAGATCAATCAATCTGAAATAGGCGAAAGTCCTAAGAACAAGTCTGCACCTGAAAAGTCCACATAATTTAACTATTAGTATGTACATGTTGGCTGTATCCATGGGAAAATGCACTCGTTCTTATCTATATTTTTAGCTATTCAATTAGTGTTTAGTGCCACATTTAAGAGCATTTCACTAACAGGACAAAGAGTGGAGGAAACCAGAGTGCCAGAAGTTTATATCCACCTGTGCTATGTACCTGACAAACTTCGACACATAACACTAGCTCTGAATCAGTGAGAGCTGGATTACATGTAAGTGTGCGCCATCAATGATGAAGTGATAGCTTTGATTTTATGAACCTTGTTAGTACAGTGTACTCACATCATCTCCAGCTGCTGATTCGCCCAGTACCTGCCTCACACCATCACCGTCTGCAGCTGAAAACAAATGAAAAACAGCTCCTTATTACTTTTTAATTTGCAGAGCTATGTAATTATTACACAACCACACAAACAGGAAGCTAATTTCCATGCTTTCCAAGAACCAAAGCTCAAGGGAACAAGAATTCAAGGGAACACGCACATAGAACAACACGAGTAGCCCAGACACAAAGTCATACCTATTTCTATGGCATATAACGGAAAAATGGCAAGGTGGTTAGAATGAAAACCTTGAAAATGGAAATATGTGAGTTGCGACACATTATTGCATCTATGTCTATACATCCACCAAAAAACTCCACATGGAAAACTGTAGCCTTAGCCCAGACACGAAATCATATCTACTTATATAGCAGGTATAGGGATAATGGCAATCTGGTTACCAGGGCAACAGTGAAAATTAACAAAATGACATCTCGCCATCTGTGTATCTATGTATCTACCAAAAATTAAAAACCATACACAAAGTCATACGTATTTATACAGTATATTTGGGAGAAATGGCAAGCCCAGAAATGAACTAATGTGAGCTGTCACATCTGTATCACCCAAACTTTAAACTGCACATGGCAAACAATTTGAGATATAGCCAGGACATGAATATGGATGACCAGACAGACAAAATCACTATACCATACGCTCCACCTAATGGGAGAAGAAAAAAAACTTAAACTACACATGGTACGTTACTTCTTAATCGAAGAACTGGTGGGGGAGACTCTTTGGATAAATATTTCAGAAAAGAACATAACAATTATGAACAATGAAAAAATTTCTCAAAAAGGTACACTGTGCTATTTAAATGAACAAGTAAGCCAAAAACTTTCCTCTTTTGTTCATAAACATGAATTTCTATATAAACTTATAAGAGATTAAGTTTTGGACTGAAAAATTCCATCGCTTTTGTACCTGGCTTGCCACCCATAAAAGGGTTACAACTCACCGATGACTGCGTATCCATCCTTGATAGAGGCTGGGAATGGGGGGTGGGGATCAGCTGCAAAGATATCCTCTGCCAGAAACCGGCCCAAGGCAGCTGGAAACAGGTATGTCACAGAACTGACTGTCACAAGACATTTACCCAACACACTCAGAGTATTTGGCCAATGCATATGAAGATTTGGGATATTTTTCCACTGCAAGAGCAGGCTATTGTACGGTTCCTACAGTTCTTCATTCACTTTTGCAGATGAAACTACACCATCTGTATGTAATGTGGGTGTGACCAAAAAACAAGTATATTTCAAAGTCTTGGTAGGACAGGCCTAAAGAGTAACTACGTGGCAGTGCTGAATGTTCAATAGCAAAGACCATACATTTCTTACTTCATTTTTCATAGTAACATACAGAACAGCTATACATGAATATAATCAAACATTACTAAGTTTGCAGAACACAGTATATTGCAGGTATGGTCATAAATCAACTTACCTGAGGTATTGACATGTTCTGCTGTCAGCACAGGTGACTCTGCCAACACCAAAGCCATTGCCTCAGGGACAGTAATCATTGGGTAGGGAGATTCTCGCGGCCTGTAAGCCACCTGTGATACATTTATCTCACCTTGCAATGAACAGAGAAACAAAACAAGTTTGAATACAACTAAATTCAATGTCTGAAACTGAATATACTATCACTGCATGCAATTTTGTTCTGTGCAACTCAAAACTTTTATCCAGACAACTGTTAAGAACACCTGATTGGCTTTAATTATAAACTTTGATACTTTCAGGAAATATTAAATTTGGTATTTTCAAGAAACAATATTATAAACCAATCCTACTTTTTACTAGTTTCAAATACCTACATCCATTAACTTATAAAGGTCTTCAGAAATAGAATATCTCCTCCAAAATGTTCACCAAATACCTTCAACATTATGAGACAAAGAGCTGTGCTTGCATCCGCGATGGCTGCTTCCATTTTGACCTTCCTCATGGTGATGGCTTTTGTGATCACTTCCATGAAGATGGTAGTTGCCAGGCATATCTCTTTCATGTTTGCGATCACTTCCATGATGGTGGTGGTCTTGGTTATCACTTCCATGATGGATATTATCATGGTGATGACTTCCTTGTCTGAGGTTGCCATGGCGATGAGAATCATGGGTATCAATGAGAACCAGTTTTGAAGTCCCATGTTTTTCAGTCTGAAAGTTCAATGGATATGAGAATGTTGGACCTACATGTAGCAAAAGAGCAGATCACTAAATGCCTCAGAAGCTCTAAAGGGAAAGACTGCACAAAAATGAAGATATGGTGAATGAAAAAACCACAAAAAACTGTACAGGACAATGCCTTCACTCAATTTTTCAGAATTTTTTCATCAAATTAAACGCAGCCAAATATTTTGATTGCATGGTTGGTTTTATGAACCATATTGAAAATGTGTTTCTCCAGTGATGTCACACAACTTCTTGTACACTTTAATGTTCAGAGCTGAATAAAGTTCCTGTGAAGAGTACTCCTGTAATGTTTGCCTGTGTATAAAAACGGTAATGTGACTTTTAACTTTTGCTTTAGGACCACAGAAAAGTCGGCATGATGTAACTTGTCAATCACATCATCAATATGGTCCATAAAACCCACCATACAATCCAAATGCTTGACTGCGTTTACACATGTACTTTGGGGAAAAAATCTAAAGAATTCAGTGATGGTATTTTCTGACAGAGTTTTTAATGATCTTTTTACTCAGCATAACTTCACTTTAGCAGGGTCTTTCCCATTAAGATTATAAAGTAGAATGAAAACAAATCAACATGATTCTCTCATGCTTTAAATTTAATTTCACTTAATTAACACCATCAATACACAGAAAAATGTTAATCCTTCGCCATAAGTCCCAGGATATGTGCTATTGTGGGTTTCACACTAGAATATCCATGAGATCTCAAAAAATACATCGAAAAATTGTCAGAACCTAATTCATTGGCTTATTTTTGTAATGGCATTTAATTTCTTGAGTACACTCTGCGTTCACACTTCTGTATCACCATAACTTCAGTGATAGGAAACTTATACAAACTGGCCAGATATTAAGTGACAATACACCTGATGAAAGACGTGGCTAAGTCAGTTGCAGGTTAATCTGAACATTCCAAATACATCTAGGAACACCCATACAGCTTCTCTCAAGTACAGTCTTTCTCACTGATTTGGGTTGTCATGCGTATTTTCTCTGTCACTTTCTCAAATAATTTATTTATTTATTTGATTGGTGTTTTATGCTGTAATGTTTCACTAGTACCACGGCAGCCATAATTATTTTGGCAGTGCCCATGGGAAACCCACCACCATCCGCAGGTTGATGTTTGGCTTCTTTCTCACAAAAAACAAATGAGACAATATTTTTCCCATTGACGAGTAAGGAATCTAATCCTCAGACAGCTTATTTAAGTGGAGTTTCAGGCATAGTTTATCTCAAGAGATATTTTCACACCAGGGTGGTTCCCAGTATGTTACTTTCTTTTATTCTTGTTTAATGTCACACTTGAGAAATTCACACTTATGCACTTGTGGTCAGTTTCATGGGTGCAGGAAACAGGATAGCCCAGCCTAACCACAAGCCTTTGGGAACTTACTGATGAAATTTCCCATGTATGATGTGTAGATATGCTAGACAATTGGTCTTCAATGATCATTAGAAAGCACAAATGGTCAAACAAGCATTGACGACAGCTTACTGTTAACAAGGCCACACAAGCAGGAAATGTGGGGCATTGTACAAATTCCCTGTCCATGTCCAGAACTGAAATCTGTGTGTCCTAACATCTCTAATCAATTAGAATAAAATTTCATAACCTTTTTTTGCGGCTAAAAATGAAGATTTCCCAGCAAGTATTTTATGGTCAATTATTATATATATTATCTTGCAATTTAGGACTCATCTTCTGCTACACCTGTAATCAACCAATTGTCTAGCAATCTACAGCTTACTAGTATACCAGTAGTCTAACACAGTGAAGCATATCTCATACAGCACAGTGCTTATTTTATAATGTGCCTGCAGTTGAGTCTCACATTCTCATCAAGAGGTGGCCTCATAGAGCACCTGTACTCAAACAATTACAGTGTCTCTCCTAATATACTGGTAGTCTAGCAAACCAGAGATTGTCACAAACAGCATCTCATATCAGATCTAGAGTCTAGGCAATAAGAGCATTTTAGCTACACCTACTGTCCTAATGCTCACCTCATATAGTACCTATCATTTAGTGATTTAATGTGAATAAATGCATTCAAACGTGCTCTTTTATATGAAAACATTTTTATGTTCCTTCTAAACAGTATTACAGAAACATGTCAGATAATGACTACATACCGGTAGTCAAAGGCAGTTTGTCACGGTAACAATACCTTATTTCCAATTGCAGCCTTAAAAGGTAAACATTAGAAAACAACAATATGCAACAAAAAAAGATAGAAAGAAAGAAAAGCAACCAAATACAGTACCCTTATGTCAATAATACAATTTATTATTTTCATTCAGAAAAATAGAAGTGTAAAGCAACAAGACATTTACAACCCTTTTAACAGATAGTAAAGTTCATGGAATCACATGGATGACACAAAAATAGTGAAAACAAGTTGAGATATAACAAACTGGTTATGAGTGCATTAATGCGAAATATCTGACAAACAGCTCAATAACAGTTACCAAACACTGTAATTCTTCAACTTTTTTGCAGGTTTACAAAATGTCTATTCAAGCATATTCCAAGGGCAATATTCTGTGTAGGCTGACAAAATTATACTTTTTGTTAAGCCAAGAAAATCAAATTAAAACGGTGAATATTATAAAATCACAACGTAAGTTGCTCTACAATATGCCATAACACTGAACAATTACAATAGTTCACACAAAATGCAGATTGGAAAAGAAAATTTGAACAGAGAGAGTTTGTATCCTTTGATGATAAAAAGAATTTTGTTATTTTGCAACATTATGGTGATGCAAAATTTAACATATCAAAATTAGCCCATTAAATGAAGAATTATACATGTATATGACATGAGCTCTTTCATAGGTATAGTTTTGTATACCTGCAGTATGTATCTGTGAACGGTTATGAGATGTACTGCTAATTAACAAGGCAAGTAAATACTGGCTGTAAACTACAAGTACATGTAATACTGAAGCAAAGCATAAGTAAAATGTATGCTTTAACACTTAACAAACTGAGCACCAGGAATAACAAATTGCCACTGTCACATTGCAGAAACACTCTGATCAGTAATGTACATACATGTACCACTGCAGTGGAATCACCCACTGTCAGTGAAGGCAAATACTATATAACAGTATCAAAAAGTAGAGCAATTTCTCATACCACTGATTCACACATTCACAGAAGAAAAAAATACAATATTCACTTTACAGCACCTTTGAGACAAATGAAAACTTAGGGAGGGAAAAATAACAACAAAGTAGAGAGAGTCAAGCAACCTTATCTGTGTACATGCACTCAATGTAATGTGCAATCAGGCTAAAATCTTTAACATCTGTAGTCATATACATGAAATATTTCTTGACTAAAACTCCAATCAAATAAAATAAATCAAATTAACACGAGCTGTCTGTCCCCAGGATTTAAAAAGGAGATTAGTCCCTCAACAAACAAGGCACAGGTAGATTTACATGTTACATGTAACAGATACACGAATAACATACATGTATGTAGATGAAAAAACTGACGGGGCAAAAACAAAGCAATGCATTGAGATAATACAATACTGAGGGTAAACAACTTCAGCAAAAAAACTACTGCATTAACACAGCTCAAAGACTAATGATAGATTAATTCTCTGTGCACAGCTATAAAATATACTTAAAAGCACAAAAAAGTAATGTTCGAGGATATCTAGGTACTGATATCTATTTACATGTATATGTACAGAAATGTTAGCAGCAGAGCTTTTTGGCATAAACACATTCAAGCTGATCAGCCCTTTATATTCACAAGTCCTCCAAGCCTGTTCAGGCATCCTGACTTACAGCTGAAACATATGCCAGTCATCTTACTGTGAGGCTATCATACACTTGGCTATCCAACTCGCAAAGCCCTTTATATTGGTATAAGATGTTTTAATGCCAAGTTCAAGGTTTTACAGATGGATAATTACCTAAGAAGAAAAAGACAATACAAAATGAACACACAAATGAAACATAAAATATGACAAATTCATGGTGTGAAAATATCATCCTCAGACACATCTTAGCAAAACACATATATGTAAACATAAAGAGGAAATTTTATGGACTGCATGCCGAACACCACAATGTACCAAGGAACCATAGCGAGAGGGGTGTGGCAAGATATGTAACATTCCCTTGATGTATGATGGTTTGCACTGGGAATCCATCACATCACATTTACTGGAAATTTAGCTGACATTGCAGCTCTATTGTGAGACTGCACCTCACAGTTACAGCCTGCCCAGTAAAAATAAGACTACATGTGTGTATGCAAGTGGTATAACATATACAGTATGACACATGTATTTCTGACACAACTGCTTTGAGTACCTCCAACTTTGAGAGTTAGCTAGGCTGTTCTTATGTAGTACACACAGTACTGATGTCACCAATACCAGTTACCAGGACATCCTGTATTTGTTGTAGTGCTGAGTTGAATTCCCCAAATCTCCATTATGCCCAGACTGTTTAGAACAACTCTGTGAATGAAATCTAGCTTGCTAGTTGATAGGCAGTCACAAAGAGAGCACTGTCGCTAATATTTGCCACTTGGACATCCTGCATTTGTGGCATTGCTGAGTTTGTTCCCGGTACCTCCATGATCTCCGAACTGGGTATCTGTATTGGGTACATAACAGGTGTCTGTGAGGGCTGTGTCACAGTGCCAGCAGGGAGAGGCATTCCAGTTCCATGCTGAGCCACAGTCTGCACATGCATGGCAGTGGGGGGCGCAATGGATGTGTAATAATAGCTTGGCTGTTCTGAGTATTCAGGATGCACGAGCAGCTGATGTCCTGTGATAACACCACCAGGATTGGCAGGAGTCATGCTAGACACTGCCTGCATGATTGGCTGCATCTGGTCATGTGACATCAGCTGCGGGTAGGACTGAGTTTGAATCATGGCAGGATTCATCTGATTGGCTGTTGGACTGCCGACTGTCACAGACGTACATGGAATGTTAATGGTTTGGTGGCTTCCTTGATAAATCCCTTCATGACTAGTAGCACAAGTCTGGATTTGAGTCTCTGATTGTGTATTGACAGCTGCTGACCTCATGGACTGATCACTGTCATAAGTCTCGCTGACCTGGTTATCTTCCCTGTCCACCCTGGTCTTGTCCTTATAATTATAGTCCTTCTCTTTTCGTCGTTTCTTCATACTGGACACAAGGCGCCCAATCTGTCGCTTTGAGGGTGGTGTGACATGGGTGCTGGGGCATGTCTCTGGTCCGATCACTTTATGCAACATCTGCTGGATCTGGGAGGGACTGGCCTTTTTCTCTGAGCCTGAGAGAATGACATCGCGGATGTCTTCGCTGATTCGCTCATGATTCGAGACTGGTGGAATCCAGTTGAAGTCCGCCTCCACTGGAACATGGCAGCCAGTAATGTGTACCCTCCACTGCGTAAGGTCACTAACAAACAGCTTGAGGTTGACCATAAGAGAGCAGTTGTGACGGTCCTGCTTGTGAGACATGCCTTTACAACCTGAAAACAATCACATGAATAAGTCCTAATACCTGTTTGTAACTTGACAGTTATAAAACCAAATCACACACGTAAATATATACTTACTTATTTATCTGGCTGTCTTCTGAGGCCATGCTCAAGAGCTGTTCACTTCTAAAATATCAGACACTTTTATGGATGGAGGAAAATAGAGTAAACCACAGTTTAGCACATTACAGATGAACATTCCCATCTGTAACATATGTCATATGCATAAGTCGTGTCACGTGAACTTCATGTATGACCAGCACAAGACAGCAGAGCCAATCATTTCTTACAACCAAAGCCCTATAACAACACATGCAGAAAAATCTAATTCTTGAAAATTCCTTGTCCAAGAATGTGAATGAACTCTGAGACCAAGGGGCAAGAACCTTGACCACATGGCCAGTCCGCCCCTTTTTTCTAAATACCGCTCAGCTAATAACTATACGAACACATTGTACATGCATGTAAACCCTTATGATTCAATCACATGGGTCATTTCTAATATGTCCCTGAATGACCAGTGGTTTATGTTAAGTAAATCTCTCAGAGTCCAAACACTTTACATATAGATTTATGTAACAAGTGGCTCACTCATCTTGTAAACAGTACGCAGATAATTTGCATGCACATGAACAATAACTCAATAGCAGCAGGCCCTACCAACTGACACTTTGACAGGTTTTTCCTTAAATTCTTTCAAAATGAATTGTTTACCAATAGGCTTTACAATAACTTAACAGATTATCAAGTGAAGTTTCAAGTTTGTGTAGCAATTCTCACCTTCAACACATTTGCCATAGCCTCCACATTTGCGGCGACAGTTACCATGCCCTGGGCAGAACAAGTACCAATTCACAGCGTATTCATCTCGGTACATCCTCTTCAAAATCATCTCTCTCTTCTTCTTGCCATCTTCCGTCAGTTCGAAATGGTCGTCCAGTCTGTTTCGCTCATGGACATGTTTTCCCCGCTGCCAGCTTCCCCTGTCAACTGCCTTGTCCGCTCTACTTAGCACCACCAGATTGCGCTTCACTTCACGTTTTCCTTTGTTAAGATATATTCCTCTTATTGCCGGATGTGTCTGAAAATACGCCTTAAATTTTTCACCAACTTCCACATGGTCTATTGGATATTCATTTGTCCGCACTTTGTGAATTTTAGCGCGTAAAATTTCTCGCTTTGAGCAACCACTGTGCGACTTTCTGGATAATTTCGCACCTTTTCTGGAAGGTTCCACAGTCTCCGAGGCAGCTGCATTACCTGTGGACACTGCTGCCTCGATTGTCTCCACACCTTTCTCACTAAACTCATACACACTAGCATCGCCGTGTTCACTGTTAGCCACTGACACATTAGAGGACTGGTCAGGTGTGGTGGGCTCATCGAAGGGAGAGCCATCCGTACTATTTTCCTTGTCCTCCTCCTGACTAGCAGCCACCTGGGCAGCCATGTTGGCACCGCAGTCTAGGAGAAGATCTACCTGATGCTCACTCACTGTGCTCTCCCTAATGACCACTCCTGGCACAGGTACATTCTCACCCTCATCGATAACTGATGCCAAGTTCTCATCTTGAGTTATTACCTCCTCACACACTTCTTCTGGAGCTAAACCTTCAACGTCATCCCCAGGTTCCACTTCATAAGAGTTCACCTCAGCACTGACTGCCACCTCTACATCAGAAACAACCTGCTCAGTCACATGACCAGCACAAACTTCATCTCCCCTGATTACACCTGCCTCATCACTGCTGACATTCACATGACCAGTGGACTTAGACTTCCTGGTATGCCTAGACCTTGTCACCATATGGCTGTGTCTACCTTCTGGCTGTTTAGTAGCAATAGCACCACTGTCCTGAAGTCCTGATGTACCATCAAAAATGGTCTCTGAGTGGACAGTCCTGGTTGCTCTTTTCCTTTTACTTCTTCTCTCTTTGAGTTTCCGTAGTTTGGGTTGCTCCTTGTGCCTCCTATGTCTGTGTTCTTTAAAGTGTGTTGTGCGACCAGAATCTTTTCCAGCCAAACGTGCTACTTCTACTTCATCTGTTCCTGCCTCTTCAGTATTGTTTCCCTATTTTAAATTAAGTAGGGCAAGCTTCGTTGTTGTAAGACAAGCCTTTAATTATTGTTTTTAATTATTTTACAAACAAAAAGAAACAGAAACTGCCCAAATAGAAAACATAAATCAACAGAACTTAAAACTGACATTCACACTGTACAGAAGACACCATCCCTGGCCTTTTCGCTACTGTTACTATAATGTTAACATGATGTGGGCCTTTTAAAGTGAGCATTACATAATCTTTTGAGGCATGGAAATTTGCTGCATTTTGCTGGGGTTCGGTTTTCTATTATTTCCTAATTCAGATCTTTAATTAATGCACTGCTACTTTAGGGTTGTTGACAAACATGTGATTGTTTCACTTGAGGGATGACATAAAAATAGACCTTGTGAACACTGAATGGACAAATCTGAAAGCCACCTATCTTTGGTGTCTGATGGCAGGAAAACATCTTTGACTTAAGATGACAGTTTCACTTTACGAGTAGTATTAAGGTCCTGTAGGTGATGACCAGCGCATTGTGGGTCACAGAATGTTTCGTACTTCCTACTTCACTCAAGCGTTACCTGCATATTATAACAGTGGTCTCTATGTATATGTAAATACAACTGACAACCACTTACCTGGATTACGGGGCCTTTCTCCTGCAGTGCCTTGTGAGTAGATGTAACACTCTCTTTGTGTCCTCGTAACAAATCCACAGCATGAGGTATGGCCGGCACAACGAAACCAAGGCATTCCTGACACAGCAAACAAACACAACTTTCTAACTGTCATGTTCCCTTCACCGTTACACATAGATCTAATGCCGCTAATTCCATTTTCCCAACATGAACCGTAACAAAATAATGCCCTGAACAATGCCGTTTGTGATACATGTTGAATGTAAACCCATCAATCTTTGTGAAACTCTTTTGACCACTTGAGGGAGTATTGTAAACACAATTTCCATAATTCTCATAAGTGCCTTTAAAATAGTTGATGCAATTTTAGATAAAATAAAAAAAATTCTTTCATAATGTCTGTCAAGGAGGGTTTGTTTGCTTAAAACATATCACAGTTCTGAGCGTATAACCATGAAAGTTATTAGTACATTTACATATGAGTGAAATTTGGATTTTCAAAATGCCTTAAACATTACATGAGATATTATACTCTGATCTAGAATTGCGCAGACTTACCTGAGATGCTTTAGAACTACCAGGTAAGTTGATGATAAGCGTGCCCTTCCTAGTTCCGCAGACCAATCTGTGCCACACAGAATGAAAGAAAAGAGATCAGAACTAAGGGCACACACTGATTATCTGGTATGAGAAAGTTTCCCTTTTCCATGGCATGTGAACAGAAAGTTTAGTGACTTTCTGGCCAGTGGATATAAAACTTGGGGCAATAGCTGTATGCACTTTGTTTCCTCATTAAATTGATTGATGTTATACCTCAACCAGCGATGGCATCCAGCTCCTTTCAAACTAATACGCTCACCTGGACAGCATTGCTAAAGGTGTGATGTCCAGAGATCCTTTAATCATGGCCACTGACATTCCCAGGGCTTCCTTCTCCAGCACAGCCTTGGTGGCCTGAAAATAGTGTAATATTATCCAAATAATATTAAGGAAATTCCACAGAACAAACTAAACAGCATGATTCAAGAGGATTTACCGCAAATAACATTATTTAACGCCAATGACTAAAGATTTCTCAAGAAACAAAATTTTGGGTTGTGTCCAAAATGTAAAAATATCCTGGTATGACGTGAACATATTCCTTTACATGAAGCTGAATCAGGCTGATGCAACAAAAACGCCTGAAAGTACAGTGCCATTAGTTGGATATACATTAGCACTGGATGACGTCCAGCAGGCACAGTGGAAAAGACATTTATTTTGGATTTGTGTTGTCTCACCTTGCTTTGAAGAGCCCATGAGTATAGCACACAATAGTAGTAGAAGTTATCTAGTCAGTGAGTGGATACTGAAGCTAAAATTCCCTCACAAATTTAGGAAATGCAGTTTTCGCCAGGATCTGAGGATATAAATCAGATTTTAATCTACTAATTCAATCATCAAATAGAATTACAGATTTGCTTCAGCCCGGAAGTAGAACAACAAATAGATAAATTTCCTCAAGCTATCCAAAATCCACTAACCTCAGGTGTGACATCCCGAGGAGCAAACCCTGTCCCACCTGTGGTCAATATCAGGTCCAGCTGTCTGTCATCACTCCAAGACACCAAGATGGCCTGCAAGGATAACACAAACATAGCAACCACCGCCTCAGCAAGTTAACATTGGTCCTAATATAATACCCCCAGATTAATCTTAATCCTAATATAACACCCCCAATTAATCTTAACACAATTACAAAGAGTTAAGTCCCAGCCTGGTATTGCACCATGCACCAAGTTAGACAAATACATGATGACATCCAAAATTTCACTAGATATCGAAGCGTGCCTCATTAATATGTCCATTTATGTGCCATATCAAACCAGGATGCTACTGAAGAAACGCATGAATCTCTGCATAAAGGAGAATATCTAAAGAGCATGATCCATAAATCTAACCCCACACTTTGTAAACAGAACTAATTTCTCGCCATCATGAACCTTTCAATTGTTATACATGAACTAACAACCACAGTTACAATGGTATAAAGGTAAGTACCCTAATCTTGTCAATCTCATCAGGAACAATAGCTTGTGCCACCACTAGACCATTGAATCTGAAAGACAAATATTAGAAGGTGTTATTACATTCAGTGGTCCTTGTATGAAGGCTTAATCTCTCTGGTATGCATCTATATATATATTTTGGGCTGACTTTTTAATGCAGCAGGCAATATACATATGAGCTTCACAATTATCTTTGAGAATTATTGATTATCAGCTGGTAATAAATGCATATCATTGCATAACTTGCATAATAAAATAATTCTGGGAGTTCAACTTCTACAGTCCACTTACACATGTTTCTCTTCAATTAGTTTACGGAGTTTAGGTCCACTGCGATCCTCGGCGGCTTTGCTGAAACAGCTATCACTAACTGTAAAAGATGAACCATAGATGCAGGTAATGCTACTAACGGCTAACATATCAATTCAAGCCAGATCTTAGATACAGGTTTACAAGGAAGACAAGATCTCTCATGGAGTTTCAGGAGATATTATAAAGGTGTTTTGAAGTTTGTTTAAAGGTTACATGTACAGTTTGAATAGTAATGACTTTGTAACATTAAGTTCCCTCTAAAAATGAATGTTTGGGGCAAAACTTAGGTCATTTACTGTAAATACTTTTACCCCTCCCCTTCCCTTCCCTGCCACTTTTGAAGGCCTTTTTTTATTATAAATAAAACTGTCTTTTTGGATGCCTTTTCAGTAACATTCACTGGCCATGCTATACTATTACTCAGAAAATAGGTGAAGGTCATTGCATTCGCACTATATCATGTCAGGGTCACACAGCAAGAGTATTTTGAATATTAAATTCAGAGAGAGGTTACAATATACTATATCTCTTACAAACAGGTGACCAGGTTTCAATTCCTGAATTGGTCATTCATTGTTTGGGGTTCAGCACAAGATTCTTGGATTTACTTGATTGGGTTTGATTTATTTATTTATTTATTTATTTGACTGGTGTTTTATGCTTACTCAAGAATATTTCACTGATACAGCGGTGGCCAGCATTACTGTGGGAGGAAATCGAGCAGTGCCCCAGGGAAACCCACCACCATCTGCAAGTTGCTTGCAGACCTTCCCACATACTGATTTTGTTTGACTGAGACTAAATTTTTGCACAACTTTCTACATCTATTTATTTGTCTGATTTAATTTCACCCCATTGTTTAACAATTTTTCACTTGTACAAAGGTGGTAAATTTTCTGGGTATGAGAAAAAAGCGTTTGCTGAGTAAACCACTGCCCTTCACTGCAGGTAATTGACAGTCCGACTTTACATCAGCTGCCCACCTGGAACTGAGAATTCAATCTCAGTATAAGACCAAAGATAAACCTACTGGACAGGGTTGTGGAACATAGCTCAAGTGTCTGTTGTACCTCAATATTGGCATTGGGATTGGTCTGCTAGTGCTACAAGGGCACACTGTTGTGATGTGATGGAGAAGTTATGTATGTTGAGAGGAGCACTAGTATTAGTTCACAAACAAAGGATCAAACACATTTTTGTTTTCATTCCTAAATTTCACACTTGCAAAAAATACTCTATTATTATGGAACAGAATTACATTTACAGATGCAAACAGGCAGTATATGCCACTGCAACAATTTAAAACCCAATAACACACCAGGATTTGTAAATAATAGGTTAAGCTATTGTTTGTCGCTGACCTACTGTTCCGATGTTCAGTGAGAAAAGGAACTTTTGTCAATGACGACGTCACCCTACCACGTGTCATCACCCTCATCCTTACTACTGCCTAACACACCAACTGTGCGAAGAAGGTGAGGTTGGGTAGCTGCAAAAATGTTGCGCCACTCATGTTTGCAAGTGAAACAGGGCTTGAAAAAGAGTGAGGTATGGAACTCGAGCAGATATATCCATCTTGAAAGCTGAAAGTTGTTCAGATTGCACAAGACAAGAGAGTTTGCTTTTGATACCCATAACAGACAATTTTTTGTTGACTTTAAAACGTCAAAAGTTGAAAGTTCTACGCCTGAGTATTTCAGGTATAGATAATCTGCCATTGGGAAATGTCATCTCCAATTCTTTTAGTTCTGTCGTTAACTGGAGCAGTGTATGGACTACCTGTCAAAATCCCCACTTGAATAATGTCACTGTTCCTGTCAGCAACAGCCGAACTCTCCGCCATGTTGAATTACCGAACTAAGAAGAGCATGTACCCTCGTCCGCGTTACGTATAATACCTAGAAAATTTCGATTCAACTTCAGGTCAAACCTAGGGTGAAAGAAATTCGAGAAATCGACAACCAAAAAATTGTCCTGAAGAGTACTTTTGAGCCAGTAATATACGAAGCCTTTTATAAGAGAGTAAAGTTCGGTGATGATTACTTCCAAATTGCTAATCAAAATGAGACCGAAAAGATAGACAAAAGGCAACCGAGCAGGGTGAGAGTGATTTCAGCTACAGTATTCTTCAATTTTTTACCGTACCACTTATAATTAGAGCACATTTAAGGCATAAGTAATAGTAAGGAGTGGGATTTGAGGATTGAGAGATTAAAATTATATCAGCTGTTTTAGGTAAAATTTTAGATTTATAATTTCAATAAACCATTCCTGAATGTCATGTGACTGTTCAAAATGGTGGATGGGGCGGCAAAGTTTGTCAGGAGAAACACCCATTGACGTGCCATTATTCCTGTCCATCTTTTGCACTGTTCACGGAATTGTAATCCTTCTCTGTATTAGTTACAGAGGGACCATTCAAACACCTTGCTTCCTTTATCGGTTTGAATGAAGCGGAGTTATGGTTGCAAAATGTTTTCAAGTCCCCATAGTTGGTGGGCGTAACCTGAGTGCTAGCAGACGACGCATGCATGTGCCGAAATGCGGTTAGACTCTTTATACGAAAAAAAAAAAAAAAAAAATGGCTTGACATTGAAACTTCTCTTGCTGTTTTTTTCCAGACAGTGTAAAGATCTTCTCTCACACAAAACTGAATAATTTGCCATCTTTAGTGTACCCAAGGGCGACATAAACTGTTTCTAAACTACGTTTGAAACTTGTCTTGTGATACTGTTCTGACATTGTGTCTATGATCGAACCGACGATGAGTTCCGAAGAAACTGCTTTTACAGCACATCCAGACAACAAACTACCCAATTCAGCCAGTTTGGTGGACATGAATCAGGTTGAAAATCCCAGTGGAAAAGCAGAAGATACAAAGATTGACTTGAGTGGTGCAACACCAGTCCAGTCAAATGACAACCATGGATATGAGAGAGTACCAAGCGAACAGATTGTGGAAGCCAGAAATTCTCAGGACAGAAGTATTGAAACGCCAGCTGTTTCAGTTCATTCAGTGCCAGGCAGTGATCGTGCACAGTCGATTACACCATTGTCAGAGGAGGTACATGCCTTTATTAAACACTGTTTTTGATCCTTTTGCTTGTCACTCACAAGAACTTCCTATGTGAAGATAATGTCATATATGTTTTTATTCTATATGTTGATTTTGTGAGGGTTGTTTGGCTTTATTTAGAAAGGTACAGCTAGGATAGGCAAATTCACTAATTCTGTTACCATGAGAAAGTTCAGCTGAAGTTCCAAGAAATTAAGATATATTTTGTGCCACCAGGTTATATCCAAAACATTCTCACCCAAACATCTAACTTTCAGTAGGTTCACATTAATTTATCTTGCAGGAGTTGCTGATTGCTGCCACTGTTGTGCTCGATGCAAAGAAAGGAAGAAACATGTTTTTCAAACCACAACAGAAATATGTAAGGTGTGACTTGTACTGATGATTTTACATTATACGTTGGTATAGCTGTGTACACTTTCATGTGTTAAATGTTTTACTAATGAACAGTATTTCTATCCAAACATGTTTAAATGTCTGTGTCAAAGGAAGTTTGCCACAATTTATTTATGTATATACATGTATAGTATCGTGATATTGGAAAAAAAAATATTTAAATTAATGTGTGTCTATATTCAGGTCAGTAAAATGTGAATTCTATCTTTGTAGAGCATACTTATTGTACCAAAAGTGGTATCTGGTCTATGCACTTTACTTTGTAATTGCTGTGAATCTGTGCTTGGCTCTATTTGAGAAACCTGCATTACCAGGCTGGGAAGCTCCATATTGGGTAAGTTATTGCCAAGATCCTGTCATTTGCGAATTATAAATATTTACCTTTCACATAAAAGTAGAGTTATCTTGTATAAATGAGGATCTGGACCCAGTGATGTAAAGTGATTGTAGCTAATGAGTCTGAAGTTAAGTAAGTTTTTTTTGTCGGTTTGTTAGTACATGTACATTTTACAGATGTGAACACAAGCTTAGTACATGTAGTTTTAATTCTTACTGATTTTAAGTTTTAAGCAAATAAAATAATGAAAAAACATAATTGCATTTAATTTTTTGAAATGCTTTAAAGCAGAAACAATTTGACCCTGGAATAATATTGTCTGTTAAAGTGGAGAAGTTCATTGTTTTAACAGTTACAGTGTGCTGTAGTTGGCTACAAACTTCTCATTATTTATCAAACCCACTTTCATAAGTAGTTAGTTAACAAATGAAAATTTTTTACAGGCTACTATGATCATTGAAGTAGCATGCCTTGGATTCTTCATGTTCCGAACAGCACATGCTTTTTACTTTGATTCAAAAAGTAAATTTTGGAGAGATGCCAAGAACCTCATGGTTATTGGTGGTGTAGCGGTGAGTGTAAAGAAAGTTTGATTGTGAAATCTACTTAACATTTCTTTGTTGTTTATTTCTGTATTCTGCATTTAGCCCTCTACAGTAGACTGTAGTAGCTTTTTGAACAAACAAGCGCACACTCGTGCGGACAGAATGCTCCAGAACATGGCATCATAAATAGAATATGAAAGGCTTTGTGGCCAAGGAAGTTTAAGGGCCAGTCATACAACCCTCACCATTGTCATCCGGAATGAAGATATTCTCACAGATTTAACTGTCATCTCTTAACCCAGTCATCCAGGCCCTGGAAACTTGCTGGTCCTCAAGATTAGTATATGGGGAAAGTTTTGCAACAAAAACAAGCAGTATAGCTCAAAAGATAACAGAATTATAAAATTGTCAACATACTTTTTGTGGCCAAACAGCTTCATTCATATCCTCACCTCCAACAGCAGTAAGAATGTACTTGAAGCATTCTACAGAATTTCTTCTGTGCAGTGCTACTAATATTTACACTCAGCAACAGATCTAACCTCTCGAAGCAACGAAAAGTTTAACACCTACTCTCGCTGGCAGCCAAATCATTCCGCACAGTCATCAAAACAACAACAACACTAGTATTGCTTATGATTGTGCTGAAAAACATTGGTTTACAAGGTGACCAGTGGTCATTAGCTATAGGATATGCTCAGTGCACAAGTTTGACTTTGATAAAGATTGCAAACATAGTGCACCATATGACCAAAATGGCGCCTGGTTGGAAATGATGTTCCAAGGAATGTTTCTAGTGCATTTATATTGTTGCTGGAGCTAAGGCCTCTGCTGAGAACCGTGTAGCACCAGAAGGTAAGTTCAGCATCTGATAAATGTATTTGTGTATTGTCAATACTGTTGATTAGTACTCCAAACATTCTCCAAAGTCCATATGTCTATTGCATATGTACTCCAAATTTGATTTCCTGTGAGGCCTGATTCCAAAAAGTCTGTGAGAAGGCTGATGTCCAATGGCAGAGGTTTGCACAACTTGCATGATTACCCCTTAATTCAATTTACAAAGGCAAAAACGGGAAAAGTTTGGACGTCTGGCTGTGGTCTTACATCCTCACAGGCTCACTGATTGAATGAACAAGAATCTGCATCCTATTCTGTCTCCATGATCAAATGCTTCAAGAAATATTTTTACATCATGTTTTAATGAGGCATCTAACCATTTATGCCAGTCATGTTCCTTTCCATAGAGAGTGTGGAAAGTGTGGGTGGACACCTATGAATGCTGTTTCATCTTTGTTCTCCATCATGACGGAAGTTACTATTTGATTGGATAATGTACTTATGTTAATATTCATCAATTATTGAATCAGGTAGATTGGCTATTTCTGCTGGACCAAGGCAGAAAACCTAGCCACAGCCGAAGTGTCTGACTTGAACACACAGTATTGACCATATTAGTGAAAAACGGAAGGGTTTTGAAGACAGTTCTCTTCTTCAGCTTGTTGGTGTCAAACATGGAATGTACCAGTAGATGACCATATCATTTACATATATATTGTAGAGATTTGTATGTTCCACAGTTGTATGAATGGAAATATTTATACTCCTAAGCAGACTCAAAGAGTGATGTTAATTGAAAGCATTAACAGGACATATTTAATGACAATAGACATTAAACAGTTACCAACAAAGCCCAACTATTAGCAGTAAATTTATTGTTGCATACATGGCTGCATGTTTATATAGAAGCCTGTACTGGATAGTGTTACTGTGGTTCATCTTGGTGGAGGCTTGAACAGATGAAATGTTTTTACTATAGCGATGGGGCTTGTCATCAAGACTTATAGCTGGACTGTGTATAACTCTTTTCACAGCTGACCCTGATTGATATAATATGTTACATTGCCTGGGTTAATGTGGGACCGGCGGAGACAGCTGTGCGTTTCTCCAGACCATTACGCCCACTATTCATCATTAATTTTCCAGATGGTCGTCAGGTAAGGTTTATGTCATTTTAACTGATTATTATATTCTGGTTGTCTGACAGTCTGGTTGGTTAATTTTCGGTTCATAAATTCAATTATTATTTCTGAGTACAGGTACTAGTGAGGTTGCATGAGTTTCAACTGACTTCATACATTTAAAGCAACTCTGCCAACAGAATGTTTGTGATAAGCACCAGGTTTCTGTCAACCTTGTATAGACTTAGGATATAGCCCTTATTTATGGTACCATTGCCTTATAAAAGTCAGCATAATATAAATTAAAATTTTGCCAATTGCATGCACATTCCTAACATTAATATATCCCCATTGTGGTCTTAATGCAAAGTCTTACAAAATGTCTTTTCTGTTTTACTTCAGATAAGGAGAGCATTTCGAAACATCCGGCGAACCATACCAGAAATTGCCAATGTGCTTCTTTTGTTTTTCCTCAGTCTGCTTCTCTTCTCCCTATTAGCTCTTAAGCTTTTTGTTAACAAGTGAGTGCATTTAGATTCCTCCTTAATATTAAGGAGGCTATGTTTTATAGCCCTTGCAGCCTTGGGTTCACCATCTGTGACATCATTTAGAGCAGTAAATCTACTCTTTTTTGGCGGATTTAAGGTCATTATCACATTTTTCAGAGGCCCTCTTGGTAAACAGGATATAATCTTTATAATTAGGACCAGTGTCAAAACCTGGACACTAGTCCTTCAACTTCAAAATGCTTGTAGGGTATGTAGAGAGTTGCAGTATGTATATCAGACCTCACACATAAACTTAACTGTTGTGAAATGTTTGTTAGTATAGCATAAGACAGTATGGTTAAATATGAAAGATTTTGTCCTGCTGCAGAAATCCCTATTTTGCAAAACCTTGCCAAATGTAAGTTACTAGTGTTGCTCTGTTTTGTTTTGTTTGGTAGGCCCTATCTTAAGTATCCCAATGGGAGGCCTTACTTCAAGAATTACTTAGACAGTATGTGGGATATGTACATTCTGGTCACGACAGCAAATAATCCAGATGTGATGTAAGTCTTTTTGTTTTTTTCAATACAGCTACAATACATTCTGTTTGTACCTCAGCTAATTCTGCCAATAAAGCAAAGTTTCCAAGCTACACCCTTCTCAAGATTTTGAAAGCTGAAATGCAATCTGTCATAGTCACAATCTATCTTTTTTTATGTCTCTTCATCTGTGTCTGCAGAAATTGAAGTTTATCAGTAAATTTTACTCACCACTTGAATTCATTGATGTTTTGGACAGGATGCCAGCCTATGACTTGAGCAACTGGTACGCCATCTTCTTCATTGTCTATGTGATTATTTGTCTGTACATATTCATGAGTATCGTGCTGGCTGTCATTTATAACAACTACAAGAAAAATTTGAAGGTATGTCTTGCAGCTGTATAAGTTTGGTATACATCTTCACCCTCTTTACACCCCTCCCTCTTTTCATGTGCACTTCCCTCTATACAGGTACACCTCACTCTTTCCAGGTACACCACTCCCTCGTCCATGTACACATCTCCCTCTTTCCATGTACACATCTCCCTCTTTCCATATGCACCTCCCTCTACATATGCACCTTGCCTCACTCTTTCCATATGCACCCCTCCCTCTTTCAGTGTACACATCTCCCTCTTTCCATGTGCACCTCCCTCTACAAAGGTACAACTCACTCTTTCCAGATACACCACTCTCTCTTTCCATCTGCACCTCCCACTCTACACAGGTGTACTTTTCATTGTTTACATGTGTTATTCTACATCTTTACATGTACACTCCTGCCTCTTTACAGGTACACTTCTACCTCTTTACATGTACACTTTCTCCTCGTTACATGTACACCTCTCCCTTTTGAAATGTACACTTCTACCTGTTTATATGTACACCTGTCCCTCTTTATGTGCACACAGCTGCCTCTTTACATGTACACCTCTCCTTCTTTGCATGTACACTTCTTCCTATTTACATGTACACCTGCCCCTCTTTACATGTACACCTGTCCCTCTTTACATGTACATTTCTACCTCTTTTCATGTACACCAGTCCGTCTTTACATGTACACTTCTACCTCTTTACATGTACACTTCTCTCTCTTTACATGTACACTCCTGCCTCTTTACATATACACTTCTGCCTCTTTACAGGTACACTTCTACCGCTTTTCGTGTACACTTTCTCCTCGTTACATGTACACCTCTCCCTCTTGAAATGTACACTTCTACCTGTTTATATGTACACCTGTCCCTCTTTATGTGTACACAACTGCCCCTTTACTTGTACACCTGTCCCTCTTTACATGTACACCTGTCCCTCTTTACATTTACACTTCTACCTCTTTTCATGTACACTTCTGCCTCTTTACATGTACACCAGTCCGAGTTTACATGTACACTTCTACCTCTTTACATGTACACCAGACCATGTTTACATGTACACTTCTACCTCTTTACATGTACACCAGACCATGTTTACATGTACACTTCTACCTCTTTACATGTACACCAGACCATGTTTACATGTACACTTCTACCTCTTTACATGTACACCAGACCATGTTTACATGTACACTTCTACCTCTTTATAGGTCCCTCTTGATGTGTACACCTCTCCGTCTTTACATATACGTGTGTCCCTGTTTACATGTGTGCTTCATATACACCTGTCCCTCTTACAGATTTGATTCAATTCAATGTTAGCAAATGTGTCATCCAAAGTTTTTGTAACATGTGTCTGTATATATTTTAACAACTATGAAAGTCTTGTTCACACTCCAGCTTTGTTAAAACTATTAATGTATAGATGTATTAGTACAGATGAATGAATTTAATTGTACTTTAGGATTTGCATCAACATGTAGCTTGTAAATATATATAGCTGGCATATTTCCGTTCGGGCAAGAACTTTGAAAAATACCATTGATGTTGGTGTCATCACAAAGCCGTCACCTTGAAATATATATCTGCTATGGACATTATATATAGTGTAAGTGAACATAAGTATTACATGCGTATTTAGAAAAAAAAACTACTATCAAATTTATTTCTCAGAATGAAGTCAAGATATCTGTGTACAACAAGCGTCGTAAGCTGGCTCAGGCTTTCCACATCCTGAAGGTTTGGCAGAATGGCCGCTATGTTGTGCCCCAGGACAGATGGTTGGAGCTGATGAAACTGGTGGTCCCAGGGAAGAGTGACACCTGTGTTGATTTGTTACTCAAGGTGCTGGACACAAACGGGGATTTGACCATAGGTAACATTACACATTATTATCAGTGGCAAACTACAAATGTACATGTCATCCTAAGTTACGCACTGTTATCAGTACTAAACTACAGGTGAAGATTTGAGCTGTCTTACACATTATTATAGTGTATAGAGATTGGATAACATTACATATTACCTTGCTAGATAAACTACACATGGGGATTTGGCTGTAGGTAACATCGCACATTACCTTGCTACATAAACTACACATGGGGATTTGGTTGTAGGTAACATTGCACGTTATTAGCAGTACTTAACTATAGGTGGAGATTTGGTCATATGTAACATTGCACATTATTATAGTGCTAAGGAGGTTTGACAGGTAACCTCACATTATTATCAGTACTAAACTACAGTTATAGGTAACATTGCACCTGCCAAATTTGGGTTATGAGTATCTTAAGCTTACTTTTATCAGTTTTAAGTTACGAAGTGCTCATTCATCCGAGTAAATGTGTGAAATGGTAACTTTGCAGAGAAGAATGAATTCCTGACCTTGGCTGACCTGCTGCAGTTGCCAGTGACTGAGGTCAAGGACAGGATGACGATCATCGAGAAGCACTTCCCGCGAGTGTTTAACCATCGAGCCAGTCAGCTTCTGCGCATGGTGGTCAGACACAGGTCAGATGTACAGTAACTTCTCACTTTATCATACCAATCAGATAAAAATTATTGGTGACCTTTCTCAGTGCGAAAGACAGGTAAAACATGAAGTAAGGCTTATCAGATGGAGAGCTGAACTCTATGCATGAAAAAACTGTTACTTTTTTATGTTTTTCTGAACTATAGTTAAATGCAGTCGAATGTTTGAATTCCAAGGTGGGCTTTATGAACCACATACCTGGTTTTTAGGCACTCAGACTCTACAAGAAATTGTAGAACAAAGCTTTTAATTATGGGACAGCTCTTAATATCCTTTGGTAAAAGATTGTTTGAAAAGATCTCATAAAATTCACTTGTCTCAGTCATTGAAATATGGAAAAAAGTTTGATGTGCTGTCAGAGTACCTTGCCACTGCCAGTGTGTCTATAAATCCCACCTTGCAATTCAAAGTTTGTATGCATTAAATTCAGTGACAACAACGAGTAAAGATTGAAGGCATATATAGATTATGTAAAGTAACGTCCCAAGTTGTATGCCAGTGAAAAAGAGTTCAAATAAAAGATATATTCGCATGGATTATTTGTCTTGGGACACAAAACAATCCAAGTTATGGGTAAAACATCACATGGATTTACAATATACAGCACCATTTGGAAAAGGAAATGAACTGCTGTATGATTTAACTGCCTCATCAGTTAAGAACAAAGGAATCATGTTACGATTCATCTGTGCCAATCAAGAAATGAGAAATGAATTGCATGTGTGGTATAATCCGGTAAATGGCAAGTGAATTACGGTATATTTCAGAATATGGCACTGAAACAAATGCAAAAATAGACAAGTAGTGACCAACAAGACTGATATAACAGTGAACATTAGAGCAATGTATTTGCCCTAGAAATTCGCCCCCCAAAAGTGCATTTAGGAGGCAAAGATAGGCCACATAATATCAGGAATGCTGATACGTTTTTCCAGTAGGACATCATCCGACCTTCCAAAGACAACTCGAAACACCTTTATATCATCCATCAGGCCACACGGGTAACTTAGTTATGGGGTCAATTTTAGATTAAATGCAGCACTTTAATGCTTGTAGATTTATCTCTGACTCTTTATCCAACCTGTACTTATGGTTTGGTCTTATCTTCTCTTCCCTTCCAGACTTTTTCGCTACTTCTTTGATTTCATGATTTTTGTGAACGCCTTTTTCATTGGGTTCAGCATAGATGAAGCGGATTGGTTTTTCCTGATCATGTTTACCATTGAGATTATGCTAAAACTGTATACATTTGGAGCAAAGGAGTTTTTCTCCAGGTTCTGGAATATGTGAGTACTGTCATTTTACTTGCCTTATTGCTTATGTGAGATACCTTATTTACTTGTATGAGATACCTTATTGCTTGTGTGAGATACCTTAGTACATGTCAGATAAAAGGTCAAGGAGGGACAAATAGGACTCCAAGGAAAGGGAAAATATGAAGGATTTCTGGCTTTAAATTGAATAATACGTGTAATTACTTTTTACATTTATCATAAACCATGTGGAGGTAAGAGAAAAGAATTCCATTTTAGAAATTGTGGGAGGCAATTTTCACTAAATTAAACCAATAACATGAAAAAAGCCACCACACTCTAAGGCTAAGTCTGGTGTTTCTAACTGTTTCTTGTCCTTGGTGCTTCTAAACTGAACCACACACTTGGCCACTTCTATGATGAACTACACACCTGGTCACTTTTACAATGAACTACACACCTGGTCACTTTTACAATGAAGCACACACCTGGCCACTTCTGCAATGAACTACACACCTGTTCACTTTTACAATGAACTACACACCTGGCCACTTCTGCAATGAACTACACACCTGGTCACTTTTACAATGAAGCACACACCTGGTCACTTTTACAATGAACTACACACCTAGCCACTTCTACAATGAAATATACACATGGCCACTTCTACAATGAACTACACACCTGGCCCCTTCTACAATGAAATATACACATGGCCACTTCTACAATGAACTACACACCTGGTCACTTTTACAATGAAGCACACACCTGGCCACTTCTACAATGAACTACACACCTGGTCACTTTTACAATGAAGCACACACCTGGTCACTTTTACAATGAAGCACACACCTGGTCACTTTTACAATGAACTACACACCTGGTCACATGTACAATGAAGCACACACCTGGTCACTTCTACAATCAACTACACACCTGGTCACTTTTACAATGAACTACACACCTGGCCACTTCTGCAATGAACTACAAAACTGGTCACTTCTACAGTGAACTACACACCTGGCCACTTCTACAATGAAGCACACACCTGGTCACTTCTACAATGAACTATACACCTGGTCACTTTTACAATGAAGCACACACCTGGCCACTTCTACAATGAACTACACACCTGGTCACTTTTACAATGAAGCACACACCTGGTCACTTTTACAATGAAGCACACACCTGGTCACTTTTACAATGAACTACACACCTGGTCACATGTACAATGAAGCACACACCTGGTCACTTCTACAATCAACTACACACCTGGTCACTTTTACAATGAACTACACACCTGGCCACTTCTGCAATGAACTACAAAACTGGTCACTTCTACAGTGAACTACACACCTGGCCACTTCTACAATGAAGCACACACCTGGTCACTTCTACAATGAACTACACACCTGGTCACTTTTACAATGAAGCACACACCTGGTCACTTTTGCAATGAACTACACACCTGGTCACATGTACAATGAACTACACACCTGGCCACTTCTACTATGAAATATACACCTGGCCACCTCTACAATGAAATATACACATGGCCACTTCTACAATGAACTACACCCCTGGTCACAGGTGATGCTCTCTACTAGAAACTAGCAAGGTGTGCAAAAGTATGATGAAAGTAAAGCCAGGGTTCATCCTTAATGCTAGTCTCATTCTAATACAGAGCCAAATGCCACACTGACATTTAAATTACTACACTGTTAACTGCTGGCCCAACTCAGCCATATCTGCTCAGTTTCCTTCACCTATAAACAATCTTTTACCATGGTCGAAATGGTTGAATCAGATTTGTTCTATTATTACTTGATTTGTTAATGCCATTGTTAGAACTGAACAGTATTTTTGACTATGCTGTAAAATGTTAACAGGATATAATAAAAAAATATTTAGTTTTGTCTTGATGAGGTGACTGCCTTGTGTTTTATTTGCAGATTTGATTTTTTTGTGATTGGTACTGCATTGATTGCCTCCATTATAGAGGCCATAATTGGGAATGGTATGTGTTGAATTTCACAGTTATTATTTATCATATTTAACATGCAAATAACATTACTCAGCAAGTACATGTATGTCAGAAGGTAAGATCTCGTGTGATCACCATTTGAAGTTTCATAGACATACATATATGTTACAAATCTATGTATGCATGCATTTACATCCACACCAAACTGTCTCGGTAAAAGCTAGATTTTTATCACCTTCAAAATCTGCCACTTGTATTTGTGGAAGCAGTATATACATGTATGGAAGATCCTTCCTGCATATCCATCTGCCTTTTAATTTCAGAAATTGTTTGAGATTACTCATTTTAAGTAAAGCTGCTTCACAGAGTACATGTAAGGCTGCAGTGTGCAGCTATGAGGATAATCAGTACCGTAAGTGTTACGAGGCATTAGATATTACAATGCTATCTCATACAAGTTCTTGTGGTAAAATGTGTCAACTAACCACACAAAAATCTAAAATTCCAACACTTAAGGTTTTTGGTACACATTATATTTTCAGACAATGAAGAGTTCAGCACCCTTGATCCACTGTTGGTGCTGAGAGTAATGAGACTAATCAAGATATTTGGGAGTATTCAAAGGTACTGTGCTCTGAGCTCAAGTATGTCTGTATTGTGGCCTGCACACCTGTGATACACGCCTGCTAATCTTCTCCCGTAAGAATTACTGCTTACTATGCAATTTATGCATTCAGTTTAGTCCCATTTAAGATAATTTTCTGAGAAAATTTAAAAAATAATGTGGGAAAAAGCTGGGAAAGTAAGGTTGAATATACCAGGTCAGAAGAGCTAGCCTATGGCTTCAGGTCCTCATCAGAAAATGTGGAAAAATTTCTTTCGGCTTTCAAAAATTGTGTAACTGCATGTTTTGAGAAAGGGTTTTGTAAAATTATAATCAGCTTAGTAGTCTGGTTTGTTAGCTATATGATGATTTTCTCTTAATGTCTCTGGAAGCCTTAGTGTTATCAAAGCCACGCAGGAATCACACTTGGAAAACATCAGATTTAATTTCTCTGACTTTGCAAATCGAGCTATAAAAACCCAATTTCAAAAGTCAGAGCAGTGAAAACAGCCTTGTGCTTCCCAGGCTTGTGTGTCTTATTTAGGTATAGCAGCCATTTGCGTTAGATATACATGTATTTATATATTTGATTGCAGTTTTACTCCACACTCAAGAATGTTTCACTTAGGACTGTGCCCAGCAGGATGGTAGGAAGAAACCAGGCAGAGCCCCAGGAAAATCCACTAACATTGCTGGCATACCTTGTTACGTATGGCAGGAGGGGAAGCCAGCAAGAGCTGAGCTTAACCTCACAGCAACAGCATTGGCGAGAGGCTGCGGGGTCATTTATTTGATTGGTGTTTTACACCGTACTCAAGAATATTTCACTTATACGATGCCTGCCAACATTATGGTGGGAGGAAACCAGGCAGAGCCAGGGGAAACCCACGACTGTCCTCAGGTTGCTGTTGGACCTTCCCCCATACTGCGGGAGAGGAAGCCAGCATAAGCTGGACTCACAGCGACCGCATTGGTGGGAAGCTTCTGGGTCATTGCGCTGCACTAGTGTGCTAACTGACTGAGCCACGGAGGACCCCCATTGGGTCATTGTGTTGTGCTATCATAACCTGCTGTGTTAAAAAAGAGCAAATGGTTTCTGTGTACTAACTACTGAGCTCTTAAAATGATTCCCTTATCTTCAGTGTGTGTTTGCATATATTTATGTTGTCTCTGTGTGTGTGTGTATTTTGTTCACCTCAGCTTTTCTTTTTGTTACTCGTTGTTTACACTTTTCTTGCCTACAAGCTATTTTTTGTTCTGTTTTAGCATAGACTGTATACTTGCCCAGTGACACAGTGTACTCTGTGTGATAGGGCACATTCGGAAAGGGTAAACAAGGAGTTTCTGCACATGTCTCTGCTAATGTCTGCACTCTTTTGAATTTGAACAAACAATGTCATCATGAGCCTTGGGACACCCAATGTCATCAAGACACCGACATCTGGTGGACATGAGCAAAAAGTCCTGACCACACAATTCTCAGGCTTTCCAAAGTTTACAAATCTGCATAGAGGCCTGGCTCTGTTATCTTTCGTTTTCTGCTTTCTAGGCTTGAAGTGTTTACATGTAGTCTTGGCATTATTTCTTTTACTTGCTCCTGTCTTTATTTTTGCTTCAGATTTAAAGTGATTATTTTGACAATTGTCAACATTGGACCATCAATTCTGTCTTTTGGAGGTGTAATTTTTGTAAGACTTCAAATTTAATTTATCCTCACCAAATTCAACTTCCCAAAATGTCCACTTGCCTGAGTAACGCTGCTTTTTATCCAACTTGCATGTGTATTGTAATATTGCATGCTTGACACTGGATATTCATTCTTATTTGCATGAATGCTTTTCACGCATGAAAAAACACTATTTACTCCTGTTATGGACTGCATTAATTGATCTGATCCTGTTCACAAAATTGTATTTTACTTATCTGATTACAAATTGTTGTGTGTGAAGGAGGATCCTGTGTAAGTTTACAGAGCCGTGATTGATGCTCTTCCTATTGCCTCTCCCCAAAACAACAAAGGTCTGCAGCTAGGATATGGTTGAAACTTCTCAGTGCTTGTGTGAAATAAAACATTCCATGCAATGACATTATTAACATTGGTAAAGTGTCATTATGGTGTACTGGCAAAATTTGCTGCTTTCATTGTTTTCATTAAAATTTGGTTTGGTTTCGTAACAGAATTTTATTCATGCATATAAAACACTCACCGTGGAATTGCACAACTTTCTGCACAGCAGTTACAGTAGTTGGAGGAAGCTCCTTATTGCGTAACTTTCCATCTAAATCACCACTCACTGTAGTTGGTGACTTTGTCGTTTCCATACACGTACAGGAAATTGAAAAAAGCTAGTTGTAGACACCATAGAAAGGTCTAAGTGTGTCCAACTAGAATTTGGGTTTCAGATACTTGGTGAGTGGTTGTTCTGTTACCATTGATCCCTGACCACTCACGCCTATCTCACACATAACTTCCCACCCTCACTTGCCTCTTCGACCCTGCAGAGTCTCTCACTGATACCTGACAAGTGCTTGATTAAACAACACACGACCTTGAACATTAGGTGGTCAGCATTGTGAGGTCAATTGTGATTCTTTTTTTTTTTGGTTCAAAGCCAAATAATTTCCCATGTACAGTAGACGCTGCATATCCCACTTTACATTTCCTCTGGCTCAATAATCAGTTATCTTATTTGTTGTCGATATATTTCCTTTGGCCAATCAGAGACTATACATGAATATTTCATGGCAATTACATTGATTGCAGTAACCTAAATATTTGAGACCGCGGACATTCATGTACTTCACCCGTTCAAGGCAGCGGCAAGCAGACGACGCGGTGAAAGATAACATTGGAAGGGATAGGAATATGAACAACACTGGACAATATTCTGAGAACTATGGCTGATAATGACCAGAAATTACAGTATGTTTTACTGCAGAACAATCTACATAGCATATGTCCATTGTGAATGTCAACAAAGTGTAGTTTTGGACTTTCTGAGCTGTGAAGTTCCCTGTTCACCTTCATGTTATTTTGACAGTGTTTTCATCACCGTGTATGTGCGAGTGAAGCATGTTAGCGCAAGTAAAACTGCAAATGTTCGGATGTCTGCTGTCTTGAATTACTTGACCTACAGTTAAGAATAATAATAATTAGGTGACTAACGGGAGATAATTTTGATAAATGACCCTCATGAACTCTCTAGTACATTTGCCATCATAAATGATACTGACAGCATGTTTAGTATCTACCTTTTTGACCTGCTTTGTTACACTTACACAATGCATATTACAATTTATTAATTTTAAATATTTTTGCTGTAATCATGATTATTAATTTTGTCCAGACATATAGATTTCTATGTACTTGTCTCAGCGATAAATCAAGATTTCTTCACATTGCCTATAATTAAGTGCATTAAAGCATGTCGCTTGGTGCAGTGCATGGAGGGTGGGAAACATTAATAATTGTTTCTGGATTTGAGTTTGTATTGCTGGGTTTGTACAGTGGTCATTATGATGGTTGAAGTGTTAAATTCTGCATCAAAAGAATTCTTTGAACACTTTGATCAGTTCTCTCCTGATAATTTGTCACAGTGAGCTGTTTCCAGTACTAATTGAGGTTTCCTGCAAGCTTTGATCAGTTTCCCTCTAGTAACTGGGTGCGGTGAACTTTTTCCATTGTTTTTCGAGGTTTCCTACAAGGTTTGATCAGTTCCTCCAGATGACAAGACGCAGTAAACTCTGTCCAGTGCTTGTTGAGGTGTCCCGCAAGCTTTGATCAGTTTCTTCCTGGTAACTGGGCGTGGCACTGTGTCCCGTGCTTGTTGAGGTTTCCTGCTGACTTTGATCAGTTCCCTCCAGACAACCGAGAATAATCAACACAAACATGCTGTGAATAGATAACATCTATGTATTACTTTTGCCCATGTGTTTTTCTCTCTGGCAGATCATCTACTACATGTTTGCAATCATTGGCATGGAGATTTACCACGGGAAGATTGACTATTTTGAAAACAGTTACAACACTTCTTACCTACCTGAATCCAAGAGGTTTTGTGGAGCAGAATCTCTCAAGGACAGTGACTTCTTCAAGTTCCGCTACTGTAGTAACAACTTTAATAACATTCTGAAGGCATTTGTGGTCCTCTTTGAGCTGACTGTAGTCAACCAGTGGCATGGTATCCTTTTATTGCTAATTAGGGATTACCGAGAGCTTCAGTGCGTTTTATTATTAACTAATACTATAACTGCAAACTCAGATAATAGCAAATATTTCTTGAGTGTTGTGGTAATCTTTTGCATGAAGTGAACCAACCTTGGCTGTAGGTATTTTTGTTGCCATATATTTCCATCTGTAACAAGGTGAAATATAAGCGCTATCTACCTCCGGGTTGGAACAAATTTCACTTTAATCTGGAGGCATGGATTCAAAACCCAGAGATTGCTGGTTCAAATCCCCAGCTGGTTAGCTCTGTCACACTAGATCCTTCGAGAGTCAAGTGCCATCGTTCTAATCGGGTGAGTGTCAAGTGTGATCAGGCTTTAGAGTCCATGCTTCTACCACTAGACTAAAGGGAAATTCCCTCCTACCCTATGGTAGATACCCCTTATATTTCACCCTTTTACATTCACCCTCTCGTTTTCCAAGTCACGTTTCTGTCACTTTTCAGGGAAGTGAGAGTTGCATACATAGAATCCACCAAAATATCACTGCTTGCTCTGTAAGCCACTCCAGCAACCCTGCTTGCGCATTGCCCATTGGATTTCAACTCCTTAAACCCAGAGATTGCTGGTTCAAATACCCTGCTTGTAGTTTGAAATGTGACCAAGCAAATCAGCTGGGGATTTGAACCTGCGATATCTGGTTTTTAGTCATGCCTCTAGCACTAGACTGAAGGAAAATTCACTCCAACCCAGAGGCAGATAGCACCTATGTCTCACCCTGCTACATATCCACAATGATAATATATCTTGAATACCAGTTCCTATATCTTGGTAAACTTGTCTATCTCTGCTCTGGTAGGAAGAATATTGAAAATAAATGTTGCCATACTGAAGAGTTCCCCATACCTGATTACAGGGTCATAAGTGGCTCTCTAGCTCTTATAAGCACAGTGTCTGTAAAACTACATACTGGGAAATAATGTGTCTGATCTTTGTGATTGGGGAAATCTATTGTGATAGGCACAGAACTGAGGGATTTTGGCTAGTGCAGTTTACATTGTACATGTGTGTTCTAGTTTTATGCAGAATTTAGTTTCTCAGTATTTAGGCAATTAATTTTTTGACATTCCTTAGTGTTAACCCATGTTCTGATGGTGCCTGTTTGACGCATATCACTGTCCCAACACTCTCTATGAGATTATACCTAAGTCAGGTTAATGGTCCAACCAGATTTTATGTTACATGTACTGCATGTAAAGAATATGTGTAGAATTACTCAGCATGATGTTGGTATAATGTTATTTCTTTCCCCCTCATTTTTTCTCAGTTTGAAGTTGATTGTTGAAACTAAACCTCTGCTCAGCCGTATGATCATGGAGTTTTGGATCCACCATATTATGCGCTCAGCATTTAACCATGGACTCACCATAAAATTACTTGCTCACCATATAATCATGTGCTCACTATATAATCATGTGCCTGTGCGTCTGTAGTTGGGAAGGTTCACCAGTAGCCTGCCGATGGCTGTGGATTTCCCCTGAGCTCTGCCTGTTTTCCTCCCACCATAATGCTGGTTGGCATCATATAAATATTAGTGAAATATTCGTGAGTATGGTGTAAAAACACCAATCAAGTTAATAAATAAATAAGTATAACCATCCGCTCACCATATAACCATGGCCCATTTTCCTTAAGCTGGTCCAGTGTTGTCATCTGGGTTTGTGATGGTGACTCATAAAGCGGCCCGACTCTACTTCTTCCTCTTCCATTTGTGTACGGTTGTCATTGTTCTCAAGTAAGTTCAAACATCATACTGTGCTTGACAGATGTTTTCTCAAATGATACTTTGTTTATGTACAGTGTGGTAGCATGGTTTGATTGTTTTTGGTGAGCAAACCAGTCTTCCTAAGGTGACGCACTGTACCCTGCCATGGGTTGGCCAAGAGTTAGTTTCTAAACACACGGAAATATTTTCATGGACAAAATGAAAAATTGTGACATAGCTAGAGTATTATATCTACATTGCACTTTCAGAAATAACAAACTTCTGTCTCAGAATGCACTTAGCCAATTAACCACCAAACAAATAAATAGGTAAATGCATCAATGATGATCTTAATGGCCATTCGTCTGAAGGCATTAGGTACACCAGAGGTCCTCCTTAAAAGCCTGTTTTCTCTTTCAGTATATTTGTGGCCTTTATTCTGGAGGCGTTCATCTTGGAGTACTCCTTGTCAAGAGCAGGTCGTCTTGAGTCAGTTGTGGAATCCAAGATTAAGGAAATGGGACTTGGCATTGGAGTGTATGTATTTATGAAGTAACCCTTAGGTTTAGCATAATAGTCTTGTAGTGACACTGTTCTGCAGGTTAGTGATATCACAAGATTTTCTTGTGTTTAGGGTATTAAGAGTTAACAAGAATTTGGTGGATTATCGGACAGTTTTATAACAATAAATAAATGTGAAGGCTGTTGAAGGCCAGTAGAAGGTTACTCAGATATGTGGATGTTCATATGAACCTGTAAAGGATCACTAAGATCTGCAGACGGTTACCAAGATTAGTAGAAGGTTACATGGATCTGTGGATGTTCATTTTGATCGTGAAAGGCTCATCCAAGCCTGTAGAAAAGCTACATGGGTGTATAAATAATCATCCAGCACTTCAGAAGAAGCTCTGTTATTGCTTACCAAGAATGTAAGTTTGTATATGCCCATCGAATGTTTTAGGTACAAATAAATTTATCAGGTTTCAACTAGCATAAAATTTACACTCAAAAGAAGATCAGTGACTAAAGCTTTTCATTGTTCCAGTTTAATACCAAGCTGGTCAAATTGTGCTGTGAATCAAGATGAATTACGTTTAAATTACATGTACATACAAACTTTGCTTACACAGTAAAGCCCGTGGTCCTTTTGCGCCAAAGCCTGACAAGGTGGATTTAGTTGGGAATGAGGAACATGTGGACCAGACTGATCATGGGGAGGAGTCAGACAATGACAGTCTGCCAGACATCTCCCAAGAGAAAGGATTTCGCTTCCACTTGAAAAAGAAAGGTAAGTTTTCAACACAAGAAGCTGGTATAGAATGTAAAACATGCATTGTTGGCGTCTTTACACTTTAAAATGTTTTAGGGAAGTTTTGCTAAAATATCGTATTGATAACACATTTTACCTCATCTGGAGCAAAGAGAAATTATCATTAAAAAGGTTTGGGTTAGCTTTGTGTGAAGTTAAAGATGATAAATAATAATAATTATTGTAAATTGCAGATATCTTGAATTTTCTCATGTTCGAAATGATCAGAACATATACCAAAATTGATATATTTTCATTCAGTACTTTCATTTGAAACTATTACTGCATCCATCAGATTTCTGGTGTACAAACCCACCTACTGAAAACAGGAAGCTCCAATTTCTGAGTTTCATGCATACAAACCTATTAATCTTGATGAAATTGATTCGCACTCAGTTTTTGTTAGCTGTGCAGAGGGGAAAATATGTTATCTTACTTGATTTCATGTTCAAGAAATCATTTGTTACTTCAAAAGTTGGATCTTAATATGCCCCAAAGCCATTAAAAACACTGACTTATGTGACAATACTGGGTTGTGTGCAAGATACAACTATCAATATGCCATTGTGGGTGTACATTGATTCATTATGTGAATTAATTATTTGATGTTAAAAACCTCTTAATGGCTTCATAGTGTTAAGCTTAGAATCCATGGTTGCATAGAGAGGCTTAATCTAGTTCCTTGATGGTGTAAAAAGCGTATGATTTATCTAGCCGTTCACATGGGCAAGTGTTATGCCGTGGTTTCTTTGAACTCTAATTTCTTCTTACATAGACAGAACCGTTGCCATTTACGTGAAATAGTGTGGTCATTGATGGTAAACGTCAAGATAGTATAAAATATTGACAGTACCTCTTTTGTTTGTGTCTTAGGCCGAAAAAAGGTTGAGGTTTTGCTACAGCACATGTTTGAAGGTGAGATTGACCCAGAGGACGAGGGTGATGAAGACACTCTGGAGTATCTGCTGAAACAGGAGTCCCGACCTCGTAAACTCACGCTCGATGTCGTCTCCTGAGTCTGCATGTCCAACAACAACAAAAACGCTCGAGTGCTGGGCAGAAACATACTGTGGAAAAGATATTGAAGAAATAATATGGCCCATGACCAAGGTAGGAATAGCGCCATGTCAATGTTGTCTAAGGGAAGATAACTCATTGATATAGCCCAACAAGTTATTCCTCTGAATTAGGTGTATCCTCCCTTAGACAGTATGCAGATGGAGCTGTGTTTATCTTGATCATGGACCATGACTGAGATTTGTTTCCCAATGCATCGAGCTGGAATATTCTATGGAATGGTTTCCTGAATAATAGCTAGTTTAGAAGGATAGTCTTTTTAGCCAATTGAGTTTACGTCAGTATATTGAGTTTTCCACAAATGTTGTGTTAAAGTTTGTTAATGTGAGACATAAAGGGCTAGTTTAGAAAGTTTCTAGAAAGTTCTCCATTGAATCTAGATGTTTATGAGTGTAGGTCTCTCTATATGCCAGTATTATTCAAATGTATGAATCCAATCGGATGTTTCAGTAGGTTGTCAAGGGTTGTCAGCATGTTGTGAGAAGCTGGTTGACATAGTACAGGCCAGACTGCAAGATATTTAACACCAGTAAACGATTAAAATATTGTTCTATTGTGTAACAGTGAAGTTGAAGAATGGAAAGCAGTTGCTTCTTAAATTAATGTTTTCTGATTTAATTGGTGTCGTGTGTCTTTTTTTATGCATACACAGTTTGCAAGGTGACTGCATGTTTTCCTAAATCTTAAAAACGTAAAAGTTGCTTGACGTGAAGAGATTATAAAATATGATAACTTTTCTGTTACATATATTTCTGAAGAATTCCATTCTCATGAACAAAGTCTTACTCTGATATTCCTTTCATTTTATAGCTTATAATGTTACTTTTAAGATCAGTGTATGTTTGAACCAGATTTGAAGAATTCTATGTTTTATAAATATTTTAACATATCCAATCATACATATATTATATAATTGATGTTTCTGCTGTATTATTATATTATTGTTATTATTAATATATAGTGAAAAATGAGTGACTTTCCCACACTTTAATGCACCATAAGTAGTTTTATGCATAATTCTGATTTATAGTCTTTTCCAACTGACTGTTCTTGTCAGATCTTATCATGAGTGGCAGAATAATTTGATTTCCGTCATTGAGAATGTTATTAAGGTATATGTACTGCTTTGTTATATAAATATATGGTGGATATATAATATGTTATTATCCACCAGCTCACACTGGTTACACAGTGTGAACATATGTATACCCTGTCAGCTGACACAATGATATGGTATTTGTCATCAAAATATACAACAAATATGCAGATTTGTTCATAGATGTGTTACTTTGAACGTTTTGCCTGGCTAGATATTTGCAGTTAAGGTAATGTTGCAATAGGGGAGTTTCGAGTTCGAACTCTTATCGCTAAAGGTAAGAAATACCCTAATATACCATGTGACCTGTCAAAAATGTTAGGCAACTATTTCTGATTACATTTACTGTAACGTGGGCATCTTAAAAAAGTTTCAAAAAAGTTATTTAGACTAGACCTACAATAGGGAAAATTGAGGAGATGGAAGTTTTTTAATTTGAGAAGTTCCTTAACAAAGGAGAGGTCGTTTGTACCTCCCTAATACAGCGGGATGGGTGATTGGTAAATAAAGTGAACAAGATCGCCAGACATTTTTGACAAGTCACATGACACAGTTGAACTCTTTTTACCTTCTGCGACAACAGGGTTCAAACTCGAAACTTCCCTATTGAGTTAGTGTGTTGTAAATTCACTAAAATTCACCCTATCTAAGATCATGTTAGCTTTGTGGCGGCAGCCAGGTGTGGATTTGGTGGAAACAAGGAATAATTCGGAGAGAAAGCGGTCACAACTTGTTAGGTACAGAACAAACCTCCTGGTGAAGTACCAGAATGAAGCCTATGCGTTTGTGCTAACGTTTTACTAAGAAAACCACTGGTTAAAAAGCGCATTGTTCCGATGTATAATGCTGTCAGCTATATACGAAGTATCTGCCCTATGAAAAATTTGAAACATATTCGGAATATGCACAAGACTAGTTTTCTTTGATTATGACGTGCTATGCAACAGAGTGAACTTCCGAGATAAACTAGAATGAGTTTTTAGAACTGCTTGAAAGGGATCTATTGTCATTTAATGCACATAACTGCAGTGACCTCAAAAACAAAATCTTTGGTATTTTTTGGCTGTGGTGGCGTTCAAACAGGCAGGTAAGACGTCATAAAAGGCAGTCTTATTGAAATGGCGCCAAAGGCGTTATTTAATTGAGCTCATTTAACCTCTTTTTTTTAAACACAAATAGACTTTTGACGTGGAGCAGCTGTGCAGACAACTTCCTTAGCTTCTTACGTGCGGCTGTTTCATCTATGATGCATATGGTCTTAGTGTGACGTCGCGCTGTTGACGTTGTGCAGAGAAGACGTTTAACTTTTTGTCGGTATCCTCCACACAGAATAACGTACGTCATAGTTGAAGAACGTTGCCATAGTGTAGTGTAAACAAGCATGACGCCATTTGAACAAACGGTCGCACGCAGGCAAATATGCCGTGATAGAGACCTAGCTCCTTTAGCTGTGAAATGACAGATGGGTTAGATGATCTAACGAAGCAACCATGGATAACCGCAAAGATTTGAACTCGGCAACGACAAGGACTCTTCGTAAAAACCTGGGCATTTCAGTGAAAGTGTGTTCCGCCATCAACACATACAGGCGTCGAAGGGGAAGCTTTAAACATATCGACGAGTTATGGCGTATTCCAGGTATGACGAAGAAAGTCTATGATCAAGTGGCACAGAAATACTTTGTTCCAGGACAGACACCTCCAGAGCTTGGGGAAGCCTCGGCATTTGAGTGGACGTCTCTCTCAAGATCGACTATTTTTGACAGCAGATCTTTCCCTAGTCTGAAAACGGGTTGGCGACGGCTCAAGGCAACATCACCAAAACCAGGTCCCAGTGGAGCTATCGAAGACGAGTACGTTGTGGAGAACGTCCGAATGACGCGTTCATGCTCCACACATCCCACCAAAGATGACTCCAGCGAGAACAAGAGCAAAACATCGTCCCCTTCTAAAGAAAGACGTAGCTCCACCAAGACACCACCAGCACAACAAAGCTTGTCATCCCCAGCAATTCCAGGAATGATGCCTATTCAGTTTCCGACAAAACTTACCAGCCAGTCTAGACTTATGATGCCGTTAAGTGTGCAGCAGTCTCCGTCGGGGAACAAACTTTGTATTATCTACAGCTGTTCTCCACAAGATACGTACTCCAACAGGGATACACAGACTCCGAAGAAGTGTAGAAGCAAACCCTCCAGACCACGCAGTCTTGAAACTACTCGGTCCAAAAGCCCTAGTATTCTCAAAAGGCCCGTCAAGAAGGATTCCAGTGTGTCGAAATCCCAGCTGGAAGAACCCAGCAACTCTCCCATCAGGGATAAGCGCGTAGGTTTCACGATGAAGAATCCGCCAAAGGCAGTGTCAAAATCTGGTTCATACAATTCGGCGAGACAAGAACCTTTATCCAAAACTTTGGCACAAAGTAGTCGGATTTACCAGGAAGATGGGGGGCTCAGGACAGAGACATTTATGGAGACGTTTCAGACGGTACAAGCTCCTTCGACGTCAAGGGCAATGGAGAGTACGGTTGCTAGTGGCGAGAAAGTTAGAGAGTGGATTAATTCGAACAGCGGTTTTATGAAGACTCCTCCCCCTCCGCACCTTTCACCTCGCACCAAACTCAGAAATGGCCAGAACGCTGGAAAATTGAAAACCGTGGCAACGGGACAAATTCCACCAATTCACAGTTCTCCCTACAGGAATGGCCAGAACATGCTTCTGCGTCACAAAAAGAAACACCACGCCACTGATGGGAAAGTTGCTAAGAGGCAACGTTCACCAGGTGGCGCCACATCGAGCATCAGTCCTGACAGAGTGCCACGGGGAGGACCGCTTGAAAGCCATCAGATGGTACAAACAGAAAACAACGCACAAGACGGATTAATTCGCGGTGAACAGTCCAAAGGATACACGTTTCGACGTAAACGTTACCGTCGCGAGAAAAGTAGAGAAAAAACTGTGGTTCTTCCCAAGAGAAAGCGTTGCAGATATCCTGCGAAGACAGGAAATAGTTCTTCAATGTACTGCATTGTAATTTAAACCGAGAATTGCCCGTCAAGTCCTCATACTAATGGATCTTGATCCGCACATGAACATTCTAAAACTTACCGACTTTCCGACTGTTCTCAAACCGTCGACGGTTACCAAATATTGGTTCATCTGGGTTGATTTTTGAGAGTGGAAAAAAATAAATTATGTGGACAAATTACTTACGCAGTACATGTATTATGAGGTTATTTTACACTGATAGAATTGATGTTTCAAGAGTATATTCCACTTTTGACAGAGCACCCCAGGGGTGCACGTACATAGTGCCCATAGCTAGGGAAATCCCATGAATCTTAAGGAATGACAACAGCATGAAACCTTGTACATTCTACAACAGTGTACATTCTATATACACATGGGTTTAATTCCATTTAGGTCGAACTCATTACTAACAAACATGTATACAGATAAGTAAGTGCCTCAGGCTGTACTGCTAGTATTAGCCTGTATATTGGTTCTATAATAATGTAGTTGTTTATGAATATTTCAATAAGATGCATGCTATAATGAATTTCTCAAGCGGACATCATCTATATTGCAAGCAGTCTGGATTTCAAATGCGCTCGATAGAGGATTTTCCTGAGGAGCTACATGTATATGTTTTGAATATGTCACCAGAATTGAACAGAGTCAGTACATTAACAAAGAATTTTCGCGACAATGTTTACATGCACACCATTAGTCAACAGTTAAGGCATTGCACGTACATGTACCATCGTGGCCATTGTCTTACAGTTAAGCTTGATACGCTTCGGTGTTTTTATAGAACAGTAGATCTCTATCGTCCAGCTATGAAAGAGAGTGTTCGAATATAGTCACGATTGGTTCGGCTGAGGTTACACTTCAGGAGAGATGCCTGATACTCGACCAATTTTAAGCCTTTAGTTTCTACCGCGTTCTGCCCAGTTTCTTCCATCCATGTTAGCCTTACCAAGTCTTACTCAGTCTTATAAGTGAAAAGTTCAACGAGTCAAAAATTCCAGGGCGTTTAATTCGAGATGAAAAAGACGTCAGAATACTTGTCAAGAAAGCCGCCGTAACACGCCAATTCCAAAAATCACATAAGCCCTCAAGCTCAGAATATTGCAAGTCGGCACTCCGAAGGCATTAAAACAAACATCAGCTATATTTTGTACATGGCTTCAGAATTCCCTGTTAGTCCACGAGAATATATTGTATGGAAGCCGAAGGAGGATCAGCTAGTGGTTTCCTCGCACAATTGCCCTTTCAAATATAGGGCGAGGTATCAAGGTATGCAGCGAAGCGAGGTAGCGAGGCCAGGTAACGTGGAAGCGAGACAGCGAAGCGAATTATACAACGTGAGGTAGCTACATGTCGGGAAACACATTTTAAAAGATAAGAATGATGCAATGGGTTATTGTATAGGTTATTGTATAGGGCTATAGATAATGATCCCCCTGCGTAAATCGGACGGATGTTGGGGGTAAATCGCCTTTCTTCACACTAATTCATATACAAATGGTCGATGAATATTGCGCCCTTGATTTTATTGGGGGAGGGAGGGGGATTTCGGTTCCTTTTTCCTCCAATTTTAATATTAAGTTATGTTTTCAGTGCATAACACTTGGCTAGTATGTTTAATATGGTGGCCGTTTTTATTGCCCTTCATCCTTGTCAACAATGTTGGTTAGATAAGCTATTATTTTTAAACGCAAAGGGATACAGTACTAGATAGGCCTATGCAACAACCATTACCATTTTAGCCAATGTTGTAATTTGGCTGTAAATTCTCGCCCCTTTTGCCTTTAAAACTAATTTTAATGCTGGTGGACATTGCATGCTGTCAGCTCCACTTAGTTCAGCCTGTGAACCGTCACTTATCAGCTACCATTTACCGCCACGCCCTCTGGTGATTGGATAGCTTAGCACTTCCGGTAACTCCACGCTGGTTTGAAGCTCCTTGCGTCATGTGGTGATTGTAAATTTGTTCAAAATGATATCTAAAGCCACTTTAGGTATCGCTGCTGCAGGGGCAGGGATATGTTTTATTGGATATTGTATATATTTTGACAAGAAAAGAAGGAGTGATCCGTTGTTCAAGACTAGGTTGCGAGAAAGTGAGTGCGTTTGTGATTTACAACAACAACATGAATTGTTACCCGTTCCGGTGATTTACAACTCGGGAAACCACCCTCGGGATTTGGACAAGTTAGAAGTACTCATTTCAGACCGGAAATGTGTCAGATGTTCAAAATGGGGATTTACATGGGATAAAGTTGCTGTTTTAATTTTACATTGTTATACACATGTACTTCTGCTAGTTTCCTACATAGATTTTTAGATATCCGCGCTTTGTCCGGGGTAAATAAATAATTTATGTTACAATCAAATTACCCACTCTGATGATAGCTCAACAAGTCAAACGTTTCACTGCTATTCTTCGGCCATGTAGGCAGGCAATATAATGTTTGACGACTAAACCCCAAAAACCTCATGGCAGTTTCATAACATCGATAAAATGAAAATACCAAAGTATTGAAATCAATCAAAAACGATAACCTGAACATTGAAACCCTGGGTTTTGGTGGAAAAAAAGAACGAAATTCGATCTTGACTCACAAGTATGACTCACTCACAAATGTAACTCACATTTAACATTGACTATGTGGAAGCATGATTAAGGTAATGAACATGGACCATCATTTTTACTTAAGATATAGTTACTTCATGGTGTTTTTTAATTACCCTGAAGTCCAGTATTTGTATTAACTGGATTTGAGCCGCTGCGTTCAGCAATTCTGCCACAGTCAATAGCAGTGACTAGTCTGATTGGAGTGAAAAACTTGAAAAAGTGGAGTCCTATTTTATTTTCTCTTTGACAGGAAGGAAAAAGGCTAAAGAACTCAAACCTCCCAGTTCGTCTTCTACTGAGGTAAATTATTGGAAATTATACTGTTATTGTTGTAGAATGTACATTGTACCATCGTCACAAATGTTACTGGGTTTAAAGTTGAAATAAGTTTAATTTATCACAGATATCACAACAATTACACATGGCATCAAGCAGAAACATTACAGAAGCCCCATTCCACCTAAACTTTGTGTTTCACACATCACCTCAGTGAGTCATTGTGCAGGAACAAATTTTGTGTCACTCATTTACGTGAACATCACTCACCGTTATGTTGTGACGTCCACAAGTCCATGGGTAAAATGGTTATTCTCGAAACAGTCATCTTGTGTGTGTATTTGTGTTTCAGTTTCCCAACCTCTCTGACCCTCAAGCAATGCAGAGGTTTTTCCTACAGGAGGTACAATTAGGGGAGGAACTGCTGGCTGGAGGTAAATCTGCTACTCACAATTCTCATCAGCCTACATGTATAAAGTGTGCAGTGTTGACAGCATTGACTCAGATAACCCTGTTCCCTTTATCATGTTATTATTTTGGTTAAAGAATTGCTTTGCATCAATACATGTACTCTTCATCGGTGTAGCTTACCATGTGCAGTGTCTTCATCTACAGGCCTAAACCTGAATGGCTGTTGCTCTTGTCATGTAGTGGTTTGGAGTAATAGTCATTACTACATTGCCAGTTTGGCAACAAATCATAATTGCAAGGACAGGAATTACCCATAATCCTCATAGCTTGGCAGAAATTATTTCAGGTTCTTCATCGAGTCACTTTTATTTATTATTTTTTTTTTTTGGACAAATGTTTGAAAATTTGTTTATTTGTAATATAGTTGGCTGAAAAATCAAGTTACATTTGTTTATTAACTCCAGTGCGACTCCCTAGATATATTTTTTAATAGTTTATGCTGCTACAAGTTTGTGCATGTTTAAATGGTCACTGTTGGTTACAGGTGAGATAGAGGAAGGTGTGGAACACCTGGCCAATGCTGTAGCGGTGTGTGGTCAGCCTCAGCAACTCCTCCAGGTGCTCCAGCAGACTCTGGCTCCTCAAATATTCCAGCTACTCCTGCAGAAACTCCCTGCTGTCAGTCAGGTAATGACCTTCTCTTTTTATTAATAAACACACCAAGAAAGAAAGAAGCATAAAAAAGGCTGATTGGTTACTTTGGTGGAATTGTATGATTCAAGACATTAAGAAACCTGTGATACGTGTTGTTTTTAAAGTAGTTTAATTGGAAACCTGCAATACCTGCGATACCGGTCACAGTAATTTATGGTGGTACTGTCAGGTACATAGATTAAAGACGTTGAGTCAAGTGGGTCAGTTGATTAACTGATTGAGTTACCTTGAATAAGTAAACATTTAAAAAAGTGATGAAGTATTTCACGTAAAGAAACATATACAGTACTGCATTGTATTTGAATACTTCCTATATCCCCCTTTTTTTTTTCCTCTCAACAGAAACTAACATCCTTAAATGCAGCCCCAAAAGGAGCCACCATTACACCTATGGATGATGACTTGGAGTAGCTTTCGCAGACAAATCTGGGAAACCCATGTATCCATGGTAACGAGATATTCCACCCGAGATACCTGGTAAAGTGACACGAGAGAATAATGCAGTGTCAAGGATATGTTTGCGAAAATGAATAGCCTGAATGGATTTCCCATCAGGTGTTCAAATGAGTTTAGAAATTATGATATGGGTAGCCTGTTGCATCATATGAACATTAAGTATGAACAGTTTGTTCACAATATTGTTAATGGCTTATTAGACTCGCAGGTCTTCGTTTTGTATACTGTATTGCCTGTGTTTGTGGTGAAAATAACTGGCATACATCTGTATTTTATGTCATTGACCTGGCCAAACACAAGGAGACTCTGTTGTGACTGCTCATTAATGTTATAATATCAACTAACACATTTTTTTACTCCAAGCTATGTATGAAATACTTTGAATATGATATATTCTGAGGAGATGTACTTTCCTATGCCTAGCCACTGAGGAATGTTCAAGACATGATATTCTTTGGATGCCACATTTGTCCTGAAGACCAAAAGTTAATTGATTGAGAAAAGCAGGGAGAGTTTGTCTGTTTGATGTCCTCAAATTCCTGTTTGCTCTTCTATGCCATACATGTCTGTTATCATTGAATACTTAAGTAACATATAGCTAATGTATTGGATAGATCTGGTTTCAGTAGGGGTCAGTTATTCAGGCTGACCTTTGAAGTGACCATAGGCATGAGAATATGCCACAAAACAAACATTTTTATAACATGAAAGTTTGCAGTAAGTTGCATATGTGTATAGTGTAAGAAATAAAATTATTGGTTGGTCATATTTTTCCTTTACTTTTGACCTTTGCTGTGTATCATTGAGGAAACTTTTCGCATTGTTAATTAACCCATGTCAAATAGCTGATAAACCACTTACAAAAGTGGCGAAAATAAAATGTGTAATCTGACATGATTTGAAAATGTTTGCCTGTGCTGTGTTGTTTGCTTGTTGATATTGTCCCTCCTTTTTTTCCTTCCTTGTATTTTATCCTCTTGGTCTTTCTGTTACATTCATTTAAAATTATTTCTAGGCCTTTGTTTTGCTGTTTTAAGCCAAGACAATCTGGCCATGCAGAGTACTTCAACTATCTGTATTTGTAGTTTTTCTTTTACCATAGATGATTTTAGTAAACAAAGAACAGAGTGTTTACAAATCTTCAGATACTGTTATTCCCCCCAGAATATGAGAAACATGGGATGCAACACAGAAGTGAGCCCTTCAGTCATAAAGATTTACCCTTGTGGTACAGTGAGTGTCAAAGCAGTCTTATCAGATGCTTTTGTGGTTTATGTAAGTGTGGATATTGGTGAACTTATCAGTGTACCTCTCATACATGTGTGTCATGCTGAAAGTGAAATGTTTAGACATGTATGCCTTATCTTTACACCATGTATACCTTATATGGTGATTGAAGAATTGCACATGGAATTATGAGGGGAAAATGCTTCAGTACGATACCCCTGGGGATAAACACTTGTCCTCCCTGCAGCAGATTTGCCACTGACCATTGAGGGCACAGACAGAAATTCAGCTCATGCAGGTTAGACTGCAACTTTAAGTCAGGAAGGGATGGCGGTGGGTTTCTCCAGGCTCTTCCCGTTTTCCTCCCAGCGTAAGGCTGGCCGCCGTCGTGTAAGTGAAATATTCTTGAGTACAGCGTAAAACAGCAATCAAATAAATAAGTCCGGAGGTTTGTCAGGTATCTGGCCAGAAAAGACAGGTGAATACTTGAAGGACTTTTCTTCGCCCATAAATTTGACCGCCAGCATGTGAGAGAATTTTTTTAGCCAAACAACAGATAAAAAATATCATTCATCAAACTGTTAAAGACAAAATGGACAATATAAACTCAGCCAGCTCCAGTTCCAACGTGAGTACACACACACGCATCCCCTAGATGCCATTGCTATTTGCTTGTGCCGAATTTATCCGAGAAGGTTGTGCTGCTGTGAGAGATGAAAACAAACCTAGTATACTGCCTCATGACAAGTAGAATTCTAGTGGCGTACATGATAGATTTAGATATCTCAACTTCTGTTGCAACATATGGCTGTATTTCGGAGAGATTAGGACCATCATCCAACACCAGATATCGTAGACAGAATGTCTTCTTAGTGCAAGAAATGTTGATTTATTTATTCATTTATCTGATTGTTGTTTTAAGAGGTACCCAAAAATATTTCACTTATACCACAGCGACCGGTACAATGATGGGAGGAAACCAGGTAGAGCCCAGTGGAAACCCACGACCATGTATACGACCGCAGAGGAAGCCAGCATGTGCTGAACTTGAACCCACAGCGACCGCATAGGTGAGAGGCTTCGTTGAACTGCACTACCACACCGATCACTAGCCCAGTGAGGCCTCGTCCAGGTATTGCTTTAGGCTATATGTTTTGGACCAATCGCCAGAAACTAATTCGACGACGAAGATTTAGTTTCTCACACTACCCTTCACATGAGAATCCAGTACAGGGGTATATCACGCCCGTTATACAGAGCACGTCATTAGATGGATTTCTCAATCACGTCATGGGAAAGGAATCCTTTCATTAATGGAGACAGCACGTCCTAAATATGTGTATTTTCGATTCAGGGATTTCCTGTCTAAGAGCATGTTTTCCTCCAGGATAACGTATACTTTCTGTACAAGGTAATGTTCCCAAAGCAGCAACGATGTATTGCTTTTTTCTTACTATTGTAAAACAATTCTTATTGAAAATATTAACTCTGTTACGTCCATTTTCCGAATGACGCGAGAAATATGCAGGTCATTGAAGCTGCTCACATGATGGCAAACGGATTTGGTGACAAAAACCACTGTCCACGTTATATACAGATATGTCCAATGTTCCTGACAATATAAAAATTGCCTTGTAAAATCTCGTCAGGTATCCTGCATTCGTGGCGCCACGTTGCTTCTTCCTCCCATTCAAGTTATGATGTACAATTAGACTGTTTCAGTCACATCGTGGCCAGGACGACAAATATATGGTCCACTACTTGTTATACGTCTGGGGCCAGTTTCATGAAACATACATAGTGCCTATAAGTAGCACTCAGCTAAGTGTACTTCATATCTATAAAACATATGTTGCCATGGTAATTAAGGGTTACATAGCTTAAGAATGCTTCATGAAATTGGCCCCTGTATGTTACAAACAAAAGCGATTCAAGCTATACCGAATTCCGCAGGTGTATGTTCGAATCTTCGACGAGATGAGTGGAAATGTCTTCAAATCAAACTCTGGAATGTTTTACTTGTCTGACGAGTGGAGTGAGAATATCAAAGTAAACATCGCATCTCGACAGGTACCGGTGGCCAAGTGCACAAATTAGCCCCTGGACGTTACCAACACGCACAACTACAACCCTGGTTCTGACGCAAGGCCGCGTTGGTAGATAGTTTGGACCTGGATTCAAATACCTAGGCTGTCTAATTGGCTTTTCATAAGATATTACATAACTTATTCTACAGTGGCAATCCAGCAACAGTTTAATGACAGTTTGGTATACCAACTGACAAACCTCAGTGCAAAGACCATTCTATAAAACTGAATCGCAAACTAAGTTGGTTGTAACGTACCAAGGTGATTCATATTGACATACATGCTGTGATTGTAGCCTATAAGGTAGTTAATATCAGCTTATACACGGTTAATGGTTAGCTGACTGGAGAATGACTGACTAAGACTTCTAAATTATATACATGTGGTATGACTTGCATTGCTAATATTTGTGAGCGATACATTGGGATGTATTTCCTTCAGTTTGGACCAAGAATGTTCCAAAATTCATGAAATTAGCCGGACATATAACTTGTCATACTACATTTGTTTACCAAAAGGCATATATAGTCCCACATTTTGTTCAGTTCTCTATACATGACAATATCCGTGTGACCAGGATGTTTGACGGAATATGGAGTCAGTATTCCCCATATACACTTGTATGATCGATGAATTAGATAATTAATAAAACACATGATCTTCCCCATATGACGTCCTTTGCATCATTGCATTGTTCTACCATGTTCTATACGTGTTGTACCTGTGGTTTTCCATGTATGACCTAACCATGCTTTAATGTGCGTACAGTTTCCTGGAAATTCCTAAATCCAAATCATGTCGTCAGTTTTCTCGTCCGCATACTCGGTCGTCTAACGATGTAATTGCCCAGTAATGTTTCTTGGAAGGCGGACGTGGACGGGCTTGACATCGGAAACCCCTACAAGTTCACCGACTGCCAATAGAGATAAGAGGCGGTGATGTGCAGAGATGGATCATGCAGAACACTGGCACTGACGGCACACTCGGCATGTGTGTGCGTATGTGGGCTGGGGTGAAGGGGATATATGACGTCTCTTTGTTTAGTAGCCTGCATACGTGTAATACTATGCCGTGTTGGGAGATATTGAATAATATCCTGTGTTTTTCTGGCGTCAAGAGGATGGCAGGAGGCAAAGATATACATGCTACCAAAAGAGAAGGAAAAAAAAAACAAAAAAAAAAAACACGCCCACAAAAATTGCGCACAGCCGCGACTATGTATGAGCAAATCGAATATCTCGACATTTTGTCTTCGCAGATGAACAGTTATAGACATCTGTTGGGTAAATTCATCAGGACTATTCCAGTACATGCTTTCGCCTTAATTCATAGCAAAAAGGTAGGCCTATATATTACACCCACTTGGGTTATATATTTATTTATTTGTTTGGTGTTTTACGCTGTACTCAAGAATATTTCACTTATACGACGACGTTCAACATTATGGTGGGAGGAAACCGGGTAGAGCCCATTGGAAAGCCAATGACTATCGGCAAGTTGCTGGTGGACCTTCCCATGTACACGAATTCAAAGGAAGCCAGCATGTGCTGGACTTGAACCCGCATAGATAGAGGTTTCTGGGTCGTTGAACTGCACTACCACATCCACCACCAGCCCAATGAGGCCTCGTCCAGACAATGTTTCAGGCTATATGTTAAGGACCAATTGCCCAAAAATAACTAGACGAAGATTTAGTTTCTCACGACCTTCCCACCTAGGGCCGGAGAAGAAACCAGCACGAGCTGGACTTGAACTCACAGCGACTGCCAGCTGGGTTAACGCACAGCACTATGCAGTTCCTCATGCGTGAAGTTGGCGCTTATGGACAATTACTCCCTAAAGCTGCTGTGTCCGAATGGTACACAAAAATGTGGCAAAAATGCACAGGCACGTGGTTTTGTATTTTATAGCCTGTTTCTTTGAGCTTGTCACCTATATTCAACTGTGTGTAAAATCAGTCATACACGCCACCCAAATTGCCTTTAGTCAGAGACACATATCTCTTCAAACACTATACACAATGATATATTGGACTTCCATATTATTGCAGAGAAAATGCAGTGAAAATACTTTTCCTAATTTATAATGTTAAACCCCAGTTTGTTTTCGAGACCAATAACTGATTGCCTCGGGTGACATAATTATTAAAAATACATTGACATGCTGGACTATGGGCGCAGAGAGTACTGTCTTTTACAACAGGAGCACACCATGTGTTACAAGTCCCTTGCATTTAAATCTAAAGTCATGCTGTCGTGAGATAATCTAGGCACAAGAGATGAAATAATTGATGAAGATTATAATGTACTAAAACTTGAAATGTAATGTACTACAACTTGAAAACAATTTTAAATATTGCAATGTCAGAAACAGGGTTTTGAGTCGATCACAGATTCCGGGTATGTAGTGTTGCTGTTCCTCAAAAAGCTGGACATCTGCCACTTTACAGAGAGCTGATTATAGGCGACAAGTTAAAGAAACGGACTATGACATTGATCTGTCTAAGACATCCACAGTGACGTATATTAACAGTACACAAATATTGTGGGTATGCAAATTCATACCTTCTCAGTCGTTTTTTGAGTGTATAAGTGAACTGATCATAGCCTACATTATAAAAGATGATTATGAACGATGAATTTTGATTATGAACGGTGCATGTATTTCAAAACAGTGGCACATAGGCCTATACAATGCTAACTGCAGAACCGAAAACTGAAAAGTGTATTTGATCGCATGGTATATCGCTGTGCAGAAGTGCAGAAGACTATTTCACGGCGATCATGCAGGTTTTGCACACGAGGAAACCGGAGTAAACCACTACATTTATGACCCAACCTACCCGCCAATTATCACAGTTTGCTCAGATAACTAAAATAAATGATTTGTTCTCACCAGTACGCATCATTGGGCAGGTGCGCTAATAGGAGAAAGCGTACAGGTATTTTGCGCTCTTACATAACGTGGGTGGAGATTAATGGAAGCATTTTTTACTTGAAAAGTTCTTTGAATCCAAATAAACATATTCCTCATCACTACTATACCAGGTGCTATACTATAAGCTCTTATTCTAGAAATTTGTATAATCAACTTGGTCTTGCAAGTCCTGCAACTCTGTTTGCATGTAACCCATGCCACGACGACAAATATATCAAAGATTGCCTGCCTACCGTCTGGACATTCTGTAAGTGAATGCTTGAGCGCAGCATCCAACACCAGTCAGTAGAGATGTCCCTAATAGCTGATGTAGCATAGCTTTATTTCATTCACTCAATGTACATTTTGATGCATATATATATTTGTCAGATAAATGACAAACCGATATTGACTTAAAGCCAGTGCCAAAGCGTTAACCAGCACTTCCACCATCGTCCCTTAAAGAAGGTTCATGAATATGAATTGACTGGTGTAATGTTCCTCGATACATCCGTGTTGGTTGTCTCGTGTTTTCTCCATGCATTTATGGACAATACAAATACGCCGACACTTTCACCTCTTTATACATGCATAGAGGCAGAATTTCTGTTCTTCTGTTGCATAATAGCACATATCTTGTATATCTTCAATGGACCCCATCTACCACATCACATGTAGCGTGCAACACGACACATGAACTATACAAAGTTTGCTTTCCCACTGTGCATGCTGAAAGTCATGCACAGTGATGAAGACACAAGACCAGGGCCCTGTTCCGGTTTGAACCAGAACGCATTTACCACGTCAGTACCTGTATAGGTATAAGACGTTTCACAATCTCTTTAATGATTCATCTCATCTTTATTCGACTTTTTTTCCACATTCCACTATAAAGATGACCTGTATGCATTACTGCCGCCATAAATCCCCCCGTTTTTATATTATTGTGTGTAAATGATATTGATTCAGCAATTAACACTTCTTCTTGTATCTATTATTAATGCATGAACGAATGTACTTATTTATTTATTTGATCCGTGTTTTACAACCGCGGCGAGCATTATAGTGAGAGAATACTGGACAGAGTCCGGGAAAACGAACATCCGCAGGCTGCTGTCAGATCTTTATTTGTTTGATCGGAGATTATAGGAGGCCATCAAGAGCTGGTTTTGATCTCACTGCGACCGCTTTGGTGAGAGGCGCCTGCGTCATTGCCCTGTGTTATCTGTATGAAGTATGTTGATGTGCATTTTTGTGACGATGCCGTATGTACCGGTACCGCAGTAGTTTTGAGAAAGTATGTCCATGAAGTAGTAAACTGTGAATTTTTGAACTTGCGCATGTTAGCCTTCGCTTTCGGTCTATCATAAGAATTCATAGAAATATACTTGGCGTTTTTGTCCGCTTGTACTGCTCAGCGTGAATATGTCATGATTATCGGTTGCCACAGGAACCATTTATTAGACTTCTTAATTAACTCTGCAATTTTCCATCTTTGCGCAAGGAATTGGGTTAAACTTGACATTAAACTACAGCCGAAAATGCTCAGTATTAATGGCATGCAATACTCTCAGTTCTGTAGAATTCTCCTGTCGTATATAATAATTCTTCTCGATTCGTTTACAATTTAGAATGGGATGAAAGAATCTTTGAATTGCAGTTTATTGCACCTGATATTCGAAAAATTTATTTATGCTCGTCAGGAGGTTGTTGGATAGCTAACGTCTGCTTGCCCGTCTGTGCCTTATGGCACCACGCAATATTTGACCATTAGCCTTGAAGCGTCAGCATTGGGTTACGAGCAGTTAGGGCCTACACAAGGATTACTATATAAGGGAGCGTCATCAGCGTACATTAAACGTGATGTGTTCTTAATTTCATAAGCGTCAGAACCGGGGGTGCAGAGGGGATATCTCTCCCCAACCCCAGGTTTGCCGCTGGTAAAATTTTTCAACTCAAGGCAAATGTTAAGGAATGCTTTGGGCACTGACAAACAAGGGATGAAATTTGCCCAAGCACGACACATATATATCTCTGACGCAAAAGCTAATTATGATATCCATTATATGACACCACAGTCTAGGCTTAGTGTATAAGCCTATGCTTTCAAGGATCACACATATATTCGAAACGAGCGTGTCTATCGACAGGCGGTACAACAAATTACAAGATAGTCGCACTTTGCTATATGTACGCTAAATTACGGATACGGGCCTCTGTTACAGCGATTCGTAGGCGAGCCCCTGGATTACTCGGTCATCGAAGACCCCGTCCTTCATTACATTTTCACAGTTATTTTCATAATATTTCCTTTTGGAACACCTAATTGTTTGATTTTATTTTTTCGACACGCTTGTAGCGAAAGAACGTGGATGAAGAATTCAGAAGATACAGGTACGGTCGGCCATTGTTTTTCAATTTTAATTTTCTCACCAAAAATATTAATAAATGAGAACCACTGGTTGTACATTTCTTTTTGAGAATGTAATAGTATTTGAGTGGTGTTCTTCAAGTCTGTTTAATCAAGATTTTGATTCAAGTCTCGTACCATTGCATACAGATCTACCTGATGTCAACATTGATACATCCGTGTTGGTTATCTCGTGTTTTCTCCATGCAATCAGGAAATAACTTGAAGCGTGGAGGAGAATCATCCTACCAAATTGCTGCCAAAAGAAAAATTAAACTTGATGCTCTGTACAAATCACCTAGAATTCCGTGTGCAGTTTTTTTTTAAGCTATATCACATATAAGAGATAGGTATACACGATAACATGCTTCTTCTTGTTTGCATTTGCTATGTAATACATGGGAGTGAAGGTTCCATTAGATTTAGCAGTTTGTTGGAGTTTCCCCAGTGAAAAGATTCAGTTTTATTTTCGTCTATTTCAGAATACAAAGATTGTTAAAGTTTAAAACAAATTTAACTAACAACAGCAAAATAAAACCAAATAGAAAGAGTGACTGAGTGCTCGGGGCTTAACGTATTACTTACTAATGTTTCATTCATATGAGTCCTTCTGGTGTGTGCATACAGTCTGTTTTCTTGTGGCAGGGCGAGTCCATGCCGCCAAAGTGCTGCCGTCACTGGAACATCATGCCAAACACTCCAGACATGACACCCCACCCAGTCACATTACACTGACACCTAGCCGACCAGTCCTGTTTTCTTGCTTTAACTTCTCAACGCTGAGCTCCAAGCAAGGCAACAATAAGTGTCATTTTTAAAAGCTTTGGTATGACCCGACCCGGGCTTGAACCTGGTTCTCCCGACCTCGAGGCAGACATTTCAACAACTAGACTTCCTAGGAGGTTAAAAAAAAAAATACAATGTCAAAAGTCCACCAGGGTTATGAGTGATATCATTGTGTTCATACGTGCCAGGCACAAATCTAAAGACTCCAGGTTTACTCCTGGGCTAGGTCGCACCAAAAAAGTTGCTGCTTCCTCGCTCACCATTATTGGGAGATAACAATGACTCGCCACCTCCGGTGTGTATAATGGACAGGGTGCCTTTCGACAATTCCTCTCGTTGAGGCAGCACATATCAAAAGAACACATGCAAATGACTCTTCGTCGTTGTATGACGTATGACATATTGTTGAAGTTAAACCCCAACTATCACAGAATCCACTAGCCTTATCGCTTACCCATTTAAATAACTATTGCGTTTTTCTTCTGCATTTCTGTGATTAAAGTACAAGAATATTTCTTCTCCCTTACATTATTTCTAATGATATTCTAATGACAGAACTTAACATAATTTAGAGATATTCTCACTTTTAATTGTGGTATACTGTACAGTTATCACAGATATGAATCAATATTTCAGAATATATATTTGCTAATATAGCATAATGCTTGACCGTCAAAATTTGGAACAGGATATCGTAAACGAACCAGCCAAAAATAGGTCAAGTCCAGCTACACAAGACATTTTCAACTCTTCACTGCAGTGGCTTAATATTTATCAGAATGTGTATCCGGGAATCCGGGTGTGTGGGGACCCTCGCCTAAAATTGGCTGTGATAGCAGATCCGCCCCACCCCCCGCCCCGCAGTCACGACAGCTTCCGACGCCTATGGTTATCTAGACTTTATAGCGCCTTTATGACGGCTGCTTGCAATACATTGACACTGTATAGCTCAAAACAGGCTTAGCGCTATCTGCTGTAGGCTCATATATAATATACATGTATTTTGTTTAAAAGGGTGTGGGTATTGAGTACTTACGCCTGTAGGTAAAAAAAAACAAGGTTTTTTAACGTTTGCCTCTGCTTAACTGTTTCATTCTAATTATAACATTTTACCCTCAGTTTAACCTAGAATCATTCACCATTACCAACGGCCAAATCCTATGTAGGGCCTACTACATAAATGAGGCTAACAATCTCGCTTCGACGTACATGTAGTCGGTGGGAATTCAAGGCAGAGTTATTCCCCTTCGCCCGTCAGCGTTGTTCAGAACTACAATGCCACTAGCAGGCATCCCGGCTGAATCACACAGCCTTTTTATAGTAACTGCAGTGAAAATTATGATACCTCTTCCAACAATATGCCATATAAATCGTATGGAATTCCTAACTGGGTTGTAATTTGTAAAATTTGCAATATATGCAAAAAAACCCCTAAATTATAGTCATGAAACACTCGTGCGCGCTCGGGTCTATATTCTTAGCATAGGTAGGACTATAAATTTATTTATTTATCAGACTATTGTTGTTAGTTTTTCACTTATAAAATTGCAATCAGTTTTATTGGTGAGAAAACCGTAGTGCCCGAGGTAAACCACCGACCTTTGGCAAGATAGGGACGACCATTCTCCGGTCTACGCCTAAGGCATATCGGTATCAATCTGCGCGTGTATGGCTATAAGTTGCATAACACACTTTTAACGGTCGCTTTTATGAATGTATACTTAATAATCGGCTCACAGGTATGGGGATAACAGAAAAATAAATAAGCATGCAAATCCAAAACATATGTATATAACTGATAACTCAAAATATATGTTTGCATGTAGGCCTATGATTGCATTGTGTACAGTACTGGTTGTTATGCTTAGCTCTCGTATGTTTTTGTTTTTTAAATGGTCTAACACTGGTGAAACATTAGAGTACTCGCATATATTACCTTTAAGACAATAAACTTTTCTGCGTTGGATTATTTCAAAACTGATGGATCTCATTTATGTACAACTTGGGCAGCTATTGAGCTAATGCTTTTGTACTCCAGGGGTCACCGGGGTCAACTTCGTCGTTTCTCGTCAGAAACCACGTGCCGAGAAGTGTGTACTGGAAGAGGGTTAGCAACCTTGGTTTGGAGTCTTGGGAGAGGTACCAAAGGAAATATCGCTTATATTTCGTTGGTTTGGAATAATTCAGCTGTTCAACGTGTTCATTGGTATTCGTACAGTGTTGAGAAATATATCAGCTGCTAATGGGGACTAGAAATCCCCGACAAACCGACACACGGTGGCTGAGGTTGCAGCGATTACTGAAGTAAAAACGTATCCACGGTCATGAAATTTTACATGGTGATCCTTGATTTTGAATGATATGCTCGTAGATCCATTCGGAGATTTCGGAGAGTTATTAATTGCCCTAGGAAGTACATTCAGGCGGGGTGGTTGGAATCACAAGCAGACCACAACATGACATCGAAAGTGGTCGACAGAATCGATCCCTTCACTAACAAAGTGTCCATCAAATCGAAAAAGCAGAAGAGATCGCAGGGGTCGTCTCATTATAGAACTAAAAATGCCCCTGAATTAAAGCAGTTACCGCATCTGAAAGGTAAGATTTTCCTGTTCATCTTGTGTGTACAATAGTTTTGTATTTGTTATTCAGTTAATGGCTCCAAAGGGGGACGTTTTCATTTTGGCGGTTCAGTGGTGAGACAGCCGTTGTGTAAGGCGGTGGAAGACCCCTTGTAGAAGTACAGCTGATGCTGTTACCTTTGCCTGGAATTTACCAGCCTTGAAACTTATGCTGTGTGAATAGACTAGTGATCATCCACTCTTCGCCTGTTTGATATGTAGCAACAAGAGGAGTAAGGCTGAAACCAAGACCAATGTGCAGGGGCAGTATTGACTCTTTAAATGTACACAGTAGAGGAAAGGATGTAAAACCTATTAAAACTGAGTGCTCAGCCTCCTGACTTGTTCTTCTGCTAGCTGTAGTAATGAAGAGGAGACTGAAACTTGATGCCGCACCATGTTAAGGCGCATCTCTTTCACATGCTTCCCATACCATGTGTATTCTATTTGTTTATCACCAAAACCCAAGCTTTTCTTTATGAAGGATGTTGGAGGGTGTGGACAGACTATAGTGTCAAGTGTAGCAACATGATGAATCTGCTCTGCCACAACAGTGCTGGACCATACTAAAAATACATCTACTCAACATAGAGACACCGGTACTTTTAGTACAGGCACACGATCTAGGTATAATAAACCTCAGGCTTATCTAGTTCAGGCCCATCTTCAACTCAAAGCATATGAGTGTGCATGCTACTTTCTCTCATCTCTTCAGCTCTCAGCCTGTCTGCTTTACTGGCTCCCCTTTTTAGGTCAAACTCATACTGTGGAGTTGCTATTGTGGTTAGCGTTAGTCATGTGTAGGTCATACATTTATGTATTTACTGTTGTAACGTTTTTGATAAAATAAAGAACTGTGTAATACATGTAAATTTACATAGTTCATTTTCTTAACGTCTTTTACATATTGGTGAGAAGAGAACTGTGAACATGTTTTGTTAAATACCTTGAGCAGTTAATAGTTATCAGAACAACCTTCATAAGCAGGGCGAAGGCATATGTTTGGTAGACAGCACATGTATGTATAACACTAAAACAGTTGTACTGATTGTTGATTATTGTATGTATATTTGGAATGCCTGCCTATCACGTTTTGGGCGTGTAAAGTGATGTATGGTGGAGCATTGTGTTGGCGCAGGTACTGTACCAAGTAGACATTACACTCACAAGTTAGACACTTCACCAGGATGAGTGACCTAAATACTTCTCCCTCTGGACAGCTATAAATAGATACTGGTAAACTTGAGTGTGACTTGACATTTTCACCTGGTACAGGCTAGGCTTTCTCACAGTTGTGTCCAGGGCTTGATATGACTTTTTGTTGATTGATTTATTCCTGCCAGATGGAAATTGATACTTGTCTACATTCATCATTAATATCCTGTAATGTGAAACTCCATGCTGTTGCACACTGACACCTGAAAGACTCAGGAAACTGTCTGATCTCTGATGATGTATTATTTACAGAGCAGACCTATGTACATTCATTAAGCATCTGGGAACTTTATATTACGGTGATCAGCATTGCAAGGTTTGGTGTTATTCATCTCACTACTCCATAGTAAGATGCATGTGCAAGTATAAGTTGTGTAAAATGATTTCATTTTACTTAGGAATCCTTTTATTCCGCACTGATAAGATGTAACATATGTGATGTCACATTATATTGTGTATCCATAAAATTATTGTTGCTTCCTTGTCCACAATTATGGGAATGCAATTGATGGTAAGTACTTACACTTTAGATACCCTTAAATAGGACTGGTAGAGTTTCTTCCTGAGTTATTCAGGGATTAAAATCAAGTTTTTGAACACTTTGTTGCCAGGGGCAATCATTGTAAAATCCAGTGTGCCCACAGGCAGCAACGAGAGCTAAGACTACTTGCCCTGAAAAAATTTAGCATGCCTGAGGCATGTGGCCATGTGCCAGTTTCAACCCTGATTGTTGATAGAAAGGAAGGTATATGTGGATATCTTAGATTTGGAGGAGTTGTGTGTTGTAAGCTTGTGTGCTGCAGTCCCAAAGATTTTTCCTAGAGTAGCAAGCACATGTGAAATGACCATCTTGTAAAATGATATTGATCTGTTGCTCTTTACATGTAGTTTCTGCAACCTTGGAAGTAATAGTTATCAAGGACTCACTGTTACATGTACATGTACAAATTACTATGAATTGTCTTATTATTTTTACAGGTATGCTTGCATACCGATTTATTTGGGAGTTCAATTTTTTGAGTTCTTCATGGGAATGGCCGATACACACCGTGAACAGTGCTGAGTTTTAAAAGTGTATTTGCTGTTCATGTAAAAACCTGTGCATTTACTAAAGCTACGTCTGATGTAAAGCCCACCTTGTTAAGTGTATGGGTGTAGTATGTTTTAAGACCAATGTAAATTTAAAAGAAATCCAACTTAACACAAATACACTTTTGAAGATGTAGGCCAGGGTTAGCTCATGGGTTACTCTGGTTAAATGTGTATATCTAACCAATATTTAGGCTCTTGTGTATATATTTATACATTTACTTGTAATTAGTGTTTGTACAGTGTAACTGAGGACATATTCATGATGTCGTGTCAACATCGCGATACCTGTAAGACAAAATGTATTGTATAGTTTCTTTGGCTTACTGCCAAACCAGGGCTTCATGATAAATTTCAATGATTTACTCTTGCAATAACAAGCATTTTACAATCTGTGCTGTTCTGGTAATGACATACATGTACATATACGGAAGCAGAGTCTGCACACTCTGACACCTGCGTCTAACATACTGTAAGTGTGCAATGGTGTATTGTTCATCTGCTCATTATCAGCCAAAGGTCACAGTAACCAATCCTTTGTTTTATTTTCTGTTCAGAAGGACTTTCTGCATTGTAATCCATCCAGGAAGCAAAAACATTCTGTAAAGGTGAAAGGAGATACATGTACATGTAATGATGTTATTGGAAGCCCTACTATATTAAAGCTTTCTTTGTGTACAGTAAAGGAAAAGGCTCTTTCTCAGATCAGGTCAAACTAAAGACTTGATGTTTGGAAAATGTGTTATTCCTTCAGAGTGAAGATTTATGAGCAGGCAGAAGGACTTCTGGTACCTGAGAGGCCAGAGACTGACTGTATACTTGACAAGATGTGGTGTTTTGTGTGTGCACAGGTGTTTACTTCTGGATCTGTCAGGTGGCAGTTATTTACTAAATCTACCTTATTGAACTGTGGCTGATATACAGGTACCCTAAACGACCTAAAATTTTGTCCATGATAAAGTTGATCATTTTTCCTGATTTACGGAGTTGTATTGATTGTATGAAGGTGTTTTCAGGTTTGTTTGGAAGACAGTGATATCCTACCAGAAAAATGTAAGTTTCAGTGCCAAATATAGTATTTTATGACATTTATTTACCTCTGAAAATGCACTTTGGGACAGAATTATAGGTCATTTACCGTAACTGCGATTAAGATGTAATTACAAGTTAGGATTTTGAAGAGAAAGGATTTGATGGACTTGTAACTGTGGTGTTTTGTCATACCAAAAGAAAAGGCTGATGAAGATCCATTCCTGAGTTATTTGACTTTACACCAGCACCAAATTTATCATATTTTGGGTGATATTAAGGGCATACTGTTGTTGTTGAGAAGTGGGTCCTTTTCGAACAGCCACGGAAGCTATGGCAGTCTAACTGTATGTCAAGTCAGAACTACATGTGAAACTACATGTGGATGTACAAACACATATATCTATGTAATAGTGAAAAAGATGTAATAGAATGAAAAGGATGTAATAAATTTGAGGCTGATTACTGATGCTAGAGTTGAATTACACTCATAATATCTGCAGGTGTACCGCACTATACATTTCGCCAGTACAGTCTACCTGCTGATAAATGTAAGGCCATTCTTTGTTATGGGCCCACTTGGGAAATTCCCTGTGACATCAGTATTTATGAGTGGCGTTGACCAATGAAATGTGACTACACATACCTACAGTTGACCTGTGGGACATCCGTGAATAAGCTCTACATCACATTTGCTACAGCAATGCCGTTACCCTCCAACATTTCAGACGAACTCATGAAACATTTCTATCCAACACAGTAAGAACACTCCTGCCAAAGTCCTTTTTTACTTCGGTATGGTTTCAGTAGAGATAATGAGTATCCATTGAGATGTGTTTCCCGATTTACAAACTTTAGGAATATAAACATTGTCATACAGGGCATATAGTTTTCTGTGAACTTAAAACACAAGGCCTACACACATACATGTGTCCTGTGGAAGAATTACATGTGCATGTACCAGTTCGTTGGCTCTTTTTGCACTTGTTATTAACTGTACATGCCCACTGAAGTAATCTATTTCAGTGGTTACAGTGTTAGGGCCTAAACATGCTACATGTATGTACCTGTACTACATGTATGTATACACCTAACATGCATATTCACACCAATATATCAGACCATGAAGCCTTCTATTTTGTTGTGTTTGAAATGTGTATACAGTTACATGCATAGATGACTTTGTATAGTTAGGCTGTAAGACATGCCGTGGTCAGATTAAATCAAGTATGTTTTGAAGTTGAGATGTCCTTTTTGAGTTTAAAAATTTTGTTTTGTCTTTGGGACATTCTGTGATATGAAAGAAGAGCTGTTTTGAAAGGCCTCTCGAAACATGTTCACGACATACACTTGAACATGCATTTATTTATCTTCAGTTACTGAGTGTTTCACTTTAATGGCTATTGAAACTAGTGAATCTAGCCCTGCATGAAACTTTGTTGTTTATTTAAGGGCCCTTGGATGTTATTTTATCATGACATCACAAAATCAGTGACGTTTACTGTGTGATGATCAGCTCTGTTATCATGGCAGAAAATAAAAAGTCTTAACCTCCTCACCACTGATTAAAATTCAAAAGTCTAAAAGAAATAGTGGTAATGTAGTGTCTGAGAATCAGTCCAATCAGACATGTGTACAAGTGATATTTCTGAGCTGGACCTTCAGGATTAGGGTAAATGACCTAGTATTTGGCCCCAAGAATTGCATTCTTAAAGACAAATAAATGTCATAATTCTGTCACATACTCTACCGTACAAACAAACATTATAACACATCACTAGAACTCAAAGAAACAGGCAATATATGTAAAATTTTAGGTCATATATGGTATCATTTCTCTCTCTGTTTTATAATGGAGTCTAGAAAAGACTGATGTTCATGTGAGTTACATCCATGAACTGAAGCAGGTGGAAAGTCTGTCATTGTGTTTTATACATGTATGCATAATGACTTCCATCTGGGCATCTTTCATCAATGATAAATTGTACAGTTCTTTTTTTTTTTTTGATATCAGATATTAATTTACATGTATGAGAGCCCTGTCTTCTCAGACCAAAGGCTACATAATGAGAAGCTCTAATGCAAGATGAGACACAAAGCATCACACTCTAAAGCGATGCCCTTCCAACAGAGATTTTCTGGCCTCTGCTACCGTATATCAGGAATTCTGTCAAATATTCAGCACATGTATGTTCCTGTAAGTAGCATGGCTTCTTTTGCGATTTGCTCAGTTTTCTCCTATACCTCTGCTTTCTGTCAAGGAGGTACTGAACACAAACCAAGTGAATGAATGAAAATTACACGTACATAGTAGTACTGTTCAGTGTTGTGTCATTCTATTTTGGGTTATTTCTGTGCTGGCCATTGCGACTGCTGAACAATCTGAATACCCAGCAGAGTGATGGTTCTTTTCACATGTGCATGTGGATAATGTGGTGCTGTATGTGTAGGTAGCAGTGCTCTGGCCATGCTGATGATGTACATGTACATGCCTTCATCTACCTATAGGTACATGTACACTGTTTGCTGGTGACGAGTCAAAATCAATAGGATTTTGGTGTTGATTTTTACACCAGGGGATTTATATATTGATTAAAATACAGGAATCCCACAAGAATCCACAGCATCTGTGGAGTGTTAAGTAGTTGATTTGTAGAACATGGAAACGGTTTCTGGGGCAGTGGGATATAGGACATTGGAGTGCTGTACATGTATTTGGCTACAGGATGAATATCTGCGCATTGCTGACTGGAACAGGCTGCATCTTTGACCAGAGAGCTGGTGAGACCACTGTCCACAGCTGGCCACTGGTCAAAACACACCCAGTGTATGCTGACCAGTATAGCCCCTAGCTACAATGTGGTTTGGCTTAGCTTATCCAGAACCTGGAGGTAGAGTAGCACCACATGGATGAATGGTGTCTAACTGCCAACCACATGGCCCTGGCTTAAGCCAGCAGGGCAAGGTTGAATATTTTATTGATCTGGATTTCAGAACAATTGAGAGTCAACCAGATATACACCTTAGCTTTGCCTATTTTCAGTGTGCAAGGACCGAGGAACAGACTGGTAACACTGGTCTTTATGTAACATCTTCCTGTGTTACCCGCTGGCCTGGGGGTGTTTGCAGATGGATCTCCTACCCAGTGCAATCCTCTAGCTCATCTCCAATCCCTATCTCACAGGCTGGTGATGAATAGTCACAGACCAGCCGACCAGCCTTATCCCTCAGCATACTTTGACTCTGACCCTTGATATCTGCACTCATTGCTGACAGTTTGACAATACTACAACAATTACAGTATTGTGCCACTTTTCCACAACCTGCACACACATGTAGTGGTATTGTTTAGGGAACAAATTATTGCAGTTCCTGGTACACAGACCATAAGATTTAGCTAGAATTTGAAATCAGGGCGTCACACTTTCAGACTTTCTCCTAATTTCTCTGTTTCTCCCATGTTAATTAGTCATACTAAACCCACAGGTATGCTTCAGACATACAGGCACATACAGTATACATCGTACATGTCTGTATTGTACAATGAACTGAACAGTGGCAGTCTAAAATATACATGTACATCTATATGTTTGTATACCTTTGTGGCATACTGTATCACTCATCAGTCATATGAGTGATGTTGGAAGGAAAGCTAATAATTGACATAAATACAGGCCTGTTATGCTCAGGTGACAAGAATTATTATTCCACTATTAATTATTTCACTTTCATACTTGTATATCTTTGGAAGTGTGTTGCTGCGATGAACAGATGTCCTTATACAACTTTCAGTAGGAAACAGGGTTTAGATTTCTCCTCTAGATCAATGTACATAAAATATGTACATGAGAATTATACATCTGTGTGAGAGAAAAAAAAAACAGGCGGTGAAGTGTATGTATTTTGCATGGATGCATATTTCAGAGAGCGGGGTACTTATTGCAGTGTAGAGGTTACAGGTTCAGCACCTGCATACGGTCATACCAGAACTTCATAAAGACTACTTTTGACTCACAGTGGTAGGAAATAAACAAAATTGAGATAGGGCCCTGTTTGGAGAGTGAGCAGAGTTACATGTATGTGTTGTTGTTGGCATGATGCTTTGGTAGGATGCATGTATTGCATGGACTTAAATATGACCATATAAAGTTGTAGACGGAACAAAATCCCATTGCAATCAAATTATCTGATAGGAAAAATAACTTCTGAACTTGTGTATGCATACCTCTGGTTTGCAAGATTTCTTAAAGATAAGGAGACATTTACTGGCATGATTTTGTTTTCTTTCTGTTCAGTAGCAATCTGCAGCTTTTGTTCTTTGTGTTCATCCAAAATTTCTTACCAAAGGTTGAAATGGAATTTAATGGCTTTCATAGTCGTGGCTTCTTTCTGCAGTTAGAATACCATTTGAAACTAGGATTAATGCAGATTTGGCCGAAAATGAGCAGCTTGCAGCACAGGTATTGTAACATATTTATTTTATTTATTTGTTTTATTTATTTTCTTAATTTATTTGATTGTGTTCAGAATTTTTCAGTTGGGCATGTTTGATGGCGGGCAAACCAGAATGTGTACTGTGGCTAGACAAAAATTGCATGCTGGAGCACAAGGTTATTTTGTCAGTAGCTTGTTATTATGACATTAAAGGGAAAGACCTTGTAAAAATGAAGTTGCCGTCAGTGAAAAGAGCATTAAAAACTGTAACTGAAAATAACTTCACTGAGTTTTTTAATTTTTTTTTTCACCAAAATAAAGAAAATTGTATGGTAAGCTTTATGAATCGTATTGATAATGTGCTGCACCAGTGACGTCACATGACTTTTCATACACCTTATCCAGCTCTGGATAAAGGTGCTGTGAAGAATACTCCTGTAATGTTTGTTGCTGTTTGAAAATGCTAATATGATATAAAATTTCTGCTCTAGGGCCATAGAAAAGTTGGTGCGACGTTACTGGTGAACCATATCATAAGTAAGGTCCATAAAACCCACCATACAATCAAAACATTTGACTTCATTTATATTGGTGAAAAAAAAATCTAAAAAATTCAATGACGGTATTTTCAGATACAGTTTTTAACAGTCTTTTTTACGAGGTCCTTCCCTTTAAGCTATCTTGGCATATACGGGGAATTTTCTCTTAGGACTGCCCTTTCAATGTGATTACTATTTACCTTTTGCAAGACTTCCTGTCATTTTAAGTGGATTTTTTGGGTATGACTCACATCTTTACTTCGTGCTGATGGCTCTTGCATCTAGATGTACAACATTTAAAAATATGTGCATCGTACTTGTACTTGTCTTTGTATTCTGGTGGTCATTAGATCTGGGCTGTGGCTAAAGTCTTATTGTTTCAGTATTCGAGGCTGTTAAATGTGCACATGTACATGTACCTGTTCATGCATATTACAAGAAACAGACAGTGTACGTGTATTGTGCATTTTACAGTGTACATGTATGTAAAAATTATTCAGCATAGATCTGCTTTATTACCGGTTACAATGATAGGTATAGAAGATCAATGGGAATTATGATGAGCAGTTAGTGATGAAGTGTGTCCTCATGAGTTCATTTGTACATATATATATTTACATGGATAGCTATGGATGAGTAGGTTTGTATTGTTTAAGTGGATGCATAGTATGTCAGTGATTTTAACTACAAATGTGTTTATAATTCTGTTAATAATTCCAATAAAATTTCTGTTCTCATGAGAGGAAGTAGTGTTTTGAAGTTGATGTTTTGTAGACAATACTGCATGTACATGTATATGGAATCGTGCTCGGAATAAACTACTGTGTAGAGTTATTTCCCCTTTAATTCTGATCCGATTTACCATTTGATTGATATTGATTTAATCACCCCAATAGGGGTTTGTGGGCTTATGCAGGGACGGAAGACAGCCGTACGCAGCAGTGGGTATTGATCTGGCCAGTGCCATAGATAGGTCAGGATGTACACCGCAACCCAGGGAAACCCAGACGCAAATACCAGGGCTGACACCTAGCATAATAACAAACACAGCAGCGGAATTGCCAGTCCAACTATTAAGCACATCAACAGATCAGAAATGTAAATACATACTGTCATCGGTTTTATACTGAGAGTAGTCTTCTGTATTGTCTTTGTATATCATCATACATACTTGTAGAAATAAAAAGAAAAGTTAATGAACCATGCAACTTTTATTTAACTAACTGTAGGCCTTTTCTGGCTGCCAGGATTGGAATGTGATGCTAGTGAACATCACCTAGCCTGAAGGGACCTAGCCTGGTGTGACCTAGTTGTGGATGCCTGTACATGTACACTGTGGGTGGGAGCTTCCCTCTTGCAAATTCCCCGCCCACTAAAGGTCAGAGGTCAAGTATGGTTGTCATTGACACAATCAAGTACATGTACATGTGCATGTAAACACACATGTAATCTGAAACGACCACAGTAGATAGTGATCAGGTACATGTACACACTGTATACAGTATGTGTGTTGGCATGGGTTCATGTCATTATGGAAACTTACAACTATGTAAAACCTGCATTGTGTTGTTGTTGCTGCATTGTGTAAATTTGTAATACATGTACCTGTGTTTATATGTAAATGTAAGGTCACATGTCACATGTGTAAGCCTACAATCATACAAATATACATATATGTACATGCCTGTTCACTTGTGATGGTTCTATGGGTGAGAATCGCCAGGGGCCCATTATAGAGGCATGAAAAAGTGTGGAGAAATTTCCGGAAGTAGTTTCATGGAAGTACTCAGTGTCAGTGCGGTTAACGAAATAGACCGTGTGATACGGTCAAATATTAGCTCCCTTTCGTGTTGTTTTCTTCGGTGTTTTGGAGGGATTTATATGCAATGATTATGCATTGAATAAAATTTTTAATTATGTCTGGAGTGGAGCTTTCATTTATTATCCTATTAGTTTTATGTCCCGAAAAGTCATCCAAGATGATTTTTAGGATGGTAATGGTAAATGACACATACCGGTCAGTACCTTGACTATCTGTGGTAGTGTATGTAGTGAAAAGATTTACATCATTTAAGATAGCCTACATGGATGTATTTAACACTTAGTAGTTAAAAATAAAAAGAATAATGTGGAAGTTAATTATCACAGCGGGTATGTCATTTGGCTTGACCCCTGTGGTTACTGGCAAAGAATTATCTGATTGGACTAGAGTAAAAACCGGAATAGAGGGGGTGTTAGTCTATCTAGATGGACTCAGGTTGTTATTTTAAAATTCTGACATTCATCACAACACAGAGTCCATTACCTGTACTCCAAAAAATCGACGCAGATCTCCGAACTTGAAGTTGATGGTACTGCTTTCAATGAGGCCCGCACTCCTGTCACGCATTTGATCTTGACCCCCTTAGGTTACTGCCCATGAATATATAACGGACAGGTACCTCGCCTGTCACATTTTAGAACCTCTACAAATTTCCTAGCAATGTACAAGTCATACTGGAAGCGTTGCTCACGGTTGGAAAACATGCAAGTTTTGTTAGTTAAGAAGGTTAAATAATGAAATTTGTTGCACAAGATATAGCATAGAGGTACAAGTGTGTGAAAATGAGGCTTTTACAGTGAGAACTGAAATGTACAAGCGTTCTTTCACAAGTGCGAAACAACGTCATATTACTTTTTATTTTTTAATCAGCTTTAGTAGGCGGTGACTTTGCCACCCATAGTAACTGAAAATCGTCGCCTGCTGGCCACTAATGAACATCCTGATATATATAATCTTTCGTTTCTTAGCAATCACATTAATGAATTACTGGGAGCATAACGTAAGAGCACATTTAACTTTATTGTATAAATAGTACAAAAAAGTACATAGGTTTTGCCTTCATGGTTTCCTAGCAAAGGTCAAGTGCAATTTTTGGCCTTTCTGTTCTCTGCATATGAGCACCTGCAGGCATTTGTTTGCTTTTGTAGAATTTTAATAAAATTATTATTAAACAAATATAGTGAAACATTTGCAGCTTTGTGGACAGCCTTAATTCTGAATTGAAAGAAATGTGTTGCCCAGCTTCATATGATTTTAAATGTTGAGTGATAGAGAAATATGTGATTTTCCGTGCATTTATTGAATTATTTCATTGATATGTCGTACTGAAGAATATTTCACTTATATGATAGTGGCCAGCATTATAGTGGGTGGAAACCGGGCAGAGTCTGGGGAAAACCAAGGGCCATCCGTAGGTTGCTGAATTTTTGGTTTAGTATACATGTATATGCTTCTTGAAAATTCCCCTTCCCCATCCTCACAAATCAAGTGTCTGATTCAAATTAGCAATTTTAACATACGAAATAACTGGTAGCTGTGATGTTGAATGATGAATCAGTAAAGTTTTTTAAATATAAATATATATAATATATATAATATAAATATAAATAAAAGCACTTTAGTTGCATGGACTCACTCTGCGGCAAAAAGACACAGTGTATATGTACATTCTAAGGACTCTTTGTCATCATGTGACTGAAAAATTGTTGAGTATGACATTAAGCCAATGCCTGTATACATACATACGTGTACATGTATGTTCAGATCCAATTTCATGCCTTTCTATTTTTATACTTACTTACATATACATCATGTTCGCTTGACAATCCATGGTCCAAGATGTCAGGGCTCAGGGGTGATGATTCTCACAAGGTATTGCAGGGAAATGTGCATATACACATGTACCTGGGTTTGGTGGTAACAGTAATCAGTGGTTGAGAGTTAAGCATATGTTAGTGGCTACGTGAACATGTAGCTAAAGGCAAATTGTGCATTAATGCTGTGTCACTTTCACTAATGGTGGAGTTAAAAGCACTTATGGGACCTATTCGTGCAATCTTATGTTCGTTGAAAATCTTGTGATGGAAAATTGGTCGCTAATTTGCCAAATGGTTCATTCCCCGCACAGTGAAAATGACAGTCATCATGTAAGTGAAAATTCTTGAGTAAGGTGTTGAATAAGAAACTAGTATGCTGTCCATGCCATCAAGTATGTTTGTTGTGGAAAATGAAGTGTTTGTTCTTTGAAAATAAGTTTCAGTTATACATATTCATAAATCTTTCGTCAGAACGTTGTAATCTGAGAGGAATGCTGAAATCCAAGGGGATTAAGTTCTGTGAAGTTCCATTAAATAACATGTACCCAGGTGTAAACACATGTGCATATGTATACTGTTTAAAGTTCTGCATTTATAAAAATACAATCTGTATATGTGGCTGTTCATACATGTAGAGTTACATGTACATTTTATAGCATGTTCACGGCATACAGTGCTTGCTCTTGGATTACTAAGTTGTCCTGCACTTGCTCAAGATCTGAGTTGGAGTTGTCATTTTAGTGTGATAAAGGTAGATGTGACTGTCTTTACAGTATTGTAATCTAGCATACTTGTCATGTGAAGTTTAACACAGGTCTGTGCACAGCTTATAATCCTGCTAAGCTGAAAGATGCATATACAAGTATATGTATGGATGAATGGCCCAGTTGTGCTTTATGACTTCAGTCAAGATAGTGGCTCCGCCAGGGCGATATGAATTATTATGCATGTACAGGTGTAAGTATCCAAATTTACCTGCTACTTTACACTCCAGTGGGTCAGTGGCACACATCAGTGTACATCATACATGTACGGTTTTATTTGAATGTACATTGTAGTATATTACCTTAATTTAAAGGCCTGTAAGTAATTTAAAAGATCAAGCTGTCTGAGGTAAATTACAATTTAATTCAATTCTTAAACTGTTTAAAATTGTGAGAGGTTATGAGCATGTGAAAATGTAATGAAGGCAATATGTCAGGTCGAGCCATCTATCCAATCCAGTGCAGGTACTTAATGATAAATCATCAAAATTGCTTTATGTGAACAAAGTAAACACAAGTCTTGATTTTACCTATACTTCTATGGAGAAAGAAGCTGTGCATGTTATTCATGTCCTTGGGAAGGTTGGGGTGTGGGAAAGAGGTACAGAGAAAAAGATTTCATTTAGTACTTTGAAGAACAATTTGCTGTTTCACAGTGAACAACCTGTCTTACCATTCTAAAATTTGGAATAATAACCTGCTTGTCTTGAACAGTACCTAACTTCAAGGCTGTTTCATATAAATATTTTATCTAACCTCTGTTTCAGGCTTGCTTCATCTCCCATTGTGCGTGGGCAGGTCTGTCAGCAACTTACGTATGGTTTTTGGTTTTCTCCTAAGTTCTGCCTGGTTTCCTCCCACCATAATGCTGGCCTTTGTCATAAAATATTCTTTAAACGCGAATCAAGTAAATAAATAAATGTAAAATCTGTTAAATGAACATATAATGGGAATACCCATCTAGGGTTTGCTGCTGCTGTATTGAAGCAATCAACCAGTGGAAAGTTCAGAAGTCATGTGCCAGTTATGATCTGCTGAATGAATCCTGAATCATGAACAAAACTCTGGTGTAGAGCGGTTTCACTAAATTAACTACAGAAAGAACAAATAATACAACTGTATACATTTTCATTCTCTAGGTTTCTGATCTTCCAAGGTACTACTGACCCCATTGTGAAAGATGTGTTAGTATGAAAATGTATGCAAGTGTATCTTTCCGTAGTGAATATATTGAACAAATCAGGTTATCCTACTTCTCTTCCTTACCTGACAGGCAGACTTTACATGTCCAGTGATATCAATACATCCATAAACATGTTTCTGGGCAAAAGATTACTATTGAGAATAAGTTTGATCCAGTAAAACATTTAAATTGGCACTTGAAGTCTTTTCAGGGAAGTGTTATTTGATGTATCTGTATGGAAAAGTATATATGTATATATTTGTGAAGCTTAGGGGTGAAATGCCCTAGTGAGATGTTCCAGTTTCCACCAGAAACAATGTGTTCAAGTGAAGCTATTTAGCAGTGTACATATTAGTTACAATGATCACTTCTTGTGGAATACTGGTATATGGGATGTCTCCCAGCAACCTGAGGATGGTCTTCGGCTATGCATGGTTTCCCCCCACCCTTATGCTGGCCGTTGTCATATAAGTGAATTATGCTTGAGTACTGCATAAAACCACAGTCAAACATATCGAAAAGCTGTATGTGATGTACATGTGTAATTTGTTGGTTGTGTTGTTTTCCAGCCAGCAAAGTGTGCACAGAGATGGTGACCATCTGCAGCAGGGTAGAGGATTGTGTCAAAAGACAAGATTAGGGCATAGTGTAAACCCTTCCTGCCTGCCTGTTTAATCAGCCAGGCAGTGGCAGAAACTGTTCTAATCATAGTCAAATTGTTGGGTGCTATCCCACAGGTTTCCATGACGATACACTGCTCTCTGCAGTGGACTCCCTAACTTTCTGTCTTGAGCACATGCAAACCCTGCGTACTGGGTGTTATAAATACATGTAGTGCTGGCTATGTGCTTGTGCTGAGGGAGTAGATGCTGGTGTCAGCTTGGTGTAGGCTGGATCAGATATACAACACATGTACCTGAACCAGTGATGAGAAAACCTTGTGGCTTTTCACCAGTAAATATGCAACATCAACTAGCACTGCTTCAGGCTTCCTTTTGGTACAACATGTAGTATCAGTTAGGTTGACAGTACATGGACCTGTATGTACTGTAGTATCAGCGACATATAGCAGATCTAGTGTATTATTCTCTGTGAAATCTGAAACATCCTTTCGAAACAAACTTGTACAAGTAGGTTTATTTTTAACTTTAATAGTCTGTCTTAAATGTGCATGTTTCTGGAGCTTTCGTCCTCAGAACTGAACATGTGTATGGCATTAAACAACCATCGGTGAAAGAAAATAAATATAGTTATATGTTGCACAGTGCAGACATGTACATGTAGATGTGAATGATGTGTGAAATTATTAATTAAGCAGGATGCACCCCTTGGTCACCTGAATGGCTGCCTAATGACAGCTCCTGTAAACTGTCTAGCCTGTACAAAAACTTCACAAGGACCTTGTCCAGAGTTGCAGGCTTTTTCCTCTTTGTGTTCTGAGAAGGTGTTGGTAATCTATAAGGGTTCAGTGTGCAGAGCTGGTATAGGGCCATAAATCTTTCTTTAAATGCTGCCTTTATTGGCCAGATAGCCTTTGCTCTACTAATAACAGATTTTTATTGTGCAGTGTGGGGTTTGCCAAGTCTGCTTTTCCTTTCCCTGCTCCCTTGCCACTTCAACCTTGATAAAGGCAGGTCATGCCCTGCCTGGCTGCCAGTGTAAACCTTAGCCTAATGCAAGGTCACTTGTAATTCATTCATGGACTTCGTCCACTGCGGACCCTGTTGTTGCTACTGTTTTACATAGATCGAACAAACCAAAAAGAAAAGCCCTTAACTGAATGTTTCATACATGTTGTATGAATACTTGTGTTTCTTGAAACAAGCACGATATAAATGCGCCATCACAAGATTTATTATTTATTTATATATTTGATTGGTATTAGTTTTTTATGCCGTATTTAAGAATATTTCACTTTTACCACGGCGACCAGCATTATGGTGGGAGGAATTGTTAATTGCAAGATGTTATTGTATTGAGTTTGATGACTAAGACCAGTATGCTGTATGGTAACACTTGTAGTGTATGTGCATGTCATTACAGCTCAGATCTGCCCCATGTATGTGTACATACATGAAGTTCATGTATTGCAGTTGTCTGGCATCATCCAACAAAGTGATTGGAGATTTTTACGAACTGTCAGTATTTCTTTAGTTGGACTTCCATCTACTGCATGTAAACACATGATGGTCATGATTGTGTTGCATGTGAAATTATTTTATATGATACATTCACGCAACTTTATGATCAGAGGCAACTTGTATTCTATGATTTACTCATTATCTTATGGTTTGTTCCCCCTGGGATTTTGGAACAGCCATGGTTTAAGGCTGTCGCAGAAAATGATAATTTAAAACATGAATAGTAAGTAGCACAATGATGTTACGACATTCTGAACACAAAGAGAGCTGAGCAGTGGGCATTTCCATACCCTTACATGTTTAAAGTTTATCTTTTTTAAGTCTTGTGCAGTAACAGGAGAAGCCAGTGGACACAATTGACATTGAAGTGAAGTCTGGAGTTCACCTTTGAGCTGGTGTGTAGGTGCATCATTCAGTAACAGCAGTACAACATGTATACTACATTACACTACACATGTATGTGAGTTTTACATTTACATGTAAATTTTAAAAAATTGAAATATATTGTTGATTCAGCTTTTTTGATTCTTCATTATAATTTACTGTATATGTATGTTCTCAGTGTACATTTCAGTTTACTTTATTCACCATTTTACCAACAGAAATCATTTATACAAAAAATAACTATCAGTAGCACAGAAAAAATAAGTATCCACAGGTTTATTGTATAAAATTATTCAGAGAAAAAGAGGGATGAAATCCCCATGTATGTCTGTAATGATGAACCAAATGAAGCATTAACATTGCTTGATGCCATCTACTTTCTACTTGAACTCTTTGATCAGGTCAGTTCATTAGGTACACTTATATTTTGATTTTGTAATCATTGATATATGTGTGACATATATTGTCACTTAACATGAATATTGTATGATCAATAATTTCCCCTGAGATCATTTTTCTGAAAGTCTAGCAGGAGATGACTCAGTTGTATGTAATTACTGTCACATGAAAAAACCTCTATTCCACATTGTGTATGATATGGGCATGGTTCTAATGAAGGTCAGTTAAATCACAACCATAGAACCAAAACATCAGCTAAGTTTTTTCCTGATATAAGAAATTTTTGGTTTAGTATAAGAGACAGTCATTGGTAATCAAATGTCTTCTTTGCCATTTTTTGAGCTAGCATGTGGTCAGTTTATAAGACAAATACAAAATATGTTGAGGTGGATCCATTTTCTGTGTTGTCTCTCATTGTGTTCTTCAAAAGAATTCAAAAACTTAATGAGCAAAAATCATATGGAATCAAATGAAATTTCACCCAATAAATTAAGTTATGATTTCTTTGATTCTATGTTGATACATAAACTGTGAATAAATTTTTCCTTTTTAAAATGACAATACTGTTGATGAATAGCTACAGATTCGGCCTGTATATGTATGTGCATGTATATTGGGCTCCAAGTGGATGTTGCTGTACTATTTGCAAGTTTTGTAGCTACAGTTGAACGTGTTTATTTTATATTGGGCATAATTGTTCATACAATATTCCTTTTACATGTACTTTCATGTGGTCTGCAGAATCATCATACAGTATTTGTTGCCAAACACTGGTATTAATCAGGTGTCATTTACACTTACCTATTGATTTCCAGTGGTTCATGATGTTGCAGGCGTACAGTATGTTATGGATTCATACCAGTGTTAATTGATTACATACGAGATTGTTGTGAGCCAAAGCTGTAGGGCTCATCCAAGTTGTTCTGCGCTGATTCTGTATATTTGTATATTGATGTGAAATAATGTAGCTAAATCGGTAGTGCATGAATATACCTGTAAAGGGACATGAGCATGATTTCTTTGGTCATCTGATTATTAAGCTTATAGTTTTTGTCGGGATTTATCCACTGCAGTTTGATTTTGGAACCTGAAGGAATCTATCTAATTTTTTTTGCACATATCATAATGAGGCTAAAGGTCAAGTTCATGGAAAGGTTACTCATGGGCTAAAAGCCTTTTCACCAAGTTTCTGACAAAACCAGTCTTTCAAATTTTTTCCGACTTGCTATTTATCATTGCTACACCAAGGCTGTGATTTGAAGAAAATCCGTCCTTAGATCAAGATCATACGGGAGTTAAAACTTTTGACGAAAAGTAGCTTTCTACAAATTTCTCAGTTTTCTGTCTTTTCCTTCAGTTTGTGTAACTGCCTTTTTATTTTGCTTTGTGACATAGAACTGAGGATTGTGCTCCACACTTATTGTAATGAGGTCAAGGTCACTCATAGGCTAAATATCTTGTCACCTTGTTTCTGAGTAACGGTTACTTCAAATTAACTAGAACTTCATAAAGGTCTAAGTCATTCAGAAATTTAAACTTTAGACGAAAAATTGCCATGTTCAAATTTCCTGTGTTTTTAATCTTGTTATTCAGAAAGTGTATATATGCATTTCTATGTAGTATAATTTTTTATTATGTCTCTACCACCATCAATCTGACATCTGTCACTCATCACCCTAGTTTGTCAACAAGATATGTCCAAAACTACTGGAACGAATTGGATCAAATTTGGTGTCAAGCTTACTTATGGGGCCATCGGTAACTGGTCAGATTTTGGTGTCCATGTGTTTACCGGGGGAGGGGTGGAGGGAGGAGACATACGTTTTGGATACAAAAAGTTTCATTGTATGATATGTACACCTTTGAGATAAATTTTGTGACGACATCGAGGTTAAGGGACATGGTCACTGAAAGGTTATTCATGTGCTAAAAATCTTGTTAGCAGATTTCTGACTAAACTGTTATTTCAAGTTTTAGGAAACATGCTTGCCTAAACATTTCCATAGAGTGTGGATATTTCTCACAGGTGGTTAATCTTGCTACATGTAAGAAATTTGATCTGATAATAAATATTCAGTTTTGTTTTGTATTTATGCAAAACTGTTATCTGAATCATTAGGAGTTGATGTTAATAAAATAGAATAAAAAATCTGCATACACATTCACAGACTTATGGAAAATTGGGGCTGCTTTGGTATTTGTCATAAGCAAACACATTTTCTAATTTAGAAGAACCTATTGGACTGTTATCACACAGTGGTTTGTGTCTAGACTGAAAATTTTACAGTGAAAGAAAATAATGAATGAAATGAACAACTGTACAGGTACATGTACTTGAAGTACAACCACAGATCAATGTGGTGTAGAACAATATCAGGACAAAACAACAGCAGAATCTATGCACTTGCCATGCAGTGTACATAATCATTTATATATAACTGGGCGCCCAGCATTATGCTGGCCAGTCGTGTGGTTTTTGTTCCTACATCCTTGTTCCACGACGATATGTTCCTATGTACGAGTTGCATTCTGCAAAGGGTCCGTGCTTTCATATTGAAATTTCCTCTTGCTCATCATCGGCCAAGTGCACATTACCAACCTGGTTCCAACCCTGGCGGACTGAAACGGAAAAGATTGTGAAGTCCCCAAAACAGTATGACCTACATGTATGTCTTCGTGTGCACACTCGACCTTTCAAATCTAGCATGACTGCGTTTACAGCAGCTTACCGAATGTTGACAAAATCAAAATATCTTAGCAAGAATTGGTGTATGCCATCAAGGACAGTATGGTGTCATAGCAAATGGCCAGAGGAGGTGCTTTTAATTCAACTCTAGCTGAAAAATTCTGGTGTTTAAATATTTCATTCTACAATGCCATGAAGATGGTGTCAGTTTTGCATGTCTTCAAGACTGTATGGTTTAGAGCTGTGCTTTGTGGAGAAAGGAACAGTTTGGAAACTTTACCAGTGAGACAATGAAATTCTTGCTTGCTGATTTGCTGTTATGTAGGTAAAGACAAGCTGAAAAGGAACAAAATTTTATTCTATTCAAATTAAATTTGCATAAATGCAGTTGTCTTTTTCCAGACACTTTGTCATTGTTTAGTATTGTGTAATATGAATGGTGTAGTTGTTGTACGTTTGCATCCACTTGGATGACAGTATGTGATTAAAATTCTACACATGGGCTAGTAATGCTGCTTTTAATGCTTGTTGAGCACATTCAGCATAAGAGTTTTCTGTGTTATGATATTGTACCAGTGTGTAAATTTATGTAAAGACCTACATTGCTTGTGAGATGTTCAAGAGTCTGAGGAATTCGGATTCCAGGATGACTTGATGACTCAAGCACAGTGTCCTGTTAACTTGGGCAGATATATAGTGGGGCTAATCCCTTATCAGGTACAGAATCCCTTCTGGTCCCTGTCCTGTCAAGCGGCCATTGAACAGGCACACTGCGTCTTAACATCTTTATTTTCATATTCTGACTGTAATCCTTGTCTCACTGCTTGTAATTGATGTCTCTGCTGCCACCATGTTTAGCACTAAAGCCGTCTGTTCATTTGCAGGTGACTCATGGGTATTGTTTTCACTGAGTCCATTATAATGGGGCTGTGTATTGTGTATCACTACTGTAGTGCTCTTTCATACAAACACACGAAACACAAACTACAGGTGCACATGTGGCATTTAGATGAAGAAAGAGTTACCATGTACTTTGAATGGTTATACAGTAATGCGTGCTAATGCATGGTGATCTGTTGAAATCCTGTACACAGGTGGGTTACATTGTACATCTTGATGGTTTGACAAGTAGGTTTTCTTCAGTTTTACCAGTCCTTTACCACTGACGTGCACATTCGCTTGATCAGTTTGCTCTTACATGCACATCTTTATTACACCTCTTCCTTCATTATAGCGGGCTCTATTACAATACAAAGTAACCTGCTTGAATATCACAGTACCACAAATGTGCCCTCCCCCCAAGATTCTCCTTCAGGATGCTGTTGCTGCTGCACACATCTGTATCTACTTTTGAAAATGTTAAGTGAAAAGTAAACTAAAAACTTCAGACGGTTTACCTCTAGAGGTTGCACACAGAGGTGTGGTTAACATATCATTACTGAGTGGAAGCCATGACATTATGCTGATTTGGCTTATCGTTTATATCTAGTAGAACACTAGGGTTCCTATGTATGTATATATGTCACATGCTGTCAGTTTCAAGCAAACTTCATACAGTGAGCTCACTTATAACAGTCAGACTTCTCTCCCAACAGCAGCATATACATGTACTTACATGCAGGTGTACGTATTTGTACAACTGTTTCTAAACTCATTTACTATATATTATCAAATTACGATTGACATATATATATTCAAAGTGTAGCTGGTACATTAATGAACACCTTGCTGAATAAAGAAGCTGAGGAAATGAAGTATATCAAGGCTGATGTATGAACAGGTAATTACAAATAGGTGATCAGCAGGACCAAGAAGTATGCTGCCTCACCACCCCTTGCGTAGCTAAGTACATGTGTAATAATGGTGTCTTTACAGTAGGGTCATAAATACGAAGCTTTGAGAAAGCAAGGTGTCCAACTCAGCTTCTGCATTATTTATACTGCTCTGAGGTATTACATGCATGGCATACATTTACATGTCCTGTCCTCAAAGTTTCACAGTTACATGCGGCGAAAACAGTACATGTAATGGAAGTACATGTAATTATGAATTTGTATCATCACATTACAAGATAAAATCAATTACAAACCATAATGTCGCAATTAAGACCAATGTGACTGACATCCCGACTTGGACAGCGTCCGAAATCATCGTTTTTGAATCACTTGACAGCTAACATTGAAAACTGCACAGCTCTTCCCAAGATCATCATCACTATGATTTCTTATGGTTCCTTCTGTTCCTTTGTATGAAACCAAACTCCTAAACCAAATATCAGCTAGGCTTTTAATGTACATATTCCTTTAATGTATATCTTCTTAGATTTATTCCAAATGTTCTCAAGTTCATATTTTGCAAATGATGCTGTGTGAGGCTGACTCATCCTCAGAATGGTGGATAGTGAAGTTTTGTTTTGTTGTTGATGCACTAGGTGCATTTTTGTTAACAGCAGTGTTGTAGTCTTTGTTATTCCTATGTAAATAAAGAGGTGATATGAAGTCAGAAGTACTTCAGGATTAAAGGAAACACGTCATCAAAGCGTACACTTGTGACACGTTCAGGACAGCACACTTGAAAAGACCGAGTTCCAGGTTCATAAATGGAAGAGCACAGATCTTTATGTCTGAAAGCCAGGCTGGAAAAAATGAAGCAGATCTCAGGTTGAAGCCTTGATTACTTTTGCCTGAAGCAGTGTCCTTGAGGACACAAGATTTGGATCTCGCTGTCACTGGTGTGTCAAAGGCTTTAAATCAGGAGATTTGTCAGTTACCTGGTGTCACATTGTCTTAGATTTATTTGATGTTTTGTGCCATACTAAAAAATCAAATGGTCTTAGACACGAGTCAAATAAACAGTTAAATGTACTTGTACATGTGATACATCAAGGTACATGCACCCTTTAAGTCACTGTAATAGTGTGTGGTTTGTACATATATGCATGTACAATTCCTTGGTGATCACAAATTGGATATTGTACATGTATATACTAAGAGATTAGCCAGTTGGGTTTACCATTTACTTGCTTAGTTAATTATATAGTTAGCAGGATGATATTTAATATCAGAGATGAATTCCTGGTGTAGGCAATAGCCATGGTATTATTGATAAAGGGCTCTGATGGATGGGTTGACTTGCATACACCTGTACACTGGCTTGTAATTTTTATTAGAGATGAGTTAATGCAGATGTAGATACCATTATTCTTCCCCTCACAGTATTTCAGGAAGGTGGAGGTAATTGGGTAGTTCGTTTTCTGACTAGAAGGCAGTACAGGTACTGTGGAATTCAGCCTATGAATTCTCCAAAGATTTCCTGGTCTCATTGGGTGGAATAATTGCACATATACAGGTAGGGCTGGCATTTGTGTGACCCTGACTAGATGATAATTATTTGTGGGTGATTATTACAGGGTCATTGATCAGCAGTGTTCAGATACACCTGCTTTGATGTGGCCTTTCTCATCAGAGGTATTGTACTGTCTTCCCTGATTATGTAAGCAGGCCTCACATGGTGGTAGAATTTGACATTAGCTGGACCAAGTTTCCAGTTTGTTAACTGTGGCTAATTTATTCAGCGTGGATGTACATGTACTTGGATGGGCTCATAGTGTACAGGTATTAAATGCTGTATACAATCGGCCATAAAGGCTTTTGCATATTAGTGGTATATTCCTGAAATGGTACATAAATGTATCTGCCCTGTACACCCCTCAAAACATGGTTTCAGTTAAAAATTGTATAAATGTACACGATCCCTTATGACTGGGTTGTTTTCGAAGCCATTGATCGTTACTACTAAGCTCTCCTTGACCGATGAGATCACATGCTTTCCAACTATGCACAAATTGGCTGCCACCATACAAGTGAAATTAATGTGCTTGTATTCTTATTGTACAGGCCAAAACACCCATTGTGAGTCAAATAAGTCTAGAATTTGAGAGACAGGGAGAGAAGTATGACACACACTTGAAACCACCAGGCCAGTTGGTGTATAAATGCTGATGTGATGCTCTGAGTGGCATGACATCTTTATCATTTGTAGGAAGATCCAGTGTGCCTGCACACAGACTGGATATGTGTTTGATCAGCTGATGGGAGGCAGCCTAGGTCTCAGGCACCCAGGCAATCCCTCACCAGGGAGAACATCATATTGTATTACTGTGTATATCACTGCATGAATTGTTACCATGGTTTAACACTAGAATGAAAGATGATCATTGTCATTTTACATACATTTATTATATAAGACAATGTCTTGACTCAGTTGTTTGCAGTTATATCCTTTGACCAGTTACTCAGGCTTGATGACAGGCTAGCATATGACATAGCAGCACAAGGGAAGGACGGGCCTCTGCCAGTTGTATATGTGTATACCTGAGGCCTGTATGGTTGGAGGAAGCTGCCGTCCAGAGCTATATACACCTAGACGCTGTCAGCTATTAATAGCTGCGGGAAACCATGCGCTCAGCATAAAGCCTGAAATATAGGAGTTGCTATGTTATTTTAGTATGGCCTATCTTCTTGGGCATATTGCCTGATTGTGAGACCAGAGCAGAGAAACTTTCTCCGGCACACTCCCTGTGCTAGCTAAAGCAGACACCTCATACTGCATAGTGCACACAACACATATTGAACAGTGCTCACTCATGGTAATATATAGCCCTGTGCGCAACAGTAGCACCATATGTTGTGTTGGGACGTTATAGATGCTACATGTGCATGAACAAGGACACTGATGTATAAGTGTAAACCTGTACATGTAGATGTAATCACCGTTTCTGACACTTTTCAGTGTACATTTATACTGTAGGTAACCAGTGATAACTAGTAAAGGGCAGTAACTCTTGATGCTTGTACAATATTAATACATGCAATGTTGCATTGTGACCACTCATTTAATGAATTCACCAGTTGGCATCTCAGCAAATAATCAGAATGATCCATGTAATAGTATGTGCACTGCATGTGTACAGGTATAATTATAACAAATTTCGCTGATTCCATGTCTGCACTGCAGATATACTCTAAACTCTATATACTATAAACGAGAGTATATTTTAGCTTGACTACTTTCAACGAACACTAATTTACACTTTCATGAAGCTTGGTGCAGAGATGTTCCTGTGTTGAAGAGTACTTCATTAGTTGATTTCATTTAGAGAGGAAGATTCTTGTTGGAAATTCATGGAAAGTGGCCAAGAGAGTGTTATATATACCTTGGATATGAAAAGAATTGTCTCCAATAATCTGGATCTCTGTCCCTTGATTAGAAGGATGCAAAATGTATTAACAAGTTATTAGGGAGTCTTTCTGGCTAAAGCTATACGTGCTCATGAACAATACTGCAGAGGTATGTCTCATGTATGAAATGCATACACATGTTGAATCTGAATGATAGAAAGTATATTCCAGCCATGTGCAATATGAGTATGACAGAGTAGAAGATCCCGCAGTATAATTATATATTTATGGATTAGGTGTATATGCTGTAAGAAGTGGCCAACCCATAAACCTGACCACCCTCATGGAAGTGAAAAGTTCAAGAGTATGGGTGTTGAAACTGAACTAATAAATACATACAAGTAAAAAGTGGCCGTACACTTACAGGTACGTGTATGATTTGTAATAATTGTTTAAACCTTTCCTGGGTTGTTAACAACGGAATCTATGTACATTGTCCATTGAGACACATGTGGCATCTACATGTAAATGTTTACAGTTTGGTTGTATGAAAGTAGCTTGAGAGAGCCTGTCACCTGACCCAAACTCTCTGCTCTTTGTCCATCACAATTCCATAAACTCTCTATTACTGGTATCTCCATGGACAATTCATCAAATGTACATGTTATTATTCTTAAGTTGGTTTTATTACCTTTGCGAGCTTTGATGTTTGATGTAAGGTATATATATACCTGCACATGTAGGAGTGCTCCGATCACATAAAATGATGGATGTCTGTCCAAATGATGGGAAATATTGCTGTAATGTCTTCAAATGGTATTGATTATTCAGATCGTGTGATTCGGCAGGATTTGAGTTGGCTCCTCATTGATTACTGCTGACGCTACTCCATCAAAACGCAACTGTGCAGCAGCATGGTTACGTAAATAATGCTTCAATAAAAGAGAGACTGTGATAAGGAGAAGGTCACCATGTTAGCCCGCTGCAGACCCGGCTGTCCATTAATGGGATTATGCATGAATGCCTCTGATGTATGGGCACTGTGTAAGGCAAGCAGAAAAGATAAACCATAAAAACATTGATTTAATTCATTTTAGGATTAGGTGAAGAGGTTATTCTGTCACAAATAAATGTAGTTTACATGATGTAATTCATTTGAAAAGTATTGGAAGTATAAAAAGATATAATGCAACAACAATGAGCATTTGGAATTATGCAGCCTATAGTTACATGTATGTTAAAATGTGGACGAAGTTCTTTGCACAACAGATAAAGTATAACTAGAGTTTTTAGTAAATACTGTTACAGAAAACATACATAAAAGACACAAGTTTTTTGTATATGCTAGGAAAGAATAGAGCTGTGTAATACAGGTAATGTAGGTAGATATATGTATGTATGTACAGACTGAGGGGTTCTCTTCTAGTGCAGTGTTAATAATTTATCGGATAGCCCAAAGAAATGACAGCAAGATGTGAACTGTCGGCTGGTTTGTGTGGAGCTGGGGCAAGAGACTTTTTTTTTTAACCATCAGATGAAGATTTAGTCCTTATTTTTTGAGGAATTGAAGTGGAAATCGAATCTAAAAACCAATGCAGACGGCTGTCTGTTGCCTGGCTGAGCACTGCTAGTAGCAATGTTTGCCAACCTCCATCACTCTGTATTTAAAGTGGCTGGCATTCCTAGGATCTGGCCAACTCATTGGTGGAGAATTATCAGCCTGCTATTTTCTTCTCATTGATAACTTTTTCAGCCCCCTGGACTGATTCTTTGCCTGGTGCATTGACCTGACTCCCAACTCCTCCCTGCTCACGCATCTCTGCCATCAAGTGTGATGCCAGTGCCTTTATATCCTCTATGTACGTGCAGATTTACTGGCCAGGGATCTTGTTCCTAATCTCAGCTTCCTGTGCATGTCATGGGTCAAATGAAAAGTTACTCTGTACATGTACAGTATGTACAGGTACACAATTTGAACCAGAATTATGCTGAGTTAGTGGATTTATCTTGTGTGAAGGTTATGAATTCTTATGATCATGATTAATGTTTATCAGAATTACTTGTAAACTACTTGTATTACTAAATACATGTATCTTAAAGAGACATGGTCACATAAAATCTGGAGTTTTAAACAAATGCTGATTGTGACGTCTTAATGAGGTTTTGAAGTTTGTACATAAACTAAGTCAGTCGTGTTGAAATTAAAAATATTCATTGACTATTCAAATTCAACTCAAAGAGGGCAGGTCGTTTTGCCTCATTAATATTCAACAGAAAGGACATCTGCAGGCATTCGGGATCGGTTGATATTGGCTACATGAACTCGGGTAATTTCGAATTTTGATACACACAGATATATGTAGAGGATACTATGAGTTAGAACGACTGTCTCGTCATCATACAACACCGCCACAACAACAGCAACATTTGTACCCACCTGTCAAGCAGTAGTTTTGGGATAACTGGCCAGCAATTACAACTCTAGATTCATTTACTAACCAAGTGAACTCTCTTTTACGCCTCTTTTTGGCCGATCCTGTTCCGAGAGAGCTGGAACTCCGTCTTTTATGCGTGTCATCAGCCATGTTTGTTTACATGTGAAGTTTACAGAGGGATGCACGCATGCTCCATTTCCACAATATTATCAAACCCTCATTTAAATATTCGTGCAGACTTTTGAGTTTTCAATTTTTGTTGTTGTTGTTGTTATTTTTAAACATTCACTGAACGTACATGTGGGCTTAACGAAAAGCTTGTAGCTTTTACTTCTTGAGAAAAATGCCTAATAGTCACATCATTCTGTAGAAACGCGAAAATACCTGCTATCTGGGTGATCATGCCCCTTTAATTAATGTAATTACTAATGGATAGTCGTCGCAGAGTGGTGAAGATGCTGGAATTTTAAAGGCTTGGAGAGATGAGGCTCACTCTTGAAAGGGAAACAAGGTGTTGTTCTCATTGTTTAGGTGTCCTTGGATAACAAAAATAGCACTTGTGTTGCAGTGGTGTGATAGGTGGACAGTTGTTTTATCCAGGTATCCTTCATTCATAAAGCTGACTGCCAGTGCATACAGTACAAGAAAAATTTAAGCAGAACATAAGGCAATGCTCAATCAGTAAAGGTAATTAATGACCCAGTAACCAGTGTGACCTTGCCTGAGACATGTCTGGTCATTGCTTGCTGGGTGCCCGAATCTATAGTACACATTGTGTAACCATAATCACAACATCAGTATGCTAATGTGAACACAAACTTAAGTATGCATTAACTTGAACTGCCTTTTGTACAAATGTCTATGGAATGTAACAACAAACAACACCAGTAGTGTAACTATAAAGCAGGTGATTAAATACTCAAGAAAAAGTGTAACATTCTGAGAATGAGTCACTTGGTATGCCGAGTGCTCTGTGGATTTATTTCAAGGTTTGTTTGGGAGGTGAACAATTAGAAAAATGTAAATTACAGCACCAAAAGTGATATGAATTTTATGACATTTATTTGCCCATAAAAATGCTCTTGTTTGGTTGAAATTTTAGGCCAATGACTATATTCGTCAATTGCTTTATTTTGTTTATTTACATATGTACATGTGTTGTCACTCATGAAATGGGTAGTGGTCATATACTGTTCACTATATTAAAGTGGTTGCGTAGTCTTCATGTTGCTATAGTCCAGCTGAAAGGGGATGATGTTCATGTAGAATCTATATGTATGTACACAGTTGTGGGTAAATAGGCTGCCTTGAAACACTGAGTTAAGATGTGTGAAACTTCTTGCAAAATTGTAATATGCTTATTTAATTTCTTTTTCCAGATACCCCAAACACAGAACAGCAGAGTTTGTTTATCAAAAAGCTGCAACAATGTTGTGTTGTGTTCGATTTTATGGACCCAGTGTCAGATCTCAAGAGCAAAGAAATAAAGCGGGCAAGTTTGAATGAATTGGTTGACTACATCACAGCCACGAGGGGGGTATTAACAGAGCCCACATATCCAGAAGTTGTGCGCATGGTAAGTACTTACGTGGCACACCCACTGCTGGGCAAACAAATTTTGTGAATCAAACATACAGGTAATGGGGTAGTCAACATCTACGGGCAGACTACCAAACCATGTACATGTAGTTCAACATGACACGTCTTGATCTGATTTTGCACAGGCCAGCATATTTTTCTGTGCCACAAATTTTTGGATTTTTATGACGCACATTCCTACGCTTCATGAAGGAGATGAGATCTGATGTATTTCACCTATAAAATTGCATTTTGCAATCGTCACATTTTGTTTGATATTAATTGATTTTTCCACCTTATAGGGCACCTTAAGTGTTGTGAAGTCCTGTTAATTTCTTTCCTGAAAGTATCATTTTAAGATCTCTATGTTTTTCTGCAAGAGCAGTTTTACATAAGACCAATGCTCAGGTGAAATACAGTAATAGATGTACCGGGAAATAGAAACATTAAAAAAAAAAGAAAAAGAAAATATTTATGTGGACTTTCAGTAACCAGTCACGGTATAAATAACAGTGTATTTTTTAACTTGTTGATATTTTATATGCATAAGTGTCAAGGGCAATTAGTGCGCATTTGTCACATTGAACTGAGATTTTGTCTATGATTGAAAAACTTCCACAGCATTAGGCAGATCTGATATTCATTTGTTAGTCTTTTAAGATACATGGCCTGGCTCCAGTTTGGCGTATCTGTTTTTTATCCAAATGTTTACAATATGTGTAAATTTTATTTGTTTGAATTAACACATGGGTCCTTCTTGACTGAGTGAGGTTAGCGCGCTGGCATGGAAAAATGACCCAAGAGTCTCTCACCAATGCGGTCACTCTGAGTGCAAGCCCAGCTCATGCTGGCTTCCTCACGGGCATATGTGGGAAGTAAAAAAGAATCAAATAAATAAATTAACGCACATTTTGGGTAATTAAGGGAATTCTGTGTTGTCCAGAAATAAGCTGCAGTATATGTGTCCAAGTTGTGTGATTCTGTCACACATAAACCAAGGTCTGAAGCAGTGCTATTTATTTAGTGGTGTATGGTGGATATAGGAGAGGCTATTGACTACTTCATTATGTACCGTATATGCTTGTGGGTGGGTGGGAGTTTTCTGCAAATAGAACCTCAGACCATAATGTAATTACAGAACAGAATCTCCAAGGCTCATCCAATCAATCAGCCAATCAGCTGTGGGGCACACTCGTGTTTAATGGAGGCTATGTTAAATGCTGTTCTCACGACCATCTCTGTGTTTCTGTGGTTAATAAGAGGCTGCCATTTGGCCCTGCTGACAGGCTAAACCTTGCTGCCAAGAGCTCTCCTAGCTATTGTGCTGGGATGAGGGGTAGTGCCCTTGTCTGCATCAGTAACCCAGCCCAAGGCTTATAAATGCTAGGTGAGCGAGCATCCATCACTCACTCCTCCTTACTTCTCCACCCAGACAACACTACATGTATGGTACACCTTGAGTGCTTATCAGTTATACAGATTTATCAAGCTGACTGTACCACTGCATATACAGTCTACATGTACATGTATCCAATACAGATAAGCACAGCATGCTGAACCTCTTTATTGTGCTAACACGGCTAACTAGGTTTCGTTCTGTGAGGTGCATGTACATGTATTTCTTTTATGACGATTTTATTCTGTAAGAGTGTTACTCCACAACATTTTAGTTGTCCCCTCATTAACATCATTTGGCTACTATGGGCCATATTTTGCTATACAGATCAAATGATATTCACATTGTACTGACTGTATCTTTGACAGTTATCTCCCATGGAAGCCCTCTAATGTATGTGTATCCAGATTTTGTCTGTAAAGTAATCTGTGTCCCTAAATGACAACAAACTTCCAATCAAACATAACAGAGAAAATTATAACTTTGTTATAATGTCACAAATATTGTACATTGTTTTGGGACAAGTAGTTTATAGGGATAGGTCAGTCACCCAGTGATATTCTCATAAGGTTAAATAGCCCAAAGAATGGAGCAGTATTTGTTAAACTACAAGTTTTCTTCTTGTTAAACTGTTTCAGTTATGGATTACACCCACATCTGTATCATTTGACTGGCAATTTACATGTAGATGTGTTTTAATATCAGATCCATGATATTTGTTAATGGCTAAGAAAGAAAGTGGTTTCACTGGTTAAGAACAAGGAATTGTGTTGGTATCTTCTATTTTTTCACAAAGTTAATTGGCATCAACACAAGTCAAAATGCTCAATGAAAAAATGAAACAAGAGAACTGAAATCTGTAAATTTGTACAGTATTTAATGTCAGATGTTTGTAGGTATATTATACAGTATTGTCCTTGGTACATTTGCATGTTCTTTTCCATATGATTTTCTCTTAGATCAAAAGCTTTTCTGGATACCATTTGTGTATCATTTGTATACATACATATGGCTTGGGGGCTTGTGGTGAAACACAAAGCTTCTGATTCTGGAACAATGCAGCTAGCTGTAATGCTGAGTACTTGTAGATATATACATCTAAGCCTGCATATGTGAAAGGGGTCTACAAACTGGGCCGATCTGATCCAGAAAATCAATTTGATGAAAGACTGATTACATGTGCAAGTAACCAGAGTTGAATGCAATGATCATCCTGTCTGAGCAGGGTTCCATGTGTGTGAACCTTAGTTAATGAATGTAGACAATTATCAGCCACAATAATGAGCATGGAATCACAACTATTTATTCTATCTAGAGTAATTTGTTTGACTGTATGACAGTCATGGCTTGCTGTGACGAGTGGCCTGTTCCCATATCTTTGAAGGGGTGATCTCCCTTGAGATAAATGCAACCTTCAGGATGTACAAAGCATAAACATTAACATACATCTAAACATAATCTGAGTTAGTTTTGCCACTGTTTTTATAGCTGAAAGAAATTGTACTTTATTTTGTGTCCCCATTTTAATGTTTTTAGATGTTTTTGTGATGTCAGAGCTGTATTCATGATATGTCTTGGCAGACCTCCGAATAAGTGGCTCCCATCCTATAAAAGTGACATCCAATAATATAAAAATCCCAGAATATTGCCTTATACAAAGATCAAATGAACAAAATAAGAAGTTTAGAAGTTCGTCGTGTACAAATTCTTTAAATATTCCTATGCCAAAACTTACAGTCCAATACACGTAAATCAAAATCTGTGGGTTTCTCCAAAACCAGATGCTTCATTATCCTCCAAACTACTATATATATATATATATATGTATGCATCACCAAACTATCAAGTCATGACATCAAGAATGCTCTATCCTCTGATACTGATAAAAAATCACCATGTCACCACAGATTTAAAAAATGTTTTCTTGCTGAGTTTGGACAAGCCAAATATCAGTCATCAGTGTTCACAATTCATCTGACTATCCTGCAGAGATAAGGCCGCATGTGAATAAGCATTATTTTGATGTGAACTTATTGGTCAAGTGTTCATTATCTGAAATGAATTCATGCCTTAGATGAAAGACCCACCCTTAACATCCCCTTTTTAGCTTTGAATATAGAATTTTTCATTGTATAAAGTATGAGTGATTAATTGTATTTGTGAAAAGGATGATACATTTCATTGTACACAAAATGTATGATGAACGTTTCTTTGTATTGATAATGTCAAGTCTCCCTGAAGAAGTTATTAGAACCGTCTTCATAAAGCTTCATTTGTCTCTGGTATACGTGTAGGTCATTGGACAAACAGGTGGGTGTCCAGGTTTATCAGAACACTGATAATGAGGTGGTCATATGCACAATTCTTCATGCAGTCACCACATACAAAACAAAACTATTTTCACTTTACTAGCAGAAGGCCAAATCTGGAATTAGCAGGCTGAAGACAGAAGGTGTTGGGTCAGACCTATGCATTGTTGAGATACGGCCAACACAGCCATGCTCTCAGCACTTGACCAGATGTACATGTATTATTAGCTGGTCCTGTGCATGCAATGAACGTACATGTGTGTAGATGCAGGAAAGTGCTGGTTGTGCAGTGCAGATGGTACACCACAGTGCTCCATTCGTTTGTAAGTGTGTATTCGTGCAAGGTCTGGTGGCAGAAGTTAAATTTACAAGGAAGTTTTGCATATAGTACGTTACCGGTTTATTTATTATTTGGTTGTTGTTAAATGTCATTTATGTCACGCCAAATGCCGTGTACTTATTCATTGATACCAGTGGAAAAAATCTAGAGTGCATCGTTTAAACCACAAGCTAGTGGCAAATCACTGACAAATTTTCCCATGTCACATGTGCACCATTTTGGTGGAAATCAAGTGGTCTTCAATGAAGGTTAGATTGTGCAAATGGTCACCTGAGCAGTGTTGACTGCTTGTTGACACTAAGACCCAGTGAACAATGGGCGCAGGGAAATCCACAAATTCCCTACCTAAGGAGGGGATTGAACATGTACCTTGAGTGTCCTGGTGATGGAGAGACAAGCCTGTCAATAGTTCTTCTGCCACCCACCAACTCACCTTTTGCATTTACATAGTGGGGTGCAGCTCAGTGGTAAGATGTGCGACTTCCTATAGGTATCAGTCTTGTTCATTCATTCCATTGGCTGGCACAAAAAGGTTGGGGTTAGTCTTGGTGTTGGTCAGGAAATGTCCAGATTCCTGCCTGTAATTGTTCCTGCAGTCTGGTTTAGGTCTCCTCTGGGACTGTTCCCACAGTCTCACCTTTGTTGAAGAGCGTGGCTTTCACTTTTAAGTCTGTGTGACACATGTGGAACATTCACTAAGCCCAGTAATTTGCCCGGGGTTGATGATTTACCCTGGGCACATTGGGTCCATCCTCCAATAGAAGTGACTGTCATTGTACATTTGAATGGCATTCAACATCAACGAATTTAATAAAATAAATATGTTGTTGTACAAATGTACAGCTTGGTTGTTCATTCTGGTTACTGCTGTTGAAGGCTGTAGTTTCATGGAATACTTATTTTGGTTGTTGTCATGGTATGGTTTCCTACATGAGCAAGGAATTCTCCATATTTTATAGTTTTGTTGGAAGATAACCACAAGTGTTACCAAGAAGGTCTGAGATTGCTAGCAAATATTAAGAGTCATGTTGAGGTCACAAGAAAGCCAATCCAGTCTGTTGTTGGACTAGTGTTTGGACAGGCTTTATGAGAAGGCCTGGGCGGACAGTGATTTGACCATTTGTCACTGTTATGGGACTGGGCAAATGATGGGCTAGCTGTATTGATGGGACGGTTAATAGCACTGGTACAACATTACCCATTTACTCTGATGGCGAGTTGATCAAATGGTAACTTGCCATCACTGACATGACTGAGGTTGATGGATTTATCTAGTTTAGTGGGCTAAGTGGGTTAGTATCACGATTGAAGATCCCACTTCAGGGGGGACACACATGGTCACAATATTGTTACTAAACATTGACGTATAGTATCATGGAATGCTGATCTGAATATCAATTTACTTTCAGTGATAGGTTAAAACATGCATAGTATATATGTGCACCATGTAAATATGCATACATAACACATATGCTTTAAAAAAAAATAAGTTACTGTATGCACATTGTATGTGTGTGTCAGGTAGTCAACATACCAAGTGATGTTCATAAAATTAAGTGGATGTTAAATTTAATTCTGTCAGCCTTTCTACATTTGCTTACTGTGACCATGGGTGGAATAAGCCACTGGACTTAATAACTCCACTGTATTTTGTTCTTTGTCTTTTTTCAGATTGCATGTAATATATTTCGGTCACTTCCACCTAATGATAACCCTGACTTTGATCCAGAGGAGGATGACCCAACGCTGGAGGCCTCATGGCCACATTTACAGGTCAGTCCTGTCACACCTTCACCACTACTGGTGTCTAGAATGTGTGTGGACTTGGAGTAAGCAGAATAGGACACAAATTACCCCCTATCATGAGAGTGTATATGCAACCTTGTATTCCAGATTTTGGGCTTGTCATTCTGGTGACTCAGATTGTCTTAAAGCAGGTGATAAAATGCTTTATGTACTTTGTAAATTTGTGTCTGGGATGTGTGTGTGTTCTGTTTGATGCACTTGGTTCATTCTTGATGGAGTGTGATTTTTGAGGTTGGATGAAGATGGATGTACATATATGTACATGTATACTCCACTCTTGTACACTTCCTGCACATGAACATGTTCCAAGGATTCCCAGATCAGTTACTAGCTGTTGTTTACCATGTACCGTTGCAAGGAGCCTGTGGCAGTATACATCTCTGTTTACTGTTGTATTGTTTTGTGAAACAAGTCTTAGACATATATTTATCTGTTATAATGTAGAGACATTTGTATCATCTATCAATGCATAGAAAAGTGCAGCTCACGCTCTCTTACTCTCCAGTGATACATGGGAAGGTCTGCCAGCAAGTTGCAGATGGCTGTGGGTTCCGCAGGGCTCTGCATGGTTTCCCTCCACCATAATGCTGGCTGCCGTTGTACAAGTGAAATATTATGCAGTACAGTATTAAACGCCATTCAAAGAAATTAATAAATAAATCAGCCAATAAACGAAGCACTGAGAGGTGAGATTTTGAATGCCCACCGTTCCTTCAAATGTCATGGTTCTATTTTCTGCTTTTTTTTTTTTTTTCAGCTTGTTTATGAATTTTTCCTGAGGTTTTTAGAATCACCTGATTTTCAGCCCAGCCTGTCAAAAAAATACATAGACCAGAAGTTTGTCCTTCAGGTAAGTTGGTTCTTAGTTGTAGATGTATCTGTTAACAGTTGGTTGCACGTGCTTTTTCATGTTTGTGGTCTAGATGACAAGGGGGGATCTGTTTCTCATCCCTGTGTATTATCATACCACGGCCATCCCACTCCAGCCCCACCACTGTAAACATATACAGCAGAAAAAATTAAACGAAAGAAAATTTACATTGCTATTCTGGTTGTTAGATGTATGATTTGGGCTGGTTGACCAGCCTTGACAACAGCTGACTGATTTTGACAAACTGCATATTAAGGGAATTAAACCCTATTTTCTCAACTGACCAAACCACACTGGGTGTTTATTGGTTAATTAACTCTCTACTGTGCCTTCATGTCTGTGAGGACATTTATCTGTGCAGTGGTGGCAATGTTAAATCAGCGGTGCAGGTAGTTATCAGGCGTGAGAATACCTGTGTGAAGAATGGTCCGTAAGCGGATATTATATGTCAGTCCTGATGAAAGCTGATGACATCAGAGGGAAGTGAGTTGCAGGCCCTTGGACAAACCACCAGAATGACCCAGGTTCACTGGGGCACCTGTTTCAGTATTGATTCTGCCAGCAAGCCATACACCAGCTTTCTTTGTATTTTTGTGAAGAATTTCAAGTCTAGGAAGGTTGATTATATCAGATAGACTCTACAGTGGTGGGCCAACTGAACAAATGTACTGGACAGACAGGCTGGGCGTTCTTTCTGGGGCAGCTCATGCCCTGTAGATCTCGGCACAGGGGATGCATTGAGCAAGAAAACAGACTGTAATTGCTAGTAATTAACTGTTAGGCCCTGTATGAAAATTAGGCCTACAGGATAACTTATTCCTGGGGGGCATCTAAGCAGGAAATCAGAGTAACGAATGGTTCTGACAGGGTTTGTCTGCTCAGTGAATTAGCCTAGCTGATGGCTGCCTGGATGCCTGTCTTGTTGGCAGAGAGCTGTTACTCTCCAACCGCAGCAGTAGTGTTCTGTGCTTGCGCTTTAACAGAGCGCACAGACATCAGGAAGGCAGCAAGATCAACCTAGTCTCAAATGGTCCACTTAAAAATAATGCCCAAGATTTATTTAACTCTTGGTGTTAGACTAATGTATATGTTCAAACAGTAGTGTGTCCATTTTGGCCACAAGTGTGCTCCTGGTGTTTCAACTTTCAGCCACCTACCTGTCAGTGTAAAAGCTTTCATAGCCAATAGTGTTGTTAACAAAGTACATGTAACTAAAGTCCGTGTTGCCTATATTTTAGCTCTGTTCGTAGCCTTGTGTGACAGTGTTGTTATTAATGTCCACAGACGGGCTCTCTGGATAATCAGTTAGACTGTCAGCTCCGTTCACTCCCTAGCCTTAACGTGGCCTGCGGTGAGCTAACACTGGAGAGTCCCTACATATTACCACTAACCATATTAGCTTCCTCGTGGTCAAGCCTGATCAAGAGACATTCACCCAAAGGCGTCCTGCAAAGGTTGCTGACATAGGCATGATATAGCCACATGCACACAGTACAGCTCAAGCACATATATGTAATTATGTAACATATTCATTGTCTTCATCTATACTTTATTTTGCTTTATTGAACAGCACCAGTTACAAATAACATGTGTGCGTCCATTGCCAGCAGGCATCAAGCCCAGCTTTGGTGTTGTCCAGGCATCTATAACTGAGCAATATTAGCCCAGTGAATAACGTGTCAGTATTTCCACATTCAAGTGTTGTATAAATCTGTTTTCTTTCAGAAGTACCTGGTACATGTATTTTTGAAAACTGTTAAGTTCTATGTTAACTGTAGATAATTTATTATATTACTACCACCTATACATGTTTAAGTGATTTTCCAGTATTTGCCTTCATAACAGATATTTCAGTTCATCACCCTGTTTCTAGCACCTAAAGATCATGTAGAGGACAAAACTATACAGTGCTATACAATTGCTCTCCTTAATAATCCATGCGTGTACACAGGCTGTTGTTGAGAAGTTCTAATAGTGGAGGTTTTGGTTACCTGAGTTTCCTGTATGTTGACCTGTGCAAACATAACTTGTACAGACTTGATTGCCACGAACCTCTGCAGTTAAGGGGCTTCAGAGTCAGAGCCAAGGAGATGCAGTTTATTGGAAACCATGTGTTCTGTACCTGGCCCTCGGCTTGCTGACCCACACTTTATTGAAGTTGTCTGCTGTGGATAAACTTGAATGGTTTCTCCATGACGACCGCCACATGTATGGATTCTACTTTTCCTCAAGCTGTGATGGTCGAAATGTATTCCACTTGCTTGTAAACACAGAGATGGTTTTATGCTCTAGAGTTTAAATCTTGCAGGGGCAAGATTTTTGTCTCCTGCTTTAGTGAAAAGTGAGGGATATTAGTTTGCATCTGTGTGTCTGTTACGCTTTGGTTTCCATGCAGTAATAACTGCTTCAAATATTGTCCATTTTCCATACAGGTTTGTGTTTATGTTCATTTTGTGTTACCTCACATCTTAGCTCATGACAGAAAGCAAATTTTTACCCTGACTGACAAAACAAGTGACAGATCATCTAACACATTGCCAGCTTAGAAGGTTCAGAATTTTTAAATATTTTTTTTATAAAGTTTAGTTCTGTCCAACATATTGTGTGCAATTGTTCTGTGCGTGTACAGTTTCACATGTTGATGATGGGTCTTTGTATGTCTGTTTAAATATATGAACATGTGTACCAGGTCACCCCTGCATTGTTTTAGATAATTTTAACCACAGAGCTGACCGTGACGTAAAATGTAACATTGCCCTACTTCCCAAATATGATCACATTCAGTAGGCAGTTTAGCACATTACACAGTGAACATATATAGCTATATTATGATTTTTACTCTCTTTTGAGCCTCACAGGAAGCACATTTACTGATGGATGTGGAGGATATTGCAGAGGGAAATTTCATCACTAGAAAATACTGCACATGTAATATGATTTTATAGAGAGAGTAATCCATGTAATCCATGCAAGAGAACAGTATTTATTATAAAACCCAACCAGCAATGCTT